>JARGXW010000002.1:0-1273034 GCA_029204085.1 Mycena sp. CBHHK59/15
TCTCAAAGGATTTCTGGGTCAGTGGGATGGGTGAGTGTAAAGGGGCCCCACACAAGTTAATCCCCGCGCAAGTTAACCAAGTCACCCTGCCAAATTCAAACTCCGCTTTGGTGCGCAAGTCAATCTGCCAAGTCAATCGGTTTATCCTCGTGCTCGATGCGCCTGTGGGCCGGCGCTCTGCACTCTCAATCGGAACAAGTGCCGCTTGATCCCCGAGCAAAAAGGATTATATCTTATAGCACCAGCCATGGACCCCCGAGGACTCGAACCCCGCCCCCGAGGACATAACCTCCGTTGCATCATTATCAAGGAGTCATCGACGGCGCCGGTGCGCCTGCAGACCGTGTTACGCTCTATCCGCGGGGACAGAGTAAGCAAACCGCGCGGAAAACTGCCGCTACCACCACCACCCCGGTTTTTTCGTTCCGTTCCTGCTGAGCCTCAGGCAGTCTGCAGGGACGATAGTTCATCGCCTTGTTCCACATGGTCGCCCCATTGCCCCCTGCCCTTTGCCCTTGCCCAAATTGCCCAATTCGCCCCTCGCACTTGCCACTTTGATCATCCTCATCTGCACTTAATACCGCGCATCCAGCTCATGCTGCCTTTCTGACGCTCACAAACAACATCACATTGTTCCCATTCACCTACTCATCTATTGGACACCTCTACGAGTCCGCAGACCGCCGGCGCCGTCACTTTGCGCCTGCCACCTCGTCTTGGTCGGTCGACGGATTATGTAATGGGATCAACTGCACGGAAACACCCGGATATCACGCGCACTGGCCGGTTTAATCCCGTCCGATTATGCGCCTTTTCTAACTCCGTTCTGACTAAGTTGTCGACCGGATTAGCATAGGCACCTTTTCCTTTCATAAACTCTTTTCACTTGGTTCGTCGAGGTACCTGTACCTAAGTATTAAATACATAGACGAATATCACATTGTTAAATTGTTAAACTGGGAGCGTACGGCATGCCGCTGCGGAGGGAAAAGTGGGCGGGTGTAATATAAGAGGATATTACTAGAAGTGGTTATCAGGTAGATCGTCCCTCGACGAAGCCAGCTATCCGAGAAACAGAGAAAACACCGCAGGCAGCGGACCAGAGGGGGCGAATTGTTGGGGTCACCGCACAAGAGGCTATCATTGACGGGATGCGCCGTTGGCAACAGATTGGGTACAGAAGCAAGTTAAGCATCATTCGGCCGTCTGTCCCGCATCACGAACAAAATCAGTGGCGACGCAGATCCAGAAGCCAAACACTCCGCCGCATGGGACAGGCGGAGGATCCGACTCAGAGTAAGACAGCGATGTAGACCCAGACGGGTGAGCTTCAGGAAACAGAACAAGGCAGGAAAACATATTGAAAAGGAATTCCGAATGTGGCTCAATGGCCAATGCGAGACGCGTGCGTAAAAGTGAGAGTCTAGACAGAGGGAGATGGCCGATAGACAATGATCGTTTCCATGGTTGTGGTGTGACCGTAGCGCGTTACGGTCTTGTTTGGTCGATCGAGAAAGGTTTCTCCCTCTCCTCTCCACCGCTCTCTTGCTGCCACATACAAGTACCCTAACCCACCGTCCTTGCAAGCCAAGACACATAACTACCACCGCTCCTGCACGACGTACCCGCAACCCACAACCACAACTTCTGTTCCTCCAGAAAACTTAGACACCAAACGAAACGATGGCCACGACGATGCGCCGCCCGCCGAGCGACCTCGCGGGCTCATCGCGCGCTGCTCAGCGCAAACAGCGCCTACTTGAGCTCGAGAACGAGCAGCGCCTGGAGGACTTGGAGGCGCTCAAGATGACCGAGGTGCGTTGGCGCGCTGTCTCACCTGTAGCTCCTATCACCAGCCGCTCATTTCCATTTCTTTTTTGTGTCGCCAGGAACAACGTCTCTCGCTCTTCCACTCCTTCCGCTCCGTCAAGTTCGAGTGGAGCGACCTCGACGGGATGCGCTCCGTGCGCCGGCGGTACAACGTGCGTTTTGCGAACGCGTTTCCCCTTGGGTAGCTTCTGACGTTTGCATTGTAGTCCCTGCTTCGCAAACACATGCCATCAGGCCGTCCCCCGCGCCCACCCCCGCCCACAACCACAACCACCCCCGCGCGCCCCGCCCCACCTCGAACTCGCGCCACTCCCGCCGGCCTTCGGCAGTGCTCAACGACGCGCGCCTCGCGACACTCAACGCCGACGATACCATCTGCCTCCGCACGCACCATTCCGCCCCTGCTTCTCCGTCTCCGTATTCCGCATCGCCACAGACGCCCTTCCCGCAAACACCCACACCCGGTCCGTATGCGTGCAGCAATCGTAACCCGTATGGAGCGAGCCACCCGCGCCGCGCCGCTCGTCCGTCAAGGGGCTTTTCCTCGCCTCGCCCACGTCTCCGCCCTCCACCGCAGTTGCCACCAGTTCGACTTCCAACATCAACCTCCCCGCGCGCGGCTCTCCAGCACCGACTCGGCCGAGATAAGATGCGAGGAGGACGACGAGGAGGGTGGGAGGATGAGGACGAGGACGCGACCGTCTCTGGGGATAACGATGAAAGAGGCGAGGAGGGAGAAGATGAGAGCGCGCTTCCAACCGCCGTCGCGCCACGCTCGTGGCGTTTCGCAGACGCGCTTGCGCTCGACGTGGGCGCCACCTCGACGCTGCTGCCGCCGCCTCGTCTGCTGCCACGCACATCGCCTCCGCCCCTCCAGCGAGGTGGGCGGGAAGCGCAAGCGGTGATCTCCCACCCCGCTCCCAATCTCCTCCACGGCGCGTGAAAAATGTGTGAGGAAGGGGAGGGGTTTATGATCTTATGAAGAACCAGGAATCACGAATACATGAAGGGATCGATGCAAATCGATAAAGGAAAACCATGGAATGTGTATGCTATCACTGTATTGTACGTGTCTTGCCTAGTACATACATATTTTGGATGGATTGGATTTTTTTTTTGTGCGTTTCTCCGTGTTTGAGTTGAGGTGCTTCGAAGGTCTGAAGCACTTGCCTGTCGACCGTTCGGCGAGGACTTCGGCGGAACTTTGATTCATCCGAGCAAAAGAAAAGTAACAGAACTCTCACAGGGCCAGACCTCGAGTCGAACGCAGGAGGTACGGAATACTACGCCATGGCCTGGCCGCGGATTATTAATAAAATCTGTTCAGTGAGCGATTTGCGAGTATGTTCAGAGGTATTACGAGAGGTTTTTATGAAACTCAAAGGCAGGGCGTACCTGAGAAGGTCCTAAATAGGTCACAAAACAAATATTATTATCTGACTGGCTTCGTGGACAAGTTGAAGCTTAGCACAGCCACCCATTGTATCTCCGCTTGAAATTTTCGACTCGTCTTCTTCACCATGGCCAACCGTCTTCCTGACGAAACAATTTCAGAGATTTTATCTCCCCTCCTCAAGTTCTCTGATACCACTTTTGCCGATGCCTCCCCAAAGCCGCTTGTCTCCAACTACTCTTCATCAACTTATCTGCTTGTGTGCAGGACGTGGTGCCGTGTAGCGACACCTCTCCTGTACAAGACTGTTGTCCTGCGTACAACGGCTCAAGCAGATACTCTTGGGCGCTTCCTTCTGTTCAATAACAGCCTCGGTTTGTTTATCAGGAAGTTGCGTATCGAGGGCGGATTCGGCCAGGCAATGCGCACCGTGCTCGAATATGCCGTGAATGTTACCGATCTCTTCGTTTCTTTGTCGATCTGGTCCTTCGACAACGTCGCGGGCTTATGCAATGGACTTCTATTGATCAACCCACGTCGAGTTATCGTTGCCGATGAAACATTCAAAACAAATAAGCAGGCGACGCGCATTGTTGAGGCGCTTGTAGATTTAATCCCCAAATGGGGGAATTTGGTGCGTTCTTAGTTTTCCACCGTGCTTGAAGAAGGTATGATAGTGGAAACCAGGAGATCATCCATTTCCCGTGCTACACGACATATTTCCAACCGAACGATGGCCGCACAGAGAACTTTGTTGTTGCAATGACGCAGTCAAAAACACTTCGCATTCTCATAATCTATCCAACATACGACTTCCAAGCCGGACACCGCAGTGACGTCGAGATCCCACCTCGCATTGCCGAGATCCCCGGTCTCAGGGTACTCGAATTCAAGACTCACCCCCAGCTCACTAGGGCCTACAACGATTATTATTTCTCGCAGGCTAAGAAATCCATACAGACAAATTCGAAGCTCAGACAACTTGCCAGATTCCCCCTTGAAGAGTGAGACTCGAATGATAGTGGTCTCTGCGACCCCGGCTGACGATAACTTTTGCAGGGCGTCTATTCAGTTGAAGCTCTGTGCCACCCCATCCTTGAACCCTTTCTTTATACCTATGAAGTCGGCGTCACCAGAGATACGGGAAGCTTTCTGGAAGCGGGTGTTGTTCTTTGCCATGGTCGTTGAGAAGCATCCGTCGGCATCGTCACTCCTTTCATATGTGCTTGTCTCGAAGGCGTTCAAAGTCAGTTGAATATTGTGTCTTTGATCGTTCTGACATTCTGGTAGAATATGGGGCTTCCATATCTATATAGATCTGTGGATCTACAGAACTTCGTTACTGTAGAGTCACTGGCCCGCCAAATCGAAGCGCATCCTATACTGGGATCATATATCCGTTACCTCCGAATCAGCAGTGGACCCAGGATCCTTGCCCTGTCTATACTCGCCCGCACTGACAGTCTCCAGAAATTCGGTGGCGTGATGGAAGACGTAGATGACCCTGCGCACATTGGAAGGCGGACGGTGGCGACAGACATCTCATTTACTGCATTTCAAATGCTTGGGAAGACCTCTGGCGCCTCACTTCTTCAACTTTCGGCATCTGTTGGATCCTTCCTCAGTGCGTCCACACGTAGGCCGGTCGATGAAGACCCGGCCGTCTGGTCATATTTTACCGAATTACGATTCTTGGGCTGGGATTCAACAACGAATTTCAAAACCAAACGAGACCCAAGCTTGGCCGGTGCACTGGGAAATCTAGAGTCTCTTTGTATCGAGCTGTGCCCTGTTTCTTTTTTTCGATTTTGGCAAACATGAAGTAAGCACTTCAGCCGCAAAACCAATGCCCGTATCTCTTCGCTAATTCCAAGCACAGTCTCAACTCTCTTCGGCGAGTGTGCCTTTCGACGGCTGCGAATGTCTCTGCTGCGATCCGTTTCTTGAAGGTCCACGGAAGCAAACTCGTCCGACTGGAGGCACCGATTGAGATCCTTGCTAAATTGAGGGTGTTCGTTGTCTGCCCAAACCTCTACAGTCTCGTAGTTCTCTCGCATGATACGACGGGAAAGGCAGAGCGTCGGGTAGGTCTTCACGTTTATGTTTGGTGTTTTTTTCGGGATTGATGCGTTGAAGGCAATCCCACCGGATTTTGTTCTATGTGAGGTGCCTCAGAATTCATTGGTCAAAGTCCTCTTCAAGTTCAATGCATTGTCAGTCACCAACTCTTTTTACTGTTGTGATGATTGCTAATTTGGCGATAGAGAGAAAAAGAATGAGATAGCGTGCAATGAAACATTCGGAACACTTAATTCGACATTCTTTCCCGCTCTGCGGGAGATTCAATTCTCGTGCTGTCAATGGCCGATGACCGAGTACGTCTCTTTACGTTTCGTCTTGCAGCAACTTAAATAGGCCCACAGACACGAGATATCGAACAACAGATGGATTCATATGTCGGATCTGCTGCATCAGAAAAATGTCAGGCTCACAGATGCAAACGGATTTCATTGGGAACCGCGGGCTTCAAGTTCGAGGAAATAATGCGACGCCGACGTCGACGCTGAACTGTGAAGATCTGAGATCTCAGATCGCAAGGGTGGTTGAATTATTTTGTGTTACTTATTTCTTCGATATCCTCCTATATCCTTCCATCTACAGTGAGGAGATGCCGAATCAAATGCATCTGAACGAAAGCATTCAACTTTTGTGAATCATCCCTTTTGGAGGTGTGGCCTAAATGCACGGCACGTGGTCCTGTTTGCCTGGGACTTGAGAAATTTCGTCCTTCTTGCCCTTCACACAACCGTGACATGCACCCACAGGCACCCAACATTTGTGATGCTCTCACCTTCTCATCGCCTCTCCTTCCGAGTCCGGGAATCGCGGAAATGCGGTATTGCAGTCAGGCAAGAGTTTGCAGACGGAACAACTCCTCGAAATTCTGCATTCCAGCTGTGTGCCTCTTGAGCCAAGTGATATTCATTCCACAATTTCTTCTGCCGTCTCGGTTCTGGGACGATATGAGGATCACATTGCGAGCATTAGCGGCGCGTTAGACAGACTGCTGTCTGAGCGTAAGACGCTCGAAACCTACGCGAACACGTGTCAAAGTGTCTTTTCCCCAATCCGCAGAATGCCACGGGAACTCTTGGTCAGGATATTCACTTTCTGCTGTACGCCGCCCACGGGCGGGGACGAGTTACGCTCCACAGACTGTACCGCCGAAATAAACCGTCTCGCACACTATGACCTCCTGCAGCTGTTTAAGGTGTGCTCGCAATGGCACACGTTGGTGATGGCACCCCGACGTTTTGTGGCACTATAAATATTGATATGACTTACTGGCCTCTACGGGCGCATTCTCAACTGAGGCAACTGGCAAACACGGCTTTGAAACACGGAGCTAGGGCTCCGCTCCAGGTGAGGGTGGGTGTCCCAGAGCTTGCCCAGCCGGATCGTTCTGTGCCGCGTTGCTTGCCCAACATTCGAGTCGATGGCAATTCGCCTTCTTTAGTATGGACTTCCCCTCTCTCGCCTCTATCTCCTCGGCGAAGGAAACCTTCCCTTGCTGGAACAACTTGTCATCTACGGAGATGTACCCAACGGTGGAGGCAGCGCGATCGAGATCTTCTCTGTTGCACCTTGATTGACGGATGTCAGCTTCGCGGGAACCGCAGCAGCACTCTCGAGCTCTAGTCTGCCCTGGAGCCAATTGAAACGATTCGAGTACATCGATGTGCTTGCCTCTAACTTCACTGACACCCTCTCCGTGATGTGTCATTTCCCCCCAGACATTTTCCTCGAACTGAGAAGACTCGATGTTACCTTTGGCCATTTCCCAAAAAATATTCCATCAGTAGTCTCCCACCTTTCGCACCTTGTGATTGAGTTGGTCGACGATCATCCACATCGATATCGTAGCGCCCTTTAGCGAACTTTTCCGCTGCCTCACATTACCTTCCGTCAAGTCGCTGGAGTTCGCGTCTTGCACCTTTCCGACGTATGCTCTTCGCTGGAGCCAGCGCTCTTTCCAGGCGTTCTCCTCGCGCTCATGTTGCGGCAAAAATATTGAAAGCCTCGAGCTCCTCCATGTCGTCATAACGTCCGACGACCTCCTCGGGTGCTTGGCTGACCTCCCTTTCTTGATAATCTTGATAATAGCCGACCACCCCGAAGAGGTCTTTGACAGTACTTACTCTCACTCTCACATCTGAATCACAAACACTCTCCTCCATCGACTCTCATCGACGTCCGACATGACTGTCCTCGTTCCCAAACTCACTGTCCTCGGTCTCCTCTCACTGCTAAGCTTCGACGAGTCCATTTATCTGGATCTTCTCCTCTCGCGCTTGAAGGTAAACCTGGCTTCAAAAGTGATATTCGCTGGCAGCCGGGTCATCAGTGCGACCTAGACCCAGATGTCCTCGAAAAAAATAAACAGCTCACCCAGGGATGATTTGCGCTTCACGATTGAACAGCTCAAGTTCTATTGCTAGGAATAAGTCTCGACAACCTATCACCTAGAACGTAAATATTTCTGATTTCATTGCTCATCTTCAGTACTAGCTTATCGCTTCACGCTAGTAGACCCTTGACCATCGAACTGTACTGACGGACGCAAGGGGGTACCGTTTTGTGAATGACGGAACATATGCCGGTTTTTGTTTTTTAGAATCAACCAACCAACCACGTCATACCACGTGATGGCCTAAAAAGGCAATTATTCACGTGCATACTTGGGCGGTTCGCGAAAACTCGTCCCGAAGACAGTTGCACCGAGAAATACACTCGAATACGGCTCATTCAGCAGAGGTTTGATGTTAAATGTAATAAATCCAAGACATTGTCATATTTTCCTGCCATACAGCATCATACACACAGAGTATACTACTTCTGGCCGCGACGACGTCTACTTGGGCGAAAACCAGCGGATAGACAAGCCTCACAGACCCAGTTATCAGGGACGCTTCCCCTCTCCAGACACCTGCAATGATACTGGAACAGTCATCAGTCAAATTGTAAGCCGATAAAGCTCAAGATCTCACCCATTTGGTTTCGCAGCCTTCATTTCTGCACCGTACCACATTCGGGTGTTCCGAACTATCCAGAGGAGCCGCCGAAGATCTGCAAATGCATGCCGAAAGCGCTGCTGACAAGTCCTTCAATTCCTCCCGCTCTTTGCGCTTGCGACCGGAGCGTCTCGCAGTTGGTTCTGCTCCCAGATTGGGAGTGACAGTGATTCCCGGAGGCGCCGAGGAAGTCGGAGCACTGGAGACCGCGTCGGGCATAGTGGCCGGGGCGCTGCTTCCATTTTCCTGTTCGTCGTGGTCGGCCAGATCCTACTCAAATGAGGGAATTATAACTGTGACACAGCTGTGATACCCACCTCAGTTTCCGGGACGGACTGCAACAATGGCCTAATCTGAGTTGAAGGCAAACCGGAGTCAGGAATATACTCCAATGGTGAGGGAGACCGCCATTCAACAGTGGGCAATTCAAGTTCAGAGTCATAATCTTGGGGGCCTTCGGCGATGGGATCGGGGAGTCCAAGTTCATGAAGGAATCATCATCGCTCGAGTTGGGAGCATCCGAATGGTCACTCTGTTCGGGCCCTTCAACTCTGTAACCAAGGCGAAGTATATATGAGTACCGTAACATCGGGATGACTGAGAAACTCACACGAGAGCACGCCGGGAACTGTGAGCGGCGGAGATTTTCAATGTCGTCTGAGGCTTCTTCTTCCTAGTAGCTTTCTTCGACGGCTCCTTCAACTTTTTCCAAATGTTCTGCATCGCGACTTTCTCAGACTCGCTGAGCTCCCACAAATCCTTGTGTTTTGCGATTGGAATACGAGGGTGTGAGTGACCGAGGTGGTACTTCAAGTTGTAACGCCACACAGCGGGAGCTGTTGTATCACATTCGGGACAACACATCGGAACGTTGGAGCAAGGGGAGTTCACGCTCGATGTTGCCGCCACATTGTAGTTGAATCTTTTAACGAAATTCATGCAGCCGTGTGACGCGGCAACATTCACTGCGAGCCCTTCTGCGGTCCGTTTGAGTACGAAATGACACATGGGAAAGGGGCGGCAACAGAAGCCGCAGGGCTGGTCAGATGCATGGATGGTGGAGTCGTAGAGGATATGGACGCCCATGTGCGTCAAGACGGTCTGTGGTTTGTTGATGTTCAGCGCGTGGGGAGGTTTGCACTTTAAACAGCTATGGGAATCTGTTTCCTCAAGCCCGTCGATTTGATTATCGCCTTCACAAACGAAGCAAGCGAAACCTGCCGGTTGGATGATCAGCTTTATGAGCACAATTTGAAATCGCAACACGAACCAGATGCTTCATGGTAAGGGAAACTGGATGTCGGTGTGAATTTCGGAATTTTTTTGTTCAGGTCCAGGGTGACTTCGTCCAAGAGTTGAGCACCAAAAGCACGGAGTACGCTGCTTTCAAAGAGATAATAAGGCTTGCCGACGACACGAGTCGATAAAGTAGGATCCACGGGGAGCACCAAGCGACCATGCATAGTAAGAACGTCGTGGAGCACGCCACTTGAGCGCCAGTCATGCTTGCTGTCGGGGTCGTCCTCGGTAGCTGCAGGGATGAGGCTAAGAATTTGGAAATGCACCTCAACCTTTCAATCCTGCAAAACATCAATGCAAATCTGCTCGACCGATTTCGAGTCCAACCGAATGTCCGTGACTTCCCCAATGCAAACAAAAAGCTTATCTTCGCAACGTACAAGCGTCGCGACGGGCTCGGATACGAGGAGGTACGGGGATTCCGATTCTATGATCGTGCTGGACTCTTGCAATTTTGCGGAGTATCGTTGCACGTCTGCGACTCGCTTTAAGCGATCCGTTGATCCCGCCTTGTAGCCGTATTTTTGCATAAGAGACAGCGCGCGTGTCTTTCGGAGCGGTTTATCGTGAACGGTGATGAACTTGGTAAACTCTGGAGCCTGCCGTTTGGTCAGGACGTCCTCATCTACAGCTGCATCCTCGAGGTCTGGCAAAACAGAGGATTTGGGGGTAGACTCCACTTCTTCGTCGTCGTCCTCGTTGTCGTCAGGATCAAGGTCTTTCTTGAGAATAAACTCCCCAAGTGGCGAGAGGATAGTGATATCGTAGGCATTGTCCAGGGCACGGAAGTACTTGCCGAGGGAAGGCCACTCTTCCTCGATGAGGCGGCGACCCCGATTCCAACACGTGAGGAGAGTAACATTCGCGACCAAATTATCCCCACGCCATGAGTGCGGTTTAAGGTGGTCTACGCAGTCGAGGATACTCCCATCTTTGGCCAACACAGGAAGTTGCAAACGCCGCGGCGGGCGATCCCAGTGAGGGTAGCGGGCGAAAATGTTGGCTATTTCCATGGTACCAGTGATGCGCTCAACGAGCTGGAGGACGTCGAGATTGCGGTCGTTCCCAATCATCGTGCAGAGAATCCCAAATAACTCCTCAAGGCGGTCGGTCCCGAGGAGTATCAGCCAGAACCTGCCCTTCGGATCATCCTTCTTGGCCTTCGCAACGGAGAAATAAACATTCTTGATCATGATCATGATATCCGTGAACAAGAGTGTCGGCAGTGCGTCCTTCTGACCATCGCGGTACAGTAGCAAATTTAAATGTGCCGCGGCACTCAAATGCTCTAGCTGTTCCGATAGGGTGAGATCGACGCAGATGTAGGGAAAGAGCAGATGATAAAAGAGAGATCCAATAATTCGGAGGGCGTGTCGTGCGGAAGTGAAGCCAGGACTCGAGCCTTCGGGTGCCGGGGGAAGGGACCAGATATCCTTCAAAAGTTTGTATGCCTGCTTCACGTCTTGTTTATCATCCGGGCATAAATCTGCATTGATGTGCTGCGACGAGTGGCCAGCATGCTGAAGATGAGCACGGATGATAGCTGGGGTGATTTGAACGCCGAAGACCTTCATCCCCAGCATACGCAATAGCCGGTTTCGCCCCCGCTTGAAGACATGCTTGGGGTCTTTATCGGCCGTTAGATCATCCTCTCCGACCTGAAAATCCATAAACAGAAGGTCTTTCAGCTCGTCGTAAATGTCGGATTCGGGCTTGAGTGAATGTGTGAATGTCTTCTCAACGAAGGCCTTCCCATGTCTTGTTTCTCCGTCGGATGCGAGCGAGATAATTCGGAGGCCGGTCAGTTCCCGCTTACTGTTGACGCCGTCGATCGTGGGATTCAGGACATTGTGGAGATGTTCAAGGCCGGTTTCTCTCTTACAATCCGCCGAGATCAAGACGGGACGAGCGGAATAAAGTCTTCGCTCATCGCTCAATATTCCCAGAGCGGCGACTGTAGCCTGTCAGATTTGTGAGCGATCCGAATAGCAGTGATCAGAGAATTGACTACTTACCTCCCCAGCAAAGTGTATCTTGTCCTCCTCCTTCGCCCGAAAGAGTTCTTCAAGGTCCCGTTCGTTATTGAACTGGAGGCCGACTGTTTTCCCATGCTCTCGACAAACACCCAGAAAATTGTTGGTCTTCGGGTCCCACCAAATACGTTTTTCCGTCGCGATCTCGTTGTACATCAACACGGCGTGTTTGGGTTTTTTAGCCGCAAGGACGTCTGTGATACCTTCGAAACAAGCACCAACATTCTCAGCAACCTCCGATGCCTTGGGCTTCCCGGGCGACGGCACAATCGGTGGTACTGTTGTTCGCTTCGCCAGAGTGGTACGGCTCGGGAGTCCCAGCGCCCGATGAGCGAAATCGGCAACCCTATTCCCAGCAAGCTTCCAGAGTAGCACACCGCGCAGGTCATCTTGCTCGGTGTAGCTTTTCGTGTGATAAACTCCTTCCACAGCCTTGTCGTACGTTGTGAGGAGTCCTCAGATGCCCTGCTTTCGATCCAACTGCACGCGAACGAGGCGATCAACGTTCTCGACCTTCCCGCTACCTATCGCCCGAACGAAGCGCTTGTGGTCCGTGAGCGAACGTGCCTGCCTTGCGATGCGCTTGGCGGCATTGAATCCCCGCATGCGCAGCTCTTCAATCCGCTTGTTCTTGCGATGCAGCAGCTCAATCAGCCCCGCAAACGAGTGGTACGCGTAGTTCGACTTTTCATGAACCCCATCCTTCATGCGGCCCAAAATCCCTTGTAGGGTTTCATCCTTGGGGAGATCCGCACAGGCACGGCAATTGGAGCGCTCTTTCGAACACACTTTCTTGCAGGCCGTTGATCGCAGTGTAAGAGTTCCGTCCACGTTGCTGCTATACGTCCATGGAAGAGGCAGGGTGTCATGTAACGCATATGGATAGTCCGAGCTCGCAGTTTTCCCAGCGCCACTGAAAGGAAAGAGGAATCCACTGCAAGGTAGGGATTTTCGGGATGCAGGGGGTGTTACGATGGTGACTTCAGGCGTTTCTGTATCCATATCCACATCCATGTCAACGTCAATGATGGCTGATCCAGGGTTTTTTGGTGCGGTGTCTGTTTCGGATCTAGCTGTGCTGCTTGAAGAATGGGCTGATGGCAGAACACCAGGTGCAGCAAGTTCTAAAATAGGGCCATCGAGTGGAAGACCGACTTGTGGGCGAAAATCTGCGGTGCAAGATTAGAGAGGAGCGCAAATATTGAAAGTATTGAATCCGAGCTCACCGTCTTCATCAGGAATGTCTTCGATGGTCGGTCGAGGTGGGGAGCGAGAGCCGGAGGCTCTAGCAGAGTTTCTACTATGTGGTGAGGCTCATTCGAGGCGCCTGATCGTAGAATGACATACCCGGGGGAGCGAGAGCTAGAGTTTCTATAATTTGGTCAGGTTCATTCGATGCGGCAGATCGTAAAGTGACATACACAGACTGAACGGCTTCAATAAGCTGCTCAATTTTGAGTTCAACTTGCCCTCCTTCCAAAAAACGCTCCCAAACGAAATAATCCAAGAACCGCAATGCGCCATCTAAACCAAAATTCCCTCGCTCGATCAGCCGGACTCTGGAATCATGACCTTCGCCGTATCCGAAAGCCTTGTGAAAGAGTGGGGCCAACTCTTCCCATAGTGCGATGGCAGGCGTGTGCTCCGAAACATATTGTGATGGTATCCCAGAAAACACGGCCAGAGGGTTATTTATGTCCGTGGTAGGGACAGTCGATGGTAAGAGTTGCACAGAGGTTCGTAACTGATCGAGAAGCCTAGCCGCACGCGAGGGAGCAGCAAGAGATATTGGTCCATGGACGGAGGGTTGAGCCGAGGTACTAGCAAGTTCAGAATGAAATTCCGCAGCTGGAACTTCCCCCCGAATCGGAGATGGCGCCCTCACGGTTGAGAAAATGCGAGCTAGCGGGGTGGCTTTCTTGAAGAAAATTTTCAATGACCCGTTCTGACGTGGCTGTTTGTCTTTCTTAGCCACAGCTGCCAAGCATTTAGGGGAGTCGAGGTGCCTCTTGACCAGGTTAATTATTCCGGCGGTCCCGTATTTGAGCATGGCACCGCACTTGGGGCAGGTAGCTTGTCCGATCAAATGTGCGTCTTTCTGCCAAGAAGTATCAAGGTCCTCGGCGGAGGAGGTCCCGGAGGAGGGCTGGGAATTTCTGTCAGCGGCCCAGACACGGGAATCTGGACCTTGACGTACCTGTCCCCCCGAAGCAGACATGCGAAGATCGAAGCAGAAAATTTTCAGTCGGCTTCCATCTGATTCACCGGCGAGTTGCACGTGTTGTGTCACGGGCAGCCACACAATACCAAATCAAGACGGACAAGGGGTGAGGAAAGGAGGTAACAGGAGTTTTGTGGCACAGGGATTGTGTTATTCGACCATTAGGAAGGACTAAAAGCATCCCTGGGCCAGCCCCAAGTCCAAATTTTTTAAGTACCCGAAAATGTTTTTTGGGGGCCACCGGGCCAACCAACCAACCAGCACCCGGTCCGGCATTCACGGACCGGTACCCCCTTGGACGGACGTCACCTGTGCAGGAAGTGCAGTGGCAAAATACAAAGGCAGACGGGATCCAAGTTATCAGAATTTTTGGGGACAGTGATGGTCGGTACAATAGATCATAAAGGGTCCCAGCAAGGGGCCTACTCTGCCCCGGTCTCCCGGCAAGGTTCCCCATCTTGGCCGATGAACAATGACCAGGCGTGGGAACATTGCGCTAACCGCGATCGGCGTGGACAACGCGTGAACGACAATTGTTTTCAGTATGAGACACGCATATAAGGAACAAGGCATGGACGACGGACGTCGATTTCCTTCCTGCTTCCTAGCCTCCTACTCATGGCTCCAGCCCCTCCCCAACATGCCTTCAACTTTTCATCCTCCTTCCTCCCGAATCCCTCGCAGGCGAAGCAACTACGCCAACTCGCACGATCTCCAGGGCGTGCGCCGCTGGAGACGGGCTGTCTACGTGCGACGATCGCGTCCTCCCCGCGGGACCTGGTGCTCTACGACAAAAACATAGCGATCCTCAAGGGCGCAGTGGAGAGGATGCTCGTCGAGCGGGAGCTGCTCCAGCAGTACGCGGACGACTGCCGCACCGTTCTCTCCCCGATCCGACAGCTACCCTCCGAGACGCTCGTTGAGATATTCATGCTCGCCTGCCCGGCGCCTTCGCTCTACAACGACGAGGGCAACATAAAGGCGCGCGCTCCGCTCGATGGGATAGACCATCTCGTGAAGAACGACCTCCTGGAGCTGGCGAAGGTGTGCTCGCGGTGGCACGCGCTGATCGTGGGCACGCCGATCCTCTGGGACACCCTCGATATCGACTATACGCGCTCCCCCGTCCGGCCCACGAAGGCGCTGGTGCAGGCGGCGCTCGACCGCTCGGCGAACGTACCGCTGAAAATTGGGGTGACGGCCCTCGAACAGGGCGCCGCGCCGGACCCCGACCCGGATGTACTCGAGCTGCTTGCCAAGCACTCGAAGCGCTGGGAGACCGCCATGTTCTTGATGGACACCCGCCATTACGCGTCCCTTTCCGCCGCCAAGGGAAACCTCCCTCTCCTCCGGACAGCCAGTGTTGAGGAAGGCGCCTTCGACCGCTCGGACGCCGCGATCCGCGCCGCGACCGAGGCGGTCGAGATGTTCGCGAGTGCGCCCCGTCTCACCAATTTCACGTACGCAGGGGCGTTATCGGCGCTCAAGCGCCTGCCGTGGGAGCAGTTACAGCGTTTCGAGTATTATGGTGTGGACGTGGAGGACCTCAGAGAGGTGCTCGCCGTCCTGCCTCGTCTCGCGGAGGGTACATGCTTCACGCTTTCCTCGGTTGACTTCCTCGACACACCCGAGCTACTCACCCTCCCGTCAGTCATGTCTCAACTGGGAGAACTCACGGTCTCCGTCCTCACCCAGTCGTACCCCAACAACTGCATCGAGACCTTCCTCACAGCACTAACGCTCCCCAAGGTCGAGGTCCTCAAGTTCCTTTCGGCCGACAACCCAATGATGTATCCCCTCAGCTGGCCCAACGCATCGTTTCAGGAGTTCCTCGCGCGCTCGGGGTGCGCCGAGCACCTCACGAGTTTGAACTTCCAGCACGTCGCGATCTCGACCGAGACGCTCGTCGATCTCCTCGAGCTCCTCCCCGCGCTCGAGGTCCTCGGGGTCGCGGACCACCCGACCCCGGAGAAGGTCGACCGCCCCTACAGCTATACCAACAACATTGAGGCCGTCGTGACGAACGCCCTCCTGCGGCGTCTCATCCACACGCCCGCGGCGACGTGCCTCGTCCCCGAATTGCGCTCCTTCACCTGCACCTCGACCCTCGACTTCAACGACTGGGTGCTCCTCGACTTCGTCTCGTCGCGCGCACGCGCGCTGCCCGGCGGCGGGTTCCACTGCGTCGTGCGCTGGCTCGAGCAGTTCGAGTGGTTCGACGGCGTCCGCGGCAGGCGGAACCAGCGCCACATCAACCATGTGGTCCAGGCGAAGCTGGAGGAGCTCGGGGAGACGCATGGGCTGCGTACCCGATTCGTGGCGGCGACCCCGGTGAAAAAAATGGACTTATATGATTTGGGCCGGCACTGATGAGTGAGCGGTATCCGCTGTGTTTATTCGGCCGTTTGCTTCTTCGTACTAGCGTATTTATTTACTTATTACCTCAATTTTATTAGTTCAACGTTGAACGTTGAATCGAGATTCTCTCTTATCGACTGCTGAAAATCACGATGAACTAAATGGGGTACCGCTTTTTGCGGTACTGGGTCACCCCTGAAAGGGTCTGCGTCCGATTTCGAGACCCCAAGCCTCCGGAGAAGCCGCCATGCAGACGCTTCCCCAAGCAAGAGCTTATCACAGCTGGCAAAAACTATGCAAGCATGAGTTTCTCCGCTGTCTAAGATTGGTCTAGGAGTTGGCTGCAGAATAAACACTTGACGAACACACAGAAAGACAGGGGATTCTTCAACTCATAATTACAGTAAGGCATGGGAGATACAATAACACCGTATTCCACATCGTACAACAACAGTCGTTCTAGTGTTCTCGTAGCACCATTCGTGCATACGTACGCCAAATTCCGTAGTGATAGAGTAATATGTGGCAAGAATAATCGCGAGTCGTGCGCCCAGATTTCCTGTCGTCACCCGTCGTGATTCAGTAGCACAAGATGCTCACCATGGCCATGAAATAAAAGCGAAACCGCGAACCTCAGCTCCCCCGGAGCGGTGTGCTCCCGATCACGTTGTACGTCTTCGCGTGGCGTGACATCGGCGGGGGAACGCGTTCACTGGGGGGGCGTTAGTATGGAATGGCGGGAAGACGAAGTACGGAGGAAGTGGAGGGAGCTCGCTCGCCACCCAAAAGCCCAGAAGAAAACCGAAAGAGATAACTCGTGAGATGTGTTCCAAACGTAGACAGTGTTCAAAAATGAAACAGATAGAACACAGGCAAGGAAGCACACAGTGGAAAGATAAGAAAGAAAACAACGCACCCCTCCTCCTCAAAGTGCGTCCCGCGCTTGGGGTCCGCGCGACGCTTCTCGATAGCCTTCTTGACCTTACGCTCTGGGCGCACGACGATGATCGGCACGGGTGAGTGTGTGAGGCAGTATCTGCGCGGATTCAGAGTCAGTGGGGAGAAAAAGGTGCGCGAAAAACAGATAGCGATAAAACCGCAGAGAAATGCGGAGACGGAGTGAAGAGAAATATGGAGAAACGGATTGAGGGTAGGAAGGAGGCGCAGCAAGGAGGAACAAGGAGGGGAACGTTGAAGGGATATAGAAAAGCAGGGGAGGGTGAAGGGTGAGGTAGAAAGAGGGAAGGTGTAAAAACATTAAAATAGACGAGGAACGGCACGGACTTGCTCACGCTGCCAATCCCGCCCTTGCCCATCATGCCCTGCCACGCCTTCTTGCCGCGCGTGCCGACAATGACGGCGTCAGGGCGATAGAGCGCGATGAGGCGATCGATTGTCGCGGTGATCCGGCCCGGGATGTATTCCAGGATGAGCGAGAGCTACTCGTGTGCCACGACATGTCGGTGCTCTACTAAATCGAAAGATAATGAAAACGCACCTTCCGCTCGGGTTCGTACTCGATACTCTTCTCCTGGATGTGTCGCATGAAGTCGCGCGCCTCCTCGCGTACGGAGTCGTGGTCCTTCTCTGCGGCGCATCAATTATCGGTGTTGAAGGGGAAAGCGCGGACACGCACCAAACAAGTCCTCATCGACGCCACGACACACAATGAGCTCGTCGCCATCCTGCACGAGCGCCTCGAGCGACCAATCGAGTGCTTCGCGCCCGCTCTCGTCCGGGCCGGCGGCACACAGAAACACGCGCGTGCTGCGCGTGCGCATGTAGCCCGACGTCTTGACCTGCAGCGTGAACGAGAACATCGACGCCGCGGGGTTCTCAAACGTGTCGAACGAAACCTTCGGCGTATACACCCCGGCGGGCGGCGACGAGGCATGCGACGTGGACAACGGTGGGGAAGTAAGGACAGGGGAGATTCGACTCGGAGACGGCGAGCGCGAGGTGACAGTAGGGCTGCTGCTCATGCGCTTCATCGCCGAGCGCAGCTTCGCGGGGTCCGAGTCACGGTGGTGCATCGAGTAGAGCGGCGGGGTGTGGACAGATTCCGACGACATGGTGGTACTGGGCAGGAACAGATGGGATGGCGGACTTCCAATTTCGGACTTGGCGGAGTCTAGACTCTCTCCACAGTTCTCATCCACCTCGTCATCACCTCCCAATAACCTCCGAGTATTGGGGCTGCGATAGGCGTTGGTCTTCGTCTCGTAACTGCGACTATGTTCAACTGGTTACCGCATGCGTGTGAATATTCGAATATCGCCTTCCTTCGGCAACTTCTTATTCGGCACCGTACATTTGTAATCCCATGCTTGGCTCTTTCCTCAGGCTGTGTCTCTGGGACGACTCGAGCCCGGAACTTTTTACATGAATCTGCAACTTCTATAGGCGTATCCTTTGCATCGGCGAAATATGCAGGAGTCGGCCTCAGACTGGGCTTTCCCCCTCTACTCATTCAGTCCCGGTACGCTTATTCTCTGAGATTTGAAGCACTTTTCTTTGCCTTTATCTCTGGGGGATAGACCATAGTATGTGAGGTATCGCCGTCTGCATTCTGGTTTCAGCTTCGGGCTGTGCTACTTAGAGCTTCTTGCTGATGTACAAGCGTGGGATGGCATGCAGATTTCTCCGACTCTCTACAACTCTCTCGACTCCTTGTCGTTTCGAAGATGTACCCGTCTGTCAATACCACGGATTCTGGACCCGTATTCTTCTCATCCTTCAGCTTCAGCAATAATTTGGTGGAGGTTGGCGCTTTGACCGCACTGGTGGGCTCCAGTGTTGCAGAGGCGCTCGTGTTAGGAAACCGCGGGGCAGCCGGTGTCGCATGGGCGGCGACGAGCTCGTTCGGCACAATCTCTGTCATAAAAGCGTGCGTTTCCGGGGTGGCCAGTGGGTGGCTGCGCGAGACTCTGGGGATACGCACAGCGGCGTCCGATTTGGCAGTAGGACTAGAGCTGCCCCAGGACTCCGCCCGGGCCGGACAGATCAGGCGCAATATGGGAGAGCCATTGGCCATATTCTGTTACACGAATGCCGTCAGTTTACCTTTTATTTCAATGGAAGTTGCGGGAATTTATGTTTATCTTAGAATAACGAAAGAAAACCAAGGAGCGCACAAAGGAGCGACATCTATGCTCTAGACCATTCCACTGCGTTGATGCTTCGAGGAGTTCCCGACACTGTCGCCGGGAATCCCATTCAGGTTTTTACGTACGCCAGCTACATCTATCTCACTCTCCGCTTCACTCGATTCCAAGTTCCCACGATCTTTCTTTCCGCTACGAAAATATTGGAAGTGTACGTTCTTTGGACGCATGGCGCGTACCTATTGGGATTGACGTCCGCGCTGCCATGGGTATTCTTCTTCATTGGTGCGGTGGTGGTCGAGATAATCCCACTTCTCTTGCCGAGGCTTCCTGAACCCCAGCTCTCCACACTGGATATTGTCACTGGCCAGCTTCCAATGGTGAGCCGCCGAGGAGGCTCGCGCAAAATTATCTTGGGGGCTGTAGAGAATGCGAGGATATCTATAGTCTGGCGTTCATTCTGGGCGGCAGGTGCACTGGTATCCACAGCATCGATCATTATGTCCTATATCGTCCTGGGACAACAGACAGACACCGCAGTATTGATCTGGGCAGGATTCCAGCTCCTTTGGCTCGGTGTGCGCATCCTTGTTTATCACCTCGCAGAGCCAGCCAATCCCATGCTGATGCGTCTGCTCGTTGTCCGCCCATGGGCCACGCTTCCATCGCTCTCAAGGAACGCGTGATAGATCTGACACTGGCTTTGGCAAAGTCTCAGACCTTCATCCACCCGCGGGGCCAGCCTCAATATGCCGAAGACGCCTTCAATATGGCTGACTTCAAATTGGTATTACTAGACGAATCCAAGTCTCCCCACCTTTACCCCTCGGCGACATCCATCTTCCTTCTATATCGGTGGAAATCAAGGCTGTGTTCGGTGATACAGCACTGTCAAGTGCGATGTGGATCACAGGATCCGACGTCATCCCTATGGACTTGTACGACAGCTGCATCGTCGTATTCAACGTCCGAGAATCCCGCGGCGCGTACGCCATAGGCCGCACCATCGCCGTGCCCGCTGCACGCGTCCTCAGCGGCGTCTCAGTGATCCCTGTCGACTCTGAGAGTAGCATACCCATCTTCGTGCCCAAGGGCGTGTCCAATTCCGGCCAGGCCTGTCATGGTGGTATTGGATCCCGTGTCGCAACGGATTGTGGCTGGAAATGCAGCTCCCGACTAAGCAGAAGGTGCTCGGAATCCGCGAAGCCGCGGTGCGGACTGACGAGCAGGTGTCCGCGCTGCTTACCGCGGGGAAGCTGAATATAGGACTGAAAAATGTCGACGAGGTGAAAGGTGTGGTGGAGCTGTCGAGGAGGGCGCGGGAGTCGTTTCTTGAGCTTCTTAGTTGAAGTTCGGATACCCAGCCTATCTAATTGCTTAGGTACAAGACATTGAGTTACGTTTCTGGTTACAATTTGGAGGAACAGGTAAATTGTACAATTCGATGTTGCCACACAATTGTGCGTAAGAATGTATATACAGAATGACGCGATCCGTTGTATATAATACGGGCTTGAAATGCGTTTACGCGTCTAAATGCAAGGACTATCCGATGAACAACTTCATGCCCTGGTCCTTCAATATCAACAGGCGATCTTCCTGAACACCCTTGAGAGACCAAGAACTTGAAGTGCAAAGTCTAAATTCTCGTAGCCGGGAAACATTAGGCCGCGGTTCCCACCTCGAAGCAAGGGCATCAACAAGTGCCACATCGTCTTCATCGTCCTGATATGGCATATCTGGCAGGCTGAGGGTGACCGATTCGATTTGGGGGAGGAATGTAGGGGAATTATGTAGCAAGTCAAGGAGAAGGAAGAAATCCGATCCCTCGAATCGAATATGGAGGACCTTCAGCATGGGCAGAGCCCACAAGAAGGAAATAGTGGCTTCGGGGATATGTTCGTCCAAGAAGATTCTCAAGTTGTCCAGTTTGGGTGTTCGCAAGCCGATCAGTTCAGGCACAAAACTCGACCGCATGAAGTCGAAAGCCTCCCTAGCCGAGAAAGGAGTCATGCGGGCAACTTCCCCGCGGCCCCACATGCCATTCTGAACCAGTAGTGGGTCACCTCCTGGTCATCATTTGTCTTGTGAATGCAACCGAGAAGGATGAGATTCCTTCCTTGTCTCAGTTAATTAAGACAGCTTGCTTGGGACAATAATGAGCTCCCTGTATTTTTACAGCACAACATACTGAGGTCTGAATGATAACAGTTCAGAGGCGATCCAATCGCGGGGAAAACATTATGAACTTGCAATATGGCAATCACCCTGCTGTTTTGCGAAGTCGAGAGAATGCTCAAGGTTGTGGCAGGAAGCATGTGCTCGCCTTCGGAGTTTGAATTCAAGATGCCTTGTTTGTTGGTGACAGCAACTGGACACCACTTTCACCACTCTGCGGTACAGAAACAGCCTTATGTTCGTCATCTGTCTTTCTACAAGTGCATTATTTCCAGTTATGGCATCAAAATTGCATCATCTTGCTTCGAACGGCCATGTCTGTACAACATCTGTCTATGTGAATCTACGCCTACCCACACAGCATTATTAGACGATTCAGTTTCTGTGCAAACCATTGTCGCGGCTGCGGTGATCCTTGACGTCTCGGGGCATTTGGTGGGCCCAACGGTGTAAACATTTGCAGATTGATGTTTTGCATC
Source organism: Mycena sp. CBHHK59/15 (assembly GCA_029204085.1). Lineage (NCBI taxonomy): Eukaryota > Fungi > Basidiomycota > Agaricomycetes > Agaricales > Mycenaceae > Mycena > Mycena sp. CBHHK59/15. The sequence goes on from JARGXW010000002.1 coordinate 21,968, forward strand.
TGGCCAACCTTCTGCGCTTCATTTATTGACTGGGAATGACTTACGAGAACCATTGAAGATGTTATGCTCACTGTACCCAAAGCACAGGACTTGATGTCACCCCAAATCGCGTTCAATCCCCAACTACATTTCGGAATTCATACTGTGCTGTACATGACTCCTGGGGTGTACTTTGCCTGGAAAGTGTCTTTTTATGGCTCAAGTTGGAATTTATCTGGCCGACAGGCAAGTGTTTGCCCACAAGTCTGGCATGGTGAGATGTCCTTCCAATTCTTTTGGGATCCTGGTGCTGATGCTATTTACCCTTGAACTCAATGGTGCATTCAGAACCCGCATCTAATCCAAGAGCCCCTGACGTGGAGCTGTAGCGAAAATCGCTCTGCACGTCGTGCTCCCCAACTGCACGAATGTCACCCTGGTGTCTGTGAAAGGGCCGAGTTGAAAGCTACGTAACAGTGTTTGTCGGAGCTGGCAATTCCAAGGAGAATCGTGTGAGAAACAATTCAAATTTTGACCGATGATCCGAGTCCGAATCCGCTACATATATAGTGGGACATTGATTCTAGAATCAGGGTACCACAATGCACTCGCTGTGAATCACTCCCCAATTTACTTGCCCGCTCGGACCCAAATGTGCCGTTTCATGTCTTATTTTTCCAGGATTGGTCTGTACTCTGTCTGTAACCAAATCGATGTTCACTCCTTGGACAAACTAGGAAATCACCCGATAAATGAAATTTCGTGTCCACATGGTGACCAAGAGCCTGCCCTACGTAGAGGGTTTTCTAATAAAAAATGTGCGCTAGGGACGGAAGGCCCACACCAAGGGATTCACGGAGGCACTGGCATTAAAAATGATAATTAAGGCTCTTCAACATTGTTGTTCGGGTATCACATCGATGTAATGAGGCGGGCCACGAAGGGTCGATGTCACAACCTGGCGGAGAAAGATGGGGGAACCGAACATGTATGTACCTATTCGTGGGCTACTTAAAATACGAACAGAGTGCTGCCCCCCGCATTTTGCGGTCCAGCAACCTCACAGATGATCCAGACCACTGAGCTCCACAAGTCCGAGTCGAAAACGAATGAAAAACAAGGTAACAATGACCTTCACGTCGCCTTCAAGGAAGTGCTGGCTATCGCTAACCATCATAAAGAGTTGCGGTCTTCATCATGCACCATGCTCGACGCTAACTGTCTTGAGGCAGAGGAGTAACCTCTAGGGGATCCTCGCCATTGTCAGCAATTACACCGTGATCACTACGTGCATCGTCTTCTCCGAATTCACCTGCCCTCGCCTCGGCAGACAGGCTGGGTGGGCCGTCTATATCCTGATGGCCCTCGTCATTTCCTCGCGCCTACATGCATTCGAGCACCTCGTACACGAAGCATCCCACAACAACCTCTTCACGAAACCACGCGCCCATGAATGGTTCGAATTCACCTATGCATTTCCAGTGTTTCACCCGCTTAAGGCACGTTCATAATTACTTCCAAAATGAATTTACTTCACACTGACGAACGTCCTTGCCAGGTATTCTGCACCTTGCACCTCGAGCATCACAAATATATTGGCGATCCTCTTCGCGACGCCGACGTCGTTCGATTCATCGATTATGGATTCATTGCCGACACTAGTGATGGGGAAGTCCGGTTCAGGCTTTCGGTTCGAACCTGAACCGAACCAAACTGAACACAAAGTTCAGGTTCAAGGTTTAACAATTTGCTGAACCGAACCTGAGGTTCAGGTTCGGTGTTCGGGCCTGTTACATTTTTCCCGAACGTGTTCGAACCCCGAACGCAAAATTTGCCGAAACACTCATGTTTTCAGCTTTTTTTCACCAGAAATTCATGAAATTTGATGCTGGTTTTTACCAGGGGGAAAAATGTAGCTGTTTATGACAGTCATGACCATTTTCGAGAGAGTATGGATACATTTCTCAATTTTTTTGCGCGAAACGAAGGTGAGTTACAGTCAAGTCACACATGTGACAAACTACAGCCTAACAGAAAAAAAATCCGCACACATCCGTTGAATGGAATTTTATGCAGAAAATGACTCTTATAGGTTTAAATTGCAGATTGCACATCTTAACAGTCAGAAATCAGTGTCTTGCAGTGGGAGAGACTTTTTAGGTTCAGTTCAAGTTTGAACGCTGAACTGAACCTGAACCTGCTGTTCAGGTTCAGGTTCAGAGAAATAGTTGAACCGAACCGAAGTTCAGGTTCAGCGTTCGGGGAAAAGTGCCCTGAACCTGAACCGAACCGAACTTTCCCATCACTAGCCGACACTCTGATGTCTGCGCGTCGCAAAATGTGGCTCATGTTCGGGCTCCCATTCACCGGATGGTTCCACTACGAATATATCAACACGCTCTTCGCCGAATTCTGGACCGACTCCAGCTGCTACCCATCTAAAGTCATTTATTGGGTCCTCGTCCTCGCCGCTGTGCATGTTTCCGATACGTGGGCCGGGTTCGGCAAGTACTACGTCGTCCCATGGTTGGGGGTATTGCCCATTACACGTTGGTGGGCCGAGCTGGGAGAACATCTTGGGTTGGATATGACAGGGTACTTCGGGAACTCAAGGACCACCGACGGGTTTTGGCAGAGATGGTGGATCCACCCGCTCAACGATGGGCTTCATGCTGCGCATCATCTGAGCAGCCAAGTTCCATGCTACAGGCTGAGGAAGGCGCAAGCCGAGCTAATGGCCGAGAGCAAAGCATTCAGGGAGAAGAACATATTTGTGAACGGTATGTGGGAAACATTCAGCCAGATTTACACGCGCCCTACCATCATTCGGGAACGAGTTGAAGGAGTGCGTGTGGAGTGGAACAACGGGCACCAGATGTGGGCAAACAATTGAGGGGTATACTCGGTCGTTACCGCTTAGCAGTATGCGCAGATTTCACCGTAAAATCTTAAGTTTGCTTGAACATGACAGTGTGCGATGATCGGCAGTTGAGAAAGAGATTTTGTTCGAAAGAGATTCGGAAAGGATATTCCGCTACAATCAATTTATGCTCGATCCCTTCCGAGCTCCAGCCTTGGGAACCATACAGCTGGCGACCAGGGTAGTGTCTGCCCAGTTTGTGCCTTCCAGCTGGTAGTTCTGAAAGCACGTAACTCAAGTCAAAATTTTCGGCAGTCTATACACAGTACGTAGGGCCGCCCGCCGTCCCCATCTTTACGGGTTTGACGGGTGCTGTCAACGGCTCGCTGTCCCGTACCGTCGCCACATTTTTCTACAAATTTTACAAGACAGGTACGGGGGTCCCGTTCGGCGTTACCCACCCGTCCCACAAAGACCCAGCCAAGGGGTCCAATCCACGGAATTATGGGCACTCTGCACGACAGGTCTGTTGGCTGGGTCATGCAAGCCATCCATGACATCAGTGATCCGACAACAATTACTCAGGTGGCGTCCGTTGACCGTTGCTCTCGATCTACGCCTCAATCTAACCATTTTGTGATATTTAGGCATTTGAGATGTGCCATGTCGGTGATTGGAATCTCTCACATGCATCGCTCACGTCGCCTGAAGCTCTCGCCGGTTGTTGGTTTTATCTCGTGAACCAAGTGAGATATCACTCCTGGCTGTTAGGCCTTTGGTTACAAGCTCATGAGGAGCTCTACTTCAGGTACTGTATTTATACTAGAATCCCTATTTTCCCGTATGTTCTGGTGTGTTCCCTCCAGTTCCATATCAGTCAGCATTTATTTAGTCAGCACCTCGGCCATCTCTCGGGCTTGTGCTGGATTGCCAATCTCCAACACCGGTCTTCGCGACCTTCGTACGACCAATGCGGCCCTCCACACGTGGCTCTTACACAGACGACTGGGACCCATAATGTTGTCATCCCAGCCGATAACATTGACGAAGAGCCGTATCTGGACTTGGACGTGTACGACGACTGTGACATTCCTCTTGATGTTGTGTCGGGCCATCTCATTTCTGGTGGATCGTCTGTTGCGGCTAATTTTACAGTAAATGAGAACAGTGGGATTGCTCAGTCAGGAACTTGAAGTGAGGAGTATTCTGATGCTGAAGCTGAAGAGTCGGAGGAAGCGCCCGTAGTTCTCGGGCGGGGCCAGCGTACGAAGACCGTAGCGAGGCGTCACCAAGGCCCAGCATGGGAGGAGCACTAGTGGTTTTTCTTGCCGTATTTTGCCAGAGTTTTTTTTTCGAAATTAGCTCAAAATCGCCCTCTGGTCACTCTGGCGCCTTGAAAAAAAAAGGTGTTCATTCATTGGCCATCGCCGTCACAGGTACCAAATTTGTTCAGTTCACGACCCTCCGTCACCCGCCACCTGAACATTTGGTACAGTATTTAACCGTGACCTCGTGATACGTGACCTGATGCTCTTGTTTGTCCCAGTACCGTGACATTGATCAGCCCGTCTTGGCTGGTTTGACCATCTGTCCACCAGAATTTGGAAAGAGCACTCAGTGCATAATGCAGATAAAAATCTCACTCGAAACCTCCGGGCTCACATTGTTTTTCATGCCTCCGTTTTTCGGAATGCTGTATCCGCCGGCTCCGAGCAGTCGAGGCACCCCTACCAAAAATTCAGTCAGCCGCCTGGGGCGAGTCTCTTCGACTGCTCCTTGTATTCTTCTGTCATGGCTCTCCGCATGATCCATGCCATTAAGCCCGCCACCTACACTGTCCGCTACTCACGCAGAATGGCCGGAAAGCCCCTCCTTTACATTTCCAGCGCCTCTGCCTCCCTCGGCGACGCACTCTTCGGGTACTCACAGGGAATCACCGCAGCGTTCCAGGTCCAGCCTTCCTTCATTCATCGCATGTACGGCAAATCGGTCACGCTCGAGCAAATCCAGACCGGGACAACAGGGATCTCCCCTCTTCTGCCAGGTTCGCTTGAATAGAACTCCTTATAACTTCGGGTTCCAACTTCTGAATCGCAGGTATCACGATTGCGTGCCTTGGCATAACCGCCCTATTTGCTGCGTTGGGCTCCGCTTACGTTACAGACTACCTGGGACGTCGCATATCCATCCGGATTGGCGCCTTCATCTATCTCATTGCGTGTTGGTGGTTCGCTTATTCTCTACTACTTCCGTGCTCATATTCTCCTCTAGCATGCATCCAGATGTTTGCACCGAACCTCACCACCCTCATAGTCGGCCGTTGTATACAAGGCCTCGGGGCCGGCATGCTAAGTACCGCGGTCCCGGTCTACCAATGCGAAATTGCGCCGGCCAACACACGCGGAACCCTCATCTCAATCGAAGCGTTCTGCATGAATGCAGGGTATGCCGTATCTGCCTGGTCTGGCTACGCGTTCTTCATGGACGCACGCCACTCGGAGACTGCGTGGCGCGGGCCGTACGGGGTGCAGGCGCTCGTCTCTCTCGTCCTCGCCATCTGGACGTTCTTCCTTCCCGAGACGCCGCGGTGGCTCATCCAGAACGGGTTCAAGGCCGAGGGGCTGTGGACCCTCGCGGATCTGCATGCGGCGGGCGACGTCACGGACGAGGGCGTGAACCGCACATACAACGCGATCGCAGACACCGTCGCGTTCGAGCAGCAGGCGGGCGCCGCGCCGTGGAGCGATCTTTTCAAGAAGTACACGCGCCGCACGGTCATCGGCTGGACGGCGCGCATGTTCGCGCAGCTCAACGGGATCACCGCCATCTTGCACTTCCTCCCGGAGAATCTCGCCCGCGCAGGATTCGATGTGCCCCACGCGCTGCTGTGCTCCGGCGCGTGCTCAATCCTCTACGGTCTCGGTACGCTCCCCGCGATTTTGTGCATCGACAAGTTGGGAAGACGCAGGTTCTTGCTGGTCGGCAGCGTTGCACTTGCGGCCTCGCTCACGCCCATCGGTGTCATCGAACTATTTCGTGAACGACAGCCGCAGCGGATTTCAGGCATGGGAAGTGCGAACGGGGTGTTCATCGGAATGGCCCTGTATCTATTCTTCTTTGGCGCTACGTATGTCGTCTTCTGATTCTGCCATATTTTCTAAGCTGACAGCACTATTGTCCTCCCGCAGGTGGGGCCCAGTACCGTGGCTTCTAAGTGCAGAACTTTTCCCGCTGCGGATGCGCGCCAAGGGAATGGGGCTCACAACCGCGTCCGATTGGCTGTTCGAGTCCGCCGTTGGTCTGTGGACGCCATCGCTCTTCGAAGTCCTGCATGGCGCATATTACTTCCTCCTCGTCGGGTCATGCCTCATTTCGGGGCTCGTCGTGTGGCTCGTGTACGTCGAAACTGGGCACCAGAGCCTGGAGGAGATCGGTGGCATGTTCGGTGACCAGGTGCCGCCGCCGCGCAAGCTCGAGCAGGAGGACCCGGTATTGGCGCTGCAAAGGCGGCGGGGACGGGGACGGTCGACGCTCAGCATGAACTCGGAGGTCACGGCGGTTACGAGCCTCTTAGCGCGTTCGCAGGTTACTCTCCACCCCACACCCGACGCACAAGCGGCGACCTCCCAGATTACGCTGCTTTCGACAACAGGGAACCTGACGGCTAAGACGGCAGCCGCGAAGGATGTTGCGTGAATGTAATATTATTATTGTATTTTTTGTACTACTTTAATAATTTATGGATGATGCCAATGCGTAATTCCATTGCGTATGCGTAAATCGTAATACATGGTCGTGCAAATAGCGTATACAAAATGCAATGCAGGTGAGCGATAATCGATGAGTAGGATTTGGATTTCTAGCGGGAGACGGGTGGTGGGTGGCACGCACTTTCCCATTCGCGGAGAGCCAGCACGAAACCGGAATTGGGCTTTATGCACTGGCGCCGCTCCTTGACTAGCCCAAAGGCGGAGTCGTATGTCATCCCGCGGTCGCGGATGAGATACGCAATAACGATGGCCGCGCTGCGGGACACGCCCTGCGGGCAATAACGAAGCGGATCAGCACACGGCGTCGTTGCATACCGAGCGTCGGAGACGCACTTGCTGGCAATGCACCAGAACGCTGTCGCCGCCGTCCAACGATGCTTTTATGTAGTTGCACGCCTGCTCGAGGTGCGGGCCCAACGCCGTCGAGGAACGATCCTCGATGTCGATCCGGTGGCACGCGAACCCGGCGTCCTCGGACTGGGGCACCCACCGCGCCTCGAGCACCTGCACCAGGTGTGTGATGTGGTGCTCGTGCAGGAGCTCGTGGTCATGCATGGCCGCAATGGAGCCGAGGTAGAGCGCACCCGTGGAGGCGCCGGCGGAGTCTGGGGAATTGGCGGGTTTGCCGCAAGGGATGGGGGAGAGCACTCGGTGCATTGGGGTGCACATGGCCTCCATCTCTGCGTGGGGGAGACTGTCGAAGGTGATCATGGCGGTGAGAGGATGAAAGCAGGGTGGGTGGTGTACATCTAACACCCGGAAGTTCTCGACAGCTCCGAAGACCCAGACTCTCCTTTGGAGTCGCAACTCGTCATGATCGAGAACCGCTTTTGAGCATGATGACCAAAGTTGAAAACTCCAATCGCCGAGAAAGGGCAGAAATGAACCGATGGCTCACATGAACTCGGAGGAAGCGCATTCGAGAATGAATTCACAAACCAGCAGAATCGCTTGACAGTCAAACAGAAGAAGCTCGTTCGAACCGAGCCATAAGTAGATTGGTTACAGCGGCTGTTTCCGAAAACCGTGGAATTTTTTGCCCGCATCAACTTTGATGAATGCTAAGGATTACCGCTTTGGGTACGACCGGCTCTATCCGGCTCCGGGCTACCGACGCTCCAACAAGTTCATTATCCTTTGAAACTTCAAGTTTGTGAGGGATAAATTTCGAAAGTGCTACTACAAATACATCCTGATGTTTTCTTCCCATGCCAAATTATTTTGGGGGGATCCAACGACTCTTGGAGCAGAAATTACTTCCGCTCCTGCAAACGGCCTGACCGGGCCCATCCCGAAAACGTCGGTGATCCGGACCAAAAGCAGTAGGCCTTAGCCCTCAGGACGAGCAAAAACTTTTGGCCAGCGTCAAGATTTTCGGAAACAGCTGTAACAGGTACTGGTTTTGAGAACTTTTTTATTCCTCTGGTTGCGCAATATTTGTCACGAGAATATTCAAGCTAAATCAGGAGCATGCAAGGCTCCGTGGCGGAGGGTACGCGTCTGCTCCATCTGACAAGGACTTCATTAAAATGAAATGCAGAAAGCGCTCGTTCGACTCGAGCCCGAGCCTGTCCCGATGTTGTGCGCTTTTGATATTTTTCCTCCAAATGCACGAGGTTCAAGCATTGCGAGAATATTCAAGCCAAGGCAGAATTAGACAAGGCTCGGTGGCGGAGGGTCCGCGTCTGCTGTATGTAAATGAAAATGCTGTTGAAAATCACGTTCGGATCGAGCCCCCAGCAATAGTATAACTGAACATCCCTTTTTCTCCTGGTGCGCAAGACGTCACGGTATCGCGGGAATATTCAGGCCAAGGTGGAGACAGGAAGGGCTCGGTGGCGGAGGGTCCGCATCTGCTGCATTTGTCTGAGTCTTCGAAGCTGAAAGCAGAAGGTGCTCGTTCGATTCGAGCCCGAGCCATAGATTGGTTGTATGAGATTTTTGATTACTCCTGGTACGCAAGATTTATCGAGACGATGTTCAGGCCAAAGTAGGAGTAGGTAAGGCTCGGTGGCGGAGGGTCCGCATCTGCTGTATGTGCTATGTAGATGATTATGTTGTCGAAACGCAGAGAAGCTCGTTCGAATCGCGCCCGAGCCATTTTTTTATTCCTCCGGATGCGCAAGATTTATGAGGGTATTCAGTCCCAATTCAGCCCAGAGAAGAAGTAGGCAAGGCTCGGTGGCGGAGGACACGCATCTGCTGCAACTAATGATATTTCTTTGCATTTGAAAGCAGAATACGCTCGTTCGAATCGGGCCCGAGCCATGATTTCGCAATTCCCCTTCCTCTTTTTGCTCCAAGTGCGCCAAATTTTTATGAGGATATCCAGCCCAAAGCAGAAGTATGTGAGGCTCGGTGGCAGGGGGTCCGCATCTGCTGTATGTAAATGAAAATATTGTCGAAAAGCAGAGGAAGCTCGTTCGAATCGAGCCCGAGCCATGTTTTCCATACCTCTTTTTCCTACAAATGCGCCAGATTTATTTATTGCAACTCGGACGATATTCAGGTCAAAGCAGAATTAGGTAGGGCCCGGTAGTGGAGGATCTACATCTGCTCCATCTGGCAATGTCCTTGTGAAGATAAAAAGTAGAAATGCTCGTTCGACTTGAGCCCGAGTCATGTCTCGCGTATAGAGATCCTTCCTTTTTACTGGTGCACGCCGTGACGCCAGAATATTCTGACTAGAGCATATGTAGACAAGGCTCGGTGGCGGAGGGTCCGCATCTGCCGTATCTGTCGTAGACCTTTCATGCGAAAGCAGAAACTGCTCGTTCGACTCGAGCCCGAGCCATAATTGTGCTATCTTTGAGAATTTTTTTATTCTTCCGGACGCGTAAGACTCATGAGGATAGTATCCAGTCCAGAGCAGAAGTAGGAAAGGCTCGGTGGCGGAGGGCCCGCATCTGCTCCATCTGACAGTGCCCTGAAATATAAAGTAGAAAATGCTCGTTCGAGTCGAGCCCGAGCCATAATTGTGCCGTCGTTGAGAACTTTTTTATTCTTCCGGACGCGTAAGACTCATGAGGATATCCAGTCCAGAGCAGCAGCAGGTAAAGCTCGGTGGTGGGTCTGCTCCGTCTGACAAGGGCTTGATTAAAGTGGAATGCAGAAAGCGCTCGTTCGACTCGAGCCCGAGCCTATAGCACTAGATATTTGCTTTTTCGGCCAAGTGCCTTTTTTTTGCGAGAATATTCCGGTTGACAACATTGAAGGCGAAATGGAGAAGGCAGGCCAACAATGTAGGCGGTCTATTTTAACTTGAAATTCCAAGCAGAAGAAGCTAGTTCGACTCGAGCCCGAGCCACTGGCCGTCGAACGAAAGTCTCTTTCCGCGTCTAGGTAGACAGGACGATTGCGTGAAGACGAGGCGCCGGAAGCGCGAACACACGGAAATGACTCAAATGAGACGACTTCGCATTTTTGCTTGGCGTGCGTGGCGATGCCTATCAGTGGTGGTGGGCAATGATCGTGTCCAAATGATTATTCCCACGCCTGAGTTGCCGGATTGCCGGCCGATCTTGTGACCCAAATCTTTCGACGACTGTTTCGTTGGATCACAAAAGGTAAATCTCTGAGCGCAAAAGAGAGTAATTTCTCGCAGGATATGGGTCTAGTGCACCTTGATTTTGCTTTTCACAATTTATAATCCCTCATGTGTATTATCGCTATTGAGCTCAAAATCTCATAGTTGGAGGCCACAGAAATAGAAAACAGAAAAAATTCGAGATCAAGGTGCACTGGCCCCATACCTTCTGAGCACATTTTATTTTGGAAGCAGAGCATGTATCTCTATGTAGCAGAAGAAAAAGCCTTCCGACTTTTCGAGCTTGTGTCACCGTCAGTCACACATTGTGACTCCTCGCGTCTTGACGCTTGTGGCACTTCGTCGCGACCACACGCACCTCAGTCTATGTTCTCAGCATTAGTCCCAACTACAGCAGAATTGTACATTGGCTAGCCTCTGTACGTGAGCTGATCAGGCTCAGAGTTCCACTAATAATCTTAGTATCACAGAGTCTTCTCTGGACTCTAGCGGCCGCAGTGTTGCAGCTTAAGGGCTAAGGGTTAATTAAGGGTAACCCTTAAAAAGGCCTTAAGATAAGGCCTTAGCTTCAGCTCAGATCCTTGTTAACCCTTAATTAAGCCTTAATATAGCTTTATGGCTGTCACGGGCCGTATCGGGACGCGAGTCCACGCGTACACTATGCGGGTCAACCACTCTACCGCCTCCATCATTCCTGCCATGGTGTAAACCTGGCTGTGCATAGGCGAAGCCGAATTGCCGAGCACCTCAAACTCCGCTTTGACGCCGTTTCTGGTTCCTTCTTGATGCTCATTCAATGTCGGACGGGGCCTGGAAGTGTAATCCCTCTCGTTTCCTATTGCACACCTTTTAGCTATGAATACAGCGACTTGGGATCCTCTTCAAAGGTTGAGAAGACGCTTCGAGGGGCTCTGAAGGGCCAAAATGTGGTTCTCTCGTGCGTAATCTCTATCTCTGATTCGCCACGGCTAATCAATTTATCGTTACAGCACAGACGGCTGGAAGGATGATAGTCGCAACTCTATCACAGGTGTTAACGTCGCGACAAGCACCCATGTAAGGTTTATCGAACCGGGACCTATTTGTGGCTCACCGTATACTTGACAGTCGTATTTGGTGGACTTGATCAAGTCCAACGGACATCACAAGGACAGCGCAGCCATGTGCATTGCCTTCGAAGGAATGGTTGATAATATGGAGAGCAAATATGGCTGTATCGTGGTGCTATTCTGCTGTGATAATGATGGAGGTAGTCAGCGGGGACAGAAAGACTTTGGAGCCAAGAGGACATGGATATTTGTGGTTCCCTGCTGTGCACACCAGGTACGTCGCACCACTTTGCACTAATTTCGGGCCTTAATTCGGTTTTAAGGGACAACTGATCCTCGGGGACTACTTCACCATCAACGAGGATGCCGCTGAGATCACGGAGATGGCTACTGTCCTCGTCGGGTGGATTCTCTCCCACGATCGCGTCCGCAAAATCTTTGATGCTGCCCAGTATGCTAAAAATTTTACGATTTTCGTCTATCTCGTCGCCAACCTTACCCGCTGGACAACTCACTATCTCGCATTTCGTCGCCTGCTTCTGCTCAAAGTCCCCCTTCGGTATGCCGCCTATCTTCAATGCGAGGAAATCGTCGCCGCTCAGGTCGGGGCCAAGAAAAACACCAAAGCCAAAGCCAAAATGACAGCAATGGCGAACAAACAATGTGATGTCATTGAGAGTAATGATTTCTGGACTGGGCTCAAGACTCTCGTTGATGACATAGAACCGATCTGCTACGCGGCGAACATCAACCAGGCTGACCGGATGCAGGCAGACCAGGTCCTGCTGTCTTTCGCGGGAGTATTTCGCCATTTCCAGGCTCACAAAAACAAGGTTGTGTCTAAAGGCATGTGTGCTCGGATCAAGAAGCGTTGGGCGGCATTGGACCAGCCGTTTTTTACCTTCTGCCTCATCCTTAATCCTTACGAGGTCCTCAAATGTTTCGGAGACAAAGTGGGGCTCAATGTCTTTGTTTTAAGCGCTGAACTCATGACGGCGTGTTCATATGTTCTTACTTGCATTCTATGACTGAAATTCTATTTAGCTCTACCGGCGTGTCCAGTCTCGGCCATCTACTTCTCCGATAGTGGAGGGTGAGTGGGAATCGAAGGAGCGACAGGTTTCCGAAGCCTTCCTTCACTATATGAGAGGGACAGGGGATTTCGCACCATGGGAAGCGAATAAAGAGACGTTCAGGCGAGATAATGTACATGTTTTCCCTCTTCACTTCTCAGTTGCAAGGTACTGAAACAGTCGCAGGGAAATGACCCGATGAAAGTGTGGGAACAGCTCAAAGCCTGCCCCAACATTGTTGAACTCGCCAATTTCGCTTTGCTTCTGCTCGGCCTTGTTGTCATTCAGGCCTCAAACGAGTGTTCATTCTCAGACCTCAAAATAAAGAAGACACACCTCTGTAATCGGCTCGGTATCCCGAAGCCGGAAAAAATGTCTAAGGTGTGGTCCCGCTTACCGAACTATTTCTGTTCACTGACGTGCAAGCAGCTCGGCTCGAGTATAAGAACTGAACACCTTCAGGAGGGTCTTATCGACGAGAGGAAACCTCGTAACGTGCACGATGCGAACAAGGCGGCGAGTTTAATTTCGGTTCCGCGTTATGCTGATGTTCTCAAGACGGCCGACGGCGATGGGGAGGAGGAGACTCAGCCGAAGTTGGTAAAGTCCGCGGTGTCTTGGCGCGCAGACGTCTCCAAGTGGAAGGCAGCCAGCAACAAACCGGCAGATAGCGACGAGGGTGATACAGACGATGAAGAGCTTCCCACTCCGGGGACTCGTCGTCCTACCAAAATTTTCCCTCATTCTCTCGACCTCCTATTCGGTGGCGTGGTCCATCGCGCCGTAGGAAAGCCACCGCCAGCACAATTCACGAGGGAGGTTTTGATGATGGAGTTGCTTGCAGCGGAGGAGAGCGATGAGGAGCCCGATGATGGAGCACTTCCTGGCTCAGAGGACGAGTACACCCCGTAGAAACTCGCCCACTAGCGCGCCCGCATAATAAACGTCCATTTTAGGAAATTTTGATCTAAGGCCTTATTAAGGGCAACCCTTATTAACCCTACTTAAGGGTCCTAAGCCCTTAGGAAAAAAATTTACCTTTAATAAGGGCTTAAGCCGCAACACTGAGCGGCCATGTCTCTGTCGACGTCGGAACTCCTCCTGACCTTCTGCTTCGGATTTGGTCGCACCATAATACTACATTCTTTAACTGAACCCGTCTCTACAATAAATTACGGCTTTCCTATGCTCCTCGATGCTATATGAATTAAAACTACTCGCAATCAAGTGTAATGTAGCTCTGTCTATTTGCCTCGACTATGGTCTTGACGTCGTACATATAGAATCATTGTTACCATAATAACTGACTGTTCTACACTGCTTCACGAAATTTAGCACCACAAATGGGAAGCTCGCGCAATCGCCAAAAACCTAATCGATCGTTGGTGCAAAAACATCAAACTGCTCGCATATCCCAAACAACCCTTAGTGTCGTAAAGCAATACAAATGTCCCTCCAATGCCTGTTTAAAAAAATCCCTTGCAAATCAGCTCAAGAATACGAATGAATTACTAAACAACACTTGCCAACTACTTCTGAACACACAACTACAACTCCTGGTCGCTCAAAACCAACTAGAAATTACGAAAAATCAATTATCTCTATCCTGTGTTCTGCTTAGCGACTCCCAAGATGAAAACACTGAACTATACAAAAATCTACGAACGGAACAACGGAAAAATCAATGTTATCGACTCGCTAAACTTGCTCTCACACTAGAACTCAAAGAAACTTCTGCTGCATTGAAGATCTCCCAAGAAAAACTTTGCTTTGCCTTTACAGAATGTGATCATGCCCTGGACTCTGACGCTCTCACTAAAGCCGCATTTTGCCGCCTCCGTTCTGACACTGATGCCGAAATCACAAAATTCAAACAACTTTTTAATGAGTCTTGCAAAAAGACCCAACAGCTTCAAATGCAGAATTTATGTTCATTGTGTTCTCGGATAAAGGCGCTGGAACGGGCAAGGTCATCGGAAAAGAAAAGCCGATGGAATTTGGTCGAAGGTGGAGTTTATATGGCAGATGCTAGAGCGATGGCGTGCGTTCTCGTCAAGGCTGGGTGCTCGCGAGGGAATGTTAGCTCTGTCATTTGCTATGTTGTGAAATCTGCTGGGATCGTTGTCAAGGGGAATCCGAGTCGACGGTCTGTTCAGCGCGCACTTATGGAGGGTGGACTGGCTGCCAAGATCCAACTGGGATATGAGTTGGCTCAAGCTGATGGTTTGTTCAACGATCTTATTTTGGTTTACTTCTAACAGCCGCCATCATGACAGGTATTACTGCAAGTGGCGACACAACATCTCTCCGCGGTGAAAACTATGAAGTGTCATGTCTCATGGTGAACAAGGACGGAACTCACAAGATGAGTATCCTCGGCATCACTTCAACTGTAGACCACTCCAGCAAGACCCAAAAGCAGAACTGGCAAACTCAGATCACTGGCATCTCCGAGATATTCAAGAAAAGCCCACTGGGTCGCAGATCCGCTCTCAACTTCGAGGTGTCTGACTTCTTGTGCTTACTTAAGGGAATGAACAGAGACCATGCAGCCGACATGAAGAAAACTGTCCGCATGATGCACGAGTGGAAGGTGGAGTCTTTGCGAATCATGCTGGGACAAGATTCAGAAACTGGAGCCGGCTGCAATACTTCAGATGATGTGCGACATCCAGGCCAAAAATATCGAGGAGGCAGGCGGAGAAGAAGTGTGGAACCGACTCTCTAACGAGCAGAAGGATGTCCTCAGCAAATCGTCGTTGGACGCATTGGCCCTACGTCTTGGGGAGGAAGCCTTCGATGAGCTGTCGCCCGAGGAAAAGCATGAAATCAACTTGTTCTTTTGGGCTGGATGCTCGATGCACAAAGAGCTGAAATCCATCAAAGCGTTCTTTGAGGGCATGGATGAATACTATGAGGAAAACGGTCTAGAGGGTCCCGTCCTTCTTGCGAACAAAGATAATGATGCTACAATTCAGCTTTCAAGTGATACAGGTACATCTACTGCCGCTGTTCAACGAGCTCTGAAGGTGTCGGAACGTGGCGCAGTCAAGCTCATCAGCCTTCTTGCAGCTTTCGTCAACCACAAGGATGATAAAAAGGGCTGCCACGACGTGTACGAAAATTACTTCCGACCTCTCATCGGCGATGGTGTTCGGTTCCCTGACACCAGCAATACACGCTATCAATGCTATGGCCTCGGTGGCGCTCGCCTGATTTCCTACCTCGAGGAACACAAGACTTTCATGTTGTTTATCAAGGACAAGAAAGAAAAGTGTACTCTCAACCATCTGGAGCAGAATATCTTGAAGGGTATGAACTGCCCGGAGACAATAGCCCAGGCTGTTGCATTGGTCTTATATTGCATGTCTGTCACTCACCCCTATGCTCTCCGAGTTCGCGGAGTACCGAGAACTTGAACATCCTGGACCTCGGACCTTTCCATGTCACAGTCAAAGATCACATTCGCAAGTTAATCAACGCACCCAATCTCCTTCTTTCCGATGCTCCCCAGTCCTATCGCTTGGCGACACTTGATGGACAGTCCTGGAGCAATGCGAAAGCGTTTGCGGCGTGCTTAAAGCATGCTCCTACACTTCCCAGTCAAACCACTGCTGGTTGCTGGTTTGATGAAGGCGCTGGCCTGCTGGGAATGGTTTACTTCCGAATTTGAACAAGGTGGCACCATCAATTTTTCAACCTCCGCAGAGAAAGAACTCGTGTTTATGCCATCTAGGGCTTCGACCCGTCCGTCCCGTCAGACGGCCGGGTCAAAAGACGGCCGTCTTTTGCAATGGACGGGACTCACCCATCCGTCAAGGCTCGAGCCAATGGGTCCTGATGGACAGGTGCCGTCCGTCAGACCCGTTACGGCCGTCTGACGGGTAAATTTTCAATTTAAATTATTCTTTTCACATCTTTTCCCCTGAATAATACTTTGCACTCAAACTGTATATGAAAGTGAACAATTGCGGTGAACTAAAGCGACTCCTCGAGTGACTCCTCGTGTTTCTTCGCTGCCTCCTGTGCTTAACAAACATCAGCATTTCAATTGTCTCGGCCTTCAAGCTTGCGCGACGGAGTCCTATCGTGTCCCGGCCACCGGAAAAAACTCTCTCGACTGCGACCGCGGAGCCTAAGTATTTATATTAACAATCTAGCTCATAAAATGGAGGCTAGAATTACCGGAGATGAACAAAACATTTCGTGCCAGCAGATACAAGTTGGGGAATTTGTGGCGCCGCGCATACCACCATTGGAGGGATCTGTGTCTTCGAACGGTTCGGGAATGCTGGTGAGCCTAAAATAATCCTCCAGCTCATTATTTGAGACAACGCTCGAGGTCCCGCGGGCTCCATAGTGTGCAAAAATATTGAACTTCACCGGTGATCCCGCCGGCGATGGTTTGGCCGGTGTATCCGAGCCAGATGACTGCTGGGCATAATGAATCTCAAAATGCTGTTTCAAGTCTGCTTTCGATTTCTCGAGCCCCGCGAGAAGCTCCGAGTCGTCAGCATAATCCTTCCGGAGCGCCTTGTATGAAAGTCGGGGATCTAGGACTGAAGGTGGGATCAGAAAAATTATGTACCCAATGAATATAAAAACAAACATGTTGCCCAAGAGTAATAATGCAAGTCGTCGAACTTCGAGAAGTAGTCACTCAGTTTCCGATGTGCGGCCACAAGTCCCTCAAGAAGGGCAGGGTCTGCCATGGATGTCAGTCCTGCGATCGCGGTTTTCAGCTCATCTTGCAGCCAACGGAAGACAGCGTGTGTTGTGGACAGCATTGGCTGCTTTGTTGTCGACATTTTCGTTGTTGCATAGCGATAGGACTTCAGCCAATCGCTGACCTGCTTCAACGCAGCCCACTCCGATGGTGCAAGTGCATACTCAGCCAAATCTTCATTCTCGTTGACGTAGTTGAGTATTGGTTTGCGGAAGTCTAAAGCCCGACCTAGATGTATTTGAGTTAACATATTCTTTGGAGATAAACAAAGGATGAAGGGCGCACGGAGCATTTGATGAGTTGAAGACCACCGCATCTTGACATCCAGGATCAGTATGAGGATTTTACCTCCAGGAGAAGCCATTTCGACCTCGGCCTCCCATTTTTTGCGGTGTTGTGGACTAGAACGGACATGACGAATAATCTTCCGAAGCTAAGTAGAAAAGAGTGATCAACCAATGCTTCACAGTTACGTGAACGAACTACCTTGAATACCGCAGCTCCAATCGCGCTTTCGGGGCTTATTATGTCGTTGTCATCAGAATCCTCAGTTCCACCGGCATCCTCGTCGACTGCTCGCGCAAGAGACTCCGTTGCCGAGTCTTGATACGCTGAAGCTGGGGACTTGGATTTTGCTACCCTTTTCTCTTCCTTCGTGAGGGCGCCAATGGCCTCCAGCAGCTAGACCACATCGATTAATAACAAGTTGAGAAATGATAGCCTTGGGAGCACATACCTTAAGTGCCGATAAGTGAATAGTATGCGGCATACATCTCATGCGACCATCTTTAACCAAGCCTTTCTTCTTGCACTTTCGGGCAAAGGCTTCGACCATGGTGTCATTATTTGTCGCATTATCCATGACAAAAGCAGTGATCTGGTCAAATTTTAGGAGCGTCCAAGGATAAAACACAAGTCCGATTTATTTTCCTGAATATTCTTGAGTTCGCGAAACATGCTGGGGTCCAAGACGTACCTCGAAAATTCGTTTCAGCTCCTGGACCATTTCCTCGCTCATCTTCTGCACTCGAGCCTTCACAGCTTCGTGGCTCGGGATTTTAAGCGGATTCAGAGAATGGTGATGAACGTATTGAAGCATCTCACAGAACTCCTCCCAGATGACCGCGACAAATGGTTGATCACAGGCTGCAACCCATTTCGCCACCAGGGTTTCGAAATGATCCTGGTTCCATGGTACCTAAAGCAAATATATGTGCGAAGAGCAAACAACAACAGCAAAAAAGACATACCCGAGCTTCTGCTGCCTGCTTCTCGAACATCACCTTGATATTTTGATTAAGCTGCTTGCCCACCTCAGCGTATTCGGCGACAATTTCCTCGGTCAATTCGGTAGCGCCGCTTGCTAATGAGTGTTCACAGTCCATTGGAGTGCTGTTCCGCGCGTGTAGTACCTGGTAGAGTTGCCCATGCTTGGGTGATATGCTCTGGAGATGTTTTTGGAGTTCTACAGAAGAAATTCAGAACACTGGACATTGAATTGAATGGAGCTCGACTCACTGCGAGTGTTATGATTCGCGTTTTTGGTAATCTCGATAATCTCCCGATTCCCAAAATAAGATTTGAAGTAGCGCGAGCCTGCGGTCACTTTGCCATTTGCATCGCCGTCCACTTGCTCGTAAACGAGATAAATCGGATTGGCTTTCTTCTGTTGTTCGTATGGTCAAAAGAGTTCGTCCGAGTATTAAATACTCACTGTTGATGGCTTCGGCTGGGATGCACTCGTTGAACCCGATGGACCAGCTTCAGGTTCGGAGGTGCCGGCTTCGGATTCAGGAGCCTCGATTGTTTTAGAGAAGAGAAGTTGTAGATTCCATCCAAAGAAACTCACCGGTGGGGCATCTTTGTCAGCTGCTGTCGCCTTCTTTTTGACTTTCTTCTTCGGCGGTCCAGTCTGACCTTTCTTCCCTGTCTTCCGTTTCGATCTCTCAGGTACGGTCTTGGTGGGAAGTGTTGATGCCAGCTAAATGCAGATGAGGCAACAGTATAAAGGCAGAACAGAACTTACCTCCTCATTCGGGATTACCTCTTCAACTCCGCTGTCGCTGTCGTCATCGCCTTCACTGCTAGTAAAGTCTGAATCTTCTGGGTCTGTATTTTCTGCCTTCCGCTTCTCCTTGCGCCTACGCTTACGCTTTTTGGGAGAATCTGGTACTGCCTGGTCGTCGGCAATTGCTTCAGCCATCCGGCTACGGTCTGCATTGCGCTCTGGTCGCGATGTTGACGGCCTCGCAGATGGTCCTAAGACAGCATGTTATTTACAATGAAAGCATGAAAAAACCAAAAAGCGAAACCTGGAGCTGCCCCACCCAAAACCCGGAGTCTCATGTCCAAATGTGACAGAGCTCCAAGACCTAAGGACTCGATTGTATCCTCACACCCAATGCGACGCCCGCAGTACACAAAATAGTAGTCCTCATGGCCCGTAGTTAAAACTAGGCCGAGGGATTCAAGATACCGGTAGATGTCCGCAACCGTCGTTTCATGAGTGACAGCTTTCGGACTTTCAGATTGGTCGTGCAGTTAAAATTGAATACTCACGGATGGGGAGCGACCGAGAGTGGAAACCGGTGACAAATATGGTGAAACCAGACTCGAATTTTCGGCAGACCTGATTGAGCCGGTGTTTGGACATGAAGGAAAAGTGCGACCGATGACGCCGGACACCCAAGATCAACGGTATAACTTGATGGAAGCGAAAAACAAGGGGGAACAACAGAGAGCCTAGAAGTGTAATGTGAGGCCAGATAAAAGTGTGGATAATTTTGACAGGCTCACCGATGAAGAGCAGTGCTAATCCGGAAGAACACGTGAAATAAACAAAGGTGTACCAAAGCGCAAGTGGAGATTCATGGCGGTATATTCCGAGATGGTCACCAAACGCACAAATGGTGAACCCAAGTGCAAAGAAAGGCAGCATGAAAAGTGTGAAATTCAGAATAATCGACTTCACACCCATTGCGCCCACAGTTTCTGGACGGGATAGAAATAATGTACCCCGGGCTGGTACCATGTCTATCTGTAAGCACATGGAAAATTGATAGCAGATATCGCACCTGGCAGGAGCTTGCCCGGGGGACGATCATCAACACTCACAATATTTTGGGGCATCAAGTGGAAGGGGC
Organism: Mycena sp. CBHHK59/15; assembly: GCA_029204085.1. NCBI lineage: Eukaryota > Fungi > Basidiomycota > Agaricomycetes > Agaricales > Mycenaceae > Mycena > Mycena sp. CBHHK59/15. The sequence goes on from JARGXW010000002.1 coordinate 42,115, forward strand.
CGATACCCCGTTGGCTTAAATGGCGAGAACAAAGCACATGAAAATCCGAAATTTGCAATTACATCGCCCCACAGATGCGCCGGCCATGATTGTGGGAATGTGAATCAGTGAATGCACTGGGCTCACTTTCACTGTATATTCTGTATGCCCTAGCATGTTTCAACCTCAGAATCATTCATTTCAAGAAAGGAGAGACAGCGGTAGCATTAAATTGGGCACGACTGAGAGGAAGAAGTCCGAGTCGGAAAGAGGTTTTGATCGTGTCAAGATGTTTAGCGGTCAATCCCTCTCGGAACTCACTCGTCCTTACCGTAGGAATCTTCTCATGCAAAATCAAGTTTGCTAAAAAGCTCTTGTGTTCTAGGCTAAGGAAGAATGTATGAGCTTTCCATACCACCGGCAGATGCTTGGACCGTTGGGAGCCGTTGGGTGGGCCACCAGAGGTGTGGGAACCTTGGTGGGGCGGGAAGCTGCGGGATGCAGATACATCACTTCTTTGCAGGCCACAGATTTGGAACGCGGCGAACGCCGGCACAGCCTGATCTTTAAGGACCCGTCAACCCGTCAACGGACGGGTACGGGTGCACCCGTTGACAGGTCTACCCGTTCGGCACCCGTCCGGCAGAGATCAAGATCTTATCTCATGTCGGACGGGTACCGTACCCGTCAGTGACGGGGACGGGTCGAAGCCCTACCAGTCGGTCTTCAAGTTCGCTGCAGTGATACGGCAACGTTCTTTTCAACTCCCAGAATATCCCCCCCATAATATGATTCCCTCCCGTCGGGGCCACTGGGATACCCGCAGGGCAGCATGGCACGTTTGTAGACGTTGGGACCGAATTAATATGCTTTCGGATTAGCAGAGAGGAGCATTCCTTTACTAACCTAACATCAAAAGGATCATTTCACTAGGTAGCTTGATTGCAGGGCCCAGGCCCACCTCTCCAATTAAATCTACCCTTATCCGATCTTCTCCCTATGCCACTTGTCCTTGACTTACAGATGTCGAAACCGCATGGAACATCCAGCACAACTTTTATCTTGACCACGAACCATCATGTCGAATGCACCCAATGGCACAGCCTCAGATTCCGGATTCCTGTCCTCCTTCACCTTCAGCAATAACTTGGTCGAGGTCGGTGCCTTGACCGCGTTGGTCGGCTCGAGTGTTGCCGAGTCCCTTGTCCTGGGAAACCGTGGGGCAGCCGGTGTTGCGTGGGCCGCAACAAGCTCGTTCGGAACCATATCAGTTGTTAAGGCCTGCTTCTGTGGCGCGAGCAGCGGCTGGCTGCGAGAAACTTTGGGTATCCGCACTGCCTCGTCCGACTCAGCAGTCGGGCTGGAATTGGAGCATAATTCCAATCGAGCCGGGAAGGTTCGGAGAAACGTTGGAGAGCCATTGGCCATATTCTGTCACAGAAAAGAGGTTCGTTCATAGTTTCCATCGATTAGCTGCGTACGTAGACCGGCTCATCCTTAAATTCAAGGAGGAACTCGGGTATATCAAAGGGCAGAAACCACGTCAGACGGAAGTGGCATGGAGCGACGTCTACGCGTTGGATCATTCCACTTCGCTTATGCTCCGCAGTGTTCCCAACACTGGCCTTGGAAATCCTGTTCAGATTTTCACGTATGGGAACTACACTTTTCTCCGTAATCCCCATACCCGGATCCAAGTCCCTGTCATCGTCCTTTCAGCCGCGAAAATGATAGAAGTGTACGTACTCTGGCACCGAGGCGCATCACTTTTGGGACTTGCATCGGCCATTCCATGGTTCTTTTTCTTAATCGGCGCGGTTGTGATAGAAACCCATGAGGTATTGCTCTCAAGAACTCCTGCGCCGGAGTTCGGAACTTTGGACATCGTCGCCGGACAACTTCCGATGGTAAGCCACCCCGGCGGCCATCGAAAAATCATCTTGGGTGTCGCAGAGAACTTGAGAACGTATCTACTGTGGCGATTTTTCTGGGCGGCTGGTGCAGTCATCTCGACAGCATCTATGATAGTCTCATACTTCATCATGTCTCAGCAATCGCGCTCCACTGGGTTTATATGGGCCGGGTTCCAAGTTCTTTGGCTCGCTGGGCGCATCATCGTCTACCACGTCGCAGATCCATTCGACCCTATGGCACTTCGAATGCTTGTCGTTCGGCCATGGGCTACCCTTCCCGCCGACATGAAAGATCGGGTGATGGATCTTTTCTTTGCATTAGCCAAGTATCAGAGCATCATCCACCCGCGAGGGCAGCTCCAATACCGACATGACGTATTTGCGACACGCGAATTGAGGCTAATATTAGACGGAGTCGAGCCGCCAAACCTCTATCCGCTTCGACGTATCCACCTGCCCTCTTTTCCGGTTGAAATCAAAACCGTGTTTGGAGACACGTCGTTGTCCAGCGCGATGTGGATTACAGGCACACATACTACTCCCATGGAACTATACGACAGCTGCATCGTCGTATTCGCAATCCCGAGATCCAGCACTCCTGTAGCCGTTCCTGCTGCGCGCGTTCTAAGCGGGGCATCACGGTTGAACTTCGACGCGGAAATGAGCATGCCGGTCTTCGTACCAAAGGGAGTTCCGAATACTGGTTACGGCCTCACCTGGTGGTACTGGATTCCCTGTCCTATGGGGCTGTGGTTGCAGATTCAGGTCCCTGTCGACGGGAAACCTCTGGGAACCCGCGAGGCCCAAGTGCGGACCGATGACCAAGTCTCCGCCCTCTTGGCTGCTGGCAATCTGAATATAGGATTTAAAAATGTTGCTGATGTGAAAGCTATTGTTGAGCTGTCCAGGAAGGCGCGGGCCTCTTTCCTAGAGCTCCTTAGCTGAAGGTTATAGACCAGGGGATATTTCACAGCTGTAAGTACTAACAGCCGGGCATTCTATTTCCCTTTCATTTTATTCGGAGTATTAAATTGGATAGGGGATTCAAATCGACATGTTTTCGTGAGGAATCATATTTTCGGACAATCAGTACAGCAAGATTTGTCGCTCGTTGTCCTCAGTCTTGGCCCGACCCCAAGGATTCCGTGTCCAATTAACGGATACTTGGCAGCGCTCCCAACGCAACTCTAAGCTCGAGTCTTCTGCTCCACGTTCTTCGGTGGCCGCTTTCGAGGCAGCTCTCACTGCGGGAGGTCAAACGTGCGTCCGAAAAACCGAGACTCGGATGTGGGACCGTGACCAATAAAATCCGGCTGACTATTGTCTAAGTAGCTAAATAGATATCAATGTCGCGGTAGAGACAGGAAAGGCTCGGTGGCGGAGGGACCGCATCTGTCGTACTTGTCATAGACGTTCGAATCAGGCCCGAGCCATTGCAGTGTTCACCTCATCCTCTTTTTCCTCCGAGTGCGCCAGACTTTTTTGCGAGAATGTTCAGGCCAAAGTGGAAGGAGACAAGGCTCCGCATCTGCTGCATATTCAGCAGGTGGAGAACTCCAGAAGCAGAGGAAGCTCATCCGAAGCGAGCCCGAGCCATGTCCCGGGTGTCTATATTGTTCCTTTCTTTCTCCTAGTGCGCAAGATCTATCGCCAAAATATTCCGGTTTAAGTCTTTATGGCCTGGTCCCCAGATACATGTACACGTTTAATCTGGTTGAAGGAAGAGTGGACAAGGTTCGGTGGCAGGGGGTCCGCCTCTGCTGCGCTTCCGAAAGCAGCAGAAGCTCGTTCGACTTGAGCCTCAGCCATATGGTTTTGAGACCCTTTCTATTTCTCCATATGCACAAGCTTTATGACAAGAATATATAGCTAGCTTGAAGTAGAGTCAGAAAGGCTTGGTGGCAGAGGGTCCGCACCTGCTCCATCTGACAAGGACTCCATTGAACTAAAAAGCAGAAGACGCTCGTTCAAATCGAGCCCAAGCCATGGCTTGAGGCATAGTTCCTTTTTCTCCAGGTCCGTCAGATCTACCGCGGGATGGTGAAGAGTTGAAAAGGCTTGATGGCGGAGGGTCTGCAGAAGACTTCGGGTTGAAAGCAGAAAGTGCTCGTTCGATTTGAGCCTAAGCCATACGGGTTTGAGACCTTTTTTATTTCTCCAGATGCACAAGCTTTATGACAAGATTATTCTTCTTGAAGTAGAGTTAGAGAGGCTCGGTGACGGAGGGTCCGCATCTGCTTCAACTGATTAGGCTCCATTAAGCTGAAAAGCAGAAGACGCTCGTTCGGCTCGAGCCCGAGCCGTAAACGGGGTATCTCGAGACTTTTTTTATTCTTCCAGATCCGCAAAATTTATGAGAATATCCAGGCCAGCAGATCTAGCTGCGCAGACATTGGCAGATGCTGTTAGGATGGTCAAGTCCGTGCGATAATTTGACCATTGACAGTCGTTCGAGCCTCCTTCCCCCGAGCCCTTTCTCTTCGCCTTCGCTTTCGCTGATTTCATTTGGGGGACGTGTGGAATGCTCTGCACGCCTTGTGCCAATTCCAAATTTAGTCAGACCGCAAATTATTGGCTTCAAAGTTGCTTTAAAGTCAAAAAAAAAAAAATCGGGGTCGGACTGGCAGCGGCCAAACAATCGTATGTTGTAAAAATTTGATGCCTCCGGCAAGCAGGTAGGTGCACAAGGTAGACGTGTAAAAGCCGACATTGTCCTTACTTTCCCTTGTTTATTGATGCCTGCATCACATCGGCGCCCAAACATCCTCCTTCCTTTCCAAAACGCCACGTAGACCAAGCCTGAGCGCTGAGCGCTGAGCCTCAATGAGAGAGTGCAGACGATGTATTACTCCATATTTTAATGCTACCAAACAAATACAGTCGTACGCGAACAAGAACACAGGGAATCAAGTATACGTATCATATGTATCAATTTGAGAGAGATTGGGATTCGAGACGAGACGAGACGAGATGAGATGAGAAACGAGACGGACGCAGCGGAAGTCGTAGCTAAGCTATGGGGAGATTCAGGCAGGGCAGCGATTACGACGAGCGGGGTTCGTTAAAGAGTGTGATTGTGAGGAGGGTCCGTTAGGGGCAGCACGCGTGGGTTGTATAAATGGAGGCATAATCAAGTGAGGGGACAGCCGCGGCGTGCCGTGCGGACGCGCCGCGGCTAATAACACTTGATAAGAAGAGGAAGACAGAAGGACGAGATCAAGAAGTGAAGGGAATAAAAAGGCCAAAAAGTGGATTGTTTCGTTTGCGTGCGTGGTGGGGAGGGAGGGAGGGGGCCGGGGACGGACGGGGGGGGCTAATACAAGAAACGAAACGGCGGCGCGGGGCCCGCAAGACAAGGCGGCGGGCCCTGCTCGTTTTGTGTCCGTGCCGGCTAGCTGATTTTGCGTGCGTCCCGTCCGTGAGTGGGCGGGCGTGAGTGGTGGGTGATTTTAGCGTTCAGTGCAAAGAAATGTGTCCCAGTATGCGTGCGTGCGGTCCGCGGGTAAAGGGGGGAAGTAGAAGAGAAGAGAAGAGAAGAGCAGAGAAGCAGCCAGAAAGACGGGGTATCGGGGTGAAAGAGCGACTAGGGTGAGAGGTGGGTGCGTGCGCCGTAACGCACGCCGCGTATTGCGCGGGCAGCGGCGGATTACGCCGCCGCGGGGCGGCAGCAGCAGGCGCGGCGCCCTCCACCACCATCCCGTCCTCCTGCGGCTGCTCGTGCCTCGCCGCCGCCTCCGCCTCGTCCACGTCGTACTCCATCTCCGCGGGGTCGAGCTCGTCCGCGTCGCGCTCGATCGCGCTCACGGGTTCCGCCGAGTTGAGCCCGTTGCCGCTCGCACTGCGGCGCACGCCCGACGCGCCCTGCGGGCCCGAGCGCGGCGGGTTCGCGCACCGGTCCTTCCCGTGCGCGATGCGCAGGCTCGCGTACTCGGGCCGGTTCTTGATCGCGTCGATCGCCTTGATCGCGTTCGAGATGTTGGTGAAGTTCACGAACGCGCAGTTCCTGGTGGGCCCCGTGGTCAGCATGCGCACACGTGGGGGAAGGAGTAAGGGGAAGGGAAGAATGTCACGCACTTCTCCTTCAGGAAGTTAACGAGCTCGATGTCGCCAAACTCGCCAAAGTCCGCCTTGAGCCGCTCCTCGTTGAAGACCTCAAAGTCCTCGACGTTCCCGATGTACACGTTGCGCGTCGCGCCCGCGTGCACGGCGAGCGCGAGCGTCGGCGGGAGCGGGCCCGAGTTCTTGCCCCAGCCGACCTTGAGGCGGCGGTTGTTGAGCGTGAGGCCCTGGTAGGAGGACACCTGGAAGAAGGTGAAGGCCGCGGCGGGGTCGATGAAGGTGATGAACTGGGATGGAGGGGTCAGCGGTGAAAGAAACAGAGTAAGCCAGCACCCGCGACTCACAGCAATATGCTTATCCGCCATATACCGCACGCTCTGCAGCACGCCGCCCCGTATCGAATTGCACAGGTCCTCCGCGGTCGTCTCGGGGTGGATGTTCCCGAGGTACACCGTGCGGTTCCCCCCCGCGGCCGCGCCGAGCCCCATCCCCATCATCGGGCTGAGCGGGCTCATCCCGCCGAACATGTTCATGCCCATCATCGCGCTGAGCGCGTCGGGCGAGAAGGGCGCGGGCGTGTACGGCGCGTACCCCCGTCCTGCATGCCCCCTTGCATCCCCATTCCCTGTTGCATTCCCTGGCCGTTGGCGCTCTGCTGCTGGTTGGGGTTCGGGCCCGTGAGCGGGTTGGGCAGCTGCGCGGACGGGTGCGCAGACGCGGGGGACGGCGCATAGCCGCCGGGGGAGAAGGACTGCAGGAGGAGCGACTGCGCGGCGGCGGCCTGGGCCTGGTGTGCGGCGGCCTGCTGCGACTTGGGCACGTACGCGCAGCGGTCCTTGCCGTAGTTGACGCGCTTGCCCGCCCACGCGGGGTCCGTCGGGAGCGTGTTCACGACCTGCGGGGGCGCGTTAGCGGGTGCGCAAACAAACGAGGAGAGGGCGTACCTTGGTCGCGACGCTGATGCTCAAAAAGTGCACGAACCCGATATTCTTGTCGCGTACGATCTTGACCTGGTCAATGAGCCCAAACTTGCTCAGCTCGTCGCGCAGCTGCTCCTCCGTCATGCCCTCCTCCAGCCCGCCGAGGTATACATTCCGCGACGCGCCGCTCTGCGCGATCGCCTGCAGGACCTGCGCGGGGACGGGTGACGGCTTGCCCCAGCCGACCTTGAGGTCCTGCGCGTGCAGCGCGAGCTTGCGCACGCTCGCGTCCGCGAAGAACGCGCCCGCGGTGCCGGGGTCGAGGAACGAGAGGAAGACGCAGCTCTTCTCGGGGAGCACGCGGATGCTCTCGAGCGGGCCGAAGTGCACGAGGTTGAGCAGCTCGTCGACGCTCGCGCTCGGGGGCAGGTTGCCGATGTACACCGTGCGCCCCGTCGCGGCGACGCCCGCGCCAACGGGGCTGAACACCGTCTGCGCGGCGGCGGGGATGTTGAGGTTCAGCTGCGGGACGCGCTGCTGTGCGAAGCCCTGCGGTGCCGCGCGTGAGCCGTCGTCGTCGGTGGCCGGTGTCATCGGAGGGAGGGACGGACCTGGAAGTTCTGCTGCATCTGCCCCGGGTACGGGAAGCTGCCCATCGCGAGCATGTTGTACGGGTTGAACTGCGTGTACGGCGAGCCCGCGACGGGGCTCTGCTGCTGCTGCTGTTGCTGTTGCTGCTGTTGCTGCTGCTGCTGGAAGCTCGCGAGCGTGTTCGGGCTGAGCTGCTGCGGCGCGCCGTTCGTCTGCGTGTTGATCGTTAGCTGCGGCGTCGAGTAGAGCGGGCTGCTGGAGAAGCCGCCCGCGGGCGGCTGCTGCTGGGCGAAGTTCTGCTGCTGCGCGCCGTAGCCGTAGTTTGCGTACACGTCGCGCGGGGAGCCCGTGGGCGCGGACCCCGCGCTCGCGGGCGCAGGCAGCGTGCCGGAGGTGGGGGACCACCGCGCCTTTTTTGAGTCGGGGCCGCCCGCTGCGTCCATGGATCGCTGGAAAAAACCGCTCAGCAGGACGGAAAAAAGGGGGCAAGCGGCTCACCTTCATCATGTCGATGTCGAATGCGTACGGGGGATAGGGCTGGGCAAAGGCTGCCTGGGAGTCATCCATCGGAGGGGGAGAAGAAGGGGGGGAAGAGGAACAGGAAGAATACGTTAGAAAACGTTGGGAAAGGTAGCGAGTGTGTTTGGGCGGTGCGCGGGCCACAGAAACGAGTGTGGGGTGCAAAAAAAGACACGCACAAAGGGAAGAAGGGGGAAAAACAACACAAGGAACGAAAAATCACTACAATCCACGTCAATGCTCAATAAGAAAAGAGCACAGAACCCATCACACGCCCCCACGCCTTTTTCTGATGCGCACGGACCATCGGCTCGAGTTATACCCGAAGATGCGATAAGGGTTTAGGGGAGGGGGAGGGGGAGGAGGAGAGCATAGTAGTAGTACCTCGACACTACCACCAGCCCGCCACCGTCGACTGTATACCGACTGCTGCACCCGCCACCACAACTCTAAATCTGAAATTGGCACAAGGCATGGTGGTCCCTGCAGGGCATTGTTCCCCCAAATGAAATCACCGCAAAGGGAAGGGACGAGGAGGAGACTCGGACGACTGGTGAAATTATCGCACGTTGCGTCAAATCAATTTGGGCGGGGACGACCTGGGCGAGCGCTGCTTCGGCGGACGTCTGATAGGCGCGCTCGATCAAGCAAAAACGCAAAGTCGTCTCATTTCCGTAAGTTCGGGGACGACCTGGGCTCGTCAGGGGCAGCGGCGATGAGCGCTGCTTCGGCGAACGTCTGATAGGCGTGCTCGATCAAGCAAAAACGCAAAGTCGTCTCATTTCCGTAAGTTCGCGCTTCCGGCCCCTCGTCTTCATTCAATCGTCTTGTCTACCTAGACGCAGAAAGAGACTTTCGACGACATGGCTCGGCCTCTAGTCGAACTAGCTTCTTTTGCTTGGAACTTAAAATAGACCGCCTACATTGTTGGCCTGCCTTCTCCATTTCGCCTTCAATGTTGTCAACCGGAATATTCTCGCAAAAAAAATGGCACTTGGCCGAAAAAGCAAATATCTAGTGCTATAGGCTCGGCTCGAGTCGAATGAGTGCTTCAATCAAGCCCTTGTCAGACAGAGCAGAGCCGCCACCGAGCTGTACCTGCTTCTACTCTGGACTGGATATCCTCATGGCATCAGCAATAGCACATTTTACTTGTGCTCTTGTGCCTCTTTTTCGTAGTCTCCCTAGTCAGCCCAAACGATCAGAGTAGTTTTTCTGGAAAAAAAAAAAAAGACAAAAAATACCTGATATATAGTCTGATTTTACTCGCGCTATAGGTGGGCCTTCCGGATTCGGTCAACCCAAAGCGGACGTTCCCACGATCCTTTTGACAGCTCCATCACGGCGCGTCAAGGCACTCTGGCGCGTCGCGTCCACCCCGCGCATTACAAACCCCCTCATGGCCCAGACCTCTTGGAATATCAATTGGGATGTCCCAAACACGCCTGCTCCTCGCCGAAATCCCCTCTCATCCGCTACAAACCGCACGTCGGCACTCCCCCATCCACGACATCCATCCCTCAAACCTGGATCTCCTCATGGCGCGACACTTCAGCCGACCCATTTCTACTCAACTCCTATTCAATTTGGCTCCGTAGGAACCCCGGAAACTCCATTCAACTATTCTCCGCCTCGTAAACGGAAGCGTGTCGAAGTCGACGAAAATACTCCTGCTTCTTTGGCTTCGGAAATCTCCGGCCCATCTGCAAAGCATCAAAAGAGAGCATCCCCGCGTACGACTTCCCAAAAATTGAAGCAGTTCTTCATGCCATAAAGGAGCAAAACTGGACCTTCCCTTCTTTTTTGTATCACATATTCCAAACCAAAGACGGCAAGGGGCTCGAAATTGGGAAGGACATCAAGCAAGATTTTACGGGCCAAATCAAAGCCTTCGGGGGAGTAAAAATGAAAGGCAAGAGTTGTGTGACATAGCAGATAGAGTAAAACCCAGAAAGCGAAGGTTGTGGCGCGCATATACGTCGAGATGCGCGACGTCGTCAAGACGTGGCCTCAAAAAATGGTTGTGTTTGCCATTCCCGTGCTGATGCCAAGCCATCAAATTCACGAAGCCCCACCTACGGTATGACAGGCGCGAGTAAGACTAGACTATCTTTTTCGAGGCACGACAACTTTAGTATGATAGGCATTGGATGATGCCTATTGATGGGACTAATGCCTATCACAATAATAAAAATGCCTATTCTGCGGGTGAATGCCTATTGCTTCACAAGTGACTATCATTTCATGAATGCCTATCCACCGAGGCTTTCTCCCCCCAGTGTGACCACGGGATTGTTCAGATGCAGCGCACAAAGAGTGCGGCACATGCCGCGGCACTCGGCACACATCTGCGGCACATCAATGATCAAGTCTCCGCACGGCACACGCGGAAAATGCCGACCAATGAGCAATCGGCGACGTCCACGTCCGCCACACCGACTTCAAGGGCTTGGGGAAGAATCTTGCCTCATAAACCTATCTATTTCAAGGGCACCCCACACCTTGGATTTCCTTTGACGCGCACGCCTCGGCAACATCCGGCGATCAGAATCACGTGACCAAACAAACCATCACAGTCTTACCTCCACCTCGTTCTTGTCTCAGCATGGCATTAGCTGGGTGGGGTGAAGGGGGCGCGGTCGTTGTGACCGTGGTCACTGAAAATATGCGTCACTTTTCATGTTACTGATGTGACGACTTGTTAGGCAGTCAAGGGCGCGATAGGCGTTTAAGCGTGCGCGATAGGCATTTAGTTGCGTGATAGGCATTCAACTGCGCGATAGGCATCCGTTGAATACCTATCCTACTAAAGTTGTATGTACTCCTCTTTTTCACTTGTGAGAAAAAATTAAAAGTGCAGATATGATGGCTAGAACCCAATGCACCCACTGTCAAAAATAAATAAAAAAGGTGTTCTTGTGGTGTTTTTGACAGCTTGCGCTCTTGTGCTCTGGGGTTGTCCGACCATTGTACTGGGTGTCCAAAAGGGGAAAAACGCGAAAAAGAAATAGGAAAAGGAAAGAATCGCAAGGATTCATAAAACTTCAATGCTACGTCCTTACAAGCTCCAAGTCTTCAATTGATGTTTTAAGTGACTCTCAAATCTAATTGAATGCTAGCTACTGTACAGACTCCAAGCTATTCTATATTCATAAGAATGTGGTGCGAAGTGTGTGTGGGCCACAGTCAACACTGAAGCACAACTGAAGTGTGCAAAAAAAAAATGGATTAGATGATTAAATAATGCCACGAGGCAAAGATAGAGTGAACATGTACCTGAAGCAAAAAAAAACCACCCAGTGCGAGCTCTAAGGGCAAGCAAGGTCAGTGCATGGTTTTTCTGCTGGGGACATCCAAGATCAAATGGGAATATTGAGGACTGTCCATGGGGTCCCGTTAGACTGAGGCCCAGATGTGGCTGCAAGACATCTGAACATCATTTCAGGAAGTAGCTGTGGTATGCACCCAGAACGTGCGGTCCGAGTCAATGATGGAGTTACTGCATTGGGGAGGTGGCTGAAGCGAATAAAGAGAACTCTAAGACATAACCAGACTGTAACAGCCCAGAAATCCCGGTGCATGAGCACGCCTGACTGCATGAAGTCCCAGATTCAATTTGGTTCCCCCCATTTCGAGCTCCAGACAGTTTACGAGGCTACAATTAGTATTCATCACTCATGTGGATAATTACTAAATTGGGAAGCATGCGCCTCGATCCTGCCAATCGGACATCTGACAATTCATACCCTATTATTTTGGTATTGGTTGCATCTAATGAGGGAATTTTAGGGGGCCTATGAGTATGGGAGCCCACCATTTGACCTATAGTAAGTTGGAGACCAGTTACAATGATTTAAACCATTTATAAACAGTTGTTTACCGTTTGTCAGGAAAAACAGTCTTTACTGTTTGAAAATATTTATAAATGGAAATGGTTGGAGCCTTACTGGAAATGCATTTGATGCAATTTGGTTGGATTGATTGGAAGTTGTGGCCGCTTTTGGAACAGTTTGGACACCAAAAATGTATTTTCCTTAATTTCAGCTGGCCATTGGCTGTGATAAATCACCTGGATTTTCATCAACTCTTGGTCAATCCACAATGTCCAGTGCATGTTCTCCTCAGTGGATGTCTGGCTTCAACCCAGCCCCTCATCTAGCCTTTGAATCCTCAATCCAATCTTGCTATCGACCCAAAGATTCGCACCAGCATGCCAAAACTCACGTCAAATGCCGTGAGATGACCAGCAGTGTATCAGTCTACCCTGCTGCGCTACGGCCCCAGAACTTGGCAAGGGCCTCAAACATGGATAGTGCTTCACCTTAGAAGGTGCCATATCATTTTATCGATTTTATCCTTCCCTTACTGTGGCCCTTTACACCAAACAGCCATCTTACACACCATCGACACTTCGAATTTTGTTTGGGAAATGGAAAGCCCCGGTGATAAGGTGTGTATCTACATATGCATGAAAATCACATTTTGTGACTTTTCATCCTTAAGGCCTTTCATCTAGACAAGACCAGCTACTTAGAGTACATATCCTCCCTGGGATAGTGTACTTAGACTGTAGAAGGCCGCAAGCCAGCTTAAAGAAACTAAAACCAGAGTTACTAGATCTAAGCCGGCCTGGCTAAGGTTGGACTAGATCAAGTTTACTCGCCCGTGCTGGGCAGAGTTCTGCAGGAGGGTTTGTGCAGGCCCACCCACCAAAGTCTGTGCTCGAGGTCAATCAAGGGGAACTACGGAGGAGTTAACAAAGGCGGCATTGGCTTGATAACTAGCGGGTGGTAGTTGAATTCCTACGGGAAGCAACTAATAAGTCGAGCCAAGAAGGTGCGGTGGTCACGTGGTCTCAGTCCTGCGGGAGGGTTCTGGATGACACACATCCACTTTAGATATGGAAAGAAATGAGCGCAGGGAGCTAGTTGTGGAAAGCTATGGTTACCCCTGGAGAACCTACCTGCGAAAGATTGAGTGACTAATAAGAGATGAGACTTCGGCGGGAGGGAAACCCATTGCTACCCACGGAAAGGGGTCTAACCAACCTGCGTACCTGAGGATCAGAGTGGCGTGCTTATTGTTCCTTCAGCAATTTGGCTCGCTTAGAGATAGTATTGGGAACTCACGCTTAGTCAGAGTGGACCTACCTGCGGGACTTATAGTTGCTAGGGAGGGCTACTTTGACAGGCAACTGACAGACCGAGACATCGAGGGGGAGCCTCCCGCATTGCTAATTTGATTGATATCAATAATTTCTTATCTCCGTTTAGTTGTGGCAAAGTGTATAAAAAGGCATAGTCTACTTAGTTAGTAGCAGTGAATCTTACCCCCACATTACAGGCTCTGGGACTAACTAGAATCTAATAAAACTTGATTGAAGAGAAAAGACCTTAGTAGTGAATAACCATTAGACTCAAGATAAGACTTCATAAGTGCTCGTCCTGCAAGGATTGGTACCCAGTTGTCCGACCCGCAGTCTTACTCTAGATTCCTTAGTAGCTGGGAGCTCAGGACCTAGTTTTAAGTTTGAAACCTCTGGTCCTGTGGAATCTAAGAGTGTGATCCTGGGAGGCCTAGGGCTCAGACCATTCATTTGCTGTGCTCGGATTTCTAAGGATTGTTAGTTCGCTCCTGCGGAACTAGTCTTCTGCACATTAAACTGGGAATAGTACTGCTGTACAAGAACCTCTTTGAATTGAATCTGGTCTACACTACTGGATGGGTGATATGTACCCTACCTCCCCGAACACAACACAATAGTATTTGAGATTGAGGAGTGATTAGTTTGGTGGTTAGTTGGGTTGAGTTGGAGTCTATCTCACTTCACTCAGCTCACTAGTGCTATTTCACTGCCGCACTCAGGTGCAGCGTTTCACCGCCAGTGGAACATCAGGTTCAGGTATGTCAATATAGGTCCTCTGAAGCTGAATTTGTCTCATCTTGACTACCCGCACCCTCTTGCCATTGTACGGCTCTCTGCTATCGGAGGCTATCTGACCAATACTATCCATCAACGGGCACCGATGGCAATCTGGGCACAATCTGGAGCTCCAGGTGGTCTGGACCGTCTGGAGTTGACAACTCGAACAACTCGAGATTTGGAAGACCAGTATCTGCGGTTCAGCGCGAACACAATCCCTTGAGGATCACTTCATAAAATCCTGTGAGGTTGTTTGACGAAAGATCTCCCAAATCGACGATCTCAACTGAAATTCTTTAGATACACAGAAGGAAGGAGGAAGAGTCGGATAACAGCCAAATGATCTCCTGTATGTGTGCTTATGCAGATATCTTGAGGTCTACAAGCCGTGGCATAGCACCAAGAATCAAAATGATCAAATCCTCCGACCGGATGTCATAGAAAACCCATTTGAAGCTGTGCAATTGGGTTCCATTCTCTAGGACAGGAATGAACTATTCTTTACAGTGAGTGGTCTGGGGAGTCTGATGGATATCAAGTGTTTGGAGAGCTGGCAGGCAAGTAACACAACTCAGGATCTGTACAACCCTTAGGCATCTCTGAGAAATCACTCCAAATAGTGACCTTTTTGAGCATGGGCAGCCAGCATATTTTGGCGAAGAATTTCTCGTAGATGTCTGGCGGAAATTCCACGTGGATGTCCGTTCAGAAGTCGGAGCAATGCAGCATAGCCATGAGTATGCCATGACTAGGCAGGGATCCCTCTTAATAGTCAGGTGGGTTTTCCTCGCTGTAATTTTGGCTATAATGGCTCAGTTCAAGAGTCAGTGGCGTCTGACCAGCGCGACCAAGCCAGGCATCGATGAAAGCGACATCAGGTGGAAAGTTGCTATCCAGAGCTAAAGAGGTCCACAGTGCAAGTGTATTGAGCACTATGTTTCTCCGCTTCCTACAGATCCTCATGAGGAGGAGTGGCATACATCTGAACAAACTGTTAGGTCCAGTATTGTGTGGATATGGCAGCAAAGGAGATGGACGATGAGTTGTCGTACGTGCTTGTGGTGACAGAAAGAGGTGGCAGAAAGAGACAGACACGTGTTTCCATAAACGCGCTTGCAATCAGTCCTTAATAATCGGAAATTAATGTTACGAGTCACGTTGGTGGGTTATCTTTGAGTTACAGAGTTTATACATTCTATCTACAAAAATCCAACTGCCGTTTAACTTGGTTCAATAGATCTCAAATATGGCCCACTGTGAGATCGGGTCAGTTTTCCGCCATATATCAACAAAAATACAACTTAACGATAATCATAACAAGACGAGCAGAGATTTCGTTTCCCTTGGGTCCGACGAACTTGACGTGCCTGGTATGATATCTCTCACCATTGACATCTTGTATGCCCCATGTCTTATTCTAATACCAGTCAGTTCAATTCCAAGTTGACCACTACTCTTGTAAAGATTTCGTCACAAACCATGGTAAATTGACCACTGAGATCCAAGATTGTGAGGCTTGCAGGAATGGCCATGATGAGAAGGTGGAAATTGGGATCGACTGTCTTCGAAGTGATGCAGTTACAGCCATTTGCAGAACTTAGAGTGCGAATGATTTTTTTTTCCATTTTCAGTCGTTTTTGATCATTTTGAGTTTTTCGCCTGTTGCGGGCTCAATTATAGTCTGTTTACCTCAGGACATGGCCCATTCAATTTGCCTTGAAAACTAGCTGTGCATAACATCCCCAGAATTTTTATTTGAGAAATATATGTATTTGTCAGCAGCACTTGTATGATTTTCGATGTTTCCCTACTGGCATAAGGAGGAGTGAGAATATGGTCCTCCATTTTTTCTTGTAAGGAGTTCAATACATTATAAAGTGCGTAAC
The DNA here is from genome assembly GCA_029204085.1 of Mycena sp. CBHHK59/15. Classification (NCBI taxonomy): domain Eukaryota; kingdom Fungi; phylum Basidiomycota; class Agaricomycetes; order Agaricales; family Mycenaceae; genus Mycena; species Mycena sp. CBHHK59/15. The sequence continues at coordinate 57,905 of JARGXW010000002.1, forward strand.
ATTGTCCAATTTTGAATGGTGGCCCTCAGTAAAATAATATGCAAGCCAGAAGGGGCAAGTAAGAGCAAATGATATTGTGGCCAGTACATCATCTGTAGAAATGGTTCCTGCGCTCCAATACATCCTATATCATCATATATACAAGATTTATATATTCTGAAGTGCATAGAAAACTCTGATTTTGAAGGTGGGCTGTTATAAATGACATCATGTGACCTTGCTCACATGTTCCGTGACCCGCGTCCAACGGAATAACCACTTACAGACATCTTGTTTATTTGAATGACGATTCCTGTTCGGTACAGCTGTCAGTTTTGGCTCGACATCCGACGGTTGGTCGAACCTAAGCCCGTTGTGCAGGAGATCTGTGGGTGCATTTCCGTTCATGTCAAAATATTTTTGCTTGGCTGTAATTGTTCTCAGAGAGTGATATTCATCAGGAGACCTGATGTAGCTATGGAGCACTATGCAGCACTGTACAGTGCTGCATAGCCCTTTCAGTTTTCCTAATGTTGTTTGAGAATGAGCACCACCTCGAGGGTCAGACACAGGTGAGAACTAGTGGTGTCAAGGTCCAGTTCAGGAAATCGGTTTGAACCTGAACTGGACCGAACCGAACACGAAGTTTGGTTCGGCGTTCAGGCATGGTGATTTTTTCTGAACATGTTTGAACCTTGAACCGCAAGCACTAATTTTGGACTGTTTCTGAAGGTTTTCGTGCTGTTTTAGAGAGGTACTGATAAGTTTTTTTTTACTGTGGGATTGTTATTGAGTGGTATGTCTATCGATTTGGCTTACACTGGAGAGCACGTACACTATACAGGTTTATTTATGTGAGGTGACATTTTGTCACGGTCCGTTATGTAGCACATGGACCGAAATAATTCTCCACAGCAGCTGGCGGATAACATCTGTAAACAACATAGCCATAATTTCGCGAAATCACTCGAACGTCTCTTGGATAGCTCAGTCACTTCAAATAAAATAATCTGATGCATCCCAAACCACATAGTGGCTTTTATAAAAGTGTAGTATGAGTCTTAAATTTTTATTTTGGGTGCTGTTGTGAGTTTGTTGGAGAAACCACCCTTTTCCACTGTAATTCACTCCAACATGACGTAGCCCATCATAGTAAAATCCACGAAGCGAATAAATAGTATCATATAGTTATTTTTGAGTGGATTAAGCATGGCGACTATTTTATTTGAAGTGACTGAGCTACCCAAGAGACGTTCGAGTGATTTCGCGAAATTGTGGCTATGTTGTTTACAGATGTTATCCGCCAGCCGCTGTGGAGACCCAACTTTCTGTCACTTAATCACATCACGTTACTTTTGTCACACGGTCCGATATTTCCGTGCCACCATTCTGTATTCGATTAAAAACCTCCTACTGAGATTGTGAACCTCGGAACCGCGGCTGGGTAGGAACCTGCTTGAAACCGGGCCCTGAACATCACTAATGAAGTGCTTCTACTTCCCACGGTGTTACAATACATTGCTCATACAGCCTTGCAGCCACCAAATTAATGAACACATATATACATATATACATCACCTTGCAGCCACCAAATTATGTAATGAACACCTTTGCAGTATATCGCTTTTTTTTTAAAAAAAAATTAAAATTCAATTTTATTTCCCCTTTGTTGCATACAATATGGTAGGGACCTCTCTGTACTACTACGAGTCTACATGCATCGGGATCGATGTGTGCCGGTCAGCCGGTGGATTGTAAGTGCGACACAACTCGGGGTGCGCTGAGCGCACTCCAAGCGGGGATTTCCGCAGAATACCTGAGCCGTCGTAATCTAAAATGAAGTGAGCGTCAAATGTGTACGTATGTGAGTGCTGTCCGAGGGGGTTCGCGTGTCAGGCCCGAGTCAGGGCCTGGGGCAGGTCCATCGGTGGCGTGTCGCCGAAGACATTGCGGAATCGTCCGGTGCGCGCAATGTATCTGAACAGCGGGGGGAGGAGTCTGGGCTTGGAAAGGAGCTTGTCGATGATGCAGAGTCGCGCCACCCTTCTCGGAAGAGTTCCCGGCAGGCGTTGGCATGGGCAGGGCAATGCAGGAGGTAATGCAGGATGGTCTCGTCGTCTCGGTTGCAGCAGGGGCAGATGGGGGAGTCAACCTTGTTGAGGCGGTGTAGGTGTTTGTTGAAATGTCGCCTACACAGCCTTGCAGCCACTAAATTAATGAATGCCTGCCATGTTCGCTGGGTTAGATAGAGCATGTTGCAACGATGAACTGTTCTTCAGAATCTATGGACAGAGCCCCTGGAAAGAGCCCCTGGAAATCGGAAGGCATGCACACGCTGATGTGGGGCTGCTACAGCGTCTAAAGTATGCGCATATAAGCAGCAAAACTACCTTTCATGAAACCAATCTCATCGACAACTACATCCGCATAGCCGAGAAATTAGGACGATATACTGTACAGTGCACTCACTCACTGATAAACCCCCTAATGTCACACTTGCAGATAATCAAGACAGAACATAATGGAGGGAAATGCATTGCTTGGCACTAAGCGTGAAGGCACGAAACAAACTGGAACTTCCGGGTACAGTATAATCAAATGTCTTCTGTTCTCGTCTTACTGCCGTTTGCTTAATTCCGTGAAAACGCGAAAAAGTTTCACGGCATCACGTGATCGTCGGCAGACGATGCCGAAGCTAAAAAATGTTCAAATCTCTCCTATTTCCAAGGTGTCGGTGTCGAACATGTTTCTACTAACTTTTTAACGCTACAAAATCCTATCAAAATCCCTTTCCCAGTACCCCAGGTGCACGGCACTATCCGGCATTGTCTGCCGACAATCACGTGACGCCGTGAAACTTTTTCGCGTTTTCACGGAATTAAGCAAACGGCAGTACGCTCTCCAAATCTTCTAGATCCCGACCTCGCCATAGTATTTCCATGGACTCCATGTTTGGCCCTCGCGTACAAATGGTAGCACTCTTCTTGGGTGGTATTGGGCTCGCAGTTGGGAACCATTTTTACTATAGGTACCTGTCCGGGAAGCCTGAAGGATCAAGATCATTTTACGGGCATAATATCAGTCAGACGGTTTCTGGAGCCATCGGGAACGCATTCGCCGTCATTGTGCGATCCTCATTCGCTGCTGTCATCGGGATTGCTCTTATTCAGCGCTTCTGGCGTATCCTCGGTATCAAACAGCGCAGAGTCAGCGAAGTTGATACCATCTTCGCAGCTTCGCAAGGACAGCTCCCTTCCTCCCTTTGCTCTTGGTTCATTGCTCCCAGACTTGCAGTCATCGCTTCGGCAGCCATGCTGATGGCGTTGATTTCTGTGATTGCGCCAGGCGCCTTAACCGTTTCGTTGGAAGGATTTCATCAGGCTTGCAACGTCAGCACCTCAAAGATCGAGAACGCAAATCTGGCTTCTTACTACGTCTATACCAACGACGAGAGCACAACCCATCTTCACAATCCCCAAATTCCCGCTTTGTCTGTCGCCAACAGGGTTATAACCACCGGATCTTATTTACCGCCCCCCAGTCCGTGTGGTGTTTGCTCTTACGAAGTATCATTTGTGGGAGCATCAATGGAATGCTCCAATGTCACTGAAGGATTCAACTTCACCTCTGTGCTACTGGATCCGATTGATCCTGCGAATGACCAATGGATGGGCTTATGGGCAGCTTCATTTTCGTATGACACAGACCTTAGCGTGCTCGTGGCTACTCAGGATGGCAATACTTCCGCAGTCCGAAAGAGTGCGGTTAAATGCACAGCCTATGGTGCTAACTACACAGTATTGGTCGACCATGGCAATTCTATCTCCACTGTTACCGTTCAAAACTTGACCATTGGCGAGCAGCTTAATGCTACTATGGTTCCACCGGTGGATCCTGTCCTTCAGCAGCTCAATGGGCTGGCTGCAGCTGTTGGGACACTCCTGGATGGTAATGTTACCTATCGTCCAAATTACTGCGAATACTTCAGTGCCACCAGTCCTATCGCATACAGCCCAATCTTACAGCAAACCGATGACTGTCGCGGATCTGGGGAGTACTCCAACTTTCAGTGGCCAGACATGTTGGAGGCTCTACCTTCGATCATGAAAAATGCAAGTATAAGTCTCCTCTCAGGAGCATACGCCGGATCTGCAGGGCAGGATTATTTAATTCCTTTCGACACCACATGCACAGTGACGACTCTCTCATACTCGTATAATCCTCTTCGGCTCCTTGTTACATATGGTGCAGCAGCGATCGTCACCGCAATTTGCATCTTTTTCGGATTTCGCACTGTTGCAGCGAATGGGAAGGAGGAGACTTTGAAATTTTCCAGGTTGATGCATGCACTTTCGAATGATGATTTGACCCAGGCTATAGGTGCCTTGGATGATTTAAAGGATGAAAAGGTACGGGCTGACAACAACGGCGTCATCAGGCCAGTAGTTTGATGCATACACCGGGGCTTGAATGGAATTGCTCTCTGACTCATTATGGCATTCACCTTGTACTTGGGGGTTGAGGGCCATGGCTGTGCCCGGCAGGGACTCGCACTTATCTCAGGCTTTTTTTTTGCTTTCTTTTGTGCTTGTAGTAAAATTGCATTTACAATTACTATCTGATGCCGACACTTGCGACGCTTCCTCACGCTTCCTCAAGCAATCTCAAGTGCAATAAATCCATTCAAGGGATACAACAGGCCTCTGCTATGTCTGAAACTACTCATTTGTGGCTTTCAACGTCGTATCAATCAGATATCGGCGCTTTGGTAGGAGTATGGGATCATCGACATCCCCGTGCGCTAAGTAGTCGTCCATCGCCGCACAGTCATTGACATTGGATAGCGGCTCCCAGGTAACATCGCCGTCGGTCCACCACTCCCTAGACAAACAGTCCTTGACTAGTCATCACGGTTGAAAGACGGCGGTTTGCACATTTGCTTGAAGCACTGTTCCTCTAGAGCCAAGGCCGTTATATTTTCATAGAGCACATCATAAAATTCCAAATACCGTCTCTCCGATGTTCAAGAGTCGGAATTCCTGAGCGCGGAAAATCAAACTTGGGATCTTGAGATATCACACGAATAATCAGAAGAAATATGAAGCAATCCCAAGGAGAAGCTCTTCGTGTTGTTGCGCCATCCCCAACAAAGCCCTATAGAGATTATTGCGGTCAGAAGAGGAACGGATAATGATATGAAGGAGTTCGACGAGTACGATCTGCATAGCATGAACAAGACCACAGACTGTGGCTGTGGACGAGTTACTTGGGCTATCTGGAGGGCGAGACAGAAAAGCGTAGACGAATATGTCACGTTACGAGTCGTTGTGCATGAAATGTAGATCTGTAGTCGAACTCGCGGGAGACGTCTGAGCCGCGCGAGACGATGGCGGCTACGCTCGGGGGTGCATACGTCGGCAAGTGCATTCCCAGGGACGCCTTGCGTGCGGTCAATTCGCGTCAGCAGCGCGGGTTCGGATCGTCCGAGGGCGGGTCTGACGGCATTTAGTTGGTAACCCGTACGTAGCTTGTAGCCTATTCCCTCGCAGTTTTCCAGGTGTAGATGCGCAGCGTGACGGGGGGCGCGGGGTGAGCAGTCGTAACTGGTGCGGCGGCGGGCCGCCGCTAGGGGACGCAGGCGTAGGCTCGGCACCAAGGGGTTCGTTGGGGTCAGGACGGCGATGAGAAGCGCCTCGATGCGCCACGGGGGAGGTGTGCCGCATGGTGCCAAGCGCGAGGTCAGTGGGGGTGGTCGAGTTGCGGGGGGCGGACGGCGGGTGGACAGGCGACGCGGTGGAGATCGTCGCCGATCGTGGACGCTCCGCGCGCGTGCTCGTCGCCACGGACGCTTGTCACGTCCGCGCCGGGACGCGTGTATGGGCTCTTTCCGTGTACCCAGGGATGTCCGCGAGCAGCTGGTCGTCGCCACCGGACTGGGCGACAATGATACCGGCGGCGGCAGTCTCGTCCAGGACGCGGTCCAGGACGCAGCAGTCCCACAGTGCAGGCGATTTGGGCCCGCGGAGGAGAAGTCCACGTGGTTGTCGTGACGATGTGCCCGTTCTCTGCCACCAAGTGCGTCGACGAGCCCTGCTCCATGGTACATCAGCGTCGGCGGGAGGTATTGCGGCATCTGAGATGTCGTGGTCCTCAAAGCGAGCTGGTTGAACTGCACTGAGCGGAATAGCCATCGGAAGCACAAAGGACTCGAATGGAACAAGAATCAAGAGGGGTGTGAGCGATAAGGACTCAGGAGGTCTATGAGACAGGGGACGTGTCATCTTAACGCCCGTTTACGACGCGATGCACGAGGTCGTTTGTCGGTTTGTCGGGCCTGCGCCGTTTGGAGGGGGTCCGGACAGCAGTCGGTGGACTCTGTCGCCTGAAGGACCTGGAGGTAGTTTGGGTTCCGCGGTCATGTTTGCACAACTTTGCAGTTGCTGGGCCTCGGATCTAACCGCGCACACTGCCACTTCACAGCTTTCACGCTTATTAGACACACCCTGTCACCCTGCATTACGCAGCACGCCTACGCCTCCCCCACTATGGCCACTGACAAGCTGGCTGTCCACAGGGTCGGGAATGAGACTTCGTTGTCGCAAGCATTTCCTAACTCGAACTTACAGGCTCAAAGACAACTTGGAGTCGGTCAGTCTCATGAACTCACGAATCTTGACGCGAATGGCAGTGGGAATGGGCGACCGATGGAGGGACTGCCTGCATTTCTTGCTGAAGTACATTTTTTTCCCTTCTCATTCTTTCGTAGGAATGACGTTCTTTAGGTCACATCCATCCAGAATTCTATTGCGACGTTCAATGCCAACGTTACTCGGATATCCTCTCTGCATTCGCGCTCGCTCGATGCCATTTCCGGAGAGGGAACACATATCCAACGAGAGCTTGATGTGCTGGCAACAGAAACAAGGGACCTGGGCAGCGAATTGAAGGAACGCATCAAAAAATTACACACATCCGTTATACCCGGGGGTCGAGGACAGCAGGAACGGGAGATCAGACAAAACAGCGTGTGTTATCACTTTAATCCTTAAGATATCCTACTCACTATCACGTAGGCCGCTCTAGTCCGAACCAAATTTACCGAGGCCCTGCAGACCTATCAGCAGGTCGAGCAGGAGTACAGGTCGAAATCCCGACAGCGAGTCGAAAGGCAGTATCGGATCGGTAGGCTGACTTCCTCACAAGACATAATTTTTCTCAACGTATGTTCACAGTAAAACCCGACGCGACAGAGGAGGAAATCACGGAGGTCATCTCTGGGGGACAAGACCAGGTGTTTATGCAGGCTGTTCGTCATGTATGACTCTACCCTTGGGCGCACACATTTACAATCCCCACAGCTCACGTCGTCAACCAGATACGATGTATCCCGCTCTGCGTATAACGAGGTACAAGCTCGGGCTCAGGACCTCAAGAAGCTGGAGCAAACTCTTGAGGAACTCGCTCAGCTCTTCAGCGATGTATTATTTTGCGCTTTATTTCTACCGCACGTCAATTCGGCTGAAAATGTGAACCCTTAGATGGCTGCCCTTGTTGAGTTGCAGAATGAAACCATCGCGGCGATCGAAACCACTGCTATTGATGTCGAAGCTAATGCTGCAGGAGGGTGCGTTGCCTTCTTTCCTTTGTCGCCTGAATGACACATCAACTGTAGGTTGAAACATACCGAGGGCGCCGTGACCATTGGTGCGTAGTTATGTTCGCTGACAAGTAGAATCCGCAGCTGATGTCACATTCTAGCCAGAAGCCTGCGTAAGAAGAGGTGGATTTGCTTCTTCATAGTGCTTATAGTGGTCATCATTCTGGCCGTCGTGCTCGCGATAGAGTTCACGAAGAAGTAGCGTTTTGGAGCATATCTCGATTCATGGACTACTCCATTTCGTCATTTTCTGTTTGCAGTTTCGGAGTGACGCTGGCAAGTTTTCAGAGTTCCATCAAAACGTCTACGGTGTCTTGCGGTCATTCAAAATACACATACGTTCCTCCAGTCTAAATTCGACCGGAAGGGACGGCCGTCCACAGACACAGCATCACCACCAACATCGCGACCACACTGATACCCAAATCAGTCAGTGGATGACCGGTAGCAACCAGACTTACACGGGCTCCAAGCTCTTGATTCCTGCCTTCGACGCAATAGCTCCAGTGATGAATGGTACGACGGCGGCTCCGGCAGTCGCGATACCGGCTATCCACCCTATTGAGCCAGTGAGCAGCCATCTGGGGAAGATTCTCCCGGCATGGTTCATTGCAATGGGGTAGATCGGCCCAAGCAAGACTCCGACGAAAGCAACGGACACTGCACCCCCGACGAGGGAAGGCACCAGCCATATAACAAGTTCGAGTCTAGTTGACCGGTAAGTTTTTTTTGGGCCACGACCAGAGATAGGGAATTACAGGATGGCCAAGAGTCCGTAGATGTACACCACACGGCGTTCGCCAATCTTTTAGTAGTACCTCGTTAGATTGTCGTATAACGCCATATAGCGTCTTGAACAGACCTTTTGATTAACACCCAACAAAAGAATGCGTCCGAGGGTTAGACCTATTCCTCCAAGTTCAATTGTAACGGGAGACATCGGGGCTCTGCTTACCGCCAAAGAACCCGGCCGTGATATACCCGGCCGAAGGCCCACCTCCCCGTACGTTCCTCATGAAGGTGACAATCCAGCCTGGAAATTGCTTTGGGTGCGGAGCTCATTGGTAAGTTCTCTGTGGACATACCTCCGATTGTAACTTCCACCCCGACGTAGACAAACAGGAAGAGGGCTAACAAGTGAACAGCCTTGATCGAGATAATTTGGCGAAAATGGCTTTCGCCGGTCGGCCCCTGCTCTCCACGCTGTTGTCCGATCTGTGCCAGGCAGTCTGCAGAACAGCTCAGTCCGATTGTGTGAAGAATAACAGAAAACGATTTCACAAACCATCTTGATTTCTTGCTCGGAATACAACGGCCAAAAAGATGGTGTTCAATGCGGTAATGCCCACTGACACCAGGTAGTGGAATGACCAATGTCGCATTTGAGCGAATTGGGTGGAGACCAGGGGAGCGACCAGGGCGCCAGCACCTGTGCTATCAATCATATACACACCCACGAAGAGTGACAACGTAAGTACCATACGCAGCTTGAACATATCCCATCTTCTTTTCACTGTTGTCAGCAAAGCTGGCCACGTATCCATTCGCCTGAGCGTCCTGTATGAAGCCTGCGTCAAAAAGACCGCTCGAACACCGATGCAGGGATTGGTTACCTGAATAGAAAGCCCTATCCCGTTGATAACACAAGAGATGCCAAAGACGGGAAATGGAAGCGCAGCAGCCTGCAGAGCGTAAGCCACAACCTGTACCGAGGACCCTGTATAATTGAAAGGATTATGACCGGAATATTTTGGGAGTAAAACGATATAACCTAAGATAAGTGTCTGTTCGGTATGCTGAGTAGAATTCAACTAATGCAATGAAATGAGAACCTTGCCGAATCCGTATCTCTCGGTCAATAAAATGTTGAAAAATGCCCCTCCCATAGCGCCCTAGATATGTCTTCAGATCATTTCTACACAACGCACGAGTTGAGGACGTACAACACACTGCAGTACGAAAAGTAACGACAGGACGGTGTAACCAATCTTGAATCATTGAAACCGTTACAGATGAAGGTTGTGCGCACAACCACAGATCGAACGCACATGATACACCTGTTGGATTCTGGGAATCAACGGGCCCAAACTTCCGTCATTCCAACCGGCGAGAAACAGTGTCCAACAGAGAGTGAGGAGTTGTACTCTAGCTCGGATAAGCTGGCGTCGGGAAGGCTTTGCCGATTCAGAAGGCTCTAGGTTTGAATCCTTCTCTGTAATCAAGGTTTCACCTTGCGTCTTAGGTTGCACCAGTGAAGGGAGTGGAAGCGTCGGGTCGTTCATCGATTGAATGCCAGGAAGCCGACTTGCAGAGGCATTATAAACTGTTGATAAGGATCATGTGCATATACGGCCCGAGCGCGCGATGACTCGAGGATGCCTTGGGGAAAGGAGTCGATCCCCAACATAATTTCAAGGTGCCGGCGGCATCTCTTGGATGCGTCTTCCGATCTCGGCGATTCGGACTTCAGCTCAAATCAGGGAACATGTGCGTATAAAGATGCCTACGTGCAAGTATGTACGATGTTGCCAGGTGGTTAGTTCTGTTGGACCCCAACCTTGCTCGCCACGAAAGTGCACCTCTGGCTCTCCAGCACAGATTCGGTCTCCAGGAAGCTTCCGCTCTGGGTCGTGATATTGAGTGGGTCCTGCTGCAAGACCATCCGCGCCTTCATGTCGCTCGAGTACTGCCCCCAGTGCGGGGATCGCGACAGCTTGAAGGTGTTGGGGTCCCCGGCTCGGACGAAGGACAGCCAATATGCGATCAACTCCTCAGCGAATGCAGTTTCGATGGGACTCATGGGACTGAACGTCCCGGTGCCGTTGAAGCTGTCAGAATAGAGTCAGGATTGATTAAACTCCGCGAGACGTTTAGCATACCCGGTGTTGATTCCGAGGAACATCATCCAATTTTCTGCGGCGTGGCCAACGCCTCCATTGCCAACAGGCGGGTGGTCTTGATTGTACCGGTATGTCCAGGCCTTGCTGCGTTTCGACGCAGCACCGGCTATGATATGTCGCTAGAGAGTTATACACTCAATGCGCACATCGAGCGAGCAATTTTTCAGCTTGCTCACCGCGCACAGCAACTCGGATTCACCTGTAATCGCTTGGAACTGTAGAGCGGCGGAGGCAAACTCGCTGATAGAATATTCCTGTAATATCATTAGCCGCGACGGGAGAAGTTGAACGACATCAGATGCTCACGGCAGTGAACTCCTCAGCATCCGCATTAGTGAGCGAGGGGAAAAAGCCCTGGAGAGCTGCAGTGATATTAGTCCCACCGGATAGTGTTTCGTTCGTCGTCGAACTAGTCAAGATCCAATATGAACGAAAAGAAGGCTTTTCCCCCCTTGAGGTGACCTACCCAACAATGATAGGAACATTGGCAAATTTGCCATTTGAGATCTGTCTAGTTGGGAAATCGGTGAAGAGATCTCCGTCCAGAACTGGCTGGAACGACTTGTATCCGGGACTAGAAGACAATGAGCACCATCCGCGGTTCGACCTTGACTCTTACAAGGTCGAGGAGACGAAGTCTTGAGCTTGCGCGAGAGCGCTGACACTGGCAGATCGTAAACAGGCTAGTCGTGCAGCGACCGAACTCGTGCCACAACCGGCCTTTGAAGCGAATGCATGGAACTGCGGCTGAGAAGTGACACGAGTATCAACTCGGAGTATCCAGATTGAATACAACTTTGGGTATAACACAACTCACCACGCGCTGTTCCGGAGTCGCAAGCGGCGTTCGATATACGCTCTGTGCAATAGCGCCAGAGAACAATTTTTCGTGTGTGTTAGCGACGAGATGGAGCTCCGCGGAGCTGCCGCCTGCGCTCTCTCCATTGATAGTTACTGCCTCGGGATTGCCACCAAATGCCGCGATGTTTTGATTGACCCATCGCAACGCCTGGAGTTGGTCGGAGAAGCCAGCGTTAAAATCACCATTGGCGGGGTCTGAGAATTCAGGGACTGCGAGGAACCCGAAGGAGTCGAGGCGGTAGTAGACCGAGACGATGACAACGTTGGGGCTTTGCCGGATCCAGTGGTCGAATGGCCAGTTGCGTGGGTTCCCGTAGAAGTATCCTTGGGATGCTCAGATATGGCTGTGTATGTCTACTGAAGCGACTCACCACCCCCGTGGATATAAACGAGAACGGGCACTACCAGCGAAGTAAAGCATCGAGGAAATCCGAGAAAAATGAGGGCGCACAATTGCTGCCTGCCTTGGCTCCCGCTGGCGCATAGATGTTCACCTTAAGACAATCCTCGGTTCCGGCACCTCCCGCATCCCCGACTAGAATTGTTACTCAACGACATAGAATATACCAAAGCAAATTGTATTACAGCCCGTGGATCCCTGGATGCAGAAATTCGGATATTCGGTGGCAGCGATAACTTTTCCCCCAGAGGTTTCCGATACGCGAGATTCATTGAGAGGCAACGGCGCCCGGAAGCGCCGGTCCCCCAGAGGCGGTTCAGCATACGGGATGCCCAGATAAGCGACCGCGTTTGAGAACGTCAAATTTCCCCGGTACTTGGCATACCCAGTGTCAACAACGTTGCTAGACGACAGGACAGGAAGAACAGCGCTTTGAAGCACTAGAAGAAGCTGAGCGATGGCGAAAGCCAGTTTGTGCATCCTGGAAATGACCATCTCTGCCGCGTCCTCAGGTTCGAAGGGTAGTAGGATTGACCGGGAGAGAAGGGAAAACTTCATCGCATCGATAACGTATTTATGCTCCGAAGTATTTTGGAGGGCGGGACAGCGCTACGACAGCCTGGACACAGTCGAAGACCAGAAGCATAAAGTTGCGAAAAACTGCCCCCCGTTGGGCTCAGGTTGGGCTGGCAAAGTCACGATGTTCCATCACGGGTCACGGTCATGAGGACAGTTGACATCATTATTTTGTCTCTTCTTTCTTTGCGCTTGAATCTCAAATTATCAATACCTCTTAGGGGCTCTTGTAAATCCCGGGAAATGTAGTGAGGCTCAGGCAAAGCTTCTTTCTGTCTGAATGACGTACTACCATAATTTTTCTTGATTTTTTGAACTTTGGCGCTCAGGACGCACACATGCACTGGCTGCTTCCACCCGGGTGGCTGAAGCCTGCAACGACTTGCTGATGCCATACCCTTCTTTCCGTTTCGATACTTATCTGATTTACTGGCAGGTGACCGCGGAGAACGGGAACAGAATCTCCCGCAGTGGCGCCACTACTTTTCTTTCTCAAGTTACGAGCCGAACCCCGGGCCGTCGCGATGGAATCAAGTTGACCCAAGAGGTAAAACTTTTTATTCGAGTATACTACAGTGTCGAATGTATATCCCGATCTCCATGGTACTTCTGAGTTGAGTGCGGTTGACACGGTCCGCGCAACCGGTGACATCTTATGTGATCTTACGATTAACAGCACTGCCACATGACACTTACAGTAAGAGTCAGCGAGGGACTTCTCCGCCTACTCGATGATTCATCCTTGACATTAGCAAGAAAGCAACGGCTTCGTTGGATTCTCGTCTATTTCAGCACCCAAACAAGCACTGGTTGCAATTATAAATTTATGCAAAGTGTTGGTCGCATGACATGAATTTATGTAGATCGTACAAGGTTGTACAAGTTGCGTTTTCGGTAGGGATCCCCACCGTAACCGTATAGTACGGTATACGGTTACGGGTCATACGGTAACCCGTAACCGTACCGTATGGCCCTCTGGTACACCTCGTACAGTTACAGGTGCAGTACGGGCTGTTAAAAATGCGACAACGAGGGCACCAGTGTGGAAGTGGAGGGTCAAGACAGACACAGGCAGGTAGGGACAGGGTGAATTTACTGTCTGCAAGCTCACCCACCCTCATTTGGTACTGTTCTCGACACTTGTATACCGTACTAATACAGCTTTTACAGTACCAAAACCCGTACCATATACTGTCCTGTATTATGTAGTGCCAGGTTGGCTTTGTTTTATACATTGTATGATACACAGGCACGCAGCGGCCCCATGTCTGCAATGTACGGCTTGTTTAATACATTAAATACAGGCGCAGCAGGCCATAAATTTTCGATGTATTTAATGTATAAAACATGTATTTAATGCCGTTTTTAATGTATTTAACGTGTATTTAATACACTACCAGGCCCCTGCGTCCCACTCGGCATCCTCCGCCATCCACTTTGTGCTCGAATCTTTGACCGGCTTTGTCAGAGCAGCAGGGACAGGTTGCTGAGGCTTTCCCTGATCTGGAGCAAAGCACTGAGCAAGTTTTGTGGAGTTGAGATCAATGTATGTCTCGATCTCCAAGGTGGGAAGATTAGCGCGACAAATGACGAGTGGGGGAGGGGCAGTATCGGTGTCATCTTCGCCTTCCTCCATCACTTCGAAGTCCTTGATGCCATACGGGTCGGGATGGTTGAATAGTGCTTCCTCGTCAATTGGGTGCTGGTCAACTGTATCTGCATTGAGGATATCCTGTAATGTTGGAATACTGGCAACAATGGGGTTGGACAATTTGCAATTGGGTGTGGGAAGCTCCAACCAAACCTTCTGACAGTGCCGCTGGACCTCTGAGGAGCCAAACCCATACCGCCAATATTGATTTAGTTGGGCACAACAGACCAGGTTTTCGGGACCCAGATTGTTCCGTTTAGCAGTGTTCATGGCAGTGAGCTTTGACGCTGTCTGCTCATCGCACATTTCACTCGGAACGACACTGAAAAGTTTGATTCCGAGACACTGAATGCAGGTGAGTCAAAACTTCGAGACAAATTGAAATGCTGCACAGCCAACAAATATGAGTTGCTGTCCTTCAATAACGACTTCCACCACGCAAGTCGCAAGGACAGATCGGTACATAGGAGATCAAAGGATGCCTCCCAGTACATGTACACTAATAAACCAGTTAGCTCAACTGAAAGGAACTTGGACGAAGATACAAACATATGATCTGCTTTACGAGGATGTCACTGTCTGATGAATCTCCCTGCTGTTCGCATTTTTGTTCATTCTGGAGCATCAGTCAAGCATTTGTTACCAGATACCCCACGAGAGGGGAAGCGGTTTGCTTGTTGAAGTCCTGACGAGGTGGGAGACTAAGTCTCAAAGCACCATCACAATAATAAACTGTGGAATGTTCAATAGGAAATACCGAGCAGAGGGTAAAATTTGCACCAGGATCAAAAAGGTATGACAATATAAACATCCCCGGTGTACAGTTGTTCATAAAAATGGCAAACCGACGATTGTAGCAGTCAAAAGTCTCTTGGTTGTACTCATTAATAGGGTTGGCTAGCTGGAAGTGAGCATCAAAAATAATACCGAAGACAGGACGAACTTGGATTGCAAAAGACCTCTTTAAATCCCATCGCAATGCCAATCTGGATGTTGGAAACATCCAAACAAGTCACTTGTGAGCTCTCCAATGTTTTAAGCCCACGAGAAATTGGTTTGAGAAGCATGTTGATGTTATACAGCTGAAGGCAAAAAATAAGTTGTGCCGGAGAGTTGCTGACAAAATATTGTTGGAGAGGTTTCGTCTGGAAATATTTGAATTTGGGTCGCTCTGAGGGATTTGTAGCACTGACTGCCTTTGTATCAAACTTTATAAGGCCCTCCGAGTAGCATTTTTCCATTGCTGGGAGACAGTGAGTCACACTGCTCGACTGATCTGCGAAGCTAGAGAATCAGGTGGCACCAAAGGAAATGAGTCCACACCGATCCTCTTCATCTTTCAGCTTGTCCTTGAGGTGTTTCTTGTCATAGTTGCTGTGCGAGAAAAAGGTAGTAATCACAGAGATGATTTTCATTACCTGCACGTACACATCAGTTCTGGGAAAAGCAACTCGGAAAGATGAGAACTACTTTGGCAAACCCTTTGATTTTTGGATGTTTCTTGGAGCCAAGCATGATTTCCTTTGTGAGTAGATTAAGCCGATGGCAAGGGTCAGGACAGTTCAGGATCCATGGAAAAAAGTCACAGATGAGAGCATGGCATTTTTTGATGTTGGCAGTTGTGTCAGAGACAACCATCGAAAATTGTACGGCCACATAGAGTAGTAGAATCTGAAACTATGTGAGTGAAATTTGAAGGAGGATGCATTCAAGAAAATGTCACTGGTTGAACATTTCAAAATTTTCACCTTCTTTTTCAGTGAAAAATGTCGTTTATTTTTCACACATTTTTCACTGAAAAAGCAGGTGAAAATTTCAAAACATTTTCATCACTTTCTTATTTTATTTCGAATTTTTCACCTTAAATTGAGAAAGTGCTGAAAAAGTTTTAAAATTTTCACCTTCTTTTTCAGTGAAAAATGTCTGAAAATTAAACAACATTTTTTACTGAAAAAGAAGGTGAAAAAATTGAAATGCTCAACCAGTGTGTATGCCTTTGAGATTTTCAGAAATTGTCTCACTCGTTGTCGATAATCCTGTCAAAATGATTCCTGCAACCATATAGGACATACATGTGGGTGTTGAGACATGCACGGTGTAGATCTCGTCACTCCTGCGACTCGACCATCCATCAAAAGAGTGTGTGAGATGAAAGAAGCTTTCGAGCAGCGTCTTGAGTTGAACCATTGCATTCTCAGCTTCTGTGACGAGGTTGTACAAAATGAAACCTGAACAATCTGGTACAGAGTAGCTGGGACACCTTGGAAAGAATTAATGCCTGATCGTGAGATAGGAGAGTGAACTATACATTGCATTACAGAAGTCGATGAAAAATCTGTTGTCGCAAAGGGAAAATGCCAGCGCACAGCAGACAGTAAGAGGTAGCAACAGATAGTCTATAATAGACTGGCGACCCACTGTAATCTTCGATGCACCCCACGCACTGTTGAGAGTACCTTGGCTTGGAGTTGCCTTGCCTGAGGATTCACCCTGGGACTGGGAATGTGAGGAGAGGGCAGTTGTGATCCCAGGGATAGGTACACATCCTTTGGCATCATCTTCAACCTTTCTTTTCTTCCCCTGAAGAGGTGGCAGGTCTGCTTCACCTGAAGCAATGTGCTCCACAGATGGATCAAGGTCATCTTTGAACCTCTTCCATGTCGCAGGAAAGTCCCTCTGCAGAGCCTGTTGCACATCAACCGGAGAACTTGAGAAAGAAAGAAGTAAATACCTTGCACCCAAGCATGTGCGTCGCATTGCGCTTCTTGGTGTTATTGCGGAAGTCGGTGTCGCATCCAATACAGTGGTAAATTGGTGCTGGTACACCATCTTTGTTCGGCGACTTGCGTTCGATGAAAACGGATGCCATGAGATCGTCAAAGCTGTGCCCAGCACCTTTTTTCTCCTTGCCATGCACATTGCCATTCTTCTTGCGCTCGGCGCGTTTGCACTCTCAGTCTGCCGCCTCAGAGTTGTTCAAGACATCATTCGAAAGAAGGGTCTGGGTTGCCGGGATCATTTCAACATCGACATCGACTACGGAGCTGTCGATGAGAGGCACAGGCAGCTATATATAGGTCTGATTAGATGCGCAAATAAAATGATGTGGTCGGTTGCAGTTCTCGTACCAAGTGGTATGCATCTCCGGCCTTCATTTTCTCCTCAGCAATCTCCAGAGCCTTGAAATGATCCTTCCATGCCCGAGCCTCCTTCGAGCTGTGATCGACCCCAAAAATCTCGGTCATAGCAGCATCGATGTGGGGGAAGCTGAAGTCCTTTTCATTCAGGAAGTGTTCTGAGGCAGCTTTCAAGGTCCCATATTGCTCATTAGAGACTCCCATGGCGGGGCTCGTCGATGGGGATGCGCAATGAGGAAAAACATCGGCTAATTAGAATCACGTGGCCGTCTTAACCGACAGATTCATCCGGCATCGCGGACACTTTTACCAAGAGCCAGCTTGTCCGGAACCACCATCATCAAAAATGAAAGAGTGGATTTCGAGGGTCAAAGTCCTCTCTAGCTGATCCACGATAGACAAGGCTTGACTGCATCGACAGCTGGCCCATTATAACGTCGATTCGGGACACTGAGAGAGATTCAGAGGCCCTAGGGCATACGAAGCACCAGTGTGATCTCTGCAGGGACGCCGTAATGGGCCATATCTTGATGCTTTATTGCTTGCTGTCCACCTAGGACTTGACTGTAAAAAGTAGCATTGCATTGCATCGATAAAGGCAGAGTAGGAGCCAGGGGAGGAGGGGAATTCGTGAATCGTCGCTGCCAGCGCGGCAAGAAACCCTCTGCCCTACCCGTTCCGGCCCGATGATGACGTTGTCTGGACTCCGGATCTAGCCGTCGCCACATCAGATAAGATTACGACTACAAAGAGCAACTGATCGCAGGCTTAGGCTAGCCCTTTCTGCTTGCCTGTCGTCTTCATTTTTTACTTACTTACTTACTCTTTTTATGTAGCTTTTCTGTACTTATTTGCATGCGTGCCTATAGGGACTGTTGAGGCGACATATTTGGTGTTTTTCTGGCTGACAGGGAGTTATAGTTAACGAGCAAGGAATTGCCGCTGGCCACCCACGAGGTTTTACCCGTACGACCCACCTGTTGTGGCCACAGCAGGTCGGGAAGACCACCAAGTGCTTAGTCTTTCCGCCCCCCTACAGTAGTGCGTGTGTTCTACGTATGATGGGTAACTTCTTAGTCTACAAAAGTTACGATGTCAGACGCAGTAAACTGATTGTTCCAGTTGTGGGACCGTGTCAGTGTAATATACCTCCTCCTCCTCCTCCAAGAGGCGCTCGATCTCTGGATCATGGAATAATTCCCACGACCCTCCCCTCCCCAAAAAAGGCAGGTATGTGTCAGCGGCATCAATTCGGCCATCACCACTGACAAGCACTTCCAGTTAACTGCCGCATTTTTGAGCACTCATTGGGAGTACAATGTGGATGCCTAGCACATATATTTTGGGCAACACACTGCTCAACAAGGTACTAGCAAAATGAGAGGGAAGTCGCTTCATCAGTGGCTGTGCAGCGCCACCTCGCGTGGCCACATCAAATTCCGCGATCCAGAGATCACTCACCTTTTGACTTTTACAGCCATACGCTTGGCCACGTAATTTATTCTGAGGGGCCACCTTGACGTTCTGGGTCTGGAGAGCCTTTCGGGGACGGTTTGGGCATTTTGTACACATTAAATACATGGCCTTCCGGAGCCTTGGGGTATTTAATGTATTATACATGGTATAATACCGGTTGTATAATACAATCAAAACATACAGTGTTTCAGACCCAGCCCTACCTGTATGGCAAGAAAATCGAACCCGTAAAATACCGTATTCTTTACGGCCGTAACCGTATACGGTTACGGTGGGAATCCCTAGTTTTCGGGTTGGGAAATCGTCTAGGTCACTGCTGAAGAAACGCAACTGCAGCAACATATATTTGGCCTGAACACGACGTGGGCTGCCTCGATCGTAGAACGACTCGAAAAATAATGATTCCTTGGAAGCGAAGACTAATTTGTGGGGGAAACAGTGGGTGAACCCGCTCATTCGAAGACCCCTGCCCTCGTGCCAATCTGTAACCTGAAAGTTCGGAGAGGTACCGCGTTTCATGTATTCTAGTAGCTACTGTACTTTACGACCAACATATTCACGTGCAAGTGGTCTCGGGTGGTATCGTCGCAGCATAGATCGGCAGCACAGGGTAAAAAAAACTGTACGTTCCTCGGCGTCCATACTGTACTCAGCCATACTCTCCATTTTGGTATTGATCCTTGCCTCGCGGATAAAGCAGTATAACTCGGACACTATCATCGCGGCGCTGACATCAGGCACTGCCGCGCTGAAGCGATACGTGGTCCGCCTATCCCATTGTCTCAAGGCCCTTCTGAGTTATTTTGGCTGATCTCGATCGGCGTTAGAGAACTATAATTATCCATGGTTTAAACATGTTGAGCTGCGGAATCAAGTCGGAAGCGCACCGCCTTGTATTCCAAATTCCAAATGTAGTGTCTTCATTTGTTGGATCTGGCTAATCTTTTAGGCATAGATCTTTGATCTACGTGCGCCAGCTGGGCGTCCAAGCAAGCAATCCGGCTGCCTGGCAAGTTCAACCGATTCCAGAGTAATTTTAGGACACCCCGTAGATTCCACGACGGGTCGGATGTCGTCTTGCGAAGGTAAAGGATGCTTGCCAATACAGACTGCGCAGGCCATGATTGGGATGTCGATGTACACTATGAATTATTACTGGTGATACTACACTACTTTTGTAGTCTATGAGATCTCAGTTCGACTCCGTACATGAAGGTACATATACAACATGAAATCCCGCCAACGAAAGCCGACTCTAAAACCCGGATGAAACGAAACAAAGTTGATACAAAAGATGTGCTACTACTGTCTATGTAGAGCGTACAGTCCCGTCGTGCGGATGCGATAGTATACATACATGCGCCTGATGATGGCAATCGTACAGTGGTCCATCCTCTGTCGCGATAGGGGTGAAATCGTCTGTAAGGTATATGGTATCATGGTGAGAGGCGGGTGTATCGTGGAAGTCCGCGTGATCACGAGCGGCGGGCAGTTCACAACGCGCCAAGAGCTTCTCGGGCTTTTGTGAGCTGATGACCTGCGGAAGACATGAATATGCAACCAACGCACCTATGCAGCGAACAACTTACTCATCAACAGACTGTCATGCGCGAACACGCTGAGCGCCGCCAGACCGCCTTCCAAGCTGGATCGCATCTCCTCCTCGCTGCCGGACGCCGTCGAAGTCGGCCACGCGGTTTGGACAGAGAGGATGCGCTTGAGCTCGTCAACGAACACGCTGCATGCAGTCATCCATAATGTCTGTCAAAGATGTGTTAAATTAGCAACTGTACTATGCTGCGGGGGAAAAAGAGCACATACACCCATCATCGGGTTGAGATACCCCAAGCCCTGCAGATTTATATCCCCAAAGCGGAACATGTCCCGCGCAGCGTCCAGGCAGTTCTGCCTAGACGTCGGATCTGAGTACATAAAGATACTATGCAGCTTGATGGTCGCCGCATTGAGAAGCGAACGCGTCAGCAATATTGTGCGTGCAGAGCTGCGGCCGTCAAGCTGTGCAAAGTTGGGTAGCTGAGTCCGCAAGGAGGTGATAAGTTGGTCAACCGTCTGAAAAGCTGTAGAGAGCGACTGCGCTTCGCGCGGGGAAAGATCTGGAAAAGGAAATATAACCCCGTCAAACAAGAACATCGGCGTCCAAAATAGATAAACGAACTTGGCACCCATTGCCCCTGCATGTACACAGCGCGATGAAGCAGTATGCACGCTTTGGTGTTCATAGCCATCAGCGACGTGGCGTCTCCGTAGCTCGGCGTCCCTGGATTGCCGAGAAAATTGCGCACGGTCGAGTCTCCACGAATGTCGGAGGTCAACAGTCCCTGAAAAAAAAAGAGAGACGCGTGTCAGTCTACCCCTGGTACGACGTGGAATGGAGGGAAAGTGACTCATACCTGTTTGTAGCTGTCGATGTCGAGCGGCCAAGGCGTGTCAATTTGCATGCCACCGGCCTCGAACACGCCGCAAACACGCGCCGCAGGCTCCAGCGCAACGGCCAGATTTTTCTGCAGCATAAACACGGCCCAGAACCCGTTTATCCGCTCGCCCTCCTCGACGTCGTCCGCAGGTGAACGGAGCTGGATCGCGTGGTCAGAAGTGACGCCAATGATCGGCGCATCGTGGTGGTGCACGGAACGAATCTGATGTAAGCCGCCACCAAGGGCTAGCGCAACAGCAGTGCCGGTGTGCGCTCGTGCCTCCAGAAAGCGGCCAGTTCGGAAGAAGTAAA
This sequence comes from Mycena sp. CBHHK59/15, assembly GCA_029204085.1. NCBI lineage: Eukaryota > Fungi > Basidiomycota > Agaricomycetes > Agaricales > Mycenaceae > Mycena > Mycena sp. CBHHK59/15. The sequence continues at coordinate 79,288 of JARGXW010000002.1, forward strand.
ATGAGATAAGCACCTCCGCTTGTATGGCGTGCAAGAAGGACTGCGGGTGCGAAGTCGAGAGGTCGGTCGCTGCGTATTGCAGTGCCTGGTGCAGATATCGGTCCTCCTGGCCTGAAAACCCGTCCTGAGGTGAGAAATGTGCTCCCCACATGTACGCCGCATTCAGTAGAGCGGGAGAAGGGCGTGTGGAGCTCTCGAGGAGAAGCGCCGAGTCATAGAATCGTTTGGGATGCAGAAAGAAACCGAATTCCGTGGCATGCGCTAGAAATACTTGGAGCCTGTGGAAGAGAAACTATGGTTAAGCGGATGAAAACGCTACAGATAGTCAACCTTACAATGCTTGTATGTGTTCGATCGTTGGCTGGTTGAAACGATCAGTCGTCGGCAGGAGGTGAGTGGCTGCGGCACGCACCTCGAACCCGTAGATAGACGAGCTGGAATCGGACGGAGTGGCCGTCGCGGCCCGTGAGTCAAAGATGCCAAGCGGGCTAGAGCCATGACCCTGGGTCCCAAAGGGCGGTGTGCTCGCAATCGTTGATGGCGGCGAGAACGGTGATAGCGGTGTGAACACCTGGGAATCAGGGGACGAATTCGTTGGTGATAGTAGGCGCGGCAGCTGGTGAAACGGTGTGTTTGGCAACGAGCTGGAGGAAGGATGCGACGGTGATAGGGTGAGCTGAGGAAGCGGATGGTACTGGTTGTATGGGTCATACAGCGTCACAGAAGGAGTAGACTCCTCTGGGTGTTCTAGCTCGTGGAGCCGAGCCTCCAGCCGTGACACCGTGTCTTCCAGGGCCTTCGTCCTAGACCTAGCCGGGCCGTCAGAGTATTCGCAATCATCGTCCTTGGGATGCTTCCGACAAGGTCCACATATCGGCTTCTGTCCGTCGCATTTCTGTACAATCAATAGTTGTAAGTACGTTGCCACCGCTGAGAACTCTTGAGACGTACAATCTTGAGAAACCTGGAGTGGCACCGACAGCGATGATCAGCAAAGACACAAGATATCATGGTGCAGCGAACGCACCTGCAGTTCATACATGCTCGCCCCCGCTTCAGCGGCCTGGACATCATTGAACGAGAGGTGCCATGGGTGAGGTTGGCGTCCGTGATCATAGATGGTTGAAGAAAGGTCTTCGCCAGTGCAAGAGACCGAATGGGGAGTGTGGGCGTTTACGAAAGGCACCAGCAAAAATTTGGGCCCCATTATATAGTGGGACGAAAATGGCAAAACTCGATCGTGAAGGTTCCGGCGATTTCTACGCGGAGCACTGGTTCCACAAAAGCGGTGACTAAGCCCATAGGTCCTCGCGAGTAAACTGTCATTGAGTCACATGTGGCTGTGCGACGGATAATTCCGCAATTTTAGCCAGAATGCACAGCCTCCTTTCCGTCCTTCTCCGACATTAAAACCACCTTGTGGGTCGGGGGTACGGGTACTATCCTGCCGTAGCTGACGTGCCCGAGCGTCGGGGGTTTTTTTTTCCTGTCCATTTCCGATACCCGCTGCAACTGGTCGTTCCTGAAGGCCTGAAGGCTGACATCATCGTACAAGGAATCTGCTCCACATACAAGAATCAACATTAACTTTTGGAGAGGCTCTTTTGGAGCGCAAATCGTCGGTTCCTTACACTGCCTTTTCTTTTCCCTGGGAGGGGATTCCTGTCTGCCTCCCGTTGATCCGTTCAGTAAGTCAAGCTTACTCCCAAGTCTCCTGCTTATGCACTCGTCGTTTTAGGCTACTATGGACCAGCCGTAGCCGGGTCGACGTCGGTCTGGGTCAATCTCCGCTCATCCGTTCACCATACGGTACATCTTTTCAGCCCTGAATGTCAGGGATCCGGAATGGAATACCTTCTTTCCAAGATGGTGTACCCCACCGAAATTTTAGAGGCCGCGCTGATCCACCATCGTCATGGTGAGTCCGCACGAAATTCTCAGCTTCCCAAGTTCGTTCCGTATGAATTTGGTGCCCGAAATTCATCTCCGTGGTGCTTTCATGCGGTGCGGAGTGTCGCTTCAGGTGCGTCTTCGACTACTTTGTTTCCCCCGCACTGCCTCGTATGCAACGAGGTAGAAGGGGCTACTGCGGATCCCACATTTCGTGCGCGAGGCGTCGCTTTTCGCTGCGGCCTGATGTTGCTCTGGGCCAAGAAAAGGCGGTGCGTGTGTACAAATGCCCGTGTCAGGTCCAACGTCGGCTCAGAATCAATCCCCACGACTTTGCTATCTGCCCCAAATCTTTGACGGATGACTTAGGGTACCAATTTCTTCCAGTGAATCATATCTGAATTCCACATACAATTAATATGTCATTCAACTGACGGCCCCCAAATTAATTTTTAAAGTCCGCTTGGACCATACATTTCGCAAGCACTAGACCAAAGCGTTCGATCCTCCTTCACGGGCAAGTCGGCCTCATTTGCCCTTCAGTTAGACACCACTCAATCGCCGGCAATTAAGCAGCCGCCCGCCAACCATTAGCGTTTAACATTTAACGTCTCGATCGACCAGTGGTCCTGTCGGCGATCAGATGGCGGGCGTTAAGTGCGCGTCGTCTTGAATGAGGAGTGAGTCATTGATGTGCCTTGAATTTCGAACCGTTCATTATGTGCTTCGTTTGCGTTGAAGTCGGTCGAACAATTTTGCGGCGGTGAGCATGCAGCACGCACGGACGCGACGAAGTAAATAAATGACGAAGCACATAAATGCATCAGGATGAACCACAGCCGGGGTGCGATGGATAGATGTTACGATAATGGAGTTGTTGGTGATGTATTCCATCAAGGCTATCGGGCCCAATGTTCCATATCATTGACGATGCCTGTCAAGCGCTTGAGAATCGCGGAATCGCTGTCAAAGTTCTGGTGTGATGATCCCTGCTACTTAACCTTCAAACATCCTTTGTCTTATCAGATTAAGCACGGAAATGATGAGCTAGCGCGTGTCCTCATGCTTGGATCCTTTCGGCGGCGCTCCGATATAATATATATTTCCATGCACATTAAATCCATAAGTTGTACATTTGGGATATTATCCAGCGACCAGGGGTGGGTGGGACGATGTGTAAATTGATTGACAAGCCTGAACTGCGAATCGCGACAGATGTCTAGAGGATTCTCGACGATCCGGATGGCTCAGAGTGACTCACCAACCGCGAGGGTCATCACGGAGGTTGGATATCGACGAGGGATAGTACTACGCCATCGATAGGGCGGCTGTGCTGTATTCAGTAAGATGAAAGATACGAGAGCCCAGGTTGTCAAGAATAGAAGGAAGGGTCGAAAGGTTGACACGAAGATGTGGTGTCGAACCGATGATCGCGCGAAAGCTATGTGACAATTCATTTGGACGACGAAAATATCCGAAACAAGAAAACACATGCGTTCGAAAAAAGCAGATAGAGGCGGGGCGGGGCGGGGTGGGTCGAAGTCCGGCGTGGGTACTGTCCTGCACCGGACGTTAGGCGCCGCGGGATCCACTGTATACATGTGGGTCAGGCACATTTTTTTCATATGACAGTTGGTAAGTACCTGTCATCGTAGAAACCTCGGAGCAAATGCAATGTTAGAGGCAAAAACAACGCGCCATAAAGGTTCGGATTTTTGTTTTTTTCGAGGCGGTTTTTGGAGCAACACGGCCCCGTCGGTGACGCAGTGAGGAGTAAGCATGAAAAACTAGACAGCCCGCTCCATCCACGTTGTCCTGTAAGCGTACGTCATCTTTATCACGTGCTTCGGGCGTCGACCCGATCTTTCGGGCGTTTATTCTCAGTTCTGCAAATGAAAAAAAAAAAAAGTATGAACGCGGATGCAGTGTGCTTTTTCGACACACCGTTGACAGTTGCTGGGGATACCCGGGCATCGTGCGACGCCGTCGGAACCCGATGAATACCTCATTAATGACTGAGTGAGAAGAAAAAAAAACAGCACAACGTAAGAATGAATCATGAAAAAGAAAAAAGCTGCTGCGCCCACCGGAGCATGCCATTCGGCAGAGGACACGTCATCTTGACAGGTGTGAAAAAAACCCACGGACGGGCCTCGACGCGTCAAAGTTGAAGCAGTTCTAAAAACGCGACAGACGGTAAACTCGCTTAAACTTTGCGCCGTGGTTGTAAAAGACGAAACAGCAGAGCTTTGATCCATAAGTTCTAATGAACGTGTGTATACGGATGGAGCGGATTCGAAGGCAAACAGTTGGGCGCGCATGTGAAAGAGAGGAAAGTCACTCACGGTCACGGGTTCAGCGTGACGTCGAAGTCCAAGCATCCCCAAACAACGCTTGTTGCCAAAAAAAGGAATTCGCAACAGTCTCGTTTGAGTTCAAGAACGGGCGTTTCCAAGGCTTTATCGAATATTCAAAGCGGGATATCGAGATTTTCTCTCTAATATCGAGGTCTTCTCAAGTCCCAGAGAGTCTTGGCGAGACAGGAGCATGTTTTTGTCACCCACGAAACGGGTGAGGTAATAGGTATGCACATCACATCATTATTTACATTCGGGTAACTCTATGACGCTCTGTCTAAGACCTTGCGTGGCCTGCGCGGAAGGTTGGAGACATGTGGTTCAAGATGACCTTTAGCCGGGATAGTGACAGGAGTCGGAGCGATCTGGACGGTGAATGTGATGCCGCAGCGTTCCCGTAGCGGTGTGCTAGATATTGAAGTTGACGAAAGAGATGAGTCGAGGGATGACGTTGACATTGAACTCGGGATCGCGCTGGTTATGCACAGTGAATCTGACGCTGGAAGATTGATGTCCGCTGGCACAGGCATGTCATCGCGGTGGTGTAACATGGTCGAGGAGTGCTTGATTTATAGGCAGCGCAGAGGCAAATTGAGCGGATATGGCGACTGGGTTGGGTATATGAATATCGTGAACTGGTTGTGAAGAGTCGTGAATGTCGCTCAGAGAAAAGTTCGCGTAGCTGGGAACGAAATCTCCCAGGCCTCTTTATACCTGCCTAGTGCACAGCCTCTGTAGCCAAGTGTCCTGGTTGGCGTTGAGATTGCTATGAACACCGTGGGTAGCAACAACCAGGCGGTGTATCATGGTTGCCATAGACCGACTCCATATGCAGCTAAGTATGACTGCGATATGCCCAAGCGGTATGATATCGATGATCATCATTTTCTTCTGATCCGCAATTATCTGCGTGATTTGGGACCTAATGGAACTTAAACCACACGTTTTTTTTGGTTCCTGGAGGAAGTAACGTACGTCCAAACTCCATACTCTCTGTCCATAGCTCGGATCAATGTAGTCATTGTACTGCATTCTCGCTCTCTGGCTTGGAGTAGGTCGTAAATTGACAGATGTTTTGAGAGATCAGGTTTAAAGCTTGTTCGAACCGTGAACCATCAATCAGGTGTCCTTGATTTACCTTTCGGCGGTTCGATATACCTGCCATTCTGCGGATATTGAGAGAACAGGATTACTTATGTACTTATTGAGAGCATGAAGTCTCGAGGGATAGATTGTAGCCAAAAGTGGTTCGAGTTCGCAATATACAATCAGTATACAGTAAGATAGTAAGGCGGGAAGGTAGTGAAGATGAAACTAGCTCCCTCGAATGATTCTTCTAAGCAGCGTTCCTCACGTATCGAGGACGTACCCCGCGATCCCCTGGGCCCCGTATCCTCTATTCTCCTGCGCGTCTCGGCTCTCGTCCTCGTCCGCGGTGTAGAAGTGGTCCTGCCCGTTATACAGCCGATACAGCGGCACGCTCCCGCACTCCGGGGTCTCATAGATGAACCCCGCGACGCCCTCGTACGCGAACCCCCCGTCCTCGAGCGCCTCGTCCTTCTCCGCGTCATCCGCAGTGTAGAAGTGGTCCGCGCCGTCGTACAGGCGGTGCAGCGCGCGTGTGTGCGGCTGCTGCGTCTTGAAGACGAGCGCGCGCGCGGTATTTCTGTCCGCGGCGTACCCCGTCCACGCCGCGAGCCACTGGCGCTCCCAGACGTTCGTCGTGTAGAAGTGCTCGACAGCGTTAGTCATGCGGTACAGGTTGACGAGGCGCGTACGGGTGCAGAGCGAGCGGGGCTGATGCTGTTGGTCCGTTGTTCAGCGACAAGATGGGAGAGACAAACATCGGGTGTGTACCTCAGTCTCTGGCCTTGCCAACGGCACTTTAGGCTCGCGGTTGACCTTGATGGGAGCGGCAGAAATCTGGGCAGCCACGAGGAGGACAGGTGCGAGTATAAAGATGGACTTCATTGTGGTTAAAGCGTATGGAGAAGTTGTGGTGTGAAAGAGATGTGTCAAGGAAACAGAACTCACTTTATACCCTTCCTTCTCGGAAGTAAATTCAGTGTCTTAGACAACCGCACCCGCGGAAGCAATCACAATGTTTACGATCCGAGCCATCCGCTCAGGGGTGCCTGGCTTCGCGCATCCTCCCCTGGCGCGCAGCGTAGTTGCTGGAATGACCATCCTTTGTGGCCAGCGTGACAGAGCCAATCCATCCCGCAAGAGTGGGCCACGAGACCACGAATCCTAGGCAGTTGAAGGCAGAGGAGACAAAGAGGAGACAACCTGAACACACCTGAGAACTTCCGATCGACGTCGATCACCCAAGAGACAACATCACATCGATAAACAACGAAAACCTCATTGTTCGGACGGAAGCGTACGCCTCCAGGACGTAGGTGCATGCTGTACGCCGAGGACCAGTGACAGACAGGTCGTCAACACGTGGAATCGAAATTAAAATGAACATGAACAGCAAGTGAACAGCCACGCAATATCGATTGCGTCGGCCGCGGCGAACGGACTGTACCGACGCGTTTAGTCGCTACATACACACCTACAGCCCCCCATATGACATCCCTCCCCAAAGTCGTGTCGTAAACGCGAACCCAAAAATCGGAAGAAGATATATTGCTAGGCCACCGAGTGCTGGATGCTATGATACAGCATATGCAAGAAAAAATGTATGAGTACAAGATAGGACCAAAACGAGCACTCATCCTGCTTGTCCTCCCCTTCTGAGTCCTACCCATCCCTTCCACACACACAGACACACACACTCCCCTGGACCGTCGTCCCATCCTCATGGCCCCATCACCCAGAATCACTCCTCACTCCCCCTCCGCCCTACTGGGAAACATCCCCTCAAGCACTCGCACGACATCCTCGACACACGCGAGGTAGAACGCGGTCGTCGCGCACAGTGCGCGCGCGTCAACCGCACACGGGAAGGCCGCTGCGTGAGCGGGGGAGGGGAGGAGCTGGTGGAGGGGTGGACTGTGGGGCCGGATCGAAATGAAAAACAATAGACAAACGGATTACAAACACGAAGCACGCACCCACCCTTCCTGGCCCTCTCTTCCGCCCATGCGCACGAGTCCCGCACGAACACGCAGGACGTGCGGCCTGTCTCGTCGACGCGCGCGCGCTCTGCATCGGATAGGTCAAAGTGGAAGAGGCGCGGCGAAGTGTGTGAGTTGCGGCGAGGGGATGAAGAGGCGTGCGTAGGAACGAGGCGCGGAAAGTACTCGCAGAGGCGCTGCGCGACGGCCGCGGGGCACGGGGGTGAGGCGGTCCAGAGGGTGTGGATGTCCTGCGCGGGGTGGTGAGTACGAGCGGTAAGGGTAGGCAAGGGACGCACGAGGATGCAGTACTGCAGCACGAGCTCGATGTAGATCTCGCGCAGCTGCGCGTCCCACTCCTCCGACGTGTGCTCGTGCAGGTACTCCTCCTCTTTGCGCGTCAGGTTCGTCCGCCCCTCCTCGCCCTCGTTGTCGTCACCCTCGCCCTCACCGCGATAATAAGCGCCAAAAACCAACGCCTCGCGCCCGCGCTTGACCGCGCACGCGCGGTAGAACTCCACGGTCGTCGCAAAATCGAGCAGGTCGGGAACGTGCGAGGCAGTGGCGTGCGGCGGGGCGAGGACGGAGCGGATGGCGAAGAGGATGATGTCCAGCGGGGGCACATGGCGCGTGAAGAGCGCCGCGGCGGGCGAGGACAGGATGTGCGTCTCTATGTATGCTGCGGCAGAGGCAGAAGCTTGATGATCATGAGAATGTCAGTATGCTGCTTGGGAACGCACCGGAGATGTTGGCGTTGGCGTCTGCGGGGCTCTCTGCGCCCGATGCGCGGATGTAGGCGCGCAGCTCCTCCAGCGTGTTCATCGCCGCCTTGACGACATGGATGCGCACGATGAGTGAGGTATGTTCATGTTTGGTCTCAGACGCCCTTGCCGACGCTTAGCCTCTTGTTGGCCTCTTGCTCCTTCCAGCTTGGACCGACAGAGGCCAGAAAATCATACGTCGGTTGCTGGCGCTACCCGTGAAATCGGGCTAATCCAAGGTCAATGCGAATGTTGATCCCCGCGCACGTCACTCCTTTGCGCGACAGTAAAGTTATGTTCATTCGAGATCACTCTACAGTGACCAAACGGTGGCACTGTACTTATTTTAAATAAGATGTTCTATCTCGCCCTCCAGACAACTGGTTCAAGCCGCAGTCTGTTGTCTATGGTCTTCATACTATGCAGATACTCGCCGAACTCCTTCATATCATTAGTATCCATGCTTCTTCTTGTGGCAGCAATATTCTCTACAGGACTCTGTTTGGGATAGCACAACGACACCCTCGCCCTGGGATTGCTTCATATTTCTTAAGATTATTATCAAGATCTCAAATCCAGTTTTCCGCGCTCAGGAATCCTAACTCTTCTTTGAACAGAATCGGAGATGCGATATGCTATTCTCTATGAATATATAATGATTTTGGTTTTAAAGGGATCCTGCATCAAGCAAATGCGCAAACCACTGTCTTTCAACCGTGATAAAAGGATTGGCTGACTAGGTAGTGGTGCGTCGTCTGAAGCGGACAACTCGAACGACTCGAGGTTTGGAAGACCGGTGTCTACGGTTCGGCGTGAACGCAATCTCTTCGGGACTGCTTCATAGAATTTCGTGAGCACTTCAGGATTTAACGCACGGCTATCCTGTTGATCGGTCAGATAGAAAGTGACATTCTTTGAATGTCCGGAAGGAAGGAAGAAGAATCACATAACAGCCGCATGATCTCCTTTAGGTACATGGAGGCCGCCGAGCCGTGGCATAGCACCGAGAATCGGAATGATTAAGTCGTCCGCCTCGGTGTCATACATAGTAAGGTCGTGAGAAGCTGCGCAATTCAGTTGCGTTTTCTATCATGGGAGTGAACCATCTGGCATGGTCAGTAGTCCAACTTCCAGTATGGGCAGCTTGCATATATCGGCGAAGTATACCTCGCATACGGCTGGCGCTAATTGCATGAGGACGTCCATCCAGTAGTCGGAGTGATTCAGCATAGCGGCGAATATCTGATAGCTCCCTCATCATCCGGCTCACCCACCCCCCAAAAAGTAAGTGTTTGGCCAGCGCAAATACCGACAATCAGCACGGCATCATCACATCACGCCTATTGTAGTTGTCGATTTTTCGCCCTTGTGTTTCCTTTAAAGGGAATGCCCTTTTGGGATCGGCATAAACGGCAGGCGCAATTTTCAGATCCCGTTCACAGGAGCGTCACACCTGTGCATCACACAAGGGATTTGAAGTCGGTATGTATGCCATAACAGATTGAGAGGGCAAAAGCTGTAGGGTTCAAGTGACAGAGTCCTCAGGATTTTTTCTGGCAAATTACAGGGTGGCATGCAAGGATAATCAGGAAGAAATACATGTTTTTCTAATTAATGCAAGGGTGGCACAGAGATATTATTCAAGTACATACCAAGGTAGATCATACAATGCACTGGGAAGGCATGAGATACCATCCGACCTGGTATTTGGTCCAAACATGCAAGGTGGTAATACTAACAAAAAAAGAGCGGGAGTGCGAATCAAAGCATGACCTCACCCGCGTGTATGTCCACCAATCATGCAGTGTCGGAACCAGAGACCAGTAATTCCAGAACCGCAGGTAGGTAGTCGGCAGATGCGCCGCGCCAGCAGTTGGCAACGACGCTGTCATGATCAGAGCTCCAGATGGGCGCGGTCCTGTGACAGGCAGTAGTGAGAAAACATGCACCAGAGGCCCCACACATGAGGGGTAAATGTCAGAGGGACGGAGGCCCTGGTTGGGTGGCATGGTGTAGCGTCGGTGGGGGAATCGTGAATGTAATGCGTAACGCGGCAGGGATTGAAAGCCCCAGGCTGCCGAAAAGCAGCCGAAATTCGCCTTCCAAATAAGGATATGCTTAGTCACGAATGCAAGGGCGGAAAGTCAAAGACTCATCACATCACGCCTATTGTTTTTGGCTGATTTACCCTATGAAAATTTGCCTTTGGGAGGCTGTTTTACCCTATGTTGGACCAACTCTCGTGTTTGCTCAAAAAAAAATCTCCGGCCCCGTTGATTTATCCTATGTAGGACGGACCTGCGGCATTTCAATACTGTTTTACTCTATATGGCGGACGGAGGAACCGTCATTTTGGGCCCTTGATTTACTCTATGGCCGGCACACCGTTGAGTGCAAACTCTCGACCTAGGTAGAAAGGTTAGCCAAAAGATGTACAATCTGTATTCAAATCAAAAATGGTAGAAAGTTGAACAATCAATTTGGTCTGAAACTGCTACGAAAGTAGCAACAATCAGCATTTGTTTCTGCAGACAAAGAATTATCCACATTCATCTACCTGTGAAAGGACTCCCGAAAGTTCTTCTTTTCGACAGCCATTTCCAACAAGGAGAAAGAAAAAAACTCAGCTATAGCTGAAAGGGCTACCGAAAGAACATCTTTCAGCCCTACCCTGTCCCTTTGTTCATGGCAGGGACAGGGTAGGGCTGAACAGTGTTCGCCTTAAGGGCAAAGCCTTAAAAACTTAAGGCCTTAATTAAGGCCTTATTTAAGGCCTTAAGGATTTTCGATCGAGCTTAAGCCGTCCTTAAGGGCTTAAAAAATCACGTGTATTACGGTTACATAATCTTTTATTTTCTCCTCCGTGCCCGTCTGCCTGCATGGAAGCCGATGACGCTTCTGGTGCTATTTGGGGAGGCGGAGAAACCTCGTCAACGCAAACCGTCGGCACGGGTGATGGAAGAGGAGGAGGTTTTGATGCAGGCATTGGCAGAGGCAGACGAGGACGAGATTCCGGATGATGGGGCCGTTGAGATCGGGTCGGAGGACGAGTATATGGGGTAGTTAGCTGGCGCTTTCGCCGTGCCTAGGGGCGTGGGAAATTTCATTTAAGCCCTTAAAAATGCCCTTAAATTTAAGCCCTACCCTTAATTAAGGCCTTAAGCATCCTCAAACCTCGATTTAAGGCCTTAAAGGCGAACACTGGGGCTGAAAGATGTTCTTTTGGTGCAGATTTCCTAAATTTAGAATTGTCTTTCCTTTGTTTTCATTGAAATTTGCCACTGAAAGATGGTCTTTTGGTAGTCCCTTCACAGGTAGGTGATTGTAAATAATTCTTTGTCTGCAGAAACAAACCCTGATTGTTGCCACTTTCATAGCAGTTTCAGGTTAAATAAATTGTTTTACTTTCTACCATTTTTTATTTGGCTATGAATTGTACAACTTTTGGCTAACCTTTCTACTTAGGTCGATATTTTCCACTCAACGGTGTGTGGACCGACACCAAAGGTAGTGATCGGGGGCCTGTCTCACACGGCGGACAATCAACTGTTACTTGCGATCCAAGTTTCCGTGGTCATTGAAGTGACGTCTGAACTGTCATTTGCTTAAATCCGGCCACTTACCCCTTTAGTCGAGCGTTCAGATTTTTCTGTGGCCACGCTGCAGCCTTGTGTTTTGGCGGCATTTTCCTTTTTGGTACAGACTGTGAAAATAAATAAAAATTGCCTGGATTATCAAGAGACAAAGGTTAGCTACAAAAACTCTACGTAGCTACAGGAAAAATAAGTAAATGCAAAAATTAAATGGCTAAGTAAGTATTGGTGCGTCAAAAGAAAAAAAAACATTACACGGATCTGTTGCTGTCGCCAAAGATTTCATCCATATCAACGTCGTAAACTGCAGCAAATTGGGCCTTGGTGTCCTCCTGCCCTTCGTCCGAAGCAGCGGGCTCACTGTACTCCTCCTCATCGTCGTCCAAAGCGCTCTGCTGGTCAATGAAGGAGGTCATGCTGGCGGCGTCGGACAGTTCGGCCTCTTCATCACTGTCCTGGCTGCCAATGCTGTCTCCCTCGCCTTCGTCATCAGCGTCAGAGGACTCATCGACGCCCTCGCCCGACGCCTCGGCCTTGGCTTTCCCAAAGTTAAGATCGTAGTCACCGAAGACTGTTGCACCATACTTGGCAGTCAATTCTGCAATAGACAGGGTGTTGTTGCCACAGCGGGACAAGAAGTCGGTCGAGTCGGGGATGAGAGTGACAACAAGTTGCGCCTCAAGTTTGGCCTGAGCCTGGGGAGGTTGATTGTTGTACCAAGTGGGGTCGTAATATTGGATCGGCATGCCTTTAGGTATCTAAAGAGATTTATTGTTAAAAAAAATGGGAGACAATGAAAAGAGATAAGGATCTTACCTCTTGAAAGTAGCCAGGGCTATGCTCACCAAAGGCTGGGACGCGATGTCGAAGACAATTGTTGGCGGCATGCGTCTTGCTGTCTTGCAGGAGGTCTTGCACCATGAGATGTTCCACCGCCCAAATGACTTGATCGGCAGCTTGAGACCTCTCCTCACATGCAAGGGCCTGGGGACCTTTCGAAGTGCTTTCGTTGTCAGAGGTAGCCTTGGGGGAGAACATGAGCTTGAGTCTCTTGGGGATTGTTGCATCTTTCAGGTACGCCGCTCGTGACGTGTGGAGCTGGAAAAAATGAGTTGTTGAAGATAGTTGAAGCATAACTGAAAACATATGCAGAGACGAGCCTGAGAGATTTTGTTTCGCTCAGCAGTGATTTCGTTGCCACCCGGTGTCCGTATTTCCACCTTCCACTTGTTGAACATGTAGCGGTGGACAAAGTGGTCATACAGGCAGAGGAGCAGGGCAGAGTCTTTGACAAACCAGGTGTCCGGATGGAGGAAGTCGTAATATGTGCCCGCAATCAAGAAGCGAAATGTGTCGATGGTGCACATGCGCATGGCCGAGTTGTATATGGAATAGGGGCTTTGGGTGAAGTCAACTGCCCAGACGTTGATGCCTAGTTTAGCAAGGTAAGCCTTGACGTGGAGAATGGTGCTTTCTTCCAGTTGGCAGAGTGCGCGCACAATCCGGTTTTTGGAGTGAATAGACTCTACATCGATGCCGACCTTGACAAAGAACATTAATTATGGATCATACAAGGTAGCGGATCCAACAAGTCACTAACCTTGACCTGGCTGGGGTTAATAACCGGGTGCCCATATTGTCCCGTTCTCTTCAGGTCGGCAACAGTAGCACCTTCAAACCGGAGTTCAAATCACTTGACAACATTGGCTAATGCTGACAACAGAGCACTGGCTGAGTCCAAGCAACCCCAGAGAAAACATATGTGCGTTTGAAAAGTGGTCTGGCCGCAGAGAGATCAGCTACTAACAGAAGAATCCGAGAATGTACATACCTTGAAGGACCGAGCATCCTCGTCAATATCGCCTTTGAGCATCTGATGCTCGGTGAGTTTTCTGACAACGGCTGTCTTCATTGCCTTCTGGCTTCCCCCGTCTTTGGTTCCACTCTTGTCATTAGATGAACTCGACGAGCCACGCGATGAGTTCGAGGACAAGCCGGGCAGGTTGGGAGATGAACGAGACAAGGTAGCAGACCCACGAGGCTGGTTAGAAAACCCACAAGACGGGTTAGGGGATGAAAGAGGCGGCTTGGGTGATGAAGCAGGTCTCGAGTCTTGGGGGGTCTTATAATGATGAGGAGTGTGGGACTTCTCCGCCGTTGCTGGTGTAGCTGGCTGGGTGGTGGACTGAGACTTCGCCTGAGCCTTGGGCCTGACGCGGGGGTCACAGGTATGTTCTGGAGTACGTTCGTGCGCTGAGTTGCCCGGGGATGTACTGATAGGACATGAGTTGAAGAACAAAGAAAGTCGATCAGAACTACAACGCACCGTTCAAGACGCTCAAGCCGAGCGATATTAGCGGCAACCTTCGCAGCAAGCCCCTCGTTCTGAGCATGCGTGGCATCTCTTTGAGCCGCCACAGCATTCAAGTCATCTTTGATTGAAGCTCGGTACGCCGCCATCTCCGCCTGGATATTGTGGTTATAGTCAAGGCGTACTTGCTCGAACATTGTGCTGAGCTCATTATGAGAAGATAACGAGGCCTTGACGTTCACGGGTTGTTCAGGATGTCCACCGGCAGCAACTGGGTTGTCGTAATAGCCACCAGCAGCAACTGGGTTGTCGAGATAGCCGTTCGGAGTGACTGAGTTGTCGAAATAGCCACTCGTATTGAAGGAGTTGTCGTAGGCATTGCTCTGGGCAACGACCGAGGCATCTACAGCGAAAGGTGGGTTAGTTGGATCCATATTGCAGACGAATTGGAAGCGATGGGGTTGGGCTCAATAGATCGGAAGTGCGAGAGGTGCGAGAAGAAAGTTAAGTGCAGAGTCAAGAATCAGTGCTCTGTTTTATAAGATTCATGGACAAAGAATATACTCATTTTGGTTCTGAATGCACGCTTTCTTAACAACCGGTGTCTTTGTTTGTTGTGAATGGAGGCAATGACTGGGGGATGTTAATTCCTGAGGCACGCGTTTTCAGGTGGGGTCTGGGAAGCTGACGCCAACGCGAAGTTGGCGAGACTGCGAGCGCGAAGCTCGCAGCACCCCACATGACAGTGAGGCAGGAGGTGGATCAGGCTGAAGTATGTGATGGATGATCACAGATCGTGAGTCACATGAATCACGTGACTGCGGACTTCGCGTTTCTCCAAACTTCCTTCACCTTCAACTTCATTGGCTTCGTGCCAGTGCATTTCGAACTTCATTGGCTTCGCGCCCGTGAATCATCGATCTCATTGGCTTCACACCCGTGAATCATCACTTCATAATCGCGCCAGACACTCTGACTGAAGAAAATGGATTCAGAAATGGAACCGCTCACTATGAGACTCATGGACCGCGGTACGTATCATTTTGAACTGGAGAGTGAGTGTAATGTGACTCGCGATAGATGCCTGGAAAGTCAAGGATGCCCCCTCCATCGTTGAAGGTGTCAATCTTCTCAAAAATCGACGAGCAACAGAAGGAGTTACTATTGGTGCATTTGATGGAAGGGTTGCCGCATATTTCATGGTGGGGCATGCATCATATTTTGTCACCACAAACGCACACTACGTCCCTTTCATGCCTCCAACTGACCCCAAAAAAATCATGGTACAACGGGATATGTGCTATGGGCCTGATGATCCTGTCCTATGGCCCCAGCTATACACTGACACCTTCTGCCATCTGGCGGCCATACCCAAGGCCCCTACCTCTGCTCAGGGTCAGCAGAAATTTGGGGTAATGTGGTGGAACCCAGCCCACGACAATTTCGTCTGCCCGAAATCAGGACTGACCCTCACCCATGGTCTTGGTAGACTCTGTCTCAAACAGTTCACAAAACTTTCGGACCTTGTCCACACGCTCATCGACGAGTATGAGCAATACTTGAAATCTCTCCCTGCTGGCACCACACTTTCCCTGCTCTTCCCTCGACTGGTTCAGACCCTCTGCCTGAGTTTGGAGCGTCTAAGAATCCCGACAACCTACACCCGAATGCGACTTGGTGTCGTTTCTGTGCAGCGTGAATATCTTGAGCTCACGGGGCTGCTACAATACATGATGAAGTACAAGCCACGCATGGAGGGCATCAAGGACCTCAACGCACACACCGCCTATCCCAACGACTGCATCAGCTGCTTCACCCAGGATCCCCCATTGCCCAGGCTTTCTGGCATGCATGCCTCCCGTGCTGGTTCCTCTGGCCTCTCAAAGTGTTCTCAGATGAGAAGATCTTGAGGGTGGTTGTGCCATTTGCGGTGGCTGACTTCCTGGAGATGAATCCAGCTGCCGGGTTCTCCCCAGCAGCAGCAACAGATCAGCTTGACAACCACCCGCATCTGCTGCACCGCTGCACGCAGAATACGCCGTGGTATTGGAATCTGTTTGCAGCTGCCAGCCCAAACATCGCTAGCACTTCTCTCGCTGGGAGCCCAGACGTCGCTAGCGCTTCTGTGGCTGGTACTTCGGTCTCTGTAACCTTTCGAGGCGGGCGGGCAGAGGTTCCTAGTCAGAAAGTGTCAGTGTCGGGATCACCGTGTGAGTCTTTACATTTTTGAGCTGATTTGGAGAACCAATTGCGTCACAGATGCTGCAGCGCAAGCGCAGGCCAAGGCGAAGAAGGAGGCACAGGGGCCGAACCCGAATGCCAAGGTAGCCTGTGATAAATTCTTGCCCTTCCAACGCCCAGAAATGCCGACACCGATCACTCCCTGGGCCGATGCACTTAAGGCAATTGACAGAGGCCACCCCCCATCCTGTGGTATCGACCTACCCCAACGCTACGTTTTGCCAGAGCTGTCGCTTCTCCTGACGAAGAACCCCACCGTCGCATGTTTTACCACCACTACTGACTGTTGTGTGATGCACTCATGTTTCGCCTTGCGGATCCCAACGTGCCCCCCGCGCTGCTGTCCACCCAGCAGTGGCAAGATGTGCTGCAGGGCAAAGTTGTCAAACAGGGCAAGATGGGTACTCGTGTGCAAGTACGCAGTGCGGGTTTGGAGGAGCTGTTGCTGCCTGCCTTCCAAGCGTGCGGTATCGACATTTTGACGGAATTTCCAGTACCGCTAGAAGCAGTTCCAACAATGTGTATGCACACCGTAAAGGAACTCTTGTGGGAGCTGGCGGAAATCAATTTCCGCTACGAGTTCCTGGCTCTGGATGCACGCGCTTCTGGGCTGGATCGACCCGACGAGTGTCGCAGGTGTTTTGTGGGAGAGGGACTGATTGGGCTGGATTACCGTGAAAGCCAATGAGGACTGGCAGCACTGGGGGCAATGGACCACCTGCCTTATCTCCTCTGCGCAGTGGGTCTCATGTGTGACTGGTCGGTTCCCTGCACGCGCCCCAAGGAGATCGACACCGCAAAGGAGCGTATGGAGTCGGAGTGGGATGGCAGTACTGTCTGCCAATTGGAGCGGAAGGTCACCCAGTACTACACCCAAAGCTTCTACGAGCTCTTTGGGCGAGCGGCAGTTGTCTGCATGCGCCTGGAGCACGAGATAGGTTCTTGAAATTCCCATTACTCATGACGTATTCACAAAAATAATATATGAATGTATCATAGGCAATATTAATGTATATATACTGAGTTTTTGGTACTGCATGCTAATAACAGAGCTTTCTTTAATTTTCCTTTTGCCTGAGCCGAACAAAGCCGAGGCAGGAATGATGATGTTTTTGTTTATTATGAACGAATGACGATGTTCTTGTTTGTTATGAACGACATCATCCTCATTTGACTCTCACATCTGCACCAACTTCGCGTTGGCGCTCACTCAACTTCGAGTTGGGTGTACCTGCAACTTCGTGTTGTTCCTATGTACTGATGCTTTCTATACTAGGTCTCTATTGTGCCTTCACATCTGCACCAACTTCGCGTTGGCGCTCACTCAACTTCGAGTTGGGTGTACCTGCAACTTCGTGTTGTTCCTATGTACTGATGCTTTCTATACTAGGTCTCTATTGTGCCTTCATCTGCCGATGTTAATCTCGGTCCCTATGCAACGAATCCACAAAAATCGTGATCGCCTGGTCGAGGCCAAATGTCCCCTTTGGCCGCCGATAATATGGAACATGGGAGATGATGTGACGAGGCTCGAGGATGAGCTGAGGTTGTGGGCGCAGTGGCTCCGAGTACCACACAATGCATGCAAACCATCGATGCGTCAAATATGGTGATTTTGCAGCATCCGTCAGGCTCAGATCCATATGGGGCAGGACAACAACGAAGGTCCGACACTGTCCCTGAAGGGCTTGGGTCCATATGGATCGGATATACCCAAAGTCTTTCCGTCCAGTCAAGGGATGACGGAAAGAAATGGAAGTATTGCCATGATTTTGTTTGAAGGTGGAGAACAGCCGTGTTTTATGGGTGAAATGGGTGAGTTGTACCGCTCGAGTTGGAAATATGTTAACGCCTGCATCCAGGAGGTTGTATGTGAGCTGGGATGCATGGATATACGGAGGAGAATGAGTCCAATTCCAGTAGCTCAAAATCAGCTCTTCCATCGGCGCCTCGAGTACGACTCCGGACCCGTTGTAGGTGGTTTCTTGGGCAGGTGAGAGCTGTTCAGAGTTTTGCGAATTTGTGCTAACTGGGTCTAGGAGTCGCATGGCCTCAACAACGGGAGACTGCGAGTCAGTTGTCCGGATGCTATCGCTGATCGATGCAAGCAACCTCCCCCATCGGCATATTTGGCGAAGCATTGTCAAGTCAAGTTCCCCTGCTTCATGTAAGTTGACAATTTCAACGTGTTAAACTCCAGCTTACACATGTGGTTGTTTGTCTTGATCTTCTGCAGCTTTTTGTTATGGCTTTCATACATAAATTCGCAGAGCTTCGGAAGCGGACCCCACCACTTCATCTGGTCACCATTATGCATGGCGTAGTGGTGGTTAGGACGAGTTGTGAGACCCGGGAAAAGCGACTGGGAGGTCCGGAGATAGTTGAGATAACTCTCCATGTATTGGTCAGCCAGGGATGGGCTCGTCGTGTATGAACAGACGATGTTTGTCGCACCAATGAGGTCGTGAAAGTTGTCAAGTAACTTGAGGTCCCTTCTCGACAACGAACCATGATACCAGAGCTCGGGGATAATCAAGGGGAAAAAGATGGTGAAAAAAACAAGCCAATTGTCGGCCTTCAGCTTCCCGTGTGTCTTCTCTCCCAAGTTGGTGGGTGGACGATCAATCCAGGCTGGAATCACGACACCGGAAAGTCCTGCATGGATAATGGCCATGGCGTCGATATCAAACACGATCTGCAAAGGCCGCTCGTTCTCATAGACCGCATCATCCGCCTTGCCATCATCCTCCTCCTCCTCCTCCTCATCCCCCTCATGCCCTAGCTCTGTTGCATCCTCATGCCCTATCTCCGTCGCATCATCAGCCTCGCTGATGGCCATGAAGGATGCACGGTGGACGAGGGAGGAGGCTGGTCCATCGTTCCTGATCAAACTGTCCCGGTGGAGGTCGCCAAGCTCGTCTTTGATGGTGCTGGTGTCTACGTCCATCATGTCCACGTCCATCATGTCCGGATCCACATCGGAGTCGGAGTCGGATGCCGCGTCAAAGGCACTGGTGCCACCAGCCTTCA
Source organism: Mycena sp. CBHHK59/15 (assembly GCA_029204085.1). Classification (NCBI taxonomy): domain Eukaryota; kingdom Fungi; phylum Basidiomycota; class Agaricomycetes; order Agaricales; family Mycenaceae; genus Mycena; species Mycena sp. CBHHK59/15. Next base: position 98,536 of record JARGXW010000002.1, read on the forward strand.
CATTGGAACTGATGCCCCATTTAAGACGGCAGTGATGCTGAAGGACACCTTGAAGCCAGTTGTGCACAAGTCCAAGCACTGTGTGCTTAACTGGGTCACGGTATGTTATTTTGTTGAGGGGAGAAAAGCAACATCCGTGTTCATTGAAAATCTTCTTGTGAGTGTTCAGTGTTCCTGCAACGAGCCAGGCTTTGGCATAGCGGAGGACCTCCCACCCGCGTTGTGGCTCGAAGTTGGCGTAATCCAGCTGATCAATGTCTGGATACTGGAGCTTGCAAAAGGAGCAAAAATTATGGGACGTGTGACCGGTGCAGCCTAGCAATTTTTTGAGAGCCAGGATGTCACCAATAGCAGCAATAATTGCAGCCCGGTAGAAGTCGCCACTGGGGTGATTGTATGTTGGGATCATCTTTCTGCACCACATTTCCTGGAACTGGTCCACAACTGGGTCAGTGAGTGTGGCCATTGTCATGAGGGTGGGCTCCTTGGGAGGTGGTGTCATTCCGACAAAGTACGTGTAGCCCTCGAGATGCCACATCTCGTAAGGAAGATTGAGACAAACTGCGATGATAGGCCCACAGGACACCGACTTTCCGGCGATCTTGTTCATGAAGGGATTGAACCAGTTGATGTAGAAGCTGAACACGATGTGGTTGGTGCGGCAGCTTCTTCCTTGGTTTGTAGTTATTAGGCTCGGATGTCCTTAGCTTAGTCATCATTGGGTTTTCTCCGCTTCCTCCCATTCCGCTGCGAGCCCTGTTGGCTCATCTCCGACCCAGAGAGCCCCGGAGGTCTCCATCTTGGTGACAAGAGTGTGCCTCGCTCTTCCCATGCCCATTCCGCGGCGAGAAAGGTCTTAGCACAGACGAGCGACTCCAGCATCATCCTCGCGGAGCAGCAACTCCCAGATTGACTCACACCTGCTGCTAGCGCATCTCCCGGCTCTTTTCCCCCTCCCTGACATCCCCCCCTTCATTCACTCTTGACAACTACTGGCACCGGCACACTCGCATCGGACGTGTTTCGACACGCACATTCCTGGACCCATCACGTGACATGCGACACGTATGCCGAAAGCAGATACGACGGATAAAAATAGGCGGAGGAAAGAGAGGAAGCTGAAGGAGGAGGAAGATATCATAAGAAGGTGTGAGGACATGCCCTCTGGCCGAATTGCTACCCCCACCCTTTTCGACGTGTCCACCATCATCTTCGAAGACGATGGCGGAGCGGTGTACCCTCCCACCCGTGTTCATACGGTTGCTACAACCCCACGCGACTTCTCTTCTCTCCAAAGCGACTCTTCCCATCCGTGGCGCACTATCCATCGCCGCAATCAGCGCCTACTCCCCCAACGACCTATTCATCGCCCCTTCCCCCGATCCCTTCCAAAAAACCTGGTCGTTTCACCACAGCCAACTCTACAGCCCGCCACAGCTATCCACCTCATTTCGGAAAGCCGCAACGATCCTATCCCGGTCCTCCTGATGCCCCAACCATTACCACTTCCCTCCCTGCCCTACGACCCCTTGCCTCTTCAAGGCCCCGTGCCTGCCCGTTCGTTACCGGTGGAGACAGCTTATGGCCCCGTTCAGAGCGGGCTTGCTCTGGTCTGTGCACGTGAACATCCATGGGCTCAGCTTGCATGCGGCGAGATCTCAGCTATTGCATGGGGATCTTATTCCACTGCTGGGAGCGACTTCCTGGCTGATCTTCCCCCAGATCAACTGGTCTTCCTTGCTGTGTTGGCACAGATTGTCGCGCTCGAACCAGTGTTCGAGGGATTTTTACACCCAGCCATTGCGAATTTTGCGGGCACATGGGTCGCACATTGTAGTGGTTTGTTAGGCTAGTTGGATGGCACGGGGTCGCGCCACGTACCTCGCTTTGCGAGTACGTTTTTTGGAGGGGGGCAACTGTGGTTGGTGCGGCAGCTTCTTCCTTGGTTTGTAGTTATTAGGCTCGGATGTCCTTAGCTTAGTCATCATTGGGTTTTCTCCGCTTCCTCCCATCCCGCTGCGAGCCCTGTTGGCTCATCTCCGACCCAGAGAGCCCCGGAGGTCTCCAACGAGATCATTGGGCTCGGAGGGATATGTTCCCAGACTTTGCCACGCTGGGCTATCCCAAATGGACAACATCCTGTCTGGATTCGGCTGATGGAGATGGGATTTCCAAAGAAGCTCCTCCATCCCAGGCCGAGATAGAAAATGTGCCAGCCAACTCTGAAAATTTTGGGTGGAATACAGACGCCGGGGCATGATCTTGGGGCCTGCACGAGTTTGTCGTTCCACCCAAAGTGGGGTGTTGCATGGTCTCGAAGTGCCTGTTGCTCGAGCAAGGCAAATCTGTGGAAGGTCCTCAAAGGAATACGCTCGAAAGCAGGTTGGGCAGCAAATAGATCGGTTGATGACTGGTTCAATGGAAAGGTATTTCACTGTGGTTCGTACGTCCTCGAGAATTTTATGATTGGTGTCTGACGTGGCCACCATAGTTATAATGAAACCGAGGACCTTGAGAACTCGGTGGCTCGCATCTCGGCTGAAACCGCATACAAGATGCAGCCATGCCACGAGTGTGCATGCAAGAAAAACGACATGACGACGGGCTGCAGCGAGTCCTGAAAGAACTCAATCAACAGTCTACACCACAAAATGAATGGATCCAACCTGTTTCCTCCTCCTGAAGCATATCGTCTTCATTGCCCACGACTCTAAGAGCGGTAGGCGACTTATGTTCCACCACTGCCGGTGTCTCCGCCACTGCATCGTGAGCTTTAGTATACTGGGTGCCTTCTGATTTCTCTACAGAATCTTACTGGAGGCAATAAACCGTCTACAACAAGTTCCTTCTCCTTCATGCGGTGTTTTGATGCTGTGGACTTGTGACACCGCTTGCCCTTCTTTATCCTCCCATCCTTCGTCTCCCAGGTTTGCGCCCCGCAGTCATGAGCGCGGCAATGACACACAACATGGTTCTTCTTGCCCTCTGGATGCTTGTCTGGATGCTCATCCGGATCCATGTAGGTGAATAACAAAGTGCGCCACTGTAGTACTGAATGTCAAAGACAAAGAGATCTCCCAACTTTGGATCAATCATAGATATGATTGATGTGGTGATTAGATTGTGTCTCATGTCCATCGCTTGCTTATTCATTCCTTTTGACTCCAAGCTGAATTTCAGACAGATCTATTTCTAGTGCGAGCCTGACCGCAGAGTCTGTACAGGGCATTTTGGACCTCAACCATGGCATCCGCCGTGCGTGCATCCGTACCAGATACACTTATTAATGCGGCGCATATGCGCGCACGGCAGGGCAGGATGTCGGTGATTTTCATCTGTGACGATGGGATGCAGCTCATCTCAGAGGAGGATAGGCAGGAGCGCAGGAGCGCATGGCGTTCTATGCCAATCACAATATCAGGTGTGTGCCTTTCTTCCTGTCCTTCGACTTGCCACTGACTGGACGCAGACGAGAAGCATCTGGCGGGGCTCGAGGTAGGTGTGTCTGCGGGACGCTGAATCGTGATGTGCGGGAGGTTATTGTCGGCGGCAGGGTTGGGCACGGGCTTGACAGCAGAGTAGAAGGCCGAGTTTCGTGGTACTGGGTGACGGGGCTGATGACAAGGGAGATGTTGCCGATGAGTTGGAGGCAGAAGAACTGGGGTGGTGTCGGACGGTGCTTGCTGCGGCGAAGCACTCCCGCTGTTGCTGTTATGAGATTTCGTAACACTGCGCACATCGTTTGGCTGCCGATGATGCCGCTGTCTTCTCAGACGTCCTCTATGCGAACCCATGGCGCCGTTGCGGACGGTCTTCACCCGCTTTCACGCTCCTTCAGTCCCCATCGCGCTCGTCCCACTGCTGAACCCACAAGATCGCAAACGGCACTTACAATCCATGTACACTCCAGATGGGATGTCGAACCCGATTAACATGGTCTGCAGCGCACGAATGCCGAGCTGCGCTGATCGTCGAGACACTCTGTACACATATCGCGACGCTGGGCTATACACCAACGACGGCCACGGGGCGATCTACACTGGGGTGCGTGTGAAGGAAGACGACGTCGAGGGCTGGTTTGCTGGCAATCTTAACACAACGCAATTGCTCGAGGGCGCCAAAGTGAAGAGGGCCACACGGGGGATTGGGTGTACGTCGGGGAGGATACAAGAAATGTGAGGGGGGAAAGGACATCATCATTTGGCTTTGCATGTACGAGGTGGATGAACACATCTTGGCTGGTAAGTCTTTCACATTGCAATTGGGTGGTACTGACGAGCGTGCAGAAGCTGCTATCCACAACACCTATATTGCCATGGGTGCGCTGTGCATTGTCCGCACTTGTCTCAGGGCCTGCTGCTGCGTCAAGCACCGAGAGTTCTTCTCTCTGGCAAAAATTGGTGGGTTGTGCACCATGGACCGCACCATCCGCCCCGTCCTCGCATACCTCGGCCAACCTCGCATCTGTCGGTACAACTTCCTCTTGGCGCTCTGAACGATAACTTGCTTACCAGCACCCTCAGCGATTTCCTACCGGCGCCTCCTGGATTTGAAGATTTACACCGCGAGCTCCGCTCGGCGCTGACGTGCCGTTGAGACCCTGATTCACTATCCTTTGCTGCATGCTATCGAACTAACTAACATACTTTCGACCTACATACTTTACTTTACATTGGCTGTTCGCCCACTTGTAGTGTTAACCTTCAATATTAATATTATTTTCAATTATTTAGGTTCCAGCTAACCATTTATACATTTATTTCTTGGACAATCGACAAAGTGGTCGAAAAATAATTTTATTGTATCTAAAAAGGAAATGCCGCCAAAACACGAGGCTGCATCGTGGCCACAGAAAAATCCAAAAGCTCAACTAAAGGGGTAAGTGGCCGGATTTAAGCAAATGACAGTTCAGACATCACTTCGATGACCGTGGAAACTTGGATCGCAAGTGACAGCTGATTGTCCACCGTGTCACCGTCAGATCAGAAGCAGTGGTTATTGTAGTCCCCTGGTGGGTCCATTGGTGATACCAGCCTTTGACCATTCACCAAATGCCACCAGCCACCACCCCCGCCCAACTACCATATGGAAGCGCAGAACATCAAGCCAAATTTCCCCAGCTCTATAGGGATGAGCATTCGACCAATGACTGTCGACTGGATGAATTTGAGCTCTTTTGGCGCAACCACTATTCTTGGCTTAAGGACTGCAGTTATTTGCTTTGCCCTCTGTACTCCCTGGATTGGATTGCCTCTTGGAAAGACAACCCTGCCCTGGCGTTGGGTGCTGAGGATAGAATCTTGCCGCCAGTAAGCTGACAACTGCAATTCCATATGTTCCTGATGTCTTGTGAACTGTAGTCTGGTACTGTGCTCGATGCCACTCGAATCTCTGATGGGGCTTATGTCATTCTCAAGCAGAGCGATCACTATGATCCCTTGGCACCCGTCACCTTCCATGTTTTCAGAGAGGTTTACATGTTCCATAAGTTCTCGAGTGAACCACTGGCCTTGGACCCCCAAAATCACTGTATTCACCTTGGTGAAATTCTCCATGTGCCAGACGACAAGGAACTGGATATCATTGTGATGCCTCTCCTGTTTGACTGGAGGATACCCCGGTTCATAACAATCGGCGAGGTTGTCGAGTTTTTCTCTCAGATATTCGAGGCCAGTAAATGATGTTGTATGCAATTGAAGGAAACTTATCTGGCGTAGGGACTGCATTTTATGCACAGCAATAATGTTTGGCATGGGTACGAAACTATGATTATCCGAGAGTTTCTACTCTCAACTCTCGCAGGGACTGCAAATTCAATAGTATCATGATGGATGCATCCCCTCTTTTGCCCCGAGGTGTCGCAGTACATCCACGGGATCTAGAAATGATGCGAGACCTCAGCCACGACGTGCACCTCTGCAATCGCACGGAAAATCCGGTAAAATATTACTGGATAGACTTCGACCTTTCCACGGAGCATGATCCCTCCACCGGAGCTGCACTTGTGGAGCCTCGCTATGGAGGAACCCAGGAATTCCCCAAGTTTGCTTTCGAGGATCAGCTGTGTGATCCCTTTGCTGTGGATGTCTGGTGTCTTGGGTTCTTGATTCAGACATATTTCACCAAAGTATTCTATACCTGGACATTCATTTTTTCTTTGCTCATTCTCACTCTTTAGGGCTCCCCCTCGGACTTTGAGAAGAAGAAGAAGAAAGGGCTCGAATTCATGAACACCCTTGTTGCTGACATGGTTCACGAAGACCCTACCAAACAGCCTAAAATGGACGAAGTCGTTCATTGATTCTCTGAAATTAAGGCAGGGCTCAGTGAGTGGAAGCTTCGCTCTCGGATCACATCGGAAGGGGAAAATTCTGTGCTTGGTATGTTCAGGTCTGCGAGGCACTGGGTTTGTCAATTCGGGTTCATGTCGAGACACATTGCAGCGATACCCGCACCTTAGTTAGCCGTTGTTATTGTACCTACTATTAGAAAGTATTGTCCAGTATTCCCCTCCTGTATATCAGCATAGCGACCAGTACCAAATTCATATTCATTCATTCTGAAGTAGGAGGGCTGTGGTCTAGCGGTACTCTAGTAATCTTCCCGGGTGCCACAAGGCTCCAATTTGGGTAGATAGCATATACAGGCGGATTCTTTCAATGCACAGAAGGAAGGAGGGGAAATCGCTAAGCGACCACATGATTTCTTTCATCTATGGCAGTTGTGCAGAGAGCTCGAGAAAAGTGAGTCACGACATGATGTGGAGATAGGAGACTATTGGGTCGTCCACCAAACCATGACACCTCCGACTGAAGCTGCGCAAATCGGTGGCATTTTCCAGCATCGGAAGGAGCCATTTCGCATGGGCGGCCGTCCACAGTATGAGAGATGTCGAGTCTTCGTAGAGCTGGCAGCTTTAGACGACTAAGGACCTGCAAAGTGGGGTTTCATCTGATTTGCCATCGTCCTCAAGGGGAGAAATACTGCAAGTTGCAATGGGATACTGAAGGGGCAGAATGGATATCCTTGAATTTGCACTCCACAAGCAGCAGTGTTAGATGTAAGACAACGAGACACTCCTGCGTGGAGTATCGGTCACAATGGAACATTGTCAACTGTTCCCAAGGGAGGCGAAAAACTGAAGAAGGATCCCTCTGTACAGTCGAACCTCTTGCAGTCGAGGGGTGTTACTGAACATGTGTAAATCCGACTTCTGGAAACATGATCTGGCTCGCCTGTCGTTGGATTCAATGTCTATTTCGAGCTTTCGAAGCAAGGGAAGATCATGAGCCACCTGGGAAATCCTGTCTCCAACGACTGGAAGAATGATTATAGATATGTACTCCCACTGGGAGGACCGAGTAAAGGTGGGATGGAAGATATCTAGAAGTTCTGGGACCCTTGATGAATATAGGCTGAGGGTAAGCGGCACACATCTGGTGAAACTGAGCCAGGACTCAATGAGGCTTGGATCCAGTCTGGATTCCGCATCTTCCACACCCAGAGTACTCCATAGTGCAGGCATGTTCCTTGCGATATCCCTCCATTTCTGGCAAATCTGTGTGAGGAGGATCAGCGCTTCAGAATTGGGTGGAAAACGAGGGACGTATGGAAGACAGTGAATAAATATTTCGGAGGTGATTTCAACAGGTAACAAGAGGATGCGGTAGAGGAAGAGGTTGAGCACTGCCTGAAGGTGTGTTCGTTCCTCCAATCTGCGTCTTCTGCCCATTTCATCATCGTCACTTTCGTCATCGAGTTCAGCCAGATGCGCACAGATTTCGAGGTTCTTCAGATTGGGACCATCCATGAATATTAAGGACTAGTTTGGAAGTGATTTCTGTCGATGGGTGGACATCATTTGCATATGTTGTTGGCTGGAATTTTCTGGAAGGTACAAACACGACTCGGAAAACTGTCCATTGACCAGTACATTCTCAGATAGAATTCTGCTGTCTTACTAATCAGGCAACCTTACTTACTAGATGGTGAGAGCCAGACCCAACACAAGGTCCTCACACGCCTGTGTCTGCGTCCAGTTCGACACAGCGAAGATGCTGTTTCCGGTTGAGCATTGTCGTGGTAATGAGCATCGCCAGCCGCGTCCACCCCTCCACGATGGGCAGCTGTTCCTCGCGGAAGAAGATCTGCACGAACCTAGCACAGACGGCGGTTCAACATCTCAACAACGACCCTCAAAATCAAAGGGGGGGGAAACATCTGAACATACTCTTTCGACGCAACACCCGTCAGGAAGTCGCCTATGACGCTCAGATACAGCCCCGACTCGCACGTGTGCACGTTGAACTCCTTGCGCGTGTTCATCACGCTTGGGTTCGTCGTGAGCAAGAGCGTGAGCTGCGCATGCTGTACCTGCCCCATGGATGTCGTGTTGTACACGTCCGCCCCTGGGTTCGACTCCGTGAGCGTGGTGAAGATCGCCTCGTTGAAATGCAGGTTGTCCCTGGGCGCGAAGTCGTTCCGCGAGAGATGTGTCATGCTCAACCAGGTTGTGCCTGGATTGAAGGTGGAGATGCGGGTCAACGGCGGCGCAGACTGGGCAGGGGACTGGACAGTGCATACAGTGCAAGCACGTCCAAGTTCAGCGTGGTCGGGTCGTCGCCCGAGAGGAGGCTGGCCTGCAGGATGGTGTCGGGTGTGACGTTGAAGCCATCTGCGCAGTGCAACAGGAACGATAAATAAATCCACGTGTTTGGAGATTCGCCCGTGGCGAGTGCAGCCTGCAGAATCATCGGAATGGATATATTCCTCCCATTCTAGGGCAGTAACCCGTGATTTGCCAGGCTAATGTGTGCACTGTGAGGCACGTAGTGAAAGAATGAAAGGAAACTGAACGGATGTGTTCAGTCCGGGGCATAGTCAGCACACGTCCATGGCCGTAGGCACCATCCACTCATTGGCGTCGCACGATTCCGCGCCGGCAACAATGGCAAAGTGTCTCGACACGAGGAGTGCGGGGATGAGCACAAAGAGGAGCGGATGCATTGCAATGGAGAGAGTCCACTGTCATTCAACCACGAATTTATGGAGGCCCATGAGGATTATATTTAGTTCAATTACTGATGCCGCGGCGACATGATGGTGCTGGAGAAGGTTAATCTGGTCACAATGTCCTGTTGTTCTCCCCTACTTCATTGACACTGAGTGAGAAATTTCCCAGTGAAGCAGAGGGCAGCAGGCGCTGGATGTTTAGCTCATGTAATACTCCTTCCCGTCGGCCAGTGCACATTTGAGATAGTGAATGATCCATGTTAAAGTTTCAAACAAAGAAGACGAGCAGCAGAAACGACCGGTAGATTTAGTGCATAGCCTGCCTGTCGCCTCGGAATCGTGTCGTAGACCAGACTAGACAATATCATTTCCCAGAGAAGCAACCTGCACAATACGGAAGAAGACCAGAAGGCAGGCAAATTACCCAGGCATTAGCAGAGTGTGTGATTCCGAAAGAGAAAAAGCATGGTGGCTCAGAAAACCCGAAAGACCCGACGAGATTTCTCGCCTTTTCCGGTAGCTGGCCACGGCATGGGGATCTCAGCTGGGTATTTCGGCCTGGAAGGAACGACGATCTCAGGACATGCTTGACAGCCACACGGCCTGCCTGGGTAATTGCAATTTGACATCGTAGCAAAGAGGGCTTTATAGGAGCACACGACGGACTCGGCCCTTGAAATTCCAAGTTGAGAATAAGGTTCCAAGCATGGTGTTGTATGTGTATGGCGAGTACGATTCCTGTTCGGACCCACTGTGAGCAGTCTGCGGAACCAGGTCAATGAAGCTTGAGAGTGCCACAGATATCATCCAGCGTATCCAGAAGATGGTGTCAGGGAGCGCTGCAGGAAAGACTCAAAAGCAGATTCTAGACGATGTGCGAACCCCCGAGTTGGAGGCAAAGCGGGGAAATTATATGATTGATGCATAGAGTACAATTAGGCTCCCGAGAGGTAGTGGGGGAGCCGGGCGCTGGGTGTTACTGAGGGGAGAGTTCGAGCAGAATGCGAAAGTACTCATCCAGAAGAAGGAGAACTGTGGAAGCACATCCCAGTTTAGACTTTAGCGTCTCAAAACCGTTGGTTCGCTCGGACTATCAGACTCTGTCGAGCGTGAGACACCATCAGCTCAGACGCACAGCTGAGAGAAATCAACACACTAGTTATTCGTATAACTTCCAGGTCATGAAATCGAGACGCACCAGACACAGAACTGAGCAAGTGTGGGTTCACTCAATGACGAGGCTGCGGTCATAACATGTGTCACTGCGGCGGGCGGTAGTCTACATTTCCGGTGTTTACAGATACTATTTGGAGCCTGGGAGTCAGGAGCAGGGAAGCGGCGCAGCATACTTAATCGGAGGGGGAGAGTCAGTCATTGGCAGACTTCATGCAAGTGCCAAGCGGTGAGTCTACGGAATGATTGAATGCCAGATTTGAGGCAGGATGAAAGTCTCGGGGATCAGGCATGCGACAGGCAACACTAGGGAGCATGATGATGTTGAAAGAGCACAAGGGAGAGCGCTTTAATTGATGCATGAACAAACAACCGCTCGCAACCCAATTAGAATCAGCACTCATACTTCAATCCCAGTTGCATGTCATACATCTCAGATGGAGGATTCAAGTCGGGCTTTGAGGTGGTCAAGCACACGAAGTGTCACCCAATTTACTAAAGCTTGTACGTATGGGGTCAAAGTGCATATATTCCAAGAGTAACTAAGGTTAGGGTTAAGAGAGTGGGAAGATCGAAAAAAAAGTGGCCTACCCAGCCGAGTGGCCGTGGTAGGACTGGAAAATATTGAGACGGTGCATGAGCCTAAGCCCATACAAGCCATAGGCGCACTCTGTATGGACAGGGTCGCCCAGTCTCCTACCCAGCCGCACGTTACGGGGTTGGCGATTCTCAGTAGCAGTATTGGCGGTCGAAATCTCAGGAGGAATGCTTGAGTAATGATGATGACAATTTAGTGATGGCCCATCAATCCATCACATCTAGAACACATTTTATACTCCGAACTCTTATTTTTTCCAACCCCTCCACGGCGGCTGGCGTTTTACAAATGTAAACAACATAGCCACTCGGTTCAGGAGGGCTGGTTGAACTTCTCACTCCAAAGTCCTCCCTGCTCAAAATTTTGGGGATGCACCCTTTGGGCTATTGTAGTAATTGTGGGCCCCGAGAGCTCAGTGGGTTTTCTGTTGGGTGTGGCAAAGAAATATATTCTATGATTGTGGCTATGTTGTTTACATTTGTAAAACGCCAGCCGCCGTGGAGGGGTTGGAAAAAATAAGAGTTCGGAGTATAAAATGTGTTCTAGATGTGATGGATTGATGGGCCATCACTAAATTGTCATCATCATTACTCAAGCATTCCTCCTGAGATTTCGACCGCCAATACTGCTACTGAGAATCGCCAACCCCGTAACGTGCGGCTGGGTAGGAGACTGAGGGTCGCCGTGCTATGGAGTATTCCCATGGCCCACAGACCCAGGGAGGTGAAGGGGCCTATGCCATCAAGGTAAGTATGACTTTCAAACGTGGCGGGCGGAGGTATTTATACTGGCGCGCGCGCACGGACCAGGTGTTGTTTGCGTACGTTTGAAAGGGAGGCTTGAAGGCACGTGTACCCAATTTTCTGTTTCTGACATTGACCTTGAACGCGACGGGGAGTCTCTGGGCGCGTTACATGCGAATGAATGGCTGGCTGAGGGCTATCCCGTGTCGCCACTGTCTCCTGGCGCAATCTTGGGCGCATTGGCCGAATTTCCCGCTGAGTAGACGAGCTAGCAGCCAAGTCGCCGCCTCGCGCACGCCGCTTTCGGACCTACTCGCCACGGCGCCCCTCGCCGCGGCCGCCACGCCCCCGCTCGTCCGGCGCATCCTCCTGCTCACGCATCTCCCGCTCGCGTGCACCCCCGCGCGCCTCCTCGACGCCGTGCACACCGGCTCGCTCGAGGCCCTCGCGCTCGACGCGCCGGCGCGCACCGCCCGCCTCGCGTTCCTTGAAGGGCGCGGTGCAGCAGCGTTCTGCGCTGCGCTCCACGGGCTGCGCGCGAATACGGGCGCTGATAGCGATAGTAGTTTGGATGTGTTCGTGAGCACAACCCTCGCGTGGCTCCCGTACCGCCCGCTACACCCCGTCGTCGCCGCTGCCGTCGCGCAGGACGGTGCGCGTCGCTGCATTGTTCTCTCGCGGCCCTACATGGGCTCCGCATCTGTCTCGGTCCCGTCTTCAGGCTCGGTCTCAATGTCGTCCTCTTCCTTTCCCTTGAGCGCAGCCACAGACACACCCACAGGCCCCTGGACGCCTGCCGCCCTCACGCACCTCCTCGCGCACCTCGGCCTCGGGCCCATTGAGCGCGTCGACGTCACCCCCCTTGAGGATGCCCCCCTTGCGCCTCCCGCGGATGCAGCGACGCACTCTGAAGTTGCGATAGTGCATTTCCTCTCCATCGCGGACGCCATCAAGGTACGCGAATCCGTCAGCTCCCGTCGTGTTTCTACCGAGCTGACCTTTGTTTTTGTTTTTCAAGGCCCACGCGCTGCTCCGCGCACACCCCGCGCTGCTGCATGTGCACGTCGCGTACGGCACGGACCGGTGCGAGGTGTCGCCGAGCACCTCCCCCTTTTTGTCTGCTTCCCCCGCCCTCTTCGACTCTGCACCCGCACGCGATTTTGTGTACTTCCCCCCTTTCCCATCTAACACCACCCCTTCGCCCCCATCGCCTACAGCCGACGCCGACGTCGAATTGCCTACAGACGCTAAACCGACGTACATACCCGCCGCACACGATACCGAATTCAAGCGTACACCCGACGCGATGGTGCCGATGACGCCCTTCACGACCCTCGCGCTGCGCGGCGTCCCACGTGGGACACCGCTTGGCGCCGTTTGTGCGCGCGTGTGGGGCGGGCCGCTCGCGGCGGTTGGGTTGCGCCGTGTGGAGGGGGTGGGCGCTGCGAATGCTACGGGAGGGGAGGGGGATGAGACTGTAGAGGACACGGTGGTGCGTTTGCTTCGTTATCTATGTTTCTCTCCGTCCTTTCGTCGTCGTGCCTTCGGTCTCTTCTTGTCTTGTTTCCCCCTCGCCCCTCTCCTTCTCCACCCCACCCCCTCCCTCCCTCCCTCTCCCCGTCCCCTCTCTCTCCCTCCCCCGTCTTCTCCCGACGCTAACCAGACCTCCGCACAGCACTTGACCTTCCTCCGCCCCGAAGACGCGCGCGACTTCTACGCGGGTGTGCTGGTACGCGGGCTGCGCGTGCGCGGGGTGCGCGTGGCGGTGCGGCCGGTGCTGTCCGTGCCCACGCCCTCGTCCGACTACGACTGCGTGGGCGAGTCCAGTGGGCACACGTACGGCAGCGCTGGTAAATACCCGCCCACGCGTGTCCTGCGCGTGCGCGTGTTCGGCGACGGCGCGGGGCTGACGCGGCGCCAGCTCGCGGCGGACTGTGCCGCGTTCGGGGCGGTGTTGGGTGTCAGGGTGGATCCGTGCGTTTTTGCGTTTTGCTCGTTTTGGTTCTTGGCTGACAGTGGTTATTCGCTTTATTCCCCTTCTATCTCTGAATCACGGGCTTTCGAATCGCACCTGCCACTGCCCTACCACCCATCGCATCTTCGAATGGACGTCGACTCGGCTTGGTATGCTCGACCGGCCTTTTGGCTGACGCGTACTGCATGCACATGCATCTTCTGAATGACCATTCGACACGACACTCCACTGTTACTACTCGTGTCCGCTGTCGACGCGACTCTGCTCCGAATGTTCATGTAACTGCGCTGCTTTTCGACTTCACCCACCCCATCCCCATCCACGCACCCCAGCATCAAGCGCTACCTCGCGTACGTGCACTTCGCCCGCGCGCACGACGCACAGCGCGCACTCGAGGGGCTCGCGGCGGCGCGCCCCGAGTACCTCGCGTGCGACGTGCGCTTTGCGCCGGACCCGTGCGCGCGCGGCGTGGACGATGTGCCACCGGAGCCTGCGGAGTATCGCTCCCGTTTGCGTTTGTGTGCGCCGGTACGGGCGGGGGAGTATCGACCGCGTTTGGTGGAGCATGGGAATGGAAACGAAAAGGGGGAGGCGCTCGAGGAGGAGGAGGCGCCGGGCGGCGTCGCGCGCGAGTGGCTGGGGCGGCGGATACGGATGGGGCGGATGCGGATGCGGGGATATGGGGCGAGCGGGTGGGGGAACGGGAACGGGAATGGGACGGGCAGACAGAGCTGCGCGTGATGACGAGGCTGGAAGTGGGGGGCGCTAAGTTGGCTGCCCGGTGGTGGGCGGGTATGTCGACGAGGACGTGACTCCTCAATCACAAGCGCGATACTCTACGATCAACGACCTCCTGGGTTCAGCAGTCCTTGTATGTGTGCGTGCATACGGTATTACATCCCAACGACAAGGGTTGGCTTTGTCCAGGGCTTCAGTTGAGATCGTCGTCGCTGATAAAATGAGGTTGTGGCTATGCCCCTTGTACGTGGTGATCCTAAGATCATTGCGATCTGCTTTCGGCTGGAGGTCCCTCGACCTTCCTTAAGTCTGACCCCAAAAGCAACGCACCAGTCAAGATTCGAACGATATCTTGGCCTGCTGGCTGATATGGACCCACAACGGCTGTGTTGCGCGCCTATTCTTTTTCTCCCCTGGCTGTGCACCGTGGACCTCGTCTTGTTCTCAGCTCGCTATGGCGACCCAGCGTTGAATACACTCTTGTTCACTCATGTTCTTTCTTGTTTTCGTGGATAATTGAACTTTTGATTGTCTCCTGGTCCGAGTCGCTTTTCAAGGACATCGACGCGCCACACATCAAGATATCCAACCCACTTGTGTCCCATCCTCTCGAGACGTCATGTTCATATTCTCTGGTCCTCAAAAACTATTCCGCGGGGTGAAAGGTCGTCTCAAAGTTCTGAGACGTCAACGGGCGAACTCCGAGGCTGTCCCACCAGTGCACTCAAATATACCTCCTGCTAGCGCCAGCAGTACCCCCGACCCAATTCCAAGCCGATACCAGATAAATTACGATCCGCCTCGTGCCAGCAAGCACATCCCTTCTGAAACACAACCGCCAGCCCCTTCTTGCCTGTCAACGGATATTCTGGACATAGAGCAGCTCTCAACCCCGACGGATGTTCCAAGCACCGTGGGCCCGAGTGGCGTTTCAGAAGCAAGGTCCCCAGACCTGCCTGGCACAACTAGCCCTTCAATTCGAGACGAGATAGAGCCATTCCTCTTGTCCGATCGTAGTCTCCCTCATTCGTTGGACTCGGAACTGGTAACGCGGATTCCGCATCCACCAGCGACAATATTCAACGCGCTCCTATCAGTTGTACCGCACTCTCCAGAAGCAAGCCTGTCGAAGGATTTAGATATCCAAACCCCTGTCGTACGCTGTGACCCGAGAGGTCCCGAACAAAACACGGTTGTTCGCCCACACTTCCAACCCCTTCAGTCTCCGGTCGGAGCTGAATCCCAAGAGAGCGATTCACCAACCATCGGTCCCGACCGGCCATCATTATACTCTTATCTCATAGATCTTGCGATATGGTTTGATATGGAACGAGCTCTGGGGCGGGACATCACTGTAAAGAGTCTTCCGTGCAGCTTCACCATCAATGGTGTATCGTATGGTCTTGTTGGAAGCGGAAGCTTTGGAAAGGTATATGTGTTCGAACAAGATGGACAGAAGGGCGCTCTGAAGATACGAACATTCACGCCTAATAATTCCTGGGAAGAGCTCAACATCGACAACGAAATCAGGGCATTGAACCTCATCAACTCAACACCGCACAATCGTCTTCTAGCTAGTTTGTCGTTGCCCGAGTATGATCATCAGGCGTGGAGGGCGAAGGGGCTATCCCTAATGGCCACTGTGAGCGAATTATTCAAGCCCGCTTATCCCCTCAAACATATTATCTTCCTGCAGGCATATCATCCCGCAAATCTTTCAATGGCTTCACCGATTTTTGATCCTAGTGGGGCCGACCACGTGAAGAAATTATTTCGTGCGTGTAAGACTCTGTTGTATGCGTGTGTCACCCATGAAATCGTATGTTCCTCCCGCACGTCTCATCTCCGTAAATCTGATCTGTACATGTTTAATCAGGCTGCTGGTCTTGTTCACCTTCACAGGCTTGGCATTATCCATAAAGACATAAAGCCAGAGAACATACTTATCAGTAAGCGGTGCTCCTATCCTCCCATCGGATCTTAAACTTCGCATTTTTCTAGGTGCCGCCGGACACTGTGTCATCGCCGACTACGGGGCATGCGAGATATCGCTTAATTCCACAGAATATGGACTTGATGTAAGAAAGGCTCCGGGGGAGTGCATAGAGACCCCGGGATTTACTGCTCCAGAGACCCAATATTACGGACTAGGTGGCTTTACAACCTTTGACGAGCGTGTCGACTATTGGTCACTTGGGATGACTATGTACAGTCTCATAACTGGCTGGCGACCTCCAAATGATGCCACGAGCTTGACACATGCGCAGATGGGACTGGATGGATTTTCCAAAATGTACAAGAACATGGCGGATTGTCCTCATGATATTAGAATTCTTGTGATAAAGGTGTGTCCCAAAGCCGCTCTTTCTCAATAATTGCTGGACGACATCTTCAGCTTTGTCAAATTGATCCGAAAGAGAGACTGCACGGCGCCCGCGTTCTCACCGAAGCCGAACATCTTATGTATTATCAATAATTCATGTCATGGAATAATCACAATTCTGACGTTCTCATTCACAGGAAGTCGTCAGGCGCCTCTCTTGAAGGGAACACACGTAAGTTTTGTATACATGCATCTTTTGGTACTAATACTATTATTGGGCAGCGTTCACGTACAGCTTGGATAGTGGGCTCATGTGGAACATCGAGTTCAAATTCCACTTTGTGCCCCCACCGACAACACCATCCGCATCTGCACAGCGGAGCGCGACGACACGCCGCGCGTTCTTGCCGATCTCGATGAACGGGTCCCCGTCCGACGGTCCGACGCCGCACGAGGCGTCCGCGCAGCACAGCTCCACCTCGTGCTCGACCAACGAACCGAAATACCCTCCTGGCATTCTCATCCCCCCTTGCAAAATTTCTCGCGCGCCAGTACCAAGCCAGTTGAGTCTGGAGCCCAGTGATAGCAAACACAGTTCCAGTGCGGACGCCTTGCATAAAATCTCGACGCATGCAGGACGGTTTATGGCTCGTATTGTTCAAGAAACATCTGACGTTGGAGTTGGGCGGATGGCAGTTGCGATAATCGAGGGCAGAGAATGCATAGTTTTGGTTGAATCATCAGTTCCATGACGTCTTTCCGCTATTATAATTATTTATCGTTGAAGATTGGCGAGGAACTCATTCAGTCAAATCAAATCTTGTCAACAACAGATAGCGTCTGCCAATGCGTGTCACCTTCGTTCACAAAAAATCTGGACGGAAAGTCACAAGTATAAGGTCCGTGGTATTACATAGTGGGTAATTTACCCAAACAGTAGCGTGACTGCTCAATGGCAAGCGCGGTACCATATGGTCAACGGCCTCTTCGGCTCCGCTTTCCTCGCATGTTTGAGTCCGTACGAATATTCAACTGCAACGACAAGTGTTGTATTTGACAATTCACGAGTCCTCGGAGACCTTCGTCGGTGAAGCCTGTGAGACGGCTCATAGCGCCCTCGTTTTCTTGCACCGCCTGAGCAGACAGCGTGGGAGTCACTTCAGCCTCCACCCCTGCACTATGACCGCGGTCGGACGTTACTAGGTGGAAGCTTTGCAGGCGCGAGACTGGATGAGGGTGGCTGTCCTCGGCTTTGGGCCACCAGCGGGAAGCTACCAGGTCAGCGAAAGTAGGGAGAAGCTGCGGATCGGGGTTCAGTGCTGGTCAGATAGTCATGAATACGCGGATAAATGTTACATACCTGGTAATTAGATCGAATCAGTAATGAGATGCTCTGCAGTTTGGGCATGAGGACGTTGTCAGTATCCCCTCGACTGCACTTCAAAGCAGCTAGGAAGGCTGAGAGATCCGAATCGTAGCACTCCAAGTGCAACATGGAAATGGATGGCATCTTTTGGAACAGCGCAATGAGATCTGCAGATGAAAATGCCCCTGGTATTGGATCACATCGACAATGGACTGTCAATGAGTCGAGGGAAAAGCCGGATCGGTCCCGCAGTGCGGAAATGACTGGCAGAATGAATTGGTGCAATGGTTCCGAGCCCTCAGCCCATGCTTTGATCAGGAGTGACTTGAGTGAGGGAAGATAAAGCTGGTCTAGGAGACTAACGGACAAGGAAGAGATTTCGAGGGTGTGAAGGTTCAAAAGGGTTAGTCTCTTTGAAGACGCTGGAGGGCCGATATCGGGATACAGATCGATGTGCAGATGGGCGAGATTTTTCGCTTGGGAGAGAAGGATCGCAGTGTGGGTGGATGATATGTAACGACCAGAATGATCGGTTCGGAGCTTCAGATGAGATAGTTGACTCCATGGAATATTAGCCAGCGTGGTGTGAATGAAATCGTCGTACGGGGTGACTTCCAGCCGCTGTAAAGATGCTGGATAGTACGGGTGAGGGAACAGTGGGGATAGAGAAGTCGGTGAACGTTGGATCGGAAGTTTCAACTTCAATGCTCCGATATTAGCACAATGAGTATGTAAGAGTTCTGTAGCTCCCTTCCAGTAGTCATTCGAACCATAGCCAATGGCTGGCCAGATATTCAAGTCTAAAGGAACTGCAGCGGCTCGGCTGATCCACATGTTGTAGAACGCCAGAGGCAAGGTGCCTGAATCGCGATACCGCAGCTCGCACCAAAGGGCAGGAGTGCGAAGTGCGGCCATCCTCCATGACGAGCAAACTCGTAAGATATTCAAGAGATCTGACATCTGTGAGGTCAAAGGGCCCCAGGTGAATTCCATCGATGGAGTACACCATACGTGGAGGAAGATTTCGGCGAGAAGCTCGGGGAGTAATGTTTGCATTGGGTTAGGCGTAGGGGCCTATGCCATAAAGGTAAGTCAGTATGATTTGCAAAGGTGGTAGGCGGAGGCATTTATACTGTCAGCGCGCCCGCACGGACCATCTCTCGTTAGCACAGCTTTGACCCATGCACCCAAGGCCAAATTGGGAATTGTCTTTCCCGTCTCACCAGTCGTTTCGCGCGTTTCAAGGCTTCAGACTTTGGCTGAAGGAGGACGCGTGCCTCTGCATGACATCATGTCTCTTCCAGCTTGCCTCTGGTCCCGAATTTCCCTTGAATTTCCGCGTCATCCTGCAGCTGATCATGAGCGTCAACTTCTCACGGTTACAACACGGTCATCTCTCCGGATCCTTCGAAGGTTCTACAAAGCTCAGACCTCGACTTTGGCTGTCCCTGGAGTCACTGTACTTCCTACCCACCACTATTTTCTCAATTTACTGGAATAGCAGCCCCCTGAAGCTTCAGACCAACTTCAAACCTATGAACGGCGAGACGAGATCATGATGAACGCATGTACCATCTATGAACGCTTTGCTTCCTATATTTTTTTTCCCTCTCCGAGCTTGCACGTAGAAGAACCAACCATTTGGTACCCGACATGACCAATTGCGGGAGTCGTTTAGAGCCGCGACGATGGGCGATTCAGGACAACAATTCTGTAGCCCGGGATGGGCGCGGTTTCCTTTGGTTGTATTGCCCAACTTTCCGGCGATCCTTTACTATGCCATCGCAGGACACCCTCCGCGGTAAGCATTCAGCATATTGGACTACGGATATTGGGAGGGTACGACGATTTGGAAGGCGGCCGAGAAACCTTAACTAAGGGGGATTATTGGATTGGGATCCGGATTTAATGCAGGTTGAGTAGCATGTTGAAGTCGTTACATTTCTAGTGGAATAGAGAAGAGATCGGCATTTCTCTCCCTTGTCGTATTTATAATTCCCTGCTCCCCCCAGACTCGCGGGAGACTGCTCGTTCCGGGAAGTGGATCCGGAATGAGATATGACATTATATACAGCAAATATAAATATTGAAAAAACTACACCTCAGTGAGGGGGATGTGCTTGGAGCGCACGACGTCCGTGTCTATTCCTCCTGCGTTCTCAACATCACTGCCAAGTTGGAGTGTCTTGATTCCACGGCGCTGGCTGGTGAAGGTACTCGCGGTATGTTCGGACCTCTTGCTGGGTCCTGCCCACTGTACACTCCCCTGAGTAATGTCGATTGAAGATTGTTCCCAGATAGTCTGGTGCAGATTGACTATCACGATAATGAGGGTCGGGTACATTCCCGAGATCTGGTCGCCCATGCCGGAAAACAGCTCGTAAACGTAAACGACCGGTTTTTCGCGAGAGACGTCGAAGAAAAGAATGAGCTGGGTAAGCTGTTGAAGAAGGCAGGTTTGCTCAATGTTACGAAATGGATGAATGATTCAAGAAGACGTACCCAGAAAAAGCAATAAATAAATCCCGACTCCACAAGGAGCGACATTATTTTTTCTGTCGAGGTCCTCCTGGAGTTCCCGGTCATGTTTAACGAACTCATCTCCTTGCGGTGTATCCTATCCATATATCAAGCATTAAGATACGATTCCCCGCAAGACGAATACTCACCATGCTTTGTAACCGATCAATACTGTGCAGCTGGCATTGGTCACCAGGGAAAAGCCCAGGATATAAGCTCAGCGTGGTTGCAAACACCCCCTCCACCGGCAATCGCGGTTTGGCCGCTCCAGCCAGCACCAGTGAGACAAGTGATGTCGATAACCGTAAAGACTGAGAAAACATAACTACGTTAGTTCACAGGTATAGAAAGCGTACTATTGGCAACTGACTGAAAGACATGGTAAGCATCAAGCAGGGAACGAAGATAGCCCAAAGTGTTCTCTGATAGAGAACCCACGCTCGCCAAATGACAACGCTGTCCCCGATCAACATCTGCGAGAGCATTAGATCGCCCAGATAACGCGAACGCGGAGATACAAATGCATACGTTGAACATAAAAAGTGCCTCCATTGGGGTGCCCAATGTAGCGGTGTTCAGGTTAGCCTGACCCACTCTATCTGCCAGCGGCATATCAGGGTAATCCATGAGTAGAGCGTGCGCGCTCTTGAACCACCATGTAACGTTCAGGGCCCAGAGAGTGAGGGAGGTCGCGTATAGATATACGACGACGCATAACATAGCGATGGACGCCCGAGATCTGAGTCCTTTCCGACTGCGCGACGTCAAAAGACTCTTATACAAAGCAAATGGAAACCCACAAGATAGTGTAAACAGCAACACCGAAAAAAATCCCGTATGCACCTAGGAATTGTATAAGACGACTTTTCAAACACAGAACCGTAAAACTTACTTAAAAAGACGGTCTCCCAGATGACACCGATAGCATTTGTGTTATGTCACGCCCAAAGTGGACGAGGAGCTCCTTGTCGCTATCTGAAAGAGTCGAGGCGGTCGGGACAGAGCCGGAAGACATGGAGAAAGGACTGAATTCAAAGATGGCGGCGGTGAGGTCTAGTAGGAAGGACGAGTCCCTAAAACCCCACTAGTGGCGCTTTTGTGACGCTTGCTGATAATCACGTATATGGGTGTACAAAATTATCGTGATCTACTTGGCGCGTGATATTAGGCCTGGGCACAGCTGCAGAAAGCATCCGGGTAGATGCCTGATAATTTTGGGGAATGAGCGAATTCGAAATTCGAGGTGGAAGTTGAGAAAGACGGTACACGGAGACAGGAACAGTCACGTAGCATAGTCGACGAGACGCAATCCGAGATTTCTCGTCAAGTGATCAGAGCTGGCCTTGAATGTCGACTCGGAGGCCAAGTCTTCGAGTTCTAGAAGAAAAAGGCCCCACTCGGCCCGAGGAGGCTCCCATATTCATCCATTACAACTCACGATCGGCGCGGGCAGTGTACCGCAACTGTTTGAGATGTGTGGACCACGACAGTGGTTCATGAATCAGACTGCCACTAAACTCGAGCCAGTACCTATCCCGCAACATATCGAAGACAGTCGTTCGATCACTGATGGATCAGACTGCCATAGTAGACTCGAGCCAGTACCTATCCCGCAAGATAGTCGTTCGAGCTATTTACCCGTGCCGTTGATCGACTGTCGTCAACGTCGAGGGTTTCTCAATAGCGACTGGTTCGAGTCTAGACTGCCACTGATTTTGGCGCGTTGTTGGTTCGACGGTAGCAGATAAGAGACCAAGCACGTGCTGCAACGCTGTCGGCTCCGATATGTCACGTGGTGGCCACAGCCAAATTTAAACTCCGACACATGCGATGCTGAGGAAATTGCGGGCTATCTATACACCATTGCACAAATTTTGTATGACAATAAATGAGTGGAAAAGGTAAATTACCATCGTCTCTAAGCTTCCCCGATGTATGAGAAATTGTAATTCTGCCATACAAAATAGTCACATGCAGGAGAACAAAGCAAAAAATCAAAAATCAAGAAAGTAGACCTTGTTCCTGAACTCATAATACATATGGCCAGCACTTTACATCACGTTTCTATGAGGCCTGTAGCTCACGAAAGTTTGGTTGGGAGTCATCTAGCCCAATTGCAGATCTCAGCTTCAAGACATTCTGTCCACTCTTGGAGCATCTAGAATATTTCAAATAGCTCTCGTAATGTACTCTAGGCGTTATTTGCGCTTCTGCAGCCCATTGAGGACCCTACAAGAGCGAAAGTAGCAGAGACAGGGGTAAATATCCGAATCCGGCAATACCACATTCTCAATCACGGATTTTCGGCAGGGTTGCCGACCATTGGTATGTATCGCGTACATATAGGTCAACAGCGCGGTTTCTACTTAGCTTGAGTTGAGAATCATGACAAAACGCTGCATGTGGCAGCAAAGTTTCAGGCCCTTTTATTTCGTGATTAAAAGCAAGCTTCATGCATCTCCACAGCGCCTGCATAG
This sequence comes from Mycena sp. CBHHK59/15, assembly GCA_029204085.1. Taxonomy (NCBI): domain Eukaryota; kingdom Fungi; phylum Basidiomycota; class Agaricomycetes; order Agaricales; family Mycenaceae; genus Mycena; species Mycena sp. CBHHK59/15. The sequence goes on from JARGXW010000002.1 coordinate 121,461, forward strand.
TTGAATAGCTTCCAGTCATAGAATCATCATGACTCAGACATGCTATTTGATTTTGGGAGGATACTACTTCTAACAAACGAGTTACGACGTCAGATGTTCGAGGCCACTTTTCGTTACAAAGAGTCAGAAGTACGTCGCAGTGGAGAATTTGAAAAGCCTGGATCGAAAGACAATGCGACGTAGAATCCCCAGTGAGATTAGATGGTGAGGTTTGGGCCGATTACAAGGTCCTCGCACGCCTGCGTCTGAGTCCAATTCGAAACGGCTATGATGATGTCCTCAGCGGGTCCCAGACTATCTGCGGTGATGAGCGTGCTTGGCCGTTTCCATCCCTCAGCAATGGGAAGACGCTCCTCCCTGAAGAAGATTTGAACAAACCTAGACCGTAAGAGTTAGATAATGTTTTGGAATGTAAGGAATAACAATACTTCTTTGGTGCTACAAAAGTAAGCGGATTTCCGAAGATGCTCAAATATAGCGCGGACTCTCGACTTCGGAGGAGGAACTCCTTTGCAGTGTTGGTGACATTGGGATTGATTGCGACAGAGTTGGCGAGCCGGTCATGCTGAACCTGTCCGGCAGAAGTCGCGTTATAGTAATCCACGCCAGGATTGGCATTGGCGAGAGTGCTGAAAACGGTCTCGTTGAAGTGGAGATTATCCCCGACAGCGAAGTCGTTTCGCGATATAGATGCATCATGCTCGATGAGGTTGTGGCTGCAATAATTATCAGGACGTTCACAGTATCCCGAATTGAAAGCGCGCACAGCTTGAGGGCATCGAGATTCATGGTCGTAGGGTCATCGCCAGAGAGGAGACCAAATTTGGCCGCCTGTAGGATGGCATCAGGGCTGACATTGAATACGTCTACGTCCCATAAAAACATCAGTGGGACAGCCCACAGCATATATTGGCTCGACTTACCAACTGCGGCCTTCAATATCATTGGAATCGAGATGTCTTTCCCATCCCTAGGAAGATACCCGTGGTTTGCGAGGCTGGTGTGTCTAAATGTAAGCTGAAGAATTACAGCGTAGAGGCTGGGGCATTTACGTATTGAGCCCAGGACACGGAGAGCGTCCATCTGTTGCCTTGGGTGCAATCCACTCGTGGCTCTTCTGGTTTGAATCGGTCGTCTCAAACCCCAGAGTCGTTGATACAGAGATCGCCGCGAGGATGAGTGAGAAGGTGAGGTGGTGCATTGAATATTTTGTGCTGTTCTGAGATTTATACCAGTGGTTGAGTGTTGAGAGTGGTGAAGAATTATCGTTTCTTACTTCAATTTATAAGGATCCTTTCGGTAACACGGTAGTTCAAATGATGTTGAGAACACACATCTGCCGTTGGCCGGCCTTCTGCCGTGAGCCTCCGTCAGGTTCATTTCGCGGCTTTAGGACATCACGCAACCGCAGTTGGCATAACATGGATATCCTTCTCCGTCTGAGCGCAGGGAAATCAAGCATCCCCTTGTGGCCGCAAAAATCCCGCAAACAAAGAACGTGAGAGTGAATTCAAGGACCACGCACACCGGATAGAGCACTGTACAGACCGTGTATCTGTGCATGAATGCCTCTCAATGATGCTCATGACTCTGGATTGTTTCCGCCGGCAGTTCAAAAAGGGATTTTCGAGTTGCTCAAGCGCCGGTATGTATTCAGCATTTCCCCATCCACCAAGCACTCAAGCTCTCTAAAATCTTTGTCATCGGGCTCCAATCCTGAAAAATCAGGGTCATAAGTACCGCCGAACGCTCAGTCGAATGCTGTGTTACAGTGTGTGGGTCTCGGTAGCGCGGATGTTGGGGTGATCGGCCCATGGAGGCCCGAGCACGTGAGCTGTTGAAGTTGAAGTTGACGTGATACAGTCGACTCGGACTGAGAAGGGTTCGGAAACGTTGAACCCACCGAGTCCTCCATGTATGCACGGCAAAACGGGGATATGATAGCGGCAGTTGATGCCTCAAAAATCACAAAGTATCTCGGGGCTACTTGTGGAGAAGAAGGTGGCCCGCTAAAGATACACTTATGACTCCCCTGGGACGATACCTATGGTTCGTGAGGCTGACTCGTGTGCGGCATAGGGTTTACGGTTACACTTACGTATCATTGATCCCAGGATTCGGAGAGCGGCCGGCGTCGGTTGCCTTCGGTGTCGCGGTTCTTCTGGCTCGAATCTGTCGGTTCGAACTCAAGATATAGAACCGTCGCGAGGACAAGCAAAAGGGTGATGCGAAGCATCGAAAATTCTGTGTTGTCCTTGACAGAGGTTGAGGGACTCAGGGAGAGTATTGGTGGCGAGTTGTTGTTTCTTACCTCGGTTTAGAGGGAACCTCTCGGAGCCACGGAAGTCTAGTCGGGGCTTAGCACGCAGTTTTGCTGCCAGCCTGCCTTATGCCAGTAGTCTCCATGAACGGCTCCAGAGCATTCCGAAGTGATGCATGGCTGTCATAACCGTTGTCTTGTATGACATTTCCGCGTGAGCGATGCTGAACGTATTATTGAAGCACCTTACTAGGTCGCGGAAAACGGTGGTAGAGGACGGGTATTGTGAGGCTGAACAGGTAACATACGTACGAGATGTAACGTTTCACGAACTGAAACCTCTGTGCATGGCTGTTTTCAATTATCTTCGTCTCTCTAGTTTCCGCCAGTCCCCAAAGTAAGTGAGTAGCCTAAGTATCAGCATTTGTTTTGGCAACTGACAAGCATCGAAACTGGCAACAAATTACCGCGCGGTCAGTGGCAATAGACTTGGGTATCTCTGGCCGCCCCGGTGCTGAACCATTCCTGTTTTCGAAATTAGTCTAGCAGGACGGATTGAATTTTAACGTACCTGGGGCAAGAATTGCAGTACGTGCCACGGCTCATACTCGATTCGAACAAGCGTCTTGAGTCAGCTATCATGAGGTAGAATACGGTCATCCTGAAATTGGAGTCAGCGCATCGGCGAATGAGATATCGAGCTGCCCACCATTGAGAAAAGAATATACTCGACCACACACACATTGACCGCCGCGGGCTCGAGTCGAACGAGCGTCTTCTGCTTCGAATCTCTTCCCACAAACTATGTGATGCAGATGCAAGTCGGCCTGCTACCGAGCCGTTCCTGCTTTGCACTTTAGTCTGTGCAGGGCCGAAGTGAATTTCGGCGTCCCTGGGACAAAAATGGTAGAACATCGAAGCGCACGGCTTGGGCTCGATTCGAACGAGCATATTCTGCAATCTTCTGCACAACAGGAATCAGTACAGAGAACACAGGATCAGACGTGGGCCATCCCACCACAAGCACAACCTATGGTTGAGACCGTCGGACGAGGTGTCGATGCTGTCTGCTGTCCCAAATATATATATTGAATATCCGACACATTGGTTCAGGATCGAAGTCGAATGAGCGTCACCTGCTGGAGTTCAGGTCCATTGCAAAAGGGTCGGTCTGCATCTGCCACCAAGCCTTCCTAGTACTGGGCTCGATTTGAATCAGCATCTGGCAAGCGGCCTGTTGACTAAAACTTGATGTCAGACGCGGGCCATTCTGGTAACAGAGTTTTTCTGCTGCGTGATTCCGATCAGGATTCCAGCGTCAACGCAAAAGGAGGCCTTCGGTCCGGGCCATCCGGCCCGCTACTTGGTCGTGTTTACCGCAACGCCATCAACCCAATTGGGTCTGCAATTTTTTCGATGTTATGCGGGTCAGCCTGCGGCCATTCTTGGTTCGACACGTCCCCCGATCTCGCCTCTGCAGCTCTATTCCCGTCTTTTCTCGCGCGCGCACCCTCTCTGCCGCGGCGAGCCTTGGATCATGGACCCGGGCGACCTCGGGGAACTCTTGTTATGATTGCCACTCGCAGACCCAATCTGCGTTGAAACAAAGGGCACGGAAAGCTGGGCAGCTTTAATTGGAACGCTGGAGAAACCAATGTCTTGTCAACCGTAACTGAGCGGGATCGCACGTCCAAACCTCGGGCAGCACCCCATTATCTACCGCGACCGCTCTTGCGTACGGCACTGTGTCTTTGCACTGTCGAGGATTCCATGCGCGTGAGTTCTTTTCCCTTCAGTTCTATTCATGAAGCAGACGGTAACTTTTTGTTGGCTACGCAAGGCCCCACGCGGGAACCCCGCACTGAAAGCCTGGTACGGTTCTGCCCCCAGCGATGATGCAAATGTTCCCTGTCAATGGAACCTGCACCCTCGCCTCCCCGTGCGTCCCCGAGCCCGGTGCCCTTGGCAGGCGCTGCTTCACCCGCGGATTCGGTTTCACCCAATACCACGGCGGCCAAGCCTAAGAGCCCCGCCGCCAAACGCGCAGCGCAGGCGGGAGCAGATGAGAGCGGGGCTGTCCCGCCACCAAATCCGAAGCCGGATTCGGAATCGAAATCGCAGGCGAAGAACGCAGAGCGGGTGGCCGCACGCAAGGCACGCAAGGTGAAGAGGCGGGCGATGAAGCGGGAGGCCGCAGCCGCCCAGCCTGCCCAACCCACCCCGGGCCCGCCCCTTCACAAGCCGGCCCCTCACGCGTACCGGCCCATGCGCACCCAGGGCACGGAGGCCGGGTGGGAGGCGACCCCCGCGCTGCGCGGCTCGCCGCCGCGCCTCAACATGTACGTCCTCCCCGTCGACGCCGCCATCGAGCGGCGCCTGCCGCCCTACCGGCCCAGGCCCCGCCCCGTGCCCGTGCTCGCGTCGCACCCGACGTCCGTCGCGCTGCGTGGGCTCCCCGCGCGCACAACGCTTGCGGACCTCGTGGGCATCGCGCGGCGCGCGGGCGCGGGCGTGGAGGACGTGCTGGGCGTCGAGCTGGGGACGGAGGACGTAATTTATGAGGATAAAGGAATGGGGAAGGGGAGGACGGGGAGTTGACGGTGGACGGGGTGAGTCCTTTCTCCAATCCTTTTTTGGCAGGCCGTCCTCTGTTATTTAGCATGTCTCATCTTTTACTGCGTGCACCTTGACATTCTACGTATACACCCTGTCCTCCTCTTCCGTTTATCCAGCGTGGTCGGGCGCGCTCCTTCTTCCTCCCACCTGTCTCAGTCCCCCATCCGTCCATCCTCTGCGCCCACGTATCCTACCTCCATTCCACGTCTGTAGTTCCTCTCTCAGTCTTCCCACCGTAACCTTCGTCCAACATGCTTCTCCCGCCATCTATGTGCACCACCTCTTCTTCCTCGCGTCCCCCTCCCCTTCTCTCCGCTTCCACCTTTGCTACATCCCCCCTGTTTCCCTTCGCTCGCCTTTCTTCGTCTTCCGCCCTCCCTCCCGCCGCTAACGACCTCCCCGCAGACGATCCACTTCCTCGACCCGCTGCACGTGCGCGCGTTTTGCGCCACGCCGCTCCTGCTCGGGCTGCACCCCGACGGCGTGCGATCCGTGGACGCGGGCGCGATGTCCGCGGCGGAGGCGGCGTACCACGGGGCCGGCACTGGGACTGCAAAGAGGAGCGCGGGAAGACGCTCGAACGCGCGTGGGGCGCGCTGGACCTGGTGTGGGGGAAGAAGGGACAGAGGGCGGGGTCGTTGAGAGGGAACAGACGGGCCGGGGGCGGGTGGATGTGGCGGGGGGCGGGTGGACGGGGTGGTAAACGACGGAGAAGACGTCAAGGGTGAGGGGGGAGAAGAGGTAAAGCGACAGGAAGGGGAGGCGCGGGAGGTGGAGGATGTGAAGGAAGATGAGGCGGCGGAGCAGGAGGTGGCGGAGGATGTCAAGAAACACGACCCAATGGAGCAGGAGGTGGTGGAGGAGATAGAGAGAGTGGTCGCGGAGGAGCAGGAGACGTCGGACGCCATCGCAGAACCCCCTGCGTTGGAGGCACGTGGGGAAGAGGAGGGACCATGGAATCTGGCGCGTCTGCTGCATCGCCAGACGCGGACGCGGACGCATCCACAGAGGACGCAGATTCCGTCACCGACGCAGACACGACCTCGCCCGCGCAGTCGAAAGTTACTGAAGATACGCGGATGGACGACAGCGACGCACCCTTGCCCTGGATCAGTTCTCCTGCACCAGACACCACACCTACACAAGAGTGGTTAGAAGCCACTCATAATGGTTCGTCACCCTCCCTCCGCTCTCCCGTCGCACCTCTGACCTCCGACACCCAGGGTTACGGTGACAGGACGGCGGGAAGTCGTCCCGTGACCCGCCGCTACTGCCATTGATGACCGTCGTTCCCGTCACCGTCGCGCCCTTCGTGGCGGCCACCCGGCGTACACCCCCGCGCGCCTCGCGGCGCTGCGCACGGCGGGCGCGGGGCGCGTGCTCGTGCTGCGCGTGCCAGACGTCGCGGAGCTCGGGGCGCGGCGCGGCGGCCCCGGTCTCGGCGTCCACTCCCCCCCCGCAAGCCCCGCCCCGCCCAGCGACGCGTCTCCCTGGCCGCCGTCCCCAGAGACCGCGCACGTCGTCGAGCTGTTCGCCGAGGCGCCCGCGCCGCCCCACGACGAGGCGGAGGCCGAGCGCGCGCGGCAGCACGCGGAGGCGCTCGCCCTGCAGCGCGAGCGCGAGATGGAGCGCGAGCTGCGCATCGTGCGCGCGGAGGCCCGGGTGCGCGCGGACTTTGGCGCGTTCGGCGCGCTCGAGGGCGTGTGGGTCTTCGCGCTGCCGCCGCTCGCGCAGCTGCGGACTCCGAACACAGACGCAGACGACGGGGCGGGCGACGGGGCGGCGCTGGGGGAGGAGCTGCACGCCACGTGGCGTTCGCGGACACGCACTGCGCGGCGCGCGCGCGGCGGCTGGTGGGCGTCAGGTCCCGCGTACCGCGGCGCGGCCGTGCGGTTCGCGGCGCGCGGGGAGGCGGGCGCGGCGGGCGTGCGGGAGGGGTGGGCGGTACGCATGGCGCATGAGCGCGCGCGGGAGGCGCGCGCGCAGGAGCGGGAGAAGGCGCGCGAGCGGGCGGAGGGGACGTGGGGGCGGGAGAGCCTGAGCGTCGTAAGGGAGCGGCTGCGGCGCATGCAGCGGCGGGAGGAGCGGGAGAGGCAGAGGGAGGAGGAGAGGGATAGAAGGACGCAGGAGGAGTTGAGGCGGCTGGTTTGGATGGAGGGGGAGGACGGGAGCCCGCCGCAGCGCTTGCTCGGAGAGCAGGCGGAGGACGACGCACCGATGACGCGGCGCAGGAGGCGGCCGCGTCTCACGAACAGGAGTCACCCAACACCGTTGATGTTGAGAGCGACGCCATCCCGGGCCCCGTGCGCGTCGATACGGATGAAACACCCGACGCTGGGCCGCTGGAGCAGGACGACAAGCCGTGAGCGCGGTGCCAGGCCTCCCCGCGGGGAGATGCCTCGACCCTAGACTTGGCGGACAGATGGCGGGACGTCGTTCCTTCATCCGCAGGGGGCGCCCGCGACGAGTCGCGATGCGTGCTAAAAAGGGACGAGTGCGTGCGCGGGTACGCGAGGGGTCCAGAATGGAACCCATGCATACGACCAAAAGTAGGTGTAGATGAGTAGAAGAGGATACAGTGTACTATAATACCAGCATTGCGAGACAGGGAATGTTACCAGTTGCAGAGGTCACAGAACTCAGAAACTCAGAAACCAGCCAAAAAAAAATGCATAAACAAGGCAATAATGTAGATAAGTAACTAAGTGGGGAGGTTAGCGCTACATGCAACACGACACGGCCAAGTACAACAAACTCGACTACTACAACACAACACGCAAGGTGGTTGGTACACATAGCTGGGCATGCATAACGCAAAAATCACAGCGCATAAAAATGAACTCATCAGAAGCCAAGGCGCAGCTACGCGTCGGACATGTGCACGTCGTCCTCCATCCCGACATCCGCGTCCGTGCTGTTAATATTACCACGCGGAGCAACGTGCGTATGCGGGCGGAAGGCGGGCGGGATCCCCGCGCCAAACCGTGCGTCGGGCGGGCGCGCGGAGCCCGTCGCGATGAGGGACTGGCGGTACGTCTCGAGGCGGAGCTCCTGTGTCGCGTGCGTCGGTTATCGTCGATATCAGGTTGCAGCAGCGAGATGGGATGGGAGGAAGTGGGCGCCAGATGATGAATCAAGGGGGGGAGGGAAGGGAGGAGAAACGAAAGAATCAGCAGCGGAAGAGAATGGAGGATGGAATGGAAAAGGAGACGCACCTCGAAGCTCGACCCGCGCAGCCCCGGCGTCGCGGTGATGCTCTGGAAGAGCTCCTCGCGGGGGGACGCGGCCGCGGGTGGGGCGGGGGTCCAGGTCGGGCCCCAAGTCGACGTCGCAGGCTGCGTGGGGGTCCAGGTCGGCAATGAGTCACGCGCCGCCCAACCGAGCTGCGGGGCTGCCTCGGCGACCCCGGTGGCTACCTGGGGGAAGGGCGATGCCAGAGGGGCGCCCGCGGCTGCCTCAGGAAAGCCCTGAACCGGCACCTGCGGGAAAGGGGCGGTCACGGCGCGCGCGACGCGCCGCGCGCCGGCGATCCTGCGCGGCCCCGGCGGCGGGGGCGCGGGGCGCACGAGGGCACGCAGGATGACGGAGACGTACCTGAGGTGGGTGGTTAGTTATGTTTTTATGTTGTAGAGAGAGAAAAGGAGGGCGTAGTAAGGTGGGTGGCATGCACCGCAGTCGGCGATGGCACGGAAAAGATAACAGAAAAAAGCAGAAGAAGCAGACCGCACACGCACCCGTCGTCGCTGCCGCTATCGCTGTCGTCGTCGTCGTCGTCGTCGCAGTCGAACACGAGGTCGACGAGCTGCGGCGCCGTGCGCGGAACGCGGGCGAACACCGACACCGTGTCGCTGAGCGCCGAGCCCAGCACGGTGTCGCTGAGTGCCGCGCCGCTGTTGCTGATGTTGCTGCCCATCACCGCGTCGGCGCCGGCGGGGCTGAGGCTGAGAGGGAGGGGGACGGGGTCGCGCGGGGTGTAGTAGTGGTCGAGCATCGGCGGGGCATGGACATGGGGGGGGGTGTTTGTTGATTCAGAGGAAAGTGAAAGACGAGAAGAGTGAAGGGGTTTTATAGGAAGACGGGGAGGAGGGTGAGGACGAAATGGGAAGAAGGGCTCAGCGCTCAGTGCGTGGCCATTGTTGTGGATGTGGTGGTGGACAGAGATAGAAAGAGATCTAGGGGGACGGTCACGAGACGCCAGCTGGTCAAACGCGTTTCGGCTAATTGGTTTCATGCGAGATCAGGTACATTGTTGCTAGCTACTACGACAATTTGCAAGGAGGGGGCGATATAGAGAGAGAGTGCATGAAAAGATAAACACAGGCTAGAGAGGGGGAAAAAAAACTCTGGCTTGTGATCAGCAAATTTCCACGTGTTCAACTGAGCAAATGACGCCAAATTGCGCAGACATGGACAAATCTGCCGCCGACTCATCCCTCCCTTCTATGTATTCAGCTGAATACAGAAAACACGACGCGCCCGCATTAAAAAGGATCTCGATCAGTATATCGGATGGTCTCGAATCGAACGAACTGATCTTCGTCTGCTTTGAGAGAAAGCAACCACTCAACGGGTATAGCAGACGCTGACTCTCCGCCACCGAGCCGTTCCATATGTGTACGGGTCAGAATACCAAGTCAGCCCACTTCAGGGCACTGAAGAAATGTTGAGATTAGCAATCCAGCACAAGCCCGAAGCAATGCCCGAGGATGCTGACTGATATGGAACTCGATGGAATCCGCCGGAACATACAGGAATACTAGGATTTTAGTATAAATACAGTAGAGCTCCTCATGAGCTTGTAACCTAAGGCCTAACAGCCAAGAGTGATATCTTACAAGGTTCACGAGATAAGACCAACAAGAAAAAAATCAGGACAAACTTGGATCGAACCAGGACATCGCATGGACGCCAAGTCGACCCTGCCCTAAAATTGCATTAACCCGCATACTTATTAGTCAGAAGAAAAACGGCGGACCGGAGGGAAAAACCGCGGAGTGGAGTGTACATAGCTCGGCCCGAATCGAACAAGGGTTTCTGCCACAAAGAGCACGATACTAGCTTAAATTGATGCAGACGCGGACCTTCCGCCACCGAGCCTTTCGTTCTTCAACATCGAGCTCGAGTAGAAGAACGACAGGGTACCCGGAATATAAGAGAGAAAGGCACGCATACAGCATGGCGCGGGCTGGAGTTGAACGAGCATCCTCTGCTAGGATTGATCACCACAATTGTTCGCAGACGCGGATCTTCCGCGACGAGCCGTTCGTTCTTCTACAGTAGCCAGAATACGAGTGGAAACATAAAGACTCATCTGAAGCAAAAGACGACTGCAGATATGGCTCGGGCTCGATTCCAACGAGCGTCTTCTACTATACAGTCAATCATAATCGTGGGATGCATACCTTCTACCTTTCTCTCAACCAGCATACAGGTGTAAAAACGATGCGTACCTGAGAAAGAAAAAGAAGTGCCTAGACACATATGGCTCGGGCCCGATTCGAACGAGCGTCTTCTGCGGAACTTGCATCCCAACTATGATCATTCGCAGATGCGGACCTTCCGCCACCAAGCCGTTCCTACCTTTTTGTCAACCATAGGAGTGAAAACTACCGCGTACCTGAATAGAGAAAAAAACCCGCGTATGAATCGAACATCTTCTGCCACACAAACGGCGAAAATCACGGAACGCAGATCCCATTGTAATTCGAGGGCATCGTGTCAGGAGACGAATTGAAACTTGGGTTCCGGACACAAATACGAGTGCGTAGATGAATCTCACACTTTTAAAATTGTTAATAAATTGAAGATGAACTCAGAGGACAAAAAACCTACCCTCCTCGAGTGTATGGCTCGGGCTCGATTCGAACGAGCGTCTTCTGCTGCAAACATCGTGACTGTGGTGCGAATTAATGCAGACGCGGACCCTCCGCCACCGAGCCTTTCCTATACCCACCTCTGCAGCCACTTCCATGAGAGAATTGCCCGCAGCTGGTACGGGAACGTGGAAGGATTCAAGTAGCGATGAGTAGAAGTAGATCGCCCGAGCTCGCGTCCCACCTAGTGTTTCTGACTCAAAAACCTGATCAGCACGTGGAACGGATAAAAATGCAACTTACCTCAGTAATGGCTCGGGCTCGAATCAAACGAGCAACAGGACATAATCATGGCGAGATGGGTGCAGATACGGGCCATCCGCTACCGAGCCTTCAATAATCCTGTCTCAGTCCTAGCCCGATTCAGTGTACTTGAGAACGAGACAAACTGGAAAATCAACTCAGCGGAGAAAAAATCATTCTGGTTTGCCCGATAGTGGCTCGGGCTCGAATCGAACGAGCATCCTCTGCTAGAACTTGATCACCACGAACTATCCGCAGATGCGGACCTTCCGCCACCGAGCCGTTCCTACACTTGCCCAAGCCACGGGACATGCAAATAGATATGCCGCGCATGTATCTGACAAAAGCCTCCCCACCTTTGCTAACGCCGCGATACGAGCAAGAGAAACGTGAATCATGATGCAGGCTTCGGGTTCCCTGGGATTCGAGATCGACCCGGTCTGCGCCTTACGCGCCTTTTCTAGCCTGGGCCTTCCACCAGACGGAATACGAGTTCAGTGGAAGTGAACGTTGAAGAACCTTGCAAGCTGTACGGCAACAACATTGTACAACGCGAGTCGGCCCGCTTTGATATCCACGCACATGTGACTGAATTGGCCCGCGACGCGTTGTCCCCCTTCAAGTTCCGCTCTCCAGAAAGAACACACTCGGCGGTTCACAGACAGCAGCTCCGAATAGCATATATACACTCAGACTGTAACAATACAGAGTCTTCACCAGGAAGTACAAGATTTAATTAATATTATCCAACACCTCATTGGCAAGAGTTAAACAGTCTCACGATGTCTCCCAGAGGAGAAGCTAGAGTCATGGTCATCAACGACAGTCGTCGTTTTCGTCATTAAAACACCGCCCTTGTGCTCCCGCGGCGCGTCCCGTCCCGCCGTGTCGTCGCCGTGTCCGCTCCGTTGCATCGAAAAGCGCACGCCCAGGGGAATGGTGTGGTGGTCGCTTGCGAACACCGGCCCGTCTACCAGGAAGCTCAGACTGATGTTGCTCGAGTCGGGCGTGGAGCCGAGTTTTGCGTTGCAGTAGACGCGGCACGCCATGATGCTCGTCAGCGTGATGTTGGGGATCGCGAACATGCCGTGGTAGACGGGCGTGATACCGGGAATGTAGATCATGGATGTTGCCGATGACGGTGATCCTGCCGAGGGAGAAAATTCAGCGCTGCCCGCTGATGTTGGCTCGCAACTCACATGTAGTACATCTGCCCGCCCTGGAGAATGCCAGAAGATGCGCGCCACTGAGCAGCGCCTTGACTTGCTGGCTGCTGGCGTGCTCGACATGAGTATTCGAGACAAGCCGATACGATACTATCACCAGGAAGACGGTCGTATCGTGCACGGCTAGGGTGATCCCAGCGGCCCCGACATACGACGCAATTTCGACGATGATGCAGCTTCTGTTGGGCCCGATCGGTGTGCCGCTCCCGCCAAACGGGATGGTCACTGCCGACGCGAAGGCAGCAAACCACAGGAATCTGAATATTATGGTAATCGCGCATTTACCCCCGTATACGGCGCGAAACCGGTAGAAAAAGAGGAGCGACGTGGAGCGGATCGAGATGGGAAGAGGCTGTCGAAGACATGGTATGCCACGTTCCAGGCGCCGACGCGGGATGCTGGGATCAGTGCTCAGCTGGCTACTTCGCGAGAATAATGGTGTGGCTCACTAGAAAAAATCGTGAATCCAAGAACGTATCCCAAGGATACAATTCTGATCAGAAGCATGAAACAAGTGCGATCCTCCGGCGTATAACGGGAGGTTTACCTGGACGTGAAGTAAGCCAGTAGAGACAGGCGGAACTTGTGCTTGAATGCAAGCGCATAATTGTCCTAGAGGTTGTTCAAAACGTCCCAAATAAACACCCGGGTGCACACCCATGAGGGCGAAGATAAGCCTCCGGGTCTGCTGTCGTTACCGCGGCGGCGCCGGCGAAAACATAACTCGAAATTTGAAGTTGTCTCGCAAGGTCAGGGGGAAGAAACATCAAAGGAATTGGGTCCGAGCCAGGGGGCGGGGGCGGGGGTGGCCCCGGCGGGGAGGAACAGCCGCACGAGACGCGTCTCCTATATCATGATTTAAGCGCGTGACATCCGCACAGAACGTATCGCAAACATCAGCTACTATAGTCTATAGAATGCATCCAGGATCGATCGAGAACAGAAAATTGGCCTCTGCAACCACAGAAGGGAGAGATTCGCCAGGTTCCAAGAGTCCAAACGCGGCGCCGCGCGGCCCGCATGCCATTGGCCCAATAAGGACCAGCAAAAACATGAGGCTTCGGTTCATTGAAAAGTTTTGACTCGTCAGTAGATTTTTTTTGACCAGCATGGCTCTAGTGTCCAAGTCCTGCTAGTTGGATGAGTGGAACAGACTCCGGTCACAGTGACGACAACATGTCACGATTCACAGCCACTCAATTTCGCGTCGGCCCACGACGTCTCCGAGGTTGCTTTCCACGACATTCTTCCTCAGTTTTCTTCCTTGTTTTGCAGCGACAATCGTGACGCAAGAGAGCGCCACCCAGGCAATGAGCACACCGAAGTTCAGGCCCGCTGCAATATGTTGTCGCTCAGCATGCATTGGGGACGCAGCATATCGTAGAACGAACGTGTACCCGTACGCGTAGACACGCCGGAGGATTTGCAGCGGGAACACCTACACGGACGCTTTGGAGATGATCCAGAGGACGAGGCAGAAGCCGACGAAGTCCAATGCGAGCAGTATTATCATGTCGAGGGCCAGGACGCTGGAAGTTGGGAATGCAATATTATGAGAAAGTGCAGCATAGGTGCAGGGAGGGACAGGCACACCAGGCGAGCATGCCCATCCAGTTCACCGTCCAGAACACGACGAGACCGTCGCTGCTAAATCTAGATCGCCAAGGTTGTAAATTTGACCAGGAAACGCACTCGATTAAATGGCGGCTGAAATGCGCGGCTCAGAAGGGTGTAGAAGGGCTGGAGACTTGGATGCGGCGGGGTGTCACACGGCGGAGCAGAACAAGTGTGTCGATGTTGCGTACCGAAACGAAGAAGTGCGCTGCAAGCGAGGTGCTGGTTCGGGTACGGACCGATGGGCCCAAAGTCAGGCGCTGCTCGAGAGCCGATGTCAGGCACGCGCCAGCAGATAGTATCTGCATACCAAGAACGAAAACGTGAGGTGCAATCGACCAGCAAGCACAGGGACGCACGACGATAAAAACTGTAACCTCGCGTTCTGAATCAGGTCAAAGAATTTGTACAGTGGGATGAGACTCACCGATAAAATCAGCAGGTAGATGAGGCCCACAAAGGTGACGGGGCCGGCGCCCGCATTACACACACTAATTTAGCCACACACACACACATTCTGGGCTGTGAAAATACAGCGTACCCAGGGACATCGAACGGCCGGATGTTGTCGACGGTATACGAGATCGGTCGGGGTCACAAGTTCAGGCGCTGTTGCGAGCAACGTCGAGAGAATAGCGGACGACGACTAAAGATTTCCTGCGAATTGAGCGGAAAAGTTTTGGCTGACCGTTTACAGCTGGGTGGTAACGTAACATAGCATGGCGTGATTTTGGAGGGTGCGGATCGATGGAGGAATAGGATGGATATGGGTATGTGTGTAACAAGGGTCTGAGGATTCCGCGGCTGCGAGAAACTGTCGATCGTGCACACTAAATCGCGTACCTTGCTCAGTTGCTTCAATGCTCGGTGATATGAATCACATCGAGGCCCTAGTAGCCCCTTTACTTTGAATGCAATTGATTCACTAAGAACGCATTAGAGGAATGCGAGATCTAGAGTTGCGGGACGTAGCGTGCTTCGGTTTCTTTTTACCTGTTAGTGCTATAGTGTCGAACGCAGTTGGCGGCGGGGCGATAATTGATCATGAACTTATGGATATGCAAGTCTAAACCGACGCAAAATATTAATGGGCCGGTCTCAACGTGGGGAAAGTTGAGCTCGGGGCACCTTCGTGGATTTAGGACGTCGAGAAGAGACGGCACACACCCGGGACACCGGCCCGCACACCATAAATCATTGCAACAAAGCTGTGCAAATGGGAGATGGTCCGTGCGCGCACGCTCGTATAAAAGCGTCGTGTGATGTTCTGGGCAGGTCATACTTACCTTGATGGCATAGGCCCCTTCAAGTCCCTGGGTCTGTGGGCCATGGGAATACTCCATAGCACGGCGACCCTGTCCATACAGAGTGCGCCTATGGCTTGTATGGGCTTAGGCTCATGCACCGTCTCAATATTTTCCAGTCCTACCACGGCCACTCGGCTGGGTAGGCCACTTTTTTTTTTTCGATCTTCCGCCCAGCCAACCCTAACCTTGGTGCTCTTGGAATATATATGCGCTTTGACCGGATACATACAAGCTTCAATAAATTGGGCGACGTTTCGTGTCTGGGAATAATCTTCAATCGACATTACTCAGGGGAGTGTACAGTGGGCAGGACCCAGCAAGAGGTCCGAACATACCGCGAGTACCTTCACCAGCCAGCGCCGTGGAGTCAAGACACTCCAACTTGGCAGTCATGTTGAGAACACAGGAGGAATAGACATGGACGTCGTGCGCTCCAAGCACATCCCCCTCACTGAGGAGGTGTAGTTTTTTCAATGTTTATATTTGCTGTATATAATGTCATATCTCATTCCAGATCCACTTCCCGGAACGAGCAGTCTCCCGCCAGTCCGGGGGGAGCAGGGCTCGTCTCGCCGTTCATAGGTTTGAAGTTGGTCTGAAGCTTCAGGGGGCTGCTATTCCAGTAAATTGAGAAAATAGTGGTGGGTAGGAAGTACAGTGACTCCAGGGACAGCCAAAGGCGAGGTCTGAGCCTTGTAGAATCTTCGAAGGATCCGAGAGTTGACCGTGTTGTAACCGTGAGAAGTTGACGCTTATGATCAGCTGCAGGATGACGCGGAAATTCAAGGGAAATTCGGGACCAGAGGCAAGCTGGAAGAGACATGATGTCATGCAGAGGCACGCGTCCTCCTTCAGCCAAAGCCTGAAGCCTTGAAGCGCGCGAAACGACTGGTGAGACGGGAAAGACAAATCCCAATTTGGCCTTGGATGCATGGGTCAAAGCTGTGCAAACAAGAGATGGTCCGTGCGGGCGCGCTGACAGTATAAATGCCTCCGCCCGCCACCTTTGCAAATCGTACTGACTTACCTTTATGGCATAGGCCCCTTCACCTCCCTGGGTCTGTGGGCCATGGGAATACTCCATAGCACGGCGACCCTAGAGTGCGCCCATGGCTTGTATGGGCTTAGGCTCATGCACCGTCTCAATATTTTCCAGTCCTACCACGGCCACTCGGCTGTGTAGGCTCTTTTTTTCGATCTTCCGCCCGGCCAACCCTAACCTTAGTTACCATTAAGCTCTAAATACTTATGGCCTTCGACCGGAACTGATTCTATTATAAGGCCCAATAAATTGTGTGGCGTTCGTATTCGTGTAATGTTTGCGATTGGCGACTGTCTGAGATCATCCGTATGCATAGGCTTCATAGGATGCTCCGAACATGCTTGAGATGAAGTGCTCGTCCTAATTGGGCCGCGAGCGGTTGTTTGTTCGTGCATCAATCAAAGCTCCCGTGCTCTCCTACCGTGACTACTAGCCAGGAGCCTGCGGCTGGCCTGCTTATTTTGCCGTGGACGTAAGATCGCGTGTACACCGGCCCCAGGAGACGGCGAGCAGTGCAAGCAAGTGATTTGGATCCCCCTTCTCTTGCGATCCACTCGGATCCACCCACTGTTTTCCCGCAGCCAATGTCAGCGCCGCCCGCTTAAATGTGAGTACTCACGCCGTGGGGTGAGCCAGAAGTTGCCTCGCAAAGACGGTCCCGCGGCGACTCATCACTTCGTCCCGAAATGAGGGACGACTCAGAGAGGGGCCACCAGCCACCCCAGTGCTCAAGGTCGTCGACCTTCCAAACGCAACCCGGTCCCACTCACTGCGTTCCGGGGGCCGAGAGACAGAGGCTGCGTCCAGACGTGGCAGCAGACGTCGGCACAGGTCGGCGGACAGGCCTGCCTGACGCCTAGATCGGGGTCTGAGAATATCTTATCTTGAATATGGGTGCCCGTTAGTGCTAACTTGGTCCCAGACGTTCTCGATGATTTTATGCACCCTTAATTCAATATTCAAGCGAAAAACCATGTTTCTATGCGGCGACTGGTAACTCGCGACGGACACGATTGATTCGGTAAACCGTCTTCGTGTCGAGCTCCACGTTCTCACCAAAGCCGCGCGAAGGAAAGAGTGTGTGTATTATTGAATAATGAGGTACTTAGGCAACGAACATTATTATATTTGGAGCTTTATGACTGCACCGGCGTCGTCGCATTGGTGAGCACCACCCGGCCCTGCAGCTCCACATCGACGGACCCCACGCGCTGGATATACGCCGTCAACACCTCGTCCAGTGTATCCAGCACGACAATGTCGCTCTGCGCCGGCATGATATTGTCCCCGCCGCCCGCAACATAGTCCGACGTCACCATCCGGTACGTCGCGCCGAAGTCCACCGTCGCCATGTCCGCGCCCTGCCCGACCTCGAGGTTGATGAGCGTCTTCGTGGTGGGGTTGTACGTCATGCGCACGCCCTTGGAGATCTGCGCGAACGTGACGACGGCGGCGCCGTTGGTCACGGACACGCCCGCCGCCTCGCCCGCGAAGATGTCCCACAGCTCCTTGCCCGTGAGGGCGACCTCCGCGACGGCGTTCCCGAACGGGAACGCGTTGATCACGTCCCCGCGCGAGACGTTCCCGGCCGGGATGTCCACGCGGATGCCGCCGCCGTTGAGGAAGCACCCCGCGACGTCGGACTGGTTCGCGCGGTAGTCGAGCATCGCGTCGCAGATGAGGTCGCCGAAGTTGCACTCGCCCGTCTTGCACCCGTTGTGGTTGAGCAGCGTGGCGGTCGTGCCGACGACCTCGTTGCCGAAGGCGTCGAAGGGCGCCCGCCAGGCCTTGATCTGCGCCTGGAGGTCAGCGTCCTGCACGGTCTGGTTCGTGAGGTGGATCGGCCCGCCGGTGTATCCGACGATCTTGCCCTTAGGGTCGAACTCGACATCGATGTAGCCGAGGTACTCGCCGTAGCGGTACCTATTACGAGTTAGACGGAGTGTGAGCGCGAGCAAGTCGGAGGACATACGCGGTGACAACGAACACCTCCTCGCCGTCGAGGTTGGTCTCAATGGTGGGGTACGGGCCCGCCGCGCCCGGCATGTCGCCGAGCAGCGTGTGCGAGTGCCCGCCGACGATGAGGTGGATGCCGGTCGTGTTCTGCGCCATCGCGAGGTCAACGTCGTACCCGACGTGCGTCATCGCAATGACGCGCTCGACGTGTTCGTGCTTGTACACATAGTCCGCCCAGTACTGCACGGTCTTGATCGGGTCTGAGAACGTTGTGCTGTCGTCCGAGTTGGAGATGCTCGGGATCGTGTCCGTGGTGACGGCAATCACGGCGAGCTTGAACTCGGGGAAGATGTGGTACGGCTTGACTGTGGAATTTATGCTCTTGTCCGCGCTGTTGACGTTCGCGCACACAATCGGCATGGTGAGGTTGTCCAGCTAACACGAGAGCTGTAAGTCACCGCGAGGAGAACACTGCATAGAACATACGAATTGTCCGAGGTACGCATCGCCGTGGTCGAACTCATGGTTTCCGAGGGTCATCGCGTCGAAGTTGAGCTGGTTAAGGGTATCGGCGATTACCTCGCCGCCGTAGAAGCTGTAGAACAGCGTCCCCTGGAACTCGTCGCCCATGTTGAGGAACAGCGAGTTGTTCGCGGTCTTGCGGCCAGCATCGACCACGGCTTTTATTCGCGCGTAGCCGCCGTAGCAGCCGTTTGCAGGCTTGGTGCAGTCGGTCCCGGAAGTGGTGATCTCGTCGAGATGCGCGTGGATGTCGTTTACATGGTAGATAGCTGCATGCGCGAAAGAATGAAGTGTTAATACGACCGGAAAGCCCAGTAGACGCACAGATATTAAAGTTGTCCTTGCAAGCTGGAGAAGGCTTGATAGGACGCGGCTGCCGGGACGCGAGGTAGTCCTGTGCGGAGACACTCGTCGCAACAGCAAGCGATAGCGCAAAAGTCGCCCACTTCATGGTGGGTATAGTAAGAGAAAAGATAACTGGGTGAAGGGAGAAAAATGGGACATGGTTAAATTGGGGAGATGTTGGGCATGGCCAATGAGTGCGATATCACGATCCTGTGATGTGACGGTCGTCGCAAATGACGGGCGGCAAGGGGGGTGCAGGATTCGAATTTTGCACATGGGGGAGATTTTGGGGGTAAAAATGGACGCTCAATCGCGTTCTGCAAGTTTCAGGTCGGCGTTCAAAAGTTATACCCCTTTTTGTTATAAGATCGAACATTTTTTTTTTCGATTTTTCTGATATTTTTTTCTGAATCGATCTCATCCATCCGCGCGTGAAAAAAAAAGACAACACCACCCCTAAATTACCATATAGGGTAGGCCCTCAGAAAAAAATGGGAAAAATCTGAAAAAATCATTTTTCGATCTCCCAGCCCTTGCCCCCCCAAAATCGACCTCATGTGCAAAATTCGAATCCCACCCCCCCTTGACGGGCGGAAGACGGACAGCAGAGAAGGAGGACACGTTTGTCGTTTCCTGACGCTGGCAGTGGCAAGTTTCAAGGGATAATTCTAATGGAAAACCCGGTTTCCCAGAGAAACCCCAGAAATCTTTGGGAAGTTCTAATGAGAAGCCGGGCGGACTTTAAAATTAGCAGATCAGGGACTCGTTCGTCGAGGTCGGCAAGAACGCCTGGCGTGTCATTGCACTCCGCCGCGCAGATGCGGATGGTGTTGTCGGCGGGGGCACAGAGTCGAATTTGATCTTCATGCTCCACCTGGTGACCCTTCTATACTTGAACGCTAGCCCGATAGTGTTAGTACTAAAAGATGCATATATACAAAACTTACGTGTGTTCCCTTCAAGAGAGGCGCCTGACGACTTCCTGTTGAATGAGAACGTCAGAATTGTGATTATTCCATGACATGAATTATTGATCCGATGGGAGGATAGTAGGAGCACCAGTTACTGATAACTATGTTCTCTGGCTTTATGTCTCTGTGGATAATACCAAGCCTGTGAAGGTGAACAAGACCAGCAGCCTGATTAAACAGATCAGATTTACGGAAATGAGACGTGCGGAGGAACATACGATTTCATGGGTGACACACGCATACAACACAGTCTTACACGCACATAATACTTTCTTGACCTGGTCGGCCCCACTAGTACTAAAAAGAAATGGAACCGTTGAAAGATTTGCGGGATGATATTCCTGCAGGAAGATAAAATGTTTGAGGGGATAAGCGGGCTTGAATAATTCGCTCACAGTGGCCATTAGGGATAGCCCCTTCGCCCTCCATGCCTGATGGTCATACTCGGGCAACGACAAACTGGCTAGAAGACGATTGTGCGGTGTTGAGTTGATGAGGTTCAATGCCCTGATTTCGTTGTCGATGTTGAGCTCTTCCCAGGAATTATTAGGCGTGAATGTTCGTATCTTCAGAGCGCCCTTCTGTCCATCTTGTTCGAACACATATACCTTTCCAAAGCTTCCGCTTCCAACAAGACCATACGATACACCATTGATGGTGAAGTTGCACGGAAGACTCTTTACAGTGACCTTCCGTCCCAGATTTCGTTCCATATCAAGCCACATCCCAAGATCTATGTTGAGATAAGAATATATTGATGGCCGGTCGGGAGCGATGGCTGGCGAATGGCGCTCTCGGGATGCAGTTTCGGGCGGAAGATCTTGGGCTTGGAAGTGTGGGGGAACAACCGTGTTTTGTTCGGGATCTCTAGGGTCGCAGTGCACGACACTGGTTTGGGTATCTAAATCCTTCGATAACCTTGTTTCTGGAGAGTGCGGTGCAATTGATATGAGTGGGTCGAATATTGTCGCTGGTGGATGCGGAATCCGCGTTACCGGTTCCGAGTCCGACGGATGAGGGAGACCACGGTCTGACAGGCGGAATGGCTCTGTCTCGTCTCGACTTGAAGAGCTAGTTGTTTCACGCAGGGTTGGCCATCTTGTTTCTGAAACGCCACTCGGGCCCACAGAGCTTGGAACAACCGTCGGGGCTCCGAGCTGCACTATGTCCAGAATATCCGTTGACAAGCAAGAAGGGGCTGGCGGTTGTGTTTCAGAAGGGATGTGTTCGCTGGCACGAGGTGGATCGCAATCTAACTGGTGTCGGCTTGGAATTGGGGCGGGGGTACTTTCGGCGCCAGCAGGAGACATGTTTGAGTCCACTCGTAGGACAGAGTCCGCGCGTTGACGTCTCAGAACTTTGAGACGTCCTTTCGCCCCGCGGAATAATCGTCGAGGACCAGAGAATATGAACATGACGACTCGAGAGGATGGGACACAAGTGGGTTGGATATCCTAATGTGTGGCGCGTCGACGTCCTTGAAAAGTGACTCGGACGAGACAATCAAAAGTTCAATTATCCACGAAAGCAAGAAAGAACAAGATTGAATCCAACGTTAACGTTGGGTCGCCGTAGTCTACGACGCACAGCCCGAGGAGAACAAGAAGGGCGCGCAATGGCACAGCCATTGCGGGTCCATATCAGCCAGCAGACCAAGATATCGTTCGAATCTTGACTGGTGCGTTGCTGTTGTGGTCAGAGGAAAGCAGATCACAATGATCTGGAGAATCAACTTGAACTGAGAATCACCGCATACAAGCGGCACAGCCACAATCTCATTTTGGCGACGACAATCTCAACCTGAAGCCCTTGACAGAGGGTATCGTGCTTGTAATTGAGGAGTCACGTCGTCGTCGACATACCCGCCCTCCCTAGACAGGTAACCGTGATTACTGGAGAGGCAAGCTCGTCGTCTCTATGAACGATTGTCTTCATAGAGAGATCGGTCACCGGTCTAGCCCTCCCCCGCACCGCCCACCATGCCGCCAGCCTCGCGCTCCCACCTCCAGCCTTGTCATCACACGCGGCTCCGCCTTCCCGTCCCATTCCCGCTCCCGTTCCCTTTCCCTCCACCCGCTCGCCCCATATCCCCGCATCCGCATCCGCCCCATCCGTATCCGCCGCCGCGCGAGCCGCCCGGCGCCTCCTCATCCTCGAGCGCACTCCCCTCCCCATTGCCGTAATCCACAAACCGTGGCCGACACTCCCCTCCCGCCCCGGCGCACGCAAACGCAAACGCGGCTGATACTCCACAGGCTCCACGCACCAACAGGTCGGGCGCGAAGCGCACGTCGCGCGCGATGTACTCGCGGCGCACCGCCGCGAACCCCTCGAGCGCGCGCTGCGCGGCGAGTGCACATACACGAGGTAGTGCGTGATGCTGGGGTGCGTGGATGGGGACGCGCGGAATTGGGTGCAGGCGAGAAGTAGCGGAGTGGTGTTGTCATTTGGGGTCGAGTCGCGTCGAGAGTCGGGGGAGTAGTAATGGTTGAGGTGGGTAGTACAGTAAGTAGTAGTGGGGGCGAATCGAAAGCCAAAAAAGGCGTCGAAGAGGAATAGAGCGAAGAATCACCGTCAGTCGAAAATCAAAAAGTGGAAAACACAAAAACGCACGCCCAGCGCCGCCCCGAAGGCAGCACAGTCCGCCGCGAGCTGGCGTCGCATCAGCCGCACGCCGTCGCCAAACACGCGCACACGCACACGCAGCACGCGCGTCGGCGGGTATTTACTTGCGCCGCCGAACGTGTGCGCGCCCGTGTCGTACACCTCCCCGCCGGACTCGCCCACGCAGTCGTAGTCGGACGAGGGCGCGGGCACCGACAGCACCGGCGCCACCCCCACGCACACGCAGCCCCTCGAGCACACCCGCGTAGAAATCGCGCGCGCCTTCGGGGCGGAGGAAGGTCAGATCCTGCGTGCTTTTCATCAGTTCCTTATTCTCAGCTTTCAAAATGGGAGAGGGGTAACGCACCACGATACCTCCTCCTCCGCATCCCCCGCCCCATTTGTCCCCTCGCTACTCTGCTTCTCGACCGACGCAGCATCCACACCCACCGCGCACACACGGCGCCGAGCGGGGTGCCGCGCAGGAGGCCGTGCAGCGCGAGGGTCGTGAACGGCGTCGTCGGCACCGAGTCGGGGTGCTCGCCCGCCGTGTCGTCCGCAGCGGTTTGTGTGCGTGAATTCGGCGTCGTCTGCGGCGGGTGTGTGCTTGATTTCAGCTTGGGCGTTTAACACAGACAACGGGGGGTGCGAAGGTGATGGGGGAGAAGTGGAGGGGAGGAGGCGGAAGGGAGAGGGGGGAAATACACAAAGTCGCGCGCGGGGGCGGGTCGACGAGGGCGGGGGAAGAAGACGGGAGGGGGAGGCACTCGGCCGCACCTCGCACCCGTCCGCGCCGTCCGCGACATCCACGCCCAGCAGGGCAGGGTGCGCGCGGAGCTGCGGGTGGGCCTTGGAAACAAAAACAAATATCAGCTGGGTAGACACACGACGTAGTTGGCGGGTTCGCGTACCCGGATAGCTTCCGCGATGGAGAGGAAGTGCACTGCCGCGACCTCAGAAGGCGCCGCTGTGAGGTCGGCCGTGGGGTGCACTCACGCTACTTCAGAGTGCTCCGCTCGCCAGCACCCGCAGGGGGGGGGGGGGGGGGCGACGTCGACACGCTCGATGGGTCTGAGGCCGAGGTGCGCGAGGAGGTGCGTGACGGAGGCCCGTGGGCGTGTCTGCTGCCGGTGACGAGGACTGAGCCTGAAGACGGGAACGAGACAGAAGGGGAGCTCGTGCGCGGCGCAGAGAGAACAACGCAGCGACGCGCACCGTCCTGCGCGACGGCAGCGGCGACGACGGGATGCAGCGGGTGGTATGGAAGCCACGCGAGGGTTGTGCACGAACACATCCATACCACGATCGTTATCAGCACCCGGAGTCGCCCGCGGACCGTGGAGTGCAGCGCAGAACGCTGCAGCGCCGCGTCCGTCGAGAAACGCAAGGCGAGCGGGCCGGTGTGCATGGCGTCGAGGAGGCGCGCGGGGGTGCATGCGGGCGAGATACGTGAGCAAAAGAGTGCGCCGGACGAGGGGGGGCGTGGCGGCCGCGGCGAGGGGCGCGGTGGCGAGCAGGTAGGAGAGCGGAGTGCGCGAGGCGGCGACTTGGCTGCTAGCCCGTCTACTCAGCGGGAAATTCGGCCAATGCGCCCAAGATTGCGGCAGGAGACAGTGGCGACACGGAATAGCCCTCAGCCAGCCATTCATTCGCATGTAACGCGCCCAGAGACTCCCCGTGGCGTTCAAGGTCAATGTCAGAAACAGAAAATTGGGTACACGTGCTTTCAAGCCTCCCTCTCAAACGTACGCAAACAACGCTTGGTCCGTGCGCGCGCGCCAGTATAAATACCTCCGCCGCCACGTTTGAAAGTCATACTTACCTTGATGGCATAGGCCCCTTCACCTCCCTGGGTCTGTGGGCCATGGGAACACTCCATAGCACGGCGACCCTGTCCATACAGAGTGCGCCTATGGCTTGTATGGGCTTAGGCTCATGCACCGTCTCAATATTTTCCAGTCCTACCACGGCCACTCGGCTGGGTAGGCCACTTTTTTTCAATCTTCCGCCCAGCCAACCCTAACCTTAGTTACCATTAAACTTATGTCCTTCGAGCGGAGCTGGTTCTAGTACTTATAAGGCCCAATAAATTGTGTGGCATTCGTATTCGTGCAACGTCTGTGGTTGCCGACTGTCTGAGAGCATCTGTATTCATAGGCTTCATAGGACGCTCCGAACATGTTTGAGATGAAATGCTTGTCCCAATTGGGCCGCGAGCGGTTGTTTGCTCGTGCATCAATCAAAGTTCCCGTGCTCTCATAGTCTCACCCGCCGCAAGCCTGACACCTCGGGACCCTCATCCTGCCTTAGGTTTGCTGCTCAACTGGCCTGTATACTCGCGGCTTGGTACTTACCTGAAGACTCTGCTCCAATGAACCATCCGCTGGCTATTAGCAGAGCCCGAATCTTCTGCCAGTACCACTTCCCTCCGGAACTCCCCGGACTTCCTGCGTCATTTCTACAGGCTGCCTTCGCTCTCCTCAACTTCTTTGTCTCAGACCGTGTGTTTGCGGATGCCGCTCTCCTGGGGAGTTTGTAAGTTGGGAATCTTTGTCTTGTAGCCTCTCCCATGCAGATTCTTTCGGATGTTGTCGACACTGGATCGACTGTGGCTCGAAATGGATTGTACGCGAGAGGGAGATATCTCTCAACCTCCAATCCGTGATCATGTACACCCCTGACACTTGACGCTGCCGAATCTGCCAAATCTACTTTCGTCCGGCCTTGAAAATGTCTATTGGGCGACTAGTACTCAATGGCTTTCTCTCGTTTTCAACGTTGCATGCGCGCATCTTTCCACCGCAGTTAAGGATGGATTTCTAGGCGTACAGAGGTCATGCACGTGAGAGACAGCGGGGGATCTGGGCACGAGGGGCTGCAGGATGTGCATGCCGGATGCAGAGGTACTTGCCCCACCACGAAGGGTACATTCCATTTGATTCTTTGTTCGAGGTTCTAGCGAGGGGCAGCATGGTAGCTAAAGAGGTGGGCGTCAGTTGCTCTCTGAATCCGCACCCGCCTGCACTCGCGCGGGCTGAGCCCAGGCTGCGTGGGGATGTTCATGTCCTGGTCGCGTGCACCGTTCACCCCACTCGGGCTCGTGTCCAGCACCCTTCAAGTTGGTCGGGTCGCGGAACGGCCCTTGATCGTCTGCTCGAGACTTCTCTGGTCAATTTCAGTTCATTCACTTCCGCAACATTCGCTGACTGGTAGCAGTATTTGGGGCGAGCAATTGAAACCTGTCTTCCCTTTTGATTAGTTTTCCTGAGTGAATGGCGGTATCCTTCATCCACAATCCAACGACCTCTATTCGAGATTTTCCATCGTCGCATCTCCTCCTGGCCGTCGACCAATCTTCCACTCTCTTACGGGTCCGAGCTTGAGGTAATGATCGTCGCGCTCCTGTTTTCTATTTAATGCTCATCCCAATGCTCCAGAGGCGGGTGCGTCAAGTGCTCCCAGGTTATAGAACTCTATCATCTCGAAAATGACATTGGCCTCTTATACACCACCACTGGCAGCATCTGCTACACCGCCGACTGCATCGTCACGCTCGTCTTCAAACGAATCAGTGGTTCACCTGGCCCTTGTACCGCCTGTACGACGGGATCGACTCCTACACCATAGCCTGCGATGAGAGCCACACTGCAGCAAAGAAGGACTGGTACACCTCCAAGGGCGTGGCGGCATGTATTGAGAGTGTCTCTGGCTATGTCATTGGATGTTAAGCGGCATCGTCTTATATATATATATCTATGTGTTGGGGAATTTGGGGAATTTATTTCCATGTGTTTATGTCAAGCGTGTACTTGTTTCAACGTGATTTCGGTTCCGCGGTGACTGTATCGGCCAACTTTGCCATCACGTTTTCAAGTTAGCACTGCCTTCGAGTCACTTCCTTAGTGCTCTTACCTTCATTCATCCAGTGTGTCTCTGCTTCGAGTCTCTGCTCCCGTCTCGTGAAGCCGACTTACTGTTGTTCAGTCTTTCGTGCACACTAAGTGTTATTACAGGATGGCTTCACTTTCTACAAATCAGCTCACCGGTACCGTCACAGGCGATAACCTTAGGCAAGGCAGACGGTTGTCTGCGGCCGACCTTGACCCAGAACGGATGCGCCTTTGATACCACGAATTGGACATGAACCGACCAGTTCTATGTGGTAAGATTAGAGAAGTACGACGCCAGCTTGACACCGCTGCAAATCGTGAGGAATTGTGCCGCCTGAAGGCAGATCTGGCGGCCCAAGGGCCTTACTCAATGCGGAAAGTGAAGCTGGTGGAAGCGATCGAGGAGCTACAGCGTCGAATTGACTCTATTGATGCTTACCGGGAGTCAGAGACACTGCTCGCAGAGTTGCAATTCCAGCAGTTGCACGAAAATGAGGAAATCTCTGAATATCCCCCTATTCTGATACAGACACCTAGCCCGATGCAAACACTGCTCCCCGAGCTGCTCGCCGAAATCTTCCTTCATGTTTGGCGTACTCCATCCATGGTATTAAACTGGAGCCCTCTGACCTCAGAGATGTCGGATCTCTTGAAAATGACACGGGTTTGTTCGTCATGGAGAGCGGCTGCACTTGGCACGCCTGCCCTGTGGTGCGAGCTCTCATATTCAGATTATGGTACCTTGCCTTTGGTGTTCTACAACATGTGGATCAGCTGAGCCGCTGCAGTTCCTCTGGACTTGCATATCTGGCCGTACTTTGGCTACGGTACCAACGAGTACTGGCAGGGAGCTATGGAGCTCCTCCATACTCAGTGTGCTAAGATCGGAGCATTGACGTTAAGACTTCCAGTCAGAGGCTTGAATCTCACGATGCCCCCTCTTTTCCCTCCCCCGTATCATCCAACCTCTTTACGGTGGCTGGTAGTCACGCCATATGACGACTTTATCCACAAAACATTGGTCAATATCCCATGGAGTCAATTATCCCATCTGCAGCTCCAAACCGATAATTGCGGTCGATACGTATCATCCACTCATGGCATGGCCCTTCTCTCCCAAGCGCAAAATCTCATATATCTGTCCATCGATCTCAGCCCTGATATTGCCCATCACGTACCAGTGTCTACAAGAAGACTAGCTCTTCTGAACCTTCACACCCTCGACTTGGTCTCTTCCCTACCAGTTGGTCTCCTCGACCACCTTTATGTTCCCTCCTTGAAGTCACTTTCGATCAGGGCTCGGGAGGGCTCTGATCTTGTGGATCAATGCCTTCTGCCTGTGATTGCTGTGCTAAGGGAACGATCCAGTTTTTCCCTAGATTCCCTGACCATCGAGTGCACAAATGGTCTCGTACTTCATCTGCAGATACTATTGTGTTGTTCCAAGAGATGCTGTCCCTATCCACATTGCACCTGCTGTCATATGCTTCCGATTTTTCGGCGTTGGTGGTGGCTTTGACATACACTCACGGAAATCCTGATGGTGTCCTACTGCCCAATCTACAGAATGTTTCATTATCCATTCTATCGAAAAACAACCAGGTATGTAATATTCCTCTGTATCTTCAAAGCCACCTGACCAATATTGAATTTCAATTCTCAGATTCCCGGCCTTTTTGCCGCCATGGTAGCTTCCCAGTGGTGGCCCAAGGATGAATCCAATTCCTATTCTGTTTCCCGACTGCGAAGCTTTCACCTAGAAAGTGATGACAATGTTCCCACTAAAGAATATTCTGAAGAGACTTATCTTCCATCGCCACTCACTGATCAGGCATGGGAAGAAAACGAGTGTGCTGTTCGTTGTCTCACGAGCTTCACGAAGGAAGGCCTCCACGGACATCTGCGCTGCCACATGCGAGACTCATGTTTTCAAATGGATGGAAATACACCTCAGACAGACCAAACCGAGGACGAAAACGAGGCCGAGGATATCGCTGATAGCACTCCGACTCCAGAGACAACTTGGGATGACGATGCTATTCAGGCTGCTGCCAGTGTAAGATGGCACTGACCGCACTTCACGGTTTGTAAATTATCTGATTAGCCATGTATCTTCAAATGTCAATTTATCTCGGTGGGATGTGGAAACTCTGCTACTTCACAATCCTCATCTTGACCTAGGTACACGACACCAGCCGGAAATTCGATCACTGCTTCATTATGAAGCAGGTTACACTGATATCGTTACCTGCACCGCCTCCGACTCGTAAATTCGCTCTTCCCAGAAACAAGCTGACTTCTTGAAGCGAGGATATACGTAGAGTAGCTCTGTGGACCACAATGAGAAGTGAATAATGAATTATAACCTGTATTTCCGAAATACAGGTTATCATCGATGTGATCTGTCTAACGCTACCCGAGCTAAAATAGGCCCACAGGAAAGTTAGCACCTCTCAATTTCTCTGCCAAACCATATGTTTCAGCTGTCGCACTCTGAAATCGTCACTCAGTGATCAGGTGTTGGAAGAAATGAGTGCGCTGTTCGTCATCTCACGAGCTTTACGAAGGAAGGTCTCTGCGGATCCATGAGCTGTTATATACGAAACTCGTGTTTTCAAATGGATGGAAGTACCCCCAAGCCCGATTAAATTGACGACGAAAACGAAGCCGAAAATGTCGCTGATCGCACTCTGACTCCGGAATTGACTTGGGACCATGATGCTACTACTACAGGATGGGGCTGACCGCACTTCAACACGGTTTGTAAATTATCTGATTAGCCATGTACTGTATCTTCAAGTGACAATTTACCTCGGTGGGTTACATGCTGACTATGCATTTGCCGGCGCATAGCGTCTGCGAGTCGGAGCCACACCTTTACGGTGATTGCGGACTAGGGCTGTCTTTGTAATCCTGAAAGTCAGCTGAGTGCTGATTTGGCGCTGATGTTGAACCTCGGCGATCGGATCATAAGAAAGAATCCCTCCCTAACACTCTTGAGTCCAAGAACCTCTATGACCGAGATTTGTTAAGCGTTTCAACCGCCGAGACCAATATTTTTCTTTTTCGGCGACAACCGGTTGTTTGTTGATGTTTCAAATCAACCAATTTTCTCATGCTCCCATCGAATGTCAATTCCTTGGACTTCCGACGTATGGCTGGCTCTTTTTCTACCTTTGGCCATTGCTTTCGCGGGGTGGAAACTCTCTGGATCGTTTCCCATCCCACGTACTTGGTCTGATCTGTCCGACCTTATCTCTCTCAAATCTTTGGATCCCTCCGAATCTCCGCCATTCTCACTGACCCGAGCTCACAATACTTACGCGCGGTACCGAAACCTATCAGCATCCGAGCTTTCTCGCATGCAATGGTCATACGCCAGTCTCGGTCGTTCCCATAAGCGCCTTGGATACACCCTTGGGTATCCCGAGAAACTGGATAGACTCGCAAAAGTTACCGACGCGAACGCAAAAATAACGGACGGTATTGCTAGGCTCGCTGAACGAGAGTTTGACATCGATCTTCCGCCACGTGGCGGCAATTCCATGGACCTGTTACGAGTGAGAGAGGCGCTGAAGCACTTCGTAAGGGACTGGAGCTCGGACGGTGTCCGGGAACGAGATAAAATATTTACGCCGATTTTGGACGTTCTTCGGAAGGTGGAGATGGATGAGCGGAGCTCCAAGCGAGTACTTGTCCCCGGTTGTGGGCTGGGCAGGCTTGCTTGGGAAATTTCTGAGCTTGGTGAGTGCGCTTCTCCACGTCACATATCGTCTCTGTTGATCATACATAGGCTTCCAGGAGACGACTGCAAATGAGCTCTCTTTCTTCATGAACCTCGCTTTCCGTTTCCTTCTCTCCCCTTCTTCGACTTCGGCCATAAATGAACATGCAATCCACCCTTATGCCCACTGGTTCTCGCACCAGAGATCTGGAACTACCCTCTTCCGCCCCATAAGCTTTCCAGACGCCATTCCACGCCTCTCTTCGAGCTTCCAGCTCGTTGAGAAAGACTTCCTTACCCTGCAGCCCCCGCCTCCTCCTAGCCCCGCTCACCTATCGATCTCAGGATATGACTATATCACAACACTTTTCTTCATCGACACATCCCTCAATATACTCGCCACTCTCCAGCATATTTACCACCTCCTCCGCCCTGGCGGCACGTGGATCAACCTCGGACCGCTTTTGTGGACTGGCGGCTTGGAAGCGAAGCTCGAATTGAGCCTTGAGGAGATCCTGCGCGCGGTGGAAGAGATAGGCTTCGTCATTGATCGTCGAGAGGATGGACAGCAGAGTCAGACGGTCGAATGTGAATACACTGGAGACGCGGAGGCAATGATGCGTTGGATTTATCGGGCCGAGTTTTGGGTAGCACGGAAACCAAAATGAATCACACTATCTTACAACACATCGTTACCTAAACGACCCGTTCAATGGCGGACCCGTTCTCGCGGCCTCGCCAGACAATACCCATGTGTCTCAACAGAAAGCTGTTGATACAGCTTTTGGTTGCTAGAATCGGGTTACGTGTCGCACAGCTGTTTGTTCTTCCGCAGCCACGGTTTCTGTACTAATGATAGATTGACCCGCAAACGCGGAAGGTTTTAATAGATTTATCGAAATCGTCGCACAGTGGCATGACATGACCATAATTCAGGACCCTCGACCCCATTGATGTACAAGCTGATAAATCGACCTCCAAGCGTGGAATGATTGAATATGTCGTCTAGAATTTGTCGCACACCGGCATGAGATGACCACTCACAATCAAGTTAGGTTCTTCATGATTTTCGATCATGTAGATGTACCAAATCTACCCACCGTTTGAAGTCGAATTTTCGCAGCATACCTACGTAGTTGGGTCTTTCTCGTCTGGATGGGCAATGTTGATGTGAAGGTCATTCCATATCATATTCAAATGAACATCATTTGCAAACACCGTGGCAAATACTAGGAGATTCAACTTGGCAAAACTAAATGGTAAGGTTTGGGCCCAACACAAGAGCCTCGCACTCCTGGGTCGGAGCCCAATCGGACTCATCTATGACGATGCCTTCGATCGGGTTCAAGTTGTCGGCCGTGATCGTCGTAGTGGACCTCTTCCAACCCTCAGCAATGGGCATACGTTCTTCCCTGAAGAAAATCTGGACAAACCTAGAATAAAAGAATGCATCAGCTGCAAACACGGTATACATCGAGGAAAGATAGCAGTACTTCTTCGGTGCAACGCCAGTAAGAACGTCACCCATGACACTGAGATACAGCCCAGATTCACGAGTGCGTATCAAGAACTCCTTCGGAGTGTTGGTGATATTGGGATTAGTCGCAAGTGAGATCGCTAGCCTGTCATGTTGAACATGGCCAGCCGACGTAGCGTTGTAATAATCTACACCGGGGTTGGAATTGGCGAGGGTGCTGAAGATGGTCTCGTTGAAGCGGAGATTATCGCCGAGTGCGAAATCATTGCGCGACAAGGAGGCGTCGTGCTCAATGAGGCTATGCCTGTGTAACGTCGTGAATTAAAATATCGAGGTTTTATCTATACAAGGGGCGTACAGCTTGAGGGCATCAAGATTCAACGTTGTCGGGTCATCCCCAGAGAGTAGACCAAACTTGGCTGCTTGAATAACAGCGTCGGGTCCGACATTGAATCCCTCTATTCCAGAGAAAACATAAGAAGAGGAGGGGGGAATGCGGCATATATAATTTCTGCGCACCAATTGCGGCATTCAACATCATTGGGATGGATATATTCTTTCCATTCCTAGGAAGGTAGCCATGGTTGGCGAGGCTGTAGTAGCGATTTGAGAAAAGGGGATCGGAAGTACATTGATTGACACATACGTGTTAAGTCCTGGGCAAGGAGAACGGACGTCCGTAGCCTTTGGAGCGATCCATTGGTGTTTATCGTTAGGATGCGCTGGGGAAAATGCCAAAGTGGAGGAGACAACTGCGAGCATAAGGGGTACGGTGGAAAGATGCATTTTGAAATCCTACGTCTTCAGTATAGGATTGCGAAAATTGCTGAAAATGTGACCTGAATTTATAGAAACTGTAAAGGTTAATAATGGATGACGGTCCGGACAAGACGTCGGTGAGTCAGGATCGGAGACAGGCCCGCAGTAGTACTTACGTGCTCCGAGAAACCCGCCTTCCATGTCTAGCATCGTGACGCGCGCCTCCATTCAAACAACGGCACCAGCTGTATGCGCAGTTTAGGTCTTGCCGATGTCAGACTTCAGCAGCCGTGATTATTATCAGCGGCATCTTATTCAAAGTGTAACGGTTGAGTATATATTCTCAAGAGCGACCGCGGTGTGAAGCTCTGGTGACGAGCTCTGTAATAGGTACGCATGTTCAGCAAGCTGAGCAATTGGTTAGCCTGCAAGATCACTCGCCCAAGCTATGCTTGCCTCCTTGATGCGCCAACACGATGATTAAGATCTGAGGAAGATTGTCCGTCCAATTACCTTTGGGGTCACTACAGCCTTTGTCCAAACTCGGGAAGACCCTCGAAAGATTGAAAGTGTGGAGTTTTCGCTGCGATCAATCCAACGCGACACGATGGTGACGTGCTGCGCCTGAACTTCCTCAGGCTGGCAGCGACGAACGTCTTGTTTCAAGGGGTTGGTTCATATAATTAGCTGCGCGGTCCACGTTGCCACCAGTTAACGTGCAACGACAGGGCCCGGGTGTACTCATTTGTTCTCCGTGAGGTCATTAGATAAACATCGGATCCGGATTAGTGAGTGGTACTTGGAATAAATTAAACATTGTAACGCACATCGTGTTTTTGCTGACTATTCCACCCCTCATATTAGCAAGGAATTGTCATGCATGACGCCCCAATCGGCAGCTGATCTCCCAAAAATGGGGTTCAACTTGTAAAATTCCTAGACTCTACAGTTATCCAGGTTGAAAGTCAAGATGTCCTCGGCCCCAATCTTCA
The DNA here is from genome assembly GCA_029204085.1 of Mycena sp. CBHHK59/15. Taxonomy (NCBI): domain Eukaryota; kingdom Fungi; phylum Basidiomycota; class Agaricomycetes; order Agaricales; family Mycenaceae; genus Mycena; species Mycena sp. CBHHK59/15. The sequence continues at coordinate 154,882 of JARGXW010000002.1, forward strand.
CCAGCTCATCCATAATGCTGGCGATTTTCTTTTTCTCGACCATGCAGCTGACACCAACCCAGTTTTCCTCCTCCAGAGGACTCACCGTCGGCGCCCGACGTCCGGGTGTAATCAGCGTTGCAGCCGGGAGCTTGTCCCGTGAAATATTGAACTGGCACACAACGTACTTGCTCGCTGCAATGACACCTGCTATCCGACTTGTCACGAGATCGATCAAAGGTGCAAGTCCGGGGTGCTTGGGCATCGTCGATTTTATGAGCACAGCTTCAGATTCGAGGAGGGTCGCTATGGCGTGCAAGCCTGCTGCCCGCATAGTGTCGCCGGATTCTGTGGTTAGAAATGTTTAGATCGGAGAAGAGCTTGGAAGGGTAACGACTGACCGACGAGATCAACTGTAGAAACGCGAAGGCAGACCATCGGTAAGTATTATTTAAGAAATGCATGATTCCTCACCGATTCCATCTGCGAGGCCCAGGGCACAGGCGGCTTCCACACTGCCGCCTACATATTCTATCCGGGTCTTTTGATCGCCCGAAAGATTGAACTTTTCATCCAGTTTTCCAAAATACTCCCCTGAGAGCACCTCGAAACTCGTAACCACACGCTTTCCAGCGAGGTCCTCTACGTTCTTAATGGAGCCCGCCTCCGGGACCTGGACCTGGAGGGAGCACTTTCCGAACCCGAGGCGCAGGGCTTCCGTGACGTGGTCTTGCATTTGAGCCTCAAGTATCACGTCGTGCCCAGTAATCCCCAGGTCCACGTTTCCCTTGCCGACAAAAGACGGAATATCGGAGGCGGGGAGAAATACGCTGAAGCATTTCAGCCGATAGTAGAAGGTAAAGAAAAATTTACTTACAGTGCGATGTTGTGATTGAGAACAAGACACACGTCTAGTCTATTGTGTCTCCGGAACTGGATATCAGCGCCTATGGACGATATCAGTGGCTGAACGCGGGCTGTAGATGAAGCTAGAACAAACCTGCCAGGATATTGAGGCACTTTTCGTGGAGCCGTCCTGAAATCCAAGAAACTGAGAAGCGGGACGGAAAGTAGAGAGCCCTGGTAAACCTTTCTTCGGAATGGCGAAGAGTAATCGGCCGTTAAGCGAATCTGCGTCTTGTGTCTATTTCAGCGGTACATCCATGTTCAAGTAGATGAGAATGACCTACTCATACTTTCAACCGAGGCACGATACGAGGAGAGCCAAATTTTGAGGTGGAAGTTTCTGACTCGATCGCGATCGATCGATATCATCCATATTTGGCAATCCCCTATCCCACCACCTGGATTTGTTCTCTTTACTTGAATCGCGCGCACTTCTCGCGTATGAATTTTATGCAAATATCCTAGTCTTACAACCTGCCAAATTGGTATACCCGATCTACCACGGTAGGCAGAGGTGGACAGAAGCAGAACAAACCTTGGTCTACATATGGTAGACCCAGGTAAGACCGGCTCGGCAGGGTCTGCCTACGTACCCTGGAACGCGGTACTTGTGTTATAGTGCTGGGTGGATCTGAATCCCTGTCACCAAGTTTCGATGAGATCTTTCGACTATTGAATTATTTATTACGATTGTATAGTATAAGCAATCAAGCGCCCAAGCTAGGCATGCCAATTTTACAGGGGCGCGTCCTCCTTGACCTTCTCGATTTGCGCAAAGACCATCTTCCTGCGCATCAGCCACTGGAACAGCGGTAGCGTGACGCATGAGAGCGCTACCCAAGCGATGAGAATCCCGAAATTTCTACCGACTATGAGACCAGATGAGCTGATGGTAGGCGCACAAGGAGGGACGACTGACGGTGGTTTTTCGTGCTGAAAACAATCGTGCGCACTGCGCGAGAGATGTTGTAGAACGGGAACGCGTAGCCGTATCTGTAGACAGGAGGCATGGCCTCTGGAGGAAATTGGGCTATTGATAGGTTGGAGATGATCCAGAGGATGAGGAAGAACGGGATGAAGCGGACGGTGACGACGGTGATCACGGCTTCCAGGGCAAGACCACTGCAAGGCATCGATTAGATGCAGAGTACGTGTGCGAACTAAGAATAATCAGGACTTACCAGGCAAGCATCCCTATCCAGTTGAACATCCAGAATATTACAAAACCAGCTTCACCGAATCTGGGCATCAAATTAGCTCACGAGAAAGAACTGAAAACGAACAAAGATCAACCTTCGATTAAATGGTAGTTGGAAGGCACGACCCAAAATGGTGTAGAATAACTGCGGTATCAATGTCAGGACAAGTTGAGCAGATGGAGGAATCCGAGTATATTTACTGCAATGAAAAAATATGCTGCGAAAGAGGTGGCGAGCCGCACACGGACGAGCGATCCGAGCGCCAGGTGTCGCTCGATACCTGATGTCTGACGAGCGCCATTGGAAATCAGCTTCAAAAGGCGGTGAGGAGGACATAGTATGAAACGGTGGTGATATAACGTACAACCGTGAAGAACTGTGTCATATTTTCAAGACAAGTAATTTAGAGGCACAGTTAGACACTCACAGAAAGGATCAGAAGGACGATCATGCCCACGAAAGTGACTGCGCTTGCCCTGGAAGGCGAAAAATCAATTATGCATGAGCATAGATAAAACGTGCAACGTACACCTCGACGTCGAACGGCCGGATATTTTTGATAGTATAGGAAATGGGTCGGGTTAGAATTTGGGGCGCCGTGGAGAGCAAGTCTGAGATATTAGAGGACGTGGAGATATTTTTGGCAAAGGCAAGCGCGAATGCCTGACTTAGTGCCTCTAGCTGAGCTATCGCCTGATTATGGAAGTAAGGTAAAGCAATATTGCCAAAAAGAAATCGACGAACTTGAGGTCTCAGGACATTACGACTGGAGAAGAATATTCAAAGGAAAGTTAGTGTCATACCACGGGTCTGTACTCGACAACGAACACATACTATGCAGCTTCATTACGCGCCTCAGCGCCTATGAATGTGATAGCTGATGTAGGGTCGTAAGCTTCATCAACCGCAGAAAGCGCAGCTGCGAGATTCAGACCGGCTCTGACATTAACTTGAAACCTCGATTGAATAGGAGGAAGTTCAACAAGCGGCAGACTTACTAGCAACGGCTGCCCAAGTTTCCTCTTCCACAACCGCATTTTCCAATCCTGACAACCCTTCAGGAAACCGGCTGGCCGACACCACTTTCCACGCGATTCCGCCACGTCCTGGGCTAACGTCGCTGAGGGATCTTATGACTGCCTGGCCTACTGCCGATCCGCCATCAAAGTCCTACAAAAGCATCAGCCGTAAAAAGGTGACTACCAAAAAAGAAATGGAACATACAACTACCCAGCCAGGAAGGGCACGATACGGTGTCTCCCAAACCGACCCCATGTATATCGAAAATACCCCGAAGACCACGATGCCCAGCGCTGCGACGCCACTGACTACCGCATTACACAGGGGGCAAAAGAGATGGCACCTGTCATCACGGCAACCTGGTGGCACTCGCTCCAGACTCGCTCCGTCCTGGCTGCGCTCAGGTCACACACTTGACAGGATATGCCGTAAACCGATCTATATCAAGAATGTCTTTCACACGAGTTGGCCCCGGCGTTATCTCGGTGTGTTCCAAATCAGGTAAACCCTTCCCACCACTCAACCTGGCCATTTAAATAGAGAGATCATCAGATTTAATGACAGAGTACATGTAAATTATTTATGGCCTCTGCCCAGTGCCCAACAAACTACCATAAATTGTTTGCTAATCCCAGGATAAGTCTGTGAGGGTCTTATTCCTGCGGATAAATGGGTAATGATGTGTTTAGGTTCAACAACCACCAAAGTCTTGTAAGGTTCCACCTCGACCAAAGCAGCCTTCATCCGAGGACGATGTTCGTACGGTGTGTTGTGGATATCAATAGGTCGATGAGGTGCCACAAAGATAAATTTTCTCTAGAATCCATGAAGAGGTATCTCCAAAATGGCCCTGATAACTCCCGTCATTGGTATTGGGCTGGCGAAACTGGACCAAGCTGTTGGAATGGTGTGAAGAATGGCAGCTGTACGTCTTCCCATTCTCATGGTAGTTCTTGAGCCGTTTCGCATTTAATCGAAGAACCATGGCCTAATACTCTGGGTCTGGATAGCTCAGCCAGCTGAGACTTGTTTCACTGGAAGAGTTAAGGTAGCTCAAGATTGACTTATACTCCTTTGGAGTCATCTTTGGTGCTTTAGAAAGATATTTTATTGCCATATGGATTGAACCAGTCAATATAGAGCCCAAATACCAGGTTATATTTGCTGGTGAGGTAGGCTCCAAGATCATGCCAGGCCCGGCTGTCCCGCAGGTCGTGAATGGGATCTCCTAGATTGGGTCCATCCCTATTTAGAGCCTGCTCCAAGTGGTCCTCAATCACCTTCTGCGAGAGGAAGAATTCCAACCAAGATTCGAATTTCTGTGTATTGAACATGGTATGCAGAACATCCTTGATTCCTGTAGGAGTACAGCACTTCCGACGTAGATCTGCATTACACCTTTGGGCATGTTTAGAGCACTTGAATGTGCACAGGGAGGGCATATCTGCAACATCCCCTTCATAGATAGTGTAGCACTTGGGACAACAAGTGGTCCGAACAATTTCTGGCTCCAGCTTATAGAGTTTGTGGACGGTATGAATATCTGCAGGAAGTTTGATAGTGGGCAGCTGCACTCCAGTAATGCCCTGGGCAATTAGAGAAGCCTGAATGAGCTGCAATGTAACTGCAAGGATGAACTGAAGAGCCTTGAGAACAACATTCACAGTATTTTGGCTAGCACCGGCCGCAGCGTGAAGCCAGATGACCAGTAGACAGCAGAGGTCGAATACGGGAGAAAGTGTGGTATCCTGTCCATCTTGATCACCCCCCTCGGAGGCTGCCGCAGCAGGTCCTGTCCTCAATGAGCAATAACAGAGGCTCCTAGATCCCGCACTTACCTCGTGGTTCTTTATCTGACGCTGTATCCTCGTCCGATGAAACTGCCCGTTTTGCCTTCTTTGCAGGGGGCCCAGCCCCGAACATATGTCGTTTCCACGTCTGCGGATGACACTGCTTTCTGGGCTGTGGGGTTCCATCGATCACAACTGTATGCTTTATGCAGCTAGAGCAGACACAAATGGCCGAGATTTCGAGGGTCATAGGGAAGGTGTGGGATCTCCAAAATACCACACACCAACGCTTTTATCACCCGACAGTGATCTGGATATCAGTCATCTGTCCTATCAATGAGCGGTCATCTGGTTTGGCATTCATGCTTGCTGATATGGCAAATTCTCCAAGAAAGTGGGAGTTTGGCCAATCCTCGTCTTTGCTCATTCACCATCTCCGGCCGCACGAGAGCCTTAGCCTTCAGCTGCTTGGCCTTGTGAACAAAGACATCCCACGTAATTAGATTCCAGGGTATATAATCGAAATGTGATGGACCGGGGCTAGATTGGGCCCTGTGAAATATCGGGAGCCTATCAATGTTTAAAAACATGAGAGTTCCTGATGTATAATATTTCACCTTCTGAAGTTTCAGCAATACTATCCCCCCTGGAGAGCTCGGACACCTAAGCAAAATCAATGAATATCATGTCTTCTAAGACATTTCACAGAAATCTGGATAGACAGATCGACTGCAATCTGGCTTTTACGTAGGGTACATACAAGGTTTTAACCCCGGCCATCCACTCCCTGTCGAACGGCACCAAAATCTTGTTGATCATTATTGTCCAAGTAGTAGGTAAGACATCCGTGAGCGAAGAATGACGGATTAGAACGAAGAACCGGAGCATAATGTGTAGCATATCTCCGTCCATGGCCTGTACTGAGAGTGATGTGCAGGCGGTGAACACGCAATCGAGAATGGTGATAGTGTGCTGCATAAACATCTTGACAGAATTTGAAGGTATTTAAACCAGCGAGAGAGGAGATAACAATCATGATGTCCATGGGTTCGTCGGACAGCAATATTTGCTGAACCAACACCTTGCCGGCCAGTTGGGGAGTGATGAGGATGCAGCGCCAGAAAGGAGGGTACTGGTCGACAATGCTGAGGCAGGTCTTTGACAATGCCCGAATGGTCGCGAGCATCGAAACAAAGGACGATATGGGTGCAGACTGATTATCATCTGCTGCACTTTGGATAACGGCCTCCAGGATATCCTCGTGAAGGTGCGATCCAGCCCACGGAGTCACTGTATCCTACAATATGTGTATGAGTCAACCACCTTGTATGTCCAGAGGTTTCAGCCTCGAACAACGTTGGACTATTAAATGAGTGAAAATCAAAGCATAAGATCTGTTAGAGAACAATTATTAAATGATATTTGGCATCGAAAAAAGCCCCTCGTTGAGTATTGAGACATTCTGAGCAGTGGTGCCAGCAGCGGGGTCAACTACTTAATGTTCAGTCCGAAATTGATGAGGGATCAGAGATGCGAGTATTGCTCAAGACTTAAGTTTGGTGGGACCATATAACAATTAAAATGTGGTCTTTGGCATCAAAACAAGGCCCTCATTGAGTATTGAGACATTCTGAGCAGTGGTGCCAGCAGCGGGGTCAACTACTTATGCTCAGTCTGAAATTGATGAGGGATCAAAATGTTGTGGAATACCTGCCAAGAATAAATTTGGTGGGACCATATAACAATTAAAATGTGGTCTTTGGCATCAAAACAAGGCCCTCATTGAGTATTGAGACATTCTGAGCAGTGGTGCCAGCAGCGGGGTCAACTACTTAATGTTCAGTCCGAAATTGATGAGGGATCAGAGATGTGAGTATTGCTCAAGACTTAAGTTTGGTGCACCATGAAACAGTTAATAAGTGCTCTTTGGCACAAGAAATGATGATAATGAAGTAGCCAGGATATGTGTGTTACATCAAAAAGCAAAGTAATTACACTGACTTCTGACTCCTGCTGCGAGTCATGATACCTGGTGATGGATCAAGATTTTCTTGATTGTCCAAGCTGATCCTCCTCTTCTTCGGTGCAGCAGTCTTGGCAACGTCCCTGGACAATGGTAGTTTGTTGGGCACTGGGCAGAGGCCATAAATAATTTACATGTACTCTGTCATTAAATCTGATGATCTCTCTATTTAAATGGCCAGGTTGAGTGGTGGGAAGGGTTTACCTGATTTGGAACACACCGAGATAACACTGGGGCCAACTCGTGTGAAAGACATTCTTGATATAGATCGGTTTACGGCATATCCTGTCAAGTGTGTGACCTGAGCGTGGCCAGGACAGAGCGAGTCTGGAGCGAGTGCCACCAGGTTGCCGTGATGACAGGTGCCATCTCTTTTGCCCCCTGTGTTAAGATATGTAGCTCGAGCGGCGGAGAGCACAGGTGATTTGTCAAAGAACCGGGCAGAGAATGGGGGATGTGGTTCCACGGTGGTAATAGACGAGGAAAAGGTGGAAACGGAGTGCTCCGGGTGCTCATCGTTGGCGGAGGGGGTTGAGGGCCGTCTGGCGAGTTCTTCAGGCATCATGATGACAGGTACACGCCGAGAAGAGCGGTAGATCCCAGCGCGTTATATGTAAAGTTTGCTCGATTTAGCCGGGCCGCCGCAACACTGGTTGAAGATTGATCCGGCTTAGCGAGCATCGGAGCTCAGCAAGCCTGGGATGTCAGCGCAGTCATGCACTCTCGGGGATTAGTAAGGGAGTCGTGAGGTATAAAAGAAGACAAAAAATAGTACATACCTTGGCCGTCTGTAACCCAACTGACCCTCTTTGCTCCTGCGATCGTGGGAGCCTGGCGGGACTGCCCGAATTTCTACAACATCACCGGATCCGGAGTCTTCTGTTGATAAGAAAATCTTAAGCCAACGTAAAGCTGTACTAGCGGTCAACGCCCGGCTGCTTCACTACGCAAATAGGCAGAGCTTTGGGGAAACACACCTAGTACGGCCGTGATTTATCGTGTGTCTGTAGTGCTACCTGGGACCTTGTGGTCTAAGCGATGCACACGCGTCTGAATGAAAGCACCACGCAAGTACCGACCGATCATTAGCAGGTCCAACTGAACTACCATCTCGGACCCGACTCGGCCGCGGGCGGCCGGATGCGGTTTTTAATGATATTCGCCACGACCATGATTTCTATCTGACAGAGCTACCATATTTATAGCTTGATTAGAATGCCTGAAAGTAGAAGCAAATCATAGGTCTTCCACTTTATATACGTCATATGCAACCTCCTCGTACGGATGCACCTTCAATGCTCTGAGTTAGCGATCATTGGACAAGTTATACGAGACATGGGGACCCACTGTCTTTAATTCGTGGATGATAGCCCGCACCTGTTCTCGCTGGCCAAGATCATGCACCACGATCTCTACCCGGTCCTCCTCAACGAATTCCAGCGCACCGACTGAACCGGTCACTGGCTTGGCCCCTTCGCAGGGTTTAAATTGGCCTGTAGACGCATATGAATAAAAATATGCCCAGGTAATGGCAGGCTCACCAGTTCCACGAGAAAGGAACGCCACCTGGTCGTAGTTGCCTATTTTCCCCAGCTGTGTGGGAAATTTTAGGAAGAGGTGATCCAGGATGCTTCGTGTGTTTGTCGCAGGCGAAAAGAACACAAGTTTGAAGCGGAGTGACATAGAAATTCAACTTTTCGTTCAAAAATTTGGTAGGAAGGTAGGTGGAGAGAAAATTTGAGACAAGGGGAAATATATATCCCGGAAAGGAGGGAGCATCGATCGAATTCTGAAAGAGGCTACTGTGACGCTGACATGTGTGACTGTCACGCGGTCGTTGCCGACACTCTTTCTGTGAACGCGACGTGTACACGATATTCTCGATGAATCTGTCTCTGTACAGCGTCAACGCCTTCCTCATCCTTGACACCGAGGGGAACCGCGTCCTCGCAAAATACTACCGCCCCAAAAGCCATCCTCTCGGCGAGTCGAAGGAGTACCTGACGCTCAAGGAGCAAAAAGCGTTCGAGAAGGGCTTATGGCAAAAGACGAAGAAACCGGGAGGTGCGTGAGCCCGGCGGTCTCGAAATGCCCCAATAACGTTGTACTGCTATGCAGGTGATATCATCTTGTACGACTCGCACCTCGCGGTGTACAAGCATTCATTGGACCTCATCATGTATTTCATCGCCGGGCCGTCCGAGAACGAGCTCATGCTCTCCACGGCACTGAACAACTTTGTCGACGCATTGACTCTCCTCATGCGGAACCAGATAGAGAAGCGGGGGGTTCTCGAGAGCTTGGATCTGGTGTTGTTATGTCTGGACGAGACCATCGACGACGGGTACGTCGTACACGTCTTCCTGCAATCCGCCCTTTGACGAGTGTGTTGTATAGGATCATTGTAGATACAGATCCTGCCGCCATTGCCTCGCGCGTCAGCAGGCCGCGCCCAGACACGACGGAGATCATCATCAACGAGCAGACTATAATGAGCGCATACCAAACTGTGAAGGAGAAGATGGCGCAGAGAATAGGCCAGCTGTAGTCGAGTCTAATTCTTACCGGTCTGTGCTTTTACTACGCTATCTTATTCATTCTGTTCCGTGAACGTCGTTCTGTTCTGTGTGTGTGTGCGCCCCCTCTTCTCTTAACCTACAATGCTTAACTGCAAGTGGTATGTGTGTGTGCTTAAGCTGTCATTTCACTGCTGACCATCTGCATGCCACTGTAGACGTCCTGCATTGTTACGCTGCCAATAAGCGCGCAACATATATATTGACGCTGCGCCCAATTGCGGGCTTGAGTTGGTTGCAACTCACAAACTGATTTTTATACGGCCTTTGCAAGCTATACGCGGCTCACGAGCACCCCGTCCTTTTGGCCCGTGAGCAAGGGCTCTTTGGACGATTGGATTATGCCGGCGATTAAACAACCTGCCGGACAAAGTATGTATGCAACTTTTCTTTAACCTTTCTACATAACTCTGCCACCAACCACATCGACACCCACCTCGACCTTGATAAATAGCCACCCGCACACAACGACCATAGCGAACACGTACCGCAATATCTGAAAATCATGCACGTCGCAAATCTCGAGATTCGAGCACGTCTCGCAGAGCTTGATGGAGCAGAAAGCTACGGGATCGACGAATGCCGCTTGCAGGAAGACAGGATGCACCTCCAGCATCGTCTTGACTCCATCGTATACCCTGTCCTGACCTTGCCCGTCGAAATAGTCTCCGAGATATTCGTCAGCTGCCTCGCCGACGTTCCAGTCTCCGTCGACGCGTCTGTGGCGCCGCTCCTCCTCACAAGGGTATGCACCCAATGGCGGAGTATAGCGCTACGGACGCCGAAGCTATGGAGCATTCTGGCTGTAGAAAGCCACTCCCTGCGCGACGCTGGTTTCGTCGAGACGTGGCTCCGCCGAGCCGACAACACGCCGCTCACCCTCGACCTATGCCACTTCGATCCCAATCCCTTTCCCGGCGGTCGCGCCCGGAATCGCAAGATATTCCTGCCTGTCATGGCTCGGGCCCCCCAATGGAGGGATGTCTGCGTCCACTTCCCGGCGGCCATGTGCGAAGTATACTTCCTGTTTATAAATCGGCTTCCCAAGCTGAGAAAGCTGGAGATCAGAAGCATGTTTCAGGCGGGGCAGGAGCATTACTCGTCGCACGCGGGACTCGACATGTTCAGCGACGCTCCAGAGCTTCGGGAGGTGAACCTGTATGGGATGATCCCTCCGGCGGTTTTCAACCTGCCCTGGCATCAGTTGACGACGTTCCGCAGCATGCAGTACTCGGCTAGCGAGTGCATGACCGTCTTGTCTCTGGCGCCACAACTCGTAACCTGCGAATTTATCGACGTTCAAAATGCCGAACTCAGTGGTTTCAGAGACCTCCCCCCGCATCATAGCCTTCAAGATCTGACCATAGACGCCACTGCGTCGCCGGACGACGCACACCCGCCTGTGCAGATCCTCCGTTTTCTCAGGCTGCCGGCCCTGAGAGCGCTCGACCTCGTGTATACGCCCGCTGAGGACGCTGCATGGTTCCTTCCGATGCTCAAGAACGCCCCTGAGTTGCGCACCTTCCGCAGAGCGTACCACGAGACGGGGATGGACGACCCGCTCGTCTCGTATCTTGGCGCCATGTCGGGGCTCGTAAGCGTCGACATCGCGGGAGAGGCGCGACACATGAATGAAGTCATGCGCCTCGTCCGCGGCTCGCCGTCCTTCCTTCCCCGCGTCCAGGACATGCAGCTCCGCATCCTCGGCATGGACGTCAGCCTCAGTGCGGTGTCCTTCTTGGTCCTCCGCCAGGCGAAGAAAATTATGGATGAAATATACCGCAACGTCGCCGAAGCGTTGTTTTACCGGCGCGTGCCCCGCGTGGAGCTGGGGCTCGCGAAGCTCGAGTCGTTCCAGCTGTTCGTACCGCTGTTGAAGGCGGAGCCCTATGCTCCTCGCTCTGCAATTTTCAAGAAGCTCTCAAGTTTGAAAACTAAGCGCGGCATGGATATCTCTATACGAACTGGACCAGTATACCGGGAGAACTCGACTATATTATGAATAAAAAACGTGGCGATTGTTATGTATCTCCTACTTATTTATTGCCTTAGCTATTCATCGCCTAATTTTTTCATGCCATCCTTACCACACCGTCCCACCCCGTAGACCGTAGTATGTATCTCATAGGATTCTTTATATATATCGCACCCACTCAATTCTGTCTCCATTGATCATCATGATTTCCCCTCTCGTCTGACTTTTTTGTATTCGCTAAATAGATAATTGCCTCCACAGCCTTAAGCTTAGTTATTGTTTCCAAATCGTGATCCTCCACCGAGATCGAATAAGTGCCAGAAAGTAGGGCTTCCGCCCGTGACCGTCGAGACGGTTCGACGGCACCCGTCGACCATTTTGAACCTTCATCGACGGCACGGTCACGGCACGGGTGTGAGCCGTTTTTTGCCGTCGAAAAACGGCCGTCACGGCCGTTCGACGGGTACCCCCAAACCTGGCTTCTTTCAGCTATTTCAGTCTCTAGACTGGTAAATATAGGTATGTGCAAGGGTATGTGAAGCAACTCACACCCATATTCAATCTTGCCTGAACCTTTGTGATCCACCGAGGTGCCTTATGCTGAAAGAATCTCAACCCGGGCAATGCCGAAAGGGCATTTCCCCTTCCGGAACTGACCCAAACTCACGTCTTTCAAGAGTTTGTGAAAACTTTCTGGCGTCAAATTCCACATTTCAAGGATAGTTGAGTAGCTCCAGGTTATCCAAAGCCTCAATTTTGTTGTCCTCGACTTGTTCAACTTGGTTTGGCACGCAAGTGCCGTCTCGCGTGTTCAACTTGCAATGAGGCAACGATGCGCACTTACCACAAGGTTGTACAGGAATCTGCGGCACTATTACCTCGACTTCCGAGCCAAAATTCCACGTTACGTCGCCCGTTAATCCGTCAACGGCCGTGCCGTTGACCGTGCCGTCCCGTCAAGAATTTTTTCGACCTCTCGACAGGCCGTCTAGAGACGGCCCGTGCCCGTCGAATACCCGTCGATTCGACGGCCGTTGCCGTCACGGCAACGGGTGGAAGCCCTACCAGAAAGCCCGCTCCACGGCAGAGCCCACGTATCACCGGTTGTAAGGATTAGATAATAAGTTCTCCATAAGCTAAAACACCGACCAGCCAGTTTCATGTAAGCAACTTTGATCACGGGGTTAAGGGATCAAAGCTTCATCCGGAAGTTGTTGTCCTGTATTTGATTGTATTAAGCAAACATGGCTCACCGCCAAAATCTGATCTGCCGACGCCGGCACGTTTTACGGCGAGCACCCAAATCAGATGGCCAAAGCTAAGAGACAGAATTCCTTAAAGTCCTTTGGGCCATGCTTTGTAGACATGGATAACGAAATGAATTTGGATTGATTTAATTGTATATTGCAAGAACTTATATTTTTGACATTAACTAGGGGTGGGCACCGTACCGTATACGGTTACGACCGTAAGAATTACGGTCCTTACGGGTGCTCACCGGCCCGTATCCGTAACCATAAGGCAGCTCTCCGAGGCTCTTACGGTACAGTACGGTACACTTTACGGTCTTTACGGTTGTTTACGACCCGTAATTTTGAACTCTTCATAGAACTAAGTTAATTTTTTTTGGCCTCAATGGATGAATTGGTATTAGATTCAGATAGAATTGGACAAGACTCCAAATTAATTTCTAGTCCGAGTCCACTACAATTGCCCGCAGAGCGTTCTCAGCTCTGTTACGTCGTAGACGGAGGTGGTGCTTGAGCACCATCAAAGTGCGGATAGTCTCTGGTTTCAAATTGGAATGTCGCAAGGAGATAGTGTCTCGGCCACCCGAAAACACGTGCTCGACTGCGACGGCAGAACCTGGATCAGTTCATTAGCAGAGATATATTGGAGGTTAAAGTGGGAACAATACCCGGAATTGACATGATATCTCGCGCAAGCCGGTACGTCTTGATGCCCTGTGAAAATACGGACATGCGATAAATGGACTTAACGCTTGCCAACGAGCAGGCGTTGCCCACATCGTTCTCTCGTCGGTGAAATTCAAGATTCTGATTTCTAACAGGTAGGCAATAACAGTGTGTTGGGAATTGGCCGGGAGCACTCTTGACGCGTCCAAGGGATGGTAAACACGTCGGGGTTTGAGCGGGTACATGGGCGCGAATTGGGTGCGAATCAATGATTGCCAGCGGTGGTGACACGTCATCCTTGGCTTCGGCCGACGGCGAAATCCAATCACCGAAATCTGGCAGAATTACGGTCCGTATCAACCCGTATACGGCCGTAATCTTACAGGCACTGACGGTTTACAGACGGTGGTTAACCGTAACCGTAAAAAATCAACCAGGGGGCCCATACGGTACGGTTTGTGGACCCGTAAACCAGTAACCGTATACGGTAACTTACGGATACGGTGCCCACCCCTAACATTAACCCAAACCCTGTCTACAAAGCACGGTGCACCTCGAAACAAAAAATGTGGCCGATGAGCGGAGTTTCAAATCTGGGTGTGTCGGCTCAAAAACAGGAATCACCCTGGAGCACAGTGACCTTGAGGTGACCAGACACGTCAATTCAGCCGCCTCGATGATCCCACCATGTATTCCGTGTCAAACGTGGCAAAAAAAATTGGTATGTGGTACCAGTGTACCTACCTCTACCTCTGAAACAAGTTTCATGCACAGTCCCTGGCCCAAGGCTGCACTATACCTCTCAAATAACATCCACGTGCTTTTCCGGTGGGCAGCGGCAAATGGCCGCATACAGGCAGTAGCAAGGCACCAAAGAAGCGCTCAAATGCACAGAATCTGCGGTCCAAGAGCCTCACCCAGAAGGAGAATGTTGTGCTGCCTCCAGTGGCAAAAACTCTGGTGCAGTCTGCAAACAAATCAGCAGCTCAGACACCAATAGATCATTGCCACGAGCTCGAGAAAGCCAAGAGAAAAATTCGCCACCTTGATACCAAGAATAAGAAGCTTGAGCAGACAGTCATTCACCTCAAGACCGCAGCAAAAACCCAGGAATGCGAGCACCACAAGGCCCGTTTGGCTCAAGCGGCCGGTTTGGCACAGGCAGCTGCATCCCAAGCTATCGCTGCTGACATGTTATCAAAAGCGACAGGAAAGGTCGCTGCAATGACATCAACTAATCTGGAGCTTAAAAACACTGTTTGGGCCCTTCAGAGATGGGTGGATTGTTCCACGGGAGTGCTTTCCTGAGCTGTTGAGTGTGCATGAAAGAAGCTGCAACTTCGTCGCATTACCCAGCAGGGAATTTTCACAGTGGAGGCCCGGAAAATTGCACAGACTATGGTGGATGCTGGATGCTCCCGAGGGAAAATTGGCTCACTCCTGCAGCGCATCGGGGCTATCTTCGGAGTCGAAATTGCAGAGATCATGAGCCACTGCACTGTTGGCCGAGCAATTCTGGAGGGCGGTGTTGCTGCAAAGTTGCAGCTTCAATATGAAACCTCCCGAAATGCTGGTGCATACCTTGTATAACCCTGACCTTCGTGGTTAGGTATAACAATTAGCACGGACAGTACATCAAACCGTGGCATCAGTTTCGAGTCCACCCACATTAAGGCTCATCACGAGTTAACTTGTGGGTGACCCAGATCCGTGGCCATGGGTATCTGCATCATCCAGAGCCCTACTTGGATCCGTGGCCAACCCATGTTCATGAGTACTTGACTCGCGGGTCGTGGGTTTGTTTCCCACGGATCAACTCACGAGTACTTGACTCGCGGGTCGCGGCTTTGTTTCCGACGGATCAACTCACAGGTATTTTTCATCTTTTGCTATTTTTCAGCTGAAAGTACAAGTTTTAAAGCACTTTTAAAACTTGTGAGTATAACCTTTTTTTCAAAAATCGCTACCCGGATCTGTGACTGACCCGTGGCCGTGGGTACCCAAACCCACGAGTATTTCCACGGGTCAACCCGTAGTGACTCGCGGGTGACCCGCACTCGTGACGAGCCTTAACCCACATCACCTGCAGAGTATCCAATTATGCAGCCAGTTCACTTCACGTTGACCCAGAATCGCAGCCGAAAGTATGGCTAGCTGGTGTGCACTCCATGGTCAATCATTCAAGCGCAGAGTCCGTGTCAAGCTGGGTAAAGCACGCCAAAGATCAAGTTGATCTGTTCAATCACAGCCCCTTAGCGCAAAGATTGAATGAGAAGCACTCAATTCGTGCATGGCTTATATCCTTGAAGGGAATGCATGGAGACCACGCCTTGACCGAGAAGGGCTCAGCCAAGGGAATGGAAAACCTCAAACACAACGCTGCAATCAAAGACCTTGGAGAGAGTGTGCTTGGAGCCAAACCGCTAGCCAAACTTGTGATGTATCTTGGGGCATGGAACACAAAGAAACTCGCTGAAGCAGGAGGGATTGAAGCTTGGGAACACCTCTCTGAGCTGGAGAAGGCCAAGCGCAACGCAAAGCTCATGAAGGAGATTGTTGTGGCGCTGGGAAAAGAACCATACAATTCACTGTCACCAGAAGATTGCCGAACACTTGACCTGTTCATCTGGTCCAGGTGCTGTATGCACAAGGATCTAAACAGCTTCAAGGGAGGGAATGCGGAGATGATGGCGGAATGGGAACGGATCGGGGCAACACCACCAATTATTCTCGCCAACAAGGGCAATGCAGCGATACTCAAGGAGCTACTCGAGCCAGGCAGTGAGAAATACGACAACCTTACAGAGCTCCAGCAGAAGGCATTTGAGGCATCAACCTGTGGTGCAATCAAGACTTGTGCAATTGCTGGAATGATATTTAATAACAAGGATGGCAAAAAGGGCCAAGGTGACAAGCATGTTGATCTCATGACGGCGCAACTCGGCAGGAAGCACAAAAGATTCCTGGGCACCCACAAAAGTCACTTCAGCAGTTCTGCCCTCACGGCGGCTGAAATCATCACCTTTCTGGTGCTCTACATCCTCCTAATGAGTGTCATTGAATTTTCCAAAAACAGTCCAGCACTTACCAACGTCGAGAACAATTTGCGGCTTGCAATTCGGAACAGGCAAACCCTGGTGGAGCTCATTGTTGTCATCCTCTACTACCAAGCCATTGGTCATCCATATATGCGCTGCGTGCGAGGACCAGGAACCAAAAATAGGAACACGCTTGACCTTGGGCCACTACATGCAGAGGTCTGCAATCATATCCAAGCTCTAATTGATAACCCATCACTTCTTACCACCGCCGATGCCTCACATGTTACGGGAAGTCTTGATGGACAACCATGGGAGGACCCAGCTGTGATGAAAGCCGCTCTTGAGCTCATCCCGATGTTGGAGCGTGTCACAGAGGTTCTCCTGGCATTTCTTCACGGTGCTCTTGCAACTTGGGTCCAGTTTTCTGCGGAATTTGCACCGGGTGGGCTGATTGACAAGGCAACGGCTAGTGAGTGCCAGCTGGCATGGATGCCGTTGATGAATGATGCCAACGAGGGCACACAGGGAAGCTACCGCGTCTGAATGCAGGATAAACTGTCAATGACACTCCATCAATACAATGCCAATGCGATGTATCAACGAAACAACACTCAAGCATTCATGGACATCATTTTCGAGATGCCAGATCACCAGTACATCATGTGAGAGGCCAGGCAAATCGATGCCAGTGGTCTTGAGGCTGCCAGACGCAAAGAGATCGTAGACTTCCAGATCCGACTAGCCAAGCTCAAGGAAGACAGAGAGCGCACCAAACAGCAGAAGGCCCTGGAGAATCAGCAAAGAATCCAAGCAGTTCCACTGCTCAGAGGTGTCGCAGAGATCTACGAGCAGAAAATGACTATTACGAAGATCACCGAGCAGCTTGATGTTCTCTGGCTGCGAGGTATACCTAGAATTCTCATAAACAGCTGTTATGTCAACAAGGCAGAGAAGCAGGGGGGCCTGAAGATGGCAGTTCTGTGCTATCTGACAAATCCAGAGGCCTACCCTCTTCCGATCATGCCTGTGTCAGAGCCTGGGACCACGACTGCCATCTTACTTAATTCACACATACACATTATATTACTACTCTTTTGCCTCTTAGAACTCGCTGTGAGAGGTTGTAGAGGATGAGAACAAGATTTGAGAAGGAACAGCGTGAAATGATGTGGCGGTGTGCTTATGTAATGAGCCATCAGCGATCCGGGCATTGCCCACTCCCATTCATCATCATGATCCAGTGAAAAGCATAGCCATGTGATGGTGAAGTGGTTGGTCACGAGCCTAGCTAAACACGTACATACTATGGACACCGGCAACGCAGTGGTATTTCAAAGTCCACTCAGAGGCTCGATCCAGCCCAACTGATGGCTTCAAGATTGTGAGGCATATGTGGGCTCAACCAGCTGGAATATGGCCATACACTATTAAGAGAAAGTGAAGTTTATCCCAGTAGCAAGATAATGTCCAACTTTTTTTTTTGGAGGTACTTCACATGCTTGGTTTAGTGGGAATAAATCATATAAATATACATTTCCTACTGGATCTGGGTTGAACATTATCTCCAGCCACCTCTTGAAACAGAGTCTGAGATGCAATAGCACCCATAATGTGACCGGTTTGAGTCATATTTGGGCCACAAAGTACCACGGATTTTGGGCACACATGACTAATTTCCTTTATCAGAAATCTATGCTCCTCTCTATTCGATGCGACTCTCGTCTCCTTCACGTGGCAATACGCGTCTTTTGTATACTTTACCTCGTGGGCATGGGCCAGAGACCAAAAGGAGCCGACGAATAAGGTCTTTGATCAACAATTGGCATGGCATTGCCATGCAGACCTACCATTTCTTGCCAAAGGAGCCAAGTCCAACTTACCAATGGTGTCAAAATTATTGAACAAGACCCAGAAACAAGCAGCCTTGATCGCAGATATGTCGTGCAGCCTGTAGTGCCAGTGATTGAAGTCACACAGGAAGACAATGGGATGAAAGATGATGTTGACAGTGATGCAGACATGGAACTGTCATATTAAAAATTATTAAACTTGATATTACTCATCAAATGCACAATATAAGACATTTGGCTTCCTAGGATACATTGAAACGGGGTGCCAATGTGCTCAATGAACTCGAAACCACCCAAAACCGTGGCTTGAGTGAGGACAAATAATGACAAACAGCACATGCTGGAACCGACCATTGCCAGTGCCCACATACTATGATAGTAATACAACTTACATACACATCGGTTGAATGACCACATGCATCTTTCGTGTCACATGCGTTGAAGGGTACATAGATGCAAACAATGTACTCTGGTCAAAGCGAGAAATCCTTTAGATGATGTTTTTTGGGGTCTTGGCTATCGCCGGGCAAGTCCAGAGCAAGCCTGTATTTATTTTCACTTCTGAATTCTGAGAACAGTTTCCAACTCTCTTTCTCTGTCTGCCAGGTGGCTAGGATAACAGTAAGAATACATTTCCCCTCCACATCATGTTCCCAGCAAATCCAAATTACAAATCCTTGTTTACAGTTGAATATCACACCTCTGTCTAATATAAAACTGAGGTACGGCCGAGACCGACCATGGCAGATCATAGGGGGTATGTAAAAGAGGTAAAAAGAAAGAAAGCTCCGTCCATCCGATTGTACAGTAGCATTACATAATCCTTGTTGGCAAATCCACCGAAATCGTCGAGAAGGGTGCGAACAGCGAAGAGGCTGCCTCAAGCAGGCTGTATGAGTAGCCAGGCTGACGAGGGTGAATGGGAATACGAGATGGGACCATTTGGAGGGATGTGCAGGACAGGCTGGGGTGGATGCGGGAATTTCAAAGTGGATGACGAGTGCATGGGTATGTCGTTCACGGGGGCTGTATCTGTACTGACGAATACAACAACTGCAGTGTTTGCGAGTCATCCAGAGCTTGGGCATGAACAAGGGCTTCCAGCTCATGCAGAGCTTCAGCTATGTCGCGAAAGAGGTCGCACCTGTCTAGCTCCAACTCAAGATCAGCGAGCTGCATGTGCAAGCAGCCAAGGTGCTGGGCTGTGGTTTCTGTGAGGGCATGTGTGTCCTGCATGTGTGCATCAAGAAGGGGGTGAAGTGAAGCGGCAAGAGTGAGTTTGCAGCTGAGGCAGAAGCAGTGTGTGAGGTGGGCAGTGGAAAACGGCAATGGAGAGCATGAAATTTAGTGGCACAGGTGTTGAAAGGGGGTAAGGATGGGCCGGGGATGCATTGTCATGGTTGGAAGGGTGGTACAGTAGGATTTGGTGGTGAAGAAAAAATTAGGTGGGGATTCAGTGGATCGTGCATGTCCATCATTGTGCTGGTCCGAAACCTCATCTGTGGCTAGTAGATGGTACTGGACGATGAACTGTTAATGACACCGAGTGCCCAAAGCTCAATGAGGCTGGAACGACCAGCTCACCGCAGTGGTGGTGGTTGCAGTTGTTGTCCAACAGCATCAACAGAACAATCCACGTGGTGTAGTGCTGCAGGTGATGTTGGATATATATTCATCATTAAATGAGTTTGAATACCTTTGAATTTGCCATGCTCTGACCATCTGATTGCATCGTGGAACATTCCAGTAGCATGAATACAGCTTATATACAGCATGAATACAGCTTATATACAGTAGGACATACAGCATTGACACAGCATGCTTGCAGATATAAAAGCAGAGAAGTTACAGCCTGTACTCTAGTCCTTCTATTCCATCATTTTTACAAAGCTTAACCCTGTTCTCCAGGACTTCATCTTACCGAAGCCTTGCCACTGAGTCCTGGCTACTCCATAGTGGATTTTGAGATAAGATTGGCTTTGTCTGTCACAAAGGCTTTGGTAAGATGAAGTCTTGGAGAGCAGGGTTAAGATTCGTAAAAATGGTGGAATAGAAGGACTAGAGTACAGGCTGTAACTACTCTGCTTTTATATCTGCAAGCATGCTGTGTCAATGTTGTATATCCTACTGTATATGTATGTCCTGCTGTATTTGTGCTACCAGAATGTTCCATGGTGCAATCAGATGCAATCAGATGGTCAGAGCGTGACAGAATTCCCATTGTCATCCCAAGTCAATTGTAGTTGTAGTTTCATGTGTTACTGTGGAAGGAAAACCCAAGGAGCTCCTAGTCTGTTCTAGGCCATCATATTGTCAGTACAGATTATGGTCTAATCTGTATTTAGTTGGATATTTCGTGAATGGGAACCTGTACCTCTATTGTCTTCATCCTGTTAACCAGTGATCCCAACCAACCTGACACTATGACCAACTTGTCACGGTGCAGAGTCAGAAGCAATCTGAAATGAGGGAATAAATAATAGCAACCATACCTTCTGCATAAAGTCGTTAACATCTTGCTGCATTATGTCTTCCATTGCACATATTTGCTGCAAGAAAAAGTGCTTGCTTTTGGTATCCACAGTATCCAGACATTTGATTGTGATCTCGAATCCTGTGCTATCTATTGTGTATCAATTTTTGTTGGCTATAAACCCATACGTGTACTCACTTGGGTTTCTGTTGGGTTGTAGTCATATATCCTCTTAGTAGTATGGATGTGGCCTGCCACCCAAGTCTTGTACATAGGTAGTCTCAACCGATGAATCTGAGGTTGGTCGCAAGTATTTGTTGTTGCATTGAGAAAACTATCTTTGCACGAAAATCCTCTGTCCCTGGTCATGGCAAACTGTATCTTGTACTTGTCAAGAGCAAGAACACGATCTCCGCAAGCATCACTCTCATCTGTCTACACATCTGATATGGTGGCCATGAATTTTCAAAGGTGATGTCTCGCATCACTGAAATCTTATTTGTATTCCCCATTTACAGGTGACATGAACAGTTCAGATAAAACATCACAACCATCTAAATTTTGTACACTGGATTCAGCTGGAATATAATCTAGTCTACACTTGAGACTTGATGACAACGGGATAGCAGCAAGGGCTTCATTGACAAGTACAGTATTGACAGGTTTTATGATATTTAAACAAGGAGATAGGGAATGCAGCAGTGTTTGCAGATCGAGAGGTTTGACCTGCAGCGCTGGAACAAATTCATCAGAGAGGATAAGATGATAGTCAAGGAACTACACACTGGAAGGCAAAAATAATGTCCAGGGATCAGACGAGGAGGAAACAGAATTGCTGTGGCCAATGAACCATTCCTGGATAGACACCTTCCAATCAAGGCTGAGTATGATGTCCAAGTCAACTTGAGAAGAAAGTCAGCATTCTAGAACAGTGGCAAAGGATCCCAGGGTGACAGTATTGAGAGTGATGGCAAGCCACGAAGGAAATGGTCAGCCAGGGAAGATGGACCAAAAAAACGAAGAGGATACTATAGTCATGTTGTCAGTAGATGATCTGGAGACATTTGCACACAGAAAGCCATCAAGGAGGTAGACATGGGGATGAAAAAACAGAGCAGCTCTAAGTAGTGTTGTTGGCAGAATTCTGCCACCCTGCCAGCCAGGCAATTGCTGGCGGAAGGTCCAAGGGTCTGGCAGAACCTAAACAGGGCACGAGGCAGGAGTGAGATATCAGCAGTATTTGAGGAAGATGTTACCATCCATGTGGGTGGAACACTGGACATCTGGGATCCAATGACCTTTCTTGCATCGAAAGGCATTAAATCCTCTTAGAATTGCATGTCTCAGGGCTCAGATAGTGTACAAACTATATTTTTGCCTGCAGAATTACCTAATTGAGTTCAGCCAGTTCTGCCTGGCTGGCTGGCCAAACTGACCCAAAACAGTTCTGCCACATTCACTAGCTTGAAGGGACATCGGGATCTGCATAAGCATTTAAAATTTAAAAATTTAAAATGGCTCATGAACGGTGCCTGTGGAGACCTATGTCCATATAAGGACATAGGTCTGCACCCGTGCGTGATCCTGCTTGATCCACGCGTGGGCCAGTTGACACATGACGTGTCAGTCCAGATGAGCCCGGCTGAGTTTGAATTTGAAATCAATCCACAGAACTCTTTCCGCCGCTGTTTTCAAGGACATGTTCTAAATTAATTCCTTTGCAGAGACAATTCACACATCTGCCACATCAATTTTAAGGTAAATTTGCTGTCATTTTCTGCTTAGTAGTCTTATATATGTGCATGCATCTAGTAGACTCGGAGTACAACAACATTAATGCTACAATAAAACCTTCAGATATATCTTAGTGCCAGCTGATTTCTGTGGTGGGAGAGGAGAAAACAGAGGTGAAAAGGAACAACATCCTACACATGCGCTAAGTGGAAAGGGGGAAAATGGAAGAAATGAGGAAGAAGAAAAAGAAAAGTAACATACCCCTGGTTTGAACCCAAACAAGCCGACGTAATTAGCTAATCACGCTCGTAGTAACCAAACCACTAGAGCCTGGTGACCTTATTTATAACTGTGCAAACACTAGTCTCGTTCCCGACGTTATAGGGCAGTTGCTCGCTGGCGCTCGTGGGCAGAGCAGTGGCGGTCCGCCGGACCGCTCGGAATGATCCAAGGCAGATTTTTTTTGAAATTTGATGGGGGAACACTGGTGCAGTTTGTATAGCAACCATGTGATCTAGTCATGCTTTCACAAAAATCCTCACTTGTACCTCACTGTAGCATGTTTTGGCTCCAAATATTTTTTCAATGTCTTCCTTGTTCCATTAACTTCATACTCATATCCAAAATTCCATCCTTTCTTCCTTTCACATGTTGTTTTATGCACTCTAGTCAGGCAAGTGTATTTTATTAGTATACATTGAATGGGAGGCTCGGGGCTCAGAAGACTACCTCTATACATGTTGAATATCTATATGATGCTCTTACCTATGAGATCTGGCCGCCCAACAGCTGAAGTTGGCATGTTTTCTGACAGTGCACAAATGTTGAGTTCCCTCAGTTTCTTCCCCGAGCGCGTTTCTCCATGCCCCCGGGGGAGATTAAGGTCTTGAATACTTGTTTTGAGTGTATGATGTACTTGTATACATTGTAAGGGACCACTTTATGGGGGGCAGTGTTCAAAACGAGCTCTGTGTTCAGTGGTGACAAATGTGACAATAGGGCTGTTCACCGTGCCCGTGACGGGCACGGCCGTCGATTCGACGGGTGAGTGACGGGCACGGACCGTCACCCAACGGACCGTCGAGTTGTTGAAAGGTTTCTTGACGGGACGGGACGGGTGACGGGACGGCCGTCACGGCCAACGGAACGGGCTCGGACCTGCAAAAGTCATTCCACAGAGGAAAGTAGACCAGAAACATGCTCTAATTCACCTAGAATGTGAAATTGAACCAAAGCCTTTCGGAAAGTCGAAATTCTACTGTCAGATGGAACTGAAAGCTCTGTTTCTTCGTCCGTGAAAGGAGGCCAGGGAGCAAAATGGGACCATTATTGACTCTCTGCGTGTCTTTGATGTGTCGCATTGTTCGGGGAAGAATTTAAATCAAGCTGAAGACCAGATCTGTAGGGCAACCCAGAAATGGTAAGATCATCAAACATTCACGGCAAGGCCCGCGCGAGGCCATTATAAGGGAGGTGACGCCTACCAGCCGGTGTGCGAACTTCAGGAGGCAGGGAGACCATTTTGACGCCGAGTTTCGCCAGAGAGATGCGAAGATTTCAGTGGTTTTTACTACCAGACCCGTCGCCCGTCAACAACGGTGAACGGCCGTCATTTCGACGGCCGTCGGCTCACCAATCCGTCCCGTTACCGTCCCGTCGAGATGTCTTTCCAACCCTCGACGGAACGGGTCGGATACCCGTCGCACGGAACCCGTAAAACCGGCGCGACGGGCACGGCGCACAGCCCTATGTGACAAATGCCACAGATCGCATGGTTTCCAAGCGAGCTGCACCAGATGTTTGGGTGTGGGTTCTCGCGCGTCTTTTGCATCATTTTTTTGACTCCGCTTTCGGACTCCGCCACACCCAAACAGCTGGAGCCGAGATTATGCAAACACGACCTCGGCGAAGAGCGGCGACATTGGTCAGCATTTGTCCACTTTAAGCAATGCTGTGCGTCGAGATATTTTTATCTTGAATTCCATTCGCTGGGTTCTATGTCTACTTGAGGCTTTACCTCCGAATAGACATAGGTCTTGAAATCGGTGATCCGGACTTGGGATTCAAGATAATTCAAGTTAGCGCAAATGCTATACCACACGCTACGGTGAGTTTTGAGCTCAGATTCCTCGCGGAGATGATCTCTGTAGATCTTGAAATCTCTCTCTCTTTTCCCCTTTTCTCTCTCTTTTTGCAACTTGAAAAAACTTGAATTCCGCCGCTTCTCCACAGACAGCCGCGTTTAATGACGACTGGATACTAGACAACAAGGTGTCTCAGATTGTTATCAGAATTTAAAGTGAGACAAAAGGGAGACATCGCACTTGACATGTCCAAAACAAGCCAGGCAAATCTCCATACAGGTCGGCCACAACAGTAACACTAGATTTATGGTCATGCGGATGAAAAAACCTTCGGAGGGCGACCCAAAACCCACTACATATGTACTAAAGATACGTGGGAATATGAATTTAGCGACCATGATAAGATAAGATTATCAAAGACCAATCGGTCGGGCCCGATCTCGTTGTGATCGTGATCGGATTTTTCCATCGCATGTGTTTTCGAGGTGCACAGCCATCCTTGTCCCTTCGTCTTGCCCTTGGGCCTTGCCCCTGCCTGCCCCTTGTCTGTTATACAGCTAGTATCGAGTTACAAGTACAACATAACTATTGCTCGCCCTTTCCCCTCGTGAAAGTTGATTAAGTCGTTAAGCATACGGGATGCATGGGATCATGGAAGTGCGTGTCGTGCGCGCGGTACCGATCTGACAGAGACCTCAGAGCCTGAATGAACGGGACTTGGTCAGCGACAATTAGGCAGGGGGGAGTGGGGAGGACGATCGAGCAAACAAAGAGGCGATGCGCGCAGAGCCACTCGTCGAAAAGCGACTCACATTAAGCCCCCAAATAGCCGTCCAGACTTTGCCAGCCCGGAGAATTGGTAGACGAAATAGCCCAGCGTGGTCGCCGCCGCCAGTGAGAGCACAGCGACGACGTACAGCGTCGTCGTGGATCCCCCCTCCGACCCCCACACGTCCGCGCCAGACTTGGGGTGCGGGTCCTCGTAGATAGATACAGTGGCTCGCATTGTGCTGGATTGCCAACGCTGCGGTGGGTGCGTCGAGGAGAAGGGAGAATTGGTGAAAGGCACGAAAGGCGTGAAAGGGGAAGTGGATGACAATGCGTAACGAAGGGCTGACTATATGCGATTCGCAGTCGGAGTCGGAAAACACGGATCACAGGTCCTGAAGTGGTTGTACTTACGGTCACAGGGTGAGACAAAGTGTCCGCCCGCAGAAAAGTTTCCTAATTGCGAAGCAGTCTTAGCTTCCCCACTTATTAACGGTGATCCAAAAGGCAATCGTGTCCACATCTGATTGATCCCAACCACGGCAGACGCCCACAGCGGTCTCCCAAATGCCTGGACTTGAGCCCGGTATTCTTAGCGGCCGTTGGAGACAGAACGTCTCACAGCGGGTGGCTAGGCAGTGGATACTAGACAATACCCCAGCACCGATGTTGTCGACGGAATGGATGATCGCTGAGCCACTACTGCGCGTCTATCGGGATTTGTGTCATCCTAGTTTAACGCCCTCGCTAAGGTACGCCATTTAGTTAGGACCCTGATAACAGAGCAGGTCTAGGCTGCAACGAACAAGGCAACGAGGCGCGGAAGTCGAGGTTAGACGGTCGGCATCGTAGGCGACGGTAGAACCAAGTCACCTTCCTGTCATTAAACATGCTTAAAATTACCCAACGCCTCTGGCATTTTCTCGGAGATCCAGAGGCACAAATCCGAGAACCAGACACTGTTCTTTTTACTTTCTTGCGCGTCGCCACGGTCACGTGCATATAGACACTGTCCTTCAACTTTTTCAAGAAGTGCTCTGGGTGCGAATTGTACACCCTACTGTTCATCAGAGTGGAACTGGAAGGCCCTCTGGATAATTACTTAGGCTGAACTGGTTACGTACATTGGACCCACCGATTGTCACTGGCAACTTTAAGATGGTGGCGCCTGTCGGCAAAGCCTACCAAAGCACAAGCGCACCGACAATCCTCCAGAGATGAAAAGCCCGTGCAAAGCTCGTGGCAGGATAACGGTGCATGGCTCCAGACCGTTTGAGCTCAGTTTAGTTCGTTAAGAGGATTTGAAACATTCAGAGGGGAAGAAACGAGGTGGCTGAGACGGGTTATTGGTCTCTAGAGTGAACGATACTCCAATCCATGGAGCCGCGCTTATGTTACGGAAGTCCTCAGCCGTATCGTGTCACTGATCTCTTCCAACGCCTTCAAGTTGATCTGTTAATCCGCTGGCGCAAGTCGCAGGAACCAGGACTGCTAAACTCGGAAACGACAAACTGAGCATCGGTGGTGATATACATTCTCCGCGGAATATAGGAGAAAATACGTCCACAATCATCCAAGCCGATCTGAGCCATCATCTTGGACGAATATCGACTTGCTCTTGACGGCCTTGACGCGGTCATCCTTGATCATCCTGACCCAAGTCAGATAAAGAGAAAGCGGAGGGCCGACAAACAACGCACCTCGCATCCACTCTCAGATCCTCCCCCTCCACCCCGACGACCGCCTGCGGAGTCTTCGCATCGAGCACCTGATCGATCCTCTGATGTCAGGCTTCAAAAGAGGGCAGAGAGCCACACGGCGCACGTAGTGGTTGTCGCAGTGCGGGCAGTACTCGTCGCTCTCCTCGTAGACGGACATGTCCTTCCGGAACGCCTTCTTGCACTTCTTGCACATGAACGCCATCTCCGCAGTCTTCGACAGCGGGTGCGTCTGTGCCTCCGCGTGGCACTCCGCGCAGTCGTACCAGAGTTTGCAGCACGGCGCGCGTATCGCCACTTGCGCGTTTAGTATGTGTTTACTGCAGACGACAGAGAAAGCTGATGGGTATTCAAATTCACAGGACGGATAGCAGAGACACAAAAGAAGATCGGAAGGGGGTGAATGGCTAGCAGGACTGACCACATCGCAGGATACGGTGTCGAGGGGCAGGAAGGGAAGAACGTTCAAGAAGAGTCAGGAAATCTAATACAGACAAACAACGCCTTCAGCCACAAATAGATAATTTCATTGCGTAGCTAACCAAGTACATTAGAGGGTAGCACAACAGAATTGCGGATCTACATAACACAGACAGCACAGACAGCACGAGTAGATGAGGGAGGGGGGGGGGGGGGGGGAAGTCCGCTGTAAGAATGCACATCACTGGAAGAGAGCGACGAAGTTGCTGGGGAAGATATGCTTTCCCCTGATTCTCCTCGCATCGTCGAGCAGCTCGCCGCTCCACCATCCATCCTCCGGCGTAGCAGTAACAGCAATGATATCGCCCTCCTGGAAGTCGAACTCCTCGTCAATGGTCGCAGTGTAATTAAACAGTGCTTTGACTAGAGAAAATAGATGTGAGTGCGTCGAAAGACCGGTTGATCATGAACCGCACCATAGAATAAGATCCACTTTCCGTCCGAGGTCTGCTGCTGCTGCTCCATAGATCGCTGAGGCTGAGGCGATGGCGACCGCCTCACAGGCTGCTGCTGCCGGAGCTGCAGTTGCTGTTGCGATTGCCGCACAAGCTGCTGCTGCTGCACCTGTTGTTGTTGCTGCTGTAGCTGTTGCTGCTGCTGCTGCCGCACATCGGGGAAATACCCGCCGCCGGACGACGCCGACACCCCGCGCTGCAGGCCGTTCACTGTCCCGTACGCACTCGCATGTGGCTGCGGCTGGTATACCTGCTGCTGCTGCTGCGGGGGCGGCTGGTACGACGCGGGTGTGTACGTGGGCTGCACGGGTGGCGGCGGGGGAATGTAACTCGGCTGTAGCTGCGGCTGGTACGGCGTGACCGCACCATACGCCGGCTGCAGGGGCGGGGGCGCGGGCACAATCGCACCCGGCGTGCCCATGTAGCTCAGCCTTCGCTGTGCGTTGGGATTGTACGGCGTCTGCGTCTGTGGTGGAGGGGCCACCTGCTGCACTGGCTGACGCTGTAGCTGTAATTGCTGTTGCTGTTGCTGTTGCTGTTGCTGCTGTTGCTGCTGCTGGTACCGCTGCGCCATCTCATCGTGCATCACTCGCCCGTTCGGATCCAGCACAATGCCCACATTGTTCGGGCTCACCGCGCCAGCCCGGCTCGCACTACGGCCCACGGTGCCTGTGTTGCTCGGCGGCGGCGCGATGTAGCTTTGTCGCACATTCGCGATCGCAGGTGCAGGGCTCGGACCGCGCGACATCGGCTGCGGGCTGCTGCTCCGCGACCCCCCGTGTGCGCCGATGCCGGAATACCCCATCTGACTCGACGGGCGCGCGAGGTTCTGCCCCTGGCTCTGACTCTGGCTGTGGTTGTACGCGTGACTCGGGCTGGGGCTCGGCGACGCGCCCGTGTAGCTCCCGCGCCTGCTGTTCGAGCGGCTCACAGACTTGCGCTCGCCGGGGAGCGACTGGTGGTAGTCCGTCAGCACGTCCTGGATGATCTCAGAGCCCGACGGCCCCGCAGCCGACGCGGGGCGCATGAACGCCGCCGTGATGGGTGCAGGTGCAGGTGACGTCGGCCGCGACGCGGATGGGTGCATGCCGACCACCATCTCAGCAGAGTTGCGGTAATCCCGCATCGCAGGCGCAGGAGAATGTGAGCTCGAACCTGGCGTGGACATCGTATTATTTGTACCCGGTGCCGCCAACGAGGAAGGCCCAGCACTCTGAGGCGCGACCTCCATCGTCCCACGGCGCAACGGCGCAGCGGTTGTCCGCGCGGTGCTCCGTCGTTGCACAGTACCCGACTGGCTTTGGAGGGCTTCCATCTGCTTCGCGAGCGGATCGAAACCGCCATTCTGGGGCGAAGACGACAGAGATACCCGGCTCGATGACCCAGCCTGCTGCGTCGGGTCCTTCGACAGGTCGACCTTGTATGCGTTCTGGCCAACCTTGATGTATGTCTCGGCGTTGGGGTCAATGGGCTCCGCGAGCGGGTCGCGCGGCGGGACGCGGTACGAGGGCGAAACGGATGAGGCTGTCGTCGGCCGCCGTGACAGGTCTGGTGGAGGGGCGCCATTGATGGGCGAGACGCCGTTCGTCTGCGGCTGCGGCTGCGGCTCTACGCTCGGGGCAGGCCGACGGCTCTGGGTCGACCGGCGCGAAACGGTCCCGGCGGCAGGCGCAGGCTCTGCGTCTCCGCGGCGTACACCACCCCCAGCACCCATGCCTGCGACGTTCGTCAGAGGCTCCTCCTCCTCTGGCTGGGCGGAATTGCGCCGCACAGGAGGCGGGCGTTGGGTCGAACGGGGGAAGTTGGCAGAGTGGAACGTGGGGCGGGATGAGGAGGACGGAACGGCGCCGGGGTCGCTGAAGTTGACGTACCCTGGAGGGTCGGGGATCAGGTCCCCTGTCCCGTAGTCGCGCACGAACGACTCCATGTCCTTCTCTGGTTCCATCTGCTCGAGCGCGAGCCGCATTTTCTCGCACGACTGCAAACAAAGATCAGCAGCAGCCTTGAAAGAAGGATGAGAACACCCGCCTCGTCGTCAGACACACAGACGGTCGACACAGCGTTGGCATACGCCCACATGTTGTCCTTTGTGAATTCCAGTCGATCCTCCTCGAGGTCCTGGCAGCTATCGCAAAACACCCTCCAGTCCTGCTCCCACTTGGCGGCCGTGTCCGCGAGAGCCTTGGCAAAGTTGGCAAAGTCACGCTCGTTTTGGATGACAGTCTGCTGCGCGCGCTCGAGCTTGAGGTGGATACGCTCGGCGTCCTTGCCCTGCACAAGGCCGAGCTGCGCGGTGTACGAGTTGATGCGCATGCAGTCGTTCTCGTACTTCTCGCGCGCCTTGTTCACGTACGCCTCCTGAGTCTGTTTCGCCTTGAACTCCTTCTCGATGGCGCTCTGGTAATTCTTCTTGTGGTGCTGCTGCTTCGCGTGGAACGCGGACGTCTGGGCCTCGAGGTCGGCGCGGACTTGTTGCGCGAGCGTGAGGTGGAAAGCGGCTTGTCGATCTGTCTCGCCGCGGATTGTGTCTAGAGAATTGCGCAATTCACTGTTGGGGTGGTCAGAGGTGCATATTCAGACAGGTTTTTTCGGGTCCGACTTGTCGACCACATCTGAAGTTTGGATGTTAGATTGATCTGACATCAAGCTGCCCCACATTTCGAACAAGTTGAACAAGTCGAAGTACAAGTCGGCCTCGGAAAGTAGACAGCTGAACGACGACTTACCCTATCTCATCTCTGCCAAGGGTTTGCTTCGCCAACTTCGCCAGCCGTTTAGCGTAATCGTCCTCAATAGTGGCCCTAAGATAGTGTGAAGACCAAACCGAACCTTCCAAACTCCTACGTACCTCTCCTTCCAAAAGTTTCGTAGCTCATCCATGGTCCGAGCGGCGCCGCGCATGCGGGCAAAGAGAACATCGACGCCACCATCGCTGGGCCCCCAGAATGAGTTACAAAAGTCGGAGAATCGGTGATTAGGCCCCGGGGAACTTCCTCGTGCATATTTGGACAATGAAGTCGTCGAAGCTTGTCGTCTATCAGACATTGGGGTCGTTAAACAGTCGTCAAAGGTCGAAACCAACCCTAGTTTGGGGCTGTGAACACGTGTCAAGACATAGGCCCCCAGTTTCAGCAACAGCAAACAGTCCCCGCGTTTCCCGCAAACCTTCGTGTTTCAACCACGATTCGTCCCGCTCCTCCTTCTACCCGCTCAGTTCACTTTCCCTGAGTATCTATCGCGAAAACCACCTACAGAAACGAGTCTACGAGTTGGTTTGTTGCTAATCTGAAGGTTCCATCAAGGGTTCCGGGTCGACACTGGCAGCTTGCAACTGAGCAGAACTTCGGCACTGTGACACTTGAATTAAATTCCACAGCTGCCACACGCAGCAATGTGACCACTGCCGTGACGCGTCTCCGCAGACCTGGCCCCCATACATGCTGTGATGTGTGTCTTGGGGGCCCTACGCCGATTCGTTGAGAGTCAGCATCTCACACGGCCGAGTCTCCCATAAGTGAAGGCGAAGCTGCTTAGTTCTCCACCCAGCATATTGCTCGGTCGCACTTATGACCAACGATCGAACAACCTTGGCGCCACACCACTCCCAGAGAACGAGTAACTCAACAAAGTTTTAGTAGTCCTGCGCTGAAACTAGACGTCTACAAGTGCGTATATTCATTAATAATTCCCATACCTTGCACCACCTCGACAAATAGTGCGTTTCTCGTACTTCCCCTACCCCTGTTAGCAAACACTTGCCGCAGAGCTATTTTTCACGTCAAGAAATTTGCTGGACTCCGATGATGCACGAGGTTGAGTCGTCTTGGGCTTGCTGTCCCCGTAATTGTCATATGGATTCTTCATCTCGTGTCAAGATAGAGAGAAGGTATTAACATTCACTCTTCAAAAGGGCGATCAAGCTTGAAGTATCCAACAATTTCCCCACCTGCGGAATGTCTCACCAATGAGTGAATCGCAGGTTTCAGCGCCATCCACTATGAGAATTGCGAACGCTTGAAAATGAATGCGGCACCGGAATACGGCTGTACCCCCAAGAATTCACTGTCGAGAGTAAAATTCACATATCGCTTGCAGTATTTATGGGCCGCTTCCCGCTGCTCTGTGTACCTCCAGGAGTGCACTCTTGAGGGGCATGGCGTTAACAACTGAGACCAAGCCAACTGCCTGGTCCTGAGTCCAGCTGCACCAAAAATTAGGTCAGCCAGCAATATTTTGGATTTCCGACTCTAGCCATGAGACTCGTCCGCGACACACATCCGCAATCCTTTATTTCCCGATTCGTCCAAAGCTGTGTGTTTCCTCTAGACAACGAAGCCAAGCACCGACACTGCCACACGGCACAAGACACGCAGGCTGCGGCACAGTGCGGCACTCCAGTTTGACTCTTTCTTCCTGACCACCACCATCGGTCCAGAAAGTAAAGATGCAAATGGCATCGCACGGGGCGCGGGCTCTAGCCCGTAAGGCCCCGCAGACAACCCGCTCTATACACATCCCGTCCTTGCGGCCCCAGTCTGTAGGTCTCGGCAAGCGACTCCTCACCCAAACCCGCCTTGCGCTCACTCGATTCGTCACCCACCTCACTACCCCTGGAACCGGCACCGTATCATCCGTTGCCCGCTCTTTCCATTCAAATCCAACGATTCAGCAGCGCCTGTCGTTCACAGCACGCACCACCCTTGCGCGACCTCTCCATAGTCACTTCCTCCCGCGCGGACCCGTGGTCCCGCGCACGATGGCCCAGGTTGGACTTGGAACTGCGCGGAACTTCTCCTCGGGCCGCCCGATCTTCCAGCAGCTCGCAGACAACATCCCCATCGCTGGCCGTGCATTCTACGAGGCCGACTGGGAGCTTGAGGTGCAAAAGGAGCGCGAGAACATGCAGCGCCCCGCAACGAAGCACAAGTCGAAGAAACCCGCCTCGAAGGAGATGCTCAAGGCCAAGGCCAAGCCCGCGGCAGCGGCAGCGCCTTCTGAGTCGGCTGCAGTAGCTGAAAGCGAGATCGAGCACTACTTCCCCGCCCCCCGCGTGCCCGATGTCACCACGAGCCTCCTTATCCCCCTCGCCCCCACCCCGACCGCGCGCGCGCCCCTCCCCGAGTTCACCTCCGCCGCGCAGCCTGGCCGCCTCCCGCTTCCCACACTCCTCGCGGTGCATGACGCGCACGAGACGCACGCGCTGCGCGTGTCCTCGCTCTTCCACCGCCTCGACACCGCGGACGTCTGGGCGCGCGGCGTCGTGTGCTCCGCGTACTCGACCGGCGCCGGCGCGGGCGTGTGCACCGTCCTGCGGGTCGAGTTCGCTGGCTGGACGCAGGCGGAGGTGCGCGGCGTCATCGGCGAGAGCGGCACGGGCTGGTGCGTGCTCGAAGAGACGCGCGGCGTGCGCGGGACCGAGCAGAGCCACGACGCGTACGCGTACGACGAGGACGACGACGCGTCCTCCGAGACGTCGTCCGTGCTCTCGGGGCTCGGGTTCGAAGACCCCCACCCGATGCCCCCACGCGTAGACATTGACCCCGCGCAGTCGTTCGTGCTCCCCACGCTCGACTTCTCGTCGTCCTTCCTCGCGTCGAGCACCGCCGCCAGCAGCACCGCCTCGGACTTCTTCGCGCATTCGAACAGCTCCGGCTCGGACTTGGGCTCGGACTCGTGGTCTGACGATGCGTCGTCGATCACGTTCGTCGACCCCCCGTCGGAGAACGGCTGGTTCGGCTTCAGCTCCGACTTTGTGCAACTCCAGGCGCAGGCGCGCATGGGCATGACGCCCGAGCCGCGCGAAAGCGCGTTTGCTTGAGATAATTATCTGCTTCGATTCACTAAGTATGTTACTTCCCTCATCTTCTGTATCTCGTCCTGTATCTTTGCAGAGGCTACCACGCTCCCTGTTCTCGACTCCGTTTCTCTGCTTCATGACCTTACTATTTCCCTCAGTGTTATGCATATGTATTCGAATTCCTTGTACCGTTTCTTGACAAGCACAATGAATGAATCAACTTGTCGGGAAATTCAATGTCAGAAGAAGGGTTAATAAATCCAAGGAAGCCAAATTTTCCGCAACCCCGCCACTCAACACGCTCTCCGCGCAAACACATACGTCGTCAGGCTCATCGCCTTGAGCGGCAGCGCCCACCCCGCACCCTTCCCCTCCGCGGCGCGCGGGACAACGGCAAAGTCCTCCTCCGCCGACGTGCGGAACGCTGCGCTCGCACACACACGCTCAGGGAATGCCAGCGCGAGCGTCGCATCCGTCGCGTTCGGGTTCATCGCGAGCACCGTGAACGTCGTGGGCGAGGCGACCGCCATCATGGACTGCTGCGCGTCGGGTCCGAGCAGCGCGTGGCGCTGCGTGCCGGCTGCGAGGGAGGGGGGGTCAGGGTGTTTGGTATTACGGACGGAGGGCACACACGTTTGACGAAGTTGCCGAAGTGCTTGTATGTCCAGTAGTGTTTCGTGAGGTCTGAAAGGGCTCGGTCAGCGGCGGTGTGAAGTGCGGACGGGCGGCTTACAGAGGTCGTAGTTCTGGTTCGTCGCGTAGTCGGCGTCGTAGTATATCACGCCGTCCTGCGGAAGATCAGTTGCGACGTGCGGTGACGAGTGGACGGAAAGCTTACGGTCCATCCGTCGGGGTTTGGTGTGGTTACGCAAGTCTTGTTGTTCAGAGGCGAGCACCCGATGCCTGCACACGGCTATCTCAGCACAAAGTACGTTTCTTGGTGAAACCCGGCAACTGACCGTTGGACACAAGAGTCCAGAACTAGAGAAAGGAGGTGTCAACAAGGGGCATCCGGCACAATATCGCGTGTACGTACATCATAGTGTGGTTCACCACCCACCACGAAGCTCTGTGAGATGCAGCAGCTCAGGCAGTGCCAAGCACACTTGCAGCGAAGCACGCACCTGGAACATCATGCTGGTGAACATGAGCGCGTTCGTGATCGTCGGGTCGTATCCGCCCGACCATCCACGTCCGGTCCCGTTGGCCTCACCGAGGGAGCAGCAAATTTCCTGCGGCAACGTTTGCAAGACGACCTCGAGCATGGAGAATTGGGCGACGACGTACTGACATCCACGACGCGGTCTGGGGGTACAGTGACTTTGTGAGATTCACGTAGGCCAGGTAGGCGTCGTTGGTCGGGAACTCGTAAGTGTGGTGAACAAGCGCGGCGACCTAGTGTACAGGGATCGATATCATTTAAATGTTTGTATGGTGGATACGCTAAGCGTACCTTGTCAATGACCTCGGGGAGCCACGTCGAGTACTCGGACCGCGCACGGCTCATTGACGAGGACTCGTCGGCCAGAATGCCGACCTTCGACGCGAGACCCTTGGCCTCGAGGGCACTGTAGAGCCCGGTCACAACCTCGGCACGCCTACATGATCGTCAGATGAGCGCGGGGATAACATGCTTGGACATACTGGTTCGCGTCGACTTCCATCCCCTCCTGCCCGCACGGAGACGGACCAAAGTTGTTGTCCGGCTCGTTCATCGGGGAGATGTACTTGATCATGAGTCCATCATCCCGCCAGTGAGAGATAACATCCGCCAGGAACGTCCCGTACTCGAGACCCGTCCCTGTGCAGTGTTTAGCTTCAATGCTTTGTGACAGAAGAGGCACCTTACCGTTGACGAACTGGCCATTGCAGCTGGCGCCGCCAGACGTCATCGGGGCCGGGGCGCTGTTCACGAACGCCGTGAGGGCCACGCCGTGGGCGGCTGCCTGCTTCAGGAAGTAAACGCCCTGTGCATCCGCGCTCCAGTTGTACACCCCCGGGCTGACGTAGAATGTCTCAATCGCGCGAACGGGGTTCGACACGTTTACGCCGCCGCTGCCGATGTTCCACCGGTAATTGCTCAGGCCCAGGCCCTCCTCTGAGAATAAGAGCGCAGACAGCTTTTGGCGGACGGGCTCGGGAAAGTGGTAGAGGTCATACGGCCACCATGCGCCCGACCCGCCGATACCGAGGAACGTCTGGGCCGGGGAGGCAGATACAGTTGCCGCGAGAACTGCATTCGGGGAAGATGAGAGGATCGACACCGCAGCTACGACGGCAACACGTCTCAGAACACGTTTGAGGTCGAGAAACATGGCGGTAGAAAGTCCAACGCGGAGAGAATCTCCTAGCTCATCGTATAAATGCCGAAGAATCATAGTAGAAGCGGGCCAGCAGGGCCAGGAAGCGATGCAATATTGATGGGTTGGATTGGTGCATGGCTGGAGATAAGTATGGAGTTGATAAGATAGGCGGGACCCACTCGGGGGCGGGGAGCCGTGATGAGCAGGATCTGGCGATGTACCTCAGAGATTATTGAGATTGGGCCACTTCATGTGGATTTGGGTCCGTTCGATCGCCCTTCAGCACTTCGGACGCAGATTGGAGGACATAAAGCGCTGCACTATAGTCTATACATACACTTGAACGTCAAGGTTGGGTGAAGAAGCTCATCACCGGCACGTGTCCATCGGCGCGAAAAGACTGCCGTCAAGCACGAGCAAACAGCGCGTGGGCGGTACCGTTAGACGCGCAGATAACTGGATGAAGCTCAAATTCCGAATATGTTCCGACGTCGAATTCTTTTGTTCTCAACTTTTCCCGGTTGTTTCTTAACGGGACCGCGCCGGAATATACCTACCTACCTACCTACAAGATGATAAAAAATGGTTCTTATGCCCGGGCCGGAACCGTGACCATTAATCCCATGTCTGCTTTTGACAGCCAAAGAACCTCCAAGAACTTGATATGGAACAGTCAGTTGCCCATCGAAAGTCAGATGGGTGGGCTCGGTAATGGTGTTTGTGGGCATCAAATTCCCTTATAGGGCTCAACCGAATTTGGTTGAGCCTAATTGGGCTCAACCTAATCCGGTTGAGCCTAGTTGGGCTCAACCAAAATGAGTAATAAATCACGTGGCACGGCAACATCCGGGTACTGCTGCCTTTATTTGTTTTACGTCGTTTTCACCCAATACACCATCCTTTCAGCAGATTTAAATTGCTAAATATTTCTATATATTACTGTGTCATACTCTGAGTGGGCTGCATCTATCAAACTTGGTTATACATCCTAATTATGATGAATACCACATCACATGCAGTTACTTGAAGGGAAAATTCATTTACTAGGTATTTACCAAAGTCTGGTTACATGTTGTGTCTAGATATCCACATCCTTCACATGCCATCTGGCCACAGTCACCACAAGGATTTTTACAAAGATCCCTTTTGCTGCCACCTTTACAACCTTCCTTTCTACACTTTCAGCACTTTTTTTTTGCAGTGTTTTGGCATTTCGCCTGTGACAAAGGCATCAGCTGTAGCTTCCTGCTTTTTTTGTTCCAGAGCTCTGGCTCTGGCTGAAATTTGAGAACTCTTCTTGTTCGCAGTGTGGAGTTACTTGGCGTGATAAGAACGTAAATGTTCATGAAGCTAACTACCATTTGTCAATACCTTTCTTGACAAGTTGGTGCTGTCAACATACCTCGTAAAAAATTGTATCTCTGTTGGCAGTGCGGATCCTGAAGTAATCGGGGGATTGGGGATCCATGTCGTCATCGAAGTCGTTATCTGATTAATGTGTTTGTCACTGTTTACACTGTTTGGCGCGCTCATGGGATGTAAATATATCTGCCTGAGTCGGCTCAGGATGCCTTGAGCTGAGATGCTTGGTAGTATAGCTTTCATTATATATCTGGAGCCCTCTGAGAGTCATATATTTCCCTTTCCTTCCCTCTTTCTCTTTCCTTTTTTAGTTATTTATTAATTATTATAAAGCACCCACAAACACCGTTACCGAGCCTGGGTGGGCTCGGTAATGGTGTTTGTGGGCATCAAATTCCCTTATAGGGCTCAACCGAATTTGGTTGAGCCTAATTGGGCTCAACCTAATCCGGTTGAGCCTAGTTGGGCTCAACCAAAATGAGTAATAAATCACGTGGCACGGCAACATCCGGGTACTGCTGCCTTTATTTGTTTTACGTCGTTTTCACCCAATACACCATCCTTTCAGCAGATTTAAATTGCTAAATATTTCTATATATTACTGTGTCATACTCTGAGTGGGCTGCATCTATCAAACTTGGTTATACATCCTAATTATGATGAATACCACATCACATGCAGTTACTTGAAGGGAAAATTCATTTACTAGGTATTTACCAAAGTCTGGTTACATGTTGTGTCTAGATATCCACATCCTTCACATGCCATCTGGCCACAGTCACCACAAGGATTTTTACAAAGATCCCTTTTGCTGCCACCTTTACAACCTTCCTTTCTACACTTTCAGCACTTTTTTTTTGCAGTGTTTTGGCATTTCGCCTGTGACAAAGGCATCAGCTGTAGCTTCCTGCTTTTTTTGTTCCAGAGCTCTGGCTCTGGCTGAAATTTGAGAACTCTTCTTGTTCGCAGTGTGGAGTTACTTGGCGTGATAAGAACGTAAATGTTCATGAAGCTAACTACCATTTGTCAATACCTTTCTTGACAAGTTGGTGCTGTCAACATACCTCGTAAAAAATTGTATCTCTGTTGGCAGTGCGGATCCTGAAGTAATCGGGGGATTGGGGATCCATGTCGTCATCGAAGTCGTTATCTGATTAATGTGTTTGTCACTGTTTACACTGTTTGGCGCGCTCATGGGATGTAAATATATCTGCCTGAGTCGGCTCAGGATGCCTTGAGCTGAGATGCTTGGTAGTATAGCTTTCATTATATATCTGGAGCCCTCTGAGAGTCATATATTTCCCTTTCCTTCCCTCTTTCTCTTTCCTTTTTTAGTTATTTATTAATTATTATAAAGCACCCACAAACACCGTTACCGAGCCGATGGGTGTAGAGCTCCTGAAGATCTTCTAAAAGTAAGATTGCTCGGTCCTTTAAAACCCGACTGTAGAAAGAGCGCTTCCAAAGGACGCGTTGTCCCACCGTTCCCCACCCCCGAAACATAACCTCCACAACCATAGTACATTTTTTTAATAAGAGGTGTATTAATACGTACGTCGGTACCACCACTACATGCCGATATCGAACGACGCTAAGATATGTAATTGCTAAACGAGAGTCGGGCCTCCTGGAGGTCAAATTGGCATCCTATGTATATATACAAGTACGAAAACATAAATAAAAGGCAGTTCAGCGTGGTGTGAATGTCAGCCGCGTCGGGACCTTCTCTGAGACATACAGATCTGCGATTGACAGTGATGGTGAGCATGGGGCCACACGCAGACGCGGTGGGAAGACATACCGATGGGTGACGTGAAGTTGTGTACCAGGGGATTGAGGTTGTTCGGTGGGCGGAGGTTGTGCTGCGAGATGTTGCCCTCTGTGAGGCCCAAGATGCCGCCCATCTCGACGTCGTGGCCGCGCCGCCGGTTCGGGCGCATGACCGGCAACTTCGGGAGTCCGGCGGGCTCGTCGTCGTCGTCCCACTCCTTGTGCACGGGGTGCGGCGACGCGACGCTGCCGCTGACATGGCCATCCTGCGTCGTCACGAAGCTGTACCGCTGCTTGGTCGGCGAGGAGGGGACGTAGTGCACCCCGCCCGGCGCGTTCGCCGAGAATGAGTACTGCGAGATGGCGTCGTGCCGGTCATCCATGTTGTAGCTCGAGCCGTTGTTGCCCCGCGAGCGGAGGCGGCGGCGTTCGCGCGACGCGTCCTTGGCGGCGATCTCGCCTTCCACGGAGCGGGGGAAGAAGATCTGTATGCATGGTGGGTGAGCAGATGTCATGTCACGCAATGCGTGGATACGCACGACAAGGGTCAGGGCGGACGAGATGCAACACCCGAATGCGGCGATCATCGTGAGGAAATCTGTGAGCAAGTCAGATCGACGACAGTCGCATAGGATATAGAGAGACGTACCGGTCCAGAGCATGCTCTCGTTGACATGGGAGTGGATTCGTACGCCGTCCGCGCCAAGGATGACGAAGGGCACGACGAAGATAAAGCGAAAAACGATCCGGATCATCTAGACATATCATCAGGGCTGGACATATTCGTGGACCAGCAATCAGCGTACGTTGAGTTCGTGGAACTTCGTCAATCGGACGATGGTTTCGTTGTCGACGCCTTCAGCTTTCTACGTCGCAATGAGCTTTCAATGGATTTTGGACGAAAGAACGAGACTTACCAAGCTTGACAGGAAAGCTGGGAACGCCCATCTGGAGGTCAGATAAGTGGTGTGATCCTATGGCGTTGATGGGATGAATACGTACAGGATGGGGGTAAACCACAACGTGAGGGATAAGCTTCCTAAGCTTCCGCCAAGGAATGTATACGCCTCGCACTGGCATGGACGTTCAGACAGCAGGAAGACAGCGACATGACGTGACACACCTTCAGCGGATCATCCCGAGTGAGAGTTGTCAGGAGTGGCATGTAGATGACCGCGACGATAGAGCCAAAGATCCAGGTGCGGAAATACCAGCTGCGGAACCAATCCTGCTGCGCAGAACCTGCATTCACAAGGAAAAGCCAGAAACAAAGCTCTGCGAAGTGTGGCGTCAGACGGTGGGTCCAGGGAGAGTATCAATGAAATATTGAATACCTTCCAAATGAGTTATCCTGCAAAAATGTTAGCATGGAGCCACCAGAGGATGGAAAAGAGGGATGTACATTTCCATACTCCAACCCACTGTGAACATGAGCATCAAGGGAAAGATGGCACGACGGGAGGATTCGGGCCACTCGGTGTATGGCTTCGGAATAACTGGATGTGAATTGAGAAGAGCCTCCTATATATACAGCAGACGGACGCACCATTTCCTTCAATCGAGATGAAGCCTTGCCGATACTTGATGATAGCGAAACCCAGAGCGTATGTCAATATTAACGGCACACTGAGCAGGTACGAATACTGGGAGATCTGTCAGGAGGAGTATACCGATTGCGGGTGCTGATGCTGACCGTCATGACCCTCTTGAATGCTCCAGAATATGGGCCGTTATTCCACCTTCGGAATAGATTTAGTGGTGTTCATTTGTGGCGAAGGTTCCCCGACGCACTTCAAGCACTTGAAGCGGTCAAACGACCACATGTGGAACACCAAGAAGGCAAAGAGCTGTCCGCCATCGTCTTAGTTCGAGTTGGATAATGGATCCAAACTTACAATGCATGATATTATAGACCATACAAGGTAGGTTGCGGGAGACGTATGAGACATTGCACAAAAAAGCTGGGTATGCCGCCAAAATGAAAGCTCGAGCCGGCGAGAAAAGGAAATATTAGTATGGCTGCAGGTGGAGGTCGAGCAAGCTGTGGGATCAGGCGGGCCATACTGTTATATGGATCGCCACATGACACAAGCACAAGATTGATGCAGATCCCGGGTTTGATGGGCAAGCGCCGTCTGTCAAGCGAGCGTTTTACCCCAGATTGGCTGTGAGCATGCGCGAAATGGTCCATTGCAACGGTAAAAACAGATAAAACTTTGATGAAGTTTGGGAAAATTTATTGGAAACTTCGGTTAAAAAATACAAGA
The DNA here is from genome assembly GCA_029204085.1 of Mycena sp. CBHHK59/15. Classification (NCBI taxonomy): domain Eukaryota; kingdom Fungi; phylum Basidiomycota; class Agaricomycetes; order Agaricales; family Mycenaceae; genus Mycena; species Mycena sp. CBHHK59/15. The sequence continues at coordinate 196,368 of JARGXW010000002.1, forward strand.
GAGTGACAGGCCCCCGGTCACTATCTATTCTGTCGATCCGGCACATAGAGTAAATCAACGACGATTTGAGAAGGTCTATCTCCAGAACCAGCCAGCCCCACAAGTTTTGAACCATCTGCAGCGATGCGGAGGCACGAAAAACGGCTGATCCCAACATTGCAGGCAAAAAAAACGGGTTTTTGCGGCCTCCAGAGCCGTGGGAACGTCGTTTTTAAAGGGTAAAACAGCCGAAATCCGGGAATTTTGGCGGACCGACAGAATAGGTAGTGACCGGGGGCCTAGAGTGACCCGATGCGGATGCAATATTGATCGGATCGTGCCCCGAGCCTCTTTCCCACCAAAGGAAATCAGAAATTTCAAAGTGAAATCGATGGCGGTTCCTACGACGGACGAACAGGACGAGCTGCTCCTCTCCTGCAGATACGGTGACCTCGACGACGTCAAGCTCTTCGTCGAGCAGTTTGGCGTCGACGCCGTGGCCGCAGTCCACGACGACAACGGCAATACCGCGCTTCACATGTTGTGTGGAAACGGACACACAGGTACTCGTACCGAGGGCCGAAACCGATCCCGTCCAGAATATCTGATTTTGAATAGATCTGCTTGACTACCTACTGCCTATAATCCCGCCAGCGCTCTTATCCGCGCAGAATACCGCGCGGTCAACGCCGTTGCACTGGGCGGCGTTGAACTCCCATTTGGAGGTCGTCCAAAACCTCGTGCAGTTCTCGGACGGCCCAGGAATCGACTTGATCGACATCAAGAATGCCGCCGGGCGGTCGCCGCTCGGCGAAGCGGAGAATGCTGGCTGGGACGAGGGTGCCAAATGGCTGGTGCAGATGATGCACCTCGATCCAGCCGGCGAAGGGGAAGCTCAGGGAGAAGCAGACCCCGACGCGCCGGACGACGCCGTACTCGCTCCGGAGGGCATCGAAATTGAGATTGAGGACGCTGATGGACAGATGGCCAAAATGCGACTGGGCGGCGGGCAACCCTGATGTTGCCCGCTCCGTAGTGCGCCACAAAACCCCTGGATTGCATTTTCCCGACTGACCATGTGTATCAGTTGTGTTTGATTGAAATATGGTAAGTATGTCATGCCCATGTGTGTGCGGTGATGATCATCCTGATCGTGAAGTAGATGCCATAGTGAGTTTACTTTTAGCGAAACCTCGCGAGAGAGCGAACTGCAAACACGTTTGGCGAAAGGTTGCGATCAATGTCAAAATTCCATCATGATTCGAGCCACATTCATCCGAGTCATACTCTCGTCCTTAGAACAAGATGGTTGTTCAACTCAGTTCTCCGTTTTCTGAGAGGTTGAAATCCGCTCATCTGTCATTTATGTGATTCACGTTCATCACAACAGCGGGGCGCTCCTATGCATTCTCACAGTCTATGAGCAAGATGTCTGCTCATCAGCGCTGGCCGTCTGGCATGAGATCTAGAGCTATTGGTGGGCAAGCCACTCACGCCTGAGTTGGTCCGCTGTAAAGTAAATCAAAGCCAAAAAGTGGCGAGCTTGGTCCACCGCAACGTAAATCAAGGGCGGCTTGAAAAAAAAATTCAACCATGTATCGCCACCCATCAGGCGAAATTTTGCTCAAATAATAATAAATATGCCTGTTGCTCTGGTAACATCGGCCCGGAATGATCCGGGCCACGCGAGTTCGGCTAAAAATGATGGACGCAAATGCTAGAATGTCTCGCCCCCCGTCGCGTCACACCCCTTGTCCTGTCCTCCTCCCGCAAAACTTTCGACCTCAGGACTTTTCAATATATCCATATGCATCCTAGGCTGGGTCTGCCCGCTTTCCCTAATTTTATTGCTTGCTTTTTGGCCCAGCTGGTAGTATTTGGGAAATGTCATGTTTTGGTGCTATCTCATCTTCTATTGGCCTCGTTATACCCAAGGAAAAGCCCCGAAATACTTTTATACTTCCTATATCTGATTTGAGAGCTTCTTGGAGAGTTGACGGTGCTGGGACATGCAAAAGACAGTGTCGACAGGACCCCCGATAATAGGCGTGAAGCCTGGTCCGTGTCCGGACAAAAAAATTGGGTTTTGAGCCTCCAAGTTAGGCCCTGTCCGGACAAAAATTTGGGTCGGGGGCAAAACTCTTAGGTCCCTGTCCGGACAAAAATCCCCGGTCTAGGAGCCATCTCAGATATGCTTTCAAATGGCTTCGGTGGCTCAACGGTCTGTGTCACGACCTTGGGCGTGCTTAATTTTTTGAAACCGGTCCCAGTTCGAATCTGCTGGCCACCGTTTTATTATGCGAGTCGGTCTTAGTCGGCCCGACAAGCCACAGCCACACACTTACAAGCAATTTCATCTTTTATTTTTCCGCCGCCCTCACACACTATTTCGCAAGCGCCGAAAAAATGTGGTTGCCGAAGCTGGCGAGGAAGACTAGGTTACAAATTGTATTTCTATCACATAGGGACGCTAGCTGTACCTAATAACTACCCTGGGGCCCCGAGATGCCTGAGAAGCACCATAGAAGCACCGGGGGGCAAAAAAAACGCGAGAAAAACGCGAAAAACGCGAAAAACACGAAAAACGCGAAATTTGGAAATTTTGGCGGATGCTAGGTCCTGTCCGGACAAAAAAATTGGGATCCGGGATTTTCTTGTCCGGACAAAAATCGGCGGATTTGGGCATCCGGGGACCAGGCCTTCACGCCTATTATCCGGGGTCCTGTGTCGACCCAATTGTGACATTTGAGTGTGACGCGATGGGGTGTTACTCCGTCCATCATTTTTTAGCCGAACTCGCATGGCCCGGATCATTCCGGGCCGATGCTACCAGTCTACCGAGACAGGAGGTCCAAGTAAAACTCGAACCTGGAGGGCAAAAACCGTAAGGCAAATCAACCAAAATTTTGGCCCTCAAGCGGACGGACTGAGGCGTTGGTGACCGGGGCCACCGACTAAGCGATGCTCGTTTCACCCCACAAATAATTACAAGACCCGCGAATGATTCGCGAGAATAAGAGTGATCGGAATGCACCTTAAGGTATGCAGGAGCAGGGTCAGATCTTGCGCACGCAGTCATTGCGAAGAACGCCAATATCCGACAAGTCAACGTTTCAGCAAGAAGGGGAGGTGGATTTGAGAAAGTGAACATTCTTGGAGAGAGAAATCTATATTTATATGCTGCAACTGGATTCAAAACCGAGAACGAGTTCTAGGATACTTGAACATTCTTAACGCGTTGCTGAACGGGACCGTGAGGTGTGTTCCTGCCTATCTAGCTGTCGCAGGGGCGGGTTTGGGTGATTGCTCAGAAAATCATCGGTACGACCTATGGTCCTGTCAGGTCCCTGGATACCATCATCCCCCAGTGTCTCTTGCTTAGAATTTTCATCCAGCCCAGACTCGGCATTGTTGGTACAGCCCAAAAAGAACCATCAGTTATGAGTTTTCCGGTCCGGAAAATCACGCACACGGATCCGACAGCTTGCTATCCATGTGAGAAGGGAATCTGCGAGTAAAATCCGCCGACAAAGCCGGAAGACAGTCGATAATATAGTAGGATTTTTGGCAATGTTTTGCAGCGGCCAAAATGACTCGAGACGTCAGAATAACAGGTGAGTTGTGCCCTCAGTCAGCAATTATTCCTCCATGATTCCAACATATACCCCACGCTGAAGGCTGCGAGAGGTGGAGACGGAGATGCCGCCGCAGTTATGTGAGGGCTTCCAGAAGAAGTTGAATTTGAACGCCACGACATAAAAGATCCACAAGAGCTCGGGCCAATTCAAGTAGCGTCTTTCCACGCAATTGAACTTCGAGACGAGACGAGAGCCCCCACTGAGCACTGAGTCACTGTTCAACTTGTTGGCAGTGCCCAGTGAGCAAAGTGAAGAAGATTCCACAAGTGCCCCGGCTCATTGCGCAAGTTAAAGTTAGGAAGCATAGAGTTTCATATATCAGGTGCCATGGAGTTCCTGACGCGCCAGGTTTCAAGGGAGGAGATTGTATTCCAAACGCTCGGGCGAGCCGCGCCGACTCTGAGGTCCTGGGAGAAGTTCGTTCTTGTGCAAGTGCCAGTGGCAGCCCATCAGACGTATTTCTTACCGAGTTTCGAGGAGAAAATTCATAGAATGAGACTCTTGAAGAGACTCTTGCGTGAGGTTTTGCGCGTTCTCCCACCGTGTCGACACGTCCATGTCGAACCTTCTTGAAGTTGAAGTTGAACGCGCAGGTCACAGAGCGTGAGGTGACGCCGTGACGAACTTCCCTTTTCGGTCCACCACCCACGTGGACAAACGCTGGCCAACATAATTCATGGAATTCTTCTCGCAAACATATGTCGCCCTCCGGGGCCCTACTGGTGCTCCTCAGACGGCGACGGAAACCATCGGCCGCCTGAGCGACAGGCTTTCTCCCGCTACTCTTCTCGCCGATAGACGTGCGGCCGTTCAGTCGCTGAAGGGCCTTGCGCGAGATTGGAAGCAGGATGTTGGCGAACGCGCTCTCCCTGGACTCCTCGATGTTCTTGCAAACGATGCGGAGTTAGATGTGGACATCGGTAAGGCGGTCTTGGAGACACTCAATATCCTATGCGACGTGGAGGAGAGCAAGGAGCTGGGCTTCAAACACACCGATTATGTCCTTGCGAATGAGAAGGCCACCCACACGCTGTTTGCTCTGCTGGCGGACAACAGCTTTTACACGCGTTTTGCGACCCTCCAGTATCTGTCGACCCTCTTGCAAAATCGGCGACAGCTCGTGCAGGGTTATTTCTTGAAAACCCCTGCCGGACCTTCGAGTGTGATTCTGGTGTTGGAGGACAAGAGAGAGATAATACGCAATGGTAAGCATGCATCCCATGTCCCATACACCAGGTCTTGTATAGAGCAAGGCGGAACTCTTGAGATGAACCTCGCTAATCTATGCTGCACGTTACCACACGCCGTGCCTTCTGTATCTTCTCATACGTGCAGCATGCTTACGGCTGCAACTTTTCAGAGGCCGTCACAATGGTTCAAGCGCTCATCTCGCAGAGCCCTGACATCCAGAAGGTTCTGGCGTTCGAAGGAGCCTTCGAAAAACTCTTCAACACCGTGACGCAGGAAGGCGGCGTGGAGGGTGGAGTCGTCACGCAAGAAGCTCTCGCATGTGTAGATGGCCTCTTGCGGTTCAATACCTCAAACCAAGTACGCGTCCGACACCTTGTCCTGCAAATACTGGGTCTCATTAGCAACTTAGAGTTACTTCCGCGAAACCCCACTTCCACCTGTGCTCTGTTCTCTTCTACTTTTTCCACCCAATCTGCCGACTCAGGAGGCGGCACCGCAGGAGTTTGCTCTGCAATTCTGGGACGATCAGAAGCTCGCTAACGCCTCACTTGTCGTGGGTGTCATGGGCATGTTGATCAGCCCCAAGGGTAACAGTGTACGTCGCACTGCCCTTTGGCCGAGAAAAAGTCTAATTCAATTATTTAGGCTCAAGAGGTATCCGCGTTCACTCGATGCTTAGTAGAGATTGCCTTGGCGTCAAACGCCCCCACCCCACTCAAGACACAGGTACTTTCGGGTCCGTCTTTTGATTGCTGTATTGACAGCCGTTGCATAGGCTCTGCGACTCCTTCCTCCCAACCTTAACTTCCCTCTATCAGAAATCGCGTTGACTCCGTATTGTCCTGTCCCCGACACTAACGGGGAAGAGTGGGATCGGCTGGAACCGGCCTCTGCTCTGGACGTTCTTGTGGAGCTCGCTTTGACTGGAGAGTACAATGGGGCCGATAGTAAGAAAAGACTGAGAGACGGCTTAGAGCTGAGGGCGGCTGCAGTTGGCGTATTCGAGGTGTGCCATCCGTTGCCTCTTCATTATTTACGTCTAATCTGCCTCTAGAATTTTGTCAGACAAGACGAAGTAAGGCTGGCGATCCTACAAGGAATGCTCCCTCCAGAAGGTGCTGGTAAGCCATTCTATTCAGCTTTTCCTTCGGTGTCTAACGGTTCACCAGGTTCTTCGGAAGCTCCGCCAATAACGCCTCTTCTGCACTCCCTCACCTCCCCGCCAAGCTCTGCCGCTGTTCTCGATCCGGCGACGGTTACCTCGACGCACCTCGCTACCCTCCTCTTCTCCCACATCCTCCGCTCCTCTTCCCGCGCGAAATCCCTCGCGCGCTCCATCACACCGCCATCCCTGCAGCCTATCGCGGACTCCGGAACAGGCAATTTCTTCGTGCCTGCCGATGGCGCGCCCCCAGAAGAGCCTACCACACCCGAGGTGGACGACGACGACGACCCCCCGCAGGCGCTGCTGCAGATCCTGAGCGAGAACCTGTCCCTCTCATCCCTGTCACGTTCGCGCGCAGACACATCCGAACGGGAGTCGCGAGAGTGGGACCGGCTCGTCGTGGCGTACCTCTGCTTACTTTCGCAGTGGCTATGGGAAGACCCCGCCGCCGTCAGGGAGTTCCTCAACGCCGGGGGCCTCAGTGTTGTATGTCGCCCCATCCCCTCCAACTTCGGTATCCTGATTGATTGAATTTCTTTCGAAATAGCTGGTGGAAGCAATCAACCAGACGTCCGAGGTGGACTCGATTGTCCTGGGCCTGTGCGCGTTCCTCCTTGGGGTGTGCTACGAGTTCAATCGCGAGCCCGGCGAAATTACACGGTACGTAGCGCCTAAACGCAGATTCTAGATCTCGATCCCGACACTGACTTTGCTTCTGTCGTGCTCGGCTCCGCCACCCAATTGACCACTCATTACTTGCGCATGTAGGGCCACAATACACCCCATCCTTAATCGTCTCGGCGTCGAGACGCTCATCGGCCGCATGACGAGGCTGCGGGAGGACGAGCGGTTCAAGGGCGTCGGTCCCGACGCTGTCGTTCTCCCGTACCCGACCCCCTCCCATCTGCAGCCGGGCCTGAAGAGCGAGGCAACAAACGAGGGCGAGATCTGGTTCGACTGGGCGTTTGTGGACTTTTGGAAGTCGAACTATTGTGAGCACCTTCGCCGCCCATCGTTTGCCCACTTGACCAATGGGCGTAGATACTGTCCAGAGGGGGCTCTCGACTGGGCCCGACCAGCTCTCGTCGTCTGCTTCAGGTGGGGCACCAATGGCGCTTAATCTTTTATCCTTACTTATCTTAATCTTCAATAATAGGTCAGAGCGTCGAGACGGCGATGCTGATATCATCGCTGCGTGATGTTATTCAAACCCAGACGCTGGAAATTGAGACGCTACAGCGGCAGCTCAAAGAGAAGGCCAGCGCAGGCGCAGCGGAGGTCCGTCTGCTCGTCCATTTTGAAGTGATCGCATCACCGCTGACTCCTATGCAGCTTACGACCTTGCGAGATCAAGTGGCGAGCTTGTCTGCGCAGCTGGAGACCTCGGAAGGAAAGCGAAAGGACGTGGAGAAGGAGCAGGAGGACTTGCTCGTCCTGCTGGACGAGGTTAGCGCCAAACGGAAGACCGACAAAGCTAGACTACTGGCTGCTGGAATGGAGGTGTCGGAGGATGAGGCAGATGACGATGATGTCGATAGTGTCGATGATTGATTATATTTTTCTCCTTGGACAGCTATATATTTGCCTCGAACAGGTCGTACGCGATAATAATCTATGATATTATGAAGACTAAGTACGATATGGAATTGTAAGGTAAGTATATACATGCAAATGCGACAAAGCGATAAATGAGTAGTACACGAGGACTATAACAACAAATGAGGGGGGGATACAGCAGCCAGCCAGGTGTGGGATACAACGTTGCGGTGAAATCCAGAAGCGACAGGGAGGCGGTACACATACATGCGTCCGTTGGCCATTCCATCCATCCAACCATCCATCCACGAAAAGAGAGAAAGAGATCAAAGAAGAAAAATGCTGGGAGCCGATCAAAGCGCCTGCCCGATCCCGGACGCCTCCATCCAGTGGTCCCACAGCACCGTGCGCGTCTTCTCGCTCGCCATGAGCCCCGCGTAGCGCACGACGGTCCACGCGTCCTGGAAGTTGCTCGCGAGCCCGAGGCTGATGCGCACGACGCCGAGCTCACGTCCGACGGCGCGCTCGAAGTCCTTGAGCGTCACGCCCGCGTAGAGCCGTCGCATGTCGTCCTCGATCCCGAGGATCGCCGCCGCGCCGCCCGGGTTGCACATGCACCCCGTGCGCAGCGAGACGCCGACCTTCGACGCGGAGTGCTCGATGAAGGAGTTGGGGACCATCTCGCCGGAGGGCTGTGGAGTGGTAAATGAGTAAAGGGGACGGAAGGGGGAGAGGGAAGGACGGACGGAGAGAAATACTAGAGAGATGACGGAGCCTGTGTCTGATTGGTCACCAACGGATTTGAGCCGCCGGGAGGGTGTCGCGGAGAGGATGCGGACGACGGGCGCCCGGGTGGTGTCGTGTCGCAGTTGGGAGAGCGATGAGATGAGGTAATGGATGAGGCATGACAGCCGCAGAGGGAGAAATGGGAGGTACGCGGAGAGGAACCGGAGCCCGTCGGTGACGGCAGGGAGTGTCAGGTAGTTGATGGTGCCGTCCTGTTCTTGCGTTGGTTATCTGACGCGCCGTTCATTTTGCGGGAGTACGTACCTCGAATTGCTCGTGAAGCTCGTGAGACCGCGTGACAATGTTTCCAGGGACCTGGACGACGTCGACGTTCCCACCAGCAAACCACGGGCGTTTCAGCTGCATCAGGAACAATTTCTTCACAACAAGTGCGCCGACGCCCGTAGGAAAGCCGAACATTTTGTAGAATGACACTGCCATAGCGTCAACCGGGTAGTCGGAGAGGGAAATGCTGGAGGTGGACGCAAGCGCCGCTGCGTCCAGAAGAGTGTGGTAGCCCAAGGAAGCCGCATATTCAATTATTGAGAGAGAGTTTTTAGTGTTTGAGATGTTAGATTGGGCTGTCAGTCCGAATAGGCTTGGTGCCAGATCCTTTGAGCGTGGTCGGTTTCGCAATAAAATATTCTGCGAAAATTTAGTGACAAAAAATGCGCATATATGCAGGAAATACCTTGGCAGTGGACGGGTCGAAGCCGCCTGTGGAACCTGAAGGGATATAGCAGACGCGAGACCCTCGATATGTCGCATATTCTCGGATCCCGTGAACGCTGTTGTGCGAGTCGGCCGCCAGAACATAGCTGCTACCTCCAGTGAATGGGTACGCCTCTCCTACTAGTTTTAGGGCACCAGTCGCGTTTGGAGTAAAAACAACGGTATACTCGTCAGGAGAAGCCCTGAAAAAAGATAGCACCGCTGTCCGAGCCTCGTCCGCGCATTTTAAGGATAATTTAGAGCTGCCCCTGGCATCAGCACGCTTATTTACCTCGCTGCGAGTTAAAAACACATCACCTATTGCTGACTGAATGGGTGTTGCCAAGGACGCTGCGGTTCAGAAACTCCGTGTGGACCCGTATCAGACTCTCCGGATATAGTGCACCGCCCATATAGTCGACATAGGTTTCGCCGGTGGTTTCCAGTCTTGCGTAATCGCTGCGCCGGAGTGTATCAAGAATCCAAGTAAGCCGGTATTCTATGGAGCATCGACATCAGAGCGCGCCAATTTCCTGGAATACAGTCCGACGTACCAGGAAATGTATTAAGAAAGTCTTTGTAGGCGATAGTCGCGTCATCCGAGATGTTATCCGTGGTGGGCGCGTACGCTACGACGGATGTGGGTGGTGGGTGGGGTTGCTCTTCTCGGTCTCTGTACCGGGCTTTCTCGTTGACTAGACTGTAGTTTTCCTGGGAGTGTTCAGAGGTGGAGTCGAGCGAGCTGCCCGACGTGCATGGGAGGTTAATCCGCGAGAATACGGCTGAGCGTTTCCGTATTATGGGATAGTGGTGGTTGGAAGACACGTTGCCCATGGCGGGAGAAGGAAGAGGAATGGACTCAAAGCGTGAAGTTTCAGAGGCCTTTATAAGGCGGCAGATGGGTCGTTTGGATCTGAGGAGAATCTGACATGAACTTAGCTGTGTGGAAGCCGTAATGGGTGCAGTTTCCCGATTAGGCACCGTGAACGATCGAAAATCCCGAAGCGGTACGGACTCGCGTGTACTTTACCCGGCTTTCGGTAAGTTCAATGATAGGCGCTCGAGCTCACACCTCCGCGAAACACCGACGGATGTCCCGGGGCCCCAGTCGGCACTACTTTAAAACAATCCATTTTACTCCATGCGTGGACATTGGCAAATGCATATTATGAGATGTATAGTTCGAGTTTCATAGACCATCGTTCAACGTTCAGCCCAGACGGACTGCGCCAAAAGTCAAGCCCTGACGTCTAGCTTCTCGAGTTTAACCAACTGGAAGTCCTGTGCAACGTCTCAAACCCTTCAGAAGTAATCGCGGGAGAAGTATATCAAGAGGCTCAGCTGAGCTTTGTTGACGACCTGTACCCTGGAGTCGTGATTAGATTTCTGTTGCGCTGACCGTTGAATCTGCCATCGAGACATGTGCATATCAGCAGCCGTGGCTTGAACTGGCGCCACAATGCAGCCAAAAGAGGAGGACATACAGTGTAGTCCATGTTCCACGTGATACTCTTTCTCCGTTGCCCATTACAGTGTTCGCATAATTCTGGATTCTGAACCAAAGTCAAAATTGTACTAGTGAGATATGCCGAACGTCGCCGAACCCGCCCACCGATGGGTCCGGAGATGGCGTACTGACAACAGCTCAAAGCGGCCTAGGCGAAGCAGAAAACGGCCACTGACGCGAATGTCAGTACGCCTCAAACCAGAAGCGGGTTCCTGAGCCATGTCAGAATCGGAAAAACATGCCCCGAATGGACAGGAATAAATCTGCGGCTCCATGGCAGACGATCGACCGCACAAGACGGGACGCAGCTATCAGTGATATCTCGCCACACAACGTTTACTAGCACAAATATGGCACCTCGCAACAAAAAGGGTAAGTGATGTGGTGTGTAAAGGCCTGAATCTACAGGTGTACGTACATGAATCGTTCGCTTGGGCGGCGAGTATCTTGGTGACACGCGAAATGCTGCTACTTAGACAGCAGATACAGAACCTGACGCGATTGAATCCGAGGCAGACGAGCCCAGGAGACCAGATGCGGCATGTCAATCGCACATACAGGACACAGCTGGTTCCATTGGAGCTGAGAATTCGCGGAAGTAACTAGCAAGGCTCAAGCTAGAGCCCAATGACAGTGGTTACATTTTCCCTTTCCGTGGCTTTTGCCCGAGGCAAAATTTATCTCCCGCGATTATACGACGACAGTAGCTGGCAGCCGAGATGCCCTGCGCATGTCGAAGGGCCGAGATGAAGGGCCAGCACGCACAAGCGCAAGTCCGCGGTTCCGAGCTTCGTTCCTAGGTGTCAGCATCACCAACTCGGACTTGGAGGGTATGATTTGGATTTCATTCAGCCAAGGTATATATCGCGGACCTTCAGTGTGCCTAGAGATCGGGATCATTCTTTCAAAGATAGTAGGCAGTGGCAGTGAAGGCAATACAACTCTATCGCCGGTGGCAGGGCCCGAGGTTCAACCAATCTGAGAGCAATAGATCGCATGTGGAGGGTATGAATCTAGGACCCAGAGCTCTGACTTCGCGGCTCAGGGGTCTGCGAGCAACAGTCAGTAACCACTAGGTAGATGTACTTCAAGTTACCTCATTGTCTGAGGCTCCCAAAAATTGGTTTCGAGATGGTTCATTCGGTGAAAGAGGGAGTTATTATGCCAGTTGAAGCAGTAACTGTGTGAAAGATGGTGTGATTAAAGCGAAAGCAGGAAAATGGTGGCAGGAGGAAGAGCAACTCTAAAATCAACAAAAGTAAACAAGTTCGGGATCATGATTGAACCGCGTCTGGGATCATGTTATCGATCACCTTGCGGCCGCTGCTAGTTCTCCATTTGAAGATTGAAATATTCACGCCTGGGCAACAGAAATGCCAGCCCCGACCCTTCCCCCACCCTTCGTGGCCGTCGAAGGACTCATAAACGCCCGCTCGGTCGGTGGATACGCCACCTCAACCCCCTCTGCTGTCGTCAAACCCATAGTTATATTTCGTGGTGCGGACCCCTCGCGCATCACAGACAAGGGGAAGGAGCAGCTTCTGGCGCTGGGCGTACGTCGTGTCTTCGACTTCCGCGCTGACGACGAGATCGTGAGCTATAAGAGCACGGCACCCGTGATTCCGGGGGTCGAGTTTCTCAGAACGCCCGTCTCTGAGAGTCGCGCGTTCGACCCTGCCAGTTTGGCTCTCCGGTGGGTGGTTTTGCGCACTGGATTCGTGTTTTCGACGGGTCGACTCATCGGACGGCTTCGCCATTAGCATGAAGGAATTCAAGGGGAACGAACTCGAGGTGCCCGGCTTCCTCTTATGATGTTTATGCAGACTCTCAATTTAAATCCGGAAATGCGGCGATAAATTAAGACATTTATCGCGCTCTACCACGAGATCCTCGAAATGGGTGGGCCCGCGTTCGAGAAGGTCTTCAGGCATATGCTCGACAGACCTGATGAGCCCTGCATGATCCACTGCACAGGTAGCGCCCTCAGGTTCGCGGATCGCGTCTACTTACCATTTTTTTCTCCAGGCGGCAAAGATCGAACTGGTCTTTTCACGGCCATCCTGCTGATGGTGCGCTCCACGGCGGCCTCCCGGTGATGCGCTCATTTTCTTCGCTCGCAGTTCCTCGGAGTAGACGACCAGGAAATCATAAACGATTACGCTTTGACAGCTGTCGGCCTGGAGCCTTATTTGCCCATGCTGCTGGAGCGCTTCAAGCAGCAGGTCGCTGCAGGCGATGATCCGAACTGGCAAGGCGCACTGAATATGTCCAGCTCTAGGTTCGTCCGATTATCTTACTTTATTTCTCGTTTTCTCTCACGCTTTCTCTTTTTTGCTTGCAGGCCAGAAACGATGATTGCCACGTTGAATATGATTCGAGAAAAATACGGTGGTGCTGAAGGATACGTGACTTCGCACACGACCCTCACAGAACAGGACTTGGTAACACTTCGCCAAAACCTGACTGTAAAGGCGTAAAGGGAAGAAGTGCCTCATCTTTTTGTTTTTTAGATGTCTACCTTTGTATTTTCCCCAACCTGTCGTCATCTTTGTCAGACAACCAGATGTTTATCGGCGGCAGGCTCCGAGATTCGAGTCATAACAACGTTCAAAAAGATCGGAGCCTGGCTTCAGTTACACTGATGTCTGCTTCACCGTCCAACGATATTCTCTCTTCCCTGCCCTTTACAGTCGTCGAAGGTGTCTTCAATATCCGCGATATTGGCGGTTTCAAAACCAACAATTCTTTGCATGTCGTCAAACCTGGACTGCTGTTCCGCTCAGGAGAAATCTCTGGGATCACTGAGACTGGGAAAGAACAGCTTCTTGCTCTGGGTATCCGCCGTGTATTCGACTTGCGCACTAAGATGGAGATTGCTCGCTACAAGACGGTCGCTCCGGATATACCCGGCGTCGAATTTGTTCATGTTACTGTGGGAAAGGAAGAACCATTTGAGTCAGAGAGCATCGCACTGCTGTAAATTTTGCACCTTATCCCCTCATTTATGCCCACATATCTAATCTGACTATTCCAGTCTGAAGCGGTACGAGGAAAACGAGCATTTGGTAATATCTGTTTTCTATATAAATCTAGAACTTCGATCAAATTTGGCATCATAGGCCTTCGTCCAAGACGCGCAAGACACCCTGGAGATCGCCGCCCCTGCATTCGACGCCATATTTAGACATTTTCTCGAAAAGTCCAACGAACCGTGTTTGTTTCACTGCACAGGTTCAATTTTCTTGCTGTTTGTTTCTACAGTTATCAACGGCTTTTTTCACAACAGCGGGGAAGGATAGAACAGGGCTCGTCGCCTGTATCATTCTAATGGTAAGTTTCCGAAAAGTCCAATCACCCGTCGTGTCCTAAAAGAAAATACGCTGCTAGCTACTTGGCGTAGACGACACGGACATCGTCAACGACTACACGTTGACCACGGCGGGACTGGAGCCAGCCAATGCAGCGCTCGGAGCGCGCTTTCAGCAGATTCCAGTGTTTCGGGATAATTGGAAAGGTGTCACGAACATGGGCAGTTCGCGGTTGGTGATGCTTTGTCTTCTGGTTCCTTGCTTATTTCTGTCGCAGACCGGAGTCCATGTCTGGCATAATTGCCATGATCCGTGAGAAGTACGGTGGTGCGGCGGCCTATCTAACGGCGCACACTAGCTTGAAGGAGAACGACTTGGATACGGTTCGCCACAATCTGCTCGCGAAGAAAGCTTGAATGTGAATAAAACGGAGGATGTTTAAACTGTACGATCAAACATGCCCAATCTGTACAGCCCTTGAATTGAAGGAATTCATGGTACGAACTAACGAAATAGCAGTGCTTACCAAACAACAACCTGAGTACTTACGGTCCGTGCTCAAGCGCTTCCATTGTTGGCAGCGCTGTCCGTCGGGGGCTTGTATTCCTTGTCCGCTTTACAGACTATATCCCTAGCGCCCCCCAATCCCCTACGCCACCAGTTTGCCCGATCTTACCTAGGCCTCCAACCCAGCTCTGAATAGAATATGGCCCTGACTCGGACCTGGCCATTTGAGTCTGCATCCAATCTGCATCATGACTTCGAAGGCTCATGTGTCAATTCTAACACTGAGAATCTCTCCGGGCTAGAGCCCGTTATCTGGGACATTTATACCTTATTCAATCTCAAGTTGAGGTCTATTCCGCACTGCATCCACAACACGAGTCGTTGGGAAGAGCGTACATAACGCCGGTCACAGGCGTCTAACTCTCCTGCGCCTTCCCACCATGGTCATCAGTGATAGCGAGCTCAGCAATCTCTCAGCTTTGCGACAGAGATTCCACTCTCTGGAGGACGCTCGGGCCAAAGCTCTCGCTCAGTCCCTGTTTCGTTCCGAAGTCTTGGAAGATTTCAGAAGAAATGGGACAGACGAGGTTGCCGATTGATGCTCGAGATGAAGGACATAACGGAGGTCTGGAAGACTGCCTGTGAAAGTGAAAGCAAGGTAGTTCTATAATTTACGGTCTTGTACAATCTATCAACTCATCTTGTCACCGGGACAGCGGAAAGAACGCACTCCGAGAGCTCCCAAACTCGATACACAGGGATCGATGCGTGATTACCTGTATAATCTGTCAGGTACTCTCTCACTTTCCACGTTTTGATCTCGCATAACTTGTTCATTGTATCCAGAAAGTTTAGGGATCGGCGCTGAACTTCCACCGTCGTCCGTCGAGCTCACGCTCAAGCTTATTGAGCGACAAATTGAAACGTACGAAGACGAAATTCTAGCCATGCGAACCGACGCAAAATATTTATGGGAAAAGATGTCCGAAGATCTCAGCAACGGACCTTCCACAGCGCTGTTCACCTACTTCGTAACAGCGGATGAGGAGCCATCTGCTGAGGCTCCCAAGCGAATGTTAGAATTCTCTTTCTTTCACAGCCGAGCCTTCAAATCGCGAGTATACCACGCCTACCATTTTCTATCCGTCTGGACATATATCGGAAAGGCTTTCAAGGAATTGAAGAGCCTAGGTTATACCACGAGAAGCGCCGAGCAGGATATTCTCAGAAAACCGAAAATCCGCAACTTGATTCTCCAGATCAAGGAAGTCTGTCTCCAAGAGTTGTGCCAGGACCTTTCACATTATTTTCGTCGCGCCCTTGCATCGTCCGCTCGATATGGGCGGTTTTTCGATGTTGAATGGGTATGCAATCTTGTCGCTTGATGTATTAAGGCATTTATATTCAGTCAACCAGGATGGCTCCGTTGCCGTCAACAAGGGGATATATCTCACAGAGGTGAAAGTCACAGTCAAACCCGAAGCTTTTCAGGAAGCCCTACCTGGTTTGGAAGCGTCCCTTCTTCGCCTTTGTGATCCAGATTCAATCTGGGAATCAACCGAGTGTTTTCGGATCATTGACGGGTACACCAGGTGCCCCACGGTTCCCAATATATATCTCACCGAGAGAATTTCCGAACTTCTTTCGGAATACGCATCGCTGACGATGTTCATGGACTTTCTTCTTCGACCTTTCAAAGCACCTTTAATCCAGGAGCTCTTCCGTAATTCGCAGATCTCGTCTCCCCCGCGTCTCCAGAGTCCAGGATGGGATACTTCCTGGACCGGTATGTTGTATGGCGGAGAGCCCATCTACCGAATCGAACTCAGCCGCCTCATTCTCCAAAAACTCATAAACAAGGAAGGCACTGATTGGCTCCCAACGCTATGGCAAAAAATCGATAATGCCTACCTGGTCAACACTTCCAAATCAATCAATGATTTTTGGGAGGTCGCGGGGTTTGCAGAAAAGCCACCGCAGTGGCACGATGACAGAGACCTAGTTAACGAACCATATGTTCCACCTTCGGTCATGTCAACTTCGGAGCGCGTACAGTCCTCGCATTCTTACCTGAAGTCGAGTATGCCTTCAACAAGTTCGGTGAAGCAAAAATCTCGTGCAACTATGCCCGGAGGGTATGTTAGCACAATCGACTCGGACGACTCGGACCTAGAAGATGGTCCAGCCCCTCCGCCACAGTACAATCATGCAGTGTACGAGCTGCCAAGGAAGACTCTGAAGATTCTACACCGCCTGCTGCGCGACAGAATTGATGGAGTCCAAGAGTCAGAGGGCAAGGTGACTTGGAAAGATACATGCAAGGTATGGAACTGGTAGTCGCAGTCAGAAATTCGTAACTAAACATGTCAATCTAAAGGTTTTCCGCGCTTTGAATTTTACTATTGATGAAAGCACGCCTGGATCAGCGGTGAACTTCATTCCGCCTTCGTCTAAGGATCGCCCCATTACAATCCACCGGTGAGTCCTTTGTGCTGGGGATTCGAAGTCCTTCATAAATATGTATTAGCCCCCACCCGCACCCTGAGCTTAATCCGCTGAGGGTGCGTCAGATTGGCGCTCGTCTTCGACGTGTTTATGGGTGGTCAGAAGATTGGTTTCGAGTCGCGAAAATGGCTGAATGAAACCGAATGAACGAGAAAATGCTTTCAAGCTGTAACATAGTATCAAATGCGATTGATTGTATTCCCTTATTTTATGTAGTATGCTGTTTGTGGAAATTGACCCCCTGAGCTCTGGAGGAACATGTGATCGCGATATGCACGTGCCCGGTAAGCAAGCGTGTGATAGTCGAGTTGCCGAGGCCGAGATAGCCAGCGCCAATTAACAGCTGTCTCTTTCTGTTCGCACTACACCAATTCGCCCAATATCTATGCTGAGAACCGCTGTGCGCGCATTGTCCGCTGCTCGAGCTCGACATCTCCTGCCGACCAGGTACTTTCACTTGCCATTCTCTGCAGCTATCATGGTCGAATGATGCTTTTTGTCAGATCGTTCACTTCCTCGCGATGCATCCGCTCCGAGGTTCCCCCATTGAACTCATTAGATGTATTCACGGAGGAGGAGACGATGCTCCGAGAAGCAGGTGAGTCTGAAATGCACTGAGTTTTCTCAGACATTGATGTTTCCCAGTGCAACGATTTGCAACAGACATCGTAGGCCCCAAGGTCCGCGAGATGGACGAGAAAGAGAATATGGATCCTGCAGTTATAAAGGGTCTTTTTGAGCAAGGCGTATGAGATCCGGCTAATGAGGGCTCCTGGTTCTGATATTTCTCCTGTCTAGCTAATGGGTATCGAAACTAGCGTCGACCACGGCGGTGCCGAGTCATCATTCACTTCTGCAGTAATTGTTATCGAAGAACTCGCGAAGGTCGACCCCTCCGTTTCTGTCCTCTGCGATGTACACAACACCCTCGTCAACACCATCTTCAGGAAGTATGGAACCAAAGAGCAGCAAGATAAATGGCTACCGCAATTAGCCGAGTCAAAGGTAAGGCCAAACCAACCGTCCTTACATCGTTTTGACGCTGCTTCAGCTCGGATCGTTCTGTTTGTCGGAACCAGCATCGGGCTCCGACGCATTCGCGCTCCAAACTCGGGCCAAGAAAGACGGCGATTCGTGGATAATTAACGGCTCGAAGATGTGGATCACCAATTCCTACGAGGCCGAGATCTTCCTGATATTCGCAAATGTACGTTGACCGCCTTATTCTTTACCCCCATTGACACTTTGGTACTGGGGTAGATTGACCCCAGTAAAGGGTACAAGGGAATTACCTGTTTCGTCGCCACCAAAGACATGGGCATCCAAATTGCGAAGAAGGAACAGAAATTGGGCATCCGGGCTTCTTCGACATGTACTCTCAACTTCGACGATCTAAAAATCCCTGCTGAAAACGTAATTGGTGGCGAAGGAAAGGGCTACAAGGTCAGGTTCCCCTTGATCATTGAGCGTTGCGTCCGAGATTGACCTTTGTCGTAGATTGCCATCGAGATCCTGAACGAGGGTATGTCATCAAGCTTAGTATCTCCAAATACGGGCATTGAGTAATGGACATAATTTTAGGGCGTATCGGCATAGCTGCACAGATGTTGGGGCTCGCTCAGGGTGCCTTCAACAAAGCCGTCCCCTACACGTATCAACGTTCTCAATTTGGGCAGCCCGTCGGTACTTTCCAGGGCATGGCGTTCCAGATTGCGCAGGCTGCCATCGACATCGAAAGCGCAAGGCTTTTAACTTACAACGCTGCCCGTCGGAAGGAAGAGGGCAAGAGCTTTACGAAGGAGGCGGCGATGGCGAAGTACTGGAGCAGCGTAGTTGCGCAGAAGGTCTCGGGGCAGGCCATCGAATGGGCAGGTGGTGTCGGTTTTACGAGGGAGACGGGAATTGAGAAGTTCTGGAGGGATTCGAAGATTGTGCGTGCATTTTCTTTCTTTCTTCTCCCTAGATTGTATTCTGATCCATGTCTGTAGGGTGCGATTTACGAAGGGACGTCGAACATCCAGCTACAGACAATCGCCAAGTTCATTCAGAAAGAGCATTCCTAATCATCTGTATCATAATCATATCAACTTGAACTATGCAAAATATTTTTGTGTATCCCGGGTATCCAATCGAACCCTCAAACAAAAAATCTATTGCAGGGTATACTGGTTGAAAAATGGTAAGATCTGTTCGGGTGTCGAATCAAACGTCGTTTCCGCCTTCGATGGCCACCTGTGTATCCCGTTTTCGATTTCAAACGCCTTCACGGTTGTCTCGTTATTGTCGCCACACTGCCAGGTCGTCTCAACGACGCCGTCATACGGGTGCGACACGTTGCTCGGCGTACTGGCGTCGCACCCGTTGCGCACCACCCACGCTTCGCGCCACGGGGGGATCGGGGCCGTGTCGTCTGAATTGTGCGATCACGTCTCAGAACATTTATTTATGCAACCCGGCGCCGTAAAGGAAAATTGGACGGACCAACAGTATCGGTGGTAACGTTGCGCCCATCATACGGGACGGTCTTGTCCGCGGTGCCGTGGAAATTTATCAGAGGAACCTTCCGCCCGGGGTTGCACGAGTTGAATGGATGGGTCCCGGAGTAGAGGGCTGCCGAGACGGGGGCGAACGCGGCGAATTTGGACGCCATGTCTGCGGAGCAGGCTAATAGATTGACCTGTACGTGCCCACTCGATATGAATACAACGGCGATAGAGGCATGTGGGCACATACGAATCCACCGCCCTGCAGGATTGGAGGGTAGGTTGATTAAATTAGAGAGCTCGCGGACAAGTGAAATTCTGACATTGCTCATTCCAGAAGCGTAGATTCGTTTTGGGTCGACACAGAGATTATCTTGGAGGGAGTCGAGAAGTGCGGACACGAATCCGAACTGTCGTCGGTTTTAGTACATAGCGCCCCAAGAATCAAACGTAAAAATAGGCACATCGTCAACATCTTGAGGCTGAGTGATGGTTAGACACTGATAGCTGAGAGTTCTGTGTTCTTACTGAGTAGGGAGCACCAGTCCAAGCCCTCGCTGGTTTCTTATTTTGTCCCGGTCCGTACGCTGCTAGCGGATAAACCTGCGAGCTTGATTACGGCGCGTAGTAGCGAGAAAAATTAGGTTCGTACCGCGATGATACCCTGTTCCGATGTTCAAACACTGCATAGAAATCAACGTGTATCGTTTCATTACTTCTTACTTTATTGTCAATCAGATTACCGTCTTTCGACAAACCGGTGATCTCCTCTTGCTCTCGGTCGTCTGCCCCATAACCATGGAAGCTAAGGACAACAGCGTGTGTCGTATTGGGATCGTACTTGGCCGGTATGTGGACAAGAAAGGATCGGTTTCCAATGGTTTGGTTCAGATGGTTGTTAGAATCGAATGTCCAAGCCATGGAGCCACATCGCGCCGCCAGGGAAGAAACAACGAAAGCAGGGAGAACCAAGAATAGCTTTGATGCCTGACGGGAGAGCATGGTAGTTTAACTGTGCTGAGGACTGCGTAGGTCCGCTACGGAGACAAGGACTCGACTGGACCTGCCAAGACGAGTGGGACTCTGTGGGAGAGCAAGAACCAAGCAACAGAGACTTAAATAGGGTGCAGCGCCTCAGTGACACTACGGTCGCCAGTCCCATGATCGCCGTTGACTGCGATCTCCACGGTGGTCAAGCCACGGGGATCACTGTCTATTTCTGTTGGACCCGAGTCCAGAGCAGCGTACGACGGGCAGTGCAAAAGAGGTTGAGGATAAGATCATGGCTATCTTAGATAAGACTTATCTTATCTTAAACTTCCAACTCTCGTATGACCACGTCGCAACCCAGCTCCGCGCTCACGACGCACGACGCCCCAGAAACTTGGGGGCGGGTGTCCGTTCTCTGCTTGCCTACTCAGCTGTATCCTCTGCTGACACCACCCATTCGCGGCTGCACACCGCAGCGATCATCGGAGTCGCCCCAAGAAAAACGCGCGAGCGCAGCTCGGGCGTGGGTTGCCTTTCCCTCGATCAGCGCGGGGGCCAGCGCGCTGACTTGCGCGCACCCACGACCTCAGGAACGGGGCTGGCGATACAAGCAACTCGCTTTGAGGTGCGGGCGCCCTCCCAGCGCTCCTGGCGATCTCGACGCGCAAGCGCGGGTTACTGCGCGACGTGCTCCCGCAAGCGGCCCGCAATGCGCCTATATCCAGCAGACCACCGCACTCATGATCCGCACGGTGCCCCGGCGACGCGTCTGACTCGGCGTTTCCTGCTTGCCCGCTCGGAGGTCCTCCCTGCTGGCTCACCACCTGCTCACGCGATTGCTCCTGCACACCGCAGTGATTCTAGTCACCTTGAGAGACCGACGTGCGTGCCGTCCCTCGGCACGTCCCCTCGAGCACTGTGATGACTTGCACGCGTGCACTAACAACTCGAGTGGCACGCGGGGACGGGGCCCGGCGATACAATCAACTCGCTCTGAGGTGCTCGCTATCGAGCCGCGGCCACGCAATCGAAGGACCAGGCCTCCCAGCGGTCGTCCTCGTGATCCCGACACGCAAGCGCGGGAGCTGCGCGGTGTGTGAGTGACATGCACGAAGTGCGCCTATGCCCAGCAGACCATCGTGCCCACAGCGTTCGAGGGCGCGAGGCGGGCTCGGCGCAGGCCCTGCCTCAGCGCACCTTGTCCGAGAAACGCAAACACAATGCCGTGCGGCCGCGGGAATGCCTGCACCGTTGGGCGGCGTCTTTGCGATTCAGGACTTGGCCCGTGGGCGTGGTCAGTGCGTGGGAGGAGTTGAGCTGCGCGTGTCGAGTTGGCAGCTCGTATGGAACCCATCTTGCGCAAGGACGAAATCGGCACATTAACGAGCTCGTTGCGATTGCTCCGGATGCACGCACATGTCTCGTTCCCGGGCTGAGGGCCGAACGACCGTGCGATGGCTGCGGCATTGTGTTTGTATTTCGACAGTGATATGAGAACGTCTCAGATGGGCGGCGTTTCCGTTCCAGGACAAGGCGTCTACAATGCTTCCCGACTACCGCTAAGTTTGGGCGTAAATTTAAACAGGTGCAAAGTTTGCAACCTTTTCTGGCCTCAGACAAATATCCGGTAATTCCAAGTAGCGCGCTTTGCGGCAAAGCCCACTATCTATAGTAGGGCCCCCTAGGGAAAACTTGGTTCGTACACGCTGTTCCCTCCCTTTTTTATTGTACTATTAAAGGACCGCTGATAATACCATTGGAGGCTAGGTCACAAAAACGGCTCATTAACTAAGTCTGTGGAGAGTTAAGTCCCGAAAAGGTACCTTTTGCACTCGTGCATGATCCTGTTTGATCCTTTGGATCCTGTTGCTCCGGTCGACGCGTGTCACAAACGACAAAACAGGTAACACCGTAATACCTTCTCTTCCTCGGAGACGCCGCGTTGTCATGAATCCATCGGGGAAGCTGAAAGGAACCCAAGGCGGCAGGTGCTGGACGGCGCCGCAACCCCGACAAAGCGGCGCGCAAGATCCGCCCTCTGCAGAGAGTGCATGGAGAACCACTGAGATGGTCTTCCAGTCACCGGCCGACCACAAATACCACTCAGCTGGCAGCCTTCTTCCGTCCATATAATACAAATGAACCAATGCCGCTTCAAGTTGGCACTTCCACAAGTACAACTGGGCAGTCTCTGGCGGGCAGATCTCTCGGGCTCGGGTCTACTGCTGGAGCTTCCTATCCTGATGCTGTCCCCTCCACAACCGCGTTCTACGCTCGACGTGATGCACCGGCTTCTGCAGATCCTTGTACGCAAAATGATAACCATCTTCTCACATTATACTGACGTACAAAAATAGCCAGCACCGGAATGTCGCTCAATAACTGGACCAAGCTCAATTCCGAGTTTCAATTCATTGCCGAAAATGAAGAGCACACAGACATCGCTGCTGGCGATCGAGTCATCGACGAGAGCCTCATAAACGAGGTATTGGATCACCTCGAGTCGAGTACTGGGGCACCAGAGGCCGAGACTCAGTCGTCAGAGGTGATTATTGATTCGGAGCTTTACAAGCAACTCGTGTCTGTGAAGGTGCGACTTGATGCGGAGATTACCCAGTCAAAGAAGGAGATACCACTGTGCTATTAGCACGGAGATTTCTTTGACAGACCCCCGCAACCTTTTTTGCTCTTGCTGCGGGCATGCAAGGCAAGGGCCTGGATGCAACAAGGCTGTATTGGCGAAGAGTCTTTGTATGGTTACCGTATTTGCTACCTGGTTGTCCCGACCACTTTCGTTGTACCTGCGGACGAGCCTTGTCTCGAAACGGTACGTAACTAATATTTTCTCTGATTTTGCTGCTTAATCACCCACATGTCAGGATACAACAATGATCCTATTGTGCGCCGTGTTCGCGATATTCCAGATGATTTTTTCCTGTTCACAAACCGGTTCATCTGTGACATTAGACGAGTGAATGACACCGGATGCGGCAAGAGCTGGCAAGGTACCAACCCACATATTTTATCCCAACTCCCTCGACAGGTGCAGGCTGCATTTCCTGGTACGCTACTTTCTCCACCCTACCATATGGTCAGTAAATTTATAATGTGCAGCATATATCTCTGCGCATGGTGCCATCTCAAAATTGATGATGCGGCTCATGCACAACACCTTTTCAACCTGATTGGGCCCTTCGCCATTTTCTGAAATGGTCTCCGAGATTCAGCATTTGTCCCATGCTGACGGCGAATTGATGTATACTGCCGCAGCCAATTTTTACGGCCTGGTTGGGCTCAAACAGTCTTCCGCTTTCGACAAGAGGTGGGCGGAATCCAAATCCCGGACACTGACCTCAGTGTAGACCCCTCCCCCCCCAAATCGGTCTCCGGGGTCTTTCCTTGGCATTTTGAGAGGTTTTGACGTGCTTTAGCCTAGGTTTTGAATATCTACATGAATCTTCAACCAAATCGTTTGTACCAAGAGTGAACCCCCCATTTTCAATACGTGCGCATCTTTCTATCGCCTCAGAAAATCTATTTTAGACAACGACTTTGCTCAACCATTAAATGTACGATGCACATCACGAAGTCAAGTGACTTGCCTTGTGGAGCTGATCTATCAATGGATCAATTATGTGTTTTACGACGCGGTGCGTGTTGCGTCCTCAAATTTTCGTTTCGCTTGTTGCGTGCACACGAAGCTAACAGTGCACAAGCCCATGAGGCTGCCTGTCCACACTATATTCCGGCTGGGGCTGGTTGTGATGTATGGTGGTTTCACACCCAATCTCTTTGCTGGTATGGATCTCGATGACTGGTAAGCTGAGACGCCATCCTCTGGTCTCCGTCTAAGTCGAGCTCGAGATCTAGACTACCGCTCCTTCCCTGAAACTCCGTTGCCTGGTCTTTTCTCCAGCCATACAGGAAATTCTTCGGACACACCCTCTGTGCTGGCATCCCCTGGACTGAGTCTACATTCCTCACTGGGACTCCGAGTTTTCCATTCTTTGGCGAGCCCTCATCTCAGAGCACATCTGGAAACCCATTTAATCCATCTCATCCATCTCCAATACCCGCATTTCCCTCCATTCCAGACTTTTCTCTCCCAACTCAGCCACTCAGCTCCACAGCACTTCTAGAATTGTATTCCAATGGCGGCATCCAGCGGCATCAAAGCATCAAGGGTTCATGGGAATTGGAATGCCCTCTTTGTTCTGCTTGGATAAATACCGGAATCACTGTTCAAAAATTTACTCTGAAACTCTCAGGACAATTTTCTATGCTTGAAAGTCACCAAAGGAGTGCAAAGTGCTCCAAAGTGCACACGGCTCACGCCGCAGCTAAAGCAGTTCGACGTGAGAACTTTCCAGTTATAAATCAACCCCCACATGCATCATCTGCTCCGCCATCTCCTATTAAATGGGCAACCTCATCGAAACAGCACATGGTCATGAATACAGCTATGTATGGAGAAGATAGTGATGACGAAGGAGACTTTGAGTAAGAATTTGCACTCGTCCATCCAAGCTCCCCTTTGATATACTCAAGACACGGAAACTATACCCGCTCATCATCGGCACTGCCTGAGCCAGATCATGCTATTTACGACGACGACGATGAAGACATGCCAGATTTTGAGTCAGTCTTTCCTGCTTACTGATAGAAGCTGATTCTGACTCGAATATAAACACTGCAGCCCATCCGCCCTGCCTGAAACTAGCTCAGCACTGCTGCAATCGACACTGGCAGGACCTACTCTTGTATCACTTGAATCCACCATTAACAGTGGAGATGGGCAGATCAGAGAAGCACAGGCAGGGATCCACAAAGACGCGGGAGCAAAGGCTTCCTGAGGCTGTGCTCAGCTATCAACTACACTAATGCTCCTGCTGAGCCAAATACTCCACGCTCTCAACCTCCACCAGACCGGAATCTCCCATCACAATGGACAGGACACTGCGGGCAGCAATTGTCCTGGAGTTATCGTTGAATGGTCTATAAATACGGGCTCGTTTAATGATACCTTCCCACTCGGACGTTTCGGTGATGGTCCAGATACTGTTTGCCACATCGAGATTCATGACATGGGCAGAACTGTATGTGCCTGGTCCAAAAAATGCTCAGGACATGCATTGCCAGGGCTTTATTGTTCTGAATGCGCCAAAATCCCTCCCTGCATCTCGGATCTCGTGGTCATTGCAATGGAGGCAAAGAAACATACCAACCACTGATTCTTGAATCCGCTGCAGTTGCGGAATTTTTTGAAAGACCGAGACAAGGAGATACAGCGCTTGAAACTAAAGGTGAATAATAGTTATGTGTACACTTATCAAGCAGCAGCTAATTACTTTCCGAAAGTCGCTGGGCCTTGTCAAAAAACTCGGCTCAGTCACTCGCAGACTTTCGGATACTAGCCGTGTTGTGATGGCTGTCACTGAATGAAATGTTGTTTGTGTAAAGGAAGTAGTCCAAACAGCAATTAGCAGTGGCGCAAGCATGCATACTGTCGCTCGCAAGATCGAGGATGCAATCGAAGGGGTTGGACTCCCCAAAAAGTTTGGATCCCGCACTCTTGATATTGCCACAGTTACCTATCGGATCAGGGGGCATCAGCTGCTTTATGCCCTCAGTCATGGTCTCGGCCTCCCTTCCCTGCGCACCCTTCGAAATCATATGGCCTTTACGCGGATTATGCTGACTCTAGGAACAATCAGGTCAGACAAAATTATCCATAATATCGAGGAGGGGGCTCTGCAGCAAATCGGATCACGCGTAGAGGTGTCTCTGTTCTCATTGACGAGATAGCACTCGAAGAGATGGCTGTTCATTTCAAACATGCCAATGCTGTTGGCAGATTGTGTTGGAAGCACGCACCTCTCGTTGATATTGTTCTTCGGACGTATGATGCTGCTCTCAACTTGGCTCATGGTCTTTCGGCAGGCACTGTCCATCTTGGGAAAGAGATGACCGTAGCCGCCGTGTCGTGTTTTGGTGAATCGGGTACATATCCGATCCTGCTGCGCCCACATGCAAAAAGGAAGATGCTGCTGACATGGAATTTATATTTTCCACGATACTGACATCTTGGGAGAGTTTCAAAGACTGTGTCGGATCGATTTGGTCTGTGGCCACTGATGGTGATGTGACACGACGTAAAGCAGGCTATAATATGTTCATCAAGGTGCCGCTTTCAACCGCCTCAGAACTGTTGGTACCTTGTCAAATTTGTTTGGACTTAATTTGTTCACTGGGGACAACGAGGTGACCCTCAATTGATTGGAAACACATCCTGAAGCCCAAGTAATTTATTCTAGCGAGTAATCACATATATTGAATCTCATTTCTAGGAATCTGTACCTTAATTCGCTCTCAGGCAGGGGTTGTCCTGAATAATGGCCAGGTGATAAACCCGACACTTCTCCTCTGATATCTTGTTCTTTTCCCCAACCAGGATGTCGCCTCAGTCACAAAATTATTGTACCCCAATGACCTGCAGGATGTTCCCCAAGCGATAGAACTGATGCAGGCCATTGTCGCTGTCCATGACCTGCATCTCGAGTCAAATGATCTGAATACTATCACGGATCTTGACGCGATAAAACTTCTGGCAGAAGTTCTCCATTCCATTCTTGAGGCACTAATCAACAAGGATCTTGATCTCAAAGCACAGGTTACAGCACTTAGCAAATATGTGCACCTTACCTTCACCCTCTTCCATACCCACCGGCTCACTTCTATGTCAAATCACAACGACTATGGTCAAGAACACTGTCTTTTGCATTGCAAAACAGCAGGTGCTCGATCCGAGTGAGCCCTTCTATCTTTTTGACCTGGGAGACAACAAGCTAGAGAAACTATTTGGCCGGATCCGTATGCTCAGGGCCCACGACTCTGGGATGAATTTTCATCAAGCTGTGGACTGACTCGGGCATGCAGTCAATATTGACAGCGTGTTCATGCGCAACCCCGACCTAGATCAGGGCCAATGGCATTTTAATACAACTCGAGTGGAGGGTGCTGACCATTTAAATACGAAGTCCTGGATCGGTAACACGAATTCCGGGCTTTGCAACCTCCCCAAGGCCTGAAGACAGGGAAGTGCATTAGCTGCAAGGATATTACACTCCTCACAAATGGACAGATCATCATTTAACTACTCTGACATCTTCATGGACCCATCCATTGATTTGTTGCACCCTTTTGGGAATAACAAGTACCCCAGAGTTGATGGCGGCCCAGATCACTCAATGCCAGTGGTACCGCAGCCTCTGGCTGCTGCTGACCCTGTTAATATTGAACCCCTCACTGACCCAGAGCTGATTACACTGGAGGAGGCACTTGAGGAAGACTCACAGCTCACACTTCCTGCTGGCTCAGGCATTGATCCAGACGATTATTTGAAGTACAATGGAAAGTGGGTGCACAAACGATCGTGAGGTCTGAAAGGTGGAAGAGATAATAAGTAATGCACAGTGACGATGAGTGCGGGGTATGAAGTCTAAGAATGTGCAGGATGAAGCGGCACGAAGATGTGAGTGCCAAAAATATAATGCAGGTGAGGCAGCAAAGAGAAAATGCGAGGACAGCGGCAACAACGCTGGGAGCTACCAGAGGGCCGGAATAGCGAAAGCAAACATCTTGCTCTTCAGAGGATGTATCGGGGGTAACCTGCAAAGAAAAAATGAATGGAGAACTTCCCAAGTTTCTGAGTATCTATTGAAAAAGACACAAGGTGAGTAAGAAGAAGAAGAAACATATATTCGGTCTGACCTACATTGACCATCCACTTTGTGTGCAGAAGTTCTGCGGCTTCCTGTATCAGCCTCGAAGGAATGAATTGTAGCTTCGCAAGCACAGTGGGCGCGAAGCTACAGCCCAGTTATCTTGTATCGAGCCAGCGAGTCTAGTGAGTGAGCGAGAAGCTTAGAAGATGCGTGCTGCCAACAGCCAGATTGATGGGAAAGCGGAAATGTGTGCCGGCAGATATTTATAACTTGATGATTGGCCAGGTTAAGTCCCTCAGAGGAAATTCCTCTGAAAGACTTAGACATTTACCCATTTTGAATCTGACTGATCTTCCAAATCGAGGTTACCGAATCAAGATTCTGCACGCTGTTCTGGAAGCTCCGGTGATGTTGAAACATCAATTTTGTGCACTGGAATCTACAGATAGTAAGGTAGGCGTCACCCCGATCCGGCACGTGTTATGTAAGCACACCGCCACAGCACAGCCACCTGCCAAATCTCGGGCATCACAACTCATTTTAGTTTTATGTTTCTCGAGCCCCACAGGGACGAAAAAAAAACAATTAAACCGTGGTTGTATCTACACATGCTGCCGAGCCATCGCGCCATAACAGGTGGCAACGTGCGATGCCCATGGTAATCTTTGTTGATCCATGCAGCCTCTGAACCTGACAATCCTTGGTCGTAAGCGGAAACAAAGCGAGCGGATCGATTAGCGAATCTAAGAAGAGGTTTAGGAGGTCCAGTTGATATTGTGTATGCCAAAGACCGAGCACTTACCGGCGTATTTGCGAGAGAGGGATGGCATCAAGACATGCCAGCATGTTCTGCTCCATCTCATCAATGTTGTTCGTCCGCGCCGTAATGTGATACCTGTACTTGGCGGCGCCCCAGTACATCTCAATAAAATTGAGTTCACAGTGGTACTTCGGGTAAAAGTCGCAAAGATGGCCACGGGAGACCACATACTCCTCGAGGCATGATTTCTGAGAAACAAAATCAGGTTGCGTGACGAGAAGCCGGCGGCAACAACAATCGGTGCGGCCCGGTTCACACTTGAAGCCCTCGCATTGTGCATAAAGTTCTGTTGTCCAGAGATTGTGTTCCTTGATGATCTGTTCCATGCCTTTGAACCAGCCAGGCATTGTCGGATGATCATCTGGGAAATAAAATGACTGGCTAGACCCATCCGGAAGAGCACTGTTCCGCATCCGGGGCCCGTCTTTATGATGTGTCCAGTGTGGTGATAGTTGCTTTGGCATGTTACGCGCCGACAGAGCATCGCTTGCTCGTTTTTGATGACTGGGAGCGTTGTCAAAAGGAAGAGACCAGTTGCCCATTTGTGCGTCTTCCGCTCAAAGATGTCAATCGCCCGTTCGACCTGTTCTAGCATGTCGTCGGAATCAAAATATCCATCCCTGTTTTTTCCCGCTTTGAAGATGAGCCGGGCCTCGCTGTACACAAGATCAATAATATCCCAGGCCGAAATTTGGAGTGCTTACTTGTCCTCGTCCCGTAAACGGCCCCACTCAGTGGTCAAGAAATCCGATACCATGATCGAGGCCCCCTCACCCTTCCTCTGCGGTGTTGGCTTGTCCGTTTTGTGACTCCAACAATTCTTCTTGCGATCATTCTGGAAAAATGTCGACTCGTCGTGTGTGACCAAAATCAGCTTGAAAAGTCGGCCGTCGGGTGGAATCGGACCGTCTCCTGGTTTTTGTCACGTTGCGGCCCCCGTTCGAATTCCCCATCATTGTCGAAGATATTCATCCGCTTATCATAATCCTTCCACCTTGCAACAAACCCTTCACGATACTCCACCACATCTGGGCGCTCGTGGCCATCAATATACATGCCGTTCTTCTTCTTCCCAAATCTCCAACCCATTTTATGAAGCCACCACTGTGCCGTCCGGATAGAAATAGATCTTCATTTTGCACCCGACTTCTCCATTAGGTCCTGCATGTCCGGCGATTTCGCAATAAAATCCACGATGTCCTGCGCAGGAATGTAACCGTCCTTGGCAATGGTTTGAAGGTGCAACTGAATTGGTAGAGAGAAATCCTCGTCGTCGAGGACTGTGGCTCGAAAAGCACCCAATCAATGGAAGGGGAAAACTCCTCGACTAAGAAACACGTGGAGCCAAGTCCGAATATTTCTGGCATGGCTGACTCCGTGTCCTTGCGACCGCGAAACAATGAGGGATGCCTGCCGCCAGGTGTATGAAATTTCGGAGTTCAGGTACAAATTCAAGCTGCCGAGCATGGCAGTGATCCTCGCACGGAAAAAGACATCAATTGTTTTGTCTTTGCTCTTGATCTCCAGTGTTGCTCGTGCATGGCGGAGGGCAGGAAAATCTTTGTAGTGTAATTGATCTAGAGCGAGGTCTGAGGATGTTGCGAGACTGTCGTCCTTTGGGGTCCTGCCTGCACAGAGATCTTCCAGCATTTGCACCACCTTTTGGTGTGCGAACGCGCGGGATCATTTATATGTTCTCAGATGTTGTCTGATTTGAATGTCAGTTTCGACAAGCCTGTCAAATTGTTTCCCACTCACAGCTGCATCAACTTCCGGTTCGTCGGCCTCCGATTCGTCAGCACTTTGACTTTCATCACTTTGTGTGCTTCCTCTGCTTTCCCTTCCACCATCTGGATCCTCGCTGCGCCTGCCTACGTTGCCATCTGCATCTGAAGTCTCCTGAGCTGCCAAAGGCCCCTCGAGTCCAGAGTTTGAGACTTCCGGCTCGGAAGGACTCGGCGCGCTGGGGCTGCCTCTGTTGCTGATTTTGTTCTTGATGTGGCCGAAGAAAGCCGCAACGGACAGAAATCCTTTCGCTTTCATGTCGCGGTTGATCTTCCTCTGCCTCTCCTTGGTTCTCTTTGAGTTCCCGGTATACTTGTGTGGTCTTTTCCGCTGTTTCTCCAATTCTCGCTCCCGGGTCACGGCAATCTCTTGGGCTCGTTTCAGAGTCTCGACAAACAGTTCCAGCTGGGAAATCTCCTGAATCTCGGTGTCATCCGCCCCATCATCTTCATCAGAGTCATCCCCGGGATCGCCTGGAAGGTCGGAGCAATCTGCAGGGTCATACTCGTCCATGATCTCAAACCGGCCAATTATCTCGATGAGGTTGGGGTCAATATCTGACGGATGGGTGAATTTGTTGAAGGGAGTTTCTGAGCTGGTTCTGGATGATTCTCGGCATGGTTCCGGCTCTTTTTCGTTTGTATACGGCGGATCTCCTTCATCAGGAATCTCTTCAATTCTTGGAATCTCGTTGACTGGAGAAGCATCTGTAGCTGAAGAACCGTTGTAGCTGTTATAAATACCTGGGAAATTCATGTCTCCGGCCACATCTGATGTCGTAGACGTTGCCACTGCTTCAGTTTCTGAGTCTGAGCTTTCGGCTGTTTCCTGCACTTTTTTGGTGCTCTTGAAGAGGTTCTTTGTGCACGAAATGATAGCTCGTGCTTTGCGAGGCATTTCGACGCGTAAATCGTACCCAGGGAGGCCGGAAATGCGGTGGAGGAGGCTTTTTTTCGCAGCTGTCAGAATCACGTGTTGTGGCTGTACACCACCAAATTTCCGCGGCGCAGAAACCTTGAATTGTGCCAGACACGTCGAAACAT
This sequence comes from Mycena sp. CBHHK59/15, assembly GCA_029204085.1. Classification (NCBI taxonomy): domain Eukaryota; kingdom Fungi; phylum Basidiomycota; class Agaricomycetes; order Agaricales; family Mycenaceae; genus Mycena; species Mycena sp. CBHHK59/15. The sequence goes on from JARGXW010000002.1 coordinate 228,046, forward strand.
CGAAACCAATCGGTTGGGCAAATAAAAATTTGTTGACATTTTGAGTCCTATAACTAGGCGCAAAGAGTGACTATGGAAAATCCCTACAATGAAACTCAAGGGATAGGTAAAACGAAAAGATTGACGGCAACAGAATGTCAAAAAATGTTTTGTGGAAACAGTAGATAGCTTTTTCGGTGGACATGTTTTTGCTTACATAACATGTGCCGGATCGGGGTGACGCCTACCTTAGGTGAGTCTCTCTCTTTTCTTTCTTTTTTCTCTTTCTTTCTGCAGCTTGATATCTTGATTTTGACAAACTCTCCACAGACTTAGCTAATAAGCCACAAAAACCCTGGATCCTCCGATTTTTGTCCGGACACATTTTGGCGAGATTCAGCAGTTTTTGTCCAGACTGGACCTAGCCTATTGATGACATCATTGCCCAAAAGGGTAAATTTCTGCTCCCACAGCCCTCCAAAAGGCTCAAATTTTCCTGTTTCATTTGTTTTCGTGGTTTATGCGCTGATCTGAGCTGATTCACGGATATCTGAGCCATATTTGGCCAGAAAAGGCCTTCTGGGTGCGGTGACAGGCCAAAATTTTTGTCCAGACCCTCGATTTCTGTCTGGACATGACCTAGCTTTTTGCTCCAAAACCCCCAGTTTTTGTCTGGGAATGACCTGGCCTCCAACCCGAAATCTCCAAATTTTTGTCCAGACCGAGACCTGGCTCAAATGGCATTATCAGGGGTCCTACTATTAACCAGATTTATATAAATGGATGAGAGTGGCGTGTGACACAGGCTACTGATACTATCCACCACTGGGAATGATTGTCCAAGCCCTCAAAGTTTTCACATAGCTTAAATAAATGCAGTTGGTAAACATCATGCATGCACTGTGACCAAACTTCTTCTCCTGTACTTTCAGGTAGTAGTGTTGCTGGGGTTCAGTTCAGTCCGGTTTTTCCACGAAATCTTCCAGTCTCCTACCCAGCCGCACATTATGGGGTTGGTGATTCTTAGTAGCAGTATTGGCGGTCGAAATCTCAGTACTTAGGAATGCTTGAGTAATGATGATGACAATTTAGTGATGGCCCATCAATCCATCTCATCTAGAACACATTACCTTGCTTGTCAAGTTCTCTCCACCCTCATAATTGGCTCACTTTTCGTCTCACCCACTTTGACCTGCTGATCCAAAATTCCCTGATGGGATCACTTACAAAGCCCAGTTTGTCAAACTTACATCTTACTTATTGATATGTGTGCAAGCCCAACACATGTGCAATGCTTTCATGAATTTAATTCAGTTTTGCAATGAGATCTATACAAATTGTAATTCTGCTAGTAGTGGTGTATCCGAAAATCCTGACCTCGAGCCAGCTGCTTTATCATTGATAGCAACAATTGTGCCCACCGACTTTCGGCTGACTCCGTGTACATTTTGGAAAGGCCCCACTACACACCCACCTTCACCGACTTAAAACTCAACTGCCGACTGGTAGCTCTGCTGGAGCCACTTTTGGCCGAGGACTTCAAAGCTGTTCTGAAGAATGTGGTGAGTCTGATGGTGGGTGTGGAGATGAAAGGACACGAAAAGCTAAGGATTTTTGACTCAAAAGAACAGCCGAGACAGAGCATCAAAGTGCGACATGTAGTTTTTCAGGTGCATTCTACATCCATAGACTTGATCCCCTACTTAGCCCCATTTTCAAAGCCCAAGGATGCTGGTGACGATGATGGTAAGCGCAAAATTTGGCTGGAGCAACTTCCTGAATAATCGGGGGCATGTAGATGCCAATGATTTCAAAATCCGTGACTGGCTGCTTAAGACCGCAGCGGCATGAGATGCACATGACAAAATGGATACAACACATTGGGTGAACCTGATCCCCACTGTGATGGGGACTGCGGTTCTACTAGATGCAGGGTAGTATTTGCAAGTAAAGTAGTGTTTGTCCTCTAGAGGGAATTTTGCAGCCTTAAGTTGAGATGGAGGTAGGTTTTGTGCTGTTTTTAAAATCTCCTGTGTCTGTTTGAATGAAAGTTAGTTGGTTAATGTGATACTTATGATCTGCCTGATGGGGTCCGGATTTCCCAATAATATTGTTTCGCACTACCGGTACACGGTGGAACCATCTCCACTTGCGTAGGAAGCACTAGGTCACCCTTTTAAGACCCGTACCCTTCGCTGGATATGTTGATACAAATCTGGGGCCTTCTCAGAGGATAGACAGTGAATTCCGTTCTACAGGCAGAGCTGTTAAAAAGCCTCTGTCGTGATGTGGGTTCACTTTGTAAGCCTCCAAGGATGTGTAGTTTTTATGGGTTTTAATGGAATGGACACTGTCCGCTTTGAAAGCAAGCGGAAGAACGATGTCTGCAGGTCTCCAATCGCGCTCCACACTACTGCGAATGATTAAATGTAGAAGGCAGATGCTTCAAAAGGCTATGTAAAGGATGTGGATGGCTCCTCAGAGGGTCCGCATGCTTCGAAACACTAATATTGTTAACAGGTTTTGAAGTGGAGAATGGATCTGGGTAATTGAGTTGTTTCCGCTCGGTTGTTTGGGGTCAGAATGGATCTGTAGCAAGGACTGGCGCCATACTGGAGCTTTTTTGGAGCTTTACGGTATAAAGGCTGTTGATGGGCAGTGCCTCTCAGGACCTGGAGAGGACTGAAGAGTTTGTGAAGTGCCTAGAGGACAACACTTCCGGGGATTATTCTTGTTCAGAATGGAGGATGAGTAAAGAAGAGAGCCTCTGGTGACCAGTGAACTCTATAGATTGGCAGGTTCCTACTATTCCGCTCTAGTGTAGGACAGTAGCAGAAAGCGGGGGAGTTTGGAGATACTTTCTCCAGATACAGTGGGTGGTATTTATACTGTTTCTAAAGTCCATGTGATTTTTCTTTATTCTGACAACTCCATTCATCTTTCCGACGATTGGGAACAGGTCCCCATCTTCCTGCTCTCTGTCCTAGTTGTGCGGAATCATTGTATGAGCTCACAGACTGATTTCCTAGTATGCAGAATGGCTCTGCAAGCCAGCGGACTGCATATGTCTTTGTCAGACATGTCGGAAATGTTTGCGGTGTGTTTCTTGTAGGTGGAATGACTCTGCGAGCGTGTGGACCGTGTAATTGTCGTTGGAATTGGTCGTGGATGGTCACGGAACGTGGCGGAGTGATCCCTGGACCAGTGGACAGTGCAATTCTTGGTTGGACCTGGTCGTAGATGGTCGCAGAGCATGGCAGAGTGACTCTGGGGCTGGCAGACAGTGTAATTGTTGGTCAGACTTGGTTGTAGACAGTCACAGAGCATGGCAGAGGGACTCTGGGGCCAGCGGACGATGCAATTCTTGGTCGGACTTGGTTGTAGACAATCACGGAGCGTGGCAGAATGATCCTGAAGCCAGTGGACAGTGTAATTGTTGGTCAGACTTGGTTGTAGACAGTCACGGAGTGACTCTGGGGCCGGTGGACGATGCAATTCTTGGTCGGACTTGGTTGTAGATGGTCGCAGAGCGTGGCAGAGTGACTCTGGAGCCGGCAGACGATGCAATTCTTGGTCGGACTTGGTTGTAGACAGTCGCAGAGCGTGATCTTATGCGTAGGACGTTGCGAAACAAGACTGTGTGGGTTGGTGTCTTGTGTATGTTCGCAACAGGCAAACATAGTGCAACTTCACACTGCATACGACATCACTAGCAGCCTCATCCTGCCAGCTCAGTATGTGTCAGCTCTATCGGGTGCCGTTGTACGGGTGACTATCTCGATCACCCATTGTAGTATCAGAGCTGAGAAGAGGGACACCTATGCTGCCGACATTGTTTCATTTTGGGTCATTGTTCCCACACCAAGTGTCTCCGCCCCATGCAAAAGGAAAGTCGCTGCCAAGGATTCTGGTGCCAGTCTGATGAAAAGGGTTCGTGATGCTTGAGGTGTGTGTTCTGAGGTTGAAATGTTGAAGTTGTACTTGACTTTCATGTTTTAGCATGCCACTGGACTTTGGGGAGGTGGGTGGGCAATTTTTCCTGGTCTTTACAACTATTTGTGTATGCATAGATCGAATCCTTTTGTCAAGCAAGGTCTCTGCTGATGTAGTCGGCACTCCCTAGTTTCATACTCCAAACTCTTATTTTTTCCAACCTGGCTGGCGTTTTACAAATGTAAACACCATAGCCACTCGGTCCAGGAGGGTTGATTGAATTTCTCACTCCAAAGTCCTCCCAGCTCAAAATTTTGGGGACGCACCCTTTGGGCCATTGTAGTAATTGTGGGCCCTGAGAGCTCAGTGGGTTTTCTGTTGGGTGTGGCAAAGAAATATATTCTATGATTGTGGCTATGTTGTTTACATTTGTAAAACACCAACTGCCCTGGAGGGGTTGGAAAAAATAAGAGTTTGGAGTATGAAATGTGTTCTAGATGTGATGGATTGATGGGCCATCACTAAATTGTCATCATCATTACTCAAGCATTCCTAAGTACTGAGATTTCAACTGCCAATACTGCTACTGAGAATCACCAACCCTGTAATGTGTGGCTGGGTAGGAGACTGGAAATCTTCGAACTCTGAATGTGACCCCAGCTTCGGTTCAGACATTTCGACGAACCTCGAACTGGACCATGGATTACAGGTTCAGAACCGGTTTGAACCTAAAAAAAATCCCACAGACAGAAATAATTATTTGGGCATGCAGGACATTGTAGAGAACATCAAGATTATATAGTCATTCCACATATACCTTTAGGGTGATCATGGAGCTAATGAAAGTCCAGAATTCTGAGAATCTTGATCTGGCCAGACTGCAATTGAGCACAAAACAGGCACAGCATTCAGTTTTGGAGCCCCAGGTCATGTTTCCCAGTGGCATTACACTGTGCTAACTCCCTGATGTGCAGTTACAGCAGTTCCTAAAAATAATGGCAAACACATTTTTTTTTTGTGTGATTCCCAAAAAGGAAGTTGCTTATGTACTGTGCTTTTTTGTACACTCTTGCTGCAATGGTCAACCACCACATCAGCTCAGACCTCAATGAACGTGCTCTGGATCTTTGGCAAGCTGGCTGTGATGTACAAGAAATATGCTATGCTTTCCATGTATCTCCATGCAGTCTCTATCATTGGCACGATGTCTTCAATGAATTCGGTGCTGTTACCAAACTTCCCTCTCTGCTCCGTGGATGCAACCAACTTGTTAGCCTGGCAGCACTTACATCAGCCAAGGATGTGTACTTCAAGGATCCCTCTGTGATGCTGACTGACATGATGTGGCATCTTGCTATCAATCATGACATCACAATTTTCATCTCTGCTCTGCAAGCAATGCTGGTACAAGCTGGCCTGACCTGTAAAGTTCTCCAAAAGATTGTAAGCAAGCATGACAAGGTTCGGAGGACAGATTATCAAGCTTGCATCTGTGATCCACAAAGCTTCTCTGGTACTGGGATGGAGTTTGTTACTGTTGACAAATCCAGCAAAGATGAGCGAGAGCTTGCAAGATGATTCAGCCATTCTCTGCTTGGGCAGAGAGCTACATACTCTGCTGATTTTGTGCAAGAGGACCACTACACTCTTACTGCAGCTATGAGCACCCAAGGCTATATTGCCACTCATATTGTCCTGGGCTCCATGGATGCCTTTGTATTGTCAAAGATGTTGTGAGTCTAATGTGATATTGCTGTGCTAAATCAAGCTGACTCTTGTGTGGCAGCTCCCACAGATGAAGCTGTATCTGGATGTCCAGAGTGTACTCATCTTGGATAACTGCCAGATCCACCACACAGACCTTCTTTCAACACAAGAATTGTAAGAGCCCTGCCCTGTGGATGTGTCGTGCTATCTGAGCTGTGTAGCTTCAGGCACCATGATTCTCTATCTTCCCCCATACTCACCAGACCTCAACCCCATTGAGGAATCATTTTCAACATGTGTGTCTTCGTTTCTTTGCCACTTATTGCATGCTTATAGATCATGACAGGGAAAGCATACCTTCATTAGCATGGCCACATTATTCGTGAAGCCGAAGATCCAATTGAAGCATTTCTGGAATCGATTGCTTGCATTACAGCAGAGATGGCAGTGGGCTGGTTTAGGCTTGCAGGGTATATCTGGTAAAATTCAGGTTTGAAAGAGAGTAACATTCACCATATGACGACAATACAATGTACAGAATAAGAACGAAGCTATGCAATGGAAATGCTCCTGCACCCAGGTCTCCCTTGTTATATCCGTGCATCTCGGAGTTCCTCGGAGCTCCGATCGGACTTCCTTCGGAATTTCCGAGGGGGACTTCTATCCATCGCAAGGGACATTATGTGATGAGGGATTACCAAGCGGATTCCTTTTACTCATATTCCCTTACTTCACTCTCGGAGTTTATTCGGCATCCACTTATTGTCTACGGACTAATACTTACTCATCGTTCACAAGATGTCTTGACAACTTATTGTCCACGGACTTATACTTACAAATCCTTCACAGGATTGTCTTGACGACTTATTGTCCACGGACTAATACTTACTAATCTTTCACACCTTATTGTACTTCACTAAACAATTAGCTTACTAGTATTTAAGCTAAGTAGCTTAGCCTCTGTTCTTCAGTTTGATAATTATATACGTTATTGTGTTCTCCCTTCCCAATGCAACCTGAGTCGGACTCCGACCTATCAGATATTCCGTGCCTCCTCCGGCCCTCCTGCATCCTCACTCGTCCTCCTGTTCTTATCTCTGGACTTGACTCTCCTTGGTCGCAAGCCGGGTAGTCGCACACTCTTGTTTGTAGTGCTTGCGAGAACGACCTTCTGACCCTTCGAACTCCGTGACTAACTCCGACATTTTCCTTCGGACTTTCTCGGCAATTCCGATCCTCTCGACTCAGCACTTAACAGTATTATCAAACTCAACTATCTGGGCTTGCATGGCTGATCAGTTTAACCCCTACAATCCTGCATCCATCGTGCCGGGCACGCCTGGCGCATCCCAATCTCTTGCTGGCAATAATCTTCTCCAACGGCGTGTTGATCGTGACCGCCGGCAATCCCGACTTCTTTCCAATATTCCTATTACTCCCATTGCCGCTCGATCGTCAGAAATCCCTCTGACTTTCCAGCCCATTCCTTACCCCACCATGAATCCACGTCCAGCTTCTTACCCAGTTGGAGGAATACCATGGGGGGCTCCACGTCGTGCTCCTAATCCATTCACAACTCCGCTTCCTCCTTCGGAAGATCCAATAGCTGAGGAAACCGATGAACCGGACCCACCTATCGAAGAAGAGGAAGTTATTGATGAGGAGACAAGATTTGGCCGACAAATTCTGGCCAATATCGGAGATCTCACGGAGGTACTTCGGAGTTTGAAAGGTCCACAGTCAGGATCTAAGAGCTCTTGCTCTAACCTTTGGAACCCCAATACTTTCAATGGTTCTGATCCTCAGAAACTCCGACCATTCCTCGCTCAGTGCTATCTGCACTTTGCTGAACGTGACCAGGACTTCACCATGGACGACGATAAAATCATTTATCTTATGTCGTATCTCCGAGGCACTGCCCTAGATTGGTTTGAACCCCAGCTCTTCGACCCCGACCCAAACACTGTACCAGCCTGGGACAGCAATTTTCCTCAGTTCCTTCAAGAGCTGCAGGACAATTTTGGGCCGCACGATCCTGTCGGAGATGCCGAGGACCAGCTTCGGAATCTCCGAATGAAATCCACGGACCATATCACCACTTATACCGTCGAATTCAATAAGCTTTCAGCTTATACTGGTTGGGGAATGACCGCCCTTCGTTTCCAATACTACGAAGGATTGCCAAGGAGGATTAAGGATCCCCTTGTCAATATGGAGTATCCGAATACTCTTATCGGTCTCCGGGCTGTGGCTCAACGGGTTGATACTCGCTATTGGAAGCGAGAATCTGAGAAGAAATGCGAGCAGACCGGTACTCACGGAAATCCCGAGTCTTCTTCGACTTCCGCCTCTTCCAACCAGAAGGGTGGTAATCCGAAGAAAGCATTTAAACCTCAGCAATCTTCCACTCCTACCGCTTCGCAGTCTTCGGGAACTCCGAGAACTCCGAAGCCTTATGCCGACAAACTGGATAAGAGTGGACAGCTCAAGGATACTGAGAGGGAGTGTCACAAGAAGTTCAACCTCTGCATGTATTGCGGAGGCAGCGGTCATTCCGCTGCGGAGTGTAACAAAAAGAGACCCAACGCCGCAGGCAGGGCCTCTAAAGCGGAAACTCCGAAGAACTCCGACACTGCTACCACGGAGTCAAAAAAATAGTCAGCAGCTCTGAAACCTCCGCACACGATCAGAGCTGTGTTGACTCTAGTGTGCTTCCCGAGGTCTTCCTCAACGCGTCCTCTCTTTCATCTAATGCCTTATACCTCGACCTTTATGCCGCACCTTCGGACTCGCTCGGAGATTCCTTCAGAAACTCCGAAGCTTATGCATCTACAAAATTTACGATTCCTTCATCCCTCGCTGCGACGTTCATTATCCGCCTTCAGACTCTTGTCGATTCCGGATCTTCACATTGTTTCATATCTCCTAATATTTGTGAAATGAATGGTTTTGTTCCTTACTCGATACCTCCAATAAGGCTCTGATACCTCGACGGCACCTCCTCCATAATTAATCGGCAAATCGGCCTTCCAATCCTATTCCCTACTGAAGACATCCAAACATTGGAATTTTACGTCACCCATCTGGATGCCCCTAGTGACCTGGTTCTTGGATTCAACTGGCTCCACCGCTTCAATCTGTTGATTGACTGGTCGGCAGGCCTAATATCTTTCCGTTCCTCTGACACCATCGGGGTATCAATGTCGACTCCTCAGACTATGTAGTCTAATTCTGTTCCGGTTAATTCCTCTACGGAAGGACCTTCGGAAACTCCGACTCCGAAGCCCATCTCGGAATCTCCGACGTCGTCTCTCAGTTCTGATCCTTCTATGGATATTCCTTCCCCTTTGGCTTCTCCGAAGCCATCCGGTACTCCACCACCTTCGGCTTCTCCGAAGCCATTTGGTTCTCCTCCCCACATATCCCTGGTTTCGGCTGCTGCCTACTCTGCTATTATTGGGCAGAAAGGTACCACTCAATATACACTTCACACTTGTCCTAGAAGCGACATATCTGGTCATTCAACTTCCTTGGACGGAGATCTTTCGGATATTCCGACCGAGTATCAAGACTTTGCCGACATTTTCTCAGAGTCCGAAGCCTACAATTTACCTCCACATCGTGAATACAACCTCCGAATTGACACCAAGGAGGGTGAAATACCACCTATTGGTCACATATATTCTCTATCGCAAGCTGAACTATCGGCACTCCGAGAATTCATCGATAAGAATTTAAAGGCCAACTTCATCTATCCCTCGAAATCAACTCACGGAGCTCCGATACTTTTCGCGAAGAAAAAAGATGGCTCTCTTCGGCTCTGCGTCGACTACCATGGTCTTAACCGAATCACTAAGAAAGACCAATATCCGCTGCCATTAATTTCGGACTTGCTAGATGCTCCGAGCAAGGCTCGCATCTATACAAAACTCGATCTCCGACATGCTTACCACCTTCTCCGAATTAAAGAAGGCGATGAGCCCAAAACTGCTTTTCGTACTCGCTATGGGTCTTATGACTGGAGAGTGGTTCCTGAAGGCCTTACAAATGCTCCTCTGGCATTTCAATGCTTTCTCAATACCATCTTCTCGGACCTCCTTGACTTCTGCGTCGTAGTCTACTTGGATGACATCCTCGTATACTCCGAAGACGAGTCGAAACATACCGAGCATGTCCGAGAAGTACTTCGGAGACTCCGAGCATCCGGACTTTTCTGCAAACTTCCGAAATGCGAATTCAGCGTCACCACTTGTGAATACCTTGGATATATTCTCTCCCCCAACGGCTTCCGAATGGCTCCCAAGAAAATCGCTGCAGTTGCTCAATGGCCTACTCCTCGAAAAGTGAAGGATGTTCAATCCTTCCTAGGCTTTTGCAATTTCTATCGGTGTTTTATCTGGAACTATTCGGATATTACTATCCCACTCACTCGGCTTACCCGATCTAGCGTGAAATGGAACTGGTCCGAAAACTGTCAATCAGCCTTCGACGGTCTGAAGACTGCTTTCTCGGAAGCTCCGATACTTCACCATTGGGTTCCCGATCGTCAAATTACAGTGGAAGCGGACGCCTCTGACTATGCTATCGCCGCTATTCTTTCAATTATTGGGACGACGGCAACATTCATCCTGTGGCATTCCGAAGCCGCACACTCAGACCTTCCGAAGTCAACTACGACATCCACGATAAAGAGCTACTTGCGATTTTTGACGCCTTTAAACATTGGCGGCATTACCTTGAAGGCTCGGCAACTCCGGTGGACGTCGTTACTGATCACAAGAACTTGGAGTACTTTGCCACTACTAAAGTGCTTACTCGTCGACAAGTTCGGTGGTCCAGTACCTTTGCCGTTTCAATATGGTTATTCGTTTCCGCCTGGGCAGGCTCGGCGGAAAACCCGACGCCTTAACTAGACGATGGGACGTCTACCCTAAAGAGGGGGATAAGGGCTATGGCCAAGTCAACCCTCATAATTTTCGTCCCGTTTTCACTCAAGATCAGCTTTCGGTGTCGCTTCGGGCCACTTATCTCGAGGACATTTGTCTTCAAGCTACGGTTGTTATGGATGTAGACAAGCTTCATTCGGACATCCGAAGCCACCTCCGAGATGACCCTTCGGCCTTACTCGGAATTACCGCGGCAACTTCTGGCAACTCCTCTCGTTGGACTATTGACGACACTGGCCTACTTCGCCATGATGAGCGCATCTATGTTCCTCTCCTTACCGGAAATTCCGAGGAACTCCGAGTTCGGGTTCTTCAACACTGTCATGATCACATCCTAGCTGGTCATTTCGGTCAGAACCGCACTCTTCAGCTCGTTCGACGCGAATATACTTGGCCGGAGGTCCGAACCTTTGTCCGAACGTATTGCCAATCTTGTGTCTTGTGCAAGCGCAACAAGCGGCCTCGACACAAACCTTATGGGTTACTCCAGCCCTTACCTGTTCCACTTCGCCCCTGGCATTCTATCTCCATGGACTTCATCGAGGAACTTCCGAATTCCAACGGTTACAACAGCATTCTAGTCATCATAGATCGTGCTTCAAAACAAGGAATTTTTACTCCTTGCGATACAAAAATAACCTCTTCGGACCTCGCTCGGCTTTTCCTTATTCATGTCTTTTCTAAGCATGGAGTCCCTTCGCACGTCACTTCGGATCGGGGATCCGAATTCGTTTCTGCGTTCTTTCGGTCCTTGGGTCAACTCTTGAGTATGGAATTGCATTTCACTTTGGGGTATCACCCGGAGGCCGACGGACAAACCGAACGTGCCAACCAGACTTTGGAGCAATATATTCGCATGTACACTTCCTATCAACAAGACGACTGGGATCGTCTTCTTCCTCTGGCCGAGTTCGCTTACAACAATGCTCCGAATGCTGCTAACGGAGTTACACCATTTTTCGCGAACAAGGGATATCATCCTTCCTTAACTATTCATCCGGAACGTGATGTGGCCAACACTTACGCTAAGGATTTCGCTGTCGACCTTCACGGACTTCACAAGTTTCTCCGAGAGCAAATTATGGATGCTCAGAAGAGATACAAGGCCACTGCTGATACTCGTCGAAACCCTTCACCAGAATTCAAAATCGGTGATCAAGTCTTTGTTTCTGCAAACACATTCGGACATCCCGACCAACTCCGAAGTTTTCCGAGCAGACTCTAGGTCCCTACGAAATTATCGCCCATCCTAGTTCCAATTCTTATACACTTCGGCTTCCGAAGCAACTCCGAGGCATTCATCCGGTCTTTCATGTTTCTCAACTTGAACCGCACACTCCAACCCTTTCCCCAGTCGCATCGAGGAACCTCCAGGTGCAGTTGAAGTGGTGGATGGAGATGAGCATTTCGAGATCAAAGAAATTGTTGACTCGAAGCTCGATCGGAGATACCGAGTGAAACTCCGATACTTGGTCGAATGGCTTGGTTATGAAGAAACCCATGAACAGTTCTCCTGGATGGGAGCTGACGATGTTCATGCAGATGAACTTGTCGAAAGCTTTCATAAATGTATCCCGGAAAGCCAGGTCCTGATTATTAACTCGGACTTCTTCGGCAATTCCGAATTTTCAGATCGTCACAAAAAACTTTCAAAAATTAAAGCGATACTATTTTACATCTATGTACTTTTCGGCTTTTCTCCTCCTTACTCAACCCTCCTCCGCTTGCCTTTCGACTTGGCCGATTTTTCCTTCGGCTTTTCCGACTCTTCCTCTTCCAACTCCGAGACCTCGAGCTCCATGCTCAGGTCGAACGCGGAATCCACCCCATGAGAAGCTCGTTCTGCTTCTCTAATTTCCTCACCCGCCTTCTCAACTCCGTGGTCTCATCCACGACCGCCTTTCGGAACTCCCGACCCCTTTCGACGTCTTCATTCGCCGTCGTGGTGAAATTTTGAACAGCTGGTATAGCTGTTCAACGTCCTCGTCGAGTTCGTCGACCTTGGTGTCCGTTGGCTCGGACACCCTCGGGACTTCCGCGGCCGCCCGAATTTGCTCTCCAAGGTCGCATCTGACCTTTTGCGTCGCACATTGGACGCAGGAGACTCCACGAGGCCCTTGGGCCTATTGCACGGGAGATTGTGCTTGGTGCATTTTTTGCAGCCTATGGTGGTCAGCTCGGAGAATCTCGGATATGCCGAAAGACTTACGGATGACGGGGTTGCTGCTGCTAGCTCGGACATCGGATATGGCGTTCCGAAGGGGTGAAAATTGAAAATTTTCACCGCTCGGAGTTTCCTATATACATATTCTGGGACGAGCACGTGACATCTCGTGATGTCCTGGAAAAGTTCCAAGCCTCTTGAGGGCAATCGGCCTTGAGAGGGGGATACTGTTATATCGTGCATCTCGGAGTCCTCAGAGCTCCGATCGGACTTCCTTCGGAATTTCCGAGGGGGACTTCTATCCATCGCAAGGGACATTATGTGATGAGGAATTACCAAGCGGATTCCTTTTACTCATATTCCCTTACTTCACTCTCGGAGTTTATTCCGGCATCCACTTATTGTCTACGGACTAATACTTACTCATCGTTCACAAGATGTCTTGACAACTTATTGTCCACGGACTTATACTTACAAATCCTTCACAGGATTGTCTTGACGACTTATTGTCCACGGACTAATACTTACTAATCTTTCACACCTTATTGTACTTCACTAAACAATTAGCTTACTAGTATTTAAGCTAAGTAGTTTAGCCTCTGTTCTTCAGTTTGATAATTATATATGTTATTGTGTTCTCCCTTCCCAATGCAACCTGAGTCGGACTCCGACCTATTGGATATTCCATGCCTCCTCCGGCCCTCCTGCATCCTCACTCGTCCTCCCGTTCTTATCTCTGGACTTGACTCTCCTTGGTCGCAAGCCGGGTAGTCGCACACTCTTGTTTGTAGTGCTTGCGAGAACGACCTTCTGACCCTTCAGAACTCCGTGACTAACTCCGACATTTTCCTTCGGACTTTCTCGGCAATTCCGATCCTCTCAACTCAGCACTTAACACCCTTGAAGCACATTTTCCCTTCACGAATCCTCTGCCAGGTAAACTTTGTAAATCCAGCCTGCTTCAGATCCTTGTCTATCGTTAGAACCATCTTATCACTGGGTTGAAATCAAACCTCCTTCAAACACCCACAATTGTCATTGTCAATATCGTAATATGTACAGAATTGGCCAGTTGTGACTGAATGGTGCTTAATTGGGGACAGTGGCACGGTGCAAGGGTGTCCTTGACTGAGATCAGGTGGAGCAGCACCACTACCAACACCAGCAAGGTGAGAGAAGAAGGCAGCAAGTCTGCCACCAGTTTGGGTTAAAAGGCTTGCCATAAGAAGATCAGAGAATGTTGGAGCAGCATGCAGAGGAGGTGGGGGCAGAGGTAGTCTAGCAAGAGCAGGGATGGGGTTGACATAAGCTGTGGCAGCAGCAGGAGCTGTACCCAGAACATTCTTGATTCGCTGGTCAGCATTGAAGAATCGGGATGCTAACAGTGTCTACTCATCTGTTATCCCTTTGGCCTGTGAAGGATACACCTAGCTTTGTAGTACTGCAGTCAAGCATGCACCATAGCACTGGACCAAATTCCTATCCTACTCATGTTGAGCTTATAGTAAAAGCTGGTCTTCTTGTCATGATAGATCCGCTTGTCAGGAAACAGGGCACAGCCCCTAATGGGGTAAACCTCCTCAAGCTTTTCACACTCAATCTTTGTGGCTTTATTGAACATATTCTGGGTGTAACAATAAAATGAGAACAAACTTGAGGAGTGAATGTATGCACACCTTTTGCTCTTGGATGGAGTCACTGGCCGCAGACTCTAACTTTGTGAAATTGAATGTTGGTTCTGGATTGTCATTAGCACTGGTAGGCCAGGGCTGGGCAGTAGATGGTTAGCATGATGTACAAGATTTAGTTGTTGTTGTGCACTGTCTCTTCCTCCATAGGTTCAGTAGGCAGAGGTATCAATAGAATCACATGTTCCTTCATTTATTCAACTACCTCTGTGATCATTGTATCTTAGCCAGCCATGTCTGTGAGCAGGAGAATGGGTGAATTCATTGGTTTTTTTGCTTTTCCACTGAATTTTGGAGTGATGGATGTTTTCAGAGCGGCAAGGCAGTATCACGGTGAGTTTGGACAGGAATTGGTTGTATGAGTCAGTCACAAGCAAAGCGAAGGGGCTTTCTGAATGTGGGTAACAGTAGTTTTGGCACAAGGTTTCAAAGAGGTAGCAGGAGCTTTCATGGGGATTTGGATGTAAATCACAACGGTAACGGCTTCTGGTTTGCCTGCATTGTCGCTGCTGAGCTGCTTCTTCTTGCGAGATTTTGAGGGCTTTGAGCCACTTCAAGTGGCAGCCTGGTCTTCTTTTCACTTGCAATTTCGTTGATCTGCAGCCTCTTTCTTCTTTTGATTCTGTTCTTTCTGTGTTGCGAGAGCGGGGATTATAACCATGAACTTCATGGCAGCTATTCATACTAAAATGTGAAGGTTAGCCCTGATTCTTGTAGGCTGAGGTCAGTGTCAGTGATGTACCTTCTGGGCAATCACGTATCATTGCTACAATCATTGCATTCCCATCTGCAGGGTTGTCAGAGGAGGAGTCCAGTTCATAAGGTTCCAACATAGTCACAAAGCTAGGTAGCACAGAGTTGACAGAGAGTAGGCAGAGAGTATGGAGAACAATGTAAATGACAGGTACAATACAGATTTCCTTTCTGGGAATCGTGCAAAAAAAAAAGTGTTTGCCATTATTTCAGGAACTGCCACTGGTTGAACATTTCAAGTTTTTTGGTGAAAAAACTAGTGAAAAATGTTTTGAATTTTACAGCAATTTTTCAGTGAAAAACCAAGTGAAAAACTTGTAACTTCTTCATGAATTTTTTGAACTTCAAAACTTTTTCAGCACTTTTTCAGAAATTTTTCACAAGGTTCAAAAAGGTCACCAAAATGTTTCAAGTTTTTCACCTACTTTTTTGGTGAAAAATTACTGTAAAATTCAAAACATTTTTCACCAAAATTTTCAGTGCAAAACTTGAAATGTTCAACCAGTGTGCTGTAAATCAAATATTACTGTAAAATTTCCTGAAATCACACTGGCCTTTTTCCTCCTGGTTTCGGTCAGGTTCACTGAGGTTCAGGCAAATCCTGGAAACTCTGAACTTTAGACCGAACCTTGAGTTTTGTCTGGTTTTTCTTTGTCATCTGAACCCCAATTTAGGTTTGGTTCAGGTTCGTCTCACCTTGCCTCTTGCAGCCCATGCATTGAAGGGCTCATTTAGTGGAATAATCATGTTCAACCTTCAGCTCCATTTTATTCTCCTTTTCCAAAATCTGCCAGCCTACCCATTCACAGTGGCCATTTTTGGTCTCATTTTTGTGTTCCTTTTGGCTTCCTTATCATCAAAATGGGAGTAAAATTGCAAAAAGGAGTGAAGATGGAGGCCAAAAAGAGACCAAAAATGGCTACTGTGAACAACCCTAATGTAAGCTGGCCTACAGGTCGCATCATAGACCACTACACCAAAAGGTAGATAATTGATCAGTTAGTACTGATCAATTGCAGACCTAGTATATAGTATGGGAATTAGGGTGTTTCAAATAAGGAATCTCAACCCCAATTTGAACTCGAACTTGAGCTCTCATCTGTGTCGAAGTTGGGGCACCAAATAGTTCAAGGCACCAAGTTGGATGTCAGGTTGTGCATAGACCCACAATCTGACATCCAACTTGAGCCCCAACTTGGTACCCCAACTTGATGCCCCCAGTCATTCAGACCATGTAAATCATTACCAAAAAACATCTGCAAGGCTATGGATGCAAAAACAAAGTACCTTTCAGAGTGCCACTATCCTGACACCCAACTCCCACTCCCAACAAACCACTTATCTGCTGGTCAGAACAATCTCAAGTTGTGAATTGGAAGTTGAGGCTGACTTGAGCCCGATTTCAGGTAAAAATGGGAGTGTAAGTGTTTCACAATAGACTCTCCAACTTGTGCCCCGATTTTGGCCAAGTTAGGGTCAAGTTGGGGCACAAGTTGGGGCTCAAATTGGGGTCAAAAATCCTTATTTGAAACACCCTATTGAGATTGCTGTAAGCTGGCACTGGTGAACATTTCAAATTTTCACCTTCTTTTCAGTGAAAATGTCATTTATTTTCACACATTTTCACTGAAAAGCAGTGAAAATTTCAAAACATTTCATCACTTCTTATTTATTTCGAATTTTCACTTGAATTGAAAGTGCTGAAAAGTTTAAAATTTCACTTCTTTTCATGAAATGTCTGAAAATAAACAAATTTTCACTGAAAAGAAGTGAAAAATGAATGCTCAACCAGTGGCATGCTTACACCCCAATGAGAATTGGGTCTTGCTATGGCCAGATAGGCTGAAATATCAAAATCTTGTCTTGTATCTTGAGTACTGTACTATTTCAACCAACTGTTCAGGGGGTGTCACATGCCACCTATGGTGTTCATTTTTTCAAGGGTTCATTCTGACAAATCATGTCAAGAATTCCTTTAAATGGTAACCCGGCCCAGAGGTTTTGGAATTTTTGGGGTTTTTTTGGCCTATTTGGGCCCAAATGTGTCTGTGTCACTGTCACCAGTGCCAAAAATGTTCAGTTCAGAGGGTTGCATCACACATCACCCGAACAGTTGGTCGAAATAGTACAGTACTCTAGAGTTCATCAGCCATTTGACAAATTACTTGTGGGTTGTTTGAGTTTGTTGACAACCTCACAAGGTCTAAAAGTTAAGAAATCCAAAAAACACCCATGTTGAAGCAGCAGATAAAGCCTAGACCTGTAACTAGGGCTGCCCACCATCCCATCAACAGGGATGGCCATCATTTTTTGATGCCAAGATGGGTACAGCTCACTACCGCACCTGCCTTCTTTTGGATCATCTGAGCCTCAAGACAGGACAGGATGGCAAAAAGACAGCTGTCAACCATTAAATAACGGGGACGGTTCCTAAGTTCCCAAAAAGCTGTATATGCAATGAATCTTGACCGCTAATATGACCATAAACTCAACAGATCAACACCATACACTTTGCAAACCATACCAATAAGCTCGTAGCGGTCTATTCCGTGAATTGAGCCAGCAGATACATCCTGTCATGGTGATTTGTCACACTGAGTAGTTTATTATCTGGGGTCTGGGACGACAAGTTTGCCATCGCGCTTCAAGAATCATACTAAATCCTTTGCTTGAATGCACAGACCATTAATTCCCTCATAAATCCTGTCTTTGGCACCAATAACTTCACCTGACCCGTTTACAGCCGTCAACGGCTGCACTTTGACGGTATGGGACAGCAATTTTGCCACCTGTTCCCATCCCATCAATTTTGAGCAGCCACACCCATGATGGGATGGGATGGCCAGCTGTTGACAGCACCCGTCACACCCGTAAAGATGGGGAGGTGGGCAGCCCTACTTGTAACCAGTCTCTACCTTGAGCAACAGGACCATAGAATGTGACACAAGTTATCTGAAGGTGATCTGATAAGAATTGAGTGAGAAAAAAAGTAAAAGTGTTGCTCGAACATAGAGACTGGGAGAACTTAGTACAGAAAACAGCCATTAGAAGTTGCACCTGACAAATTAAAACGACTTGGAAAAATTTTGATGCTCAAAATTTCAGACTCTTCTGAATCATACAGAATCTTAAGGTAATAAATACAGGCATACCCTCACTTTCAAATCTGCAAAAAGTACATTATCCACTCGGCAATAAATAGAACAGTCTAAATTTGGGGCTTTGCATCTCATGCTTCTGAGGGCCAGACTTCAGCTTATGGGTGACTCATATGGACAGTATGTCTCCCCATAATCGGTCTAGAAAGTCTATGTCTGTTCACTGATGTTCTATAGGCACAGCACACCCTCAATATCAGAAATGCCAAAGGCAAAATTAGGTTTATTCAAGAGATACCAGGAGGGGACACAAATTTCGTGGCCCATTAGAATGGAGGTATAGACATGTTCTTGTTATGCACCAAATTATTCTGGAGCCACAAAGCAACTTGCCAGGCAATACAAAACACCAATATTGCACAGAACTGAAAGCAGTGCTGCGTTACAAGTGACTGTGACTTGCTGGTCTGTTATCTGGAGCGCAACTACTCTCATCCTTTTGCAAGACAGAAGCCATGCATAGCAGATTTGAAAGCAAGGATGTGCTTGAATTCATTGCCTTAAAGTTCTGTCAGAAGAGTCTGAAATTTTGAGCATCAAAATTTTTCTAAGTTGTTTTAATTTGTCACATGCAGCTTCTAATGGCTGTTTTCCATACTAAGTTCTCGCTAGGTTCAGAACAAGCCACCTTCTCACATGCAGAATCAAAAAGCATGACTTTTACGTGCTTCGTGACAGATTCTGAGAAGGGGGTTGTCTCAAGATGTAAAAAAAGGGCAATGTGTTCTGTGCATTCTCCTGCCTCAAAGAAGGTGCCAAATCCTTTGCTCTTAGCTGAAGGTTTGTTCTTTATAAGCATGAAAATACTTTGGCTGCTTCAGAATTGTGTCAAGATAAAGATACACCCCAAGAATCTGGCTGCAATGTGTGCTTTGTGAAAATTTTGCTGAAATGAAGAATCATCTGTTGAACCAGCCCTAGCGACTCAAAGAGAATTCTGAAGAGACAGTATTGTGGTATGGTGATTGGGAATGTCATTGAACCTTTATTTCATTTGTAGGTATGCCAAACTGATGTTTCCAGCTTGATTCATTGCTGCTGCTGCTTGAATAGAAGTATTGTGACCCTTGATCTTGATTAGTCATCACTTGTTCTGCTCATACACATCCCTGAAAACTCTCTTTCCATCTGCTCACACGCAGAAATGTCCTGCAGAACAAGTTTAAGTCCATCCTACAGCACCTCCAGACCAATTGAGCTTACAGCTAAGTGCAGTACCGAAGGCGTGAGCAATTTATTTTCCTTTTTTGGACATTTTTGATTCCCCGGGACAGAATTGCGGATTTCTCAGTGGGTTCTGGGCGGATTGCCCTGAAACCTATCTAGATCTTCCAGAATAATTTGTTAGCAATTAGTGATAGAAAGAAATGGTTGAAAATGCTTTTATTTAAAGGCTGTGGCTAATATCTGCTTTTGGGCAGTGAATGGGGCCTAGTGTGCCCAGATCATCTCCAAATATTCTGAGATTTGGGCCAGGAGGAATATGTAGGGTTATATGCCATGTCATGGAGGCGGATCCTTGAATATCTAGCTGCACTACCTTGAATTCCACATCGCCTATTGTGCAAGGTGTCCACGTGCAATTACAAATGGCGAAGTTATATTTTCATGGATCTGCTTTTATGACATGGCATATAACCCTACATATTCCTCCTGGCCCAAATCTCAGAATATTTGGAGATGATCTGGGCACACTAGGCCCCATTCACTGCCCAAAAGCAGATATTAGCCACAGCCTTTAAATAAAAGCATTTTCAACCATTTCTTTCTATCACTAATTGTTAACGAATTATTCTGGAAGATCTAGATAGGTTTCAGGGCAATCTGCCCAGAACCCACCGAGAAATCCGCAATTCTGTCCCGGGGATCAAAAATATCCAAAAAAAGATTTTTTTTTTTTTTTGGAGCATTTGGGATAACGAGATCAAAGTCTGCAGAAGCATTCTGAGTCTGTCTGCTTGTGTTGCTGGTTTTGGGCCAGTCATGCCGGTGAGTTTTGTCCAGGAGGAAATGCCGTTACGCACGATTTTTTACCAGTGTGGGACTCTGGCCTTCGAGAATATTTATCCTATACCATTCATTGGCCACATATCCACTAAAACCCCCTCTGTGAGTGTCCAATCATCCGGCAGAGCATCCTCATCCATAAGCAGACCACTCCAGGTGTTCAGCACCATGTTTTTCTTCAATGCGAGTGGGCCGAATTTAATTTTGTTCGTGAGAATACGGTCGCATCGTAAGGAAAATAAATTGCTCATGCCTTCGGTACTGCACTTAGCTGTAAAGAATGAACAACCTCTCGTTTGGTCATTAATGAGGCAGTCTGATCTCGCTGTCATGAAATAGACATGGCAACAAAAGTGTGTCTCCTCCATGCAACAGCCTCTTGTCAACTTAACTTTTGGTGCAGCACCTGCTATAAAAAGTATTCCAGTTCCATAGAGCCCATAAAGTTGATACCATTCCAACACAATCTTTTTTGGTTACCAGCATTCCAAACTGAACATTGTCGTTCAAAGTCTCAATCCACAAAGATCCTCTCAACATGGATTTTAAAAGTACATTGCTGGGAATATAGGGTTACATCAAATGAACATATTTCCCATACATGCCATAAGAATTGGGGTTGAAATGGTTGAGAAATTGCTCTTAGAGCACATGGCCTATTTTTGGCAGTTTGCAGCAAGCCTCTCTCTGAGATTCACCGGTTCACCAGTGCAGAGACAGGCTTGCTCTGAACCTAAGTTCTCCAGTCTCTACATTTGAGCAACACTTTTACTATTTTTTCTTTCTCACTCAATTCTTATCAGATGACCTTCAAATAACTTGTGTCACATTCTGTGGTCTTGTTGCTCAACGTAGAGACTTGTTACAAGTCTAGATAAAGCCCAATGCACTGACAAAAAGAGTTAAAAAAATTGGTGCAATTTTTCAAGCTTGTGAAAATCAAGACTCCTTGCCAACTTGTTACTCAATGTTACCCGACACTGGATAGTTATACTGGTGTTATATCTCAGTGGTCGCACTCAGAATAATTATTGTACTGCTGTATTTTTTTCCCATTTAACTCGACAGTCACATGACTATCGACCTCTGCCAAAAAAATCAGATAAATCAAGAAAAATATTGCCAGGGTCAGACCCCCCCAGGACCTGTGATTACCCCAATATAGGTTAGATTCAGCAAATGTCCGAACTTTAAGGTGCTTAATTTTTTCCCACAGGATTCTGAGTATGCCAAAGTGCTTATTCGGGCAAGGTGAGCATGAATTTTTTTGGGAACCCCCAAAATTTTGAGCATTTTGTCCGAACTTTCAACACGACCTACAAAGGGATAATCACTGGTCCTACCCCCCCATGTTACACATGACTGTCATAGTCACATAACATCATTTTTCAGATGTTCACTCTGATCACATATCATGTAAAATTTTACTATAAAAGGCAGCCCAAGCTGGAAATTTGCCAATTTCCTTGCCTATTTGGGCCAAATCGTCCAACGTCACTGGTACCAAATAGATTCAGTTCAGAGGCCTCTGTCACACATCACCTGAACATGCAGTCGGAATACATAGCACACTAGTCCAGAGGTCGATATATACCCCTCGAATGAATTTTGAACTCTTTCAGCCTGTAAATGGACCATCCATTCTCATGTGATCACCCTTGCCTCATCAGATTCGAGGTTACTATTTGAGACCAGGTACCTGGCCACCTAAGCATTGGTGCCTCATCCGTCATCGTTGCAGACAGTCATTCCAGTCTCAACTATATCAGAACGAAGGCATGCTTCCTAGGAAGGATTCAAGACCCTAAGTTCCCAAATATCCCAACATTTGAGTTCACAGTGAATTTCTTTTGTGTGGCAGTACAACATGGCCAAATAACAGGCTAGTTGGCCACCCTGCTAAATAATGGCCTGAGCTCTCAAATGGCCGCAACTTGCACTCTAAATCATAGAGGGAGATCTTATTGACTATCTCACACAGTTGTGGTGTATATCTGAGGCATACAAAAGGTCAGAAAATCTGGTTCCAACCAATGCGAAACCCCAAAATTGGGGTCGTGAAATGAACGAGTGTCCTACAAGTAGAAGAAACACCTAGATGGGCCAAATTAAGATCCAGGCTGCTTAATGGGAAGTATTGGGACATACCTGAGCACCCAACTCTATTCCAAGATGCTGGTAGCACCTCCAAAAAATCTGACTGTTTGCGAGACCAACATTGGGTGGTTTGAGATAATGGCCTGCAGAGCTATCAGAGGTGAATGGATAAAATCTCAAAATACTTCTCAGAATGAAGGATTGGATAGTAAAAAGTGCTCTGTAAGGTTTCAGACCGATAGCATGGCGATATTGTTTACCACAACGGTGGCCAGCATGGCTGACCCAAAAAAAGCAGTCGTGCTTTCCTGAGTGCATCAAGGAGAGTAGTGGGGGCCATTACCATCCAGGAGCATCACAGACAGAGATCCCGCGCCGGGGGATCAGAACGAGCCCCAAAAGTCGTGGATTGACGAAGAAATGGTGGAGAAATGGCCACGGCAAGTGATGTCCCCACGCCTCGGATTCCGATCCGCGATGCCGTGACTTTCGATCAACCCATCACTTTCGGCTGAAATTTGGTCTGAACCTTCGTTGGAGGTCGTAGTCATATAATTATCAAGCCCTGGCCTTCTGGCTCTCAAGTTGCCAACTAGGTAGGGTGGCCAGGTACCTGGTCCCAAATAGTATCGTATTCTGGCCGCATAAACTTCCCAAGTTATAAAAAATACAGTGTGGCATAACATTACATTATTTAGATTCGAGTCACGGAGAAACGGGAGTTGCACGCTGATGTCGAGTACTACTGCAAGAAAAGTTCGTCGTGGAAGAGCAGGTTCTAGGGAGTTTATTTTATTTTATATTTGACCACCGGCGCGTAAAAATTGAGTGGCACTCACGCGCACACGTCTGGGCCACGTTTCGGCTTCGACAGAACCCGGCCGCACTTCACATCCTTCCGAGGTGGCGGAGGTAGTGGCACATAGTCGAGCAGGGTAGGATCGTCCCAGGTGTAGAACCTCCCGTTGTCTGCCACGTTTTTGACTGGTGGGTCGTACATCTCCGGAATGTACTGCAGGATCTTGCGGCCGAGCATTCCGGGATCCTAGAAGTCCTTATCATTAGTGGAATGCCGCAGTCTAATTTTTTATTTTACCGGCTGCGGGAGCTTCGGTAGACTCGCGGGGTGTTGCAGCTTCGGCACCAGCTCGGGACGCTGCTTACGGGTGCTCGTCGCGATGGTCGAGCGTCTTGGGCGTGCCCCTTCCGCCATGCCACCCACTTTTGGTGGGCCATTGGGTGTGACACTTCGATCTGGACGGCCAGCCTTTAGGCTGTGGTCCGAAACGCCTGGAAGACGAGTTGGATGGCGTGGGGTGCCAGATGCGGGTGACTTTGAGGTTTGCAAGGACATGGTATTTTTAGGAAGAGGATAGTATGAGGTGACGGTGGCTGAAAGAACTGCGATTGACAAGTGGGAACGAAGCCAGCCAACTTAACACAAAGGACCAAAACGGGACAAAGGAAGCCATAGAGCACTGTTAGTCGCCTCTTTGACCCATTTTCACCGCATAAAAGGCCATAAGAAAGGGTACAGGGTAAACCATTGCTGCTATCCGCCTTCCATTCCCACTCCGAAGAGTCAGAAGCTTGACCCAGGGCCGGGACCGATAGAATTCGAGGAAGAATTTGACAGAAGTAAAATAGATTTCGTTCTTCAGAGAGGCATCCCCGTAAGTACACCAGAATGTAGAGTCGGAGGAGCGTGAGAAATAGGACGTTGGGCACCTGAGTGTCGAGCTGCAGGTTTGACTCGGAGAGATGTTCAATTTAGTCGTATTAGATTTGAGCGCTCCCGCTGACCAATCCCAATTTTCCTTTGACCACCATGCAGCCCTCCCCCCGCCCTGCAGTCTCGCCCCTCCCGCGCGTTAATACGCAGACAAAAGTACTTGATACAGCTCATGGGCGAGTTCTGTGCATAGCAGACATCCGTGGTCGTCTCTCGGCCCTCAATGACCTGGCCAGAGACGCGAACGCACACGCTATCATTCACACTGGCGACTTTGGCTTCTTCGAGGCTAACTCGCTCGAACGAATTAACGACAGGACCCTCCGCCACCTTACCATGTACTCCCCTCTTATTTCTACCTCCCAGCGCCAGCACCTGCTTGCCCCGGACAACCCACCAGCCGTCATTCGCTCAACAGTCAACATCTCGCTGCTCTCAGAGTTCCCGCTGCTGCTGTCCGGCCAGCTCAAGCTTAAGGTGCCCGTGTACACCGTGTGGGGCGCGTGCGAGGACGTCCTCGTCATCGAGAAGTTCCGCTCCGGCTCGTACGCGATCGAGAACCTCCACCTCCTGGACGAGGCCACCACCCGCTGTCTCGACCTCGGCGGTGTGAAGCTGCGCCTGCTCGGCCTGGGCGGCGCCCTCGTCCCCCACAAGATGTTCGACAACGGCGACGGCAACGCGACCATCGCGGGTGGCCAGGGCACCATGTGGACCACCGCGCTCCAAATAGGCGAGCTCGTTGATACGGCGCAGCGCGTGTTCGACCCCACAGAAACACGCCTGCTTGTCACGCACGCGAGCCCCGGCCGGGAGGGCATCATGGCGCAGCTCGCGCTCGTGCTGAAGGCCGACCTGACCGTGTCCGCAGGCCTGCATTTCCGCTACGCCACGTCGTACAACGAGTTCAGTGTGCAGGGCGACTTCGATGGCTTCCGCCAGAAGCTGACGGCGGGCAAGGAGGGGTTCGACAAGGTCTGGGAGAGCGTGAAGACGCAGGTGGATGCGGTGATTGACGAGAACCAGCGGGTGCTATTGGACAAGGCGCTAAGTGTCGTCGAGCGCGTTCCGACGGTCGCTGCTGGAGAGGATCCCGCATGGAAGAACTGCTGGAACTGGAACCTATGTGATGCGGCCTATGGCTCCCTCATTCTCGACGTGAAAGAGGGACGGATCAGCGCCGAGCTCAAGAGCCAAGGTATGTGTGGTGGCTTTTACACATAATACATATCTGATCATTGTACAGGATTCAACTACGCCTATCGTCGAACGGCCACCGTCGCGCCAACTCCCAACTCTGTCACCTCCGTCCTCCCTGTGTCCAAGTCCTCGACGCCCGTCCCCGAGCGAACTACAGCCCACCTCGCCGCTGATGCCTCGAAGGACAGTTCCTCCCCGTCGACACCTGCATCCGGCAACGCAAAGCCCAACGGCCTCCCGACCGACAAGGCAGAAAAGGAGCGGCAGAAGAAGAAGGACAAAAAGGAGCGCAAGGAAAAGGAGCGCGCTGAGAAGCTCGAAAAGGAGAAGGCAGAGAAAGCGGTGGAATCTCCGGCCGAGCCGTCGACTTCGACTGCCGATGCGCCCGTTATTGGCGTCAAGTCTCCCGTGGTGGACGCCGACGAGCTCAAGTCGCCTGTGACGGACGGCGTGCGGACCCCCAAAAGTAACCGAGCGGCACGGAACCCCTGGACTATATTTATGAAGATGCCCGCTACGATAGTCGTGGGTGACGCGGACATCAAGGAGTTCTTCGGAGACGCAAAGGGCGGGGTGCGTTTCCTCTTTATTTCATTGACTTTCCCCTTTTTGATCAGTAATATGTATTCGTTTAGATCACGAAAATCACACTGCCCCCGCCGTTCGCGGGGCGTCCGCAGAGATTGGGGTACATCGAGTTCGGGGACGAAGAGGCTATGCGCGCAGGGTTGGAGAAACATCTCCCGGTGGGTCCCAATGGCGTCTCGTAGCGTTGGTGACTGACTCTCCGTTCCGCAGAAAATCAAGGACATGGTCCCGGAAGTGAAGCAGGCGACGGACCGCGAGTCACGCGGGGAGCCTCCGCACCGCGGCGGGCCTGGACGGGGACGGGGCAGCCGCGGGGGCGGCGGCGGTGGGGGCTATGCTATGCGCGGCTTCGCTGCGGCTGGGTTGACTCGGGGCGTTTCCCGGGGCGGCGATGCGGGCGGGAACGGAAGCTAAGGGGGGTCCATGTGAGTCAGTGAACATGCGTGTCGGTGAAGGGGTGTATACGTGGGGGCATGCCAACAGCGGGAACGGCGTTCCGCTTGTTTCTTCGAGTTTTTGCTCGGTTTCTTCAAGTTGAATGCAGGGATGGCTAGTTGGCTGGTCCTTGTTGTTGTAGTGACTCACTTCGTGTTCCGCTGCATATGCTTGCTTTTAGCGCTTTTATTATCTTAATCTGGTATACTTACCTTTGAATGGATTGTGCTTAATAGCTTTCTCTGCCCCAAATATGACAAGGATTTATCACGCGACATGTGACCCTTGTCCCTTAGTCGCGATCATCCACGCGTCCTCGAGTCATATAACGGCGAATCCTGGCATGGCTCCCGGGCTTTTCTATTCACCACACGCTGCTCAATACTATGCGCAAAACGCGTCTCGTGGCTCATTGCTGCAACAGGGTAATCGAAACGCGCCTCAGTCAGTTAGTACTGCGATCATCCGCGAGTCCTCCAGCAATACAACGACGAATCCTGGTACGGAATTCTCTCCCGGACTTTCCTATTCGCCACACGCTGCTCGATACTATGCGCAAAACGCGTCTCACTGGCAGACTCATGTCCAGCCTCAGTCGAATGTCGGATATGGCCCCAGTGCATCTACAAGTATGCGCTCGGATGAGACCAACTACTATGGAGTCTCTTCTACCCGGACGCCCAACCACGCACCCGATGTTCGCGTCTCCTCTGTCTCCTCTGAGCTCAATCGCTCCAGGCAACCTTCTGCCCACTGGCAGCCGTCTTATCGGAATCCAGAGGCCAACTACTACGGAGTCTCTTCTTCCCCGACACGCAACCATACGCCCGATGTTCGCGTCTTCCCCGCCTCCTCCGAGCTCAACTACTCCAGGCAGCCTTCTAACCAGCCGTCTTATCGGAATCCTTCTGCAACTCCGTCAACTCCCTCTGAATACTACGACGCTGATGCCGAAAATATCGATCCCAATGTGCCAAATCCTGAGACTTTCTTGAGGCCGTACCCAAATCAGAATCATGTGTCGTCTGTTGCTTGGGCCGATCCCGCTCCTACCAGTTTTCGTGCCGCCAACATTTTGCGCGACTCTCAAGCCTATCCTGTCTCATCCGAAACCGCTCCAGCGCGCTTTGACGAAGCCTTTAAAGATATCGAAACAATCGTTGCGCCTATTCCACTTCCGTACTCTGCCCGAAGCAAAGATGTCCTGTCTGCGATGATCTCTCCCGTTCAACGTCCTCCAAAGTTCACAAGTGAGAGACTGCTCGCCGACCTCTAAAACAGACTTTCTGACGCCCACTGGCTTGTAGAGCGACTCCACAGTCCATCTGTTCCTAAACTACTAGAACATACAGTAGGCGACGAATCACGCGCTCATCCCGCATCGACCCTTCCGGTCTCCGCAATTGTTGATCCCAGCTCCGACGCATCGCGCACGCTGAACTACGACTACTCCCGCGAACTCGCGAAATACACTATCGTGGATGTCCCCCTGCCTTCTCCTGTTCGTGACACCCGAGCGCGACTTAGATCGGTCTCCCCTGCGACGCTGATGGCGCTTACCGAACCGTTTCTTATGGCGTGGTGCAACAACTACCCCTTGCCTCAACCAATACCGAAGCCTGCGGTCCGTAAGTTCTAGTGCTCAAGGATATCGCGTCGTCACAAGATGGATTGCATAGACAGTAGGCACGACCTGGATGGTTTAGTTTATAATTCGCGAGGGACACGGATAATTGTACTGTGTGTGATCCCCTGCCGGGTCACACCTAATACCAGGCCATTCTGAAAATACCCTAGATTTGGGTCCATTTGGGCAAAATCTGAGTCATACATTATCTGTAACTAGCTGTGAGATCCATCGGGGGAAAATATTTTCTAAGAAACTGGTGGAGAACGGAGATGGTTTTGGAGAAGGCCATTTTCTCTTCTGGCCTCTATCTCTACCCTATGGAAGCTGATTGCCCTGAGTTCTTGTACAACCATTCCTTGATGCATGTAGACTGTTCTCGAACATGAGCATCTCAATTACAACCGGTGCACCACTGAGATTCAGAAAATGTCAGACATGCATCATGATTTGTTTCTGGCTTTATATCTTTTGTTGCATGCCATGCACGATAGCTCTGGATCCCAAACTTTCGGAAATTGTTTTCACATATATCGGTTGTACCCAGGAATTTTTCCTCAGTCTCCGTGGGTCAGGTTCGCCTCACATCGACGCGTCGAGTCCATGAAGACAGAAACAGGCCAACAATCAATTTGCGGCCAAAGGAGTGGGGGGATTGCAGAAAAAAACAGATAGATAGCAAGCCACATATACTGAGACGAAAGTCCGTGTTATATAGGGCACCGCAGTGGTGAAATACACCATAATGCGTCAAAATGGGAGGACGCGTTCAAATATGGATGATGACATGGAAAAGACCCGGTAAAAGGTCAACCATATGCATCAAATCCTGGATTTCGACGGAAATATTTCTCCGAGGCCTTCACCTCCTCAGATAAAAAAGTTGTGGATATGTAAGTATTTAAAACTCATTTACGCAGTGGACTGCCTTCACAGATTCTCCGTAATTGGATTTGTCACCAAGATATTCCCAAAAAGATTTCAACTGTAAATGCATAAAGGGAAAACGAAAACGAAGCTCTTCATTTCTTCCCCTTGAACCCACCAGTATTCTTGTTGACCCTTGCCCTCCTCTCTCGCTCCCCATCCTTCCCCTTCCCCTTCCCGCCCACGCCCTTCGCTCCCCCACCTATCCGCCTGCCCCCACCCGCGGTTGTTCTGCTTCTACTGCTGGCAGCCGCAACCGCTCTGACCTTATCGCCCGCAGCCCCCATCCTGATCTTCGCGCCCAGCTTCTTCTTCTCCGCACGTCGGCCCACCCGATCAGGGTCCGCCTTCTTCGCTGCCTTGCGCGCGTCCTTGTCCAGGTGCGCGAGGCGCGCGCCGAGCGTCGGGTCGCCGCGCTTCGGCGGCGTGCCCGGGTACGTCGACTTGGACTTCGGCGCCGCGGGGGATGCAGCAGTTGGCTTCACGGCGCGGCAGCGCTGCACGCGCAGTTTGCGCTTCGCGAACTTGAGCTTCGCCTGCCCCTCATCCGTCTTCGCGAGCGACAGGATCTCGTCCACACACTCTCGGTCCTGCGCCGCGTCAAAAAATGGCCATCGACACAAAGATAGGAAGCAGACGCACCGCCAAGCGCACGTACCCGAACCCCTTGCCGAGCTGCGTCTCGCGGTCGCGCACAAGCCGCACGCCCTGCACCCACCGCGCGCCGTCCGGCGCGGGCCCCCGCTCGGCGGCGAGCACGCCCTCGAAGAACTCGCGCACGTCGTCCTCGCGGCTCGCGAAGTCGAGGTTCCCGAGGAAGATGCTGAGCTTCGGGTCGCCCGCGGGCCCGCTGTCGTCCGGTGCGTGCGCACACACGTCCACGCGCAGCGTGCGCTCCAGGAACTGCGACAGGTTCGCTGCGCGCGCGAGGTGCTGCGCGGCGCCGTACGGCGTGTCCGTCTCGTCCGCTGCCGCGTCAGCCGGCCCTTCACTTGGTAGCGGGTGCGCGAGCACGACGTACGCGTTGACGCCGCCCGCCTCGGGGTGGATCGCGCCTTGGATGAAGAGGATCTTCTTTTTCTGCGCAGGGGTAAGGTACTCTTTCTTCGTGTCCCCATCAGCCTTCTCATCTGCGGCCGCGCCGCTTTGCCGCCACGTTGACGCGCGTTCCTTCCCGTGGTTCGTGGCTGCGGGGGCAGAAGTCGACGTGGAAGTCGCGGGCGTGGGGGCGGGGGTCGTGGTGGAGAGGGCAGTGGATGATGTCGGGTCGCGGAAGGCGACGGAACGGAAGCGCGTCGACTCGATCTTGATTTTGGAGGAAGAGGAGAGGAAGGAGAGGATGTGTCGGGTCAGCTGTTTTTGAAGGGGCTGTAAGATATGATTATTAAACCGGAGATAAATGAATGAATGAAATTCAGATGAACTTTTTTCTGAGCAACTTCTACGGGCAAGCCGCCGACAAAGAGAGTGCGCGCATCGCGCTGCGCGGGTGTCTCACCTTCCGGCACGACTTTGGTTTTCTTGGCGGGCTTGGTGCGAACGCGTTTGGTCAGAGATTCGTGGACTGGCGGAGGGGCATCGGACTCGGAATCGGCGTCTTCCGACTCCTCGGCATCGTCGGGTGCATCATCTCCCTCGTCCTCGTCTGAGTTCTCTGAAGGAGCATCAGCAGTTGGTTTGGCGCCCGCACGCTTTTTTCCAAGGTAAGCGTTCTCCAAGTCAGAATTATCTTCATCATCTTCCTCTTCCTCTTCCTCGTCGTTATCGACTTCAACGGGTGTTAGCTTGCGTTTTGATTTTTTAGTTGGTGTCGGCTTAGAAGTTGTTTTCGCAACTTTGGGCGGCGCTTCCGGTGCAGCGGACGCCTTGGCCCGCTTCTTCCGGCCATCCTGAGGCTCATGCACTACCGGTTCTATCTTCCGTTTCTTTGCTGGAGGTGCAGAACCAGAAGTTGGTGCTTGGATTGGGGTAGCCGGTTTTCGAGGCGGAGCTGGCTATTTCGCATAGATCAGACCCGACATAGTATGGAGGTAAACACAGGGTTTACATTCGATTTAAACAAATCATCGAGCTCTTTGTCTATCTTCTTCGGCGCACTGGCGAGCAAGAGAGACGAGAGATTCATTCTTTTGAGTGCGCTTAGGGAATGGAAGAAAGATAGGGCTCAGGGAAATTCCAGAGATAGTCAAAGGTAAAGTGAGTAGAGGAGTCCTAGACGTCCAGAACGCTATAAAGGCAGGAAAAGTGGAAGTTAAGAAGTTGTTGTGGTCCTGTTGAGACTGGACGCCGACGCCCTTCGACGCGTTACATGACATGCGTCACGTCACTTCTCCCTCTCCATGTCTCTCCGATTTGCTGTCGTCGCAGCGCTTCTTCCTTTGGCCCTTGCGTTTTCGGACACCTCCCCAGTGGTTTCTTGGTCATCTCATAGGTTAAATTTCCGATTTATTCCGCTCAGATGAGTCCCGAATTGACTTGGTTTGCAGCTCAAGTATTCTCAACGCTTTGCCATCCAAATTCTCCACCTCGGAGTCTCTGTTGGACTCTATCCTGTCGGGAAGCGATATATGCAGCCACAATGCCATAGTATTTGTCGACCAACCCGGTGTACGGCCATTTTTGTGGACTCCCTGAACTACTTTATAATAACAACATTCACCCTCCTAGCTGCACGCGTCGGACCTGCGAAGTCTCCCCTCAGATACCCACATCGCACGCTCTCTCTCTGCCTCTCCATCCTCTCGCCAGTTCCCCTATGTGCCGAACCCTTCCCCAATAGACATCTCCACCCTCTTGGAGTCCGCAGCCGCGCGATGCGATTCGCGTCTCGTCTCGTTCGCACCAGGGCAGGGCGGTGTCGTGCTTTCCGGCGAGTCAAAGCATGTCGTTTTGCTGAACTTTCCGTCTCTCGGCGGCCTGGCACAGGAGCGCAAGGATGCCATGCTCAAGCATGGTGCGCGCCAGATTTACCCCTCCCCAAGGATGTGTCCGCTAACGAGCAAACAGATGCCCTACTCTCGGCAGAGTTGTCTGCTCTCTCAGTGACGTTCCCCAACCACCTCATCATCTACACGGGATCTTCGGCGCCATCCTTTGCCAAGCGCGCTGCCCCCTTAGCCAGCGCTCCACGCAACGGCACGGCGAGCACCGGCGGCATCCTAGCACACTACCAGCTGCTTACGCCAGGCCTCATCACGACCCTCCTCGTCACGCTCTTCGTCCTCGTCCCAATCGTCATGGTTGGTATCCAGGCCCTGGCGAGCATCCAGAGCCCGCTGCGCATCGAGGCACCCAAGGGCTTCGACGCCGCGGAGAAGAAGAACCAGTAGGTTACATGCATTAATTACAGCGGCGGCACGGAAATAATGAATGGTGTACAATGCGTGCGTGGGGTACTTTACATATGTATGAAGCAAGCAAACATGCAAAAGAGAAAAACAACAAATAGCAAAAAACGAACGTGCTCTCTAAATTGAGGCGCTCTCTAGCGCCGCGCGCATGGCGTCCACGGCGGCAAGGTGGAACGGGAGGATGGGGTCCGCACCCATCTGGGCGAGCTTCCAGCGCGCTGCGGAGAGCACGGCGAGCTCGTGGTACGAGCGTGTGATATCCGCGTGTAGCTGGCTGATATTCGCGTCCGCATCCTGCGGGAACGCGGCGAGGAGGTCAGTGCGCAGCATCGACGCGGAGCTGGCGAGTGACGTGGCGGGGATACGGACGAGCATCGTGGTGGAGAGCGGCCGCAGGGGGAGAGGATGCGGGTACTCGGGGGCGCGTTTAGGCCCGAATGTAGTGGAGACCGGCGAGGCACTCTCAGGTGTAGGAGAGGAGGCCGCCGTCGTGGGTGACGAGCATCCAGAGTCGGGGACAAGTGACAGCGAAAGGCCGAGGTCGGCCGGGGTGGGCGGCAGGGAGAGGGGAAGAACCCTCTTCGGGAAGACGGCGTATGTCGTCGAAGAAACGTCCACAAAAAGCGATGGTCCGTTCTTCCCAGAGGATGAGGAGGAAGGCACTCGGGCCATGGGTTTCGGAGGGAGACTGGGATGCAGTTTTGAGCTTGAGGTAGATGTTGGAAGCAGAGTCGGAGATGGCTTGGGCTGGCCATCAGCTTGGAGAAGCGTCCAGGGTGCGTCTGGTTCGATGGAAAGCAGGGTAACTTGCACATCAGGAAGCGCAGTGCAGGCCGGAACCGCCTTGGCCAGGAACGACATCCAAGCTATATGCAGAAGACGCTGGTCAATATACCATTTCAAGACATGCAAAGCGGCGATATCTCACCATCCAAGTCTGCAAGGCCCATTGACCCAAGTTTCGCGAACACAATCCTCCAAGCGACATTGGCCCGCTTCGCAAACTGACAGGCAAAGTCCCAGACCTTCCTAACGGCGTACGCCTCGTTCGAATACGACTCCCCGTCCGCCTCTTCCCCATCGGCGTTCGCGGTCTGCGTCTGCGTCAGCCAAACCGCCAGATCATGCGCCTCCCCGCACTGGTCGACGCAGGAGCTCAGTATCCACTTCCCGCACTCGCTGAATCCATAGCCAACGTGCAGGAAGGTGCCCGCGTCGACCACATCCAGCGGAGCTCTGGGCCGCTGCACGTACTTGACGGTGGGGGGCCACGGCCGCGCAAGTGCGTAGGCCGGGTCCTGGAAGTAGCTTCTGATGGGCTCCCCGAGCTCGAAGAACCGCCGCGACATGACTCTGTCCACGGGTTGTAAGATGCGGTCGTACGTCGAGTAACACAGGGCTTCGAGATCTGCGATGTGAGAGGCGGGGTTGCATCCGGTGGAGCATGCGATCAGCGACTCGGGGACGAATTGGAAAAGGGTCTGGGACTCTTCGTGCGTCTTCAGCGCTTTCTTGACGGACGAGAAAACTTGACGTAACAGGGGAGATGACAGCGACATCGTCGATGTCGGAGTGACGACGTAGAAGACCAAGCCCGACTTTGGGGGAGTGATGCCGGCTACGAAGGCGGCTAGCGAAGGATGTCAAATTCCGGAAAGGCGAATACAAAAGAAACATCTTACCTAAACTTTTGCGGAAAGTAGAATCGAACCGCAAAGGAAAGATGCCGTCCTTGACACATGCGTTGTGGCTACCAGGGGTTAAAATGCCCAAATGCTTGCTCTTAGAAACGTCAGTCATCGTCGCGTCAGTACTTTGTAGTCACCCACGTTATAAATCCCAGCAATTTTAGAGAGCCAGGTTTCCGCAAGCTGCAGCCGCTCCTCTCCGTCGTCCTCGAACAGGACAAACACAGTAGCATTTTTCCTCCCTCCCCGGGGTGTAAGCCCAAGTTTCTCCCAAAATCTCAATGCTGTGGGGAGAATCTGGATTACAGCATCTGCCTTGCCGATGGATATCATCGGAGATTCCAGTGTCTGCACTCCTTTTGAAGGAGCAGCACCAAGGTCAAACAACGATTCCATGTCCAGGGGACCGTTGACATCAGGAACGAGCTGCAGGAGCTGCGCAACGCCCCTGACATCCGCGGTCCACACAGCATCCCGGGCAGCGGACTGCTTGAAGCCCATGCTCATCGTCGTTGTCCGCCATGCCTCGGCCCACACGCTGTTCTCCACGACCTCCTTCCCAACGGCGAAGGCGGCGGCTTCGAGAGACTTTGACTTCTCCGATGCGGCGCCCAGAGTAGCGGCTGGCGACACTGGCGTCGGGACGGAAGCCGAGGCGACAGTGAGAGTCGTGATATTGGTGGGCGCGACTGCCGCACCGGGCGGCCGCAGGGGCGTGCTGAGTGGTAGCAGGTACGAATGCTGAAACTGGGTGTGGAGGAGTGTCGGTCCGAGGGGGAGATATGCAGGGGGAGGAGTAGACGGGCGCGAAACGAGCGGACTGTCCTCCTCCTCGTCGTCGTCGTCCGATTCGGGCTCGGACTTAGCTTCCTCCTCCTCCTCAGCCCGTTTCTTCCTCTCCCAATCTTCGTGTTCGCGCACCCACGACGGAGACATCTTATTTCCCTTCCTCCCGCCATCGCCAATAGTGGATGTCTTCCTCTTGACACCAATCAGCTTCCGCACCACTCCAATCCGCGGGTCAGTGACGGAGTCGTACTTGAACTTCCATCCATTGTCTGGCGTCAACCCACGCGGGCTCGCCGTGTCCATGAACCCATACTCCTCGTCGGAATCTGGCGGCGGGCTGGGCAGGGCGAACTTGCCCACAGCGTACTTCCCATCCGCAATCCGGTGGCTCGACGCGAAAGGAATCGGGTCAAAGATACTGCACGCGACGCCGGCACTACTCGGGCGGCGGATTAATGCCGTATCGTCCTCGAGCTGCACATTCGGCGTCGCGGGGGCGGACGCCGCGTGGCTGTTCGGCGTCTCGCCCGGCGACGGCGGGAGCAGGTCTGGGAGGCCCGCCATCATGTGGTGCATGTCCGCGCCGGGTGTGTACGCGCCCGCACCCCAGTCGCCAGGCCCGTGGGCCGCGGGTGATTCGCCGAATAACAGTGGCGGCGACATGCCCATGCCCAGCATGCCGCCCATTCCAAGCGGCGCAGGCCCCGCCGCGGGGGTCAGGCCTGCGCCCGGGTGCGGCTCCGGGAGTGCGGTCCCTGAGGAGATCGTCGTCGTGCCCGATGGCGCGGTGGACGCGCGCAGCGGCGCGGACGGCGCGGCACTCGGGGGTCGATCGAAGAAGCTGAAGTCATCGTCGGTGAACTCGGTCTCGAAATCCATGGCAACTGCGCCGCGCTGCCGACCGTCGTCCCCGCCACCGCCCATGCCCATGCCAAAGTTCATGCCCATGCCCAGGCCCATCCCGATCATGCTTCCCATTTCGTCGAACCCGTCCATCGCCATGTCGATGTTATCCATGTACACCTGCGAGTCGAACGGATCAAAGCCTGGCGGAGGCGGGGGCTGCTGCTGTACTGGGGTGGGATTCTGGAGCTGCGATGTGGATGCCGCTGGTGCGGGCGGTGCTGGGACGGCAGGCGGCAGGACCATCGGTGTAGGATCCGGCTCAACCACGGGTGAGGTCCGGCTCTTGGACGACGGGACGATGGGGAATAGCGGATCCGCCTGCGGAGGGGAGGGGTAAAAATTCGAGGGAGCCTGGTTCGGATTCACATTCGCATTCGGGTGAGGTTGCTGGCTCGGCGGCGGCAGCGGCGCCTGGACTACGGCGGGCGCGAACTGCGGCGTTGCGGGTGGGACGGTGGATGGGGTCGCGGCGCCCACGGAGGTATTCGAGCGTGCAAGCCGCGGCGAACCGCCCTCCCGCTCACGCCGCAGCCGCTCGCGCTCCTTCTCTCGCTCACGCGCGACGGCATCGACGTACCCGTTCACCTCGCCCGCGACATGACGTATGCCCCTGGAGCGGGACAGCGTGAGCGCGCGGAAGGCGCGCAGGGCATGCGGTGAGGTCCGCGCCGGGCACGACGACAGGCGGATGGCGGGCTGCAAGTGGGAGTGCGCGGCGGGGGGGAAGAGTGTCGAAGTAGCGGGGACAGCCGCAGTCACTTGTGGAGAGGGCTGCAGCTGCGCTGGTAGCTCTGGGATGTACGGGAGAGACTCTCGCCTGGGACTGAAAGGCCCCATTGGAGAAGAAGCCGATGTCGTGGAGGGGACGAATGACAAACACAGGCTAGTAGGGTAGATAATGGTGATGCCTTTGTCCTCGCCTTGTTTGTTTTCTACGCTGATCCATGCTATTACAAATGTCGTCGCCTTGCTGTCCGACTGCGTCTTGGATGAGAACCAATAATCGTCCGGGATGCCGTCCTCGCCGTCCCACCCGTTAACGCCCATGCCACTGAGAGACTCGCGGAACTGGCGCCGGAGGGCCGAGGTAGGGCCAGAGTAGGACGCCAGGAAAAATGCAGGGGTGCCGTGGGGCAGAAGGGTGATGGGCGCGCCTTCGGGCAGCAGTGGCATGGGTCTGCCTGGCCCATGCGGAAGCAGAAGGAACGGAGTAGTATGCAGCTGCGGGTGAATTATCAGCTGCGGCGGAGAAGGGGACAGGTGGATCTGCAGCTGGCAGAACACAAGCGGCCTGCATCACGATTGAGTAATTCGGGTCATCACAAAGAGGATCTGAAATACCTGGAGGAAGCGTGGCCGTCCCACCCCCGACTCCACTCGGTCGAGCTCGGTGGAGGGCTGAGGAGGAACCCACCCTTGAGTCGCTTGACCGATCTCTTGTATCCAGGTTGTTTAGTATTGGATGCCTCGGCAATGTCGTCGATGAGTCGTAAACGGATGGCTTCCAGAAAATGGCTATATATCATTCGGAGAGACTGCCGCGGTAGATGTTGTTGAGATGGAGTTTCTAAGCAGGTGGGACACGGCGTTGCGAGCTCGGAACACGACGAGCAGCATGGGTAGATGTCCGATGGAGTAAAGGACGTTTGCGATGACACTATAGATGAAGAGTCAGCAAAAGTGAATAATTTCGTCCCGTAACTTAGTAAATGCGCCGAAATGAGGGTCAACAAAACGGAATGATATTTTTTTGAAGAAAAAAAGGCAGATGTATCGTAAGGTTAGGGTATTACGAGAGAGCAACGGAAGCATTTTTGAAGGCCGAAGAAAGGCACACACCGATTAGCCCGTCGAGACGCAAACCGGGCAGCTCGGTGGGAGGGCGCCCTTGTTGGCCAATGAGAAAGGCGTACATACACGAGTCGCTGCCTCTGATATGCACGCTTGTCAGGATAGAATTTGTTAGAGTGGCAGACCCATTGCGCGACAGCACGTTCCTCCTAGCCAGCTCCAATATATCATTGTAGGCACGGGAATGGGAGCTCGGCCCTGCGAGTGGGATGAAGACCAAGCAAGAGATCAAGACGTCCTTTGGCAGTAGGATAGTAGACGATAACAACTTGTCTGACGTCGCCAAACATGGGCCAGGCGACGGTTTGGTGGTCATGGTGCGACAGCAAAGTTCCCAGCGTTTTCATACAGGCTCTGAGCTTCGCTCAGAGTCTGTATCTCTGACTGGGCTCTAAAGGGTCGCTGGAGAGCCCGAGGTATGGGGAAGAGGGTGGAGACTTAGGCTCTTTAAGGGGCACGTGGCCCACTTGTCGGATGACAAGTCCGATCGGGCTGCGGGCAAGCGATCGGGTCTGTAGAATCTCCACTTTCTCCCACATCCATGAATTCGGTATCGAGTCCTGACTAGAATAACGTTCAGGGAACGGCTGTGAAATCCTACGGTAAACTTGGACTTGTGAGAATCATAGACTTATTCTCACCAGCGGTACAGCCTAGCTGCGGGGCTGGTCCGGAAGCAACCTGGCAATGATTCCATGCAGGATTGAAACACGGAACATTCGCAATCTACTTACAGGCATTAAGATCTTTGTGGTCTCTTTGTCTCGTGTGACTCATGGTCGTTTCGTTGTACTTTGAACCGCCCCAATGGCGCCAACGTTAGCCTCCGAGAAATCATAGCCTGTAAAGGTCCGTTCATACTCAGATATACCGTCTCCCCTTGTTTCCCTCTAGTCCCCTCGGAAACTGGAAGCCCTTGTTCGTTGTTCTCATTTGCTCCGCTTGCCATGTCTTTTGTCGCCCTGTTACCTTGTATGTGCAATCAGGACCCACAAGACCATACTGTGGCCACCACTGGACGCCCGTATATAATACCTAAGGTCTTGAATTTCTATCGAACTTCTCTCAACGCGAAAATGGCACGGAACGGGCTAGGTATCAATGCACCTTCGTCACCCCGAGTGCGATTTCGGACCCCCAGTAGCTCTGGAATCCATGGACAAACCTTCCGAACCCAACAAAATCAAGAGTATTCTATTCTTATGCCTCCGGAACAGTCGCCAACGCAGCGCCCTACGATGACCATGGCCTGGGATAACTCAAAGTAGATCCAGCTTCTATAAATCAACAGTTTCCTCAATCTCACAGACAATTCAGCCCGAACGCCCATGCGGACCCTGCCATTGATTTAGCGTTTGACAACTCATTCGCGACGGCTAGTTTCAGACGGTCTCTCAATGACCATGAGGATATATCTGTTGCACCAAATGGTGCCATGCCGATGCACTTACCTCCTCCTACTCCGCACATGAATGACGACATATCCCTTCCTCCGCACAGCGATACTCTCTCTCCACTACAGTCCGTGCAGAACAACAGATACACTCGTGCCCGTGTTTTTTCCAATCCACAATTTCCGTCTCAGAGGTCTGAGAACACAAGACCCATGTCATCCACTACTCTCTCTCCACTACACTCCGTGCAGAACAACGGATACACTCGTGCCCGTGCTTTTTCCAGTCCACGATTTTCGCCTCAGAGGTCTGAGAACACAAGGCCCATGTCATCCCCGTCCAAGATTCACCCATCAGACGTCCACTTTTCCAAAACAATACTGCGCCTCTACCTTCAGAACCAAGATCTGCTCACCCGGAACCGCAGCCCACGTCTGACCCCGACACGGAGAGAGCGAGAGAGCGGATTAGACAGTGCCTGAACTTGACACATGTTATCTCTACGGTGGGACTTCGGTGTCCATCCCTTCCTCACCTGAATTCTAACTCCTCCAATCGAATAGAGACTTTCCGCGTGCGAGCCCTTGCTTCTAGTCACCCAGACCCGTGAAAGCAGCGACGCTTTAGCTGAAATTTTTGGATTACTCGAACAATCGCTCGTACAGCCAACCGACCACGTCTGCGAACAGCCTTATTGCTCTCAGGCTCGATGGCACGATCGACATGCCAGGAAGCTGCAGGAGCTCACTCAGTAGGCCTACTTTATCGCGCGCCAAATAGTGCTGACCATCATATGTAGACGTCTCGATCGGTTCCACAATGACTTCGACCATCCCCGCCGGAAGATCAGCGCTCTCGCGAGAAAGCTCGAGCGTTACCTCTCCGACTTCCGGCAGCTGGAGGCTGGCGTGCGGGTATGTATATCGTCCAATATGTGACATCAAATCGCTGAGCATTATATCTCCCCAGCGGTTGTGGGTTAGGCTGGAGCGCAGCACTATTGAGACGTGTATGGAGCGCTCACATTTGGCGATAAAGACGGCCGAAGCACAGCTTGATCGTATGCGGCGCGAGTATGAACATCTCCGGAGACTTAGGGCGGCTGAGATCGGTCGATTCAATGCGGTTTCTGCACGTGGATGATTCCAGCTCGCTTTGCCTCTCTCCACATAATTTTCATGTATGCTACTTCTCTTGTTTTGAATTTAATCTCTTAGGCCTTTAGCTTTACCATCACGTCTGGATGACTAATCTATCTGTATCGTCACCATGTCACACATCCCGTGCCCCGTGACCATTCGCGTTTCTCAATCTCAACCGTCAATGACTCAATGTGTATGCAACGGTACCATGAAGTCTTGGGCTCCGGCATCAAATTTCTGTGTTTTCTAGTCGCTTTCTCAAACTGCGTATAGTTGAGGAATTTCGTCTGGAGCTTTTGCCGACCATCCGTCATTGGCTTGACCACTGAACAAATTTCCATGCCAGTGTTACGGCTTGTCTGCCAGACTCTCTTGTCAAGGGTTTTATTGTTCAAACAAGCTGATTTTGTTTTTTTTCGTGCTGGGCCCTTGTCTCTTGGCTTCCTCAAGTTGCCAAGGCACTTGAGGAGCCTTGTTACTTGTGGCCACTAAGCTAGCGCCAATCACCAAAAAGCGTAAAAGTACAGGCTTCACACCTAAAACGGCAATCTTTCCGTCGTGTCAAAAGCGATCAGGTTCCAAACAAGACCGTGGTGAAACTTGAAGAGGCGCACGATTACTATGACCCATCCTGGCTGCCGCTGCCACTGGCAGCATCGCGGGTATTCAAGAACAATCTTTTGTCGACGGAAGTACATGCATCCATGACCGCCACACCTCGTCAAGGCTCTAGAGGAGTGACGATTAGCAACACACATTCCACCGCTGCTTTCAGAGTCCCCGGAGCACGTCCACAACAAGGATCCGGTATGAGGGCAGGTCCTGTATCCGCAGAAATGACCGGTAATATTCGGACTCCGGGCCACATAGGCCCCTCTGCTCCTCAGCCTGAAGCCAGGAATATCGGGCCAAGCGTCGAAGTCAATCCAGCCATTCTAGCTTCCAACTTACACAACGTGGTAGCAAGTTGCCTCACCAAAGTACACCAAATGTCTCAGGTTTGGTCTTCGCCATCAGCTATAGGACAGCCTGACATATAGTTGGTGTAGAGCCTAGAATCTTGCCAAGGACTGCTGTTTGTTGAACAGCCCCAGAGCAACCTGAAGAGTCTAATCAACATATTCACTTTGCTGGAAGAGTCTCTTATAATTGGCAGGGCTCACGCGTGTGATCCTGACCTATGTTCAGTCTGGCACGCCACACTCAACGCAGAACTAAGCGAGCTGTATTCGTGAGTGTCAGTCTTCTGAATAGTATTGGTTGTTGACCTCGGAATATCAGGCTAGCTGACAGGTTTCTTAGGGATTTCGGGACAGCTGCGGAGAGCACTGACGCGCTAGCCGATCGACTTGGTAGCTTTGTTTCACGCCTGGAACCGTGGCCCCGCAAGATCAAGGTATGCTTCTCTCTTTCTGTCAGCTATCATAACTTATTTGTAACATCTAGCGCTCTTGTATCAAATTCTCCCTTCGTGTGATCGAAGCGAAGATTACGAGGCTTCAAACCCAGGCAGACAATTACAAAGAAGACCTGAGGGCTAATGCTCGGAGTAATTTTTTCATTGAGTATGAGAAGTCTCGGTAAATTGAAGTATCAAGTTGGAAGTGATTGTGTAACCCATAGTACCAGGTTTCTGTGTCTAATGATCTCATGAGAATTCCTTGCTCTTATCGGAGATAAACCAACAGCAATAAGCTATCTCACTCT
Source organism: Mycena sp. CBHHK59/15 (assembly GCA_029204085.1). NCBI lineage: Eukaryota > Fungi > Basidiomycota > Agaricomycetes > Agaricales > Mycenaceae > Mycena > Mycena sp. CBHHK59/15. The sequence continues at coordinate 269,814 of JARGXW010000002.1, forward strand.
AAAAATATCGAAAGGGCCTAGAGAAAACACACACGCCTATTGAGATTGAAATGGCTTAATTGTTCCACCGTGCGGAGATCCTATTTTGTTTTGTTTAGATCAACCATTAGAGCGCGTTCTGGACACGTGATACATACTTGACTCCCACTTATTTTATCCCAATTTTATCCAAACCGAATCGTCAAGCGCTTCAAGCTTGCTGCTCTAAGCAGGACCTTGAACGCTTCTGCGTTCCAACTGGGTCCATCGAGGGTTCTGCGCCCACCACGGTTGGCCTTTCATTGGGCTTCCCCGTCTATCGGGACGGAAATTCAAATTGGCCAAACTTCAAAAGTCTTGACCAGACTGGAACATACTCTGAATAACGGGCACGAGCTGGCCACTCGAAAATCGAGACGACACCTACCTCTTGTTCCCTTGAGTCCCCTAGAGCAATTCTGCCACGTTATTTCCCGTATAATCCTCACCACGATGGAGCCGAATACGCACCCAAATCTCGTACTCCCCCCAAAGGCCATTGGACTAAAGAAAGTACAGCCCTATTGGTACCCATACACTACAATGGCAAAATTGCGCTGGCTCAATCGTGAGCTACTAGAAGTTGTTTCCACGGAATTTAGGGACCGATCGATGGAATACTATGTGCGTTTTGGCATGGCATTTTGCCTCGCTTTAGTCTTACGTATCTCAGAGATATGCCTTGGAGTCCGGCGTAACCACCGTGAATGGCAAAATCGCGAAACCGGATACGATCATCAAGAATGGCGACCGTATAGAGTTTGTCTCACAGATCCGGTTGCACAAGCTCCAACTAAAGCCTCTTAGAAATGTAGTCCATCGTCACGAACCGCCGGTGACGTCGACGCCAGTTAAGATCCTCCATCATGATGTAGAGCGTGAATTCATCGTGGTAGATAAACCGGGCAGCATCGTTCGTTCGTCGTCTCCTGCCGATTTCTTTGACGTCTCACAACCAATCCGATAGCCTGTTCATGGAACGGGGAGATATTTTCAAAACACGCTCATCGAAATTCTGCAGAATGAGTTTGGTTTGAAGACATATCGTGCGTCCATCATTCGTCTGCGCTACTAGTACGTGCTGATCAACCTGCGAACCCAGCTGTTAATAGACTCGACCGACTGACATCGGGCCTCATGATCCTGCCACTATCGTCCAAGTGCGCCAAAACTATGGCCAAGGAGTTCGAAGTCAACACAGTTCACAAGGAATATGTGACGCGGTGCAAAGGCGAATTCCCAGAGTAAGGTCGCCAGACTAGTTCTCTCTAGCAGTTGATTCATCTATGCCCATAGAGAGGAGATCATATGTGAGGAACCGATGTTGACAGTGGATCGGCAAATGGGCCTAAACATTATCCACCCCCAAGGAAAGGTGTGTCGACCGGTAGTCAATCTGCACGATACCTCATCTCTATGCAGGCGGCGAAAACAGTTTTCAAGCGGATTCGCTACGATGCTAACTCGGATTCCAGCGTCCTCCTGTGTGAGTCCCTGTGGCTCGGCGTATCCGGAGCTGACCTTGCTTGAAAGGCAAACCTTTGACCGGACGTTGTGCGTGCAGATGCTTCAGCGCATGACATTCCCTTGATCCACCCCAAATTTTTAGCGCACCAAATTAGAGTTCACTTGCAATTCCTCGGACACCCCGTTGCCAATGACCCAGTTTACTCCGAGACCAGAATCTGGGTACGGCGATTCCCGTCATTCACAAGCTCACTTACTGATATGTCCCTCATTTCTTCAGGGCGAGGGCCTCGGAAAAGGTGGTATTGATACCACGCCAAGTGACGAGCGAGTTGCTCCGGCACCGCCGCCTCACCTGGAGCTAGAAACGGAAGCCAACGGAAGCCCCGAATCCCTCACGAAGGTCACTCCGCAACTTGTGACCGCCGAGCAGACGCCTTTGGCTCCATATGCCAAGCTGCTTCCCCGTGAAACAGGCGAGGACATCGGGATGGGCTCCCCGGTGCCTTTGTCTAGCGAGGCCGTCGGGGTTATCACGCGGTTGCGGAACATGAAGGTGAGTGCTTCTTCGCCACTGCGGCGCCGGCTAATGACGTGAACAATACAGGATGAGGAGGAGGACTGGGGGCGCTGGCGCGATGTCATCTTCCGTGCCAAGGGTGCCTTATCACCCGCCAATATGAAGATTAAGCAGGTGCCACAGAATGCGCGGAGGCGAGGGAAAGCGGAGTTCGTGGATGAAAAATATAATCGCAAAAAGCCTCCGGTGTATAGTTCTGCAGCGGGACCCGCCACGGACGTCAAGGCACCCGCTTTGGTCTCCAAAGCCAGAATTCACGGTGGCGATGGGACTTCTACTTCCGACGATTGCCCTGCTTCTGCTTCCGCAGGGATAGAGCCTTCTCCTCCCTCGTCCTCCACTGCTGCAGATCCAGATGCGCTTGCGGTACCTGATGTCGCCGCAACCTCGAGGCCCTCTGTATCGCTGCCAGAAGGAACGGCCTCCGGTGCTGACGCGTCTTCATCGGCTTCATCTTCGACCCTCACTCCTGCGCCTGCCTCCGCGTCCGAAGACTCGGCGCCACCAGCTCTAGAGGTCACACCCGACCCCCCGTCGCCACCGCAGCTCACGGTCGCCGAAGCAGTGGAACGGGCATCTGCGATGGAAGCATTAGCGGACCCCAGCGCTATTGTCAAGTCGGAAAACTTGTACTGCCCTGAGTGCTACCTCCCGCTGCACCCGGATCCCAAACCCGAGAAGCTGTACATATTTTTGCATGCGCTGAGGTACACGACGAGCTTAGGCACCTTTGAGACGCCGATGCCAGAATGGGCTCAGGAGGGATGGGAGTGGGATAGGTCATAGTTGTCGGATCGGTTAAGTGTGAGCATCCTGTTTTCCTGAGGTGTATGTATTCACAGTATCCGACGTACTGGCAGGGTATCCAGCATGGCGCCAAGGAAGATGTTACACATGATGTTTACAGTATTGGAAGGGAATAATGGTGCACGTCCCAAACTGATTTACTGCCGATCTCAGTCTGCTGTCGGTCAACACACAAAAATAGGTAATTTTGTCTTACACCGAGGAAAGAAGGCGGTAGTCCAGCTTAGCATGTTCATGCATCCGCCCCGAGCGGACAGCGCGTCCGTCCGGCGACGGTTCTGGCGATGTGCTAGCGATGCAGCTTTACATCTTCCAGTACGAAATTAAAGTCCTCGAAAGGCAAGTGGGGCTCAGATTTGACCGTAGTATTGCCGCACCATGGTCACTTGCCGAACAGACCGATTTGCCTCCTGCATGCAGTGGAAGCTAGCCAAAGGACCGCATTTGATACCTTGCGGGCGATGCCTGTCAAGACGTCTGCTCAATGTTTCTCGCGTTTACCGAGGCCCTCCCTTAATGAATCTTGCGGGGATTCACTCTACTGCGATATTACCGCCCTGTTCAGAGCGAGGAGATGTTTTGCCCATCCATGGCTAAGCCATGTTCTTGTCGCCGAGGACGGATCGATATCGCAGATTCCCGATGGCGATAGGCTGAATGCATTTCGTGCATCTGAACGGTGTGTCAATATTGTTAATCGCTATTCCGCTGCAAAATTAACGCCGCTCGCAGGGAGGCGCAAGATCGTACGCTTGCGTCATGGACCGCCCGACTTTTCGGCCGATAATGCTTACGTCCTAGAGCTTCAAGTCTGGGTTTGTCACAATACCCCGGTGTATGCTTCTAATAGTAGCCGCTATCCCTTTAGAGCACCAAGTTTCCGCGGATATAAATTGCCGCGAACAAGTTGGCCCATAATCTTCACTCCTCCCCCTCTCGATGCATCCCGTATTACCCATTGCTTGCCTCTTCATCTTTATCGCATGCTATGCGACATACAGACGTTTTACACGCATTTCCGTCGCAGGTATTCCCGGTCCAGAATCGCGGTCGTGGCTACTTGGTACGTCCTCTACGTCCCCCAATGGCATGCATGGACATGGCCTTCATCGAATTCTGTCCAGGGAATATGCCTGAGTTGTTTGGTGGACCAGTAGGAGAGGTACATATACTAACTTTCTGCTGGTTTTTGAGTTGACCTTTGATCTCGGCTAGGCTGAATTTAAATGGCAAGAGATCTACGGTGGCGTCGTCAGGATCAAGGCTTCTTTTGGCGTAGGTCCATATTCATAACTAGCCTGCATCTTCTCACTATGGTTCTAGGAGGACAGACTGCTAGTTACCGATCCAAAAGCGCTCCAGTATATCTACCAGACATCAGGCTATCGGTTTCACAAGCAACCGGAGCGCATTGAACTGACCCGACTGATCAGGTGCGTGTTGATGATTTCTTCCCGTCCATCAAGCCTTCATTTTGTTCCAGTGGGAGGGGAATACTGTGGGCAGATGGTGCTCGCGACGCTATAATTATTTTTTCAGTATTGACTTTGGCCTCCAGGCAACGATCATAAACGGCACAGAAAAGTGATGCTACCGGGTTTTGGAACGCCCGAAACGAAAGCCCTTCTGCCTCTCTTTTTCTCATACGCTGCTCAGGTACGTGCCAATCAATCTGTTTGCCTTTATCGAACCCCTCTCTTTCGACAAGATCGGCACGAAGTGGAAGGACATCATCGGCGCCACCGCGGACCAGTCCGCAGTACTGGACGTCACAGCGTATGCCGTTAAATATCCTTTGACCGAGCCTATCCTGACCCCCTTCTCCACAGATGGGCGTCACGGGCGACTCTCGATGCCATTGGAGAAGGTATGCCAAGAACAAGTCTGCAGTTCTCATTTATGAAATCGTCTCCCCAGCCGCATTCGATTACCAGTTCGGAGCTATGGAGAACGTGGACAATGTCGTCGGGACAGCATATAGCAACGTCTTGTAAGTTTGGGACTTCCCGAGTGAAACCCTAGTAACACCTATTTTAGCATGGACACCTTCGGATCCCCTTCCAACATCAGTCTACTAGCCCTAAGCATGCTGCAATATGTGCCTCGCCGTGTTCGTGAATTCTTGGTGGACCACGTCCCATGCGAGAGTCTGCGGCATATTAGGTACACCGCCAAAGTGACGACCAGCGTTGCTCGAGAGCTCGTAGCCTCCAAATCCGCAGCGCTTCTACGAGGCGGCGGTAGCCGGGACATCATGAGCTTGTTGGGTGAGGACCCTTTGCTCGCTAATACCCCTCAGTTGACTGATTCCCTAAACTGTGAAGTGAAAGCTAATGCCTCAGAAAACGAGAAGACGAGGCTCAATGAAGATGAACTGCTCTCACAGATGCGGACGATCATCATGGCTGGGCACGAAACTACCGCGAACAGTTTCAGCTGGGCTGTCCTCGAGCTTGCACGTCAACCCAAAATCCAAGCTAGGCTGCGAAGCGAGATCCGCATGATGGAGAGAACCATACAAGCTCGTGGCAGCCACGAGTTCACCACGACTGATATCGAATCTATGCCCTATCTGTCGGCAGTCGTCAAGGTTCGTCTCAGGTTATTTCTGCACTTCGAACAAAGCTGACGTTTGTAATTCAGGAAGTCCTCCGTTTCCACCCGGTCTCATTCAACAATTTCAGGCAAAGTGCGACCGACGACGTGCTCCCTCTTCTTCGACCTATCACTCTTCGATCCGGCGAGGTCATCACTGAACTTCCGGTGCCGAAAGGCATGAAAGTGATCATTTCTATCGCAGCGTACAATCGGAACAAGGACGTCTTTGGCCGGACGCACATACCTTCAACCCCGAGCGCTGGCTCAATGGCTCGCTGGGCAAGCCAGAAGCACCGGTCGGTGCTTACGCCAATCTGTAAGCCCTCCTTATCTGCTCATGCCACCTCATTGAGTCCTGTTTCAGACTGACATTTGCTGGGGGCTTGAGGACGTGCATCGGCTGGAGATTTGCGTACGCCTTCTTGCTTATTACCCGGACTCTGTGCTCAGCCCTCTGCTAGCGTCCTGGAATTGCAAGCGTTTCTGATCGAGCTTCTCGGCCACTTCGAGTTTTCGCTCACGCCGGAGGCGATGCGCATCAGGAGAGAGGCTTGTATTGTTATGGTCCCGACGGTTGAAGGTCAACGAGACAAGGGTACCCAGTTGCCGATGAGGGTAACAGTCGTGACGAGGGATTATGAATGAAGGGTTTCTGTCCCTGCTAATGGCGATTTTCGTTCCCTAAAAGCATGATTCATGCCTTTGTTTTTATTACGACCCCGTATGTCTTCCTTAGCCTACGCATACTGTATCGAAATCCAGATTGACTGCTTCACCAATTGACCTTGATCAAGGATAGCGATGTCGGAACACGGATGAGACCCTCAAGACGTCCATTCCAAGAGTACAGTGATGATACATGCAGGATAATTTAGGAATAGACATCACTACGATGTTTGTTAGATTAACTTCCGTGGGTTAAGACGGGTAAAATTACCTTGATGAACTTCGCCATAAATTTCCTGGCACCAGCGTTTAGTATATATTGCCAGTCATAAAAGAGAGAGGACAGACTTGTGGAACTCTGTTCTCAGAATCATTGACGAAGTGTGTCGGTTTATCCCTCGTAGAAATAGCCTGGTTCTTGAAGATCAAGTCTGGAAGGAAACGATACAGTCGGATTAGCTCGAGTACAGGAGGCTGCACACAAACCGTCGTCCCATCGCTTCTTCACCGCAAAGGTCCCCGGCACAGTCGTATTAACGCCACTGGGCACTTGTTGCCCAAGGGCAGCAGCAAGGTTCAGCAGTGGGTTTCCGGTCGCAATCTCGCTTCTCGTGATGCGGCGTCTGACGCGGACTGTTCCCGCTCTTGCCGTGCTTTCTCCTCCGCTCGCTCGCGCTTGATTTTTTCAAGTTCCCGGAGCAGCTCGGCTGTATCGTCGTCCTCGTCGTCCGAGTCAGAGTCACTGCTAATACAACGCGTCCAGCTGAGTGTAGCAACACACTAAGGCTCACGCACCTATCATCCGCGTCCTTGTCCTCTCCTCAGCGGCCTTGTCTTCGAGTCCTCCTCGTCATCGTCATCTTTATCCAGTTCCAGAGATTCTTGCAGCAACTTCTCCGTTTATTCGACTCTTCATCCGCAGGCCCGCCGCCCTCCACAGCCAATGGCGGCAGGCCATCTGCTTTCCGCTTCTTGTTTTTGGCTTCAAGTTCAGCCACGAACAGTTCCGCACGGAGTCCCGTTGCTTCACCTCGCCCACCGAGGTTTGACCTACTTGCCTAGATAAAATAATTATTTTAGACCACTAAACTACTCATATAATTTCGTTCCGAACCGAAATTTGAGCTTCGTGTGCATGGCCATGTCCCGCACGGAGAATTGCCGCGATCCTCCCTTCGCATCTTTGGCCTGAGCTGGGTCCCATGTCGGTCTGTGAGCTGTGGACATAGTAGTGTTGGGAGAGGGTTTCAAACTCCGCCTGCTAAAGTTCCCAGCACATGCAAGGAAACACATGACACCATACACGAACTCGTGAGCAAAACAAATTTTGCCCTTCACCCGTCGACGCGCCGAAAATCCTTAAAACCCGAGGAGAAACTGCTCTGATTGTACGTAACAGTAGAAAATTTGTATAATATCTACAAAAAAAAAATCCTGTCTCCGACCAGCTCGTACAAACTATCGAGGATGGCAAGCATTGCTGCTGTCAGTGAGTACTAGTGAGTGCTCCATCGAGGCCCCAATACATCGACACGCCACGAGGAGTCCAATATTTTTCATTTCCGGGAACGGCGGACCCTTGGGCAGACCGAGATGCCGTACGAAAATCAGCAAGGGGCTCCGCCCTTCACGGCGGGCGTCGCTGCTGCCGTAGACGCTCACGTTCTTCCCTTCGTGCTGCTCTTTCTGCCCTGAGAGCTCCCGGAGCTGACGGTCCTCAAGCCGAGACAGTTTCAGTTTGTTGTACATGTCGCATAGTTCCATAAGCCGTATCTTTTCGGTGGAAGCCTGTCGTGTAACGGGACCGCCAGTAAGCTTCCAGTGCTGCCATACGACATGTAAAGCGAGAGCTGCGATGAGACGACACTTACTCGCAGCTTCATGGACAGATGGAAGAATTTCTCTGCGAAGGATTGCAACTTATCCAGCTCACGATGAAGCTCTTCGGTCGAAGGCGGTTTTCTAACCAAGTGATCCGAAAAACGTATGTATTTTCTTAGATTTCTATGGAAGAAAAGAAAAGGTCAGTAACCCGACACCTTCTTCAACGGATCGCCTTACTTCAGCAGGGATTCCTCGAGTGCTCTTCGTCTCAGTCCCCACGTGGACTCCTTTGGCGGCACATAATCCACGGAAGTAACAGCAACTTCAGGAATCGTGCGAAGACACTCCTGAACGGACTTGCACACGTCGGCATTCTTGGCTATTTGGGGGGCATGGAGCATTACTGCTATTTGGATGAAGAACTTCAAAAAAACGCGTGGGCTGTGAGTTCGAGACCGAAAAAAGGGAGAAAGAAAGTGTAAACACCGTGATGAGCTGGTTGGTGTGACTCGTCGCGTCATGAACGAGATCGGAAATTTCGTGCGCATATGGACTGCGGTCACGTACGGGCTCGTGCGATTCCGCGCCCCCGCGATACTCGTCATCATGGACATCGGAGGGGTCCCGGGGAGCATCGGTGGTAAAGCCAGTCGACGGTGGAACCGGTGGAAAGTGCAAGTCTAAATCCTCGAGCGAGCTCAGGACGCCGTCAGAAGACGGGTTGGTTCGTAAAGTATTAGCGGATCTGGCCATAATCGCGTCTCGGGGCGTAGGATCGTTAGGGGAGAACAAGGAAAGACACCTCCATGTGGTTGACGCACACAAAGGACTCTAGGCGTCCGAGAAAACAAGAACAACGTGACTTATGGGAAGTAGGCGCCGGACAAACTTGAGAGATAAATTTTGGATAAACTGAACCACCAATAATAAGAACCGTGGGATAAAAGAACGGAAAAATAATATATGTCGTTGTAAATGCGTAACAAGATCGTTCAAATTTTTTGAAAAGAAAATGCGCGCGTGCGACTCGGAACCGACCAGATTTTTCAGTCGTTGTACGCCAAATAATGATATATTCGTGTGGACGTCGTGGCTATCGTACTTATACGACAGAGATAGTGTATAGATACGGTAAACGAACAATGATCCTCCGCAGCAGCGAATGTGCGGTAGGAGATCAAAAGGGCCGCGCGTTTAGCGAAACGCCGATGGAGAGGCAGATCACGCCCTCGATACGACCACCCTCGTCGAATCCGCGGAGGCCTCCGACGGCTTCGCCCACGTTTGAGTGGACACTTGGCTTGGATTCAGATGCAAGAATTTCACCCCAATTTGCGTGTGCTCGTCTTTCGTCCAAGGCTGGATAAGGTTGCGAAGTACTTCGGCCCAATCTCTGAGGCGAAGGACCTGGACATGCATATCGACGTTAAGGCCAGTCGTATCTCCTATTACAATACTCTTCCGTAATCCGATGTGATAGGAAATTCAATAAGAATTTGGCGAGGAGGGAAGGTCGTTCCGACATCATGATGGTCGAGTGAAAATGCCTCATACTGCACCAAGAGGCAAGGTACCTAGATCAGACTAAGGTCATGATAGACCCTAGGTGGTGGTAAATTAGATGTCCACACACCTCACTGGAAATTCGAATCAATAGGCTACTATGTAGCGACACCGACCTTGCTTCGAGAGAGCGAGGTGCCCAGAGGTGATCAAAATTGCTATTCGTGGCCAAAAGCCGCTCAGGGATATTGAATGGCGTGTAGTTCTTCCATGTTTTCCGACTTGGATCAAATGTGCTATGGTACTGCATGATCCCAGCCTGCATCATGATGCTGCGGTGAGCGTGGTTCTGGACTCAGACTTCTTGGTTAACTGCTGGTGGTCATCGAGCATTTATGTAAGAGTTAAATATAGAACGATGGCGATGAACGTTCAGCGGGAAACAAGAGGAGCTCGGAACTGTAATTTTGGACACGAGGTGTACTGGTGGGTACCCACCCGCACCAGTGATCGGGGTCCTGCCACCAACTTTTCTCGATTTTCTCAGATGTTTTCTTTCCGTGGATGAAATTCTTAGAGAATTGGATCGGCGGAAAGCTAGGTACTACTGGACATCCTATGCCAAAATACAGAGTCGTATTCCCCCACAAAGAAAAGATATGGACAAGTTCGTGTAATGACCGGATCTTTCCACAAATAGATTTTGATTGACAATTGATTGACGCGTCTGCGGTCACGTTTTTTCACTGCGCGTCGTCGAATGCACTATCAGCGCGTCGTACTTCTCTGCGCGTGGGCTGGTTCTATGGCTGGCGACCTTAGCCCAGGCAATCCAGGCCATCTGCACCTCCCTTCCTCTGCCGATGACGACAATCCCGGCCACCTGGACTGGCTCTATGATTCTACGGCGGCTGAGCTCGACATCGGGCCGTACTCGACCACTCCTGCACAGTATGGAAGCGAGTACAGGGGACTCCTCTTCAGATTCAGACTCAGTCACTGAGTCATCCTGAGCCTCCGCGACTACTGGCGCGCGCGCTGCAGCAAAGCGGCGTTCTTCTCGCCGCCTACGGGTTCTTTCCTCTTCCTTGTGCTGGGAGGGATTGACTTCGTAGTCAGATCCGGCCTCCGATGACGGAATCAAGAATTCGAACGGATCTTCTGCTTGGGAGGTCATACAAGCAGGAGCAGGGCGCGACGCGTTATGGTGATCTGTTTGTGGTGGCTGTACTATACACGTGGTACGCTCCAGACACAAGGCCTTACCTGTTTAAGCCCAGGACCCCGTAAACCTGCTCCGTTCCCCATATGGTAGCGCGTGTCCGGGATTACAGTTCCGAGCTCCTCTTGGCGGGAAAGGGGCGAATGTTGGTGCGGTTCAGAGGGAGTCGATACACAGCTAACAACAACCGCTCCCAAAAAGGAACGATATGTGGGTGCACAGCCACTCCTGCGTTTGGATCTCGATTCACCACCAATTGCGTGATATTACTACACGGGTGAGAGGGCTTATTGAGGACTCCAAAGCGTATATCCATCGAAATTATGGTGCTAAAACGTGCCGCAGTTGCCGTCTGGACTCTAATTCGGAATTGAAGGAATCAGAAAGATGCCTCCAGTTCAAGTGTTTTGAAGTTCGATCGGGTCAAGTCACAAGATGCTGATTTTCCTTATATAGTGAGATGGATCGACTACTATGAAGTATTTGAGGTAGCGATGTAAAACATCAACTGAAGGCCTGGGAGACAAAACCGGTGATTGTTGTAGCCTATGTTCGAACCAATTTTGATAGGTATGGAGTAATGTACAAGTTACAGTGCAGTAGACGAAAATCATGCAATAAGTTAGCTATAGAAATGCATAGGCGGCATCAAGTACATCAGGTCATGCCAGTGAAGTCTAACATCAGGAATTGTTAACTCATTGCGTTTCCACAAGCGAGGGACGGCGTCCTTCGCGATGGAGCGCATAGTCATAGCGCCTTAACCGAGCGGATCGTGCGGTTTTCCTCTCCTCTTTCTTGAGAATCCCGTCGAGCGTATCGGTCTGGGGAAAAGGTCGTCGTCGCTGAGCCTCAGCGCAAGCATCAGTGAGCAGTTTGTGCAAATGCCGAATACGAAGTCGGTCAAAGGTCGCCTGTATGTGAAGAACGGATTGAGTCAAGATTCGGTCGCAGACACAAACGAAAATACGCACGTTGAACTTCCCAGCCAGATCTGATAGCTTCGCGTGATGTTGATTCAGCAACTCAAGCACCCTGTCGAACTGATTGACCCGCAGCGGCGGAGAGTTGGCTAAGCGGCGTAGACGCTCCAAAGTTCTGCCATGTATAAATAAGCGAGTACCAGTCGGAGAGAAAGGAAATATACTACTTCGGAGGGACAACAGCCTGTAGTCATACTTCCGCTTGCAGGAGTCACTGCGCAGACGCCATTCTTCAGCTGCGATCCCAGACCGGCGCTTAAGAGATTGGTGGACCGCGTGGAGCGCCTCACCAATCGCATCACAAAGCGTGAGATGGGCGTCTAGCGGAAAAGGCAGGGCGGCAAAAGACTGATGGATGTGCGAAATTGTGAATATCAGCTCAGGGACGCTCATATAGGGGCGAAAGTGACTGACGTTATGCAGGGACGCTACGTCCAAAGACCCAGTCGCGAGTGACAACAAATTTTGTTCTACTAGGTTGAGCTCTTGAGACAGAGTTAGAACCGGAGGTGAGCCGACCGCTAGACTCGGAGATAGCACGACACCGGAACAACCAGGGAGGCTACGAAATTCCCGGGATGTAAGAGGGGGTGGTTGACTAGATAATGTGTTGGACCCATCGTGCAGAGGAAGACGCTCAGGGACGTGGAGGGGAAGAAGCTCGATCGGCCGGTGTATAGGACGAGGAGGGGGTGTCGTGTCTGGAGGAAGAGGTTCCTCATCGAAAAATGTTTGGGAGTCCTCGGCCAGCGGGTCAAGGGGCTGGGTTTCATTTGCCAGTTCCCCATCGTCTTCGCCAACCTCCTTGATCCCGCCGTGCGATACATAGTAAGTCCCGCCAGAAGCATCATAGGTCCATCCGCCCTCTATTTGATAACCTTGAATTTCCAGTCGAGTGGGTGGGGTGGGCTGTAGACGTCGGCGGGAATCTCTGGTCGGACCAGAGAATCCCGCATATTTCGGGTCGGTGGAGAATATTCCTAGAGCGTTGCTGTCGGACGGAAAGAAATTGGCTACGCATGTATCATCGTCATCATGGTATGTCGTGTGGTTGTCGTATGGGTCAACGGTCTGGTCTCCCCAGAGAAATGTTCCGGGTACAGCCATTGCTGGCTGGGGTTGAAGGATGTGGCCAACCCACAACGAAGTGGAGGCCGTGTTGGTATGCCAAAAGGAGGAGTCCCAAGTATGCTCCTGCTCAGAAAACATGTCGCAGCGTAGGCGTCGGCGAAGAGGAGAGGTACTGGTAAAATATGTCGGGGTGTTGTCCACAAAAATAAACAATTGCCGAGGAATACAATAGGCAGTAAATGCTCGGACCCTCGGTTCAAGGTTAAATGCTAAAAGACCAGCAGCCAAGGAGAACAATGGAATTCAAGAGTGGACAAGGCAACTGCCAGTGGTTACCAACACGGGATGCTGGAAGCCAGGAAACCTTGTACCATGGCGTCTTTTGTTCCAGTAACCGAGAGAGGAGAACAAGAGAGGAGGCAAGCATCCCAATTTGGAAAATCCGCCACACTTGGCGCCCACACCTCAATCCGAACCCTGCCTTCTTGAGGGTGTCTTCTGCGGTAAAAGGCGGCCTCTACAACTGGGAGCAAGTGTTATTTACCCCCAAATCTCGCTCAGACTTGTCATCTTTGCCATTATTCTGACAATTGGTTGTCGTCTAATAGAACGCACCGAGGTCGAGATCACAGCTATGTATGACGAGAATAAATCTAATAAACACCAGGACATGTACATGCGGTAACATGGATTATCATCAGTAATATGTATGTGCGTATGCTACAATTGAAGGAGCTTTGTCCGAAATGATATGCGCCAGGAGCCCTCTGTAACACGAATAGATCCTACATCCTTCTCCCGATTTTCGCGCGACCAGCCACTGGGGCGAACATGGGACGTCGTGCCCGGGAAACCCCGAAACGAGTGTATCTAGCATCTGTCATGCGGGCACGCGTGAGCCACGGCAGTCAATCGCATTGGACAACACACCGGCGTTAAAACAAGCAAACGAAGTTGCTGGGGAAGACGTGCCGGCCCTCCTCTCTCCGGTTCTCATCCAGCAGCTCCCCACTCCACCATCCATCGTCCGGCGTCGCCGTCACCGCGATAACGTCGCCCGCCTGGAAATCGAATTCCTCTCCAATAGTGGCTGTGTAGTCGTACAGTGCTTTCACTACACGGGCGTCGTCAGTATCAAAGGGTGATCGATATAAGGCGGCGCGGGCGCAGCAGACGCACCATAGAACAGTATACGGCCGCCCTCGTCCAGTGGAGGCGTCGGCGCGCGGTTTTGGTTCTGGTACGGCGTTTGTGACGGCGGCTGCGGCGGGAGCGGTTGGGATATCCGGCGGGGCTCCGGCTCAGACTCGACGGGCAGGTACGTCGAAGGCGGTGGCTGCTGCAGGGTCCTGGACGTATTATTAACGGATGTGGTGCCGTTGACACGCATCGACGGGTCGACCCGGTCGTCGCCCCGGTCTCGGTCTCGGTCTCCGCTGCGGTCTGTCCCCCGCATGCTGCCAGCATCGGATTGGGACTGTGCGTCCACCCGATCGTTGCCATTGCGCGATGGCTGTTCGGGCGACGAGGCGGCGAGGTTAGGGGTTTCTGGTTCGTTCTGGTATGCCGGAGCAGGTCTGGCTGACGCACGGACGAACTGCGCAGGTCGCGTGCCGGGTTTCGATTTCGAGGACGAGTCGAGTTGCTGTCCGGGGTAGGGCACAAATACCGGTGGGTCTGGGATGGAGTTGCCTGTACCATATTCCTGCACGAAGTTCTCGACATCCTTGTCTGGCTCCAGTTGATCGAGCACTGTGCGGATACGCTCACACGACTGAAGGGATACCCCTCGTCAGCTTGAATTTGGAGCGCAGAGCAAGCAGGCGTACCTGATCATCTGAAACGCATAATGTAGAGACACCGTTGGCGTAAAGCCATACGATGTCCTTCATAAAGTCCAGCCGATCTTCCTCGATGTCCTGGCAGGTGTCACAGAACTCCTTCCAATCCTTTTCCCATGCTGGCATCATGTCCAGCACCGTCTTGGTAAAGTTGGCAAAGTCCTTTTCGTTTGCCTGGACTGTCTGCTGGGCTCTCCGCAACTTCAGCTGCAGGCGCTCGACGTCCTTGCCAGGATTGACCGAGATTTGCTGAGTATAAGAAGCGATGCGGAGACAATCGCTCTCGTATTTCTCACGCGCCTTGAGAACATAGGATTCTTGGGTCTGCTTGACCTTGAATCTTTTCTCCAGTGGCGTCTGCAAATTTTTGCGGTGGGCGATCTGTTTATTTAGAAGCGTCGTTGTCTGGCCTTCCAGCTCCGATCGGATTTGGGACGCGAGTTGTAAATGTGTGCTGCCCAGTTTTTCAGTTTCAAGGCGTAGGGTGTCGAGAGAGTTGCGGAGTTCGCTGGGTGGTCTATCAGCTTGGTTTCCCAGATAAACAGCTGCGCCCTACGAACCCAATCTCATCCTTGCCTAAGGCTGCTTTCGAGAGATTGATGAGTCGGTTAGCGTACTCTTCCTCAATAGCTGCTCTGGACACACATACGCGTCAGCAATCGTCCGGCCTGGTCATGCTACCTCCACTGACCTTTCTTTCCAGAAATTGCGGAGCTCATCGGTGGTCCGGGCGGCACCACGCATGCGCGCGAATAGAATGTTGACCCCAGCATCACCGAGACCCCAGAACGAATTGCAAAAGTCGCGCGAGGTGCTGCCGTTATACAGATCAACCCCTGGAGACTTGGCGGTCGCATAGCGCGACAACGATGTCGAAGAGGGCTGGCGGCGGACAGCCATAGCGTACTCGTCGAAGATGGAGGTAGTAGAGAGCAAGTGAAGAGTGAGAAGGGTTTGTCACAGTTCCAAGTCACTATCCAGCGACAGGTTTGATGATCATGGCCACTCCGGTCGCTTTGGCTGTGTTGACGGAGACCCGTGGAAATCATCCTTGATCAACTCCCGACGCTCCGGCTCGATCTTTTCGAAACTTCCGACCTTCGACGGATCTTGAGTTGCAATACAAGTGGACTCGTTTCCATTCGTTTGTCGGCCAATTTGTCGTCCCGCAGGCGGTGGAATCAGTACACGTGATCTCTAAGTCGACAGGGGTAACAGAACAGGGGGGCCTTTTTTCTGCGTTTGATCAGCGACGGCTGACTTGATGCGTGGAGGTCCATTAATTGGCGCTGCTGGAAGGTTGAGAAAGAGTGCATGAAACGTGAATGGAATGGAAACATTACATTTCGGATCAGACCAAGTCAGCTACTGTAGTTGTTGGCGGTCGCAAAGCGATGCAACTTGAAATTCGGGAAGTTTTGCTGGCAGGACACTTTGAGGATAGGTTGTCGAGGCCTCCCAAGATCGCTCACCAGTCAATGACCGCAAACGATACTGTACTGGGCTCCTCTCCTGTCGCCAAGCTCGTGAAGTGAAATTTGAGTCAAGCGACAGATTCAAGTTGGCAGCGCTAGCGTCGGACGTCCTGTCATTGCTGCTGTAAAAAAACGGACACTTAAACGGCCAAGGGCAGGAACTCGCGTCGTGCGTACTTGAAACTGGTGGGAAGCACTGGCATCTGAACTGCTTCAGATTTGATTCGGATATAGCCGATTGTCGGAACGAGATTTGAGAAGGTCTTGTACCTCCCGAAGGATAGCAGGGATGAACAAGAAGACATTTGTAATCGACGGAGAGACCTCTATTACTTAGTGGATGGTGGGAGGGGGGAAAAGAGAAACCCGCTCATGGAAACGCACGAGCGTTGCAACTTGTCGAAGATCAGTGGTACGAATCTTCTGCAGGGTTCAATCACCGCTCGAGACCATAATAGCCTGAGTCCGACTTCTGGAAGATCTTTCGATGAGCTCAGGCCTCCGTTTTTTACTTTTGTTGTATCAGTGACAAGTCAACTGTAGCAGCGTTCGGCGTTCTTCGGCATTGGGAGAAGGGTATCCGTGGTAGGAAAACTAAATCAGTTACGAGGGGTGGAATGTATCCACGAATTCCACTTCATCGTTCCTCCCCGGAGCTCAAGACGTTCGAGCAGGGGGGATGTCAAAGATGTGAAGGTACTCCACGTGACCGCGACACGCGAGTTTAAAGTTCAGATTCAACGACTTATTTAATAAACTCAAGAACAAACTGCCTCCGAATTTCGGTTTTCATTCCTGCACTGAGCAGTTTATTCATTGGGAAGGTTTCTTTCTACCTATTCCTGCTTGCCCACCTGCAGAAGCCATCAACTCAGGCTGTCAAGCCGTAAAACGCGAGGCTCTGACAGATCCGACGCTATGAGACTTGTTGATGTACTACGCGAAAAAAATTAGATACCTATCTCAACATGAGTAGCAGCGACGCCATACTTAAATCTGGGTATCAGTAGCTTCCAGCCTTTTCACCGCATATTGAATCTTCCGTTTCTTGGCTCCAAGTGAGACGACGAAATGGGTCGGAATACGGTGATTGTGTGCGCCAACGACTAGATTTTGCACAAATGAGCCTTGTAGCATGGTGGAAAAGCTGCGGGACTTCAGTCTGGGCTTTTCCTCCTCCTCCGCCTCAACATCAAGAAGGCGGTAACTCCCGACATATGGGTAGCGCAGAAGCGCATCTGTCCCCAATATAGTGAACGGCGCAGCAGAACGGAGGTGAATCAAGTCGGATGGGTCCAGATTTTCGGCAATGTGTTCCCATACGTCCGCAGGCACCTTGCTAAAGCTGTGGTTCGGCGGAAGTGTGTTTGTGCTGCCGTCTATCTCGGCCGCCGCTTTGAGGCAATGGTAGGCCAGACGAGCGATGACCGTGATTCCCGGTGTGGAAGGAGAAGTCGCGTAGAAGGACGGTAGAAACTGCAAGGGGACGGTGCTCTTGAATCCGCTGTTTGGTTCGACTTGGACTATGACGCAGTGGAAAAAAGAGAAAAGAATACCATAAGTAACGCGAGGCTGTTTTCGATTGAGGACGACTTCGTCGACGAGTTCAAGAACAGCTTTTTTCACATGGCGTTCGTCATCGAGGTGAGTTGTAATCCGCAGGCAGATATCCGAAGTCAACCACGTGAAGTCGGTAGCGGAGATTTTTTTGACTTCTGCGTCCAAGATACTACCAAAGATCATGTGGCCAAGAGCGACGCTGACCATGCCTACTCCGATTGAGATCAAACGCTCCGTAAGATGACCACGGTCGGGCAGCGCCTCCAAAGCTCGGATGTCGTGGCCGACCGACCACTCTTGCATTATTTGACCGATAATAACTTCATAGAGCTGGGTGCGAACAGCTTCGGTCACGCTGACAGAACTTGCAACGCCAAGGAGTTCCTCGATAGACAGCTTCGAATAGTTTTCGCTTGACTGTCGCGCTGTGTAATGCTCGATAACACTATCCTCCACCATCGGTGGTGCCGACTTCCAGTTGTAGACATGTTTCGCGGGAGTCGATGGAGAGCATGCGCGATGGCCGTACGAGTCAAAACCAATGGAGTTCAGAAATAGCTCCTCAGAGTCGGGCATATTGCTCAGCGCAAAAAGAGGGTTAGAATCCACTGGTTCAAATTAGGGTCTTCGTCGTCAAACGCAACGACTGGGAACTTGCCGAGAAAAACCTCATGGTCCAGGTCAATCTCGTACACCCACTCAATGAATATGTCGTTCATGGGCTGCTGTCGCGTAATGTTGTATTCCATATCGCCGGATTCCAAATTGTCCTTGTTCTGTTCGAAGCTGCGGTCCAATGATTCGCGCATCCTTTCCAACCATCTCTGGTACTTTTTGGGGTCACCCACAGGAACTTGGGAAGCAAATGCAACCCCGAGACCTGACCGGGTTGATCACACCACAGATGCTGGATTTTGAATACTGCCACTCACCCTCAGGATAGCTGTCGAGGTGGTTATAGTAGACGTGATACCATCCTTTGTAACGATACGCCCTGTGATTGGATTCAGAAGCCTGCAAGAGAGTTGTTACGATGTATAATACTTGTATCCGCGGGTACCCATCCCTGATACTGGTTGTGTGTGGAGAGGAAAGAAAGGAGCAGGAAGTCACGTCTTGTCACCTCTGGTGGGTTTACGTAACAAAGACGATGGTGGTAGAAAACTCATGATTTCTAGGGGAAAAGTACAGTCTGAGTCCATTGTACCATCACCGTGCAAACATCTTCATCCTCCACTCCTCCACACCCTTTGGATCAGGCCTTGGCACCTTTTCCAGCGGATCAACTAGTCTCTGCTTCGCCTTGTCCTCCATCCTGATTGCCCATGAATCTTGCACGGCCGCCTCTTCATTCTCCACTGGTTTCTTCCAAATTTCTTCCACCGCATCAGTGAGCTCCTGCTCGAAGTCGCCGAGCTCCTCCTGTAAAGCGAAACCTTCGTCATTGTGTTCTGGTGTGAATTGCGACAGGTGTGGCAGAAGGTTGCGCGCATCTCCTGAAAGACAATGTGATAGTTAGCAAAGACGAGGCAAAGGAAGGTCGCCCTATACCTTGCGTTGTGTTGAATCGTACGGCGAGTTTCGTGACAGATTTGAGCAGATACTCTTCCTCGTCTACAGTACCCTTGCGACCAGAGCCGACCTTTCGCTCGATTTTGCGCTTCGACCGAGAAGTTCGCCTGAATCTGAAGTTAGGATCTCAGACAGTGTTTTCAATTACGCCGCTCACTTGGAAGACGATTTGGACATGGCCGTAGGGGCTACAGTGTATCGGGTAAAAGCAGTCGCTGGCATCGATACATCTGTCATGACATCAACATTGTGCAAGTTGCCGTCTTCTTCGACTCCATAGAAAGCCTCTGAAAGCATAGAGAGTTATCAGAAGGGCCCGATCTGCTGGTAAGGACGCACCAGGTTCTTCTATCTTCTTCACCCGAAGCTCGCGAATGCGCTGAAGCTGTTTTCTCAGCTGGTCTCGCATCTCGCTGATATCTTCGGCTATCTGGGCGCGAGTCTCCAGAGCAGCGGGGTGTATGATATCGGTCAAGAGTGTTGGAGAATCTGTAAGAGTTGCCTAGTCCAAATTAAGTCGAGTGCACCAAGTATATGAATGCATCCTCACTATTCTTCTGGCTTCGGAGAAGCAGTTCCCTTGCACAAGCACTATCACAGCCTCGCGGTTATCTTTTGAATAATCTAAGAGGACCCGGGCCGCCTCAGAATATCGTTTCTTCGATGTGAGGTCCTCTGCAAACATCACCATTAATGATACCGCATACACAATGTCCAACACGACGAACCTGAGACCCGATAGCCCATAGCTACCAGATCGTCCTGGGACGTTCCAGTGCGGCCGGCCAAGTCGAATAATTCTTGCCAATCCAGCGCCTTCTCGTATGCCACCATGGCCTTTGAAAGTGCACCTGCCTGCACAAAGACTGAAGCAGAAGCAGGTAAAATAATCAATAGGATCACTGGACGTTTAAGGTACTCGCCTGATACGGCTTGACGGAAATCTCTACGTTCAAAGAGCCAATCCCCATAAATCTCCAGGATATTCTGGAGCATTTGAGTTCAGATGATCGAAGCCTTCCGTGAGATAACTAACATTGTATTGATCCGTCCCTTTCCATATCGAAATAGCTAGATCATACAGCCTGTGCTGCTCAACATAGTCAACGGCCTCAGAAAAATAATCCGGGCCTAGAAAGATCTCAAATTGTGCCTGTTGTATAGAGAAGCTACCCCACCTGCAAGATTGAGGTTCCGCAGAGCACCTTCGTGCCGCTTCAAGTGGTCGTCTATCCGGAACCGCTGGTAATACTTGTCCAGCGCACGAAGTTCCCGGAGGAACGGTAGATACTCCCTCGGGTCCTTGGAGGCTTCAGACGAGTAACATCCCGCGACTAGATCATTCTGACCTTTTGCGCGTGCTGCGCGATCATGAGGACTAGCGAGAAGTCGTACATACCCAGAGCGGTGTCGAAGAGGCGATCAGCATCAACTAGGAAGATGATATACTTCACGGCATCTTCAACAAGATGCGGGTCCGACTCTATGCAAATGGTCAGCATCATCGATGAGGACGACTTGGGGAGGGACCCTCACCCCGCAGTCGCAGAAGAAGCCCCAGCCCGGCCTCGGGATCAGGCGGCTGCTTGACCATGTATGCTGTGAGGATGGAATTGACATATTTTGTCAGGTCTTTTTGTTCCAGTTCGACGCGGATCGCATCGCAGAGCTTAGCGATGTTCTCAGGGCTCTGGGATCCTCGGCTGAGACCGCAGTCAGCGCCACACAAAAAAGAGGACCAAACACCCACGCACCCAATACCCGTCAAGAAGACGTTGATGTGATCCACCTCATGTACCTGCTCAACGAATGACGGCAGATGTGCCAGAAACGCGGCATGATCGTGGTCCACCAGTACATTCAGATCGATTCGGTGCTTCCGGCAGGAGAGGAATGCTTTGCGGTAGTTCCGGCTACAGTGGGTCGTCGGAACTTGGCTACAAAGTGCAAGAGTGACGTCATCACTCACGCGTCAAGATCTTGCCGCACAACTTCCATGACTAGCGGACGGGGATTTATTGTTTCAAGATTACCGCGCGGCATCTGCAGGACGAGGCTCATGGAGCTCGGTACTGCGACAACGATCCGGGACCCCCTCTCGACACGCCGCTTCTCCCAGCTGGATGAGACGTCCTTCAGGTCGCCCTCGTCGTTGGGAACGAGAAACTGAGGAAGGGAAGCTTGAGGAACAAAGGTGGCTTCGTGTGCGCTGGTTGCGAATATCACAAAACCTGAGGCAACGGTAAACGATGTCGTGTTCGCAGCTAAGGTTCGAACGGGTGCGGAGGGACTCGTGACGAAGAGCTTTCCTGAGGCACCGAGTCCAATATACAAGGAAGACGGTTCACTGGCTTTCTCGACCTGCACCACTTGAGTTAGAAAACAGAATTCGGGAAAGCCACCGATATCGGTCATGGAGCCAGTTGTGATGTCCACTGAGAAGCTCCCATTTAATGTAGTGAAGGCAAACAACCAAGCGAACTCACCCTCAAACAACCGACCGCTGGCGGCTTGCCAAACGATAGTAGTGTCACACTGAACCAGCCGACCGTTCCGGGAATGCATTTCAACAGTCGCAATGCTTTCTACAGCGTTCGCGGTGACCTGAGCGACGGTGACGACATCGCGCCCTTGCGGATTCGATCCCAATAGAACGACGGCGCCGACAGTATCTGAGCCACGAAGTAGGACCTGGCGCTGATGGAGATCACTGGCACCCATGGTGCCGGCGAACATTTGTGTAGGATCCATGATCTTCCCGGGCCCTGGGGCGAGCCGGGTCTGCAGGTTCCAAAGTTCGAGATAGTCGGCTTCCCAAAGCAATGCGAGCGTGTCCGTCGAGGGCGAGAGGCTGACGTGCACTGGAGTCCGCGCGAGCAAAGGTTGCAAGGGGGATAACACGAGCTGGTGGGATGACATTGGCGGAGGGACGTTCTGAGTGCGGAAGGGCGTTAGCAAAATTTTGGCTGTTTAGGATACAGTATCAGAGCAGATGGTCCAACACAATGGGGGTCGACGCACATCCGTCAAACACCGCAACGGTGCCCGAATCATTCGGTGGAGGGCTGGGAGATGCACACGTCTCCCACCCGTAAGTGCGTTGTATTATCCGGACTGGATCAAGGGTAAGATAAGAATGAAAACGACGGCGATGGACACGCACATGGAGTTGTTAGCACCACATGCAACGCCTGCTCAGGGTGCCATTCGATGGAAGTGAATCGGCCAGGCTCCGCCGATGGAGACGGGGCGACCATTTCATGTTTGAGATACCTGAGCATCGGTAGTTGAGGAGAAAACAAAGCAAGGCGACTGGGACCCACCAATGGTAGTTACCAGTCGTCCACAGCTGGACTGACAACGACAACTCAGATAGGGTCGGTAACAAGGAATCGGGCAGCCCTCACAGATGTCGCCTTCGTCTTTCTCGATCCACACGCCGAGAACGTTAGAGTCCGAGCTCCAACTCAGCTCCTTGACCCGGTATCCCCACCGTCGGTCTTCGCGAGTGCCAGCCTTGACCGCCAAATCCCCGACCCGCAATCCAAACTCGCCGTGCCGCAGCCCATTGCGCTCAAAGAACACGACGTCGTGCCGGCCCTCCCTCCCAGCGCCCCCGCCCTCGAATCCGAATCGCTGCGTGCCGACGATGAAGTTCCCCGACGGCCGCCACACCATTGGGTGCTCGAGCCCCGGGACAGCCTCAGATGTGGACTGCAGTGCCGCCTGGCGGTCGTACACGCGCAAGACGCGGTGCTGCGGCGTGTTGGAGAGCGACGAGACCACGAAGAAAGCGCCGTCGCCGCGCCAGCTCAGGCGCGGTATGTGATCGTCGTCGGGGCTCGCGCCGACGGTTCTGGCAGCCGGTGCCTGCGCGGCCGCTTTGCCCAGCGAGCCGTGGAACTGTGTCTGCTTCGAACCCCACCCGACGTTTATTGGGGCGGCTACGATCACGTCAAACGGGCGGTTGTTGGGAAGCTGCTGAACCAACCTTCGCCGAAGTCGGTAGTGGACAAGGGCGCTTCCGAGAGGACGTCGAATGTAGATGTCATGAGGATCAGTTTCTGCTCGCCTTGCAGGGGCATCAGACAGGGAAGACGCGTCCGAAAAGGTGGCATTTACAAGTGACCAACGCCAGGAGAGAGTCATCAGGACACCAGGACGCGGCGAGTATCCCGGGCTCGACTGTACCCTCGACTTCAGGCTGTCTCGACACTTAAGACACTCATTTCAAGGACTGAGCACGGGGAATCGTGCATACCATTGAATCCTCATCATCAATCGATATCATTGTAATGTCCCCTCCACGCATGAGCACCGCTAGGCGCCGCAACTCCGGGAGGATTCTGAAGCTCACGACTTGGGAAGCAGGGCCAGCGGAGGGGTTCGTTGTAAACATAGTTAAGATCATGGGCGAACCGGCCTGTCGAATGAAATATGTAGCCGTCGTAGCTGAGGGAACACAGTCCCTACCGTCGATGTGCCGACCTCAGCAGCTTGTGGGATCTTCCATATCTTGACCTCCACCTCGCTGTCTGTACTTCGGCTTTCTGAAGCAGCATATAGCACATTTTCGTCCAAATCGATGGCGGTCCGCGAGACACCGAGGTCCGGAAGATCAGTCGTCAATTCCGTTGCCAGTGAGAGATTCCGCATCGCGAGAAACGCGTCAGAGGGGCCTGTATAGCCGAGAGTTGGACGCAGATAATTTCGGAGTCAATTGTTTGGCAACAGCCCTCGTTGCAAATTCTCCCTCGCAAAATTTCTGTTCATGGGTCCTATACGAACTCAGAAAGCACCGCGGAATGCGGCCGAATCTTCCAACTCTGTTGTGGCGGGACCTTCGAAACCCAAGACGCGGCGGCCAAAACCCGCAAATGAATCCACCGCCGCACCAGGGGTACAAAAGCTCAAATCTTCGCTGAGACAGACACGGAGACTGCTCGCTAAAGTTGCTCATGACCCCTTCCTATAGATCAGATTTTCTGACACCGGGCGGTAGGATAACCTCGCGGCGGACGTTCGCGTCGAGACGGAACGACGGTTGAAGGCGCTCGAAGCAGACCTCGAGCAAGCTGAGGCCAGCAAGAAGGAACGGGCGCTAGCTGTCCGGTACCACAAGGTTAAATTCTTCGGTGGGTCGCGTTCGTTTACCGTGGATGGCGCTTATATTTTTCGTAGAACGACAGAAGGTCGTACGGAAACTGAACCAGACCAAGAAGAAAATCACCGCTAGCGACACACCACAACTGCAATCAGCATTGAAAGAGCTGCGCGTGGATCTCAATTACATCCTGGTTCGTTTGTATCCGTTGTTGCGCATCCAGCCTAATGTTCATTTCGCTCCCAGCATTACCCAAAGACGAAGAAATACATCTCATTATTCCCTCCCGAACTCCGCAAAGGCGAGGAAGTCGAGCTGCCTGTCGATCCCGCTAGAGAAGAGGTGCGGAGCTGGATAGGGACACAGATGGAGAACGGGGAATTGCCTGCGGAGCCAGAGCTGAATTTGGACTCGAAAGGGGGCAGTGGAGGCGTAGACTGGGGCGGGGAAAAGAAGAAGAAACCGTCGCGTGCGGCGGCCGTTGCAGCGAAACCCGACATGCATGCGGACCCCGAAGACGCCTTTTTCGGGGAAGATGACGAGGACGAAGAAGACTCCGATGATTCATAGCTTGGTGTGGTTGTGGACGCTGGTATCGCTACCAGCAAATTCAATTCACCTTCAGTGGATGAATTAATGGTTCCATTCAGGGCTCGATGCCACGAGAGACTCTAAGATGGTCTTCAATAGCTTAAAAAACTGCATATCAAGAGCATCATGTAAACGGATATTTGATGGATTTCACCGTCGAAGCGCATTCGACATTTATGTGGCAGTCGTATTTGGCGGAGAGGTAGGGAGAGTATGGAACAATCCACACCTTGTGCCGCCCGACGGCGTAAGCACCTTGGATAACTTGGCGTATCGGGGTTTGCCCAGCACTGCCACATCGGAACTCGCACCGAGCACTGCCACATAGCAATCCTCATCGCACCTCCATGGCGGAAGCACTAGGAACACTAGGCACCGTCGTCAACCTCATCCAGCTCGTCGACACGATGCTGAAGGCGCGCGAATACATACAAGACTTCCGCCATGCACCGCAGGAGCAGCGGAAACTTCTCTCAGAGATGGGCGACCTCCGACCGCTTCTTGCGGAGCTCCAGAATCGCATATCCAGCAACCCGCCGAGCAGCATTATTCAACAAATGAAAACTCCCCTAGAAAATTTCAGATCAACGATGGAACGCTTCACGGAGAAGCTCCGACCCGCGGATGGGCCGTTCTCCAAATTGTCGAAACAGCTGTCGTGGTCGATGTGGAGCAAGTCGGAGGCGAAGGAGTATTTTGTCAAGTTCGAGCAATTCAAGTCCCTCCTCAACTCCTGGCTATTAGTGGATCTCTGGTCGAGAACTTTCACTGTCGTTGCCTTCCCACTCACTGATGCGAAACTCTAGGGACACGGGCCGGCAGCAACGCAAGGAACACGGTGGTGGGTAAAAAATATTGAATATACAATTTCAGGTCGAACTGACCCTTTTGTGCGACGACCCAGTCATACTCAAGGCCCTCGATGATGCCGCCAATCAACAACAACTAGCTCATGATCGTAACTCCTCATTCACTGAAACTCCCCAGACACCAAAAACTTTGTAGGGATCTTGGTCACCATCAGCGATGCTAGTCGCGACCAACAACAGGAGATTGATTGTAAGTTCTCCAAGTCAGGGTCAGAATCTAATACTGAAATGCTGGAAGCCGCTCGACGCACACAAATTATCGAGTGGATGACACCACTCAATTTCTTCCAGCGACAGGCGGATATCTTGAGCACCTGGCAGGCGGGAACCGGGGAGTGGTTCCTCGAAGATCCGCGCTTCCAAGATTGGGAATCTAGTTCTGGGCAAATATTGTGGTGCCGCGGAATGCGTGCGGATGTCCAGCGTCTCATCTCGTCTTCTCTGCTGATTCATTTTTTATTGTAGCTGGTGCCGGAAAGACGGTGCTCTCGTGCGTATTGCGACAACCTCTTTTTACAAACACCCTCTTATAGCTGTTGAATAGGTCGGTGGTGGTTAATCATCTTGAGTCCCGCTTTCGGAGCAGCAACACTGGGGTCGCGTGCATTTACCTGAATCACAAGGAAACAGAGACGCAGACTCCCCCCAATCTCCTTGGCGGTTTATGGAAACAGTTGGTGGTGGGAAAATCGATACTTCCTGCGGTGCTTGAACTGTATGAGCATTGTCGTGATCGAACCACCCGTCCCTCGTTGGACGAAGTGTCCAAGGCGCTTCACTCTGCATTGGGCAAATATTCCAAGACATATATTATTGTTGACGCTCTGGACGAATATCCAGAGGATCGACGCAATATCTTACTCCAATATTTGTCACGGGCGATGCTCGGACCGACAAGCGTCAATCTGATGCTCACGTCGCGACCCCACCTTACTCTTGAACCGCCCTTTCCAAATGTCCAAATTCTGGAGATCCGTGCAACCGAAGAAGACATCTGTCGATACGTCGACATGCAGATCCTGAAGTCCTCCCGGTTATCCAAGCATGTTCAAACACGCCCCGAATTGCGGGACGAAATTCGGGCTAAAATCATCGACAATGTCGACGGAATGTAAGTCCGTTGTTTCCCAACGTGGGAGGCCACGATATAACTTAGATTGCCCGATCCAGGTTCCTCCTTGCCAAACTCCACACCGAATCTCTAGCTACAAAGAACACTATCAAGGCGGTTCGCGTGGCCCTTCAGGATTTACCGAAAGATTTGAAACACACATATGACGACGCAATGGAGCGTATTAATTGCCAGAACGACGACGATAAACAATTGGCCCATCTCACCCTAACCTGGGTTGCATATGCAAAACGGCTTCTCTCCGTAGCAGAGCTTTGCGAGGCTTTAGCCATTGAACCCGCGGCGGAATATCTCGATGTTGATAATCTCTTGGACATCGACATCGTTTTGTCCGTCTGTTCCGGCTTGGTAATCGTCGACGAGACGATGTCCGTGGTTCGGCTCGTTCACTACACCACTCAACATTACTTCGATAGCATCCAGCAGATTCATTTTCCTGAGGCCCACACAGATATCACTTCAGCGTGCCTGACATATCTATCCTTCAATAAATTTCTCACTCTACCCGATCCAGTGCTAAACGAACACTCACTACTCTCAAAGGAATTGCTCGCACAACACCCATTTCTTGCATATGGCCAATATTGCCTCATACATGCTGTGGGTCGGCCCGAACTGGATCTTCGCGATGCCATCATATCTTACCTCGCCCGAGCCTCCACCTGGAAGCAACTCTGGGACTCAGCGGGATACTCACATACTACTAGTGAGCCTCCTAGTAGATTAATGCCCCCTGGAATTATCCGGACTGGCCGCAATCAGCATCACCGCTATGGGTTTCCGCATCATTCAACCTGGTGGAAATCGCGAGGCATCTGTTGACTCATGGGCCCTCACCGGGGGATGCGGAGGACTGGTCCAGTGCTTTGTGTGCGGCTTCATTCTACGGTCACCTCTCAATGGTTCAGCTTCTCATTGAGATGGGCGCCGATGTGAACACAAAACTCGAAGGAAGATTTGGAACGGCTCTGCAAGCTGCAGTGTCAAGGGGACGCAATTCGGAGACTCCATTTCTTCTTGATATTGATCACGCTGGTGTGGTCGTAGAGACAGCAGGTTATGACGGATCAGCGCTCCAGGCAGCATCGGGCTCCGCTCACGAAGCCGTAGTCCGGCTGCTTATCGAAAAGGGAGCCGACGTGAACTTGAGGTCCGGGGAATTCGGGAGCGCACTGCAGGTAGCAGCCTATTGGGACCATCAGAGCCTTCTTCAACTGCTCATCGAGAACGGAGCCGACGTGAATTTCCAAGATGATGGGCCTTTCGGGAACGCACTTCAGGCAGCATCGTATGACGGTCATGCGGGCCTCGTTCGGCTGCTTATCGATATTGGAGCGGACGTGAACTCGCAGGGTGGCCAATTTGGGAGCGCACTATATGCAGCATCGCTTGAGGGTCACGAAGAAATAGTGCGGCTCCTTATCGACAAAGGGGCAGACGTGAACGCGCAGGGAGGGGATTTCGGCATGGATTCCGGCAGCGCTCTACGGGTCTCACTGTACCACGGGAATATTGCCAAGTTACTCATCGAGAATGGGGCCGACGTGAATGAGACTCGACTGGGGAGCGCACTACAAGCAGCCTCATCTTGGGGACTCCGCGACGTCGTTCGACTGCTGATCGAGAACGGAGCCGACGTCAACGTGCAGTGCGGGCAATATTGCGAATTTGGGAGCCCACTACAGGAAGCATCGTTCAAGGGTCATGCCGAAATCGCTGAGCTGCTCGTTGAAAACGGGGCCGACATAAATGCGGAGGGCCCTCACTACGGCAGCACTACAGGCAGCAGTGTGTCGCGGCCACGAGGAAGTTGTTCGACTGCTGATTGAGAATGGGGCCAACTTGAATTTTGAAGGCGGTGAATTCGGGAGTGCAATGCAGGCCGCATTGGCTGGTGGCCATAACAACATTGTTCAATTGCTGACTGAGAAGGGTGTTGAGGTGGATGCGCATACTTGAGAGCTGGACAAGAGTTGGACGTAGCATATTAGGGACGGTGGAGGCAAGGGTGGAGCACGTAGACCACAAAAAGTGTCTCGCACACAGAGTGCAACGATCTTGTTACAGCCGTTTGTGGAACTTGGGGCGCTTTTTTTTTTGTTCCTTTCTGGGACTTTTTTGTTGTACATATCGCTTGTTCCGGCCTGAGTTCGCGTCCGTTTGCTTCGGGACATGGCGCGTTCGATTCACCTTGAAAATACGCAGCGGATGGTGTTCTCAGATTTCTTCTGGGGTCCCCGGTGCGATTTCGTAGCGCAAGTATGCAATTTTCTCAGTATTTCCTCATATATCACCTCTAGCAACGGTTTTGGGGCCCCGAGGGGCAGGTATTTTTGATATGATGCACTTC
Source organism: Mycena sp. CBHHK59/15 (assembly GCA_029204085.1). Lineage (NCBI taxonomy): Eukaryota > Fungi > Basidiomycota > Agaricomycetes > Agaricales > Mycenaceae > Mycena > Mycena sp. CBHHK59/15. The sequence goes on from JARGXW010000002.1 coordinate 299,047, forward strand.
GTGATATTGCCCAACAGATGGTCTATTTAGATAGGCCACATCTGTGTTGTTTCCATTGCACTGTAAATTATAACCATCGGAATATCAGTTCAAATTTAGTCTACCACTAAGTGAGGAATTCTGAGCATCTGGAAATCCAACCTGCAACTAAGACACATCCTGGCATCTTACAGGAAGGTCTACATCTCTGAATCTGCCAGGAATGACCTGGATTGACTTACTTGGTGTCAACATGGGAGTGCGACTGATGGCTCCCAGATGTGTTGCGTCGTGCGATGCTGGTTATTCCAGGTCGATTCAGACATCCAGGCCCGTTTTCAGGATGCTAAGATATGTTTTAGTTGCGGTACAGAGGTTAAGCTGCGAAAACTTCGCTGCAACAGCTGTCCTAGGGATACAATATTTTATCTGATATCCCACTGGATATAACCTACAATGCAATGGAAACAGGGCAGATTTAACCTATCCAAATACTCCATCCGCTAGATAATATCATAAAGTCGATCATATCAAAGATCGATGGCTCTCGGAGTCCCAAAACCGTTGCTAGAGGTGATATAAGTTTTGAGGAAATCTGGGAAAATTGGATACTTGCACTACGAAATGGCATCGGGGACCCCAGAAAAAAATCTTAGAACACCATCCGCTGCGTATTTTCAAGGTGAATCGAACGCGCCATGTCCTGAAGCAAACGGACGCGAACTCAGGCCGGAACAAGCGATATATACAAAACGATCAAAAAAAGTCCCAGAAAGGAAAAAAGAAATGTCCGCGCTAGTGTTGCCGCAGATTGTGATGCGGTGTGGCAACTCGTGTCAACTCGGTTGGGTCGAGTTGTAACGAGTTGGGGGGAAAAATGGTTCTTAATTCTATGCAGGCTGGCCATGATCAAGGAAAATTGCAGAGTGTTGGTTTTACCCAAACTGTTCGTATTTCTGAGGTCTCTGATTTTTAAAAAGAGAGATGGTTTTCAACTGCAGAAATCATGGGCACTGGTTGAACATTTCAAGTTTTGCACTGAAAATTTTGGTGAAAAATGTTTTGAATTTTACAGTAATTTTTCGCCAAAAAGTAGGTGAAAAACTTGAAACATTTTGGTGACCTTTTTGAACCTTGTGAAAAATTCTGAAAAAGTGCTGAAAAAGTTTTGAAGTTCAAAAAATTCATGAAGAAGTTACAAGTTTTTCACTTGGTTTTTCACTGAAAAATTGCTGTAAAATTCAAAACATTTTTCACTAGTTTTTTCACCAAAAAACTTGAAATGTTCAGGCGGTGGCTGTGGGCAGTGACGTGCCATATATTTGGCGTTGATCTCAGATCAGGCCTGTGTTGGCCAACTCGGATCGCACCGATGTGCAACTCAATTGTTCGAGGCGATCCGAGTTGGCCTCGATGGCCGATCTGAGTTACAAATGGATGTCAACTCGCATCGACGGCAACACTAGTCCGCACCCTACTAGTAAGTTGGCTGTAACATAACCTACAGAGTATCAGTCCTCACTGCCTTGCCTCAACTTGAAGAGCGCATCGTCGTATCCACACAAATCAATTCGCGATTAGAATATCTGGAATAGGGGTAACATTACTCATGATCATCCACCATGTTTCTGAAGTTTTAGTGATCCATATACCATCTATTCAAGTTCCGTCTAAACTTTACATTCTCGTTCTGCTCACTTAGGCATCGAATCAGCAGGAAACGACTGTACAGTCTTTCTAAATGGCATCAACCAGTGGTCGGTAACTTGTCATTGAAGGAGAGCTGCTGAACAACATGGCTGCTATTCGTACCATCAAGCTGTCGTGTATATATTGGCTCATGAGGATGTGCTCACGATGCTCCCCCTCTGTCTTCCATGTTCCCGACGACACATCACAGGAAGTAATTGTTTGTGCCTGGCAGAATCTTCTACGCCTGTTCCACGACTCGGAGCCAGGATTCGACCAAGGTAGGGACTCCCTCATCTGGACACCGCCATTGTGACAATTAGTTGGTCCCATACAAACTCGTTTATTCATTCCGTCCAACCACGTCCGTGCGTGCACATCCCCCCAAAAGAAGGCACTGCTCGCAGCAATGCAGATCATGGCGACTTTCACTCTGGCAATGCTGGCCTGGGACAGGGGGGAGTGATCCACTTCCCCAAAGTGCTACAAGAAAATAGATCTTGCCACAGTGCACCCGCTGTTTGATGCGGTCGCTCCAGGCTCCATGCACCTCGACAGATTCGTTGCCACGGATGTCGCACAGATGCGAGAGATGGTACCGGTGGACCATGCGGGAGGGGTGACACTGTCGGACATATATGTCGTCGCCACGGATGCGTGCAGCAAGCCTGGATGGAGGTCAACTTCAAGTGCTGCGCTAAGTGTATGAAGATTGGCGCCGAGGTTCTTTGCTTGCTCGCCCAATGTGCACTCATTGTGGACCAGATTGTAGTGTGGAATGTCAGAGGGAAGATTGGCAGTCAGTTCCATTTAGTATCTATTTCTTCCGAGATGTTGACCATCTATTTTCAGGAGTCTATACTTACTACATCTGATGGGGAAGCTGGCCACACTAAGAAGCTGGCCACTTGGACAATATAAGGCCAATGAGATTTGGGTATTGAAAGTTTGTATGTGGGGGACAGAACATGACCTTGGGAGATGTCCCATGCCAAATTTCGGAACGAAACGATGACTTGATCAAAAGTTATGGCATGTTTGACAGCAGCTTGAGGTGTGGGAACATCAATTCCTTAAGGTGGAGGGTTTTTTTTCCATTGTACTGGGTGTCCGAAGAAGGAAACACAAAAAAGAAATCAAAAAAGGAAAGAGGAGGAGAGAAAAGGGAGATTTTAGGATTCAGACTCGCACCATTGCTGTGGTACTAAGAAAGTTTCGGAAGGCGCATTTACATGTTCAAACTAATACATGAATACATGCTAGACAACCTCGACTCATCCACCTTGTTGATATGTGCACTTATTCCCTCCATCGACCCCTCTGCAACCCATAAGACGTTGACACTGTTTGCACGGCACGGTGCATGGGGCCGGACAACTAAAAATATTGCTATTGCCCGGGCACATACTTTGGTGACACCGCCGGCAGGTACGCATTTTATTTTTGCGCTCGTTTTCAGGTACGACTCGACGCCTCATTGACGGAATGGATGTTGGGATCACCTGCGGTGGGGTTGCCGAGTGCGGGGCGTCAACAGCTGGGTCTGGATCTGAATTCTGAGGTTGAAAATCACTGTTTGAAACAAAGGTCAAAATCCTTTACTCCGAAAAAATGGACGGTAAATACCTGGTGTCTCCAAGTCCAAGATTGTCACTTCTGAGATCAAGCGATGGCCGGCGCTTGTCATGACGTGTCTGTGGTTCACACGTGGCGGTTTCGCTGGCAAGCCCTGCTGATGAGAATTGGAAGGCCGTACCACAAGTTCCGGGAAATTTGGGGATGGGAATTGGCGAGCCCCACGGAAATGGAATCCGGCATTTCTTGGTCATTATCAAGGGTGATAACACCGCGTTGAGGCTGTATAACGGTTGGATTACCCTTCAACGATGGGGGGAATGACAGAGTGTCTGCAGAAAAGAGTTGACCTGTTTGGCGCACCAGATCAATCTTTGCCACAATTAAATCCTGGGAGGCCCGAATATTACTGATCTTTTCCCAGGTCTTCGAATAGGTACTGAGAACGTCTCCTGTCACGTATTGGCGTGTTTTCCCATCTGCAGATCCGTTCCATTCTCGGGCAAATGCCTCGAAATCAATCCGTTTTTTACCAGTGCTACTTGCAAGAGCTGCAAACTTTCGAATCTCAGTGAAAAAGTACTTTCGGGCATCGAGAGTGGTTGGGGGAAGGATGGGTAGTGAAACACCTTGGCGCCGCCGCAACCAGTCCTCACTGGGGTTCAATTCAAACTTCGACGCGGCCTCATCGGAGTAAGATGCCATATTGAGACAGGTGCGAAGGACTTCTGTGCAATGGATATGATAGTTAGCGGCAAAATCCTCAATGTGCAGAATAAGGAATCACACCAGGTACTGGGCATATTCCAAACTTCTTGTTAGTTCGTTCATATAAATCCGTGTTGATCCAGTTGGAATACGATGAGGCACCATCAAGCACATCAGAAAGATAATTCAACAAGAATGATGTGCGGTTGAGCATTCCCAGATTGAAGTGGTAATCCCAGTTGACACCGAATTGGTGTTTTGCAAAGGCCTACCAGCCGTAAGTGAAACACTCAAATATGGTACAAAAATATTGACGCACCTGGAGGTTGTATCGTGTGCGATGATCAGTCAACGAATTCACCGTTAGACGTGGACCGGCTGACAGATTAAAGGTTGTCAAAAGCAAATTAAACAAGTGAATTAAACAGCTCACCATTCAAGGCGCCAAACTTTCGAAAGATATCACTGTGTGGCCCACCTTCAAGCTTGTTACTTCCACGCCTACAGATCCATTTCCATAGACCATATTCATCCACTCCAGCTCGCTCGTACACTAGGACACCTGGGATATCAGACAGATACCCTTCCCGCGCCAATTCAAGAACCGCATTGGCCTTTGCCCAGGCCTTTTTATCGAACAATGGCTGACCAGTTTCGGCGTCGAGGGCATTGCCGAAAGCATCGTAGACATGTTGGATCGCGGGAACCAGGACGCTGGGAGGTGGGACATAACGGGGGACATGCTCCTTGATAATTTGGGGTCTCGGATAAGCATGACCTCGAAGGAGACATTAAATTCTCGACAGCAAACTTCATCCACAATCAGGCGCAACTCAGGGTCCCAGTGCATGATATGGTCCCGGAGAGTGCGGAAAAAGACCGCCCGTAACCTGTAACCCGTGGGCAGGGATCGGGATCATGTGGAAGGCGTGGAAGATATCCTTCTTGATCCTTGTATACAGTGCATCAATGTCTGCCGGCGACTCAGCTAATTTGTGTAAGATCTCAAGGAGGCCCTTTCCGAGCGGGGATGAATCAAATTCGTCCTCAGGAAATTCATCGGGTTGTGCTCGTTGTTTGCCTGGCATCAGGTCAAATTCAGCACGGACAAATGAATAACTAAATGATTCACCTTTGCTGACTGTGCCGTGGGCCTCGAGCATTCGTCGCTTGAGGGTTTCTGAATCTGCTTCCAAAGTTGATTCAAGGTCCAGATCCAGCTCGTCTAAGTCCTCTGCATCACTTTCGTCACCGGCTTGATGATCGGTGAAAAGACTGGGCGCAGAAAGTGAATTGGAAGTTGAGGCCACAGCCGGCGGAGGCTGTCGAGGATTGGCGACCGGTTCTGACACCTACGGGATGTTAATATGGCTCGGATTAATGAGTTTCACAAACTCACAACTTCCACATGGTGGTCAAATTGGAGAAGTGCAAGCGGGCTGAGAATTTGGAATACAGGGCTGCTGGATTTCAATTGGAGTTGAGAAAGTGTTAAGGCACCGGATTTTGCTGTGGATGAAGAATCAAGGTGAAGAATAGCAGCGGCAGATGGAAGGAGGATGAGATCAATATCTATGAGAACACGGGTTGCGCTGTTTCGTACACCGGCAAAAGTTGCGGGCTGCGAAGACGCGATCCGCCCATATGCCGCAATTTCACCTCCCTCATGGACCAAAAGAGTGATTGGAGTTCCCGCCGGTGTGTTGCGTTGCACTAAATCAAGCGGTGCAATTTTGTTGATCTTCTCAAAAATGAGACGAGAGGCAAAGACGTCGAGGGCCGCGTAGTTCAGCAACTCGGGCCGCTGGGTTAAATCCATTTCCCATTCATTGGTCTTTCGGAATGTGGCGTCTTTTGGAAAATACACCCCGAGCACTTTTTCTGCGAGTGTATCAAGTGCACCTGAAGTGTTCTTCTTGATAACTCCCCTGCGAATCGCAAATTGTTTGAGATCAATGATGTTTGAGGTGCAATCCAACAGCTGGGGAAACTGCTTTTTCAGACGCGTTAGGTCGCCTTTGATAGCAGACCCTATCAGAAAGACCTGCGGGGATATCAAGAGGCGAAGAAGAGCTGTGGGCAACTTGTGGAATCGATGGACCTGCAAGTTGCTAAGTCACCATAGAATTGGATGTGAATTGAACGTGGTTTACTGGAATAACATAAATTACAGCTGGTTCTGAATGCGGTGCAATTTGAAGCGTGGACACTCCGACCTGCCGTGTAATGTTCCATTCCGCATCCAAACTCACACATAAGTGGGCTTCAGGATCAATATCAAGCGGCGATATCAGCGAGGAGAGTGCGCTGTCAACAAGATTGACAGTGCCAAGTAAATTGACGTTGAGACTCAGGGGAAGGCTGAGAGATTTCAAGCCATGTGCGGCTGCCATCGGCGTTAAATTTTCGCTGAGGGTGGGAAAGGCCGCAAGAAGCATGGACTTGTCCTGATGTGTATATTGAGAACTGAATCCAAATTAAGTCCGAAAATTCACACCTTCACTGGGTCGTCTGAGTAGACAACAGCCAGATCACTATAACTGCAAAGCTTTGCGGACACGGCAATCCCCATGAGAGGACCCAATCTTTCATCATGTCCCTTTGTAAGTGTCAAGGCCTGAGCGTGGATACTGAATCCGGACATGCAGGTCCACATTGCCCCGAAAATTGGTACGCCATCAACTCTGGCAATATGTTTATTCACCTATGAGAATTGTTAATCACAAAACTCCTTGCACACAAAACCAAAGACCCACTTTGTGGTTATCATCAATGCAAAGATCTTCAATGGATAGGCAAGCAGTATGCTGGTCAGCATCAGCTTCCTCGAGCTCAATTGCCTTGTTCATCATAGATGTCAGGTACGAGACGCTGGGTACAAATCCATTATATTTATCCGGAGAACCGAAATCTCCAAAGCTCGGGTACTGAAAGTCGGACGAGAAGTTGTGGATATTGGCTGAGAATCGGTGCCGCGTTCCAACTCGAAGATGGATTCTAGATACTGTAACTGCAAGGTATTGAAATGCAGTGTTTGCATCTCGAACAGGACCGAGCGTACTCCCGTTGGTCCCATCTTGTGCTGATTTGCACCACGTAACAATGTGAGAACGCGGCGCGATAAACCACCCTTGCGAGATAATATCGCGGGAAAGGCAAGCTGGAGATAGCGGGGAAGAGATTTCGCGAGTTTCGTTGTCCAACCGTGGAAATGGTGCTTGCAGCCGTGGCGGCAATAGTAGCCCCAACTGACGATATAGAAACTATCCTCGAGGTCAGTTATCCGACGAGGAACAAGCGGCCCATTTTTCTCAAGTGCAGCTCCACAGTTGGGGCACCATAGGACGTCAACAAAAAAATGGGGGAGCCAAAGAAAAATACGACGCCGATATAGAATAGTGGGGTCAAAACGATGTTTGGAAAGAGACACTATGGGCTCCAGAGGACGGATCCAAAGTGTTGGAGGTAAGCCTGCGCGCGAGTTGTCCTCCCTGAAAATAGATGGTTTTGCGAGCTTGCGGCCATCCTTCCTGCGTATGATAGGTTGTATGGTCTTCCAAATGTAGTCGTACTCCCAATGGGGCATTCCTTTGGGCTTAATGAACCACGCTGGACATCCGTGAGATATCACATAGAGTTGATCCGAACGGGCGGTATACCTTTCTCACTCCCCTTCCCCGACGATGTCGACACGCAACCAGCATCCTGGACCAGGTCGTCCTCATTCTGTGATTCCATTCCTTCGTCTTCGTCCTCTGAATCATGTGCAAAACCTTCCTTAAGCGAGAAGAATGGGCCTACGCGTCCATCAGCTCAAAGACACGGCAACAAACTGAAATGACGGACAAGATTTTGAGTGTGTCGATGCTCGTCGCAAATCATCGCTTGTTGGCCCTGTGGTATGTGATTCGGAAGAGGATACTCGAGTCCCAGATGTTGCGCTTGGGCCAGGATCTACAGATTATCAGTACACACCTCCGAGCTTGCCGCGATAACTTGACGTACCGGCAAGAGCTTCACGTTCTATTCGTGTGATCTCTTCAAGCTCTCCGAGTTCCCACTCATTGTAAAAGGCCCCAAATTTGTCATCGGCATCCACTGAGCCACTTGGGATGGCAGCTGTAGCACTTGTGCTTGCCGTGCAGTCACCTGTGCTTGTGGTGCCATTCGGTGCAGGGGCAGCATTTTGCGCAATGGACCATGGGTTAGACTGGTGATCTGTAAGAAGTTTGCGCTGTTTCTTTGGTTTCTTCGAGGGAGCCCGGGTCTCATGGTCGTCAGACTCATCTTGAAATTGTAAAACAGGTCACAATCAATGTATTCCGAGATTCAAAGCCTGACACACCATCGGAAGCTGCATTTTTTGGTGGACGTCCACGGCGCAGAGCACCGGCAGTACGAGGTTTATCCTTGGATCCTCTTGGTCTTCCGCGAGGAGGCATGAGTTGTGTAACTGTGCAGTCTGTACAGAACCAGAATTCTAGGCTTGTCAACGTGATTTCACGCGTCTTTCACAGGGACGGGTACACAGAAGAGAAGTAAAGCAATCCAGACTTGGTTTGGTAGCTCAAAGAGTATTCTTGGTAGGCAGAGATGGAGGATGCGACTCGCCCAAAGACAAAGGCAGATAATTTATCATGTGCAAAATTATCTGCCAGCCGCAAAATTATCTGCCATCCAACGATTTTGAAGCACACACATCAGATATAAAGATTCTGAGCTGGTAGACCTTCGAGATATTCTTCCATATGTATTCTCAATTTTTTGAAGCAATTCAGAGTAGGAGATTCCGACGATACATAGCAAATACACCGAGCCATGGCAGATAAATGTACAGCCACTGGCAGATAATGCCCAGCTGATCTAATCATAAACCAGGTGGAGAGCGTGGGAACCCCGCACCTTTATGTAAGCTGTGACAAGGTGTGACATGACCATCCAAATCTTGAGGTCGAGAACAAAAATTCAATAAATCCGTGCCAAAAAATGTAATTCATAGAGAACAGAAAACTACATAGTTACAGACTGTTTAATCTCTGCTAGTGCATTGTAAGGTAGCATCCTGTGGCTTTTGTATGTCTTTTGTACATAACCCAAATCCTGTCCGGTGCATCCAAGATAATAAGCTGATATAAATCGGGCTGCCCTATTGGAAAACCGAAGAATATACAATTGAGGGACTTCATCTAGACACCTCTTAACATTTGCTTCCATTTCATCAATATTCTTGGTGCTAGGGCTCTTTCGATATATGTATTTTGCTGCACCCCAGTACATTTCAATAAAGTTGTTTTCTGTGCTGAGCAGTTTGCCTAGAATGTCCTGTTTAACCTTTTCACTTTCTTTTTCTTCCAGTCTCTTGCTCTAGCCAATGTTCAGCTTTCTGAGCAGCTTTCTGAGCATCAACCAGGAATTCTGCAAAAGAAGCCAGAGCAGTTTCAGAATTGAGTTCCATGTCTTCTTCATCTTCATTTTCTTCCTGCAGCTCTGTGCATTCTACATCTGGAAGTTCATCACTAAGCAAAGAGTCCCATGAGCCAGGGATGTCATCTAGAGAGGTGGGCTCCAATTCTGAGAAGGTTTGAGTGGGGGAATCCAATTCCAAAGGTGTTCCTTCTGGTGTTCCCCCTGGAATAGGGGTATTAGTCTGAGATCTCTTCAAAGTGAGGGCCTTTGTGGCTTTTGAGAGATTGTTCTGCCTAGCTTTCTTGCCTTTGCTGACTTTGGGCATGGTGCAGATGGAAGGGAGAGGAGAAGAGGGCAGAAAATGCGACGACAATGAGGGTTCCATGAGGCGCCGGAATGGCCGGGCCAGTCACGTGATCGATTACATAACCAGTCCAAATCCTCCATTCCGATTGACTGAAATCGCACCGAATGGATGGAAAGTGCTGTAGGAACATATTTCCCAAAAAAGGAAAGAAGTGCTTATAACTTTGGACTGGTGTCCTTTTTGAAGATTCTGCTTCCTAAGAAGTGTTAACACTGTTAATAGGCACATTTTCTAGCATCTATAATATTTCTTTGAAGGTGTGTTGTATAGTTATACGGTGTCACAAAATAGCTTACATAAAGGTGCGGGGTTCCCACGCTCTCCACCTTAGTGAAAGATGAATTGCTCGCTGCTCCACCATCTCTTGCTTGATTTCCGAGTTCCTGGGCTCGTTATGTCCTCTTAACACCTGGCTTCAATCCTATGTTGTTTTGGCCTTGAAAATTGTTTCCATCCCTTTCCAAACTTCGCACAAAGGGGCCATTGGTGGTGTTTTGGCCAGCACTTGGCTCCACCTGTATCGGGGAACCTTGGCCACTGCAGGCTCGGAACTGGTTACAGGTACTATACATACCAAATCCTTCGATCTATAAGGCTCAGTCTAATTTTATGTACTTTGGCTGCCCCTCACCCACGGCCATTGTGTCAAATCACCTAAATTCTGTCTTGTTGATTCCCAAATACACTGTGGGCCATAGTTGTATCAGGGTGTCGAGCTGAGGGTTCATGTACATCCATATTGGTCTGATGAAGTCCCTTGAAGCTTGCTTTGGGTAAGCATGTCCTCTCGCTGCTGGGTGGCCCTCGTTTAGTCAGCTGGATGATTACCGCTGATCTATCCCTGTATCAGAAGCACCCTGTTCCACTGGTATTATACGCCTCATGTAGCATTTAGCCTTCCAAAATAGAGCATTCGGGTCCATTGAACATCATTAGGGACTCCAAGGCCACTCATATGGCTGGCAACAATCAATTTGGGTGGGTGGCCAGGTACCCTGTCAACTGCCTTTTCAGGACTACCGTCCGAAATAAATTTACTAAGCAATCAAAATGCCACCAGAATTTGCCCCAACTGGTTTGACCGATTCATGGGATGTGTGCCTTCAGTTTGTAGCCATTGGGCCCATGGTGAGATCCTCTACATGCTTTTTAAATGGCCAAAACCTCTTAGGTGGCCAGGTTCCCCGTCATATATAGTACTAGATTGGGACTCGCGCAAATTAACTAATGATGGCACAGCTGCCTGATACCATCACTACATCAATTTCGGCAGCCATCGGCAAGTCCTCAGCTTTTCGAGGCAAAGTATTTATTGGATCCATTTAATGTTCCCTCGGTAAGTCTACCGCTGGGGGGAACAGTGTTCCCCCCAGACCCCCCTCCTTTTGCCTGACGGCACATCCCTTGGTTTTAGGCTCAGCTATTGCCAAGAATATATATTTTTCATGCTTACTCCTCCCTTTCATGAATCCTCTTGCACGGGGGAGACCCCCGCGGACCCCCTTGGCGCTCGCCGCTGGGCCCGCTGCACAGAGCTTTCCGCTCGCCGCGGGGTCCCACTGTCTATATGTTTTTTTGTGTGTGTGTGTATTTATTTTTCTGCTTATTCCTCCTCTTTTTGGAACGGGGAGACCCCCACAGACCCCCCTGATGCTTGCCGTTGGGCCCACTGCACGGTGCTATGCTCACCACGAGGCCCACTGTGTAGTGCAGATGAGTGAGCAGGTTTCAAGCCATTTTGATGCGCTGATGGCCAAGTCCCACTATCAGTGCACCAGTCCCACTAACCATTAGTGTTAAGATCCGGGTTTCCAGTGATGAGATTAGCGGGGACTAATGACAAAGTAGATCTCAGCAATGCGTAGTGCAAAACTGATTAGATATACCTAATGACAAAGTAGCTAAACTAATAGTAAGTATGGAGAAATATAGGTGAACTATTGACTTACATCTCAGCAATGCGTAGTGCAAAACTGAGACGCAAAAGCTTAGGTGAGCATTAGTAATAGGGATGAAACAAATATAAACAAAAGTGATTTCTGGCGCCCGAGATTATCAAGTAGTCCGCTGAATAAGCATGATTCTCAACACTCCCCCTCACGCTGAAGCGGGATACTCGATAGCACCGAGCATTTTGCGGAAATAAGTGAATTTTGGACGCGGAAGTGACTTTGTGAATATGTCGGCAATCATGTTGTTTGTCGGGCAATAGATGATGATCACATCGCCATTGTTAACTGTCTGACGAATGAAATGGAAACGGTTGTCAATATGCTTGGCACGAGCGTGGAAAGCACCGTCCTTGGTCAAGATGATAGCAGATTGATTGTCACAGAAAAGAGTTGTCGGTCTCGGAATTGGAATGGATAGCTCTGTTAGAAGTTTCCGAAGCCAAAGAAGAGTTTTCGAGGCATGCGTGATTGCAACATACTCCGACTCTGTGCTAGATAGTACCAGAGGCTGCTTTTTCGAGCTCCATTCGACAAGGCTGTTTCCGAGATAGAATGCATATCCAGATACTGAACGACGATCGCCTTGATTTGAAGACCAATCAGCATCAGAATATCCGGTTAGTGTGAGATCGGATCCGCCAAGAACAAGACAGTGGTGAAAACACGTCGAAGAGCTTTCAAATGCGTAGAACGGGGTTCATGCATATATTGAGAAAGATTCGAAACGTGGTAAGTAATCTCTGGATGAGTGATGGTTGCATACATCAGAAAACCGACACCTTTGCAGTACTCAGCCGCGTCGGTACGTGTGAGAACCTGTGACGAAACCGCGGGTGAATGTAGGCTGAGATCAATCCCCGGTTCCATCGGAGTAAGGTTAGGAGCTGCGTCGGAAAGGCCCATGTGAGCTAGAACCTGCTCAACGTAGGCCGTTTGACTGAGGGAAATGGTTTTATCTCTCCTATCTCTTTGGATGTGAATACCTAGTAGCCAATTAATTTCCCCAAGATCGACGAGCTCAAAATGATCATTGAGTTGTTTCTTGATGCGGCTGATGTCTGTGAGTGTTCTGCCGACAATGGTGAAGTCATCGGTGGCTGACGCGACGATGGTGGACTTGTCTGGGCTGATGAACACGGCTTGGTCAGCTTGCAATACTGTGTAGCCAAGCGAGATAAATGTATCGCGAAGCTTAATATACCAGCTTCTGCCACCTTGCTTAGTGCCATACAAGCTCTTCTTGAGCTTACAGACGAGTCGTCGACCAGGAGATACAGGAGGAAGAGGTTTAGAGCTGAATCTTTCATATTCGGGAGGAATTTGCATATATATGGTTTCATCAAGTGGCGCGTTTAGATACGTGTTCTTGACATCTGCCTGATGAATTTCCCAGTCGTTGGTGGAACCAAAAGTTAGCAAGACGCGTAATGTTGCATGGCGTACGACAGGAGCATATGTTTCGGTGTAATTTATGCCGTGGATCTGAGTTCGGCCATTTGCAACTAATCGGACTTTGTGCTTTTGGATTTCATTGAACGCGTCCTGTTTAATTGTGAGAACATAGTGGCACCGTATGATGTTTGCGCCCAATGGAGCCTAAATTACGTCCCAGGTATTGAGCCGTTCGAGCTGTGTGAACTCTGCCTGGGCGGCAGGCAACCAATGTTTGGATTCGGGGCCATTGATGGCATCGTGCAAACTCATGGGCACATTTTCGGTCACCATCGCAAACTCGACGACTTGGCTGTAGCATACAACCTCATCGGCCTCAAGCAACAGCTCTGCATCGTCGTCGTCTTCGTCCTCCAGCACCTGGAAGAAGGCTGCAACATCCTCCGTGCTAGATTCTGCCACGTCGGCTTTGCCCTCATTGAGATTGTGGTAGAATCCGGGCGGTTTTCTTGCACGAAATCCACGTCCCGTGTTCGGCTCAGACGGTATTAGCCCATCGCCTCGGGGCTTACGGGTGTGGGGAGGAGGTGGAGGCGGCGTCTCGGCTCTAGGTAGTTCATCGGATGGCACGGGGTTAGGTTCAGGAGATGGCGTGGAACACAGGTTTTCAGGAACTGGAGGCTCAACGGTATCGGTGAGTCCCTCGTTCTGCTGATCTACCGTTGTTTCATCGTCTTTGGTAGGTGTTTTCGGAGCACTTGAAGTCTCGGGAGTTGTGAGAATGTCGTCTTCATCCCACTCCCCCTCAATCGAGACACTTTCGGGCTTTAGTGCTTCTTTTTCATCGAAATACACGTCCCTCTCCACGGAAACCTTTCGCTTACCCGGCCAGTAGACCCGGAACCCTTTCGCCTCGACGTCGTAGCCGACAAAATGCACCTTTATCGCGTGCATCTCAAGATCGCCCGCACCTTTCACTTTGAGCCAGATGGGATGTCCCCACTCCAGTAACTTCAAAAGTTAGGTTTTCTCTTCGTTGCCATCTGCAGAGGAGTCTTATAGTCTGGTAGTGCAGCAGTCGGACATCGGTTGCGGAGCCAAACAGAATGTAACCAGGCCTCAGCCCATAGGAACTTTGGGAGCTGGGATTGTATTAACGCTGCACGGGTTTGCTCCACATGCGTGCGCTGGCTTCGTTCCGAGATGCCGTTGGAGCTCGGCGTGTCGTGGACGGTGAGATGTCGGACGGTGCCGACTTTCTCAAGGTGTGTCGTGAATTCTCCCGACGTGAACTCTCCCCCTCCATCAGATCCAAATGTCTTTATGACTGCGTTGCGTTGACATTTTACCCAGGCCTCGTACTTCAAGTAGTAACCAAAGGTATCGGACTTTTTCTTCAAGAAGTAGGCTTTTTCTTCGTGCGTCGAGAGGTCGGTAAATGTCAAGGCGTATTTTGCATGTGCGATGGATTCAACTGATAACGTCCTTTTAGGTCTGCTGTGACCTTTCCGCCGTACTCTTTCGGCCGCTCGCTTGTTGCCGTCCGCGGTATCGGCTGTCGCGCCGCCTTCGCTCGCACACACACATCACAGAATTCCGGCTTCGAAGACATATCCAGGTTTACCCCGGTGATGGTGCCTTCTTTTACCGCATGTCGCAGGTCGTCGTGATTGACGTGCGCCGTTATGCGATGAAGTACGGAGATTGGCGTCAGGTTTGATGCAATGTTCGCCGTTTCTGTGGGTGGTGCTAATTTGGATGAATTGCTAGCACGATACAGACCGCGAATCAACGGGAACTTTGCGATAGTCTTGCGTGCAGGTTTTGGCGTCTTTATTGCGCAACTCGCGTCTTCGACGTGTATCGAATATCCGGCGTGATCGAGTGTGCTTATGGAAATGAGAGTGAAGGCCATATGGGGAGAATAGTAGGTGTTTAGTAGCTTTGCGCGTGTCGGCGGCTTATCGACACCCATAGGGAAGAAGGTGTTATAGTCACCTTTGCCAGTCGCGCTGAAGCTTCGACCGTCTGCTGCACGGATGGGAACAGGAGGTATTTCTTTGAAATTAGTGAAGTTATCCAGGTCGGGTGAGAAATGGTGTGTGGCACCGCCATCGACAATCATGTCGCAGCGGGTGGAGTGAGTCGCCGCATGTGCTTCGGCTTCTTCGCGGAAGTCGGACGAAACTGCGAACGCGACGTTTTCATGATCGTTGTCGTCATCCGGCTCGCCGATTATCAACACAATGTTGTCTGTGTCATCCGCTGCTGCCGCTGCCTTCTCTTTGCCCTTTTTCGAACTCTCCTGGTGCTTCAAAAACCAATCCGGTGGGTTATGCTCCTTTCCTCCTCCTTTCGCGTAGCAGTCTGGCCGTGAATGACCCCTTTTATCACAGTTCGTGCACCGCTTCATATTTTTGTCGCCTTTTCCACCCTTTGAAGATCCGCCCTTTTTTACCGCTGACATAGCCGAATTGTTGTTATCGATCTGTTTATCCACGGTCCGGCTCAAGTATTCATTGGTAAGCTCGTGAATCATGAGTGCGTTGTCAACAGGCCGTGGTGGAACAGAAAGTTGGGCAGCCGTTGTCGCAGTAGCGAGTTCTCTGCTGGGGGACAGAATTGATGGGTCGGTCGTCCGGATACGGGGAGTACAGGTGAAGCAGAAATGGGGTTCACTGGCGACGTGCTCACGGTGGGGCACTCAAGTCACTGGTCGCGTCGTAGATGGTGGTTTGGGTGGGAGAAGGTAAAATATTGACATGTGTACATACTAAACAAATAAACGGTCTGGGGACCGGTGTACCGTAAAGTACGTACGGGGATATGAAAAGGGGGAATGGTGACGAGCGGTCCGTCCTACCCTTCCACAGTGGGGGGAACAATAATCTCGACCTCGAGATAACTCGAAAAAGGAAGGGATGGACCGCGACTCGAAGAACTGGGAAATGTAAAGAGTAAGCAAAGGTAATCAAGTAGAAGACGTGAAAAGAGAAATGCGCGTGAACACGGGCTGAATACGCTGTCGCAACGTCGATGGATCCTCTGCGTGCAAGTAATCCACGAGACGAACAATGGCGTGAAGTTGGACTCGGAAAGCGCCGTTGAGTAGCGACTCCAAAAGCACCGTGAGGAAGGAGGCTCGTGCGCGCGACAAAGCATCGTTCAGATGAGGGGTGTGATCCGAGATGGAGCACTGCGTCGCATAGGAACGTGTCCGGGCTCGGGCACAACACGATGGAGAGGAGGAATGGCGTGGGGCAAACTCGAGTTGAACGTCGGCGGAGGAGATGGAACACACGGCGCGGCGGGGACGGGTTTTGGCGGAATGTGAGCGATACGGGGTGCAGGCGGTGATTGCAAGCGCTCAGGAACAGCGCGCGTAGGATTACGGATACGCGAGATGATGTGCGCGGCAACACCGCCCGGATGACGCGTCATGGGTAGCGGAGAACCATCGAATAACACGAGACGTCCTTCGTCGTTGAACTTCGCGAGAGATCGGCGCAACAGAACGGCGGTGCGCGGGCAAACTCGGAAGTCGAGGGGATGCCTCCCCGTCGTACCACACACAAAGCAACGGCGCGAGCGTGTTTTTGGCAACGGATCACGGGCTAGCTCGGGCTCGTGGGACGGAGATCGGTGTTGCACGACGTACGGATCTATCGGCCGATCGGCGACGCGGGGGACTCGGCGATCACGGGGTGACGTGGAATTCGGCTCGCAAGCGAGGGCGTTGACGTGGCACGGGTGCGGGCTCATCGAGGGCAACGGGGGCAGCGCGGGGACTGGTAGTGAAGTGGAATGGAAGGAATGGGAAGCTAGAATAGTTGGACAACACAAGTGACCCAAGGGAGGTTCGATAGAAGAACCTTCCCCTCGCGGTGGGCTCCACTGTCGCAGTAGCGAGTTCTCTGCTGGGGGACAGAATTGATGGGTCGGTCGTCCGGATACGGGGAGTACGGGTGAAGCAGAAATGGGGTTCACTGGCGACGTGCTCACGGTGGGGCACTCAAGTCACTGGTCGCGTCGTAGATGGTGGTTTGGGTGGGAGAAGGTAAAATATTGACATGTGTACATACTAAACAAATAAACGGTCTGGGGACCGGTGTACCGTAAAGTACGTACGGGGATATGAAAAGGGGGAATGGCGACGAGCGGTCCGTCCTACCCTTCCACACCGTGGCGATGGTGGTAAGTAGGGTGCGGTAATGCTCGGGAACAGATGCGCGGATGTACGCTGCGAACTGAAGGTCGTTGAGTGGGTTTCCCATCTTCGCTAGAATATCTTTAAAATTCTGCATCTCTGCCAGGTGCTGCTGCAAGTCATCGTCGTCGCCTCATCTCATCTGCTGCAGTTTGGTGAGTGTGTTCATTTGAATCATGTCACCGCGGTTCTCGTTTAGCTCAACGAGTTTTGACCAGACACTGCTCGCAGTTGATTCACCTTTGATTTGGGAGAAACGTGTGACGCTGATGGTTTGATAAATGATATCGCGAAGTTTGGATTCTTTTGTCTCGTAATCATCCTGCTTTTTCTCGTGGGCTTCAAGCTCTTCGTCGTTCAACGGAACGAGATGGCCTGGTAAAAACCAATCACCTCCGTTGTCTTGGCGGAGCTCCACTGGTTTACGTGCGGTACCGGTGATGTGGCGACCCAACCCCTTAGACTTTGCGTAAGTCATTATCCATTCCGAGTAATGTATCCAGTTGGCTGAATCATCTCGGAGTATTGGCAGGGTTGGTTTTTTTCGCGTTCATCTTTGGTATCGGGGCCCATAACCTGTTAAGATCTGGGTTTCCAGTGGTGAGATTAGCAGGGACTAATGACAAAGTAGATCTCAGCAATGCATAGTGCAAAACTGATTAGATATACCTAATGACAAAGTAGCTAAGCTAATAGTAAGTATGGAGAAATATAGGTGAACTATTGACTTACATCTCAGCAATGCGTAGTGCAAAACTGAGACGCAAAAGCTTAGGTGAGCATTAGTAATAGGGATGAAACAAATATAAACAAAAGTGATTTCTGGCGCCCGAGATTATCAAGTAGTCCGCTGAATAAGCATGATTCTCAACAATTAGCTGAGGGTCAAGTCCCACTAATGATAATTAGCCGAGCATTAGCCGAGTCCCACTCCTACTAATCTCATTGTTACTCTATTTTCAGGAAGCACAAGGCAACTCGTGTTCGCTAGACGGTGAAGTACTATTTGTAGTATCCCCAAGTTTGCTCCCCTCTAACTGCCTCAGTTGACGTCTCGAATGTGCATCAGGCCTAGTATCTATGGCCACAAAAGCACGTAGCCCTGTATCTAATGCATAGACTGTGGTATTGGGAACGTAATGTTTTCATTCTGTTTCCTTGGCTATCCCATGACCATGATGTCTTCGTTTTTTTTTCACTCCGCAGTGCTCTCGGCTCCTTAGACGATGTCATTTCTTCACTCTGTCAGAAAATTCTCTGGTTGATTGTGTTTCTTGTTTTCATTTTTTCTGCTCATCTGACCTCTAGCATCTTTTCTTGGCGGTGTGGGAATGCAGAATTATTCAGGCTCTGATCCTGTCTTGGTAACCCAGACGTTCGGTGTGATCCGGCTGAGTTTGAATAAATGATAAGAAAAAGATGAACTTGGATCACACCTGAACATCTGGGACATTTGGTATACAAACACCCCCATCGAGTCACACTCCCATGTCACACTTGGGTCAACATCATCTCTTGTATGTCCCAGCACTTTCAAAACCTTCCATAAAGTGCTCCATCTCAGATATACAATGCATCTTAGTATTTGAGCGATTTTTTCTGGCTGTATGGAGGTCAATAGAAGGGTAAATAGCACCAAACATGTCATTTCCCAAATGCTACCAGCTGGGTCAAAAAGCAAGGGAAAAAATCAGGAAAAGCTTGTAGACCCAGCCTATGATGTATATGAATGTACAGGAACAGTCTTCAGAAGTTTGGCAGGAGGAGGACGGGACAAAGGGTGTGACTCGATGGGGGGTGTCACTATCCAAATGCCCCAGACGTTCTGGTGTGATCTCTGCACATCATTTCACCATCAATTATTTCGGATCACACCAAACGTTCTGGGTTACCGAGACAGGCCCTGATCGACTTGTGATCGACGGTCTAAATAATAATAATCCAAATTCCAATGCAATTAAGGACGAACGTAAGTCCGGGGATGGGGATAAGTACATTTGGATACTTCAGACAAAAACCGACTTGACGCGATCAATAATTTATTCCAAATTCGGGCCCAATTGTGCACATCTTCCCCTATTCTCCTGCGTCTTCTCGGCCCTGAGTCTTGTGCGAGGTCCTGCAACTTGCTCAAGTATGTGTGCTCTGATATCCAGTCCCGGATATGGCTAGCACCAATTGTAATGACAGTATTTCATCTCGCAAAGAGATCGAGAATATTGGATATGTTATTCGTCGTCACTTATCGAACCTTAATATCCGATTCTCGGAGACGTGCTTGATATTCCACTATCCTTGGGGCGGAAGGAAGGATAAGTAAAAAAAATTGGCAAGACAAGGTCAGAGCGTGAATTTGTCAGGTACGCGTTGGGTAAGGTGATCGCTGGTCCGCCATCAACGATCATGCACCATTGATCATGTTTCAATTTCGGTCCCACGATCGCACGTGGATTCCTTCCGGGGAGTTGCCGAATCCACCTTTCTGTATCTGTCAAGTCTCTCTGTCTCTTACTTCCACGTCCTGAAACTGGCTTCCTTCACCCCCCAGCGCTAGGGCATCCCCCTTCATGAGCAACGGTTCTCCTTCAGCCTACCTACTATGGGCACTGCTGTCCGTCTCTGTGTGTCTTGATCGTATCGGACGACTGCTTGTCTCTCATCTGTCGCCCCCAGTTTTTCATTTTTATGCTCCTCCATCTATGGTGCTATGACAAGTTCAAGTGCCTTAGATGGGACTCCGGACGACAGCCAGGCGCTTTCAAAAGGGTCATGACGTTTGTCGTCTGAATCACTGTCTTGCGTCGGTTCTCTGATATCTTCGATCGCGCAGCTACTCATACTTTGCAACGGTACCGTTGTTGATGATATTCAGTGTGGCGATGGCTGCCCTCAAATATCAAGAGGGTGCGTTCTTACTGGACACGTATCCAAGACCTTGCTCAGGTCCTCTACCAGGGTCCTTCGTAATGCCTGACGAAACTAGTGAACCAGACTATTCATCCGTATCTCTGTTCGCTTACGTTACGTACCCCAGTCATTCCCCGACCGTTCCTCGTGTGGCAGAAGCACCACCTGCGCTGGATCATCCCACTTTATTTTGTTCTCAGTATAGCATGGGCACTCGAGTTGTGCGTTACTTCTGTTTCGTCATTGCTGTCTTCTAACATCTGACATCTGTCGTAGGGTAACTCATTTGGAAGGTACTAGCTTACGACCCGGATCCGGAGCCAAAAATAGCTGACCTTCAACCCCAGAATTGACCTTCTGGCTCTTCCTACTACATCAAGGACCCCGAAAACGCGAATGGTTTCACTGCTGGGAGTTCCGGGCCTGGTACCTTGGTCTGTCCATATGCAGATGTCCTTCAACTGAGGCTTGACGCTTGCGGAACTAGGGAGCTTGATCGCGATCTTAGGTATGCCGTTGACCACTCTCATCAAGCGTGGCAACATCGACACCGTTTGTTTAACTCTTGATTTATGTTCCGCGTCTTACTGCCGTTCAGTGTGAGGCATGGATCTTCCTTGGAGGATCATCCGCTGGGACCTTCACGACAATCTGCTTTCTCTATGTCCTCGCCAACTTCCCAAGCTTCATGCGGCGCGTCAAGGTCGAAGGGGCAGAACCCGATGTCGTTGTCAGGCTAGCAACTTTCTACCACCTAAATGTATGTTGCTTCTCCTCCATCCGAGAAACTGCGCTGATGTGGCTATCAACACAGTGCATCCGTGTCGTATTTGTGTGTCTCGCTGGTTCTTACTTCACTTGATATTAATGTCTATTAGCGTTTCTTATTCACAGTTCCCCTATTCGTCCTGGCTGTAGATGGCCTGGTCGACAAGAAAATTTCGGTTGTCGGTAGCGCGTCAGTTTCAGAAACTTCCACCTCCACGTAATTTCTAATCCTTTCTTGTATATCTAGATTTTGGTCAGGTACATCGTTTGAGACCTTCTCTTTCAATATTCTCCTTACTCCTTACAGACATCCTGCTTATGACGGGAGGCATTGGATGCTTCATCTCGTCTGCGATCACCCTGCTGGTTAGCCCCTTATCTTCCCCTCATCCACCGAAATTGACGCCATCACGCAGGTCTTCTTCCCTCGCTCGATAACATCCGAATCCGGCTACAAAGCGCATGGCCCAAGCCAGCACCACTCTAAAGCCCAAGCTCCCGCTCACACCGACCTCCCAGACTACGAGCGGCACCACATATCACCCTCGCCCAAATCCATGACATCCATGGAACACACCCCGCGGCTGCCCATCCCGCCCCACCAACCACAGCCACAGCTATACGACTTCTCCGACGCGGTGTCGATGGGACTGCACCATCAGGCGGCGCCGCCGACGACGACGACGACGCGCTCCCGCAGCACTACGACTCGGTGGTGCTCGCGCAGCGGCCGAGCGCGTTTGGCTCGCGCTCGGACGACACCGTGTGGGAGGGCCGCGGGCCGCCGGCGTCGGCGTCGACGTCGCGCAACGATAAGGGCCCACTGTTCGTGCACGGCACGCCGATCTACGTCGAGGAGGTCCCGCCGTCGCCGCCGTATCCGCTCGTGCATCCCTATGTCAGTCTGTCCCACCCACACGATGAATAGGCAGCCCATCTCACCTCACCTCCCTGCAGGCTATGAACTTCACATCGCCCATCGACCTGCTGGAGGATGATGCCTCATGATGACCACCCCAAACAAATTCCTCGCGCCCCCCGCCTAGCCTCAGTGCCCCCTTCTGTATTCCACATTCACGCTATTGCTGTCTCTCTGGCTGTTTATTACTTTAATTTCTTAGGATCGGATCTATCTTTAGTTTTATCTTTTTATCTTAGCGCGCAGTGATGGATCTGTTGTATTAGTGTATACATACTTGTATCTGGCTCGAAGGAAGGGTACGATTGAATGACATGACGAGCGGTTGACGCGAGGTCCAAAAGTGGAGTGGCGTCGTGTGCGACGTTGGATAGTGTCCACATGCGCCTTCCGCATCTTATCATGAAAAAAATAGAGCAGCGACTTCGAGTACACATGTACAGTAATGCATCATTAGAGCCACCTGCATTGTTTTTATTTTATTTTATTTAGGCCTTGTCTTATCAATGTTAATACTTTCCTGGCCTGACCTCGACCTTTGTTAGACGGACCGTCAAGACTCAATATTCAATAGCCGCCGATGTCAAGTCGACGTCGTTAGACGGATTAGAGCATCTTCGCAGACCCCAAAAACGCCCAATTTGAACTTATCACAAAATTAACGAAACTGATAGCGGACACCCGAAATACAGTGTTAATTTTTTTTTGCCCCTATGTTTCACTTTTTCCGAGGTCGAAAAAAATAAAATTGTCTCCCAGCAGATCCCGGGGGCAGGTTTAAGGTTCTAAGTCATAGATAACACATTTAAAGGTGTTTCCCATGTCTTCGAATATATTTTGGGTGACCTTGGGACAAACTGGTTGCTCAATAGGGGTATCCGTATAAGGGAATTCCCAAAACGGTAACCCTATTAGGGGTTAGGGTCTGTTTCACTTTCCATTGACCAAAATCTAAAATTTCATCCCACCACCCTACCCTTTACACCATACATACCTAAGGTTATTCTAAGCTTATTGCACCACTTTTCAAGGTGACAAGTCATGTGGAAGAAATGTAGTTACCAGTTGAATGTTTTATTCTGTTTACTGCCAAAAGCGGAACCATGATGTAATGACGAACACTGTACACGTGACTATTTGATTATGTAAGACAACTCGGACTTGAGATTTGAAATACTATGGGTAAGAGCCTGTTCGGCAACACAATCCGATTGTTTTCTGATTGTTCTGCCTTTTTTGGTAACTTGATTGTTGCCTGATTGTCAGGATTTTCCTTTCTTTTTCATCCATTTGTGCCGGTTTTGACGCGTCTTCACGCGACAAATTCCTGGGATGATTCTATAACCCCCAAAAAAGTGCCTGAATTGGGGAAGAATTGTGGAATTCACGTCAAGTCACATTGGTCATGACAATTGAGCAAAAATCAGGTTACTCAAAAAGGAAAACAATCAGAAAACAATCAAGCTGATTGTGTTTCCGAACAGGCTCTAACATTGGGATTGAAAGTGGACTAGAGTTTGAAAATAGCCTTCGCTTGGACTCAGTTCTCAACGGATTGCCTCCGGATCATCCGGAAATGAAACCGACACTTATTTTACATAGGGCTACCCAAAAACAATGAGGAACATCTGTAGAGAAACAATTGAGCTGGAGATTCCGAATCCATCAGTCAGTGATTTTGACGCCGTTTTGAGACAAAATCTTACATTGTGCGAGTTCCTCTTGTTCGATCACTCTCGGTACTTGCTAGCACATTCCTTGCGTCAATTGAAATGACTCACAAAAAAACCGGGTGTGAAACGAGGCCGGGAACATATAAGAAACAGTGCTTGAATATAATTGTCACAAAGTGTCACGTCCTAGTTTGAAAGTCCGACTTGCCGATTCTTCGGTTATGGCAGCGCGTGCCGCTTGATACTGTACTCGTCTGCGTGTTAAAGAAAAACGTGATTCGCCGAAACGTACGGCAGATGGCGGAGTTTCAATTGTCACGCTCGAATCGGTCTTACAATTCAAACACTATTTCTTATGTGTTCCCAGCCTCGTTTCACATCCGGTTTTTTTGTGAGTTATTTCAATTGACGCAAATAATGTGCTAGCAAGTACCGAGAGTGATCGAACAAGGTTCAGGTTCGAACCGATTTCCCGAACCGGACCCTGCCATCACTAAACAGGGGATCCGCCTCGGCTGGGAGGGCGTTGTACTAGCGAAAGCGACGTGCAACATCTACATCGAGGCGCAGTGTCTGGATTTACAGGCGCGCTGCTTCGCGCGCATGGGGAAGTACGCGCTGGCGGCCGAGTGCTGCGGGCATGACATGGAGCTTATCATGGTGTTGGGGTCTGACCAGACGACACTGATCGGCCGGGACATGATGAACGCGCACGAGGAGATCCTGCTGCAGAAGACGGAGTACCGTGAGACGCGGGAGATATACGTTGTGACGAAGGAGATGGGGAACACCTCAGGATTCGGCCAGATCCAGCTCGTGTACTTTCTCATCAATCTGGCCGTCATTGATGCGGCGATCGGGGATCTCGCAGAGGTCCAAGAGTATATCAATACCGCGTGGAATTTCCTCACGAACATATACGATCTAGGCCAAGGGCAGGCCGTGCGCGATCTGCCGCAAGCTGACTTGGATCTGCGACTCATGCGGTTGGAAGAGTTGTATCAGCGCGGGCTCGCATTCCACCGCGGAAATTATGCTGAAATGACAGTCTGTCACGATTAGATGCTCGGGACGTCTCGTTTTCACGGCACGACATCTAAACTGCTTTCCACCGGTTCATCACGCAGTTCGCATTCACGCGGCTAACGAGAAACTGAAGGAGGTGAACACCAGCCTGCAGGCTGCAGCGTATTGGGGATTATTTTGTTTGCCAAGGAGATGACGCTACGGGCCACGGCCTGTTCACTCTTGCGTTGGAAAATTTCACGTTGATGGATATCCACCAGGGCTGCGCGGAGTGTATGTTTCGGATTGGTGAGATACAAAAGCGTAAAGGGGACAAGGAAGGTGCGAGAGTGGTGGGCGAGAGCGAGGCCACCGTTTGAGAGGTCTTCGCAGGTGGACGGTATCCGCGAATGTGATGCATCAGTAAAACTACAACGTTGTCTTTGAGGTCTTATGTCTTTGAAGGCCGTCTTTCAGCGCCTTTGTCTTCGAATGGGTGTCTTTGGTCTTTGGGACCGCATCTTTGGAGGTCTTTGTCTTTGACCGCTCATACAAGATCTTTCGCCGATTGTCTTTGAGCTCAGTCTGTCTTGTGCATAGTCAAAGATGTCCAAGACGTTAAATGTTTCAAAGATCATGATGTACAAGTGTAGTATTACTATGGTATATGAAAGATGGTATCTAGAAAGCTATTTCATGTGCGTGGTGGTCTGCGTACTTATTAATATAAAATGCCTTAAACTGATCTAGTGTATCGGAATATCTGAAGTGTCGCGGAAGGAAACTATTGCCATAAATGCAATGAGGTGCGCACCACGTAGAATTGTATCAATATGAATGATGTCCATCACCCGCTGCCCGTGGTTGTCGATGTCGGGCTCCACCATCCACATGCCGACGTCGGGGCATGGCTCCTCCCCGATGGTGGAAAACCAAGTCACAAGCGCGCATGGGTACGTGACGCCACGGTGCTTGAATGACATGAAAAGGAGAACACGAGCCGTGAGAAGGCCACGAAAGCCTGGGAGATCAGGGTCGCCCTCAACAAATACACAGTCATGCCGAGGAGCACCGCCACACCAGGAGCACACTGCCCGAATGCGCTCGCGAAGCATACCACCAATGCCAGATTGGTCGCTCGGCGCGTAGAATTTAGCAATAGCTGAAGGGAACACTTTGATGCTGCGCAGAGTATCGGGGCAGTCGTCCAGAGGGATATGTGTGAGAGGGATGTCGAGATCACGGTCGGGGTTATCTTGGGCATAGAGGAATCGGCGAATAAGAGGGAGGAGCTGGGGGAGGCGGAGGCGTTGAGCCAAAGCGATAGGATTCCGAGGGTAGTTGCGGACTGCAGCGGGTGTGAGCCGATGCCCGCATATACATATTTTAGACAAAACATACCAGGAGTTTTTGCTAATATGACCTCCCCAAGGATTTCTCTTTCATCGGTCGCACCGCCGTCATCGTCATCGTCGTCGTCGTCGGCCGGAGGGGATGGGGAGCAGGAGCGGCCAGAGGGTGGGCTGAAGGCCCAGCCATCATTCCGCGATCCACAAAGTCCATGCAAGCTGCAGCGAGTTTGTCGAGCCGGTCGTTAATAGTCAGCATTTGAAGGAGAGCCTCATATCGACTAGATCGTCGCCATGGCTGCTTGACGGCCTTGATATGCTTGGACTCGGTGATGGAGGAACACAGTCCGTTGGGAGCGCCGAACTCTTGAATGAGTAGCGATAGTGGGTGAGCGAGTGCTGGCGTGGGAGACAGAAGCCATTCGGACAGACACCGGATTCGACAAAGATCGCTCGCTCTCGGTGATACCGAGCGAGCGCAGCGTCGATGGCGAGGAGTGTGGCTTCGTTGATGACATTCCGATGGACCAGGTAACAAAAATCCAGGAAGGCGCTGAAGGCACGCAGCATCTGGGTCGGAACGTGGCCTTCGATGGCGGGAAGATACACCTGGAATTCGGAAGCGAAATTAGCGCAGGATGATAAACGGATACATGAATTTACTAACCTTCATGAGCGCCTTCGAGTCGTCCCCCGTCCATTGCTTAAAGCCTCGACCTTCTGGAAATCTGCGGAGACCCGGAAATGGAGGAACGGCAGCAATTCTGAGAAGAGATGTGATGAGTTAACGACGTGAGAAAAGTGACAAAGATACCACCGCCGGTCAATGTCTGCCATAATTTTTTTGGCTTTGGCTTTCCCATGCTCATTCTCCAGATACTCGCCGACCCACGCAACAAGATGGTCCTTGAAGGTACCCTTGATAACTTGATGTAAAAGATCGGGGGAAAGAAGCTCGTAGATATCCGCCCGTGGAAAATCCCAGGTGAAAGGCTATGAATGCAGCGCTTCAGTAAGGATCAAAAGACGATGAAGAGAGGGAGAAATGCATACAAGGATGTCAGGAACGACACCGTATTGATCCCACATTGTACCGTGGTCAAGGGCGTCAAATAAGCCCTCGGTATGGCTTTGAGTTCTGCGCCCGCTCGGACCGTCAAGATCCTTGCTGGACGCCGTACACCTGCTTAAATAATTAGAAAAGTTCAGAATAAAGATTAAAAACTAACCTTGCACACCAGCCTTGGACAACACAGGCTAGAAGTACCTGCTCCGGGTAATCGGCAATGTACGGACCGAGACCATAGATGACGCGGTGGTAATGCCCATCGGCGAATAATGTCACCTCAGGGACAGTCATCCCCGGCTTGAGCGACTGCAGAATGTGGCGGAGCGATCCATGAAAAAGATTGCGGCAAAATGTGCGAAACTCCGCCGAGTCTTGGTTCTCGCGATCAGCTTTGGACGACAAATCAGTACATGTTGTGGCGATAGATCTGAAAGGATCAACGCACTTTTGGGGATGGCGAGGAAGCCAATGAGAGTCACCGCATTGCGATGCGCACGTCGTACGCTGTTATGAACCAGTCCATTGGACATGTACAGCGGGTAGTACTCGTTCTGGCCGGTGGCGACAGATACCGTGGTCTTATCGCTCCCGAGGATAATGGGAACGAACGTAGACCCATGAGTCGCGGGGTCCTCAACAATGATATCCTACTCAGAACGGGAATATTAGCTGGATTCAATTTGGACACAAGAAGTCTCAAAGCACGTACCGCCTGCCGCCAGGCCCAATTCCCCGACATGAAGTCTTCATATTCGCGACTATTGCCATCGGCGAAGACCTGCTTGGGCACAAAATCCATCTCCAACTTGAAATCTGGATTGGCGAGTTGGTGCTGTAGGACTTTGCGAGGATCCCGGAAGTGCACAATATACTCCTGCGATTTCCACGGAGTTACATCACCGGGCGTGATGGGTTGATTATACGCGACGGAGAATGATTCCCATGGAACATGCCCGATTTCGGTCGCGTCGATGGTGTTATAGAGGTCCTCGTGGTCGGCGAATGGAGGGTCCCCAGCAGACTCTGGCCTCGCAGCCCAATTCTGCATGAGCTCGTCAATGGCACCAGCCGACATTTGGACACGCCGATACAAAAGGTCAGCAGGTCGAAGTCTAAACGCCCTGCATATGGAGTGTAATCATCCGGAGGTGGACGTTCCTGCGGCGGGGGGGCGTATTAGGGAGCAGGAAATTTCCGTCGCGATCACACGGCCTCCCTGTATCAACATTAGATCTGGAACAATTTAACGAGCTTAGCAGGCTTACCATTCAAGACCGGATGATGTCGTACTCGGAGGCGCGGTGGTGGAGGAGTGGCCGCCCCACCAGCGTCTCCGCCACCTAGCGTGGAAGATGGGTGACTTCCCGGTGGAGAGACCATAGGTATATCTCCGTCCGTATCAGGAGAGAGTTGGGGAGTGCGACGGTGGAATGGAGCATGGGCTGAATTGGTGTGCTGGGTAAGGCCCGACGTGTTCTTGAAAAACCGGCCGCATCCTGGGACTTTGCAGGGTATGTTTCGAGCGGTGAATTTCTTGACCCTCAGCATGTTTGCGAGATAGAGAGAAATTATCCTGCACAAGATAAGCTATCGCGCCATGGGGAAAGCGGGAGTCCGATGTTTCACGGGGAAAATGTGTGATTGTTGGATTAATAAAACTTTCAAATTTGTGGTGCAGCAACGGACCATATGACTCACACGTTTGTATCTCGGACTTGCGTGTTCCTTCTTCCTCTCCCCCCACCATGGAGATGCCAGGCCTGAAGACGCGAACCAAAAACAAGGATACCCGCCCCGGCGTCAATGCTGGAGTCGACAAGAAGTATCGGCGCACAGCTGCGCAAATGCAGCAAGCGTGCCAGGACGAGACGACAGCCAAAGCCAGGGCCACTCTCGAGCAGAGGAAGGCCCTCAAGCGCATTGCTGCTATTGAGGATAAGCAGCAGCAGGTCGATATTGCCTACGCTGAAACTGCAAATCAGCCTGCAGACCATCCTTTGAAGCCCAGTACTCCAGAGGCAGCAACGGAGATAGAGAAGGAAGAGGGCGCCAGTAAGCCATCCTCTTCACAGATACTTAACAGTCTCTGATCATCCGTCGTTCCAGGTGGGGCTGGAGCAGATTCTGGGTCTGGCAATGATTCAGAACCCTACGAGCGTGATGGCGACGAAAGTAGCGAAGAGTCCGACTCGGATGCCGACGAGAGCGATGAGGACAACGTGCCGAAGAAAAAGAAGAAGAAACCCGCCACTACTCGTGCGGACATCACCGCTTCTCGTACCACTCAAGATTCGACGGGAACGCCGGCAGTGCCCCCGACCGAGAACAACGCGAAGAAACGAAAGGCCAAAGATGACAAGTAAGTGTTTTCATTTCAATTTTACTCTTGATAACGCTTTGCAGGGCCAGCAAAACAAAGAAAAGGTCTAAGTCTGACAAGGCAAAGAAAAAGAAGAGTGGACTCGTCGAGTCCAAGGCCCTCAGGAATCGCGGAGCCCCAGTAGCGTCTGGTACCGAGCCTGAGGACGAATCTATGGTGGCGCCGGGCGGGCCAGCTCTTGATGACGACGCAGAGGAACACGTCGAGGCCGAAGACGGGCAAGAAGAAAAAGGGAATCCCCACAGACGTAAGCCCCGCTTCTCCGATCGAATCGGATCCGCTGACGTTGCCCACTAGCCTCTCATCAACATCAAGCACGTCACCCAAGGCACCGACCAGGGCTCTTCACAACGGAGCCGCCAAATGGACTCTCAGGGACCTTCCTCACGGTACCTCGACCGAGTTCACTGAAGAAGTCGTTCCTTTGGCCCGCGAACTCGTCGGCACGCTGCATCCTTGGGCAGGATTGACTGTCAAGCAAATCCAGGAGATCATCGACAGAGTCTACGGTGCTGGCAAACACCTAGTAACTGCTGACAGCGCGTGGGTTGGCCTAGTACGTACCTCTTTCTCCTTCATGTGGCTGTCGATGACTCGGACGCTGTTGTAGATCGGCTATCGCTTGAGCGACTGGCGCTCGGCATCGCCATGCAAGCCACGAAAGCGATCCAGACCCTCATCGACATGTACGAGGACGAGGATGCCGAGAGCGGGCCCGAGTCGGAGGAGGTAACGGCCGGTAAGTGGTTTTTTTGCATGTTGTCCCATTACTTAGTATGCCTTGTCCACCAGCTATTCTGCCCGTGGACGACGAGGGCCCTGTGCCCGCTGCCAACCCCGTGCCGAAGGTATTGAAGTTCACCTTTGACACCCCAGAGGGGATTGCGGCCTTCGTCGAGTGGGCGCTGCAGCCTCATGACGAGAGCGGAACAATGGCCTTTCATTGGAAAACATGGGGTAATGGCATTGATAAAAAGGTACGTCTGACAATGACCATCCGTCGCGCTGTCGCAATTGTCTGATGCTTGATTCCAGGGGTTCTTCCAGTCTCACCTCATTGCCTACATTCGCATATCATCTCACCGGCTTGGCGATGATCCCTGACTCATACACGCCGTTGATTGCCCCCGCAATCGGAGCGTTGCTTCTCTCAGTGCAGGCCGTAAGACTCAGATCCCTCACCCCTCTGACCCCTTTTGCCGTTCTGATTTTACTGTAGATTGAGCGTGCATTACAATTTTGGAAGACCGGTGAATACATGAATCCGCAGAAGCCCTCCAGCCACTTCTCCGTCAACAACTGGGGTGACACCACCATCCGCATCCACAACCGGGACAAGCAAGTCAAGGGCAAGTGGTACGACGTGCAACAAAGTTTTTACGCTCGGTGCAGCAGTGGGATCAAGCACGTTGGGATGAGCTCAAAGAGGCCGTGTCAGAGTGGGTGGAGACTCCGACCCGCAAGCGGGCTGCTTCAAGTCGCAGCGCATCCGAGGCCGGCGACGACTTGATGATGTCTGACGACGACGAGGTCATCGTGATGTCTGATTAGTGGCGTAGCCGTACACGCCCAGACGATCGAAACCCGGAAACCAGCGGGTTTCCGAGATCACTGATTGTCTGATTTCGGATCTCTGAGTTCCAGTGAAATGCACAGTGGGAACCGACTGTCAAGTAATTCAGCGGAGCCGTGGATTTCGACTTGCGGTTGCCAGCAATCAGTTTCGAGGTCACAGTGAGATGGCCATGTGCACTGATTGCACATCAGAACGAGTTCAACGACGTGTGCGGCCAATCTCAGTCTATACTCTGACGCTGCGTGCAACACTACAGACCATCCAACATGACCTCGGACCTGTAAAGCTACATCAGGGGAAAAAAATGTCTGGCAATGGCTGACAAGAGGTGGCATAGCTGGTGCATCTGGCATAAGTATATGGCGGCCACACGGCTTTGAGAAATCTTAACAAAGTCGTTCAAACTCCGCTGATGCCAAACAACAGCCAAGCAAATGTACCACTTTTCTTCTGTTTTCCTCCACCACGTCCTTCTCGTGCCGTTACGCCCATACCTCGAGCCTCAGTTTCATATTGGCCCCAACCTTACTTGTATTGGCTTCTCAATGGCTCCTTGGACGCTATCCTTTGTGTTTGGCCTGCCACGTCACCATCCGCACACCCGTACGGAGGTGAACCGCGCATGGGCGCGCGGCTCTGGAGAAGGCCAGGGTGAACAGGACAGTCATGAGCCTGCGGGTGGAGTGCGACGAGCACAGGGGATCTCGGGATCTCGGATCTAAGGTGATATTGCTGCTACTATTACTGCAGCTACTATTGCCTTAGAGTAGTCATTGTGGGTCTTGTAGCCATCTCATCCTGTACCTGTTTTGCATCCCTCTGAAATGATGATTGCTATAATGGCCTGCATGTGCGTACGCATTCTGACCGAAAATTGCTATAGATTATAATAGGGCAAATATATAAATAGCATGCAGGAGAGAACAGATGCCGGTCACTGGATACCAGGAGTGGGATTGGAAGCGCTGATTTACTTGACCGTCGGTAACCAGGTGTTCGCGCCGAGAAACCGGTGGTCCATCAAATCACTGGCTTTCGGCTTTCGATCGTCTGGGCGTGTACCTGTACTCTCCATCAATCAATAACCGCTTTTGGATAATTGCCTGCCCGATTAAGCCGTGTTTTGAGGTCATAAAATGTCTTTGGAGACGTCTTGGGCAACATCTTGCGGCGAGTTAGTTGTATCTTGTGGAAAGACTTTTGCATCTTATTGGTCTTTCCCAAGATCCCACGTCTTGGCTAAGACAAGTGAACCTGCTTAGCCCAAGATGCGTGTCTTGGGAAAAATGTGTCTTACGCGTCTTACGCATCTTTCCAAAGACGCCAAAGACGTCAAAGACAACAGTGTAGTTTTACTGATGTGCGCGACTGTCAGCAATCCACTAAGAAATCTAAAATACATATACGTACCTCCAGTGCCGCCTAATCAGCCTAATTTCTGTGTCCCGATAAATGGGAGGAATGTAAGCGTAAGAAGGGCCAATTTATAACTTCAACCTTGTGTCCGCCGCAAACCTTGGTTGAGATCCCGGTGGCAGTGCTTAGTTAGAACTTTTTAAGTCACGAAAAAAAAAGATCAATAATTCATTACAACTACACAGTACACTGACTGCCCTTGTCTGCGCCGCTATTTACTTATGCTTAATTATCCCAGTCACTCGATTAAACCACCTTAACCTTGTGCGTGGCGCCAGCCTCCTCAGGCTCGTCGAACAGCGCGATATCCCATTTCGGGGTGTAGCGGAACGGAATGTTGAAGCTGATAGGAAAATAAAAATCAGAACACGCGTTGGTGCGCAAAACTAGCCACGCGACGCACCGAGTATGCTTCCCGGCGCCGAGGGCCGTGATCTTCTCGTAGTCCTCCTTGCTCAACTCCACCTGCTTGAAGTTCGACATGATACGCTCATTTTGCACGCTCTTGGGGATGACGGAGTAGCCCCTGTAGACACCCCATGCAACGAGGACCTGTGCGGGCGTGGCGCCGAGTTTTTTGGCGACCTCTTCGACGACGGGCTCGTCTGTGAGCTTTTTCACGCCGATCACTGGAAACAGTGAGGTGATGGCCGGACGATAAATGCGCAATCTTACAGTTGTTTCCGAGGGGCTGTAGGCGGTGATGTGGATGTTCTTCTCCTTGCAGTATGCGACAAGCTCGTCTTGGGGGAGGAGGGGGTGTGCTTCAATCTGGTTCACAATCTGCAGGGCGTGTGAAAACCGAGTACGTAGTGTGAAAGGGAAAATCGTACGGGTACGATACCAGTCGCAGCGATGATTGCGTCCATGTGGCGATGGTGAAGTTGGAGACACCGATGGCTTTGACCTGGGCGTGAACTGTGAGCCATTGGTCGTGTGCATCAAAGTCGAGAACATACCTTCGATTCGGGCAGCGCGACCATTGCCTTCCAGGTGTCAACCAGGGACGTTTCTAAGTCAAGTGCGACCTCGCCGGGTATTGTTGTGTGCGTGGGTAGAGTCCGTTTCCGGGAACGAACGCGACGGGCCAGTGAACCACTGTTCAGAAACGGAGATCAGCAATTAGTCGGAAGGCTCCAAGTCGAGTTTCGGCGCACAGTACAGATCGACGTAGTCGGCCAAGCTGCTTGAGGGTCTCATCGAGCTCCTTCTCCACTTCGGCGGGTTGATGTGCAGAGTTCCAGCATTTGGAGGTGATGAAGAGTTCTTCGCGCTTTACCACGGAAGGTATCACCTTCTTGAGTGCGGCACCGACCTCGTCCTGGTTCTCATATATCATAGCGAGATCGAGGTGGCGATATCCATTGCGGACGGCGTACTCAACCTAATCGGTGAGATCAGCAAGCAAAGAATAGGGGAACTCGGCTATCGCGTACCGCGTTCTCGACCTCCTTCGGCTTGGACATCCATGTGCCAAGGCCGATCTGGGGAAGGGGCGCACCGGAAGAGAGGTGAGTATTTTTCCGAAGGACATGGCAGGACTGGAGGAAGAGTAGAATAGTTACGGACTCCATTCCCTGTCATTTATACCTGGATCACGCAGCCGCCGGCCCGGATTCCGGGCCGCGAATCCCGTCAGATCTTCGGGTCTTTGGTCCGGCCATCGCCCTGCACACGCGCTGATATTGTGGGAAATTTCAACCTTGTGGGTGGTCCGTATTTGGGCGGCGCTTATGTAACATGTCTAAACACAGAAATAATGGCGCATTCCTTCCGTCCGCCCTAGCGGTCCATCTAGGAAGGGTTTGGCCAAACTTTGTATGAGAGATGGTCCTAGAAATGAATTGTGAAGGGAATCTCCCCGGCCGAATTTTTGTTTTTGCCCTCAGTAATATTTCAGTTTTTTGTGTCAAATTGTAGGAGGATTTTGGAGGCAAGGATGCAAAATGTGGCAAGGACATTCCCTGTAGATTGACTTGAAAGGGGCCCTCCATCTTTATTACCCAAAACGAGTGGCTATTGAGTGTGCTATAGCGGACCAAAGAAATGCCTGCGAAAACAGCAGTATCACGATTACATAACCCATCAAACGCGTCGCGTCTCACGTCTGTCTCGCGTCCTGCGGCTTCCTGATCTTCGACATCTTGCAGTTCACGGACTCCGCGGCGCTGAAGGACATCCACATGCCCCAAATCGACCTCCAGTTGAAATGGCACCATCTCCGAGAGCTTGAGGCTGACAAGAAGACCCAGATTTCGGCGCTATCCAAGCTTAACAAGACACAGACGGCCGAAGTTATAGTGGCCGCTTTGGGGCGTTGGTTGCCTCGAGTGGAGAGCGGAGAGGTTCCTCAGCTAGGACATCAAGTCCCCGAGCCATTAGTATCTGAGGAAAAAATTGTTGAGCTGGAAGAGGAGGAGGACAATGCAGATCAAGACTAATCGGAATTTTCTATAGCTGTTTAATCACTAATAAATTCTTAGCTACTGTAAATACCTTACTATACATATGGATAATGATTTGGGTGGTTCGGATTGTGTCTGGGTGTATTGTGGCCGGCGGGGCAGACGTGACGAGCGAATTTGTCATCGAAATCAGTCATTTGGCGGGAGGACCAAATATATGCAAATAGACATTTATTTAGGCCGGTTGCCAGTACCCAAACCTTGGTAAGGAACACCGAACAGTCCCTGAAGCTTGAAGGCCTGACGGGTCAGATTTGGAGGAATACGGAAAACCAGAAATCCCGCTAGAATTTGGTCCAGATTTACAATACTTATGGTTGAATTTCTGCCACAGCTCGAACAGAAAAAATTGGATCAGAGCATCAATGGTGCAGAATGGTGTCGGCCGCGAAATTGCAAGCATTTCTCGTAAATCGAATCCATGCTCACAATCACTGAACCGATGATCAACGAGTGTATAGCCCCCCCGCGTTAGGCAAGAAGCAGGTTTACGACAAAGACGAAACGGTTTTGGGCGGATAGTGTGAGATGGACGCCCTTAGAAATCCATAAGTTTTCATGTCTGAGCCGGCGCTGGCCGCTGCCCCATAAAGACGTTTTAAAAGAGCAACATAATAATCAATTGGGGAATGTTGGAAAATGGATGTCGATGGATAAGAATTGGTCGAAAACATTGCCGCGCCGAGGTGCTGTGGTTGATATATTTTGAGCTCAAGAATGTTCAATTTGGCGCTAAATCCCAGGTGGTTTAAGTTGGTTGGTGGGGTCCATTGTTGAGACAGCCAGCTTTCGAGCGAGAGACCGGAGGCATTTGAGTAAAACTACAAGCTAGTGAGACTTGAGAAACTTGTAGAGGTGGAAGTTGTGACGACCAGTGCTGATATATTTAAGGCGGGTCTCCTGAGAAATTGATCATGGCGTCGTCTGTGATATAATGGCAACGAGGAAAAAAATGCCAACAGTCCGAAAATCGGCACCCATTCTTTCGAGGAAAGAAGTTCCACGGTCGTCGATGGCTGACGGATGATAAATCGAAGTGGGCTACACTGCAGTGATCGACCACTTTTTCTCATGGAAAAAGTGGCCAGATAAATGTTACTGCAGTTCTTGGGGGAATATTATTTCCTTATATGGGAATTCCTGCTCCCCAAGGAAATATTAATTCCCAAATAGGGAAACAATATTCCCCCAAGAACTACGACAACATTTATCTAGCCACTTTTTCCACGAGAAAAAGTGGTCGATCACTGCAGTGCTAAGTCTCATCTGAACAGTGCTCGACAAGTCTTCTCCGTCCGCATTATTTCCACTTTTCCGCTTAAGTCTTTCTGTACGTTGAGGTGATGGCTACCTATTAGTTTCCTACCTACAAGCTCAAGTCCAAGTCGGTATCCCAGCAAGCCTGAGCAGCGGAAATTATTAATTGAACTTGTCTCTGTCCTCGCCCAGATTGACCACAGCGATCGATATTATCGTATTTCAACTCCATCCTTACTCGAAGGCTTCACTTGCCCAATAATAATATTCGTGATTTGAGCTTGGACGTTGGTTGAAAGCAAAGAGGTATTTGGCTGCGGGTGTTTGGCAAGGGCTTGTAACGTGTCGCAATTTGGAGACATCCTGCACATGCCTCCGCAGTCTCGTATCAACTCATCTGGTATGGGATACGAACGAAAGAGGCCTTTACCAGCGAATACCGGGGCTTCTAGCACTTCTTCTTCTTTCGCCAGACACGCTTTTGCGATGCACGACCCGCCACGCGCGGCCTCTCCGCCGCATCCACCTACTTTCCTCTTCTCTCGGGAGACCCGGCGCACGGTTGCGCCCACAGCGGACGCCGAGTCTCATTTTGCATACAGCACTACGCTGCGGAGACACCAGGCAGACGGCTTGCCGCTTTCTCCACGGAAATAGCATCTGCTGTAAATGCAGAAGCGTCGAGTTGTGGTCAAGAGCTGTCAGCGCTGTCTCCGGACAACCGCCGGAATGACGCAGAGGATGGCCGGAGTACACGACCGCCTAAGCAAGAGTGCGCGATACAATGTCGGCGCGGTTTGCACATTGCTCTATTGAGGTCAGTACAGTATATTTGTTGGAATTTGTACTGACATGAATGCTCAGAACAGTAGCGCACTATCGCACATCTCTGACCTCTGGCCTTCTTCGCTCTGACATCCCAAATCTTCTCTCCACCACGGATACAACGAGTTCTCTGTTTCCACGCCAGAGCCGGTTC
Organism: Mycena sp. CBHHK59/15; assembly: GCA_029204085.1. NCBI lineage: Eukaryota > Fungi > Basidiomycota > Agaricomycetes > Agaricales > Mycenaceae > Mycena > Mycena sp. CBHHK59/15. The sequence continues at coordinate 336,085 of JARGXW010000002.1, forward strand.
TCCTCAAATTCGCCAAAACCATATACGAGTCACCGCTCATTTTGCTACTATGCGCTAGTGCACCGTCAGCGATTAATGGGAAATATAGACGATGCTGTCAGCATTGGCGTTGCTGTGCTGATCGTGCTTACTGGTGAGCGCCATTTTATTGCCTGTTACATTTCACGGCTTATCCGCGCAGTCGGCTTCGTGCAGGAGCAACGTTCGGAAAAGAGCCTGGAGGCCCTCACAAGCTCGTCCCGCATCATTGCCATGTGCTGCGGTAGGGCTGCGTTCAATGACCATTATATCTTATTTGACGGCCACAGGGAGGACAGACGATCCACATCCTCGCGAACGAGCTCGTGCCCGGCGACATCGTCACCTTCTCGACGGGCGACCGTATCCCCGCCGACATCCGCATCGCGTCTGCGGTCGACCTCGAGATCGACGAGAGCAGCCTGACGGGCGAGACGGAGGCGCGGCGGAAGAACGAGGAGACGTGCGTGTACGATGGCGGGTAGGCGATCTGCGACGGCGCGGCAGCCGGGAGCCTGTCCGCTGGCGGAGCGCGGTGCATTGCTTACATGGTACACTCGTGCGGAACGGTGCGTCTGGGCCTAAGCTCTCCACCTCGATTTTGAACGCATATCATAGGCAGGGCATGGGTATCGTCATTGCCACCGGGACCGACACCGAGTTCGGGGTATTTCTCGATGATGCAAGATGTACGGTTTCCCTTCCTTGCTGGCTGGTTTGTCGGGGCTCATCCACGCAAAGGTTGAGAGAAACGGACGCCGCTTCAGCTTAGCATGGACGAGCTCGCGAAGAAGCTGTCGATGATATCTTTCGGTGTCATTGGCGTCATCTGTCTAATCGGGGTCCTGCAGCATCGGCCATGGTTAGACATGTTCACCATTGGAGGTAGGTTGACTCGCAATTCAATTAAATCATAGATTATGACGTGCCTCGTAGTTTCACTTGCTGTCGCGGCCATTCCAGAGGGGCTGCCCATCGTGACGACGGTGACGCTGGCGCTCGGGGTGCTGCGGATGGCGAAGCGGAAGGCGATTGTCAAAAGCTGCACTCCGTAGAGGCTTCGGTAGCGTGTCCGTATTTGCTCGACAAGACTGGTAAGTCTGAATTTCTGTTATAATCGATAATCTTACGGGTTTTCAGGAACTTCACGAAGAATGAGCAAACTGTAACCGAGGCGTACCCGTGGACGAGATTGTCCATCTTGACCCACACATCGTCCCTCCCGCCGGCTATCCGGAAGACGTTCGACATAGGCGCGCTCTGCAACAATGCGTTATGGCACGGAACGAGAGGGCATATTCGTCGGGCAGTCCACAGACGTTGCACTGCTCAACATTCTACATGTCTTCGGGCTCCCGACCGCCGGGCGGTATGTTCCATGCCTGACTTACAAATCAGTTGCTGAATACAACACCTCTAGTCCTTCAGCGCCTGTCGGAGCGACCATTTAACTCGGAACAGAAGTACATGTCCGTCAGCGGGATCCACACGGACTCGCCGACGCTCGTAGTGAACGGCAACGGCTCGCGAGAGATGTACTACATCAAGGGCTCCATCGACACCGTCCTCGAGCGGTGCAAGTTCTACTACGTGAACGACGAGAGCACGCCCGGCTGGATGCCAACACGCGCCGCGTGATCTTCGGGCGTGCGCAGGGTGTAGCGAGCCGCGGGCTGCGCGTCGTTGCCATGGCGTACGGGCTGGGATCCGCCGGTCAACGCCCACAGGGAGCCGCAGCTCGTCGCGCGACGGGATGGGCGCGAAGCTGAACCTCGTGTTCGCGGGCTTCCAGGCGATGCTGGACCCGCCGCGCAAGGGCGTCGCGGACTCAATCGGTCTGCTGCAAGCGGGCGGGGTGCAGGTCGTGATGATCACTGGAGACGCAGAGGAGACGGCGCTGTCGATCGCGCGCGCGCTCGGGCTGAAGGTCGGGTCGCAGCACTCGCATGGGGGCTCGCTTGGAGCGGCGTGAGGTCTTCGGTGGACCTGGGAAGGAGTGCGCTTGCGGGGGCTGGGAATAGTTATTGCTTGACTGGGAAGGCGATCGACCAGATGAGCAAGGCGCAGTTGAAGGAACGAGTGGCAACTGTCACCGTTTTCGCCCGGACTACTCCTCGGCACAAGATGGCGATCGTGGAGCCTTCCAGTCGCGGGGGCGTTGTTGCTATGACTGGAGATGGAGGTAGACTTATTTCCAGAGTGGCATCTGTTAACCCTGCTGACAATCGTCTTAGTGAACGATGCCCTGCGTTGAAGATGGCGGACATTGGGGTGTCGATGGGGAAGAGCGGTACGGATGTTGCCAAGGAGGCTGCGGATGTCATTCTAGTCGATGACAACTTCAGCACGATCTTGCCGGCAGTGGAAGAAGGTGGGTATCTGTGCATTTTGTCTGGTCGCTATGCTAACGAACGGGCATGCAGGCAAATCGATATTCCACAATATCCAAATTTCTTATCGTTCCAATTGAGCACGGCTGCCGCTGCGCTGACACTCATCACGCTTAGTACCATGCTGGGGCTCAGTAATCCGCTTAATGCTATGCAGATATTGTTTATCATATCCTGATGGACGGTATGCTCCCGCCTAAATGTCGAGGCTCTTCGTTTGATGTTGAAGCACAGGACCACCAAGTCAAAGTCTGGGAGTAGACCCTGTAGACCCCGCGGTGATGCGCCGACCTCCACGAAAGAAGGACGCACCCATCATTACCCGCCGTTTACTCTATCGCGTTCTCTTCTCCGCATCGATAATTGTTGTGGGCACGCTCTTCGTGTATATATTTGCACTAGAGGATGAGAAGATGTCGCGGAGGGAACAGACCATGGTCAGTCCTTCAGATTCTCCTCTCGAATCGGCTAACCCATCCTCCGCAGACATTTACATGCTTCGTCTTCCTGGATCTCGTCTCCGCCGTCCAGAACCGAGGTATCGGATGTGGGCTGGTGCAGAACAAAATGCTGGTCACGACTGTGTCGATATCGGCCATATCACAGCTCGCGCTCGTGTATGTTCCGTTCATGCAGGCAATATTCCAGACGGCGGCGCTGGATCTCAGCGATTTGGGTGTTATCCTCGCACTGGCTGGTACGAGCTTTGCGCTGCATGAGGGACGCAGAAGATATGAGGGACGATTAAATCTGGACTCAACATGGGCGGAGATGGCGGAGGAGATGGCATGAGGTGAACATGATGTTGGATATAGAGCATTATATATATATATTATTATTATTGGTGGGCGGTTGGGAGAGTGGCTTGTATTCCAAGCGGTGGAATGACCGAAAATACAAACGCCAGATAACTTGGCAAGTTTTGGTATCGCAGTGGTGCAGATTCTTCGGCGTATCAATCCATATACCTACTATGAGTTGACGATGGGGAACTCAAGAGTTCGCCCAAGGTGTTTACGCGTGGCGCGGTTTTTGATAAGCAGTACGAGCCCTGCCTATGCCTGCGGAACCATACGGTGATATACCTGCCTGCTTGCAAGTTCCAGAAAAGTTGAAATTCGGGAGAACCTCCTTCAACCCCAATGCAAGTTTTCGTCGAAATTTAACAGGTTGCCACTGTGATATTTGTCTACGTACGTTGCACTTGGGTACGAATACCTCGACGTACCCAATAAAGAAACATGTATCGTAAGTATCGTCGAAATGCATAGTAAGTCAGAATCCAAATAGCGATAAGTTAGAAGTACTTTCGACATTTCGGCTTCTCCGATTCAGTATCAGTAGAACGTCCAATCTCCAACCATGGCGCTGAGTAAACAGACCTCAGTTCAACTGGATGGAAACGAGCAGTCAAAACGTACTTCACAGTTGTCATTGTAGTAAAAGTCAGCCTATATGTCCCGAACTTGATGCTGGAAATAAAGTGATAAATATCCAAACAGAACAACGGAGGGAGTTCGATGTCTTACTAGCCGCCAGCTGCGCCCAGGCCTCCGGTGCGAGAATAGTTGATGATCTGCTTCCCGCCTGCATCAACAACTGAGTATTTTAGGTTACCCGATGGGCCGAATTTGCCGCTGCATTCGCCATCATGAGACAAGAGAAGAACTAGAGCCGAAGTAAAGCTCACGAGATCTTGTGAGTCGTATAAACTCCTTGATAGTCTGAGAGCGCCGTAGAAGGGCACGACGAACCGCATGTAGGCGTGATATAGTCCATGATTGTCAGACGGCCTTTGAGAGCGTCAAGAGCCACGAGCGGATTTTGTTCTGACATTCCAAACACCTGCATGAGGTGGAAAAAGTGGGTGGACGAGCCGACTGGGGGGTAGAGGTATTGTTTCCATGTGTAGGAGAACGATTGGCCAAACGCAACGGTGGGGAAGTGCCACTCGTTACGCTGGCGGGAGAGTCGAGATGCGACGTGTCGAGCATCGCGGAGGCGTCGGACGTGAGGTGCATGTAGTAGCAGTTTGAGATGGCGGATGCGCCGCAGCCCTTTTGAAGGATGCCTGAAGGAAAGATGGATATGACGATCAATGCATACAAGCTGGACTTACCTGACGCAGTCCAGGTCATGTTTCCGACTTTCCCCAGCGTAAAGTCATTTCCCGCATTTAATACTGTCGCGGCGCGTGGTGCGAGGGAAGGCGGTTTAAGTCGGCATGGGGTGTCATCGCTCCGATTATGGTATGTTCTCGCTGGAATTGCCGACGATAAACCTGCGAGACCAAAAAAGACCAGGGGGAACAAGGCGCTGAGCATGGTGGGCGAAGTACGACAGAAAGGGTTGGGGCCATGGGTTATTTATGTTCGAGGGATGTAATTTAATTACGCGGTTACAGAAGTATTTTGCTCCCGTCCTCCTGTGTGATTTGACGATCGCTCCAGAATAAGCACAGCAAAATGCAACCGTGGGAGTTTCACTGTTTCAAAGTGGAGCCTTGGGATGGAAGAAATCTGGGAAATGCAGGGATCCGAGTCACGGGGATCCTGCGACGTCAGGAAGCATAAGACAATATCTCGGATAGTTCTAGTGAGACTCGAGGACAGCCTGAGAAGACGCCTGTTCAAACGTTGAACAGTAGTAGTAGGACAGTGTATATCATCAGGTGTGTACGATTGCAACGTAATTCAGTGAGTACAAGCCCCCTCATATTTGGACTCGGAGTCGTTCGTCGCGGAAATGGAAGCGTTGAAGTCGATCGAGCTGCTGTGCTGAGATGCATTGGGGATATACGCTTCGATGTTCGAGTCAACTGCACTTCTCTTGCCCACCATGAACACACTCTGCAATGCGCGTACCACCAGCGGCCACCGTGCGACGCATGGGAAACACTTGTTTTGGCGATGATGCTGGCCCACTATTATTACCTGATTGTAGCTACATAGTCTTCCATGTATTGTCCGAGCTTCAATATATTAAATTTTAAACCCATTTTCATCTGTCTTTGAAGGTTTCTTTGTGTGTCTTGGAGGCTATCTTGGGCAAGACATAATACATCTTTGGAGGTCTTGGCCAAGACTCGGACAGTGTGTCTCGGCTAAGACAATGAACCTTTTGTAGTTTTGCTGCCAATGCATGGAGGAAGGAGACAAGGACGACTTTGCACAGCCCCACTGCTGTGGATGCCTGTCAGCTCTACGTCAACTAGTACTGCAGCTCCTCTTCCCACCCTCGGACGCCGATCTCGACAAGTCAGAGAAGCGATCGTCAAGCGATGGGAGCGAAAGTGATTCTACGTGAATTTCTTGAGAAAGCTAAATTCCCAAGAAAGGTGCATAAATCCAGAAACGCCGATTATCCGCCATCCAGAACATTGTTTTTTCCCCTGGTGCGAAAGCGACACAAATCACTGGAGTCATCAATGCGAAATACAAGCGCCATGGAAAACATATATGCTAAGAAGCACACTAAAATCCCCTAGATTCTTCAGTATGCGTACTCTATCCTAACAGTAGGGGACTAACTTGAAGGCATGGCAGGCAGAATTACATAAGTCAGACGATGAGATTTCGTCGCCTGTTGGGCATCGGTTCTTGAGCGGAACGCTTCAGGTAAGTATTCGCACATACTACTCATTGCTTCAGTGAAAATGACACTAGCTCCTCCGATACACGACTGATGAGATCACGCTTGACCAAACCGTCTTCCCACTCCCTCACCCGGGTCGTCCAGAATAAACCAGTTTCGGCAGCTCCACAGTCCGCGCAGGCATACCAGCACGCAGCGAGCCCCGCGTAGACGGCGCCCACGGTGTCGGCGTCACTCCCCATGTTGACAACGAGCATTGCGCCGTCCTCGAACGTCTGTGTCGCGAGGAAGGCGTAGAGCGCGGCAACGAGGGTGTACACGACGTAGCCCTTGGATTGGAGGGCTTCCGCTGTGGGGAGGAGGGATGCGAGGTCGTGAGGGGTGACGGGGGGGCGGGGAAGTGCAGCGAGCATGGCATGGCGCAGCCGAAGGAGGCGATGATGCTCTGCGTAGTGGGCCTCCATTTCCTCCGGGGCGATGTCCACGTTCGACTGAGAAGGACCGAAAGCAACGTCTGAGGCGAGAGCCGCGCGGAGCGGATCGGTCACATAGGGGAAGGTTGCAAAGTAGTGCAGCACGTCGAGCTTGGTCAGGGATGCACCGGGCGTCGTCGCTGCCTGAAGAACACGGGCGATGGCGCCGGTCCAGACTTCGCAGGCTTCGGCGCACGCGGGATTGGGGTGCGTCGTCTCGCTGCTGCGCCGCGCGAACGCCTGGGCCACCCCAGCATCGCGCCAATACGCTAACGCAACAGGGAGCACCCGCATCAGGCTGCCGTTTCCGCCGCAGCTCTCCCCGCTCATGTTCTCCCGGATACGTGGGAGAGCGATCGCTGCCGCCTCGCTCTTTTCTGCCTGCGTGAGTGTATTTCTACGATTTGCGACTTTCCGCACGAGCTGCCGAATGCCTGCCTTCCGGCGCCCGACAACCTCGTTCCGTGCGTCTTCGTATATGGACAGCGCCCTCTGAGTGGTGTTACCAATGTCGAAGCACTCACCAGTGGCACTCAGCGTCCCAGAGGACCACCATTCAAGATACGCGTCCAGCTGGTCACCCTCGTCGAACGCGCCGACGGTGGCGAGCGAGCGCGCGAGGCAGAGCGTCATGCTCGTGTCGTCCGTCCAAACGCCCGGGGGGAGCCCGAAGTTGTCGTTAGGGAGGAGCGCAGAGATGAAGTCGAAGGAGAAGCGCGGGCGGAATTCGGCTGGGCCGCCGAGCGCGTCGACCATCGCTGTTGCGAGGAGGGACAGCCGGATTTTGGTTTCGGGGGATGAGGGGGTTACCCGCTGTGTGTGCAGAGGCAGGTCGAATGGGAGGGAAGCCATCTCTTCATGGGTGTACGAGAGAGAATGCTGCCATGTAAGATTGATGAGGCAACAGGGTCTATTCGAAACCACTTTTCAAGCCTGTTTTCTTGAAAAGTGGGGCTCAATAGCGATGGCAGTGGATAAAATTCGAAAATAAAGATATATCGAATAAAAAGCGGGGAATGTTTGGTCTCAATTGACAAGACCTTCCCGACACATCAACGCCTCAATACCGCAGAATATTTGCGCGACATTTACCTGGACTCCGCGTCCCACAAGAAAAATGCAGTGGATTTTAAAAAATGTAATGAGATTTATTATGTGCTCAGAACCGGTATCGATTCAGTGAATCCGATATAAAAATCTAATTGGTCGTCTCCGCAGGATAGCGGCGGACCTTCAATCGTCCAGCAGACAACTCACATTCTAGTCGTGTCACGACAGGGCTCCCAAATTGGGACGTCGTGGCAGTCTGGCACTTACATCATTGGCACATCAAAGCAAACTCAGTGAAGATCACCTGAAATTCCCATTTATGGGCAAATCCTGGAAACAATTGCAGTGCATAATTAGGAGGCAACTTGAGCAGAAGTCCTTCCGAATCGTTAGAATATCATCTATAAAGGATTTTGTGTATTTAAAATTGTGATATATATAAGTCTGAAGCCATGTAGTTACAGCTTCAAGTCAGACGGTCATGGCATTAACAAAATATTCTCACGGACCAGCTTGACCTTGCAGCAGTATCTCCTCGCTCAATTTTCATGTTATCATAATTTGGTTTGGCAGAAAGTACCATAGAACACCCTTCTAGCGATTCATGGAAGGGATTAACTTACCAAGGCCTCCTGATTATACAGTACAGTGCATTTGTTTCTAGAATTTGCCTATATTTGGAAGCTTCGCAGAGTTTGTATGGCTGCTACCGTACCAGACCCGGTGCAGCTCTTCGTTTAGAACTTGAATAAGGACGTGAACATGATGTGTGAGGATGCAGAAAGCATCCGCACCGTGAGACTGCAAGTAGCGCCATCTGCAGCAGCCATTGAAATCGTCTGTGTTTGCTCGTGGTGACCCTAAAAATCCGTGATTCAGCATAGCATATGCAACCCGTTTCGAAGGGTGACTGTGATTGTGATGGACGTCGATACTGTGGTTGTTCTGGGTTGCAAACTTAGCAAGACTGCTTGTTGGAGAAAATATATGTGTATGCCTCGACAATATCCAGAATTCTGATCTTCGCCGCGACAGCTACGCCCAAAGAGAACGCCAACGTGAACGCAACCCACGTCGTTGATATTCGCGGCAAGGTTGTATTTTCCGTTGCCCCAGTTGGCCTTAGCCTGTGCCTCAACAAGCGGGAACCCAGCGACTTGTAGTTCATATATTCGTCGTCAGAGAGAAACTCGACTGTATAACAAGAAGACCGCTTACGCGCTTTCATGTCGTCGGCGCTCAAGTTGGAGTACGTTCCGTCGGCTCTCTTCGATCCAGCGGCAGCGTCAGTGTGGTTGACGCGTCCAAGAAATGCGCCGTCCTGGTCGAATGCGAATACACTCCCCGTATCAGGGTCGAAGGCAAGGGCATTAGTACTATATCCTAACCTCCTAATATAAAAACAAAAATTACCTTCACTATCCGAAAAAGATGAGTCATTCAGGTGTAATATTTATACATTGGTTTCCCGGGGGTCTTTCTCAAAGGAGCGCGGAAGGATAAAGGGGGACGCGGACACCAAGGGGCATGAGAGCCATCAAAGTGTATGTAGAGACTTGATACATGGTGAAAGAATGGAAAGGGCGGGAGAAGAACAAACCTGGAGAACAGGAAGAGACGATTACGGTTAACCCAATGACTTGCGCCCAGTTTTGAGTCACGCTCGATTGGCTCAAACACATGCGAAATGCGGATATGTGGGTTTACGAGAGACGATAGCTGCACATGCCATGATAACATCGCTCGTTGCTTGCTGCGTAGTAAACCAGGTGATCATCGGCGTTGGACCAAGCAATGTGTTTTGTTGATGAGATGCATTTGGGAAGAACGGTGGACCAAACGAACTTTGAAAGACTATTCGAACGATCAAACTGAACACCAAAGTCCGGAGGAGGTGGTGGTTGTGAATGTACTTACTTTCTGACTGACTTCAGTTGCTGGTTGCAATCGTCTTGTTGTAATGCAACAAAGGCTTATGTGAACCCTAACCACTCCACTCTGCGCGTTGAACAATCTGATTGATACAAATACGGCATGGGCTCACAGGACGAAAAAATAATACTAATTGATCGTTGACGCTGGAGTTGCTGGAATCAATTGTTATGAATAATTGTGGGTACCTCAAAGACAAGAGGCTTACCGTCAAAACGGAGCCTAAATTCAGGGATGCGAGAGCTCAGTCATCGAACACCGTCCCATCCATTCGCACCCCCATATTTTGCTTTATATCCATCCCCAGCTGCTTCATCTTGCCGGCCTGAACAATTACCAACGTCAGTGGATCTTCGCGGTGAGCCAACGCGCAGAAACATACCTCGATACGTTCATGTTGGACTCTCCGCAGCTCCATCAGCTGCTCCTTGCTAAGGTAGCTCTCGTGCTCGACGACTTTCTTCTTGTGTGCCCCGCTGATAGCTTTCATGTCCGCCTGGGGATCGTACGAATCATCTGGCGGTGGAACGAACTCGCCCTGGCGGAGGGCGGACATCCGGCGGTTGTATGCCTCCATACTGTAGTATTTGTCGTCCGGAAGGGTAGCTGACGGCGCGTATAAGCACGGAAGTACAGGCGGGAGCCACGGAAGAACTCACCTGTATTGTAATCTTCCATGAACCGTGCAAATTCTTTCTTATTTTGGTCCTTTGAGATTGTCTCAGGATTTATTTTGCGCTCCTCTACGAGCCAGGTATGGAATTCTTGGCCCTTCGTGAATATGCTGATATCCTGTTAGAACGTACATTGAATTCGGGGAAGCATAGCACTCACTCGGTTTCCGAGATGATCCCATATTTGCCCCACTGCGACGTGCTTTTGGAGCTAGCTAGCTTTTTCTGGATGTGCCCAGATATCGAAAACTGAAAACGTTAACAGACGACCAGACGTACCCTTTCTTTTTCTCCTTCTTTGCCTTCTTCCTTTCCTTCCGTTCCCGTCGCTCCCTCTCTTCGCTTTTACTCCGCTTGCCGTCCTTATCTCTCCGTTTCCTCCTCTTCCTCGAATCCTCGGACGAGGCACTGGCGACGGACTCGGACCTCCTTCGCCGGCGTCTATCCGAATCGCGCCGGTCTCGGGACCTCGAACGAGAGACAGACGACAGTCTACGGCGCTTGGAGACTGGACTGCGGCTACGGCTTCGACTGCGGCTGTGACTCCGACGATCCCGTACCGGTTCCCGTTCTCGGTCAGTTGGACGTATGGGTGACCGCGATCTCGAGCGTCGCTCCCTGTCGCGGCGGTCGTCCCGACCACGGTCGTCTCTGTGACGGTATTCGGACTCCCTATCATTTGTCCGAGGTCGTGGGCTGCGACGAGAGTCGTCTCGACCTTGCGGCATACTGGGGAAGGTTGGGAGAGGATGCTTGGCACTATTTGCATCAGGGGCTACCGGCCATCACCGAGGTCAAAGCGACCGCTCTCGAGTTAATGTTTCAAGAACTTGAATGGTCAAAAAAGGCAGTTTAATACAAAAGTCCTTCAAATTCCTCGACCGCATTCTCAGGAAGAGCCCCTCCGCCTAATGATCGTACAAGATGCTCTTTCCAATAGCGTGGTCTTCGCTCCCCTTGCATCAACTCCTCGGTAAGCTTCACGGGAACGACGAATGATGGCGCTTGGGAAGGATCTATGGGGTCAATCACTTGACATACAACGCAACTGGAACGAAGTGAAATATGAGCATCATTTATTTTTGCAGACTTGAAGAAGAAAGCATCTCGTACGGTACAGGGTCCGGGGGAACCTCGTGTTCATTTCGAGGTTGACCGTTGACGACCTTCTTGACAGCATTCGACACCGACTCGTCAAGCTACGTGAGGAAAAATGTCAGTACAGAACAGGAGGTTTGATAAGTATCGCGACTGCACCGTACCATTGTTGCCGCCTCTTCCAGTGAGAACACGAAAGCGTTCTCAACTCTGATGAGGTCAGCAAGTTCCGGCGAGCCGATCCATCGAAGATACAAGATAAGGAATTTCTTTTGACCCGCTTCTGGGTCTTCAATGAGGCCGAGGGCGTCGATGGCTGCGGTATAAATGTCATTCAAATACATATTGCGCCAAGACCTCAGCGCTAGAAGGTCCCCGTCAAAATTAGGGAACACCACTGCACATTTTTTGTGAACTTGGACGAGTCAAGGGAGCGATATACCGACATTTGATGGGGGGTGCGGGCTTCTTGGGCCAATCACACTGCGCTAGCAGAATCTCTTGCCAATTCAGAACACCAAATCCGGCTATTCGATATCCGTGCATGTCCTTGGGCATCATCCACGTCTGGAACGTGTTCCGGCCTGCATTTTTGGGGCGAGCTCAAATTTCTATACGGATATTACGGCGGTACTGACAGCCATCGTTACCCGCGTACTCAACGATCTGAAAGGAGATGCAGGTCTCCGACTTGGCTTTTGCGCGCTCTTGACCAATGCGCTGGTCGTTTCGGGGGTCCCCCGCACGGTCCCCATACATACCTTCGTATTGCTCGAATGATATAGGAGCGGCGAACCCAACTGTGTAGCGGTGCTTTGCTCCGGGGGTATCGGTGAGCCCGACGAAGAAGACTAGGTATTGGGGTTGCAATCAGAAAGAGCGGGCGCCGTAGAAGTCGGGACTCGACCATATTCATCGGCGTTCTCAGGGTGGTGACACAGGTCGAGCGCAGAAATGGCGGCGGAAATTAACTTTGGCCTGTTCTTTCTGTCCCAGATTACCATATCTTCGATCGTTTTTTGGGCGCTCTCCGGCATGGTAGACTTCTCCTCTCTGTCCTTGTTGCTAGAGCGCGTAATCGATTAGTGTATTCAGGGCAGCAGCTGTATCGTGTCTCTGTACCATTGAACCTTGTGCCTCGGCCACTGTTGATCCATGTCAGGGCCATAAACTATGACATTCGCCGCATTCGACTCACATCGTCCTTTTGGCACTTGATACTGCAGAAAAAGAAGCGGAGTTAACAGGTGTCCGCTGGATTGAAACTTGTGACATGATGAACCTGCAATACAAAGCAACACCCTTCCCGGCGACTGAGCAGCGGCTGCACGCCCTCAATTTACCTCCCCATTCTGATTTCCTATGCCCACCAAATTTAATCGAAGCCCCACGGAGCTCGAGATCGCCTACTTGTTGGTACACTTCACAACCAATACGAAGTTTCAGTGAGTTCGGCTGCTGTTGATCGGCTAGGTCTACATACCGGAAAGTATGTGCATTCGTATACAGTTTGATTAGAGTACTTAGGTTTCATGATTGTACATAGCACAACGAGGTCAGAAATGGTGCCGTAGAAGTAAGGCACCGGAAGAGTTGCTTTGACTTGATGATTTGTGTTTGGATCACACACCTTTGCTCTCTTTCTCTTCCTCCATCTTCCAATCCTTTTTATATTGTACGAGGATGGCCTTCGGTCCGCTACTCTGAGGGTCTTTTTCAATAGCGGCTCACTTTGGACCCCGAAATTGACTAGTGAGCAACTGAACTTGGATGTAACTGAATGGGGGCGAAGTTGATGGCTTGTGATGGCCAATCTCTACGATGCTCTCGGAGTCGGCTGCTTACGATTCTGGATGTTTAACAATTTAACAATGTGATATTCGTCTACGCAAAAAATGCTTAGGTACGGGTACCTCGACGAACCCAAATGAGGTAGGAAAGTATCGTAAGAGTCGTTAAGCCGTGATAGTCATGAATGCCGCTCGAGCGGCGGCAAGAGGAGAAAATATAACGACGGTGATGTGGTGGTTGAATGAACAAGTGTTCACGATGATGCGCGCGCTGCCATTGTCCGCTGGATGCTCCCAAAAATTCTTCCCGCCAAGCGAATTGCGTTCGTATGCCAATCTGCTGATAGATGGCTCGCTAATTTCCGTCTCTTCACGGTGTCCGGGACCATTTCGCGTGTAATGTGGTCACCGATGCGCGGGATCCGTCCCAGGTAATACTGTGAGATTTTTAGCGGCCAAACAGCAGCGTTGTCAACAAAAAGGGACTTGGCTGCGTTCAAAATCGGGCGCTGGTCCTCTTCTCTCAGTATACCCGCCTCAACTAATTTCCGCTCCGAGACTTCTTCTCCCGCAGCACATCGCCACTCTTCAAATTCCGGGCAATCCACAAAGATGTGGTGAACGCTTTCCACCGCGTCACAGCCCAGTCTACACATGCAGGAAGGTAGTTTGGATCTCGGCAGCTGTCCGGATCGTGCGTTTGCCTGGCTTGATCCGACTACTCCCACTCAAGGCCGCTGATTCCGGTTCAACGTTTCTGATCTTAACCAACATCTTCGAATTCCTCAACTCTCTTCCTATCCGTCGAGGATATTGCATACAAGCAGCTTCAGTCGTACCCATGATGTGGTGGGATGCGCTTCTATCTCCGCCTTTATCACCTCTTGTTGCACATTCCAAGTACCTCCACCGATGGGCATCTTTTGGTGTACTCGCAAACGCTCCTATCTTTGTCAATCAAACTCGCCTTCCTTCCAATCAAGGGCAGCATTTGGTAAGTGTGCCTAGCGCTTAGAAGTGAATATGGTCACTTGGAGAGTTCATACAGAAATTGAAAAGCCTCCTTTGGGTCTGTCGCATCCAGGTAGCCATATCGAGCCTGAATTGATGCCTCAAAGCGTTAATCAATGTGCGTCTCCCGACTCTGAGGTCGCTATGACTTTGTCACGGAGCGGCAACCCCAATTCTCACCCACCTTTCTTTAGGCGTGCCGTCATGAGGCTCCACAAAATTTCTCGGCGTGTCGTAATATTCGGCACTCCTTGGAAACTCCAGCACATGCCTCTCCCCAAGACTGGCTGTCCTGTCCCATCCAGCGAAACTCAATCCACTTAAGTCACCCATAGGCATGTCGCAAGTGGCACTAGTGGTCTATTAGGCTGGCCGCCTCAAGGCTGTCCTGCAGTACTTACTTGCAACACGTGTACTCTCTCACCATACTCCATCGGTATCGTCTGACGAATTAATCTACCTACTTAGTGTGATGTGGTCATACAACCCGCGCGGTGAAGTTGTGAAGTTTGGACGGAGTTACATACTACTTTTTTTTCTGGCTTGACGGATGCAATGAGGCTTGAATTGGGCACATAGCACCTAAGATCAAGTTCGGCACATTCCAAAACGAGCCTAAGAGACCTTGTTCGGACAGTCACGGCGCCATGGCCATTCAGTTCCTGAGGCATCCTATTCACTCACGGCCTGATCACTAACTCCATCACGGCGTTCTTTCAGACCTTCGCGAAGGTTGGCCGTTCGTTAAAGTGCGGTCGTGTACAGCAGTTAGAACAAGCTGTCTTTGTCCTGCGACTCTACTAGCCAACTTGAAACTCTTGAAATCTCTGTACTATGTCTGATATTGCGAATCTTCCTCTGGCAAAAGAGCTCTACGAAGAACTGGGGGCTTCTATTCGAGGTCAAGTCCACTTGCGCGGCCAGTCCGAGTACGTCCAGATCCTCGATATTATGGCTTGCTGAATGGCGGTAATTACCTCTCCAGCTTTCTTGAATACTCCAGCATATTCAACGGGAATGTTGTCACGGTCGCCAAGGCCGTGGCCTGCCCGCTTGACGCGGAAGACGTTAGCAAGTCCGTCGTTATTCTGCTCATGGTGTTTCAAGTGCAGTCTGACACTTTTAATAGGATCATTTTATTTTGTTCCAAATATTCTCTATCCCCTTCAGTTAAAGCTGGTGGGTATGGCACAGCTGGGTGGGCCATCGGAGGTACAACCGTCTCTCTTCGTTTCTGTACGGACGACTAACGATTACAATTTTCACAGGGGACATCATAATCGACGTATCCAAGCTCGTCGAAGTCGACATCGAGGCCCCTCTTCCAGGAGGCGGCTACACCAGTCTCAGAGACCAAGATTCTGCCAATAAACGTAAGGATAGCGGCCCCTCTGGCAAGCGTCGCCGCGAGGAGGACTCCGCGCTGCGTTTCTATGACTCGGCTTCAGAATCCGTAGCCAATTTTCTGCGCGGGCCGTATCAACCTGGCTGGGACCTGCCTCAGCCCGTCCGCAGGCGCATCGGAGAGCCGCTCCTTCCTGAACCTCGTGCGCGCCACATATCCATCGAATCCGGCGGATCGGACTCGAACTCGGACGAGTCGGCGCCCGCCAGCTCAACTCGTTCTCATTCCAACTCCACTGGGGCGACCTCTCCCTCTCCCGGACCGTCCTCAAGCAGCCCCGCACCGAGCCGTCCAGTCGTGGGCGGCGATCCCTTTGGCTACCTTGACACGGCGAGCAACTTCCCTCCGGCGGCCCCGCCCAGCGTGGCCCAGTCGGCGTACAATCCGCTCGCCACCGATTCTTGGGGCCCGCGTTCAGGGGTCCTTCTTGCCAATGCGAGTCTTCCGCCAGTGCCGTTGAACCTCGCGTCGCAGGCCGAACCGATCTACCCACATGCCTACGTTGCTTTTGGTGCAGGGATGCGCCAGATGGAGATCGACACCTACACGGCCAACCACCAGCTCGAGGCGCGCTCTCTCGCAGGGCCTAATACCACCATTCCTTACCATGTCCCGTTGTACGTCCAGTGCTTCACATGCCTCAGGTATCGAATTATTAATCTGCTCCTGTCAGTTCTGCCCACCCAGTGGGGTCTGCGGTCATGCTCCTGTCAGGATTTGGTTTCTTGAGTCGTCTGCACGGTTTGAGCATTGACAGTCTTGTCGAAGTATGTCCGCGATTTTGCCCTCTGTCATCTCGTCCCTTGCTGATCCACTGATTTACCCAGGTCGAGATGGTCTTGGCAGACGGCCGCATTGTCATTTGCAATGAGAACGAAAACCCAGGTAAATCGACTACCTAACCTTTTTTATCCCATGCAATTAATCTTTTCTCGATCCAGATCTCTGGTGGGCCTTGCGAGGCGCCGGCCCTGCCCTAGGCGTCGCGACCAGGTACAAGGCGAAGGCATTCCCGGTGCCTGTGGTGTTCGCGGGCAACTTGCTCTAGTACGTCCTCGCGTCATCCCAGCCACATCTTCATCTCATCGCCAACTTCCGCTACAGCCGCTTCCACCGCGCCACCGCCCCGTCGCTCATCCGGCACTTCCGCGACTGCGTCAAAGGCGCCCCGCGCGAGCTGTATGCCAACGTGCTTCTCACCGCGGGGCCGGAGGGCAAAGACTCGCTCATCGTGGTGCAGATGTGCTACATCGGCCCCAAAGAGAAGGGGCAGGAATATCTCCTCGCGCTTTCCTCCTGGGAGGGCGAGCGCTGCCTCCTCAACGAGGTTAACGAGAAGAGCTTCCTGCACCAACAGGACAGCATCGCGCAGGTCCTGCGCGGCAAACGTGCGTATCGTGTCCCCTCGCTGTTGTCTGCACAATTCAACTCTCTCGACAGCTGGCAGGCAGTGGTTCATCCGCTCTGCGCTCATCTCGTCGCTCCCCGACGAAGTCGTCAACCAGACCGTGCTTGAGTTTGCCGACACGCCCGTGGGCTGCAGTGCGTTTTACCTCCCGTGCTCCCTCCATCAACTGGTTGCTGATGCTGGATTTATCATGCAGCCTGGCTCTTTGAGCTCGCCGGCGGCGCCATCGTCGATTTCGAGGACAACTGTGTCCCCAAATCGCAGCGCGAGGCGTCGTTCACGATCGCGGCGCTACATCAGTGGGAAATGACGATTGACGACGATCGCTGCATTGACTCTGCTGAAGAGGCGAGTACCGTTCCCTTTTGGTCTTATCTTCAGCGCGCTTAGTCAATATGTTTTTCGCCAGTGGATCGCCCAGACGGTGTCGCCCGTGCAGACCGGCGGCCCTTTCCCTAGTGTAAGTCGTCGCCGCCTCTCTGGCGTGCTACCGTGCTGATTATTTTTGATGCTTTGCAGTTCCTCGGGCGCCATGAACCGGCGGAGCGCACCATATCGTGCTACGGGAACAACTGGGCGCGGCTGTGCGATGTCAAGAAGCAGTACGATCCCAAGAACCTCTTCCGAAATTCTATGTGGCCGCTGGACGCTAACATGCAGCCCGTCGATCCGCGCACGCACGAGCCGCCGACACCAGGACACCTTAAGTTTGGGCATTGAGATCAATGGAGATCTTGAGAGTGCACTGCCTCTCCACTTCTTGGGTGTGCGAATGGCTAGTTGTGTTACGCGCATGTACGGTACTACATATCTACGTTTGTATGGTGGTTTAAGATGTCAAGAAGGAGGGGTATACAGGCTGAAAAAATGTATATATGTTACATTGCGCTCCACACGACAACCAGACAGAAGTGAAGAAAGAAAGCACGGTTTAGTACAACAACAAAACCCAAGGCTAGTACAACAACGATTAGTAGTCTATTAGTCTGCGGAGAGAGGCGCCAGGAAGCTCGCCAGCGCCCAGCCAATCTCGCCGGCGGCGTCGCGGCAAAGCAGCAGGCAATCCTCGCCGTCGTCGACGTACAGCGGGAGGCGCGGGTGCGTGCTGGGGTGGCCCGCCTCGTGCAGCACGCCGAGCAGTGCGTGCTCCTCGAGCGCAAAGAACGGGAAGCCGAAGTACGAGACGGCCGCGGGGGGCGTGCACGGGTGCACGGCGCGACACGTGTACTGCGCGGGGGCGGCGAGCCACGTAGAGCGCCGCGAGGTGAAGTCGTCCCCTGCGTTAGTATCGAGCTGGGACGGAGACGGTGGCCGCCGTGACGGGGAGCGCGAGCGCGGGAAGGCGGAAGGCGGATGTGGCGCCGCGCGCGGGTAGGCGTACGTGGGTTGCGGGGGGTCAATCGAGGCGGAGCGGCCGCGCGAGGACGGCGCGGCGGCTCGTGGCTTGCATTCGGATTCGAGTTGGTAGTCGAGTTGGTGATGTCGCTGGCACGGCGCACAACGCCGAAGCGACCACGTCCCTCGTCCTCGGCCTGGGGTTTCGTCGACTTCGGCTTTGTCTTGACAGTGCCATACCCGGCACTCTCGAGGAGCGCTATGCGCGAGCTGGCGAGGGAGCTGCGTGGCGACGGATCCGCGCTATTGCTGCTGCTACCGCTCTTCTTCTTCTTTTCCTTGTCTTCGCGCTTCTTCACCTTCTCTGCCTCCTTCTGCCTCTGTACTTCTGCCGCCGGGCGCGCTCCCGCTCCTTCTCACGCGCTTTCTCCTCCTCGCGCGCGGGGTCCTTCACCTTCTTCGGCGGCGGGATCATCCCTCCGTAGTCGCCCCATCCGATCTCAGCGACATACTCCCCAAACTCCGCCTTCCCCTCCTTCACCGTGTGCGCCGTCTTCGTCGTTTGCGCCGCCGACGGTGCAGGACTCTTGTTCCGCACACTCTTCGGCTTGCTTCTCCCATTCACGTTCCACCCACTCGCCGACGACCCATTCCACCCTCCCGACCCCGACCCGTTCGCGGACACCGCATCGCTCCCGCCCCGCGGACGCCCCGGCGACAGCGGATACGGCCCGCTCACGTGTGGCGGCGGCGGCGGCGGGCGCTGTTTGTGGTGCGGATCCAGCGCCCCGAGCATCACCGCCGTGACCGCGACGTTCGTCCCGCTGTTCTGCGGGCGCCTCGGCTCGAGCGACGCAAGCACGTTCGCGACCTGGATCGCCTTGGCGCTGCTCCCGCTCGTCCCCCCGCTGTGCACGCTCGCGGAGCTCCCGCTCTTGCGCTCGTAGTGCGGCGACGGCGGCTGCCCGTACGGCAGCGACGTCGGGCTTTCCACGATGTACGAGCCCGACTGCTGCTGCTGCGCGGGGCCCTCCGCGAGCCCATACGCGTGCGCGCGCGCGAACGCCTCCGCGGGCGTCAGGTTATTGGGCGACTGCGGTGCGGCGAGCGAGAGGGAGAGCGGCAGTGGCTGGCACACATTCAGCGTCTTCACGACCTGATCGACGTCGCCCCATCGCGCGCGCCACACTGCCTCGGTCTCCGCGCCGCCGCCGTTGCGCTCGCCGTCTACGCGGAGCATGTCCCAGAGGCCGGCCCAGGCGTCGCGCGCGTCGGCGAAGAATGCGGCCTGGAGCGCCGCCAGGCGTCGTACGAGGGCAGCGAGGCCGCGATGGAGGAGCGCGAGATACTCGGGGAGCTCGGCGGCGAGCTGAACGCGCAGGGCGAGGTAGTGGGCAGACGCGGTGAGGAGCGCGGGTGGGGGCCGGTTCTTTGCGCTCAAGGGCATGGTGAGGAGGTGGTGATGGAGGGGCGCGTGCTCGGCCATGCTGGCAAGGAGCTGGCGGGCTGGGCGGCGCTAGCGAGAAGGCGGGCGAGAGGTGTTAGGAGGTCGGACGCCAGCTGCGGGAGGAGGGCTGCAGAGCGCGGGAGGAGGGCAGAGGTGAGTGTCGCGAGGAAGGCGTCGAACGCCTCAGAGCGGACGGTAGCAGACAACCCGATGGCGGCGGCAAAAGAGCGGGCCCAGGCGAGCAGTGCACGGGCGGCGACGTCGGCTCCGCGTGCCCAATCCTGGGCACCCCGGGAAAGCTGCTGAGCAAAAACGTCTATACGGGCGAGCTCTGCGGCCATACGATCGACGCGCGCGGCCTCAGAGTTGACGTCGGCGGGTGCCCTGAAGGACTTGATGCGAAGGACCGTGGGTGGCTTCTTTGGCGCGGACAGGACCTCCTTCACAACCTCGGCTCGCCGCCGGCCCTCATTGACGGCCCGCGCGACTTCCTCCATAGCCGCGCGCGCAGAAACCAGCGACGGTCGATCAGGATGAGTCGCCGGTGTTGCATCGATGATGGCGGCTAATAGTAACGAATATTTTAAGAGTCGTTGCACCGGTTTGATCAACAGAGAGGCGAGATCCCAGGCATGCGACAGCGAGGCAGCGGCGTCTCTAGTCTTTGCAAGATATTCTGTGAGTTCCGGAGTCGATGGTAATGCCGTTAGATGCGCCAATGCAGAGGGGTGGCGGGTAATATACTGCTTGTACGGGGCCTCCAATTCAGGTGCGAGCTGCATTAAAAGCTCGCCCACGCGGTCGTCCGTGGCATCGGCCGAGTCCAGCGCCGAGCCCATCGCGTCCTCTAGTGCGTCGCAGAAAGAGTCGGAAATCGTGGCGAGGTCTGCGATATTGTTGAAGATGATCTTGACGTCCTCTGCTGTCATTGGACCTTGTGCTGGAGGGGCGTCTAGGTTCATAGCAGCACAACTTCAAGGATAAAGGCACGCACCCAGCGGGATATGTACCTCGAGGACTAGTGCCAGGTCCGACGCATATGCGCGCTCGCTGGATAGCAACTCATGGAGGGCGTGCTGCCTCTTGGAAAAGGCCGGCTCGACCACTGGCCGCGGAGGTGGGCGCAGTGGAGAGCGCGGCGGCGGGACTGGCGGCGGGGGGTCCATCGAGGCTCAGGGCAAGCCAAGATCAGGCACATGATCCCGCCCACGCATGTATACTGATTTGGAGTTGCTCAATTGGTTTAGCAAAATTACATACACGGAACGGCGCGGAATCCGGATAGATTCCAGGCTCATATATGGGCAAGGGATGTAAGCGAACTAGTTTTACTGAATTCATATGAGGATCAGAACAAAATAACAGAAACCGGTACACGTCTTGCGAGTGATATGGGACGATGTCAAAAGATTGAATTACACTTAGTCTCTAGAAAAAGTTGGAACACGCCGAGAAGGGCGGCTATAAACGAGGAGCTATGCGTGTTCTTGACGGTTGACCGGAGTTGAGTACCGAGGCCTGGGGACCGAGTTCCGAGGGAGCATAGATGAACGATAAGTAATTATAATGATTTGATATCGAGATCTGGAGACTCACCCATTTGAATGCAATCCTTGTACAAGTGGGAACAAGCTCACGGCCCCTAATATCACGGAGTTGAGGGCGATGCTTCTAACATTTTTTTGGCTGTCTTCCCCGGTCTCAAAGGAAGTAGCGCCGAAGATCCGAGTACCCCAGACGAGTCCATATTCAAACACTACCAAGATCGCTGCAGAGACACGTCATCGCAAGAGACTAGCGCCTGGCATAAGCTCGAAGCCGATCCCAGTCGAACACGAGCTGAGTCTAAGGAATTCCAGAATGCCTGGAATATGTAGTAAGCTTGGAGCTACGTCTATGAACTACAATCCATACGAACAGGGACAGGAAGACGAGTCAGTTTCTCTTAGAAGGGATGTTTCTGAGATGCTGGACTTGCAGGTCTTGTTAACGCGCCTGTACTATGGAATTCGAAATGAATAGGATTGAGTGTCGGAGATACTGCAGCCGGGACGGAGCTCGTCAGATCAGCTCGTGCGGAAATAGAACGCAAATTGGAGGAGGAGGGAAATTCCCACCGCACAGTCACGACTGCGAGTGGTCGGAAACAAAAGATGGTGGTTTGAAACAACACACGTGGTGGTCGGCTCAGCGGCCCGAAATTTTCAACTGTCAACAAACATCAACAATATGGTTCAACTTCGATGCACTAAATAACCCTAGTACCATCGCCGAAAGAGCGCGAATGCATGTGATGACGTTTGTTTAAGGATTTACAACGTGGGTGGTTCATATCTCCTTGGTGAGCTATGTGATTCCTTTCGGAGTAGGTGGACTCGATTGCACTACGGATGAGCAATGTCCCCGTCTTGACGGGTGAGACGGGTGCCGCATACGGCAGACCGTAACGGATCATGACTTCCCAAATATCTTTTTTTGCCGGCCATCCCATTCAATGAGTGACCGCTGACAGCGGTCAACGGGTTGGGGCGAATTTGGGGCTTGATTTCCCACTTTAGGGGCTGAATCCGATGCTCTGTGCATCTATGTGGGTTGGAGCAGAGGTGTGTGTTGGAAAGATTCGAGTGGAAATGTAAATTCGGTGAACAGAGGGACATTGATGAAAAAAACTCTAGTTGATGGGACACGGTTGCATGCTGAATATAACACTCATTCAGTTAGGTTGGTCAGCTGGTATAGTCTGGCACTGTGCAGCGAGTTTTCTGTCTGTATATATGTCATTTTCTACCTCAAAAGCTCGACACCTTCCCGCTGGAAAGCCGTTCCGCATTTTAATTTTTTATGGCCCTCTTTTCTGCCGTCCAACACCGTCTCGGGGCCGCTGGGAAGCCAAAGACGGCTGGGCAGCAACGAGCCGTACCCACGTCGGCCTGAAAAATGACGGCCCGGTTGACACGACGGTGACTGTGCTCAGCCCTAAAATGCACTGCCAGTGGGCTGTAAATCTAGAAGGAGAGATGAAGCCAGAAAAAATCAATACAGCGATTTGCATACAACTTCATCCCTGTTTGGCCCTGTCTACAGCCGAAGCGTGCATGAACACGAGAATAAAAGGCACGGAAGACTTGAGACGAGGAAGCTCGTGGAACGGATGCTGAATCGCTACACGACCTGGTCGGTTGGACGAGAATTCGCAGTCAGAATTAGCATGTTAACCGTCGGATAGTCGCTCGGAACTTGAAGACAAGGGTTTTTGCAAGACTACCCGGGCCTGAGATCCGAGTTTGGTACTGTTTTTCTTGGTTCAATTCGACAGGGAGTGTGACGCGTGACTTCTTGGACAATTCGGCAGGTCCGCAAATTCACCGTGACCGACCGAAAAAATTCGACAACTGGACCGAAAATTTCGCAAAATTCGAGCTTTTTTGCAGATTTCGGGCACCGAATTTCTGTCTGTGACGCCAGACCAATTCAACAACCGCCTTGGTGACGCGTGACACCGAACCAAAGTTCCGCATCGACAGAAGGCGTTGTTTGGCTACACCATTGATCGGAATATTCAGTCCGTATCCGACATCAGTGCCAGTGTCTGACACCCCTATTCGCATCTCTCCTCCTCTCCTCCTCCTCCTCCTCTCTCACCCACTCTGACAAAGGCTGTCCTCGTTTCCCCTGGAAAAGAAAACCAGAAACTGGCCATAAATTCCCCCACTATCCGTGCGCTCGACTCCTTCCAAAAGAAGCAAGTTGTCCCTGATACCAGCTGGGACGACGCGGATTGGGTGGAAATGAGACAGGATGAAGATGCTGTCGTATTTCGACGAGACCGGCCGGTCGAGCGCGACAGAAAGCTTAAGGTGACGTGAGTCTGCTGCCAGTTCTGTTACCTATCACAATTTAACCAGCCACTCATAAATCAGGACAATCAACTTACGTGATGATGTTCAGAAGTTGTGGGCGGCGCTAGAAGCCCAGGGGGATGTGGCTGCCAAGGAGCGCGAGACCGCTGCCTGGGAGCGCGAGGCCACTGCGGAAGAAATGTGTAAGGAGCACAAGGTGGCTGCTAAGGAGCGCGAGGCCATTGCGGAAGAAATGCGTAAGGAGCACAAGGTGGCTGCTAAGGAGCGCGAGGTCATTGTGGAAGAAATGCGTAAGGAGCGCGAGGTGGCTGCTAAGGAGCGCGAGGCCTTTGCAGAAGAAATGCGTAAGGAGCGCGAGACAGCTGCCCGGGAGCGCGAGGCCGCTGTGGAAGAAATGCGCGCACGTGTAGCCGATGCCGAAGCAAGCTCCATCTTCCTGTTAAAGGTACATATTGACGACATCGACCGGAAGCTCCCCGACATGGAGGTGGTTGAAGAGTACAAAGTTGTGTCACTGCTTCTGCGAGGTATGTTGTCATTAACGCCTTCATATTACTGAACTCAAATTGCATGCGGTCTGCAGGGTTGAATGATAGATTATTTGATGTCAACCGGAGGGACCAGGCGGTCACACAGGCGGAGAAAGATGTCCTCAAGAAGCATAAACTGCGCTACAGTGAGTCCGCAATATTTTTTCGTTCAACAGTGCTTGACTAGTGCCTCAACAGTAACCCACCTGCTGACTTTCTGTCTGCCACCAGCCACAGGAAAGCAGAAGCTGATAGCAGCCTTTGAGAAGGCAAAGGGCCTCCTGACCACTGAGGAGTGGGATCTTTGTCTGATTCTTAATGGACGCCTCACGGAGCTTCGTGTTCCACAAAATGCTCTCCAGCACCCCAGACCGGATCGAGAAGCAGTCTGCAAGCAGATGGAGGTGGTGGCCCCCACGCACACAGTCACTGTTGCCAACCTGCTGGCATCCAACCTACAGCAGATGCGGACAGCTGAAGACACCGATAGGAGACTCATAGTAGATGCCAGCGAGTACCATGGGCCAGCAGAGGAGCGGGCGTTGAGGGCAGAGTTAGTGGAGGTGTTGAGGAGGCTTGAGGCACGTCAGGCTGAAGATGTCAAGACCGGCGCCAAGCGGCGGCGTTCTGACTCAGTATTGTAATGTATGATTGTGCAAGCCACATATTCCTGTACTCCAAGTTCTACCATCTTGTCCAACACTATTCAAATTTCAGCCACATCCTCACCTTGTCCTTTGCCCTCATACCACGGCACTTGCAGCATTATACTTTACCTGACATATGCAGCAGGCCAAAGTTTTGCACTCCCTCACCAGTGGGTGTGGATACAAGCACTAAAACAATTCCATGAATTCGGAACGTGAACTACGAATGGCGGCGGAGTGAGAACCATACGACGGGGGTGTGGGTTCCGCGATATGTGCTTGCAGGACGATCCGGCGCTCCGCACAAGAACCCGCGCGAGATACACGGAGCAACGGTCAAGCTCGCACATCGGTGCCTCATCGTTGAGGTGTCGGCCCTGAACGTCCTAGCCTAGACGTAGCTGGGACGATGATTGAATACGCAGTTTCCACGCGGAGGGTAGGCAATCTGAAAGCCAGATACAGTAGCTGCAATCGGTGTATGAGAGGCGAATCGGTGTCGACCGCCGAGCTTGCCTCTCTATAGACAGATCCGAATCGGTCAACAGTCCAGAATTGGTAGATAATAGAAGCACGCGCTAGCAGCAAATACTGGCAAACTGGGCTCAGGGATCAGGGAGCGTTTTCCGACTTTTCGTGTAGGGCACCATAGTGCGTTATATTCGTATGCATCGAGCCTCAGCACAAGCCATAGTTCCTGAAGTCCAAGCCTTTGAATCGGCGAAAGAGCACACAGCAAGTAAGTAGTTTCCCTCAGAGTCCCTGAGGCAGCCTGAGACGTCAAAAACTGCACCCAAGCTTCCGTGCCTTATAGGATAACGATGTCTTGAGGCACGAAGGTTGAACACTATCCACCGGCCGCTTCTAGGAGACTAATAGCAAGTCCTTTTCTCTGCAGAATCTGGATCGAAGTTTCGGTCCAAGTCAATTAGCGACTGGTGGAGTTCGAAGACGGCTCATAAGCTCACCGCCGGCTCGGCCCATTGTGGTCTTGAAGCTCGAAGAGCCGATGTTCGATGAAGAGCATGCGCAGCACTTGACTCTATCCTCGCTGTCATAGTGGAGGCCAGTAAAAGTCTTATCCGTGCGAATGTAGGACCACCGCAGTAGGATCTTCCGCAGCGTACAATCTGTTGATATATGCCCAAGATATCCCCTCCCAGTGGCCAGAGAATTTTTGATTTTTTTCCAAGGCAGCATGATGAGGGACGAGTTGGAACCCAGTCACCACGGTCCGACGTCGACTGACTTGTTTTCTTTGGACCCACCAGGTCCCGTGTGTCGTCGACGTCGATAAGTGAGACAGGAACGCCGGCCAACCACGGCGCAGCTGTCCGCAGCTGGGAGCATATGGTCAAGATCAATCAGCAGGATAGACGCGTTGTATATAAACAGCGCTGCTTGGCGCTGGACGTCATCTCCTCCGTCCGCGCGCCATGATTATCACTGAGGACATCCCAAAATCCCCGTCAAGGCCACGACGCCGCTGCTCGCCGGGCCTGGCGGCTCCAGCGTCCCCCCCCGTACGCGCCGCGCGAGCCGGGCCCGACGCCAGTTGGCGCCACGCTGTCGTATTCAACAACAGATCGGGCCGTGTACGGCCAGCTGCGGCGCCAGTCCGCCGCGCGGCGGTTTTTCGTCGCCTTCCTGGTCGCCCTCGGCATATGGCTGCTCCTCTCCACATTGCTCGGCAGCATCGTCGATCTGGCGAACGGCGGGATGGTGAGTAGCACGTTGGGAGCTGCATGGTCGTCGTCGTATATGATGAGCAGTACTCTGCACAGATCCGCGAATACGGGAGCTACCCCATCCCGGCAGGGGTGACGCTGGACGAGTGCGTCTCCGACGCTGAATGGGCGCAGCACAGTGCGGCGTCCGGGTCGTACCCGTACTCCGCGACCACCACCTTCGAGCTGCCAGTGCCGGCCGAGACGCTGCTGCTGCTCTCGCACGGCGCGCTGTCCGCGGGCAACCTCAAGGTCTCGACGTCCCCAGAGCTGATCAACACCACGCGCGTCCATGTCACGGTGCAGTACTACAGCGTGGCGTCCGCCGTGCAGCCAAGGTCTGCGCGATCACGCGCGCGAGCGGGGAGGCGGGCGTGGGCATCTTCGTGCGTGCCCCGCAGTGCGCGCTGTATATCTAACTAACAACCGCCGCGTATGCAGACGCCGACGAACTGGCGGCAGCGCTCGCGCACCGACCGGCTCTTCTTCACCGTCGAGCTCGTCCTCCCGTCTGCCGCGGCACCACTGTACATCAACGCCCTGTCCACGGACGTCTCGAACTTCTCGCACGACCTCGACCCGTTGATGGGCATCATCAAGTTCGGCGCCGTCGCGCTGAAGGGCTCCAACGGGCACATCGACATCAAGGTACTACTCTCCACTCGTACTCGATATCCTCGTCGCTAACACATCCACAGACGCTCAGTGCTGAAGACGCGACACTGACCACCTCCAACGGCTACATCTCCGCCGGCGTGCGTATACGCCTCCACCGTGACTCCCCGCCATCCAGCTAACCAGCCCCCACCGCCAGGTTCTCGCCGCGCCCTCTGCCATGGTGCGCTCCTCGAACGGTGGCATCTCCGGCACCTTTAACACCTCCGCCCTGCTCGACCTGCGCACGAGCAACGGCGCGATCGCCGCCGCCGTCGGCGTCGACGGCAGCACGAGCACATCCGCGCACCCCGCGCGCGTCATGCTGCGCACCAGCAACAAGTGCGCCTCACAAAATCCCGAGATTCCCATAGCTGACTAACCAACTGCGCCACCCCCTACGTAATAGCGCCCTGCAATCCACGCTCGACCTCCACACCTCCACCAACAGCGGCGGCGTCTTCGCGCTCACCGCGGACACCTCCAACGGCCGGCTCGACACGCACATCGCGTCCCTGCCCGCCGACAGCACGTTGCGGGCCGCCGCGCGCACGTCCAACGCGCGCGCCCTGCTCGCCCTCCCGCGCGCGTTCGAAGGCGCGTTCAGCGCGCAGACGTCGAACGCGCAGCCGAGCGTGCAGCGCGGGGAGGAGGAGCCGGACCCGGCGGGGCGCCGGCGCGTGGTGGAGACACAGATGGTGGGGAAGCGCGAGGTGCGGGGGAACGTCTATTGGGAGCGGGGGAACCGCGCACGCGGGGAGGCGAGTGTGCGGACGTCGAATGGCGGGGTTACGATCATCCTTTGAGGAGCCGACGCCGTTTGTCCATGCCACCTTACTTGACGCAGCGGCTTTCGAAGCTGCCCACCTTCATTGAACTTTCTGTATTTTAGCGTCATCTAAGCTATGCTGTCCATCTCCACTTTGTACTCAATACACCCATACCCACCAAAAAGCGTTCGTGATCGGAGTGCGGAGCAGAGTGTTGAGAAAAGTCGCATTGGCCCGCGTGTATCTGCCCGAAATAAATATCCTCGAGTCTGCACATATATGCCCAGCAACCGCGTCATCAAATCAACGTCCCTGCATCTGGACCCACCTCAAACATCCTTCCGCCCCTCCTGCGCCACCGCCACCGCCCCAGCCCAGCAACGACAGTACTCTCAAACTCCACCCGCCCACTCGCCTTCAGGCGCGCGACAAGCACGTCCCCGAGCGCCGTCGCGGGCGTGAGCACGCCGCCGCGCCGCGCGAGCGGCGGCAGTGCTTCGGGGGGCGTCAGCGCGAGCGCGAGCGCGGCTTCGGAGATGATCACTGCGGGGGGGGTGAGCGTCAGCGTTTGGCGGGGGGAAGGGGGGGGGGGAGGAGGAATAAGGAGGGCGGCGCACCAGAAGTGAGCGAGTACCCCGGGTCGCCCGCGCCCTGCATGGTGGTCTTGACCTGGATCGGCGGGTGCGCGGACGTGGTGAGGTTCGTCACCTTCATGAAGCCGTTCTTCCGGACCCTGGGTGTGCGTGTGTGCATTCGTCAGTCGTCAGTGGCGAGCAAGCAGGGATTAATTATTTAGCACGGACGATTCGGACGGGCCCTCGCCGGGCTGCGGGAGCACCTTCTTCAGCAGCCAGCGGAGCTGCGGGCGCACTCGTCAGCGAGCGCTATGCATCGGCCATGTAGCACGCACCGGAGAAATCATCATGCACCCAAAGCTCACCACGAGCCCAAACGTCACAACAAGCGCGCTCACCGCGCCGCCCGTGACCATGAACTCGTCGTACGTGAACGCCGGCCCATAGCGCACCCTGCGTCGGCGTGCGCCTCGAGGAGCCCCCACGTGCGCTGCACGACCGCGCGGTTCGACGGCCGCATGAAGAAGAACGCGCCGACGAGCGTGCGGCGCGTGTCGGGGAGGACGAGGCGGTAGATGAGGGGCGGGCGCGGGGACGGGCGGCCGAGGACTGTTGTGTGGGAATTGATTTAATTATGATTACTTGATGATAGGAAGAGCGTACCTGGGCTGAGCGAGTAGTCCGCGGCGGCCTCCGCGCGCTTGTCCGCGGGCATCTGCTCGATTTGCGTGATGGCGGTGGCGACCGTGCCACCAGAGAAGCCGCCCCGAAAGGCGTACGCGGTCACCGACGTGTCGATGTCGAGCGGCGTGCCGGATATCGCATGCAGCGTCTGGCTGGCGAGGTACGTCGTGATGTCGGCGGGGACGGAGTCGAAGCCGCACGACGGGACGATGATGGCACCCGTTTTCGTCGCGGGGTAGTCGCACCTGTTATGCGGACTCAGCGTACGCATAGTCGGAGGATGGCGGCGAGCGGACATTATTATTATGCGCTTTATCCATTCAGTCTCGCCGGTGAGGTCGACGTCTGCGAGAGAGTCAGGAAAAGGGGCCCGGTGCTGCGAAGACGTACAGTGCACGCCGTACTTCACACACGCTCTGCGTGCGCACCGTCAATACAACCCAGATGCACGGGGAGAACAACTGACTTGACGACGGGCGTCCCCCACGTCCAGAACGGCCCGACGGTATTCAGAACGACTCGCGCACTGCGCACGGCGTCCTCGACCTGCTCCGCGCGCGTGACGTCGACGACAAGGAGCGTCACGCCGCTCCCGAGCTCGCAGTCAGCCACGAGTGCGTCGAGGCGGGCCTTGTTGCGCGCGGCGAGCGTCAGTGTAAAGGACGCGCGCTCGCGGTGGGTGCAGAGGTATTGCGTGATGAGGCGCCCGGTGAAGCCTAATTCTCTTCAGTATTCATCTCAGAGCCAGGACTAGGCAGCCAAGATACCCGTTGCACCAAGAACGAGGACGTCCGACTTGGTCGACATGGGGGAGGATTGAGAGTATAGTACGCGTCAGTGGCGCATGGCGCCAGTGACATAACAGCATGAAGCCGGTGTGAAATTGCAGCCATTTTCAAGCATGCTAAAAGGCGGTCGGTGATCTAGTCTCCCCTAGGGCCCTCCTTGGCCTCCTCCCTCCCAAACCCCGCGCCAAACAGAACCGACACGCCGGAGAAAAGCACTTGCTTTAGTGTCTGGACTGTGTTCGACCTTCATACCTCAAGATCTCCTTATCCTATCAGGCACAAAAGTTTGAGTGCAGTTTCTGACGCCTGCCTCAGGGAGACTACTTGCTGTGTTCTTTGGATTCGACTTGGACTTTGAACTAAGGCCTGTGCTGAGGCCTCGATATAATGGACGATCGGAACGCTTGACTTTGGGGGCATTTGCTGCTAGCGCATACTAAAATACTTCTATCTGACCGGCATGTCCCAGGTCTCAGATCTCCGGTCTCTGCGCAGAAACCCTCTTCTTCAAGTACCAAAATTCAGTACAAGCGACTATCTGACGTGTAACATGGCGATTCTGAGTGCAAATTCTCGTCCAGCCTGCCAGATTGTTTAGCGATTCACCATTCGTTCCACGAGCTTCGTCTTGAAACTTCCGTCGTGCCTTTTATTCTCGTGTTCATGAACGTTTCCGCTGGAGAAGCGACATCGAGGGCATCTGCTAGTCATCTGCTCGCTCGTTGCTCAGACGCCCTCGCGAAAGACTGCCAATGCCACCTGGTTGGAAGGAGATAACCCCACAACTATCACGTCGTCGGTTGGAGTGGGTGCACGAGTAGAAACGCAAACCACATCAGGGACGATACGCCATCCGTACGCGACCACCTTGACAGACCTCAAGCGAAAGGTATGCGTGAGAGTTACCCAGTGCCGGGTCGGACGTTCCTTCACTGGGAAGTATCACCACCACTTTCTGCCTACCGAGCAAGTTGACTGCATTTGCGGCGCAGGCGCACATTCTACAATAGTGCCCTCGATATCATACGACGATTACCGGGACCTCCCTACTATCCAGGTTCTCGAAATTTTTTGGAAAGAACGACGGCATCACGGCCCTAGCAAAATTCATCGAAAAATCCGGGGCATTCACCAAGAACGGGACACTGCACCATTCCGTCCTTCGACGATGAGCCGGAGGTAGAGCCTGAGGACGACGATGAAGATGACTAAAAACCAGCAGGCTTCGGCCGAACACGGGGCAGCTGCCCCAGCTTTTCCTTTTCGTCACACTGTGGGTACATATTCCTCCCAAGCTCTATGCGCGCGGCCGTATGCCTATGCTCTAAGGCACGCAACTAGCACCCTCAGGCTGCACATACCTACATACCCTCCCCCTCCACGACGTAAGGTCAGCGTTCATATGGCTTGGGATCACGACGCGTCGATCACCTGACCGTCCTGACGAGCGATCTCTGCTTGACAATGATCAATGACTGACTGCACGAGGCATGTGCGTGGCTAGTCAGTTCTCGACTTGCAGTTATCTCCCACAGCGGACCCATTTCCCAGTGCGAGCCCGAGTCCCCCTCTACATCCACGATGTCATTCTACCCACACCCTATCCAAAACCCAGAGGACAGATCCAAGACAAAAACACTACCCTACATCACTGAGCTAGAAGCAGAGTACGGTAGTGAACCCGCTTAGCCCGTCCTGGCTTGCCATAACGGTATACAAATATATAATTTTCTTCTCTCTCCGAGTCCCTTTCAAATCCGGTGCTCGCGATCGTGGGCTTTGTAACCAGAATGTCTATTAAAAGCATAATAAGAACTTTGAATAATTGGATTCAGAGGGAAGCGGTGGGGTAAAAAACTAACCGTCCGGCGGTCGCCGGTATTGTATGATCATCAATGTAATTTTTTACAGTAAGCACTGCCTCGGTCAGAAGAGGAACGTAGTCCGGTCGAAGCTCGACCAATCGTAAATTTTCCACAGAGGCCAGGCAATGACTTGACAACAGTAGACCGCTGCCCAATGTTTCGGGTTCACGACAATCGTGCATTCGGAATTGCAGCGTCTTCTTTCTCCGGTCACTGTTCCACCCTCCCTCACAGGAGGTACAATTTGGAGAGTCGGGGTCGTTGATAGATAGCAGTGCACATCTGCGGACCGCAGACCCAAGCTGCTTGCAAAGCCTCGTTGGAGAAAATTAGAGCCACGAATTATATTTATAAAATCAAAACCCTGCCAAGATACGCTTCTAGCGCAACCAGACGTGAAAGAATATCCAATTCGTTAAGTTCCACAGAATAGCCGGGGCCAGTGGAGGTGAAACGTATTGGTCACAGTCTCACAGAATCCGAGTCCAAGTGCCCATCGTAAGTTGATGACAAGTCCGACGTGCGGCGAAGCCTAAAACTTGCCCGAGCCAGCCAGCCCTTTGTGAACCTGCAAATATTCCTACAAAAATAGGATCCCAGATATTTGTCGCTCTGCTTTGCGCTGCTTTCTTTGCCGCTCCAGCGCGATTCGATGTTGCTTTGAGTCCAGTGTTTGATCACCGGTGGCGGTGTTTAAAGCTGACGTAAACAGGCTTACAGATTCCGCGGATCCGATGACATAAAAGGTAAGGTCTAAATTGTCTAAACTCGTCCCTTGCCCCGATCAAGACACATCTGACGGAGGAATCAGGATTACACGTTGGCGAGTGTACTACCTACTACCCGATGGCCCCCTCGCCTCCCGACCCCACAGTCGGAGCACCTCTAGGCCTGCATGCTCTGTGAAAAGTCCCATCCGAAGCCCACAAGAACTGCACCTCATCACAGCTGGTGCATGACAATGGCTGTGGACGAGACCGGAACACGGCGTCTATGTTCTCTTGAGCACTAGTGCACGTGCACCGCTGACTCGTCGCTCTAGATGACAAAATGACTGTCCTGGGTTCTTTGCGTTGATAGTGCTGAGTTATCTTGGCAGGAGTCAATTGCAAATCAACGCTGATGGAATGAACCCTTTTGATCTGTCGCTTCGCACAACTCGCATAATTGCCAAAATTCGTCCAGAGGCCGAAAACTATAATATTAATGTGGACATATAAATGGTAGCCGCTTGCTCATTCGAGACTTGCTACTGGCACCTTGAAGCACTAGCCCCCCCCCCTTTCCCGGCTGAGCTGCGCTTCGCCCATCGTTTGCTGTCGCATCACTTGAGCCTTTCTTTCGTTCATACAATGCTCTCCATTCGTTCTCACTCGGAATCAGACGGAACCTGCGGGAGAAAATCCGAGGTACGCCCGACTGGTATAGTGTTACCAAAGCGTGTTCTTTTCTGTACTTCCCAGGTGCAAGGTGTCGTTCAAGAAATTTTCGGGTCGCCCTCAGGCTTCCATCTACTGGATGCGGATTTAGACCTCGAGGCTCCCTCTCCCCTGTCCATAATCTGTTTCGAATTTCCCAAGCCCCTTCTCTATTACCTATAATTCCTACACCACCGAGTGGGTCGACTCCGACTCGGACGAGGATTCGGACGAGGATTCTGATCTGGACGCATCCGAGGATGCGCAGTGCATCTCCATTCCCGCCGGCAACCCCTTTCACCGCCCCCCCCCCGCCGTCGTTCAAAACCGCCTTCGTTTTCCCCGAAACACTGCCCCCGTCCACTGCGTCGCCTCCCCATGGCAGCCGGCGAGCGAGGAGGACTGCCAACCCGAAACTGCGGCAGTCGACGCGCCTGAGGGGCAGTACATCTCCATCCCCGCCAGCAGCCCCTTCCACGCGCCCCCGCCCCCGCCGTCGCCCAAAAGCACCTTCGATCCGCGCGAGCTCCACCCCCGGTCGGCGCCGTCCCCCTGTCATGCCAGGCGCGCGCAGCCGCGGCGGAGCTGTTCCACGCGCAGGTCGCGCGCATCATGCCGCGTGCGCTCCACGGGGAGGCCTTCACGGCCGACGCGGAGTGCCTGCGTGCGATGGATGCGGCGCTGTTCTGTGCCTCGTGGACGTGTTCGTGGTCCTGCGCCTCGCGCGCGCGTCCTCGGCGCCCCCGGCGTCGATAACCAGTGAGCGGAGTTGTCCAGATGTGCCCAGAGACTTCAGCGAGGAGGAGGAATGCACCGCCGTTCCCCTGCGTATGTCCCTGTCCTCCAGTCCCTTGTTCCCAGCTGCTACCTGACGTCGTGATGCGACTTGTGAGGCCCTTTTCCAACCGTGCATCACATATATGCTTATTTGTATATTATGGTGAGCCAGCTGCGATGTACACTACACACTTGTACCTGTCCTTGACCCTGAAACATCCCTCTTTGCAATATATGCTGTACATTCACAACGAAAATTACCATTTAAACTCAACTTTCGCATTCATCTCATGTTGAATCCGAGTTTTAGGCTCAACCAATACCTGATGTTGTGCTTTCTGCAAAGTTTACCATGTATGACGTATCTATGAATCCTAAGGTCTGTTGCTCTGTTTGAAGACACAAATTTACTTGTGTATAGCATGAAATTTGGTATTCTTGGTCTTTTCAAGATTTACAACCTGCTTTTTGCTCCTGGATTCGAAACATACCAGGGAATAACTTAAATGTGCCTTCCCTAATATGTTTGAAAATAATTACAAGATCCATAGAAATCAGGTATACGTAGTATTTCCCATAAATAAAGCCTCTATTCAGCTGCGAGACATCTAGAAATATTTGAACATTTTTTTGAGACTAAGTGGAGCGAGGCGTAATTGACACGGTCACGTTTGCCATTCGCCTTGGCAGTGACTCCACCTCGACCCACCTTGTCCAAGCGGGCTCTGCCCTCTGCTCGACGTCGACACCTACCTCATGCCGCCAGCGACGAGGATAATTTGGGTCGCCCAGTCACCAACAGCGCAACCACCTCGATAATCATTAGTCATGTCTAACCACAACGATCGCACTAAATACCAACTATCCTGACTTATCCAATAACGCGGGCTCAAATTAAGCGCTCAACTCAAGCTTTAAAATGGTTTAAATGGCGCCTCAAATGCTCACGTGGGCGCGCCAAGATTACATCATATCCCGGACTTCACGGAACAGGGTTGGTGGCCCATAAGTTCATTTTAAGCGCCTTGAGAAATTTATAAGGAGCTTAGCCGAGAGTTTTAGCGGTCTCTCATTGGCTGAAAACTGTGGAGCAGCCAATGAGAGACCGCTAAAAATCTCGGCTAAAAACTGCTAATAAGCCATACTTCAAATATTTTTAAACTAAACCAATGAGGCTAAGCAGTATCTTGATAACGACACTTATGTAAGCGCAACCAGACGTGAGACGAAAGAAGATCCAAGTCATTTTTTAATTTGGGCTTCGCCGTGCTTCGGACTTGTTGGGAACCTGACCAATATTTTGAGTTCAAGGCTCTACAGGCCCAGGCCATATTTTATTCAAAATGGACCATAACGAAACTGCCGCCCAACCGACGCCAGCCCAAGCGAGCCCTTTGCGTCGTGCGAACATGTAAACATCCCTACAAACATAGGGTCCCAGATAATCGTTTCTCTGCACCGCGCCGCCCCCTTGGAGATATCCGTGAAACAGGTCGGATCGGCGCGTAAACCACGAAAACACGCGAAGCGGGAAAATTTGGAGGGCCGTGGGAGCAAAGAAATTACCCTTTTGGGCGGCGACGTCATCAATAGGCTACGGACAAAACTGCCAAATCTCGCCAAAATGTGTCCGGAGGGTATTTTGTGACCTAGCCTTCAATGGTATTATCAGGCGTCTTTGAGTTGGTGGGCTTGAAGCCCGTTCGAGCTGGTGACCGGTGGCGGTGCTCGATGTTCAGGAAAACGTAAATTAAAATCAATTATAAACAGCTCCGATCACGGCCACGTTCCGCCGACAGCCTTGGAAAGCAACATAGCCAAACTCATCCTTGATCCCGATCAAGACAGATTCCCTGACAAAGGGTTACACGTCGGCGAGTGTACCCGACGGCCCCGTCGCCTCTCCATCCCACAGCAGGAGCGCCTCTAGGGCCAGTGCATATGCCATACTACTGTGAAGGCCCCATCCGAACCGATAGGAAGCCCACAAGAACTGCACAAGCACTTACATGACGAATGGTTGAGACCGGAACACGGCGTCTGTATTCTCTTGGACTGTCTTGTATTGAGTTCCTCGGTCACGCCGTGAATGCTTTGCATTAATAGTACCGTTACTGACAGCGAGCTGGCAGGAGTCAATTGCAAATCAATGTTCCCAACGGTGAATGAACGTTAATGAACCCTTCAAGTCTGATCTGTCGTCTCGGGTACAACTCGCCAAAATTTGCTTCCTGAAACACTATAAATATGAATATGTCAATGCTCCGCTTGTTCATTCGAGTACCCCTAGCCCAACCACTAGTCCCAAGGCTAGCCCCCCCTTTTCCCGGCTTAGCTGCGCTTCGCCCGACGTTCGCTTCCATCACCTTTGCCTTCCTTCCGTTCATACGATGCCCTCTATTCATTCCCAGTTGGTCGCAAACAGAGCCAGCGGCAGAAAATCTAAGGTACGCTCGACTTCTATGACTTTGCCTGTGTTCCTCACGTACTTCCCTAGGTGCAATGCGTCCTCCAAGTGAATCTCGGGCCCCCATTCCATCTAGTCCTGGACACGGACTCAGACCTCGAGACACCCTCTCCCCTGCCCATCTGTTTCGACCTTCCCAAGCCCGTTCTTCTCCCTATAAAATCCTACGCCACCGAGTGGCTCGACTCCGACTCGGACTCAGACGAGGATACCGACCTGGACGCGTCCGTGCATGTCCAGCACATCTCCCTCCCCGCTGGCAACCCCTTCTACTGCCCCCCTCCCCCGCCTTCGTTCAAAACCTCCTTTGAGTTACGCAACACTCGGCCCCCTGTGCGCTGCGCCCCCTCTCCATGGCAGGCGACGACCGAGGCGGGCCGCCACGACACGGCGGCCACCGACGCGCAGTACATATACATCCCCGCCGGCAACCGCTTCCACGCGCCCCCTCCCCCGCCGCCGTCCAAAAGCGCCTTCGATCTGCGCGACATCCTCCCCCCCGTCCCCTTCGCGTGCCAGGCGCTCGCGACCGAGAAGGCCGCGGCGCAGGTGTTCCACGCGGAGCTCACGCGCATCATGCCGCGCGGGCGCAGGCGGTTCGTGGTCGACGCGGAGTGCGTGCGCGGGATGGATGCGGAGCTGTTCGCCGCGCGACGTTCGATAGCCAGTGCACGGAGTTGTCCGGATGTGCCCGACGACGACTGCGACGACGAGGTATGTTTCTTCCTTTTGTATGCACCACCCCTCGTTCGCCTGCTCATGTTCACCTGCAGGTCCCTCGTGCGCAGCTACTACCTGACGTCGTACCACGACCTGCGGCGGGCCAGCGTCGCCTCTGTGCAACCCGCCTTGTGCGGGCTGTTTTCCAAACGTGCGTCGTATAGTAATTTGTCCGTTATGGCGAGCGATGTATACTCGCTCCAAACATACATATACCTATCCTTGACACATATCTCTTGTTACAATAATTCAGTACGAAATTTACCTGTAGACAGTTGTGTTATTCGGCTGCCAATTAATTAATTATCCTTTCGAGCGTCCTCGGACTCCCCAACTTCCGCGATATGACCGTGGGGTTTGACGGGGGTGCATATTATGACTCTCCTAAGTAACAAATGCCATGTGTCCTGACATTAAGGCGGTTTCGGACGCGATGGACGACTGCGTATAGCAACATTACGCTGGCTAGAAGACTTCAAGACGTTGGTGGTCCTGACGCCAGTAGCCTTGGGGAAGCGAAATTCGTCTTCACAGCGCCGGCGTTTGGGCTCCTGTTGCGCTGCATCAACTTCAGCCCGGGTTTCTTGTTGGAATAATCCCTGCGAGGCTATACTTGGCAAGCATAAGATAGAAGATACAAGCAACAAAGTAAAGAATACGTTTGTCCTACATCTATGTATGGAGGCAAACGGATGGTGTCCACAATGGGAAAGCTTACATAACGTGGTTGGCGCTCCTCGGCCTCGACCGCGAGCTTCATGCTTGCTCGCAACCCATTACGGTCCAGTTCGGAATAATTCCAACATTTCTGGCTAATATCTAGGGGCACTGGCCCCAAATTTATCCACGAGTCGTCCTAAGGGCCCATTCTTTCTTACCCGACCAGTAATGTTACGACCAGTAATGACCCTCCAATACCCAGTGTCAGATCCAATACCCACCTTCGACCTCCAGAATCACTGCACCGAGCATCCCCGGTTTTTTTTTCCCGATGGTACTGTCATAATCTGGTGCGTTGTCACTTTAATTCGCCAAGCCTAGTAATTAAACCATAGGTCGAGAAAACGCTCTATCGTGTCCACCGGTACTTTAAGTTTTTGAGCGCGATTCGGCTATATTTGCGGCAATGCTCACCCTCCCTTCGGCCGTCGGCGAGCGCCCCGAAGGCGAGGTGGTCGAGAACCCCATTGTCCTGGAAGGCATTAACACGGTGGACTTTGACCGATTCCTCGCGATACTATACCCCCTGTAGGCTCAACTCTCTCTCTTTCTCTCATACTTCCGCTTCTGGAGTCTAACGCGCCGCCGCAACGGCAACTTCCTGACGCGCGACACCACATCCGTCGCCCAGTGGACCTCCGTCCTCGCGCTCGCCTCGCGCTGGGGCGGCGGTACGACGTGCCCGGCTGGCTCGTGCCCGCGTACACCGAGCTCTGCGAGCGCGCGGACCCGCTGACGCTCGGCGAGGCGCACCGGCTGGGGCTCGATGACGTGGTGCGCATCGGGCAGGTCCGCCACTCGATTCGGTAAGCGTCTAATCTGAATAGACTGTCGTTATGCTCGTGGGGAGGTGTTTCTTCCCTCGTAACACCTAATATTGTATTGCATAGCTACATGCACTTGTGGATCCCATTTGAAGGACCGAGCGGCCTTTGGCACGTCAGGACGCATTTGTTAGGAGAGTCACGTCTGGGCCGTCACTTCTTATTTCATGTATCTACATTTGTTTGCCGTAATAAGTACACTTGAAGCGGTGCCCCGTGGCGAGGGAACGTTCAGTTGGAAAAGATAACGATATGTAGGTAGATTCTGCTGTGCACGTATATCGCAAAGAGGGATATGTTACATTGTCAAGGACAGGTATAATTATAAGTTTATGTAGTGTACATCGCGCCGCTGGCTCACCATAATATACAATTTATTATTATCCGCGTTTAGAAAAGAGTCCGCACAGGGCGAGCGTTACAAATCGCAGTACGACGTCAGGTAGTAGCTGGGAACCAGGGACTGTAGGACGAAAACATTAGCAGGAGAACGACGGGGCATTCAAACGAAACACACCTCGTCGTCGGAGTCCTCCTCGTTGAAGTCGCTGGGCACATCAGGACGGCTGCGTTCGCTAGCTGTCGAAGCCAGGGACGCGGGAGCCACCCGTCCACGGGCGCATCCGCATCCAACCCGTGCAGGCACTCCGCGCCGACCATGGAGGCCTTCTCCTGGTCCTGGAGCATGCGCGGCATGCTGCGCTCGAACTCCGCGCGGAGCAGCTCCGCGCAGAGCAGCTCCGCCGCGGTCTTCTCGGCCGCGGGCGCCTGGCACGCGACGGGGACCGGGGGGACCGGGGGCGGAGCTCGCGCGGGTCGAAGGCGCTGTTGAGCGACAGCGGGGGCGGGGGCGCGTGGAACGGGCTGCCCGCGGGGATGACGATGTACTGCGTGTCATCCGCAGTTTCGAGGCGGCTCATGGGCGCCCATGGGGAGGGGGCGCAGCCCACAGGAGGCAGTATGTTGCGTAATTCAAAGGAGGCTTTGAACGAAGGCGGGGGAGGGGGGCAGGAGAAGGGATTGCCAGCGGGGATGGAGATGTACTGAGCGTGCACCGACGCGTCCAGGTCGGTATCCTCGTCTGAGTCCGAGTCGGAGTCGACCCACTCGGTGGCGTAGGATTTAATAGGGGAACGAGCGGGCTTGGGAAGGTCGAAACAAATGGACAGGGGAAGGGGCGTCTCGAAGTCTGAGGCCGTATCCAGGACTAGATGGAATGGGGGTCCGAGATTTGCTTGGAGGACGCCTTGCACCTAGGGAAGTACAGTGAGGAACACACGCAAAATCATGGAAGTAGAGCGTACCTTGGACGGGGATATAGATTTTCTCCCGTTGGTTCTGTTTGATTGGGAACGGATAGAGGGCATCGCATGAACGGAAGAAAGGCAAAGGTGATGGAAGTGAACGTAGCGCGAAGCACAGCTACGCTGGGAGAATGGTGGTTAGTGGGTAAGTTTCGAATGGGCGAAGGTTAGTATTTTATAGGTCCCGGCCTCGGAACGCAGGCAACCAATGTTTGCAATCAAGTGAGGCGACTGATCGGAAATGGTTAATTTGACGCCTACCAGGTCTATACAAGCGTTCACGGAGGTACATATAATAGGTGACGAAATGCTCACTAGAATGACCTGCGCCAATACGGGAAAGTCTAGAGTGAGTCTTGGTCCAGTAGTCGGAGAGTCTTCAAGGAGAGGATACAGACGTATTCTAGTCTCGTCCGCAGCAGCTGCGCAGCTGGAGCAACAAATGAAATGGTGTTTAAAAGAAAATGGAACTAAGTCCATTGCATTCTTCCACAACAGGAGTTATTGCCTCAATCGGTGGCGAGCTCAACACTCCGAAATCTGGTCTTTTTGAGAGCCATTCTTCCTAGAGAAAAGCCATGGGCACCCTCAGCCATTCTTACCACCTCTTCGATGGCATCCCAGGCATGCGCACGGTCGAGGTAACGTTTCCTGGCTCCCTTCAAGTGCGGGTCCCGGAAATCCGATTGGTATTCAGGAGCACCGGCGGAAAGCTTGGCCTTCCACACTGGGAGTTTCTCCAGGTTGACGCGGGCCTGCTCCGCGCGCACCAAGAGGCCGAGGTTCCGGCTCAGCTGATGCGAGAGCCCACGCGTTTTGCATGAAGTATACAACATCGCGAGAGTATTGTCAACTGAAATTCATCGTCAGCTTGGATTGAAACACAAGGAGTACAAGTGCCTACTTCGGTAGTGCCATGTCTGCAGCCAAATTTCAAGTTCGTTGCGCTTGACTGCGGATAGCGAGTAGCTCTGGAGCCGCACCGTGACACGGGCTGCATCTTCAAAGGAGGGTCTCCACAGCTTGCGCAGATTGGACGTCGTGGTTCTATGGTGCAGAACAGAGGCAGAAGAGGTTCGTAGGAACAGACGGTAAAGACTGGTAAAAGTAGGAGGAAGTTGCGACATGAGTCACATGACCACCGTCACGCTCCTAATTATAATTTGTGTTTCTTTCTTTCCAATCGTCTTTCAGCGTCCCAGGGTCAGCATTCTTTGACGGCCTCAGAGTGAAGCGTGTGGTGCACTACGCGTGAAGCTATCGTCCCTCGACCCAACCAGCTAAAATCAACATAATCTGGAAGTCGTGAGCCAGAGAAGTGAGCGAAAATCGATTGTCTATCTCAGGATGCTACTACGGCTCTCGTTCCTCCCATAGTCAGATACAAACTTGAGCTTCCCGTTCTCATCTTTAACAGCCCACCACAAAACTGCTCTGGCGTGGACCATGGCTTGCCGATATGCAACTTCTACAAATTCGTACTCCTCGTCTTCCAAGTCCCTCTCATCCAGCCGCTCTTCGGACTTTGATAGCCACGGATGTTTGGGCGCAGGAGATGACTGGCGCGTGCAATCAGTGGCAAGTTAATGAACGCGGTGGAGTGAACGACCGAACTTGTTGTAGTGGGTGTCCCATAATATGTGGCCGCGCGAAAGTTTCGAGTTGGAATTTCGGTCAAAGTGCTGGTATGCAGAGTGGCTCTGAGTGCGACAGGCAGCTAATAGCAATACAGGCGTAGGGAATTCTTCGCTTTCTTTGAAACGTTTACTTATACACACACGCGGAAACAAACGCGTGTGGCCACCATTCTCTGCGCTTTCTCGTCAAGTTACCAGATCGGGTTCAAATACAAAGAGCGAGGGATGGCAATTCCGGGGTTCATGGCCAGTCGAAGAGTTTCCAAACAATGCAGGGCCACCATCGCGATTTCCCGATTGGGTCAAAGCGTTCGTCAGTCTGAGGGTGGCCGCTTGGTCCAAGCCATGGCCATCCGCCGCTGCCACCCAGCTGAACTGGTATAAATAGAGGTCCGAGGTCTGCTTCAACTCAACGCCTAGCATCCCCTGCTTCGCATCTCAACTCAACAGACCTCCTTGCCACACTCATCCTTAATTCACTAAAAACCATGATGGTTGAAGCCGCCCGCCTCGAAGTCATGGACTCCCAGCGGTTCGACGTCTCGAAGCGTCGAGTAAGTTCCTCTTCGCCTCCTCGTCATTCTCTAAATATATTTTTCGTTTCTTCTTCCTCCAGGCCAGCCCCACGCTCAGCATCCAAACCGGCACAAGCATCAGTGACGACGATGCTTCCGCGTCCTCCCTCTTCTCGTCGCGCCCCGCATCGCCCCTCCAATCGCCCTCAGACTCC
Source organism: Mycena sp. CBHHK59/15 (assembly GCA_029204085.1). Taxonomy (NCBI): domain Eukaryota; kingdom Fungi; phylum Basidiomycota; class Agaricomycetes; order Agaricales; family Mycenaceae; genus Mycena; species Mycena sp. CBHHK59/15. The sequence continues at coordinate 378,407 of JARGXW010000002.1, forward strand.
TGGGAGTCCTTCACCTTCGTCAGAGACGCATCTCTGGCAGCAAACTCTGACTCCACCGACAATTCTCTCGAACTTGCGACCCCTCCCTCCTCCGTCTCCTCCACCGTCGCGGTAGAGGACGCAGCGGACCCACGAGTCATCCGCCATACGGACGTCTTCGACAAGGGCGACTCCGTCACGACGCGCACGATCATCCGCCCCGTGCCGCGTTCCCCAATCCTCGCGGGGTGCCTCGCGCGCCCCTCCTCCCCCATCTCGCGCCCGATTTCACCCCTCCTCTCCGGGTACTTCTCCTGCCCGTCCAGCCCCGCCAATTCACGCCCCACCTCCCCCTTCGGGCGCCCCAACTCGCCTTTCCGCCCCTCCTCCCCGCTCAACTTCGGCCCGCTCAATTGCTTCGGTAGCACGGACGCGTTCGCGGAGGAGGCGGAGTACCTGCAGGCGCAGCGTGCAAGGGAGCTCGCGGGGTGCGCCGAGGTGTTGATTAATGTGCGCGAGGTGGTCACCAGCGTGCAAGAGGAGCCCTGGATCGTGACGAAGGTCCTCACGCCCGAGCGCGCTGGTGCCAATGATCATGAGGGCCTCCGGAGGCGGGTGATGGAGCCGCGCGCGACGGTTACTGCGGGGTCATGAATTTATTCGCCCTCTACGGACTTTCTATGTAGCACTTAGAATTCCTAATATTTTACCTTGCTCCAACTCTATTTCTCTGTATCCCTTACTTTTCTCTCTGAGTAATTGTGTAGACATGTCTCAATCTGAATCTCTCTTATTTCTCGCCAAGTTATGGCGAGACACGATCAGTCACGGTGAGAAGGCGTCACAAATGCCAAAGTTTCGATTGACGAGATATGGTACACAAGATGAGAGGGTTTAACATGGGTGGGTAAGATGTGCTGTGTTAGTTTCTTTTGTTGCTTCAGTAAGTACAAGTACAAGTCCTTCATGCCTGCGTGGACGTCCATCCTACACCGCCAACTGGTTCGCGAAAAGCGCACAGAACTTGTCTTGGTCAAGGTACTCGGTCAAGTTGGCGCACACCTCATCCTTGAGCGCGGCGATCCGCACGAGGGCGTCCACGCCCATCTTCTGCCCCTCCGCGGCGGTGATCGGCGCGGGGCGCATGCACAGCGCCACGTACGCTGGCGCGAGCCACTCCGTCACGCCGTACTGCTGCCCCAGAGCGATCTTGTCGACAGGCTCCGCGCAGCGCGCGAGCTGGCTGATGGCGAGACGGCGGATGCTGTCCATCTTCCACTTGTCCGCGAGCAGGAGCACGGAGGACCACTCCTCCGTCGTCTTGCACTCGTGCTCGGCGTAATCACTGCGCGGAAATTAACATAACAGAGATGAGGACGATAGATCCCGAGGACACATACGACGGATATAAGACGGAGAGGAACCGGTCGAAGTCTGTCTGAGTCTCCCGCAGACGGACCGGGGGGTCGCCAGTCCATCCAAGACTCCCCGCGTCGCGGCCGCTAAAGTCTTTCGCCTTCTTGAACAGATAGCTGTGGAGTTTATACTCGACGTTCCCAATCTGTGATCAAGCATGAGAAACATGTAGAGAGCGCGCAGGATCCGAGAAACTTACGAGGACCTTGAAGTTGCCATCGACGTGCCAGTATTGCGGGTGCTTTTGCCGGATAGAACGGCGCGGCGAAGTCCAGCTTACGGAACGAGGGGTGAGCTCCAACCATGGGTCCCTGCGCGGCGCAGGCGTGCGCGCCGCCCAATAACCTGAAGATGGCCACGGGGCGGGGGGCGTGGCGAGATTCTGGCCCCAACTGGGACCCTGGGGAGGCGGGGGGGGAGACTGGCCCCAACTGGGACCCTGGGGAGGCGGGGGGGAGGCTGGCCCCAACTGGGACCCTGGGGAGGCGGGGGGAGAGGCTGACCCCAACTGGAACCCTGGGGAGGCAGGGGAGGAGGCTGACCCCAACTGGGACCCAGGGGGGGCGAGGGAAGAGGCTGGCCCCAACTGGGACCCTGCGCAGGCGGGGGAGGAGCCTGGCCCCAACCGGGAAACTGGGGAGGTGGAGGAGGAGCCTGGCACCAACTGGGACCCTGGGGAGCCGGGGGAGGAGCGAGGCCCCAACTGAGACCAAGGGGCGGCGGGATAAGAGGCTGGCTCGAACCGGTGCCATGCAACATCTTTCTCAGCGTCTCTGTATTCGGGTTTTGTGCAGAGCCCTGCATCGATGTCGGATGGACCCCCGCGAGAGGTTTGGGGGCGTTCGCAGGCCTAGGGTCTCTCGAACGTCTGCTTCTGCTCGAGCTGGAGCTAGAGCTCGATCGCGTAGCATTTCGATGACGGCGACACGAACTCCTCGAGCGGCATGGCACAGGAACTCTGTATGTATCGACAATCACAGGAGGACGAGGAGTGATGCGTCTGGGCGGGCTCGCTGCAGGCGTAATCACAACAGGTGTGCGACTACGACGGGTCCGGCTGCGGCTGCGGCTGTGATTCAGGCTCCCGACGTACCGATGATATAGTGCAGGCTGAGGACCCGAGGGTTGAACAATGACCGGGACTGCTGCCGGAGTCGCTTCAGGTGTGCTCGCAACAGATCTGTAAGTTCTCTCTCTGCCATGGCTGCGAGAGCGAAGAGGGCGGCGTCGACAAGCTCGCCTTTCCCGACTTTGGCTCCTGGGGATGGACTCCAAGATGGTGACTGGCGGGCCATACCAATTGCGTGCACGGATAGAAGCCGAGGGTTCGACAACAATCGGGGGCTGCATGGAGTGCACGCTGGACTTGGAACTCACCCGCGAGTCGGTCACGAGGACCGGCTGCGCAGGTACGCCTACAATTCGGCTCGGCGATCTCGACCTCGGCCAAGAGCGAGCAACATAGCTACGCGAACGCGAACGAGAGCGGCTCCCACGGCGAGGAGAACGAGGAGAGTGCCTGTAATATGGCGGGCTGATGCAGCGAGGAGGCGAAGGGCTGTAGTGAGGGGTGTACTCACGTCGCAGACGCACGGAGCCGCGTGGCGGGCTGATACTGACACCGCAACGCGGCCTTGGGAGGACGTGGTCCGTGGGAGCGGTCACAACAATTGGCGGCGGGGTGCGACTCCGGGTCCGACCCCGACTGACGCTCCGATGCGATACGGGGCTGATACTGCGACTGGAGTAGGTGCGGCTGCGGCTGCGATCGTATACTTCGCTGGGGCACGGAATTCCGGGAGACCACGAGCGGGAGCGCGAACGACTGGCTGGTAAACATGGCGCTACCACAGACGGTGGCCTTTGGCATCGCACAGGCGGCTGGGCAGGCGAGGGCGAACACGAGCGACGCTCATCTATGACAATCGGGGTACGTGATCCAACCCAACTCCACGGGCGGCCAGGACTACCAATCAGGTCCACCTGAGCAAAGGACAATGGGCGGTTATCGTCAGCGTGGGCTGGCTCAGGCTCGAGGACGGTTGAGGGCAGCTCGGGGTAGGTGCCGGGCGGGCTGCGAGGCCCGAACAATCCGGGGCTGGCCCGGTCGATGTCGAGCACGATGGGTGTCCTAGAGGGCAGCTTAGGATAGCTGTCTCGAGGACTGCGAGGCCCGAACAGCCCCGGGCTATCTAGAGCAGCGGGGGGCATGTAGGGCGAGTAGTTGGGAAAAGCAGGGCCGTTGGAGAAGAAGGCAACAGATCCGACTACAGATTGGCCTGAAGAGCCTGTGTTGGATGCGGGTGGGTGGAGGTCCAAAATGCTATGCGCTGGCAGGTAGCACGGTGAGTATCCGGTACTGTGCGCCTGTAGAGAGCTGGGATGGCCCCCTTCACCGGGGACGGCATTAGAGCTGGAATCAACGACATCCACGACCTCGGGGAGAGGCGCCCGTTTAACAACAAGCGGTGTGGGTGGTTCAGGTGAGTGGCTGGGTGGTAGAACCAAGACGCCGTCTGAGGTCGTCGAGCTGAAGCTTGAGCTCGACCGCGACGACGAACGACCCCGCAGGGTCCCATAATCCTTAAACGACGACGCCACACTGCTGGGCATTACGGTTACTGACGACTGGTGTGAGCTTGCGGGCGTCAGAAGGATCCGATGGTCGTAGTCCATGTCTACGACATCAGTTAGTAGAAGCTAGACGTCGGAGACGGTGTTCTCTCACCCTCGTCGGGAAGGTACATGGTGGTGGTAGGAAGCAAGCTGGGGGACTGGAGTGGCAGATCCGTACAGGAGATAAGGGGGGTCTTTGCGGCGCCTACAGGTGTCAACACTAATACGCACGGACCGGTTCCGCGAACACAAGGCAATCGCGTGTCCTAGTACATCTTGTCAGTGTCGCTACCCACAGCCTTGCGCCGCAATCTAGTCGTTCATTCACAGCGTCTATATCTGAGAATGGAAGCGGGAACCAAAACGGGAAAAGGTGATGAAACAAGCACTATAGCTAATTAGATTGCAGTGACTCTGGCCGCTGGCAGTGACTTGGAGCAAATCAGGTGCACCAGCCAACGCCTCGGTCATTCTAATCTAGGGTGGTAATGAATACAGCGAGGCAGCAAACTACTACCGGCCCAATGGCCGGGATATCTATCAATCTCGCAGCACTGCCAGAAAAATATTAATGACTCGACTTGGAGCTCTGGATGGCTGTCACGACCCTCGTGGTAGTAAGCATATCGGGGAACCCATTGCACGACGTCGGCGCGAGACGACGAACTCTGAAATCCCTCGCTCTTGCAACAGCCGCTGTACATCTCGGACAGCTGCAGCCTTGCCAAGCCGTGGCAATATTAAGGGGGAGAATTTTCCGCCGTCACTCCGATGTTCATATACTTACTAGAATAAAAGCGATGAACACCGCTCGCGGAAAGAGCACACCCTCCAGGTGCGCGACGTCCGGTCGGAACCCTAGGCCTCATCAAACTCTTGCCATTAATATTATTACCAATTGGTCTTCTCCAGTGGGCCGCAGCTGCAACCTCCGATATTGTGTTAAATAAGGCTGTAAATTTCATTTCAAGTATTTTCTAGAAACAGCGGTGCAGTGGTGCACATCAGCGCTCGTACAGTTTCATCTCAAGCCTTGCTAGCACTACTATGTAGTCGGCCCAGAAAATGTACCGAGTTCATACTCAACGTGCTCATCTACAAACTCTGCTGTGCCTGGTTCACCATGGATCGATGAACCTTCGGAGCGACCACCGTGGGCGAACATTAAGGGTGGAGCCGTACGATGAGCGACTGACCCGCCTGTAGTAGTATCCCCGTGTCCTCGGCTAGCCAACTCCCTCAAATTTAATAGAAGTCTCGACACCTGCGCAGAAAATAAGTGAATAGCCCAAATTCTCTGCCAGTGCTGAAACTCACAGAAAATGAATAGATCGCTGTGAGCCACCTTTCAAATCAAACGATCATGAACAAAGTTCCATTTTCGCGACAGGATTTAATGAAATACGCACGGCTGTACCATGTTCAGCAGTGGTCCTGTCACGAGAAGACTCAGCAGCGTAGATGCTAGGACGATGGCTGCAGACGCTCGGAATTAGAGGTAAGAACTATAGCGTGACAGATCGTCGCACCGAATATTCTGTGAGGACTGTATCAATGGGCCTGGAGTGAAGTGACGCGGAAGAGATGTACAGGAAAAAGAACACGGAACCATCCCGAATGAAAGCAACAAAGAGAGGCGAGAACACAGAAATTTCCTTCAAAGTAGAGAGCCCTTATCGCTCGCCATCGAACAACTTGGCGATGGTAAGGAGGAACAAAATGATTTGAGAGAAATTTAGGAACTACTCCATTAGAAGACCAGAAGTTGAATGACTTACATTGGATCACGAGAGTTGGAATCCTAAATAATGATGAGAATAAGTGAGGACTCCGCATATAAATAATTAACACTGACCAAGAGATAAGGGTGAAATGTGTGTCAGGATTTGAAACACATCCAGGCCAGATGGAAACGGGTGCGGGAAAAACTGCGCGTTCCGTAGATATCGCCGCCTTGTGGACACATAAAATTCGACCTTGAGCAGTATTTGAGATCTAGGCAGGAATAGCTCGAATTCTAGTAGATGGTATTACCGAAAATTCACCTGAAGCATCCGTTGAGGAAAATTGAACCCAAGTAAACTAATGTCTTACCAGCAGAACCAGAAGGAAAACCAGAACTGGTGGGGGAAGCAGTCGGTATTGAACGGAAAAATAATCCAACAGATTTTCACCTTTTCTTTTTCTGTACATTGTGTTGAGGCGGATGATCAAAATGATATTTACTATGGTGGAGAAGCAAATATCGCCGCCCCTGAGTGTGATCCGTTTGATTATGTAGTCGTTCAAATTTTGCATGCACGCACATGATAAGGTACCAAATCCATCGTTGACAGCTTGGAGAAAATTGAGATGCTCAGTCCATAGTGAGGAAATGAATAAATAGGCACTGACAACTATAAAGTGATGCTTAATACACTATCAAGATTTGCAAGAGGATCGATCGTGTACTTACTTGAACGGAGAGTGGATATTTCGTAGATACTTATCCATTTTCGATCCTGTTAATAATGGTCGATATTATGGATCTAAGACTTAGTACAAGGTTCAGAGGAAATTTATGTCTCACATGATGTGAATGAATCCATAGTACCGACCAAATATGTATAAGATCTTCGGGATAGACCACTTTGTCCTTTCAGTGTGAAATAGAGTTCACCCAGAGCTCCGAGTTCGTTCAGAGACATACATCCAGATGTGTTTAACCTGTTATATGAAGATCAGAGGTCCAAACTTGAAAGACATTGTATCGAAATGAACCTCCATATCAAATTTCGATGTGATTTCATACGCCATGAAGGCTATGGCAGATACTACTGATGAAGTAGGCGATTAGCAACGTCGTACACTATGGCGCGGTGGCTGGTACAGACCGGCTACATAGTTGGCAGTGCGCGTCTGCTCTAATGCTTTGAAAAGTTCTTGCAGAGCAGCTTCCTCGGGGAGCGACATGGTGAAATGATTCGTCGTGGACGGTGACATCGCATCCCAACAACCTGGGTCATATTATACAGAATCGGCGGAAATATTCCCTTGCCATCGGGACCCACATATGTCGTGTGGAGGTGACCCCACTGGCCCCCACATATGATTTTACAACAGGATTAGTTGTCACGGGGAAATCTTGGGACAACGTATCTTGAGGATCAAATCCGCATTGACGGCGAAGCCAACCTCTCCATTCCAATCTATTACGCCAAAGCTGATTAGCCGATCAGCTTCGAGGCATCATCCGAATTCACGATAGTTTGTCCGACGACGATCTCAGGGTATAATCAACATTCCATTTCAACAACCACTAAAGAAAAGAGAATCGGAAAATAATCAGCGTCGCCTGGAAAGTTTGATTGGGACTAGGCCGACTCCGAATGCAGTCCCCACAAGACTGGCATTCCCGAGCACCCTCTCTTCGTATTCCGCCTTACTTTCCCCGTCCTTGAGTACGACATCGAGTTGCCAATCACGGAGCAGGAGACACAAGAAAAGTGTTGCCTCGGTTTGGGCGAACTTGCGACCGATGCAGGCGCGTGGACCGAAGCCGGGGTTATCGTGCTCCGATTTCCCGTACCAGCGTGAAGGGATGTACTTGTCTGGTTGGAGAAAATAAATCGGATTATGATCTAGGTGAAGTCAGAACATATTGGGCGAACGCTAGTGGGGAGTTACGAATTGATATGTCGTCAACGACAACGCGCGCACCCTTCTGGAAGGTCACAAACCCTTCCTGCGGGTGTGTGACCTTTATGGTAACGTTTTCCATGACGTCCCTAGGCATCAACAAAAGTGCCGCTGCAAAGCGGTGAGAGTAAACCTTCACGGAAACCTTTAAAATTACGTACGGATCAGACGTTGTGCTTCCTGGAGACATGCAGAAATGTGGCTGAGGTTTTTTACGTCGTCCAACTCCTGCCATCAAGGTCAATGCGAATGCAGGCAAGTAACCTGCGAAGAAAAGGAACGAACGGGATCGCGATCAGAAGGAATGTGCTCTTGAACTTCATTGAAAGCCTTTTCTTGCTCCCCTTGATTGATGGCCAAACAAACGATGGTTGTCACCAGAACGCTCGCGCTCGTCTCTGGAATCGAAATAACATATTCAAGTTACTGTAAATTCAACGGCGGAAAACTTGCCGTTGCCAGCGAACAGTATCGAGAGTATGTTCGCCACCTTCATCATCTATGAGTCGCAGTTTTTTTCAGCCACCGAGATCATCGAGACTCACAACTTCGTCTCCTTCCAGACTATATTTACCGAGTCCGTCGGAAGCATTAACGAGTCGAGTCAAGATATCGCTGTATCTGCCCGAGTCGTCTTCGAGCGAAAGGTCCTGTTTACGGGTCACAACAAGCTTTCCCATGAGACGTAGAACAGTATTCCATGCTCGATCGATCTCACGAAGCCTGGAGATATCGTCAGCAGGTTTTAAAAGACAGATAAAACGAACTTTTTGATGGGAAGATAATACGCCCATCTAGGAATGATGAAACGAGGTATTAAAGTATTTGAAGTAACGGAGAGTGCTTCTTCGAGAAACGCCATCTCTGAGCCGTCATGTTTGCTTTCCCAAGACACTGGCAATCCAAATCCGCATCTAGCCATAATGAGGAAGGTAAACTAAAGCAAATGAGTTTCAGAGGTGATAAATCCACAACAGATGACTTACCCTCAGGATGATAGTATTGATTTCGGGGATAACGATCTCCTTTTGGGTTTCCCAGCCCTCGACGGAGAACATGGCCCTAAACGTGCGGACAGACTCCGTGGCAACAAGAGAATAGCTATAGAACGCGACGTCAAGATGCGATGTAGGAGTATAACTAACAACGACACACTTTTTAGCATTGAAAGCGGGGCCGACGATTCGCCTATGCCTCTTCCACATGTCACCACTGGAAGAGGCAATACTGTCACCCCAAATTCTGCATACCATCTGTCAGCGACCGAAAAAAAAGCACTCGGATTGTCACTAACTTGGCGGTTGTTAATTCGAGTGGTTTCACAAGCTGAATTTTGCCCTCTTGTCCGAACAGCTGCCTCATCACCTCCACCGAACCAATGTAGTAGCATGGCTGCCCGACTAGGACAGGGACCATCGAGATGACGTCGTGCTGGTGATTGAAGTACGCTGCCGAGACGTTTCAACTTTTCTCATAGAATGTAACGGAAATCGTTACTGACAAGTTTTGCGCCATATCCATGGCCAGAGATACCCAGGGTTCCACCAGCATGTCGGGATCAAGGAACCTAGAGGACTTTGGGGATCAAATAAAGGCCTAAAACCCGGCACATGATTGTACAGCTATGTAGAGCCACAGACAAGTCAGCTCGTTTCGTATGTACATTGACGTTGGGCAACTTCGACGGACCTGGAGGGCGGCAACATATTTCGTGTATATGCGAGAAACACCGAGGAGCGTGACGAGTCCGAAGAAAGCCGACCACATGAGAAGACGGTCGCCGAGTAGTGTATTGGGAGGTAAAGCGAAGATTCAAGTCCAACATTCGTCGCCCACACGTTGCAGTGGGTCCAGGACTCCAAAAGAGGTCATCATCAGAACACTGCCAATGCCGGCTGGTGGAAGTTGGGTGGAAGCATCGATTTTGTTTTATCAGGGAATTGTTGGCTTCGCACCTTCTCTCAGGCTGAATCTCTGTCGACAGGTCAACCAAGACTCGGAGGTGCGTTGATCTTTCCACATCAATTTTCGGATCAACGGCACCATTTCGGCAGTCGATGAACCTCAAGTGCTTGTTCGCTGGCTTTCAAGCAACAAACCAGTGCTCTGTGAATCCCTTCCAATCTTTCCACTGAGTTCTATACATATTTCATTTTTACCTTCAAGAAACTTATTGCATGGTATCACTAAACCAGGTCTTGCACAATGCAAAGTCCGTATCACGCAGAGTTCATAATTAAAGTTCGCCTGGTTTCCTTGATATACAACACACCAGCATCATTGCTGACCCGTACATTCTAGCTCAGTCGTAATTTGGACAAGTTCTTCCCTTCGATTCAGGATGAGATCGTGAACTTCTGTGCCGAAGAACTTAACAAAGCCCAGCATGTCTGCAATATGTTTTCTGTCTTCGGGTGCAAGAAGTTGGTAGACAAATACATATTCAAATCGACTGTACATATATGTAGTACGGGACTGAGTGACCCACATATGTCGTGTGGACGTAGCATGTCAGCACCATCTCCGACAACTCTGACTCAGCCGCAAGGTCTCAGATCTCAGCCCAAGCGATCGGGGCAATTGGGCGGCCGGCCGAGAGGCACGGCGTGGACTCGAGACGCACACTCTCTCAGACAACGCAGTCCCTCCGATCAGCTGCCACTGGGTAGTTATCTGTCAGTGGCTGTGTGAGTTATCTGCCATCTCACGCAATTTGCGTGGTCGTCTCCCCTTAAATCTTCAAGTTGAGAATAATCGAGGACCTTCTGAGTCAATAAAGAAATTAGAGTCCGACTACTTCAAATATTCTACTAGCAAGCTTTATAGCATGAAAAAGTGTTTTCGAAGTAAATTATGAGACAAGAGCGGAATCATCCACGGATGGTAGATGCATGAATTAAGAAATAAAAATTGAGTTAGTGTTTCTCGAATAGGTGTTCAATAAAAAGGGTGTTGAACATACACCCGACTATTCATCCAGGGATTGACGCTGAAGATCCCCGTATATTGCGCCGGTGTGTATGCGAGGCACGTTAGCGTTGGCACAGGAGGACTTGGAAGAACGTAGCAGATTGAGACGGGAACGTGCCATGCTGGTGCTGCCATGGAAGTCGAAGAACACGGAGTCGGAACACACGGTTGGTGATTCCAACAACATCTACACTGAGACCAGCAATGTGGTGGGCAGCACGGCGCACTATGCTGCTGGCAGATATTACAGATAGGGTAGCCTGACGGTGGTTGGAACGGCACTGGTGTTGGTGCTGGTGCTGGTGCTGGCGTTGTTGCTAGTGCCAGTCTCGGTGGCCATTCAGTGCCAGAGGGAAGACTGTTGGATCCATTGAAGGCATTGAAAGAAGAGAAATAGGGAACTGAACCCGGTGGGGGAGGAGCCAGGCCGGCGGAGCCGTGGGTGGGCAAATTTGCTACAGGGGGGCCCCAAGATGCATATGGTGATGCATGCGTGTTCGGTCCATTCGCGGCATTACCAGGAGGTGAAACGCGGGCTGAGCCTCTCAAATCCGGTGGAGGAGCGGAGCTGTCGTTGGTCAAATTTATTGTCGAATTATCGCAAGGCGCATTTGTTGGCTGATTTCGCAGGCCATGGGGCGCGCCAGATTCCGTCGCTGCTGGAGATGGATGGGTAGAAGCTTGCGATGATCCTATAGTAGCATTTGCAGGTCCTATCCACGGGCTGTCTTGCGCGGCAGCACGATCGTGGTTTGGTCGTTTCAAGATACCCCGTAATGAACCGCGATAACCACAATGCTCGGCTGGCCCTTGGTGTTCTTTCGTGAAACGAACACGCCGACCTGCATCTGCTGGGACGTGTTGATATTGAGCAGTGGAGGAACGGGCTGGTTTGGTAATATTATTTCGCTGGTCATGGCCTCGGGAAGGGTGCGTAGAACGACCGCCGACCGTACTTTCCAGAGTTGTGCAACGGCAACACCGCACAGGGGAGGAGGGCACCGGTGTAGTATTGATACTTTCTCGGCCACGTCCTGGGACAAGTGATGAACTGCGTTCTGCGGAAACGATCGACTGAGCGTACCAAACCAGTTAAACGAGCCAAAAAGTGACGACATGCATTTCATATCAATTCGGTCACTGAAGCCAGTTACTTTCCGTGGTTGCAGATGGCAGAAATGATGAGAGGACCATGAGGCGGAGCACTTTTTGAAAACAAAATACTTACAAGACAAGCAAGTGTGGCAATGGAAACAGATGGATAGGGTAACAAGGCAATAAAAATACAAGATCAGACGTGGCCAATGCAACGAATCCGTATTCTCGGGCCGTAGGGCGGCATCAAGGTGTGGCAATTTAGTCGACGAAGATAGGCAGGCAGGTAACAAGGCGAATTTCATTGAAAAAACGTAGACAATAAGAGTCCCGAGAGACGCGTTGTCATCAGCGAGAAGCATAGAATGACTACTTCACATTTCTGTCACTGTGGGCGCATGTGGACGCAAAATACGTCGCAGAAGGCCTAGGCTACCGACTTGCAGGGCGGTGGCGATTATCGGAGACGAATAGGCCAAAGCGTAATATAGCATAGCAAGATGCTATAGGTTCCAGCACTTAAGTCAGAGTGTGTATTAGATCCTGCGATAGACGATGGTTGCAGGCTGAGGTTGAAAGGCTCAGACGCTAACACAATCAGTCACATCACGCGACTGTAACATTGTGACTCTGACGGCGATGAGTGTCCCTTATTCTCCCGTCTCCAGGTCCTGCGAGCCTCCGTGATCGTTCTTGTTCTCTCCGTTGTGGCCACAGTCCCAGTGAAATGATGGAGTTTTTGCCGTATAAGAAAGCCAACACCCTGTGTCCGTTCTACTTAAGTCTGAACCATCCTCGTGCGGCGCCGACCACGCATTTTGCTTCGTCCACCTGCTGCTTCCAGCCGGATCTAGCATCGATAAGACCTCGTTGACGTACTTTTACTTTTCTTTTACACACCTTTCTTCCTGAAAAGAAAATGCAACGACGGCACCGACGTCTTCCGACCCCGCGTTCGGTACCGCACAATCTTGGAATGGGGCATCCTCACAGTGAGTCTCCATTTCTATTTTACGCATGGAATAAATCTCTGACTTTTCTTCACAATCCATCCAGTGCGGCCTGCGCATTCTCTTTTCCCTGGGTTTCGATCGTTCGATTCCAATCATGTCGTGCCCCCGATCCCCGTCCCCGGCATGAATTTGAACATCCCATCTGCCCTGGCATGGCGCAGACACCTTGAAACACCCCTAGCGTTTCCCACCCCTGCTACGACGCCGGTCTGGCCCCAAGAACCGCATCTCCCTTTGAGTCTGAATGTCGTCTCTCTCCCCGCCGACACTCTGCACTGGACTCCCGGCACATTTCCCCCTCTGCCCTTTGGAACGCCTGTGCCGCTCCACATCCACCCCTCTCTCATCCCCAACCCCATCAACCCCACCATCCCGCAGCTCCAATGGGACGTCCTCCACGCGCCAGAGCAGGCCCGCCTCTACACCGGCCGCGGCATCATCAAAAAGCCCAGCCTCAAGGACGTCGCCGTCTTCCCTGCCGCGAATAGAATATGGATCTGTGCAGAGGACGAATGTCAGCCGCTCGCGTACTGGATGCAGATCTGGGGCCCAATCATTGTCGACAAGACTAGTAGCGCCAAGATCATCGACGTCCTCGACGCGGTCCGCGCGTACTTCATGACCCCTCTCACGCGCGAGGACTTCCGCATCATCCGCGAGTCGCGGTCCCCGCTCAACCCAGAGCCGCTCCGTCCCCTTGCACGCATGGCGCGCAAGCGCGCGGGCGACGCGTACGAGCTGTTCGACATCTCGATGGACCACTTCAAGCGGATCGACGTACTCGGCACATATCGACGCTGGGGCGGCGTGCGCCCCGCCATGTTCCAGGATGGGACATGGGAGCTGTTCATGAATCTGCTGCCGGGGCCTGTGCCCAGGGTGGCATAGCGTTTCTTGCCACCTTGATTGTTTATCTTGTTATATCGGGCTTTCCCCGACGCTATCTTGATGCTATGTGTTACTTTAAATCTGCTATCCCGCTATCTCCCTATAATCTTGCACTGTATCATTTTGTTCACGATCTACGCGTGTATCTTTATTATTGGTTGTACATACCTATCACGTCGTCTGAAAAGACAACTATCAACTTGATCTCGAAGGATGCATGGCCAATATCACCACAAAGCTAGACAGTCCACCAACGGACGTTGAGCATGCTATCTTGCAGCTCACGACATTTGTTCTTTCTTTCTTTCACCCATCCCGGCGTCGCCGCACATATACATTGTTGCACCTTCATTTCCCTTCATTAGTGGGAGGGTGCGACTTGCACCAGGCTTTGTGCGCTTTCCAATCTTCGCGCTGGTGCACTTTTCCGCAGTACCACGCCCCTTTGCAGGCAGCGCACTTCTTATGCCCGGCATCACCGCACAGCTCGCATGGTCGCCCAAGGGACACAGTGAGGTTGAGCAGGTCCCGCACCAAGCCCCCAGTGGCGCTGGGGTTCGTGACCCAATCCGTCGACACCCGCAATGTACGGAGGAGGCGGCTCTGCTCCGTTTCTGTGGTCGGCATGAGACGCAGCAGCTGGCGCCCTTCGTCCGGCAGGGGCATGGCGCGCCCGTAGACTGATACGTCGTACTGCAAATGCAGGTCCACAGTGGCACTCGGGATGCGCTCGTTCAGCAGTCCGCCGGCAAACAGATCTTGCTTCTGCTGGAGCTCCGTGTACTGATTTGCCAGACGCGGGTTCACAACAATCAGGAAGGTGTTGCGTTTTAGACTGGTAAGATATGTAATGCGCGCCGTGGTTTTGTCGACGAGGACGGCACCAGATGCCAGCACCTTCGGCGCATCGACGCAGTTTGTAGCGACTCGCCTGCATGCGGACACGGTGCGCAAGAAGCGCCGGAAATCCGCCATCCACCCGTCGCGGCCATACCTTGCCGCGCGCTCAGACTCGTAATCGAAGCCCCGCAGGACAACGGCCTCGACGACGGCAGGTCCCCGCGTGCCCACTCCGCTGTACCACGCATTTTGCTCGGTTTCCGACCACTCGGTCTTCCCGTCGCCGCCGATGATCCAGTCGACGATGGGCATGAAGGTGTTCATCATCATGTAATTCGGCGAATGTGTGAGGACGGTGCGGCCGGTCGTTGGGCAATGCAGTACGACGGAGATGCACGAAGCGACGCGGGAGGTGGAAAGGCCTTGCGTCGGCGTGGAGGCGTCCATCCGGCCGTAGCCCCACTGGTAGATTGGTGCATACGGCAGCTCGATTTGATACTGTGGTCGACCGAAATCGGCGCTGTACCCGCTCGGCATGTCGGAGCGCAAGGCCAGCGCCATGAGTTGGTTCGTTTTGATAATTCGTGTCGTGATTTCAAGGGGCATAGCAGGGGACTTGCAGGGAATTGTCAATATCAAAACGCGCAATATTATAACCACGGAACCTACATGGGAGTAGTGGAGGAACGAGGTTATGTTCCAAGAATACGCAGGGCGTTAGTTGGCACGTTGATGACGCGAGGCTTGGCTGCGGAGGAATAGCGCGTTGCTAATTTAGAATATAGTTCAATGGAGTTACCATTTGAGCCGCCTTACTTGCCTGCACTGCGCGCCTATATCACATCAAGCATTGGCGGTTCAGAGGTGGGAAAAGGAAACACGGGCGACAGCAATCAGGTTTTATTATGTCCTTTGCTGGTACGCGCCTCCGGTACATACATACTGACATGCATTTTCACGAGTCGCTCGACGGTTTTCAGATCCACAGCCGACTTCTTCATCTCTCCTCGCTAAAAGCAGTCAGTATGCGTGATTGTGGGATGCGAACAAACTTACCAAAGCAAACGCGACGCCGCGGTACACCCAGGCGTTTATATCTTTGTACTCGGGATGTGTCTTGGGGATAGGCAGAAGGTGGGCGGTCGATTGTTTGATTATCTGCAGGTATTCGTGAGTAGCGGTCGGTAGGATAATAAACGACGTGCAGTTTTATTGGCTTTCTCCATCTGACTCTCCACATCCATCTCCTCCGCTCTCTTTCGCTTTCCTTTGTTCTCAACGCTGAATACGTCTTCATCCGGGAGGATCTCCCGTTCCTTGCCCTTGGCACTGCGCGGCATGTCGGGGATCTTGAACGCGCCGATAGGAGGGTCCGTTCCGACACGCACGCCGCTCCCGAGGTTAGCAACTACACTTGCATTGCGTTTCTTGACAAAGAGACTCGAGCCCGTGCTGGCTGACCGATCGAATTGTATCGGCGGGCGTCGAGGCGTTGGGTCGTCTGGACGCGGAAGACGCAGCGCCGGAGCGGGAGGGCCAGGAGTTATGCGGGCGACGGCTAGCTGCATTTCTATCGTTTCTGGTCGTGGTCGTGCTAATATGATCATCTGGGTCGTTTCAGGGCCATCTTCTTTGTGGTCAGTACTCTGCGCGCATGAGCGGCAAGCGCCCTTACCGCTGTCTCCAAGAGCGACTTTGATCCCGGAATCAAGTGATGTAACGTGGTCCAAGCAAAACATATTCTCAAAATATATTCGAGAGAGGGTGGCATCTGGATGAATATCCCTGAGGCAACAATTACCAGACGATGACGGAAGAAAAACACTCGTAATTCTCACATCGTGATTCCCCCCGTTTCGTCCATCCATATGTCTTTGAGTTTCGTCTGCCCCCTCAAGCGGAGGCTAGGTCTTCCACGCATACTCTCAAGAGCCAGTGCGAGCGGGTTCTGCAGGAGGTCGTGGCCCGAAGATGGGTTGTCGAGGCGCGCAGCAAACGTGAGGCCATCGAGCAGAATATGGGAATCTGGTAAGGAAAGAGCACCCCGGTAGAGAAGGCGGTATTGCGTGGTTGGCCGAGGAGGTGTAGGATTAATGACGTTGATAGATGGTGGGTTTTCGGTCCGGGCTACTGACATAGTTCCAGCCCCTCGGTTTAGCATGCCCCAAGCTGGTTCGTGCAAGGTTTGTGGTTCGTGTTGACGCGTTGTGTGGCATTATTTGGTCTAAAGATCACGAGGTATCTCGGCGTGATCCGAGTCAGAGTTTTATTTCGTTCCTAATTTGCTCCCAGTCCCCGCTTCCAAGTCTCTGGCGACCTGTGACACTCATTTTGCCTCTCATATATATACAGCAAAATCCGGGGAATAACTTGTAGAACGGCGAGGGGCCCGGTACAATCAATTCCTGAGTCATTCAACTACCAGTGTTATCCAAATTCGTCCGGGCATTGTTCAGTTCATGGATATTCCCGAAAACTTTCCTCTTTTCCAGTTCTTCTGAATAAAGCTAGCACCCCAAACCTTTACACGGCTAGAGCCTAGGTGGAAAAAGCCGCCCCTATGTTTCCGATCAATTCCGCTCCTGTCCATGTTTTTATTGGTCTACGTGGTATATCATACTGTATGTCCCACTGTTGGGCACGTTTAAAAATGGGTCCAGGAATTCTGAATGTCGACGAGTCTGCCAGTGCTCGTAAATGGATCATGGTCGGCGTACTCCATATGTACAGTGGAGCTGTCAAATCGTGAATCGTTCTTCAGATAATGTGAGCGTTTACTCACGAATTAACTTCTACGCTCTTACTGCTAGCCTCCGAGTCTTGACAGAACTATGAACCCTGTGTCCTAATTTAGATCGAGGTGTTCAATATCAAGTCCACATGTTGACATTCAACTCTTTGGTTCCGAGTGCGGTAGCAACGCCATCACAATTGTGCAACCCTCCACCCTTCTGGCTCACCTTTATGCAATATTCCACTGCAAGATCAGCGTTGCCAGCGCGTTGCCACTGAGATACGTCCGGCGATCAGGAAGAATTCATTCATTCCACAAGACTCGTAATAGAGTGTGATAATGGGAGCAGAGTGCTGCATGCACAGGATTCCCATGCATGTACTTACTCTTGTTAAAAGCAGCTGCGGGGTAGCCGGACTCACTAAATTCTCTCCCACACACTCTGCGCCGATTTTTTCGTCGCTAATCCACACTCTCTTTCCCGATTATTTGTTTAATGTTTTTTACGCTCTCCGCGGCCTTGGCCCTCTTGGCTGCATCTCCCCTTGCTGAAGCCAAATGTGACCATATTCTTCTAATCTTCTAATAATTAAACCAAAGTGACGTTATTTTTACAGGCCAGAGATACGTTGACGCCGCGCTCACCGCCGCCTCCGCGCTCCAGTCGACCTACTTTAGCAACGGTGGTTATGGGAGCCAGCAGCCTTGGATCGGTGCCGTTGACAGTTTCCATCTCAGTGAACGTGAGCCTTTGGTTGTATTATTATTATACCCCATTCGCTGCTTAATCGAACCGTCCTCGAAGTCGACAGCCTCGCCGGAGTTTCGACATACTCCGATGTAATTAACACTGTATTCACGGCATGGGAAGGCCAGCTTGACAACGGAAACTCCTACGATGATGTCCAATGGGTTTCTATTGCGTACCTCCGTGCCGGTAATTTGGCCCAGGCTAAAAAGTATTATGACATCGCAAGGTATACACCCCACGTCGGTCGAAAAAAAAGCGCTAAATCCGTCATTCTAGCACTGCTGTCAGTACTGACTACTGCGGAGGCGGTCGTAAGACTTATTTTCTTTGTCTATCTCGTGCTACACTAATTTCAACGCAGTCTTCTGGAACGGCAACCATGATTACAAGAACGCAATTGTGTGTCTATTTCTGGGCAAAAGTTCGTCGGGCACTTATTTTGCATTTTAAAGACCAATGAGCTGTACATCACCACCTCCGGATACATGTACGACGCTACTAAAGACGTGCAATATCTCACCAATCTCCAAACTAGTGAGTTGCTTTTATTTTTCTTTCTCAATCTCATTCCTGCCGGATTTCGTTGTGCAGCTTGGACATGGCTCAAAACTTCCCAAATGATGGGATCCAATGGATGTAAGCCCGTCCTCATTAATACGGGCGCAACTGATGAGTTTTTTTTGAAGTGTTCAATGACGGACTTAGTCGGGCTAGCGACGGAACTTGCAGCAACAACCAGGGTACCCAGTGGTACGTCCTATTTATTTATCTTTGATTGCAATATCCCTCTAACGTTTTATAGGACCTACAACCAAGGTGCCTTGCTTCCAGGGCTGGCGTATCTTTATAAATGTTTGTGGACACATTCTCCAGAAAATCGGACCGCTCTTTCTGAGCCATTCCATCTAGACACCGGAGATGAATCTGCGATAACCTCTGCATTCGCCATCATGGACTCGGTCATTATGAGCCTGACCGTCGACGGCGGCCTCCGGGAGCCTTGCGAGACTACCACCGCAAACTTCTGCAACGCAGACCAGCAAACATTCAAAGGCATCGTTGTGCATTATATGTAAATAAATTTCTCCGTCTTTTGAACCCCGCCTTACATTTCCCATTCACAGGTCCTGGTTCCTCAGTGTTTCGGGCCGCGACAATGGATCTAAATACAGCGGCTTCATCATGGCGCAGGCGGACAAGGTGCTCCAGTTTGCGGTTGGACCCCCTGGATTTTATTCCAACCTCTGGTACGGGGCAAACGGCGGTGCCGCGACATGGACAGCTTCCAGCCAGGCTTCAGCTGTTGGCGCTTTGGTTGCGGCCGGACAACAGAACTGTTGAATATGGGCATTTTCGACCAGTCTCCGTACGTCTAGATCTTGTATTACTCCTGTACACAGCTTCGAGTTGGCAGACATTGATACGACTCCCATTTCAAACATCTGGGACCATTGATCCGCAAACGACCTCGCACAGAATTTTGAGACTGGAATTTTGTTCCCTGGGGCAATAGTTGTAAAATTGGCACGATGGGACATACCAGGTTGAACCAAAATAAATCGGCTGTTGCCGATACAGATAACGTCAGCGGCAGCTTATCAGTTAAGTACAGCGTTGCAGACTCGGAGTTCCGAATCCCTCTTTCATCACCATCATATCGGCCTCCTCTACATCTGACCCGTCAGCAGTCATCATAAAATCTGCACGAAAACTAGAGCGAATTTATTTAATAACAATATCTCTGGTCAGACCTGCTACTACCGTTGTAGGGGCCGTTCCGTTTCGACTACTATTATGACACCACCCGTTTCCAAACTCCTCCCCTCTTCAGACGGGACCTTGATCTATGCGGAAGCATCAGGGGACCCTGGGAATCCAAGTGTTGTTTTCGCTCATGGATTCGCGCTGAGCGGGATAGTCTTCGACAAATTGTCATCTGATGCTCGGGTTCTCGACAAACTATATCTTGTACGCTCGACTGACGCAACAATCCGGGGTCTCAGTGCGCTCATGCAATCTTTAGGTGCGCTACGATGTACGAGGCCATGGGCGGAGCGGGAAACCCATCAAAGCAGAAGCATATGTGTCTTCTTTATATGCCGCCGATTTCGTTGCAGTCATGCAGGGATTCTCATTGGACATGCCCGTGTTCGTCGGGTGGTGAGTGATGTTTTCTTGTTAGGTTGTGACTCTGTTGTAATAAGTACCATGCACTCTTCAGGAGCGCAGGTGGTGCGTATTGGCATCTTTTCGCCTCCTTGCAAATTACCAATTCCCAGTGGCTTATGGCGATAGCTCCGATTGCTGCCGACATTTGTGCCCACATATCCCCTGTACCTATCAGCGGGATAATTGCAGTGAACGGAGCTCTTTGCGTTGCTACAGCTACGAAGGCACTCAAGCCGAAGTTATTGGAGATGATCGGAAAGTTGAGATCCTTCGATGCCGTTACCGCAATGAATGGTCGAGTTGAGTTCGTGGACTGCGTATTTAACGACCCAGGAAGTGTTCCGTTCGAAATCAAGGCTGCATGGATAGGAAGCACCGCTATGCAGACCCCAGACATCACAACTTCGATCATGGCCGGCCATCGACCAGACCAAACCAAGCTGGTTGAACTCGGGTCGCAAGGCCTTCCCGCGATGGTGCTGTATGGCAGCAATGACCGTTTCCAGGACGGCAGTGTGGTTGCAGATGACGCCCGCCCCCATTTCAAGAACTTGAAAGTAGCCAGAATCGAAGGGGGCAGCCATTCCGTATTTTACGACGACTTGGACGAAACCGTTCGGCACATTCTTCCCTTTTGTCTTCGCGTCAGTGGTCAGGTATGCATTTCCCTAAACGCCAAGGAGTTGAACCCAAGTTGAACAGAGGCGGCCCGAATAGACCGAGATCTGTTCAACATAGTCACGAGTTTGAATTTGTATTCCTGATAAACAAAATCATTTGAAAGATGATATCGTTCCTGATTTCCTCCGATCCGAAGCACTCCTTGACTTTGAACCTGTAACCTTGAAAGTCAAAAAGTGGATTAGCATCCAAACCCGACAGTGAGGAATGACGGGCGAAAACCTGCTTGTTATCCTTGCAAACGCTGCACCTCCGCAAGTCGACTGGCAGCGTTAGTATGATCCCTGTCCAGCCCCCTTCCCTTATGTCTGATCCTGATGACATTATGCTTTGAAAATAGACATTGCAGGTGCACTCTCGGACATTTGTGGCCATGCCGTACCTGTCGCTTACCGTGCTGCTGGTGATGGGGGAGGCATATTGGGAATATTCTGTGCAGTCAAATCGCAGTCCGACATACTACCGGAATACTCCCAGCTTCAGCGCCTTCTTGAACCGTCTCTCGGAGAAAACCTAGAGCTTCGTATCTATGAAACCTTTCCATCGGGATTGCAGATACGACTTCCGGCGTCGCGCGAGAAACATTACATGGTGTTCAATGGGATGACGCCTAACGACAGTGCCGAAGAAACGTTCAATGCATGGTATGCCGAGGAGCACATCCCGATGCTTAGCGCTGTTCCCGGGTGGCAGTCATCGACCCGTTTCCGATTGATGTCAGCATCGCTGAGCTCGTCAAGATACCTCGCCTTGCACACATGGGAAAACCTCGCTGCTTTCGAAAGCCCAGAATTCAAGGCGGCGACTAATACGCCTTGGAGGACAAGGGTGGTGGTGGAGCAGGTTAATCAAAAGGAACGGTATTTGTTGGAGTATCGAGGGATCACTGGGGAATTGGCGACGGGGTCTGGGTAGTTGGTCAGTCGAAGTGACAGCTGCAGGCTAGGATTAGTCGGCATGCGTATGCCGCGCTTGCGAACAGACCATCCATTAGTATATCGGGTTATTGGTGGGTTGCAGCCCCTGAATAAAGTCGAGACTCGAGGGGAGACTCAACATACAGCACCAATTGAAAGAGGTAAGCATCGCAGTACATAGCGACAGATCAGACGCCTTCGCATTTGAGTTGACGAACGAGGACCAGGTGGATTAAGGAGAGAAAGTCAAGAAAGGGCTCTCGCGGCAATCAAACATGAAACACCGCCACATGAGGAAGGTCATTGTTGTTCTTGTTTGTCTCCCACGCTGTTGCCGTGTCTGCCAAATAACCAGGGTTGACGTGGTGAATTTCGCACTTCTTCTCTCGTACTTCATTCCCCGGGCAAGTGGCCTACGATGCAGCCGTGGATCCTAGTCGGGGTCCTTTCTCTCCTTCTAGCTGTCCCCGACGCGCTAGCTGTCAAATCCCACGATTTCAAGACATGCTCGCAGGCGGGTTTCTGTCGAAGAGGACGCGCCCTCTCAGCACGCGCCGCGGAAGCGAAATCCTCTTGGAAATCCCCTTACTCGATTGATGTCCCATCTATTGCTATTGCATCGAATAAAGCAAGCGTCACGGCGGGCGTCAAGTCCTCATTGTACCCCGACATCAAGTTTGGGCTAGAGTTACGTGTTCACGACGACGGCGTCGTGAGAGTTCGCATGGATGAGGTCGGCGGGCTGCGGAAACGATACGATGAAGCGGCATCGTGGGCCTTGATCTCCGAACCTACAATCAGCCAGGCTATCAAGTGGACAGCGGGTAAGAAGGGCCTGAGGGCTGCATATGGGAATATCGAAGTCGTGGTCGCGTTTGAACCCTTGAAGATTTCTCTCCTTCGTGGTGGAAAGGAGCAAGTCGTATTGAACGGGCAAGGTCTCTTACACATGGAGCATTTCCGGAGCAAAGTGCCCGAAGTGTCTAAAACGGAGGAGGCCGCTCCAGAGCCTGAGGAGGTGTCCGAGGAGGGGGGTGATGAGGCTGAGCAGGTCGTCATGCAGGTGGAAGAACCAGTTCACCATCAGGCGTGGTTCGAGGGAGACAAGGAGGACGATTGGTGGGAGGAGAGATTCTCTTCGTGGACAGATACAAAACCGAAAGGTCGGTCGGCCTTGTGAATCATCCACTTCTCTCTTCTTATGATGTCTTTGTCTCCAAAGGCCCTGAATCTCTGTCCCTCGACATTTCTTTCCCGAACCATGGAATTATTTATGGAATACCCCAGCACGCGACCAGGCTTGCGCTGCCCACCACATCCGGGGAATCTCCCACCTTCTCCGATCCTTACCGTCTATACAATGCCGACGTGTTCGAGTACCTTGCTTCTTCCACGATGTCATTGTACGGCTCTATCCCAGTCCTTCACGCACATTCTGCCGACTCGACTGTTGGTATCTTTAACGCCGTCGGCTCCGAGACGTGGATAGATGTTGCGCACTCGTCAGATAAATCGACGCAAACCCATTGGATCTCAGAATCGGGCATCCTTGACGTGTTCCTCATGCCGGGCCCCACACCAGCCGATATATTCGCGCAGTACTCGCGTCTGACGGGTACGCCAGTTCTCCCTCCACACTGGAGTCTTGGCTACCACCAGTGTCGTTGGAACTACATTAGCAGCGACGACATTCGCACAGTGCAGAAGCGATTCGACGAGGAGGACATGCCTGTTGATGTATTCTGGCTCGACATCGAATACGCTGACGAGCACAAGTACTTCATGTGGGACGCGAAAAACTTCCCCGACCCCGTTGAGATGACCAACGATGTCGCTGCCCTCGGACGCAAGGTAAGAACGCCGTCAGTCTACCTTTTACGCCTGGCAACCGAACTCTTTGCAGATGGTCGTCATTGTCGATCCCCACCTGAAACGCACCTCAAACTACCCGGCGTTTCAGGAAGCTTCTGACAGGAAGGTTCTTGTCAAGCCCCGAGCGGCGAGGGCGAGTATGAAGGGTGGTGCTGGTCTGGCAGCAGTTCTTGGATCGATTTCTTCGATCCCAATAGCTGGGATTGGTGGAAATCGCTTTTCAGAACCACGGCATCCAAGAGTGGCTGGACCTGGACGTCTAGTACGACAGATATTCACATCTGGAACGACATGAATGAGGTAAGGCCTTTGAAGGCTACGCTTTTGCGTTGTACTGATATCGCCTAAAGCCCTCAGTGTTCAACGGACCGGAGATCACTATGCCGAAGGATAACGTTCATTATGGTGGCTGGGAACATCGCGATGTTCACAACATTAACGGAATGCTCTTCGTATGTTGTTTCACCACCATATCTCCGCTTTCACTAAATGTATTCACGTCAGTCCAATCTCACGTCCCAAGCTGTCCAACACCGAACAGACCCTCCGACACGACCCTTCGTCCTGACCCGATCTTTCTATGCTGGTTCTCAGCGTTTTGGAGCCATGTGGACTGGCGACAATCTGGGCACCTGGGAACACATGGCCGTCGGTATCCAGATGGTCCTGGCGAACAGCATTGCTGGCATGAGTTTCGCGGGATGTGAGGCCTCCCATCGCTGCGCAAACCTTTCGACTGATCTTGTGTATTTCAGCTGATGTTGGGGGATTCTTCGGCAACCCCGAGCCTGAGATGCTTGTTCGGTGGTATCAAGTCGGAATCTTCAACCCATTCCTCCGTGCTCACGCCCACATCGACACGAAGCGCCGTGAGCCTTTCCTCCTCGATCAGCCTTACAAGGGCATGATCAAGGATATCCTGCGTCTCCGTTACACCATGCTTCCCGTATGGTATACCGCTTTCCGCGAGACGAGTGTCACTGGTGTTCCTGTTTTGCGGTGAGATCTCCTCCATGGTCCACCGTGCTCGATTCTTAATGAATTCCAATGTGACAGCCCGCACTATGTGATGTTCCCCAAGGACCCGAAGGGCTTCAATGTTGATGATCAGTACTACATTGGTGCATCCGGACTACTCGTCAAGCCAGTCACGCAAAAGGGTGTCACACAAACGACTGTTTATCTTCCTGAAGAAGAGGTATGGCTTCATTCCCTGACGCCGAAACTAGCTCATACTGTGCAGGTTTACTACGACTACTTCTCACACCACGCATACCGTGGTGCCTCCAAGGGTAAGGACATAACCGTCCCGGCAGCCTTGCACCAGATTCCTCTCTTTA
This sequence comes from Mycena sp. CBHHK59/15, assembly GCA_029204085.1. Taxonomy (NCBI): domain Eukaryota; kingdom Fungi; phylum Basidiomycota; class Agaricomycetes; order Agaricales; family Mycenaceae; genus Mycena; species Mycena sp. CBHHK59/15. The sequence goes on from JARGXW010000002.1 coordinate 403,366, forward strand.
TCCGCGGTGGGTCCATCGTACCTACACGAGAACGGCCAAGGCGGTCCTCTCCCTTGATGAAGCTGGACCCTTTCACGCTGCGCGTTGCTCTGAGCAAGGCAGGCGACGCCGTAGGCGAGCTCTATCTCGACGACGGTGTGTCCTACTCCCATCAGAAGGGACAGTTTGTGTGGCGCGGGTTCAGCGCTCAGAAGGCGGGCAAAACCTTGCGGTTGACAACGATGGACCTGGCGGCGCAGAAGCCGGCTGAGGCCGTGGATGGCGTGGCGCTGAAGAGCTACAACCCCCGCAACGGGTATGCGGAGACTATCGCGGACGTGAGGGTGGAAAAAATTGTGGTTGTGGGGTTGGGTGGAAAGCCATCCAGCGTGAAGGTCGAGGGTGGGAAAGACCTCGTGTGGGAGTACACCGCTGGGGTCGCAGCTAACGGGAAGAATGAGGGTGCGGCGAGCGTGCTCACAATCAAGGATCCGAAGGTCGCCGTAGTAAAAGATTGGGCAATCGTTATCCAGCTTTGACCCTTCTGTGCGTTGCATAATGTATTTATCTCTTTTTGGATCTGTCGTTGGCTGGAAAGGCAACCTACATTATCATAAACGAAATCTGAAAGGCGTGACACGTTTCATTTCATTTCATTTTCCATTATAGTGCGCGCGGGGCCCATGTGGCACTTGTACGTAGAACACGGATGTAACTAGCGGGCATAGAGGTATGATTTAGAGCTTGGCTGTGACACACATGTACACGTGACTGTGACGTTCGCGGCCACAACCAAACCTATTTTTTTTTATTCACGACGTGGACGATGAACTCGGGTGGAAAACACCCTTCCCTGACTGACCTGGGACAAAATGTTCTGCTGAAAATATGTGCCGAGATTTTCGAGGGTAAGCTCTCGACGTTGTGATCTGAAAGCAAGCTGATCTCTTGAAGGCAGATACGCCTCGAGAACGGGTCGCGTTATCCTGGTGCGGAGAGACTCGAATGGAGAACGCGAACCCCCACGCATATTTCCCGCCGCTCCTTCTCAAACACTACTCTATCTAGCCCCCATGCACTCTGAGCTCAGTAAGGCCACACGCCCGTACATCTGGAGCGAGGTTCTCGTTGCATTTGGGTCCTACGATCCGACGGAGCGAGGCGCGGACCGCCTCGAGCGCGCCAAACAGCCTCATCTCGCGCCGCACGTCCGTGCGCTGTTTCTGTCCTTCAACTTTCTCGGAGACTCGGAGGACTACCTCCCGCTCATCGTCGCCGCCATCCCCCCTTCACGTCCCTGCGCGCCGTCTGCTTTGGAACTTTCTAATCGTATTCCTAGCCGCCGATGTATCCGGACGTCGCCGCTGCGATCCGCGAGCACCCCGGTGTCGACACGCTCGTCGTCTGGCACATGGCGCAATGCGCCGACCTAATCGCGAAGGGCAGCCCCAAGGAATACAAAATCGAGCTCGAATATTGCCACGGCAAGTCCGCCGGCATCCTCTCGCGGCCCGCCGGCATCAAGTTCCTGCGTCTGCAGAACATGGAGCCGCAGGACCTCGCGAAGAACATGCCCGCGGACATCTGGGACACGCTCGAGCACCTGGAGCCGGGATATCCGGACATGGGGCAGACTAACCACCCGCACATGCAGGCGTCTCTCAAGGTAGGGCCGAGGGCCAATCATGTCAGTTGACGCTGACCGATGCGTAGACCTATCTGGACAACGGCGGCGCGCCCGTGCTGCGGTCCCTGGACTTGTCGTATATGTCGATGTACGCCCCCGGGCGCAAGGGCTGGTTGGCCCTTGGGAAGCGGCTGCCCGCGCTGCGCTCGTTCACGTACGCGCCGGGTCTCGACGCGAGCCTCGCAGAGGTGAAGGCCTTTCTAAAGGCGTTCCACGGTGTGAGCCGGCTGCACATCACGGTCCCGTCCTCAGGAGAGTACGATCCAGACGAGGAGGACATTGACGAAATCGAACTGGATGTGAGCCCTGTCGCGTCTATCGCGCAAGTCGATCCTAATCGTGTCGTATCTCTCGTAGTCCGACTTTCTCGACCTGCTGGCCAAGCTGCCGAACCTCGAGCGCCTTATCCTGGATGTCCGTACGCCGGTGCACCTGCTCGACGAGGATCTGGAAGCGATGGGGGAGACGATGGTCGAGGCGTTGATCGAGGTGTGCGAGGAATAAATTAAACCTCAGGAATTGACGAGTGTACAGCTGCGCTATATCTGGGACGACATGGACTGCGAGGACGTGCCTGTCGTCGTAGAATATGATATCACGGACGAGGGGGAGGTGGTGATTACGCCGCCGCGGCCTCTCGAGGGCACAATTTTGGAGTTCCTCGACTGGAGGTGACGTTCGAGGCCAGAAAATGCTTACGTAGATTAGTATCTGTAGTCAAGCCACGTTCTGTAAGCCTTCTTAAATTCGCACCGAGCACATACATACATCCTACTTCCATTCAAGTCAAGACATCCAAAGATATATGTCACAGACAAACGATGCAAGAAGGACGGAATTTCCAGGTAGGTAAATAAAACAACAGCAGAAAAAAGCCAATGAAAGTAGCTGGACGGAACGAATGAATAATGCAAAGAATGAATGAGCTTGCAGTCGAATAACAAAACAGAGATGCTAATACATTCCACGATGTAAGTATGTATGATGTACGTGTTGGTTTGGTGTGGGTTTGGATGGGGAGATGAGATGTTATGATGTTATGTAGGTGTCAGTGCGTACGTGGTCCAAAAAATAACAAGCAGGGCAGAACATTCCACTCCGGAGATAAAAAGCAAATAGCAGGACAGCGATGGCATAGGGCGGGATGCAGAATGAGACGAGACGAGATCATAGGGGTCACGTAGTGTGTTATATCAGGACACCCGGCGGTCAGACGGGCCGCGCGCACGCGGCGGGGACGAACGGTGGCGGCGCCGCGTAGGGGTACCACTCGCCGCTGCCTGCAGGCGGGCCTCGGCGCATGTGGTGGTGCATCTGCTGCTGCTGCTGCTGCAGTATCTGCATCTGATGCATATACGCGGCGTACGGTATGGGCACGGGCACGGGCACGGGCGGGTAGTAGTATGGCGGCGGGTGCGCGGGGCGTAGAGCGTGGGAGGTGGGTGCGGGGGGCGCGGTTTCGCGTTCGCGCGCTTTGGCTGGCGCGGGTGGGGGCGGACGGGTGGCGCTTTGGCGGGCTTGGCCTCCGGGAGCAAGAGCGACGGACCCTCAATCCACCCGTCGTTCGAGGACGGCGCGGGGGACGGAGAGGGCGACGGCAGCAAGACGGTGATGCCGATGACGTCGTCCGCAGGCGGCTCGGCGACAAGCGTGCTCTTCGGTGGGGAGGAGTTGCTGCGGCGGCGCGTGAGCGCCAAAAACAGCTCCCGTGTGCGCCGCGTCTTCGAGCTTGCTAGGCTCGGTGCGGGCTTGAGCTCGCCTTCGTCGCCTCCGATCCACCCGTCCCTGTCGTCGTCGACAGCAGGGCTCGAGAGGCAGGAATCACCGTCCCCGCCATGTTCAGAGACCGAGAGCCGCGGCTTCGGGAGGCTGAATACATCCAGCTCGGCACTCACGACCTGGCTCTTAACGGGCTCCCTTTGGGTCTGGGGTAGGCCTGATGACTTGAGACGATCGACGATCGCACGGGTCTTGGATGCCGGGGCACGGCGGCGATGGAAGGCGTCGTGCAGGAATGACGGCAACAGCATCGAGGATGTCCTCGGGGGCGGCGTCGGAGGAGCTTCCACCTCGCTGTAGAACCCCTGCTCATCCTTCTTGATCTTCACCACGGGCAGCGGCGGCACATCGAGAGAGGGGAATACGAAGTTGGTAAAGGATGTCGGCGGGGGACTCAAGGAAGGGTAGGGAACGGGGTTTAGCTTGGCTCTCACGGGGCTTGGAACGAACAAGGACGCGGAGGCGTTGAGCCGCCGCGGAGGGGACGTATGCAGGGCCGACCGATCAGAGTCACGGCTGCTCGAGCTTCTGCTCGGGGACACGTTTTTCACCACGATGTTGGCGTACGAGCGCCGGGCCTTGGGGGTCGCGGGCATCGACACGGAGGCCACCGAACGCTCTGAATCGGTCAGATCAATGCTAGAGAGCGTCGATGTGCTGCGATGCAGACCGTAGGACGAGTCCTCATCCGAATCATGGTAGCGGTCTTTGCCGTCGATTGAAAGACCGCCTGTGAGATCCTGGACGAGCTCGTCCCACTGCTCCTTGCAGAGAGCGACTTGGTTCTCGTTGACGGAAGCACGGAGATCCGGCGGGGTCTTCTTATCAGTCACGGCTGACGACCAATGAAAGCCGACGTCGATCTCGTAGGATGCAACAGCATCCACCGCACCCTTGACCCCTACGAGATCGGGATTGAGCAGACCGTCATCCCAGTCTGCGAGATCCTCGTCGTGCCGATCATCCAGAGAAGCAACCCGGATGCGGAAGAGGGCGTCGTGGTAGTGCGGGGGTTTCGCCACTCCACTGAGCCCCCCGGCATCCTTTGGATCTGCCGCGTATGCCCAGGACACCGCACTGAAAGGGATCCTCCACCACTCCGGCGAGACGACCTGCCATCCGTCCTCCGCCTCGCTTGGGGCCGCAGCAAACGGCGGAAGCATGGACCAGGAGACGCTGAACTTGACTGTATCTGAGCAAGAGTAGCAGAACAAAGTGAAACAAAGTAAGAACAAAGTGAGTCAGAACAAACGGCGGGAAGGCGTACAGATGCTGCCACACCTATGGCCAGTCAAGCTTCGCAGATTTGGTGATACAGTCGTGAAATATGTATGGTACAAGGCAGGTACAGAGAGCGAGCAACACGAGTAGAGTGGCCAACCTGGCCAGCAAGGTCGGGGAAAGGCCAAGGAGGTGTCACGTCACAGTCACCCAACATGCGTGGAGGTGGTCATGGCTCGATGCTAGAATCGTTGCTTCCTTTCGAGTTCTTGCTACAAAAGAACGGCCGTTGTACGTCGAGATGAGTGGGTCTTCCGATAAAAACCTTGTGTTCAAAGTTGAACTAGAGCACAGGTTAAATATTTCTGAGTCGTAATCGGTAACAACATACAGATCGAGTGCATCGTGCACTTCGGAGCCATGGGCTGCAGATACGGCGTGCAAGAGCCGGAATACTGAACTGTACGGTTCGACTCGGAGCTCCGAGATGAGCAGTTGAACCCAGCGCCGCCACAACGTGTACGGAAAGGCAGCAAATTAGGGAGTCCAGGCCTGTTGGTAGCCCAAGCCCATCAATGAGGAGATATATCTGAAGGCTCCGCACTGTGGTCCAAGAAACACGGTCGCCTGAAGTATGAGGTCTTCGACAAGGACGGAAAACGGAGAAAGTGCCTGCTGTCAAAACATGATACTACTGGAGAAATTAAAGTATAATGCCGCAGGAGACGACTGCCCAAGGGACTACTTTTATAACAAGAAAAAATTATGCAGCGTGTCAAACTATGCATCCACATCCATGCCACTCCAGTCGGGAATGGGGGGCCGCGGCGGAAGTCGGGCGTAACCACGCAGCGGCTTGCTGGGGGGCGGCGGGACGCTCGGGGTCACCGATTTTTTAATTTGTGCAGGTGGAGGGACTTCACTCGATCTCTGAACACGCACCGCAGACGACTGCTTTTTCGGCGAGCGCGTCAGATCGCGGCTGCTCATGAACGCGAGAAAACGGGCCTGCGGCGTGTCGAGCGTCTAAACCGTGGCGTCAGTGGCACGAATGAATTCAAGCACAGGGGGTTGAACTCACCATCGACTCGTCGGACGCACTCGACATGCTGGTGTCCGACGTGTCCGCCGAACGCGGTAGTGGCACGAGCATCTCCTCCAGCGCGACCTCCCCGCGCGCCACCGCGCGCACCGTCTCGTCCGCGCGCACGCTGCCCTTCGCCGTCAGCGTGCGCAGCTTGTACGTCTCCTTCCCCACCGACACCAGCCGCCTTGCGGGCGGGCGCGCGCGCTGCGGGCGCAGGCCCACCCGCGCAGCCGCGCGTGGCGCAGGAGACAGCGCGCTCGCGGCGCCAGGCATATAGTACGGGCACGACATCGAGATGTCGCCCGAGGCTGTGAGTGTGTGCGCTTCATCGTCGTCGTCGTCGAAATCCGAGCGTTTCGGTGTGGTCGGTACGGGGGGAGGCGCGTCCATAGGCAACAGCGTCTTGCGCGGGCGGACCACGCAGAGCGGGCGGCGCATAGGTGGCGTGGCGAAGAGGCCCGCGGCGACGGACTTGCGGCGCGGCGTGGTTGGGGGATTCTGCATGTCATGAAACAATCAGCGACGGCGGTCGGGAGCGGGGAAAGACGCACCTTCATGGCTGTGGGTCGATGCGATGCTGGGCTTCGAGAAACGGGGTGTTTATGTAGCAATCCAGCGACGCCGTCCTTTTAGGAGGAGGCGCAAAGCGAAAATGTGGCACCACGAAAGCTCGCTGGGTCCTTTATACCACGAACCGTGATCTGACCATCGTGGGCACGGGACAATGCAGGTGGCCGGGAGGGCGACCAGGACCACACGAAGAAGGCAATGGGTATCTTGGGGGACGAACAATGGGGCCACTTCACGTGCGGGACTGTTATTTCCTTTTTCAGCACTGGGCGGTCAAAGCTCGACGCCGTTTCGAACTCCGACACGAAGCCATGGCGTTTCCTCACGAGCCATGAGACGCGGCCCGTTCGCAGGAATGGATACCGCCGAAGTGACTGTTTTTCACGACGTTACAGCAGTGCTCGGATAATGTGGTTTGAAATAGAAACAAAACAAAAAAGTCTCTTCCTAGAGGATATCCGTATCATCATATTCATAATTCAGTTCAATATCGGGTACTACATACTGCGTCTCCCTCAAAGCCCTCCCAACTCCCTGATTATGCAGGCCGGACCAGGATGATTGAAGCGATCTTGCACGTCGTCTGGCCCCCGCTGACCGTTGCCACTGGCGTAGACATCGAGACGACTGCAGCGTTCTGGTAGTTGTACGGTCCGTTCGTGCACCACGCCGTCGACGTCGTGTTGGCAACAATAGCGACGTTGCTGAACGCGAACTGGCCGAAGGTCCACGCGACGTCATAGAGCTCGATGGCCATGATCGCTTGGTTCATCGGGTGGGTCGCTGGAAACCGTCAGTCAGACTTGCATGTTACACAATCGTAGATGGTGCGAAGCAACGTACGGAGAGGGAAGGAGCCCGAGGCGGTGCCGCCGCCGCTGCTTGCGAGGGTGGTGGCCCACGTCCCGCTGGAGATGCTGTCGACCTTTAGCGTAAATGCGACAGTCTGCCCGTTCGGCACTGCGGACCCAAAGATTATCAGGAATGCCGTACTCAGGCAAGGAAGATGCACACCGTTGAAGCCGCTTCCCCAAGCCAAGGACGGGTTGGAGCAGCACCATCCGTCGCCAATCCACCACTCGCCACTGCGTCCATCAAGCACGGGCTGGAGCACACCGGCGTTGTCAGGAGGCTCTGCGCAGGGATTTCATTGGCTCAAAAAACGGAGTGAATTTTGAAGCAAACACACGAAGACCTGGCCACAGATAGTATGTCGCAGCCTGCGGAAGGGTGGGAGCGACGAAACTTCCCGTGTAGGACGTGATGTAGGACCCAGTGGGAGTCGTGAAAGTCAAGAAGTACCTAGGAACTGTTGTCAGCGCAAACAGCCTCCTGTTAAGAGAATGCCAGAGGCTTACCAAGTCACTGCAGAAACATGCTCCACCAGAGCGAGCAGAGCGAGATAGCAGATCAAGAGCTTCATCTCAACGACTGTACCAGAGCAGAGCAGGATCTGGCTGCGACAAAGCCCCGCCTCAAGCGCTCACACTTTTTATATCTTTTGCGATGTAGCATGCGACCGTGCATCTGACGATGATCACACCCGCAATCGGCCTATCCGAAGCGCATTTTCGCGAATAATAGTTGCACGAAGTGAGATTCTGGTGACCGGACCGGACGAGAGATACCGAGGTCTACCACTTCTTTCGGAGTCGAGCAACAGGATAGGGTGCCTAGCCAGATAAGTGGCGAAGCACCACGAGGGTTTGCGATGATGGAAAAGTAAGGTCCCTGGATCGGCACCCCACCTGATGGTGCATAGTTTTTCCAAGAGGACGATATCCCGCGAAGAAGAGGCCTGCCGGATGCTGAGCGCTGAGAGAGCTGCAGCTCCACCGCGACGATCATGATCATACTAGGCTCAGGTAAATGAGCACGAAAAAAAACTGGTACTATTTCTGCGCCTGAAGCAAAGACTCGGAGGCGTTGAAGATGCAGATGCTGGAAGAGCCCGATTGTTGTCTGGCAGTCAAAGGATAGTTATTCATCGTCAACTTGAAGCGCGGATTGCCTCAGCCTGAGGTGGACGCGACCGTGACAGGTACGTCCACGTAGCCGAATCAATGACGACAATCCACCTGGTGATTTCCGAAAACATCCCCAATCCCTTGCCTTTTACCAACCTTTTACTCTCCGGGCAGTGGGAGTTAATAATTTGCTTGCTGGGATATTAGTGACAGTTGAATTGAGTCCTAGGCAAGGAGTTGAGCAGAAATATTCATTGGGGAGTTGAACGTTGAACGTTGATGTCGCGTTGACTGCCGTTGATCCCATCGATCATGGTGGTCGTGGGAACACGTCCATGATCCGGAGATCGCACATCGTCTGCTGATCTACCGTCTCAAGCAATAGTAAATGCATCTACAGACGACTTCAGGAACAGGATGGCGTCTCCGAATAATGGTACAATAAGCAATTAGACGACAAGCGAGCCGGCGACTCGCAACTTGAACCATGTTACTAACGATATCTAAAATACGACGATCCAAGTTGGAAAATTGAGATAGAAGATAGACCACGTCCTACTAGTACCATGATCGAGGTATTTCTGAAGAGCAAGTCAATGCTACCTTGGCTGATATACATTTATACTACGTATCCGGAGTGAGGACAGTATAATCCCATGGTATCTATTGAGTATGGTTTCACGTCCGAGTCCAGGGTTCAAGTGCACCAGTGTTTCCCACATATCAGCAGGCAAATTTTCCTGCAATTTCTGTGGCTCTGAATCATGAAGCCGCAGAAATTTCACTTTCGGTCGCAGTAAGATAGAAGTCGACTCGGAGTTTCCGTCCCAGTGATCGAGGTCGAGAATATATGTATCGGTTTGAATGGGAAGGACCGATGATTATCCCTTCGGAGGCCGGATCCCGAAAATCGGCCATTTTCCAACATTTGTCCGGACTATTTCCATTTTCCCACGCTTTCTGAGACTGCGAAAACGGTTATTTCACACTTTGGGTTTTTTTGCTCGAAAATTTCCCGAAATTTTGTCCGGACTCCGGGATCCGGCCTACATACACCACCGTTTTGGGGAGGCACGTCTATTTCATGTAAACGAGCCGACATATAAATGGCCTTGAAACAGTAATAAATCACGGCCAAATCTACCTTGAATTGATATCGAGCCTCCGACGTTGGGATTTTGTCAAAACTGATGTCAAAATGTGGGTGGGAACAATTCTGTCGTTTCGGCGTCCAGGTAACATCATTTGTAACCAGATGTGACGTGGGATCAGCAATTTTCTCTCGACGTCGTTTCGACGTCGATTCCTGGCCATACCCATGTACTCCTCCCAGGCCAGCCTGCTGCGCTGTCGGACTTATCGACAAAAATCTCTAAGTCCGCCACTGTGCAGTTGGAACCAAACAATGTCCAAACACTCCGGGTTTTCTCTCGTCTGCACTTTGCTCTCCCTCCCTCTCTTGTGTCTACAGCTATTTCCCATCCCAAGACCCTAGCCATCCAGCTGGCCCTCTCACTCTCACTCTCTGTCCTCCCTCCTGCCACCCCCGGAATTCGTGTGCCACGTCAGGTGTGTCGTATGCTCGCTCAAAGTTTCCGTGGACTCAATTGCTCGCCGAATCCCGGTACCTTGTCTACGTTAATGGTGAGTGCCCATATTGCTCTTCCTTGAGGTTGCTAGCTTCCCCGTCAATATGGTCACACCTTTACTATGTTCCGTTTCCTGTATTTGTATGCATTCTCAAGCCGTATTACATTCTCACAAGCCAGTGCAATATATCCAATATACCCAAAGATAAAATGGAGGGCAGAAAAATTGAGAGAGAGAAAAAAAAGCCTAATGCGGCAGAGACGTCGAATCGAGGTCGAGGAACGACGTTGAATCGAGGTGGGGTTCCTCGACGTCGAATCGACGTCGGCTCGTTTTAGCCGGTTTGAGGCCAGTCTGATGGCCGGACCAGCGTCACAGCCTCCCACCTGGGGCCCAGGTCGCTGACAAAACGGTGGTGTAGGCATAATCACCGGTCCTGAATGAGATCGGTCGATTAGGTCATCTGGTAGACAAGGCAAGTGTGAATGATGGGGTGCTCTCATATGGCCCTGGCAACGTTCTCGTGAATGCGTAACTTAGAAGAAAAACTGAAACTACGAAGGCGACCAGCGCTCTCGAGAGTAAAGGCAGAAAGGTGGGACACAACCAGGTGTACGGATCCGAAAGCCCACATTGGAGACATTTTATACGTCTGGGGTGCAGGTCACGTAACTCAAGGCGCTACAATGCAACACATTACCTGGTTTTACTTGGCCCGGCGTTCCTGAGCGGGACCGTGCCGTGTAATCCTACCTACCATATGGAAAAGCGCTTTCACTTTGGCAGTCCAATATCAGAATTAATTTGAAACACAGTTGCGGGCAGTAAGACAATGTGTTCCGCATCAACCTAGAAACAGAGCAGCTGCGCGTTAAATTATTCTTATCGTAATAGACTATTAACCTCAGTTCCGGTGCTCCCAATCTTGGACATGGATATTCATGGAGATACCACAGCAGCGTTAGCGATACCGAAAAAATCCAGATTTGGGAGCTAGCTTCTCAGTGTATTCTTGTGCGTGGGTAGCGCGAAGATTCACGAAGGCCGTCAGATTGACGGAACAGATCTAGCACCCACCAGCAACCGGTACAAGCTTAAATGCGGCATCATCGTGAAGAAATTTTGGTCCGTGGTTGCAGGAAACAATGGGAAAAGCAGAATCCACGGGGGAGTCAGAGCCAAGGGACCGCCATGACCGATGCTCGATGTCAGAGCCCACGAAATGGCAGCGCGCGCTCGTATGCATGGCAGAAGCGTGTTGGCTCTGGTCAACCTTGCAACACAGCCACTCGGCTGACGGCAAGTCGAAACAGATATCCAAGCTTTCTTACCACCTCACTTTAGCCCGGTTGCAGCTCTACTCATTGCAGTGTTGCGCTGGCAGTATGACATTGCACCTAAATCTGGCTTTCAATTGGCTTAAGTGCTACTAGTAAGTATCTATCCTCCGGTATCTGGGTGCTAAGGGAACTGCCTCCAAGTCGATGAAGCTTGGACTCAATGACGATGATCTCGGCGATGCACACTTATAATCTTTGCCAATCCCAACTCGCACAGTAATCTCACCACGCCCCTCAACTTGAATGCATTCTCTCTCAATTGTAGCCCTTTGTCTCATTTCTAGCGGCCAGGCTCTATCTGCAAACCTGGCAGCGGCGGCCCGGGACCAGCCTTCGTGAGCAGTCACAAGTCTCCAGCGCCTCCAGTGCTACCATAGTGTATACAGGCAGACCGTCTCCCTGACCGAACCCTCCCCGACATCGACAAATCCGCAAGTTGTCGCCGCATATAATACCTACAGCCAAAAATGCGGCTCAGATCTCAACACCGCTACCCAGGCGGCCCTGCAGACATACGAAAATATGACTTCGCAAACAGGTGTCAGCATCACCGACCAGACCTTCCTGTCCTGGGCGTCTACTGGGTATCCTGACTACATGCAGGCGAGCCAGGACTGCCAGAAGGCCGATATAGCTTACCAGGATGTGCTGGATGCCGCGAGGTCTTCAGCGGCACCTTCTAGCACTCCAGCTCCAGCCTCTTCTTCGTCGCCCGCTTCGTCTGCGACTCCAGCACAGCCTAGCAGCAGTGGTGGTGCACCTGTGGTGTCGACATCTTCAACGCCCACATCTTCCTCAACTCAGTCCTCACAATCTGCGAAGCCCGATGGCGCCGTAACCTATGGACCTTCATGGGTTCTCGGTGTCGCTGGTCTGCTCATATTCTTTGCTCAATGATATCGGAACCTTCTATAGATCACCGTTCTGGGGGAAAACCTCTGTAGTATTGTATTCCCGCATCTTGTTGTAGAACGGACGACATGTAGAGGTCGAAAAAAACTGTACAATTTCAAACTGGATGCCAGTAGCTGTCTTCAAAATAAATATTTTCCCTGAATCTTACACCACATCTACCTCCTTATTTCGCAGTCCGTTTCAGAACCCACAAGCGCGGCCTCTCCTCAAGGCGCAACACGCTCTGTACCCGGTCTAGCATCCCCGCCCCGTCTTTTCCGGTCTTCAACAGACCCAGATTGACCGTCCAGCGCTCAAACGCCATGACCCTACCCAGCTCCGTCCACCCTGCGTCCTTCTTCTTCATAAACCCAAACGCCTTGTTGCCTGCCGCCGGTGGCGCGGGCGACTCAGTGATGAGATGGGTAAATTCTGCAAACGACGGCGGGGCGTCCGTTTTGTCGTATACCCATGGCTCAGATGCGTTCGCGATGGGGAGGAAGGATGGGTACGGCGGCGCGTGCACGTGCGTGAAGAGCGAGGCGCCGCTTTGCAGTGCCAGATTCGAGATGTGAACATTAACGGGTGCGGCTGTGCATCTGTTGTGTGAGCGGGAGAAGTGGTCTATGAATAGGGCGGTCGTACCTTCTTGGGTGTTAAGAAGCGTCATCGCCTCTCCGCCGGGGTAGTTACGCATACCAGCGCTGGTGAGCAGGACCGTCGCAGCGAGATTGGCGAGGAGTGCACCGGAGGCGCCGAGGAACAGCACACGGCCGAAGAACGAGGATTTCCGTTGGGAAACCCTGGTGATGCGATTAATATCTGTGCGTTGGCAGAGAAGAACAACCCACATGGCACTCATCCCCCGCGCCGCAATCACATTCCACATTGGGACGATGTATACAACGAAGCGCCATTCTTTGTGACCAATGGCACTCATCGCGGCGACGAGTGCTAGCCCTGGAAAGACTACAGGGAGCAAGCGCTTTGGAGCCGAAGAGAAAGCCGCAAAAATGGAGAGCGGGAGGGAAGTCAAGAGGAGTTTGGGGAGGTGCGAGGTGAGGTACGCGTGAGCTGGGGAGGTCTATCGAGAGCAAGTCAGCGGTGTGACTAGATCAAGGCCAGGCATGAAGTGACGCACACCCCAGTCCGCGCTCTTCCCCTCAACAACATTGAAGTAGATACTCTGCCATTCAGGCCATAGGTAAGGTTGGCCCCAGAAGTACGAGTCCACTGAGATCGTCAACGCTACGTGCAAGTCAGTCTCGGCGCGCTTAAAGCAATAGGGCTGAGATAAATGCATACCGACAGAGGCGAGAGTCGAGAGTACGCCTACTACGCAAGCACGCCAAAACGTTATGTGTCCCAGGTAGATGGACTGTAGGGCGAGAGCTGCGAGCAGGGCAGCCAGCTCGGCACGAAATACTACGGCCGAAAAGGCGAGGAGTGCGATGGATGCGTTGACACTGCTCTGCGAAGGCCTGAGCGCATTTGGTGCACGGTCGAGCAGAAGATATGTTGATAGATTCACTGCTCATCTGTCAACGACATTCAAAGATGAGATGGTACGAAAAACGTACCAGGAAGCAATACAAGCATGTTCGGGAGCGTACGCCCCATCCAGAAGGGGACATGGAACTGCGAGCAGGTGATCAAGGTGTAGTACAGGCCTGTGGGGCGTCCAAAGCGACGTGATACGCCGTGTCGGAGGAGACACAGCCCGAGGGCATTGATAGTTGCTAGTACTAGGCGTACTGAAGCAAAAATAAGACTATGCGGATATCACCAGGCATGAAGTATCACGAACCAATGACCTGTAACTCAAATTTAGAAGAGACAAGGCCCAAGTAGTTCGCCAGATATATCGCCGGTTTGGATATCCAGGCGAGAAGAACACTCCCTATGAATGTTCGGGGCACAGCGCCTGGAAAGATGAAGTGGTCGTACTACTAACATATTCATCAGTCAATAAATTGCAAGGGTTGGTCAGGTAAACAAGCGAACGTTGGGGAGTTCGGACGGCGCGACCCCATACATGAGAACATCGTGCACCGCGTGCAGATTGAAGCTCTCTTCGACCTTAGTATATGGCGCAAGCAGAACGTGTGTCCACCCCGTCAAGAGAATAAGTCCATCCAAAGCCAAGCTCATTGTTGGAATCTTGGAGAAGTGCGAGGGCAATTGCTTGGTCATGTTATATTTGCATCCCGTTACCCTCACCGCCGAAGGCCGTATACGGAAATTCCACGGAAATTCATACAATAGTTTATGTACTTAAATTTCGATTGTGTCTCCCACATTATTATCTGGAAGTGCTTCATGGCCAGAGCCAGGGGGGCCGTGGGAAAAATCTGTTAAGGGTAAATTTAAGTCGTTTAAACCTTTTGAAGCCTTCAAGCTCCAGAAAACAAGTTTTAAGGCCCTTGAATGCGAACACTGGCGGTCACCATAACTTACTATTAAAAAAAGTCTCTCGCAGAATTTGGGATTGGTTATTTGGGAGGGCGATAGCGTGAAGTAAGATATGGGCCATACAATGTATCTGATTGTATGGCCCTAGCAGGCCCCCGGTCACTACCATGTAACATTGTCCGGGATAGAGTAAAACTAGGGCCCAAATGACCCTAACCTAGTCCGGGATATAGAGTAAAACAACGACTGAACTGGGGAACCTAGTCCGGCATAGAGTAAATCGCGTGGAGCACAGATTTTTTTGGGGCATTCAGGTGGACCAGGCCACAGAAAGCAGCACTTTCGGTAACCTCATGCAAGTTTTTTTGAAGCTTTCTAGGTGTTGGAACCGCTTGGATGCAATGGAACTTGACCAGAACAGACTATTTCTGCTAGAATTGAGCCAAAAATTGAGCAGGGAATTTTTTTGCGACTTTACCTCCAAGAACCTTGTCTGGAATAGAGTAAATCAGCTTCCGAACGGCCAAATTTTGTAGAGTGAAACAACGGAAATTTTGGATGTAAGGCGGACAATGTGAAAAAGTAGTGTGGCTATGCTGCTTCTCAACTGCCAGTCTCTGACTTTTCGCCCTTGGGTTCGTGACTAAGCATCTCCTTATTAGGAAGGCTATGTCGGCCACATTTCGGTAGCCTCAACGCTTTCAATCCCCGCCGCGTTACGCGTTACATTCGCGTTTCCTCTCCTCCACCATGTTGCGTCGCCGTGCCACCCAACTGAGGCCTCCATCTCTCCGACATCCGCCTCGGATTTCGGTGTCGTCCACTACTCCCCGATGCCGGACCGCCGCACGCGCCTGAGCGCGCCACCGCTGTCGCCAACTGCTCATGCGACGGGCCTGCCGACTACCTGCCTGCGGACCCGTATCCGGAATCGAAGGTCTTCTATACCAAGGCCATATCCATCATTGGTGGCTGTACACACGAGGCACCCCTTTGGTTCCGCCCTGGAGCCCGCCTCCCCTCTTTTGCTCGCGTGTATTGGGCCAAATACCCAGTCAGATTCTGGTGTTCCATGCCTTCTTTAAGTCTTAGGTGCACGTTATCCTACAGTATATTATCCACCTTAATGCCCCTTGAATGTTATCTCTACCACCCTACAAGTAATTAGAAAATGTTTCTTTTCCCGAATGTTATCCTTGCATGCCACCCTATACTTGGTCTGAAAAAATCCAAAAGACTCCGTCACTTGGAGCCTATAATCTTGTTTTTGTTTTCTTAAACTATGGCACACCAACTTCAAATCCCTTGTGATATGCAGGTGTGACACTCCTGTGAGCGGGGCCTGAAAATGGCGTCTGCCGCGCGTGCCGATCCCAAAAGGGCATTCCCTTTAAAGGAAACACAAGGGTGAAAATCGACAACTGCCTCAGACTCTTGTCCGATCGCTCCCGGCTCACTCCGAGCCGTTCTTCGAGATTCGGTCGTGATTAGTATCGACCTCACCTTGAGTTCACCATGCAAATCAGCGTCGACCTATCCCATAAGCTAGAACCAGGCATGCAAGTATACCCCGGCGATCCCCTATTCAGCTGCACTCGCGTTGCGTCAATCGAGAAAGATAGCTACGCGGTCCAAGCGCTCTCAATGGGCTCGCACACGGGCACGCACGTCGACGCCCCCGCGCATTTCTTCCTCGGTGGAAAGACCATTGAGCAGATCCCGCTCACCACGTTCATCGGGCCCGCGCTGGTGATCGACCTCACACACAAAGGCCCCCGCGAACCCATTACCTGGGACGACGACCTTGCGGCCTACGCCCCCCAGATGCGCGCCGGCGTTATTCTGCTTCTGCGTACCAGCTGGTCGCAGTACTGGTGCTCCGAAAAATATCTCGATCCCCTTCCTCGAGCGTGGGGCCGCGGAGCACATCATCGCTACCGGCGTACAGGTGGTCGGCGTCGATGCTCTGAGTCCCGACGAGACGCGTCTGGACGGAGCAGGCAGCTTCGGCGCACACGAGGTCATCCTCGGCGCGGGGTGCATTATCGCAGAGAATCTAACAAACCTGGACGCGATCGACAGCCTGGACTACGTTGTGCATCTCGTCCCGCTGAACATCACTGGCAGCGACGGCTCGCCTGTGCGCGCGTTCGCGCTGAAGAATGCATATGTGTAGGTGACCCGCCGCACTGGCGTGATTACGTGCTAATGTATCCTAAATCTATGTAACTTAGATAAATGGTCCCTCTGTCCACATTACCGTGCCCCTCAACACGAGTCATCGCATCCGCAACATTGATCTGGAACGCCTCGTCGCCTAGGAGCTCGAATACCCCCGCCTTTGCGAACATCGCGAGCGGCCGGGGCCGCAGGTGGGTGATAAACAGCCGGACACGCGGTTCTAAGTGCGCATCAAAAAGATCAACAATAGTCACGTTGGCAAGTTCAAGTTGAACCTACCTTGTATTCCTCGCATAGTTCGTAAAACATCTCCACGGCCCTGGAAGAAAAGGTCAGGCTTAGCAATACGCCGTTGTAGATGTAGCCTACGATGCGTCGCAGGTTTCGACATCCGCCATGTGGAACACGAGTACGGTGGCTTGTTGGCGGCGTGGCTCTTCCGACGGATGGCTCTGCTCGATCCATACCGCTCCAACCTCCGTAAACGCTCTGCCAGAAAAAAAAAATGGTAAGCTCAGGCAAGCACCCTATTCATGGTTCAACCGACCTTTGAGTTGCGCGGTGTTCGCTGTGATCGACGTCAAAGTGGAACTTTGTGAAGCGGGAAAAATCCAACACCCACCAAAGTCCAGGTTCTCGCGGATCCGCACGATGAGCCGTCCAGGGACGTCTTCCTCCGCGTCCGGGTTCTCGTTGATTGGTTTCCATTTGTCAGTGCCGGGAATCCGCCCCTGTAACAAGGTAAGATAGCGCCGATCTTCTCGTAAAGAGGAAAGACGCACCAGTATCGTCATGCGTGTCTTCGACGACCGGTGGACGACAAGCAGGAGCGAGACGACCATGCTGAGCATGATGCCGACCCGATGTTCCATACGATGGCGAAGAAGAAGGTCATGAACATCAGCGCGAGGTCCACCCAGGCGCTCATCCTACGCGAAAATAAGATGAAGAAAATGGTGCGAGGAGGTGGAAGGAACACTGACTTCCAGTAGTACGCAATGTCATGCGGCGTCTCGCGGAGAAGCGAGAACACGACCAGGCAAATGCTGCAAGCGTCGGGCGATCAGGGGTGCCTAAGTTACTGACGTGATAAGCTTACATCGCGGACAGCACGCATTTCGGGAGGAAGTACAGCCAGGGAAGCAGGAAGAACGTCGCGAGGAGGACAACACCGGAGCACACGAGCGACGCCATCTGTGTCCGCCCGCCGACGTCCCCGTTGATGCCGCGACCTTGACACATATAAGAACGGAAGGAACCCGTGGGAAGAAGGAATAGAAATAACTCGTGATGGAGCCCCATGCCGGCAAAGTGCCGGGAATGAACGACGCGGCAAGGTTAGACGCCCCAAGTGCGACAATTCGCGGTTCGGGCTTATCGAATACCCGAACCGGTTGCGTTTTGCTTTGCTGCTACTATGCTGTCCAAAAATCCAACAACACAAATTAAACTGTGTGCAAAAATAGTTCAACGAGGTAACCGAGTACGAAGATAATAATAGACTGACACAGAGGTCGATGTAGTGCGTCGAAGGTACTTGAGATTTGACGGGCGCAAAGGGATCTGCACAACGACTTCATCGACGTGATTGGGACGGCTCCCAGAATCTCGACGCCGTCCTGAGCCCAGTTGAACTGGTCGCACAAAACTGTGGCGCGTCAGAAGACGCTGATGACAACAAGAAATACGTACATGTTGACAACACGACGACGACGAGCACCTCGGGCAGGCGGTAGATCCACCACTGCTTCTGGAACATGCCTTTGAAGATCCGGAGCGCGACGAGCACCGCGAGCGCCGAGAAACTGACAATCGTCGTGGTGACGTTGGCGCTCGGAAAGACGTGTTCGACTAAGAAAAGAAACTTGTCAACGTCGACTCTGGGTGCACCGCGTGCATGAGCGTAGTGAGGCCAAACATTGGCACGAGCTGCTCTATCATGATGACGACGGCGATGGCAGTGATGAAGCCGCGCAGCAAAGCGCGACTCAGGACGACATCGATGAATCCCAAGCGGAAGAAGCCGAGGAGAAATGAGAAACAGTCCAACCTAAGAGAATTTTTAGTCCAGCTGTCATGTTTGACGTGAAGGGTCCAACCTGCAGCGTGATTATGGTAGAAATTGCGATCTTTATCATGTCCCTTCGTCCGAGTGTGGGTCCGGGTGGTCAAGGAGAATGTCGGAGACAGCTTGCCCGACAAGAAGACTGATGGCAGCTTCGGGTGCGACATTGAGCTGACGACATGTCCCCAAAAACGCGTAGATGATTCCGGGAATCGACGCGGAGAACTGGAGGTGTTAGATGGGAAAGAGGTTTCATTATTCAGAGACTCACCAATCCGGTAAGTGGACTTAGCTGCGCCAGCGACGAGGCATAGCTGACAGACTGCGGAATGAGCATGGAGGCCACGGTGATACCAGCGAGAAAGTCCCCTCCGAGGCTAGTGCGTGTCAGCACACGTACGCGTGAAAGACAGCGCCCAACACTCACAAGGACAGTGAGTAGTTGGGATCCACGCAATTCCCGGAACATAGTATTTATTCGCTTGGAGTACTTTCCACCCCTCGCCTTTTGGAAGGAAGCTGGAGCGGTTCAGATGAGCACCCGGACGACTACAACGTCCGCCACACACCTTGGTCTGGATCTTGGGTAGCTCCGTACTGGTACTGACCGTGCTCCACGTCGATCAGGGTAGATGCTTCGCCTACTGCGACGCCGTCGATGTCCATGAGCGACGACGTTGAGGCGGCCGAAGAAGAAGGGTCCAAGGGCCGGTTCAGGTGCGCCCTTTGCGCCATGCCACTGATAAGTCGACGATTCTGTAATGGAAAGCGAGCTCAAAACGCGTCTGAAGCCAGCACGTGGGGTCGGCGCCTATTCGGCCGACTGTGCCTTGGCCGCGGCGTCCGTTCCTTCACACCAGAAATAGAAAATTTTAGGTGTTGATGAAAATAATTATGAATCATTTACTTAGATATCACCGAGAACTGAGCCGAAACAATTAGTTTCGGCACTGCTTAAATCCCATTGTCAGCCAATCAAGTCTGATCAAAGGGATTTCAGCCATGCCAAAACTAATTGTTTTGGCACAGTTTTCGGTATGAGCCGAAACTAATGGATTCATAATTATTTCATTCACACCTAAAATTTTCAATTCCGTGTGCTTGTCCTACAACCTTATTGCTATTTTCAAATATAATGGATGACTTCCCGTAAGAATTATCTGATTAAATATTCCCCAGGAATATTTTTCGCACTTGCCGACGTGATGTGACGTCAACTGCCAGGACCCCATCAATCGTATCACCCCAAAGCGATTGCGATTATTCTCCCATCACTCGAGATATGCTGAATCTATTCGGGGTACCCCCCCCTCGAATAGACTTTCGTATCATAGAATATCCCGTTTAGGCACCAAATCACTGATTGTCACCTTCTGTCACTCCTGTCACAACTCTACGTCCTCACTTGCAAGTGCACCGTTCATATACAACGGATCTTTCAATGTTCTAACTCTACCCTCAGTACCCTACATCGATCCCTGCCCAAACCCTGGTCGTTTTCGCCGTTTTCCCCCTCAAAATTGATGCCAAATCATTTTTCAGAGTGATCCCTCTTGAGCCCTCTTTGTAGTGCCACCGCTCCTCGTGGTTATGGTTTTAATTCCGAGATGACTCTGGTGTGAGAAGATGCTCATATGGTTGATTTTTCCACTTCATCAAGAAGTAAATATATTATTTTAGTTGCGGGAATACAGACAGCGTGAATATCTTTTCTCTTTGATTGTATCACTGGCACCCTCAAAGAAGCTCAGAAATTGCGCTGAAATATTTTAATCTTATGGGAAGTCACCCAATGACATACCCCCCCCAAAAAAGGTTTTGAGACACCTGAGGGCATAGGTTCAGGCCATGGTCCAGGCAGCCCTTTGTGATCTAAGCACACGTAAATAATGTGTTGATGTCGCTTTGCCGTTGGTCTGCTATGCCCAACCGCTGCATCAGCAACGATCTTAAGGAGGCTGCCTTGCGGTTGACAGCCTGCAGATGCGACACTACAGCAGAGATCCTCCAAATTGTTGGCTTCTCCAGATCAACACTGCATCATACACGCAAATGAAAGCTCCAGACTGGCAGTGTTGCCAAGGCACAGGCTCTGGGTCGTGGCCGTCCCCACACACTAGCTCAGCAGGATGCTGATTATCTTATCTGCCTTGCCAAACACAAACCTACTGTTTTTCTTGATGAATATCATGAGAGACTCGAACACTATTGCCACCTCCCAGCATTACTATCTACTATCCATTGAACATTTATTCGGGCCCGCATGAGCATCAAGAAGATCCAAAAGATGGCTGCCGAGTGTTCTCCTTTCAATTGAGCAAACTATTCACATCACATCTCTATCTACCCTGCCCACAATCTCATATCTATTGACAAGATTTCCAAAGATGATCACACTTATGCCCGTATCTTTGGTCGGTCCGAGATTGGGTTACGTGCTGAGGCTTCTCAGCCTTTCGTGCAGAAGCGGGGTCTCACTGGTATAGCAGCACTTGCATTGGGAAAAGGGATTATTGGGGCAAAAGTCATAGAGGGATCTCTCTGTTGAAAGACTTACGTTGAATTTCTCCGCGACAGTGTGGTATGTCCTTAAGCTTCCGATTGCTGTCATCATGCAATTGACTCGGATTTTGACAACACCATACCCTGGACCACAAAGTGTACTTATTATGGACAACACCCACATTCACTATGGCCCTGAAGTTGAAGATATTGCTTGTGAATATGGTGAGTCATTTCCTTCTACAATTTTCTGTTGTGAATGTTATTCAAGGTGTACGAATTGAATATCTCCTGGCTTACTCCCCCAACTATAACCCTATCGAGCAGGCCTTCTCAGTCATCAAATCATACTTATGTCGGATGGGTATCACTTACTTTGATGAGCATGCAGCTTACTATGAGATGTACCACACTTTTCAGCAGATAACTCCGGAGATGACCTACGGCTTTTTTTGTCACTCAGGGTACTTCATTGATTGATACACTCTTATACACATATTCTATTGTTGCATTGAACTACAAATTAGACTTATTCTTCTACTCCCCTTCACCCATCATCCAGCAGTCCTGCACATCACGTACATCAGCAACTTCAGTGGCGTTGAGTAAGGCTTCCTTTAAGTGATCGTTCTTGAGATGACAAAGAGTATGTGGGCCAGTTACGGAATATTCATGCAGTTTGTTGTAGATGTGTTGAGTGAGGTTGAAGCACTGACAGAAAAGCTCGAGGGACATTTGAGGCAGTATCTGAGCACGCATCAATTGCAGGACAGGGAGCTATTGAGGAACTGGAGGCACCAGGGGAACTGTGGTTTCAGGAAGTGTGAGATTGATGGTAATATTCGAGTCTTTATTCGTTTTCTGCATAGCACGATTTCGGACAAGGGCTTGATCTTCATTATTGGGTTCTTGATATTCAAATAACTTATCAGTAGGCGGGTCCCTCACATCAACAGCGGATCTGTCGGGGTTGAGAACTTTCCCTTGCTACACCGCAATTAGTACTTGTATCATGATCAGATCAGATGATTGGTACTGACGATAGTGGCTGCCCATGTTTGTAGATGAAAGTGGGTCAGGTGGACATATCTTGCTGTCACCCTGTCCGGGAAGCAAGTGAATCGTTTGCAAGCTTGATCTTCACACTTTCACTCAGCGTTCAGCTTGACAATAAGTTCATTCTGTTCTACTTCTTCTTCAGATGGTTCAAAAGTCTGGTTTTGTGTCCAAAAAGTCAGATTGAGTGTGCATATACTCAGCTTATACGCATCTTTTGCTTCTTTTTTGCCCGCTGTGCTGCTTCATCATTACTCAAGAGTTCACCCTCATCCCTGGCATCATGTAGTTGCAAAATTGAGTGGTACCCTCCACATGGGCCAGAAAAAAAGCCACCTGACTTCAAATCCCTCACTTCATCTTGGCTGTCCAACTCAGCCTGCATTTGGTTGCCAACACTTACTTTTCAGCTGCACTTTGACTCTAGTTGCATTTTTCTTGCTTTCCCGAGACCTCCATGTGGAGACATGTATTCGATAGAGGCTCATAGCCAGCCCTGTTGTGATGGGGACTGTGGTTCTACTGGATGCAGGGTAGTATTTGCAAGTAAAGTGGTGTTCTTCCTCTAGAGGGAATGAATTTTACAGCCTTAAGTTAAGATGGAAGGCTTAAGTCTTATGCTATTTAAAAATCTCCTGTGTTTGTTTGAATGATAGTTAGTTGGTTAATGTGATACTTATGATATGTCTGATGGGGGTCCGGAGTTCCCAATAATATTGTTTTGCACTACTGGTACACAGCAAAATCGTCTCCACTCGCGTAGGAAGCACTAGGTCGCCCTTTTTAAGTCCCGTATCCTTCACGGGATATGTTGATACGAATCTGGGGCCTTCTCGGAGGATAGATGGTGAATTCTGTTCTACAGGCAGAGCTGTTAAAAAGCCTCTGTCGTGATGCGGGTTCACTTCGTAAGCCTCCAAGGATATGTAGTTTTTATGGGATTAATGGAATGGACACTGTCTGCTTTGAAAGCAAGCGAAAGAATGATGTCCACAGGTCTCTGATTGTGTTCCATGGTACTGCAAATGGTTAAACCTAGAAGGTGGATGCTTCAACAGGCTATGTGAAGGATGTGGATGGCTCCTCGGAGGGTCCGCATGCTTCGAAACACTAATATTGTTGATAGGTTATGAAGTGGAGAATAAATCTGGGTAATTGATTTGTTTCCGCTCAGTCGCTTGGTGTCAGAATGGATCTGTAGCAAGGACTGGCGCCATACTGGAGCTCTTTTGGAGCTTTACGGTATAAAATCTGTTGGTGGGCAGTGCCCCTCAGGACCTGGAGAGGACTGAAGAGTTGTGAAGCGCCTAAAGGACAACACTTCCAGGGATTATTCTTGTTCAGAATGGAGGATGAATAAAGAAGAGAGCCCTTGGTGACCAGTGAACTTTATAGATTGGCAGGTTCCTACTACTCTGCTCTAGTCTAGGATTGTAGCAGAAAGCGGGGGAGTTCGGAGATGCCTTCTCCAGATGCAGTGGGTGGTATTTATACTGTTTCTAAAGTCCATGTGATATTCCCTTATTCTGACAACTCCAGTCATCTTTCTGACGATCAGGAACAGGTCCCCCTCTTCCCACTCTTCTTCCTAGTTGTGTGGAATCATTGTATAAGCTTGTGGACTTAGTTCCTAGTATGCAGAATGGGTCTGCGAGCCAGTGGACTGTGTATGTCTTTGTTGGACATGTCAGAGACATTCACAGTGTGTATCTTGTAGGTGGAGTGACTCTAGGGCCGGTGGACAATGCAATTCTTGGTTGGACTTGGCTGTAGACAATCACAGAGCATGGCAGAATGATCCTGAAGCCAGCGGACAGTGTAATTGTTGGTCGGACTTGGTTGTAGACAGTCGCAGAGCATGGCAGAGTGACTCTGGAGCCGGCAGATGATGCAATTCTTGGTTGGAGTTGGATGTAGACTGTCGCAGAGTGTAGCGGAGTGACTCTGGGACCAGCGGACAATGCAATTCTTGGTTGGGCTTGGCTGTAGACAACCACGGAGCGTGGCAGAATGATCCTGAAGCCAGCGGACGGTGTAATTGTTGGTTGGACTTGGTCGTAGACAGTCACAGAGCGTGGCTGAGTGACTCTAGAGCCAGCAGACAATACAATTCTTGGTCAGACTTGGTCGTAGCCAGTCACGGAGTGACTCTGGAGCCGGCGGACAATGCAGACAGTGTGACAGAATGATCCTGAAGCCAGCAGACAGTGTAATGTTGGTCAGACTTAGTCGTAGATGGCTGCAGAGCATAGGACGTTGCAAAACGAGACTGTGTGGGTTGGTGTCTTGTGTATGTTTGTTGGAAAAATGGCTGAACCAGGATTTGAACCCAGGACCTCGATGCTCTAACCAACTGAGCTATTCTGCCGATAGTGTGAAGGAAACAATATTCCTACTTCAACAATGTTCGCAACGGTGGGCAAACATAGTGCAGCTTCACACCATGTATGGTAGAACCAAGAAAAGAAATTAGGTGGCACGATCATCATTGTTTGGCAATGGCCATTTGGTCGTTGGCCAGACATCCTAATTGAGAAGCCCTTCCTCAAAATATTTTTGACAGTTGGGCTTCTATATAAGGGGGGGTTTCTGCTTGCAACTGGGTTTCTCAATAGAATTATCCCATCTTGACAGGTCCTAGGCCTTTCTAGACGCTGAGTCCTATTCTGATGGTTTCTAGAAGGTCTTGGTTCAAAACCTTAATGCCAGGGACTGCCAAGATTGAATCTCCAATTGAAAACGAATCACTTGGGCATCTGGGTGCATTGATCACCGGTTCTAGAGACCAGGTATGCCATAAATAATGACCATCCTAATTCTCGAGACTGCTCTTGGGATTAAATCAATTATAGAGAGAGTATCTGTCTTATACTGCTAGCTCCTTGTTCTTTAATAATCATGTACTTCCTCTCAGATGCTACTCTATATTGTGTAGTCCATCCAGATAAATATATCTCAGCTCAGACCTTTTTGTAGATAGTCCTCCATGTAAAGGTGTAATTCCAGACAGATATGTCTGGCTTCATATAAGTGAAGCATGATTATAGAATCAGTATTTTGGAGTAATACTGATCTGTTAGGGATCTAAGTGTGAAATGCTTATATGTTTAATTTGCAAAAAAACATGTTTTTAGGGTATAGCATATTCATGGCTTATCAGCAGTGTTCAGAGAGGTTGTGTCTGCTATGGGTCTGGTGGACATTTCTGAGAGCTGGCAAGGGAAGGAAAAGTTTTTTGAGACGTAAATGCATGAGATGTGTTGATGACTAATCACACCAAATCTGGACAACTTTTGTCTGCACTGGAAAGTTCAGTTCAGCACCTCTGCATAAAAGAAGGAGAAAGCATTTGCGAACAGAACTGTGTCTTCAAATTTTTTCTTAAGAAACTAAAGATGGTTTGACAGTTGATACCAATTATCGACTGTGGTTGCAAGAAGCGCAAGTTATAGCATCTGTCCTGCTGCCTCTCTTGACCTTCACATCAATCCTAAGTGGCCAAAATGTTTTCATGCTTATGATAAAGATATTATCTGTCATGAGTGAGAAGTTTGATGCAGTCCCTGCAGCTGCACGACACATGGAACATGTTGCTGTTTTTCCTGATCTTGGTACAAGCCCTTTCTCAGAATGTGCTGTGAAGCATGTGAAAGTCATGCTTTTCTATTCAGCATGTGAGAAGGTGGCTTGTTCTGTACCTAGAACAGGTGTCAAAAGGACACCAGATCACCAGACCACAGGCTATGTCAAAAATACCACAAGACCTCCAAAAGAAAGAAAATTTGACTTGCTCCATTAGCATCTAGACATCATTTCCATGGTTTTCTTTTTTCACACAGGACAAAAAAGTCCAAAAAGAATGTCTCAGCCCACAAGTGTTTTAGCATGTTGCTGATGGAAAAAGTCCATTTATTACAATCAGAAGGTGTACAACATGAGACAAGCGAAATAATCCATTTTAAACATTAGCAAGCTCAGTGACCTCCATGGTATGCTGAAGGCTGCTGGGATCAATCACCTTTTTAAGGATTAGAGTTGTTGGCAGAAACTCAAAACTGGGTTTTACTTATCACTTATCAGCCTGCAATTAGAAGTAGTTTCTGCAGAAAAGTTAGAAGGGAAGTGAGTATGTTATCTTCTTCACAAGTGTCCTGGGCTGTGCTAGTGGTGCTATAGGCTAGAGCTCAGCAATAGCTGGATGTTCTTGGATATTACTTCAGAGAGGAGAAGAAAACATGTGTGTGGCTCAGTCACCACAGACTCTGGAGGAAAGGTACTACCTCTTTGTATGGGTGAAATGTAATGTGTAACACAGGGTCCATTTCATTTCAAAATTTCCCTTCCATCATGCATAACTTTGCACCTGTTTCAGCCAATTTTCTGTTACATCTGCTCAATTTTGCTGGGACCTTTGGAAATCATCAAAAATCCTTATGAAAAATGAAAGTGGTTTCAACGGTCATGCATAACACAACAGCCGATTCTGGTTTTAACCCTGCCATTGCAGTCATGCCACAAGGACTGTTTTACACATACAACGAAGTACAGTATTAGTGAATCTGCAGGAAGGTCAGAGAACATTCTGGTAACTTCACAGATATGAATCTTATTTTTTCTGACTTGTCGTGACTATTTGTGACTCAGTAGTATAGTCTAGAATATTCCTAGTTACAAGTATATAAGCATGCAAAATGATTACAGAGTAAGTATCCAACTCTTGAACCCAAACTCTCATGTGAACCTAAGTTGTGCCTTCAGGAAATCTTCGCTCACAGAAGGACTGGAGCTCAGCACTCAATTGATATCAACAGGCTGCTGTGGGATCTGCCAAGAGTGTTGTACCAGTACTACTCAAAGGTAAACTCAGCAACTCTGGTCATTACATCCATCCGCGACCATGATCTTCTCTGTTGTTCTGTCTAGGAAAATTGAAGGCCCCTTCATTATTCTCTTCTGGCCTGAGGCTCCTAGTGCTGTCCATGTCCACTTGTCAACCCAAACTGCTGCCTCTACAGGCCACCAGTTGAAGCCAATGCTCCGTGTTAACTTCAGGATTTTCAGTACTTTTGAATTTGGTTTTACTATTTCCTCTCCTCTCTCTATTCATATATTCCATATCCTGATAATTTCTTACTCACACTGCAACCCCTGATGATATTTGGATCTAGTAGTATTCATTGGACACTCCACTTCATTATGTCCATTGCCACTAACACTGCCAAATCTGTTGAAACTACCCAGACTGCCCTTCAAAAAGCTGAAAAGCGGTTCTAGCTTCACAATCCATCAGGGAAAAAATACAATGATGAGTAACAGTCCATAGTTGTAGTAGACTGAGTACTTTGGTAGTCTAGTCCCCTAGTATGAAGCCGCTGATAGCTCTCTGTGGGACCTTGGTAGCTCATAGTAGCCATCACATGTAAGTTTCGTAGCCACTCATAATGAAGCAGCTACCATGCTATGAACATTACAAGGAGGTAGGTAGAGTCTCCACAGACCAGGCATGCAGGGAGCAGGGAAAACAGTACTATTGAATGCATAAATAGTACATGCTATGGTTACGCATCCTGCCCTTCAGCCTCGGACTTTGGCTCACTTTCTGTGGCCCCAGTTTGGCTGGCAAGCTCATTTTGCAGTACAGTGTTCCACCGGTCAGTGAAACAGTCCATTGATGGGATCAATTTCTCTTCTTTGACTTCAAATATTCAAATTCTGAGGAGACCAACAGATTTCTATTGAGCACATCCTTATTTTCCCAAATTTGCAAGCAAATAAATATGGAACCAGTAGAGAAACTGGGAAAATCTACTGATTCATTGGTTAATGGATCAAAATACATGCTCAAACAGTGAAGTCTTTATCCTTCGTTCTCCACTTGCTTGGTAGATATGTCCTCTTGCACCTTGAAAACACATTTTTTAAGACTATCACTTTGGTATGAACCATATTTAAGGCAAGAAATCCAACAGGAAGCATAAAATCCAAGTGTTTCACTGGCCGGTGGCGTTTCACTGACCAGTGGAGCACTGTACATCCTCTTGCGCTAAATCAATGTTTGTCAAAGCTTCAGCTGTTGCCATGATCCCAATATTTCTCCTGAGACAATTCAGCAATGGAGAGGCCCTAAACATAGTAAACTCACGAAGCCCATGTATATCACTTGCATCAAATGTTCTCAATGATGGTCACACTGAGGGCATTCCACTTTTGAATATCCATGAGATGAATATGGTAAGATTCGTACATGTCCTTCTCAAAGAACTGTGCCTGGACAAATGTTCCACTGGACCATTCCCACAAAAAGAATTCAAGCTAAATAAACTCTTAGTAATGTTTTCAATACCACACTTATGAGAGCATACCAGGGAGAAATCTAGCACAAGGTTATGGAGTGGGATGGGCTTAAAGTGCAATCGATAGATGGTGCCCAATGAACTTTTGTCCTTGAAGAGTGTAGCTTGGTGAATGTCTGCTGTGAGGCTGCACTATGTTTGTCCATCATTACACAGCATACACAAGACACCAGCCAACAAGCTCAGCTCAGTCTGTTGTACTACACTCAGTCCGCCGACACTACACATCCACTAAACTTAATCCACCACACCCAATACTTAGTCCCACAACAGAAGTTCACTCCGCAAGACCCTATGGTCATTCTGTGCTCAATAAACTCAGACCATGACACTCCGCTCAACAGGGAACCACTCTACGGTCATTCCATGCCCACTACATTCAGTCTGCAACATCTCCCTGACCTCATATGATCCCTATTACTCGATCTGTGACCTTCTATGACCTGTCTGACCAGGAATTACACAGTCCGCTGGCTTGCAGAATCACTCTGCACACAAGATCCATGTTCCGCCTGCTCATACAGTCATTCCACAACTTTGTACAGACATTTTGGACCCTAGGAACTCAGTTTATGGGCTTCTACGGCTAATCTGACCATTAAATACTTGGTCTGCTGGCTTGTAAGGTCACTCTGCACACAAGATACATGTTCTGTCTGCTCATACAGTCATTCCATGATCTTGTATGGACATTTGGACCCTAGGAACTCAGTCTGTGGGCTTTTACAACTAATCCAACAATCAAATACTCAGTCCGCTGGCTTGTAGGGTCACTCTGCACACAAGATACATGTTCTGCCTGCTCATACAGTCATTCCACAACCTCCTGCAGACATTTTGGAACCTAGGAACTCAGTCCATGAGGGGGAAGGACTTGGCGGGGACAGAAACCCATGCAGGGGAATGAGGGGGACTTAGTTCTGTTTGTCAGAAAGATATATGGAGTTGTCGGGAAAAAGGAAAATCACATGGATTTTTAGAAACAGTATAAATATCACCCACTGTGTCTGGAGAAAACATCTATGAACCCCCCTGCTTTCCACTACAGTCCTAAACTAGAGCAGAATAGTAGGAACCTGCCAATCTATAGAGTTCACTGGTTACTAAAGGCTCTCTTCTTTACACATCCTCCATTCTGAACAAGAATAAACCCCAGAAGTGTTGTCCTTTAGGCACTTCACAAACCTCAGTCCTCTCTGTGCCCCAAGGGGTACTGCCTACCAACAGATTTTATACCGCAAAGCTCCAGAAGAGCTCCAGTATGGCACCAGTCTTTGTTACAGATATTCTCTGACACCAAATGACTGAATGGAAACGAATCAAATACCCATTGACAATATTTGTGTTCCAAAGCATGCAGACCCTCTGAAGAGCTATCCACATCCATCATGTAACCTATTGAAGCATCTGCCTTCTACATTTAACCATTCGTGGTACTGTAGAACACAATTGGAGGCCTGCAGACATCATTCTTTTGCTTGCCTTCAAAGCAGACAGTGTCCTTTCCATAAAATCCATAAACCCACACATCCTTGGGGGCTTACAAAGTGAACCCACATCGCAACAGAGACTTTATAACAGCTTCACTTGTAGAACAGTATTTACCATCTATCTTCTAAAAGGCCCCAGAATCATATCAGCATATCCGGTGAAGGATACAGGTCTTAAAGGACGATCTAGTGCTTCCTATGTGAGTGGAAACGATTCCACCATGTACCAGTAGTGCAAAACAATATTATTGGGAATTTCGGACCCCTATCCGATACACTATAGATATCACATTTATCAACTAACCATTTTTATACAGCAACAAGAGATTTTCCACTAGCCCAAGACTATAGTCATCTATTGTTAAGGGTGTCCTCACTGGCCTGTCAACGCGCCAGCATCCTCACATATACCACATTCAGACTACTATCACACATGTTCTTTAATTGCCATTGTTTACCATGTACTGTATAGTTTGCTGGATGCATAGTGATGGGATCAACTAAGCTTGAACCCACTACTATCCATCCTCCTCTAAAATATAGAACTTGGGTCGGTTTAGTCTTGGTGCTTTAAGCTATCAGTTAAATCATCACTCCTAACATCTGTCTCAACTTAAGGCTGTAAATTTCATTCCCTCTAGAGGACGAACACTACTTTACTTGCAAATACAACCCTGCATCCAGTAGAACTGCATTCCCCATCACACTGTTATCCACGTGAAAAGTGCCAAATTTCTCCCTG
Source organism: Mycena sp. CBHHK59/15 (assembly GCA_029204085.1). Taxonomy (NCBI): domain Eukaryota; kingdom Fungi; phylum Basidiomycota; class Agaricomycetes; order Agaricales; family Mycenaceae; genus Mycena; species Mycena sp. CBHHK59/15. The sequence goes on from JARGXW010000002.1 coordinate 434,281, forward strand.
GACTCAGCTTTGACAATTGCCTTCCACTTGATGAACTTTTGAGCAGCCTCCATCTTCTGTTGAAGCAAGATTGTCCATTGCATGTATGTATGGTCATCAAGTAATTGTAGGGTATACAAAAATCTGCCTTTTGTGGCAGTGTCTTGTGAACTAGCATGGTCTGCAAAAACTTTCTCCAACTTTCTCGTTGCCCTCAGCCCTCAGCCCTTCACACTTCTTCAAGACAAGTTTCTTTTTCTGTTTTCCGAGAATGCAGTCAGCACATTTTGGGGGAAGGTGGGACAGGTTGGTGTCCATACTGATTACGGTGGTTCTACAAGCTATGTCAAGGACAGTGCCGACATTGACATGTCTAAGCCAACTGTGCCAGGTCTCCAGTGTTGGGGTAACCTTGAGACCTATATTCACCATGATATCATCGGCGAAATGAGATATCCCCACATGGGATGAAGCTTTGGCAGTGGAGGAATCAGAAGAAATGATGGTGAATATTGGTGTCACACAATCAAGCGTGTACAAGCCGGTTTCTGAGCAGGTCCTGGTTGCAACAACTTTGACAGTTGTTTTATGGTACAGCTTTTGCTGCTGAAAGTTTCACCATGTCCATTGTTGCACAATCTACCAACAGAGATGAGGATGATTGCGGCCCATGGGCAATACAGGACATCTTTCAATGTAAAATGACGTCCCTTCCAAATGTGTATCCTGACTTCACCGATCCCAACTGCTTTAATCAATAATCCACTTACTCCAGACATATTGCATGTGCATGGGTCAATTTTGGTGAAGTACTTATGGATGGGGCAGATGGAGCTCGTGGCACTGGTGTCCAGGTACAGAACAGGTTTATCCAAGTCATGTGCGAAATGGGCTTTATCTGCAGTGTTGGTGGACCAATCAACTGAGGTGGTCTCACAGGGAATATAGGAGTCTGAGTCCACGAAGAATGATCTATATTCACTTGGATTGTCAGCAAAAGCTGCTTGCTCATCTGAATCATCACTATTATCAATGTTGGCCCTTGCTTTGTCCTTCTTTGCTGCTCCCCCCCTTCTTTGCTGTGCTCTACTCTTGTGAGCTTCAGGATGTTTTGCATGACCACCTGGTGCATAGCAGTGTGCCCAATCATGGTGGTGCTTTGCCCCTCCCTTGAATTGCGAGTTTGCATGAGGACCTTGTCCATTCAGGAACTTGGGCTTGGCTGATCCAGCCTGGGTTTCATACCACTTGCTGAATATGGCAAATGAGGCCTCAAGTGATGCTGCTTCAGGAATATTTGCATTGATATGGATTTGCTCGTGCTTGATTTAGACAATGACAGAAGCTGAGAACAATGGCCCAGCGCTGAGGAGTGTATTGAGGGTTGAGCATGCATCCTTGAACTCAGCTCTAGCCATGGCATTGAAAAAGAGGATCAAGGTCCACTCATCCTGAGTAGGTGGCCTGATGGCAAAGAATGCATCAATAAGGGTTTGCAGCTTGTCAGAAGTCTGCTTGAGCAGAACATCGTGCAAGAAGCGAAGGACAAGAGCTTCTTAGAGGATCGTGAGCTGGAAGAGTGCACACGAAGGTAGGTGCACAGCTTTGAGTTTGGCCCACACTTCTGAAGTGATAACGTCATCCTTGATCAGGTGTTGGTCTGTGTTGCCTATACACAGCCTAATGCACAATATGACTATGAGATTTTCATCTAGCCAGTCCTCGCAACATGGATTGTCTATCAAGACAGGCGGTGTCAACGTGTTGTGGATTTGTTTAGTGGGGATTGTAACTCGGCGGCCTGTAATGTACCCCCATAGATTAGAGAGAACAAGTGCGGACTTGCACTGGGCTTCCCAGGTAGGCCATGCATCTGTCAAAACTTCAGTTTCGTACTTCAGTGCATTGAATAACTGGAACTTCATGGCCATCACAATAGTGGACTGTCAAAGTCCCGAAATTGTTAATGCTACAGGTTGACTGGCAAGTGTGTATAGTGCTGTCAGGGCCTATAACCTGTGAACTGTATGATAACTATGAGTACAGGCTAGTGGATTATAGGTAAAGGTTAGAATAGCTAAATAAATATTACATACCTCTCATGCAGTTTGTAGTAAGAACCAGTGAGAGGGAAAAAAAGATGGGAAAATTGTGATCTTGGCACAGGCACGTGTGGGACACATAGTGCGGTATAAGTCATAACAACTCATAAGTTAACAGTGTTCTGCAGCAGCCAGGGAACAAGGTGAATGAGAGTGTTGGAAAGGCAGCATGTGTCAGGGGCAGGGGTGGGAGACCAGTGTTGGACATCAGGTGGTTGGGAGGGGGGCAGAGCTGTGTCAGGCAGCTTTGCTGAGGCCACAGGGGGCCAGCAGCTGTGGTGCAGATCCATTTGGGTGCAGAAAGTTGACATGAACACCAGGATAGAAAGTGCTTCCCTTTTGGGAAGTGAATGTGGTCACACTATTCGCACTCTACTGCTCTCAATTTTCATGCTCTCTTTATGAAAACCAATAGATATTTATCGGAAAGTGATTTGGAAGAGAACTGTCTCCTCAGATCTCTCTCTAGGAGGGTTTGAATTTTCAATATACAGTAGTGCAGGTCATAATGCATAAGGTCATAGTGCATAAACCTCATAATGCATCGCATTTGGGTGTCCACCGAGTTAGTAGGCGGGGATTTATGCATTTTTTGCATAACACATAATGCATAGGGTTGGGGCCATAGATTATGCATTTTTGTAATAAAATCTGCTTTGTTCTGTTCCTGATTTGGAGTTTTTGGCCTAGATTTGGGATCTTTGGGCAAGGGGTGCCTAAAACAAAACTTCTGGAATCAACTACCCAAAACCTCCCATCAGGACCCTGGAACCAGAGACCACCGGTTGACTCCCAAATGCAGAAAGCACCTTCGCTAGGTTTTAGTAGCTGTTCGCAAAGAGCATAGAAGCACAATATTAAACGTTGGAAACGTACTGCATATAGTTTCTGGCGCTCAAGCCACATTCTGTACAAAAGAACAGAATGCTCTGGGACAGTACTGTAGTTCATCAGTATATTTACTGTTGCACCAGTGTTAAGCATCTAATACTGTAAGTACTTGTAGGGAGGCAACCACCCAAGTTACCGTGACATGCAAAATAGATTTGGGCAACGCAACCACTGCGATTTTGACCGTGACTGTTGAAAATTTGGGAACCAAAAAATTCAACTCAAGCCAGATCTCTGCTTTGGAGGGCAAATAAAGGTGATTTATGAGTAAGGTCTGCACAATAATTGACTCATATATCTTTTGGTGGTTTTTCAAGTAGATTTCAGCAAATTTTCGATTATTTTATGCATGTCACAGTTTACAAGCAAAGCAACAGACCCCATCGTGACCGTGACCTGCCTCAATTTCAGCAACGCAACCACTCCCACCGTGACCATGACCATTGCCTCCCTACAAGTACTTACAGTACACTGTAGGGCTTGAGTATAATATTGAAGATAATATTACAGAAGAAATACTGGATGATTGACTCATAAAATTTTATGCAAGGGTTTCTGGTCTCAATAAGCCAGTGAACACAGAAACAACCTTGACAGGGATATTGTTTATCCTTGTTGACATCACACGGCTGATTCCATGTTTTTGTGCATGGCTCTCAAATTCATTAAATATTGGCATACATGCATTTTAAAGGTCGGAAATCTAGTTAGAGGGCTGTAGAGCCCTCTGAATCAACTCAGTGAGGACCTACGCAAAAGTATATGTAGTAGGACCCCAGAGCGCTCATCACGTGCACTACGGGGTCCATATCCGGAATTACGGTTTCCATGACCCCTTGTCTTTGGGGCCAAATCTGCCGCTTTTTCGGCCTTCCCAGGCATTTCCTTCGAAAATGAGTGACTGATGATGAAAACTACTACTTTGGGAACCTTATATAATGAGCTGATGTTTGTCTCGGAAACTCGAACTTTGGTTGAACTTGATTTGAAAGGCATGATATAAACTCTGCTGATACCCATTTCAAGCCATGCTTAATTTACACCCAATTAAATCCCCTAAGGGTACCCGATATCATATTTTTTTGAGGTGGAGTCACACATGTCACACATTGTGACAAATTCAGCAATTTCCTCATAATGCATACAGTGCGCGTCATCACTTCCCGACTACCGCTTTGGGTGTACACAAATGCAAACTTTGTAACCTTTTCAGCGGATAATTCTATTGAGAAACCTGGTTTTCCACATCCTTATTGGGAAACCGGGGTTCAAGGAACCCCTACTGATGCCGACACCGTTGCCGACTGATGCCGCCTGGGTGCCGCCAACGGGAGATCATGGAGTTGGATTTTTTGCAACATTTCAGAGCTTGGTAAATAGATGCATGGATGTAATGACCTAGTAGACAGACACTGGCTATGTTTTGCTATTTCTAATGTTACCTCTGTGTTTTCAGAGCTTTGTGACAAGAATTCCCAACACCCAACCAATCAGGCAGTATTGAACATGTCATCGTGGTTTGAACATCAGCAGGTAGAATGGGTACTCTTTGTATATCAAAAGCCTCATGCCCACCTTGCTGTTTGGTGGAGGCACCAGAAACCGTAGGCCTGCCGAGATCTCGGTTGCATGGGAAATTGCAATATAAGGCATGCCAGCAGAGGAACAGGAACCTAAGCAATGAACTCAGAAGATATGAGACCACCTGAATTGAATGTCAGTGTGTGTGATAGACCCTACCCTTGAGCGCTTGAGCGGCGGGAGGAGTTGAACCAAAGTTACACATCAAGAGGATCTTGAAACTCTGCTCACGGCTTGATTGCCGCGAAAGGGTTTCCCATTACACTTTTGCATGGGTTTCCGTAAAATTCCCTAAAGCGGCAGGGTTTCTGTGTGAACCCGGGTTTCTCAATAGAATTATCCCTTTTCAGCGGTTGGAGAAAAACATATTTTCCCTCGAAAACAGTGGGAATCAACTCGGTTTGATAGTAACTATCCGTATTTCAAAGGGTTAAGATTTAGGTAAAGTTTTCACTTTTCAGACCTGAAAAAAATGACCGATCTGCTTAGTCATCACTGATAAAGGACTCCCACAGCCGTGTGTCGGTACAAATCATGATATTATCACGTATTTTGGGTGTATCTGATGCCCAAAAACCAAGAGAAAGGCCAAAACGAACTCGAAATTTTTGCTTCGAGGCCCGAAAAAACGACCGATTACATAAGCATACTCGTTCTTAATGCCATTTGCATTCTCACTGGTTGAACATTTCAAAAATTTCACCTTCTTTTTCAGTGAAAAATGTCGTTTATTTTTCACACATTTTTCACTGAAAAAGCAGGTGAAATTTTCAAAACATTTTCATCACTTTCTTATTTTATTTCGAATTTTTCACCTTGAATTGAGAAAGTGCTGAAAAAGTTTTAAAATTTTCACCTTCTTTTTCAGTGAAAAATGTCTGAAAAATAAACAACATTTTTCACTGAAAAAGAAGGTGAAAAAATTGAAATGCTCAACCAGTGTCTTTTGGCCAGGTTCGTGGCTAAAATTTTGGTTTCGCGGCATAATTCGTTCTCAAAAAGCCCCTACATCAATTGCAAGGAAGTGGTGATGCGCACTGTACGTCCACGGACGTTATGCGTTATGATCCGCGCTACTGTAGCGAATTTTTTCTAAGTCAAAACAACCGAGTCCGGCAACTTCCGACCCTACCAGCTGCCGGTTAATATGTTCCTCGCTTCGCCATCGGCTTTTGATCGACTATCATCAAAACTCAAGGCGTTGCTACTGGTTCGAGTCTAGATCTGGCTCATCCTCTGATGTGCTGACTAGCGCTGACTGTTCAAACGTTCAGGCAATTCACTATCCGAGTTTCTCTGCTATGATTCCAAACTTGTTCCAAACCATGAATACTAAGCCACTGCTAAGCGATGTGATACGCACGGATAAACGGCCGCCAATCAAGCACGGACGGCAATCGGTTTATCCTCCTCAGGAGTCATTGACTTTACACCTCAGGACTCGACGGATAAGTATAAAGAGGCGGACACGCTGATGCTCTGTATTAAGTCTTTCGAAAAGCAACACAAGCAGCAATGTCTCTCCTCTTCAACCCCCTAAAGCTCGGGAGCACCACGATACCGAACCGCATTGGTAGGGACTTGTCCACTCCCCCCCCCCCCCCCCGTTTTGTCTGATTTATATTTTCCAGGTATGAGTGCTCTGACCCGAAACCGCTCAACGGACACCGTGCCCAACGAGATCATGGAGAAGTACTACGTTCAGCGTGCGCTCGGTGGCGCGGGCCTCGTCGTCTCCGAGGGCACCCTCATCACGCGTCAAGGGTGCGCTGCGCGCCATTCGTTCTTCTGGTCCGTGCTGATGCATATCTAAGATCCGAATGGCCCCAGGCGCCGGGCATCTGGGATAAATCCCAGGTGGCGGCCTGGAAGAAGATAACTGATGCAGTTCACGCAGCCGGAAGCAAAATGTACTGTCAGGTACGCAGAGTACGTAGACGCGTCGCGCTCGCAGACTCTGACTGCTTTTTCCAGATCTGGCATCGTATGCGTCTTCTTGCTGTTCGAGCTCGTTGTCTAACTGGCTGCAGTGGGTCGCATCAATCACCCTGATGCTCCAGAGCAGATTGCCGCCGGCGTGGTTCGTCCCAGCCCACCGCACTTTTTACAAACCTGACGTCCCCCACCCCAGCCCGTCTACGCGCCGTCGGCTATCTCAGCCCGTGGCGGAAAGTTCCGCCACATCCCAGGCTCCCCTGGCTACGTGACGGTGCGCGTCCACTTCCCTGCTGACCGCGCAGCTTCTCATCCACATCCAGCCCACCGAACTCCCGGACCCGACCGTTATAATCGCGCAATTCAGGCAAGCCGCTGTCAACGCGAAAGAGGCCGGCTTCGACGGGGTTGAGCGTACGTCCCGCCTGCCCTTCATAACCGAACGCACACTCACACAGTCTTGCAGTGCACGGCGCCAACGGTTATCTCGTGCACCAGTTCCTCGACTCTACCGCCAACCAACGCACAGACAAGTGGGGCGGCAGCCCAGAGAACCGCGCGCGGTTCGCCTTGGAGATACTTAAGGCCCTCGTCGAGGTGTGGGGCCCTGACGTCGCGTTGAAGATCAGCCCAGGTAGGACAATCCTCTACCTCTCTTCGACGGAAGATGGCTGACGCGCTGCAGCTGGCGGGTATAACGACGTGGGTATGCCGCTGCAAGACACCCTCGACACCTTCGGGTACCTGCTGCGCGAGGTCAACAAGTTCGGCCTCGCATACGTCGCCGCGGTGCGCTACCAGGCGTACCTCGACCCAGAGTTCGACGGTACGTCTGCTCGTCCACCTCCCCTACATCCCGCTGATGCTCACGCCGCGCAGGCAAGAAGCGCGCGACGCCGCATGACGTCGTCGAGGCCTACGGCCCACTCCTCACCAACACCCCGTTCTTCGCCAACTGCGGCGTCACGCCCGACGAGGCGGAGACGCTCGTCGCCAGCGGCAAGGTGGCGGGGGTGTTTTTCGGGATGAACTGGGTCACACACCCGGACGTCGGGCGCCGCATCAAGGAGAAGAAGCCGCTCGATAATGTGCCAGATTTCGCCCACTTGTATGGCGCACCTGGCGTCGACCCCGCCTTGGGGTATGTAGACTACAAGGAGGCGGTGTATTAGTTATATGTATAGCGGGTTGGTAGGTGGTATAATACTGTACACATGATGATCGATATAAATTATGTGGTTGCAAGATAAGCCCTGGGTATGGCGCTTCCGAGGGATAGTGTCAGTGAGACGCAAGGGATCCACCAAAAAACGGACAGTCTTGAGTTGTTCGGCAGGACGGCTGATCGTGGATTGCCTCTCACTCAGGTAGAGTCCGCGAGAGATCCTGGATTTAGGTCACTCCCGGTGCTCTCATACAAACTGCGCACGCGACACTCGACGTCGGCTGATGATCAGCGATTAGGGTGCCATCCGGTGCGATCCCCAAGTCATCCAGGTCCCCGTCCCCAGGGCGACTTGTACCCGTATTTTTTCAGGTTAGTTACGGTTTCGCGTTGGTTTCGTGATGTCCGCGGATAACTGAACCGACCCTCTGAGCTTGAGCGCACCCCAGGTAGTCGACCTTGTATGCTTCGAAGACAAGATTGAAGCCGTGCACCCAGCCAGTCTTCCGGTTTGGCGAGCGTAAGGTTTCCGAGCAGCTGTGAGCTGAGGCGAAGATAGGAGGTGAGTGTCACGCGATAGCGTTCTTTTCTCACGGCAGCATCAGCTTCGGTCCGCACTCGATTTCACGTGTCAGCACATAGATCCAAGTCTACCAATTCCACAACTTGCAAACCTCAAACTCGCAATGGCAATGTCCATCCCGCACGGAATTCGGACACTAGGCGTCCTCGGCACCGGCCAGATGGGTCTCGGCATCGCGTTCGTCGCCGCGCTGCGTGCCCAGGTCCCCGTCCTGCTCCACGACCGCTCCGCGGAGCAGGTCACCAAGGGCCTCGCGCTTATGGACAAACTACTCGCGAAGGACGTTGCGAAGGGGCGTATTACGGCCGACGCCGCCAAGGACGCACGCGCGCGCGTGTCCGTCGTCGGCGTCGAGACGGGGCTGAAGGGTTTAAGGGACGTCGACATGGTCGTTGAGGTGCGGCTGCCCATCGTTCGAGTGTATATGCCGCGGCTGAGGCGCGGTGTTGTGGAATTGATGGGATGCGTAGGCCGTCTCAGAGTCCCTTCCGCTGAAGCAGTCGATATTCGCGTCGTTCACGGCGGAGCTCGCGCCCCACACGATTCTGGCGACCAACACGAGCTCGATCAGCATCACTAAAATCGCGGCGTCGGCCATCCCGGCTGGTGCCAGTGCGGCAAGCGAGGAGGGGAAGAAGAGCGCCGGTCGTGTTGTGGGTTAGTACCCTTCTCGGATTGTTTTTTCCTGTCCTGACAATGGTTCAGGACTGCATTTTTTCAACCCAGTACCAGTGATGGTAGGCTCAAAGAAATACAGCGGAGACGCGTTCTTGATTTATTTATTCTTACTTCAGAAACTGGTTGAACTGATATCTGCTCTTCAAACAACACCGGAGACGCTCGGTAGAGCGCGCTCCTTTGCAACAGCGTGCGGCAAGGGTAGGTTGAATAATCGAAGTCGCCTCTGCAGCATGATTTACGCGTGTATCCAGAGGTAACAACGTCGAAGGACGTGCCCGGCTTCGTCTCTAATGCCCTCCTCATGCCTTTCATCAACGAGGTAAGCACATCATCAGCTGTAAAAGCTCTGGTTGACTTGCTGTAGGCAATAATGTGCTTGGAAAAAGTAGTAAAATATATTCAGGTGCGGTTTTGTGCTCACATCATCATCCAATTAAAGGGAACGGCGACCCGTGAAGACATCGACACAACACTCAAGCTGGGAATGAACCATCCTATGGGACCGTTACAATTAGGTACGCCTCCGGATCTCGATATTTCATTGATCTCCTGACCGTCTCGCAGCCGACTTGTAAGACTGACCTTGTATAAGATCTTTCCGCCCACTAATAAATCTAGCATCGGCCTCGACACCTGTCTGGCCATTCAACAGACGCTGTACGAGGGCACGCGCGACTCGAAGTACCGGCCAAGCGTCCTTCTGGAGCGGATGGTCGATGCCCAGTGGTACGGGAAGAAAAACGGCAAGGGGTTCTATGAGTACAAGGATTAATTATTAAATAGTCAGTATATTCTATGCGTCTGATTCTGGACGCTTAGTATTATCATCGCTATAACGAGCTGGGGTCCTTGGGATCATCGGGGTCTCTTCTCGACTCGCCGTCGTCCTTCCGTATCGGCATTAGCTGGATGCGCGGGAACTGCAGTGGTGTATCCTGGAACTCGGCCCACCCGCCGCGCAGTCCGAACCCGACGATGCGCTCCGTGATTCGGTGCAGCTCGTCGTTCCTACCGTCAATGTCAATCCCAATCCCAATTACGCACAAGGCGCGGACGCACCGCTCCTCCGCGGCGCGCAGCCGCTCCTCCGTGGCCACGTTCGCAGCGGCGACCGCCGCCTGGAGCTCCCGGATCTTCTCCCCGAGGTCCTCGATCTGCTCGTCGACAACGTCGCGCCGCTTCGACTGGCTGCGGCTCGAGCGCCACGCCTCGCCGAGGATGAGCGCGGTTGCGACGGAGAAAAGGAAGCCCTCCGCAAGCGCGTTCGCACCGTTCTCTATCGCCCTGCCAAATACACAACCCAATATATGTCAGTGTGAAGCGCGCTGCACCCAGACGCGCAACGCACCGCGTCTCGGAGAGCGGGCGGATGGGCTTCGCGGGCTCGCCGAGGAGGTGCGTGCGCAGCTTGACCTCGGAGCGGTACATCATCTGCGCGAGGTCGACGCAGAACCCGCGGAAGCGCTCATGCCTTCGCAAAGGGTAAGTCGCGTCTGGGTCAATTTTATACGGGGCGGACGACGCACTGCTTGGCCTGGTTCTTGATTTGCGCGCTAATGGGCTTGGCTACCGTCTCCGGGCGCGTTGGTGGGGTGAAGGGTAGATGGGAAAATGGGGAGACTCACTCGTATGAGGAGGGTCGCGATTTTGACGCTGGCCATCGTGGTGTTGGAGGAAATGAGTGCGCGGCAGCGTGCCGCGGGCTGTTTGGATGTGTGAGGTTCAGAGGCGGAAACTGTCACAGCTGGTGTGTCAGCGGGTTGGATTTCCCCTGGCCTTGACCGACCAACTTTCCTCACTGGCTGCTTCGACTATCTTTCGCTCGGGGACAGAACTCTCAGATTTGAATCATGTACAAATTTTACTAACTCGCCAGATAGGCGTGCTCAACTTCCCAGTTCTTCCGAACTCGGATCAAGTTCCCACTGGCAGTACGTCGAAGCCCGATTCCAGCCCCGTCGGCTTCGCTTTTTCGTCAATAAGATAATCCACTGGGTTCAAATCTCTTGAAGCCAGTGTTGTATGCCGATCCAGTTGCGCTGCACCGACTGGTCCCTCTTGACAGAGGCTTCAACTCTTGGACTCGCTCCTCGTTTGTTTCCATCCTTGCTTTCTGCTGGTCTAACCGAGTTAAGTATTCTAAACGGCTTTTGAACGGCTGCTGGCTCTTTGACCTCGAGATGTTGACTTGTATGCTATTCTATTGCCTTCACTTCGCTCTACTTTATCTCTGTGCATCGATCTTTCGCATGAAGGCTATGTCACCAATACATCTAAAGGCGCTGCTAGGAGTGCTGACACAAGCCTTCTCGAGCGGACGTCGTAAACCAGGAAAAATACCCGCCCTTCACTCTCCCGCGTGAATATTCTAATACTACGGCCAGACTTCCCGCGACGTTTCCACGGCGGTTCCCACGGTCTGCCTCGCTAGCGATGTATCCGTGCACCGCTGTGCCGCGGTCATCCAATGCTCCAACGGCGATTCTCATATCAAAGGGACCGACATCGGTTTGCGCGTCCGTCTCGGCGTTCTCAAAAAGTGTTACCCGTTGATCCAGAAACGCAGCGCAATGCCAGCCGTCTCCGCGCCTACACGCCGATCAATGGAGGGAAATAATCTTGCTGGTGCTCCTACGAAAGGATCCGTTCCAGAGCTACAAAGACTTCTTTGGTCATCCTGCCGGCCTCTAGGTTAGACCTTTCACTCACAAGCTACTAGGCGCTCAGAGAGCCCTGGTTTTGTCGTTTCCGTTTCTTCCTCTCTCCATCACTACGAAGCTATGGCACCTCGCTTTGGGCTGTTCTCTTCGGACTTTTTGAAGTTTTCGCGCTTCAAAACGCGGATCAATAAGCGGCAAACGTTTGGTTACCACTAGTACTCCGTTGTAGCTATGCAAATGCGGAAACCATCATGCGGTATCAAAAATTCGATATGACTATCGTACTACAAACAGAAAACGCGGTCGCACAGGTCTCGATGCTATCGTATAAATGCATGCATTCTAACAGAGGTCTCCAACTCTCCAATAACTCTTCAACTTGCATCGAAAATGAAACTCCTCGCTCTCGGTTATATCACCTGTGGTGCTATGAGCACACTAGCAATACACGTTGTTCGCGACGACGCATCGTGCGGTATTCCTATAAGACCTTCACGCGGTGGTTCTAATATTTCCACTTACAGACAAAGCATCACTACTACATATTCAATATATGAGGTGTTTCCTCCCTCGTCTACAGATCCGGCCGATGTGGCAGCGTACCAGCATGTGCAGCAAAGCTGCGGGCATGATGTTGATGTCGCTCTACAAGATGCTCTACAAGATTACAAGCAGCAGTTTCCAGGGAATGACAATACCACCGTCTCAAACCCGACATTCCAGGAGTGGGCCAACACAGAGTGGTCTGCACTCGTCACCGCAAACACCCAATGCGAGCTGAATAAAGAGAACTACTGGAATATCGACGACGCAGACAGAGCCTCCGCGACTTCCACGACCTCCACCACACTTGTCGACTCGTCTACTAGTACATCCACGTCCATACTTTCCTCTTCGAAACTCTCGTCCGACATCTCAAGTTCTACCGCAGCGCCATCCGCGACGGTAGTATCATCTGCCCAATCTTCTGCGTCGACGACTGCACTCCCTGGGCGTGCTATTGTCCACAATCCCCGACTCGGACCGATTGTCTTTCTTGCAGGACTATTGGTGATGCTAGTCAGGTTGAATTAATCGAACACGATAATAATGTGCTATATCAGTAAATCGACCCAGAATCTTCTGCTATCTATATTTATGGTAAAATGCCCCGGCCTAAGCAGTACTTGTAGCACCTCAAATGTAAATATGCAACTCCGAACTTGGGATGAAGTTCCACAACTTTGCCACAACTACGGAGCGCTGATTCGAATGTTGGCTCCACACCAGCATCATAGCCCGAGAAGCGACAAAGAAAGCGAAATAGAACCGGCTCGATAAAGGCAAAAAAAATAAAACAGGACAAGGGATTCCAGGAGGAGGTCGGTCAAGACTTGGGCTCAGACAAGGCTCAAATGTTAGCAGCGATTAAATTACTGGTCATTTGCCGATCATATGCGTCAATGGCGGCCATTCTCGGCCACGACGAGTATACATACCCTAGGCCTCTTGTCCACGCCATGCTCTAAGCGCGCTCCCTCTCGACGATGCTCGCATCGACCGCATCTTGGTGTTTTTGCCGGACCTTGCTCCTCTACACTGCTCCGCAATTCTTGCCACCAAAGCAATCTAGTCCGTTTTCAAAACCCATCCCAACTCAACTTGGCGGTGACAGTCAACTTACTAGGATCAGCTATTCTCTCCAGAATAAATGTCGTCAGATACCAGCCTCCTACCACCGACGATTGATGGTTCTTCGCACACGCAGACCCAGAGCCCACAGAAGTCGGTGTTATCACACCACAGGATACACGTACACTCGTCAAAAACGCCGTCGTCGTGAATGCTTTCCGAGAGATCTACAGCTCAGGTGTCTGTGATCAACCTTCAAGCGAAACTCGCCTAAACAAGGCACCCGGCATATGGGGTTGGAGGTCCGATCCTGGCGCTGACGGTTTTGGTCCCAAAATATGTCCAATGTATCATCGGAATGCGGACGGATCTGGAGAAAAAAAGCACCATGGCTCATCAGAAACGACGACGGAAATGGCCTGCGACGGAAATGGCCTGCGACGACCCATGTCCGATCCAAGGGGCGGACGGAACAGCCCAAATTCAAGATTTTCAGCCCACAACAAGACCTTCCCTTCGTGTAAAAAGTCTTGTTCGAAAAAAAGGACGGTTTGTCCTCTCCCAAGGTACAAAACCACCCTTCTCAGGTGAATATGTCCGATCCGTTTTGCTGACGGTTTTGACCCCAAAACAAGCTGCCTGATCACAATGCGGACGATTTCGGATGACGAGGAGGTGTACGGAACCGGCCGAAATGGCGGCTTTCTGATCGGACATCCAAAGCCATATGCTGGGTACCTCCTGAACATCATTGTCAGGCACAAGGATCGCACTGCCAGACTCAGACACATAACCACGAACACGCCAGCCGAATGTGCGTCCTTTCCTAATTCTCATTCTGTGGTGCGTTTACGATTTTGGCGCGATGCCCATAGCACTTTTGTGGGGCGAAGAAGAAGTGACACGCCGCGATTGTGGATGTATCTGTTTCATTATATTTTATTCTTACTGTTCAAATGTGGGTCATAATTGAAAAATGTTCAGTTCAATCTGGTAGGTAGGCACTAGGTAGGCATTTCGACGCGGTCCTATTAAGAAACAATTGGGTTCTGTACTACACATTGCAGTGTGACTGACCTTTTGGTCGTAATGTATTACAGTAGGTGATTTTCCCACAGTTGCATCTAAGTGTTCAAGTTCATCACTAACCGAAACAAATCATAACTTACACGGAGCATGGCCCCAATTAAATCACGGACGTTATTTGTCTCCAACGTGACGGCGTCCGAATTAGAGAGTCTGAGACGAATGTCATGGTGGGCGGCCGCGACGGATCAAACTGCCAGTGGGTCACTTGCATCTGGTCTCCCTCCGCTCCAAAGAAGTATACGCCGTCATTCACCGCGACGATGACAGCTTCACGATGTAATATTTCCAGCATAAAGACTGAGACGGCCCACGTTAATTTAGATCTTCACACCGGAATGCGTTTCTTCTCCATCACGCAAATTACAGCAGTGTAGCATAAACAATGTCCAATATCATCCAGTGCACTCAAATATGTAGAGAATCCTCACCGCCACGAGCTCTACCATAAGAATGACTAGCTTGGGACTGTTAACCTAATTTTCCCACCGTTTCACGTTAGTGCTGAAGTTCGTCTCTAACCGAAACAACCGAGTCTCGCGTTGTTCTCAGATGACGCTCCTCACTGGAATATGTCTCGTCCCAGGTCTATCACATCATGGACTTCAATAAACCTAGTGTCCTGTTACATTTTAACAAATCTGCGTACTCGAAGGCTAGCCCATCAACAGCTGTGTGGTCAGGAGCACCGCCAGCATGAAAACAAAACAGCAGTGTGCATATGAAATGGGGTTGCCATTAGATGGCCGCGCGCCGCTTCCGGCACTGCTGCCACCATTTGTAGCTGAACTTGAAGCAACCGAAGAGCCCATGCTAGTGGCTGGAACGCCGGCACCAGAGGTCGATGTCGGTACCTCGGGGATAAATGTGGCCAACATTTGCTGATAAATCTTCTCCTGGTCCTTACACGCAATGTAGTCGACATAGTACGGGGTATAATTGGCGTATGCCCACGACAAAAAATCTGGGTCGTTCGGATCTGTGGATGGCTTGTTGAATTTCTGTTCGTATTCCCCAAGGGCCGCCTGGATCTCGTCCTGAAGGGAGGTACCACATTGTACAATATAATTGGTGTAAGCTATGGAGATGTTTGAACTGCTATCGGTTGTGGCTGGTGGGGGGAAGTCCGTTGTGGTCCTGCGAATCGCGTGCGTGAGAACTGATAATGATTGAATGGAAGAATACAAAGGTCTTACGGAACTTTGTCGATTCCACTTGCTGAAGTAGAGTCACGTTGCAATATTTGCAAAGCGGTGACGCTCCCAGCGAGAGGTAGGAGTGCGAGAAGCAGGAGGAGATGGACCGTGATCGTTAGAGGATTCTCTGAGTTGGTATACTGTGTGTTGGTTAGTAGAACGGGAATTGAAACACCACTTTATAAGCGTACAACACATAGAAGGTGTCACAGAGGGTCTCGCATTGTTACCAACAGAACCCGCGGAAGCACTCATGCCTTCGCAACGGGTAAGTCGCGTCCGGGTCAATTTTATACGGGGCGGACGACACACTGCTTGGCCTGGTTCTTGATTTGCGCGCTAATGGGCTTGGCTACCGTCTCCGGGCGCGTTGGTGGGGTGAAGGGTAGATGGGAAATGGGGAGACTCACTCGTATGAGGAGGGTCGCGATTTTGGCGCTGGCCATCGTGGTGTTGGAGGAAATGAGTGCGCGGCAGCGTGCCGCGGGCTGTTTGGATGTGTGAGGTTCAGAGGCGGAAACTGTCGCAGCTGGTGTGTCAGCGGGTTGGATTTCCCCTGGCCTTGACCGACCAACTTTCCTCACTGGCTGCTTCGACTATCTTTCGCTCGAGGACAGAACTCTCAGATTGAATCATGTACAAATTTTACTAACTCGCCAGATAGGCGTACTCAACTTCCCAGTTCTTCCGAACTCGGATCAAGTTCCCACTGGCAGTACGTCGAAGCCCGATTCCAGCCTAGTGTTAGCAAAGTTCGGTTCAGAAATCGGTTCGAACCTGAACCGAACTGAACTGAACGCAGGGTTCAGGTTCAAGGTTCGGAAAACTGCTGAACTTGAACCGCAGGTCCGGTTCAGCGTTCGGCCAGCTGTTGTCGCGTTCGAACCCCGAACCTGAAGCTGAACCTGAAGCACGTATTTTGGACAATTTACCTGCAAGTATGTATGTTTTTGTGCTCGGTTTCATTGGCCATTGGCAACTACTCAAGCCATTTGGTCCCGCTTGCTATTGGAACTGAATTGGAGAGGATGTTGCGACTTTTGTCGGTAAAGTCACGGTATGTCACTGGTTGTCACAACTGGTGACCAGCACTAAATATTGTTCAAAGCTCATTGGGGGCTTTGGAGAACAGTTTTAAGTCATGGAATAACAGTAGGGTTAAAATACGCACCAGGAATGTTTTTTCTGCATCGAAAATTGGGCACCCCGAGGCGGCCGAATTTCTTTAGGTTCGAACGCGTTCGAACTCGAACCGAACCCATCACGAAAAGCGGAAAATGTTTGCCAAACCATATATGGCATTGCAAGGCACACAAGTCTCACAAGTCATGGAAGCCTTGTGAATTTTTCACATTGGCTTCCCAAAGATCCACATCGACTTGCAAGGGACACCTGGCCACGTGAAACATATAAGCCAGATGACGTTGGTAAGGCATTGCGGGCCATGCAAGGCCATCTCAAAGATCCTTAAGGCATTGCATTACGTGGCAGGTTTCTACGAATACACCAAATCCCATTGCACACATGAAAAATCCACCAAAAATATTGCATTCGACATAAACACGACAACGGTAAGTACCGCTCGCTCACCGACTCCATGCATACACACATGCCTCCGTGCACATCGTCCCTGCACGCGCATGAGCGTGCTCGTGCGGTGGACGAGCCACGCAACGAGCACACGCAGGGGCCGGAGCGCAACGAGGAGCACGAAGAGGGTGACACAATATGGGGAGCGCTCGTGGGTACTGGTGCGGGGGGTCGGCGTAATCGACGCGAGCTCGATGGGGCGCAACTCGGATGCGGCGCACGCGGCGGCGGGGGTCGCAGCTAGGTGTCTACGCGACTCATCAGATCGCAGGGTGACTCGGAAGATATGGTATACATACTCGTTTAGATTAGAGGGGACAGCAGAGTTGCCGGTGTGTGTAGTAGCCACATGCGGTGCATCGCGGGACTACGGAGATAAGAAAAGGAAGACGGCCACAGACGGCCAATTGTGACGCAGCACAGAGAATAAAAAGATGGGAAAGGTTGGCCACATGAGGCGGAAACGGGACGCAGCGCAGCTTGACAAAGACGTTGCAAATACATATGGTATCCCAGAAGCCAGACAGTTACAGTTACACAGAGGGATTGCAGTTGCTGGGAGGCTGTAGATGACCCCAGAGGCTTCTGACGATGCATTTGAAGGACCCGGACACGAAGTGCTTCATAACGCTTGGGGATTCCAGAGCCTGGCAGGACACACAACCACAGAGAGAGCATGAGATTCAGTCCTGGGATGCTTGAGGATGACACTCGCTCATTGAAACGATGTGTTGCTTGGAGGGCGAATGACGGACACGCAGGGAGATGGGGGAAGGAAAGATGAACCAACAGCCAATTGTTTGGTGACCCAAACAATCACGCGATTGCGCACGGACCATCGGAGTTTAAAATGGACTGAATCTTCTCGTCGCCGACTCACTGTCATCGAACAACGTCCCCGAAGGTTCTCCCTGACTCGAGGACCCACCGCTCAACTAATTCAAGAACCATCACTTGTTAATGACAAATCCCGAGTCAAGGTATGGTCCCCTGCTCCTTACTGCAGGAGATGGGTAGTACATCTTAACGACTGTAGTTGAGCTATATAAGCTGCCCGTTGGACTACTTTTTTTTTCAAGGTGGTTCACTATGTAGTATATGTTTTGATTTAGACCAAAATTATTGAGCATGAACCCAAGTTTGAACAGCACTCAAAGGAAATCTGAGTTGGGCATATATACAGTCTGCACAGCCAGGCAACAGTACGTGTTGCAAGCCAGCGGTATGCAGTATAATATCAACCTTGTGTTGCCTTGTAATGGATATATCTGGCTAGGTAAGGGCTATACAATGCAGACAACATGCCTGGCTTCGGCTTGGAAGGCCTTCCCAACCAGATCAGGCAAGGTATGTCACATCAGGTCATACCAGATATCTACGGATTTGCTGATGCCTGAACGCAGGTTCAGGTTCAAGGTTCGGGGATCTCCTGAACCGAACGCGAGGTTCAGGTTCGGCGTTCGGAGAAAGAGGCCCTGAACCTGAACCGAACCGAACTTTGCCAACACTATTCCAGCCCCGTCGGCTTCGCTTTTTCGTCAATAAGATAATCCACTGGGTTCAAATCTCTTGAAGCCAGTGTTGTATGCCGATCCAGTTGCGCTGCACCGACTGGTCCCTCTTGACAGAGGCTTCAACTCTTGGACTCGCTCCTCGTTTGTTTCCATCCTTGCTTTCTGCTGGTCTAACCGAGTTAAGTATTCTAAACTTGTTCTAAACGGCTTTTGAACGGCTGCTGGCTCTTTGACCTCGAGATGTTGACTTGTATGCTATTCTATTGCCTTCACTTCGCTCTACTTTATCTCTGTGTATCGTAGGGCTGCACGCCGTGCCCGTCGCGCCGGTTCTACGGGTCCCGTGCGACGGGTAGCCGACCCGTTCCGTCGAGGGTTTCAGATTTTTTTTGACGGGACGGCAACGGGACGGCTTTACAAGCCGACGGCCGGCGAAACGACGGCCGGCAACGGACAACGGGCTGGGAACAAATATAACTCACTGGAGAGAATTAAACCAAGTGGAGAGAAAACAAGGCACCAGGAGAGAAAAGGCAATGCCGGTCAGAACAAATGAAACAGCGGGTACCTAGGTGGCGGCGTTGGTGACAGTCAGCGACGGACTCAATTCCAACGCAGACCAGTGAAAAAAAAGGTTCAAACGTGCGAGTTTGGCGTGAAATCGCTCGGTGATCACCGCGGCTATCTAAATTTTAGCGAAATTCCGTTTGGGGAATGGCGCGGCTTGCCTCCGCCTCTTGGATCCTGATGCCAGTGCGCCAGCCTCTCCCCGAGGCGTTCAGTCCTCCATGACCTCAACAGAGGCGACCGTACTTTGTAAGCCACACTGCTGTTCATCAACTCGTCAGCTCTTGCAACTCGTCAGCGGACAATACACTCGGTGACCGTGTCACGGCGCATCAATATGCTCAGCAATTATTTCGCCCGACCCTAGTTCCAGTTAATTACTGTGCCTTTTTCTGCGCACCGGTGCCTGGTCCCATAATTCTTGCTGAGTCTTCGGCACCCCGGACTCCTGTATAAAATCTGGGGAGCAATTCGTCTTTTTCCACCATTCTGGCCCACAATGTCTGAGCAATGTGCCCGGGACGCCAACGGCAACCTTCTCGATGCCAGCGAAATCGAATTCTACTATTCTGAGTCCGACACCAAGGCATTGCCTGCTTCATCTGCTGGTAAGTCCTTTCCTGTCATACCTCGCAATGCCTGGCTAATGAATGAAAGGACCCCGTCGTGGCACCCGCAAGCGGGCCACTGACAAGCTTACTGACTCTCTCGCCGCCCAAAAGGCTGACGACGACGGCAATCCATTTGTCGCTGGTCCCAAACGATCGCGCACCAAGGCCCCTCGTGTGAAGCACGTCCCCAAGTCCATCAGCGACCAAGAGGATGACGATTTCGAGCTCCCCGACCTCGTTGATCCCTCCGACTCTGAAGGGAGCGACGACGAGATGGATGTCGACAACGAGGAGGTAAGTCATAATTTATTGACCTCGATATGTACTGATTCACCGTTACAGCTCGCATCCATCCTCCTCTCTAAGACCATCCCAGCTCGCTCGACGGCCGCGAAATCCAAGGCCCTGACTCGCGGTGCCTCGACCGCCACAACTTCAGCGCGCAAGCGCAAGCAGACTGCGGACTCTGCCAGCGCCCCAGCCACCAAGAAGCCCAATCGTCGGGCTACAGTCGAGGAGGTCGAGGACGAGGACGCCCCTCCTATTAGGGTGAGTACTTATTCTTTTCCGTTCTATTATTTCGTGGTTTGTTGACCAGTTCTGGGAAGCTGACCTCAAACTCTGCTGGTGCCTCGGCCACCAAGAGGGCGAATCAGGCCACTGTCGAGGAGGTCGATGATGAGGATGAGCACAAGCCTGTTGTTGTGAGTGCTCTCGCTTGCCATCTCTTCCAATATTCTGAGTCGTATCAGACCAAGAATCCCATCTATCTCTTCTACGAGGTCGTTCCCAAAAATTCCGTTGGTTACAACGGCGCTCCCGGCGATAAACATTATAAATGCTACCACGGTAATCGCCAAATCATCACCATTTCCAAGGCTTCGCGCTCGAACCTCAGCAGTGAGTGCCGCTTGCGTTTTTTCATTGCCCAATTCTTGACCTGATATTATAGAACTCATCCGTCATTTGAAAAACAATTTCCCCGTGATGCACCGTCTCTACTCGGCGCTTCACACTCAGGCGCAGCCTCCCACCGACGAGCAGGTCAAGCTTGCTCAGGGGGCAATCCCGGTCGATGGCGACGCTGCGAAAGCGTACCTCGGCAAGGTCGAGATGGCGGCATCCAGCATCATCAAGGGTTTGGAGCAGCAGGCGAAAAAGGCCAAGGTATTTTACCACTTAATTCGGTGGGGTGTTAGGTTTAATTTTATTGTAGGGAGACTTCGATCAAGCGACATTCGACAGACTCCTCATGGAGTGGATCGTGGCTTGCGACCAGCCCTTCGACGAGGTCGAGAAACCGAATTCATCGCTCTCATGGAATACACGCACCACGGGTCCACTCTCAAGTTCCGTGTCCCGGGGCGCAACATCGTCAAGTCTAGAGTTATGAAGATGGGCGAGGATACGGTTGAAGGAACACGTAAAATGTTCGAGGTATGAGATTCTATTATTGCGTGCGTCTGTATTCTGAATCAAACTTCCAGGAATTGGATTCAAAGATCACCATCTCTTGCGATGCATGGACGTCGAGCAACCAGCATCCGTTCCTTGCGCTGGTTGCACACTATGTTACAAATGACGGGCATCTAGGTACAAACTAATATGTACTTCAGTTTCAATTGATCCTAATAATTGCTCTACCTGCAGAGGAGCTGCTCATTGATTTCCGTGAACTGGTTGGTGAGCATTCGGGCGAAAATATGGCAGATGCAATTTGGAAGACTGTCGAGTTGTATGGACTCGAAGGAAAGGTGTGTGCCTCGCTTCCCACCTTACTTACGACGGCCTGAGAGACTTCTTTAGATCCTCGCTTTTGTGATGGACAACGCGTCGAATAACGACACTATGGTTCAACATTTCCAGCAGAAGTGTGAGGATAGGGGGATCGAGTTTGACGCAGAGGAAGCACGCATCCGCTGCATGCCTCACACTGTGCACTTGGCGGCGATCAAGGTAGCATATGACAGCTTCTCTTTGTTTTGACTCGAGTAATTAATTTTTTTTTTCGCAACAGCTTCTTGAGGCGATCGGGGTGATCACCAAATCGGACAAGAAAACCGCCGAAGGCCGATCATCCTCGTACCAGGAAACTGTCACTGCCTCTGTGTCACGTGAGGATGACGACGACGCGGAATTCGAGGATGACGACGAGGAGGAAGAGGTTTCGGAAGCGACGGCTGCACCCAAACTCAAGGCGGTCACGAAGGTCCGATTCTTTGCCCTTCTACTGTCACTTTTCTCATCGCTGCAATTCAGCTTCGTCAAATAATTCGCGCGATTCGAGCCAGCCCACAGCGTCGGCAGGACTGGTTGCACGAGGTCCAAATCTCACAGGACTTTGCTGACGGAAAATTGGGCCAGAACCCGTTGATGCTCATCCTCGATGTCAAAACTCGCTGGTCCTCAACGCATCAAATGCTTAGTATGTATCTCCATCTCTTCGTGGTTGCAGCAACTAATCAAATGTCTTATAGGGAGAGCACTTGACTATCGAAAAATCATTGACGACTTCGTGGGGAAGCACCGCGACATCCGCCACCTAGATCTCACGGACGCGGACTGGGATGCGATCATATTGGTTGCAGGTTGGCTGAAGGACTTCCGTACTGCCACTACCCTCATGTCAACCACTAAGCGCCCCGTCCTGTCGTTTACCCACACAGTTTTCCGGGGGCTTCAAGAGGACCTGCGCAAGTCTATTCACGAGCTCCCACTCTCTACTCCGTCGGCGCTTCGTAACGGTCTCATCGAAGCGCACCGAAAGCTTAGCGACTACTACCACAAGTCGGACGACTCCCCATTCTACACGTGGGCTGCCCGTATGTGTTTAATCTATCCCTTGGCTTTGCGCGTTAATGATTGCCTTGCAGTTCTTGATCCCCGTATCTCGTACGAAGGGTTGAAGGCTGATTTCTACCACGATGAAGACCTCATGAATGACCTCGAGGATGCGAAGTCTAAGCTGGACGCATATTTCCGACGCAACTATGCTGACAAAGTCTCATCCACCTCAGTTCAGGCCACAGCCAGCGCTCCTGTTCAGTCGACCTCGCGCATCCAGGCCTCCCCGCAGAAAGACTTCACTCAGAGGTACCGTGTGGAGCGTCGCGCAGTCTTTGATGAGCTCCGTGACTATTATTTGCTTCCGCGCGAGGACTTCAAAACCTGTGATCCTGTCAAATGGTGGTTCGCTCGAAAGGCGCAGTTTCCCAACCTCTTTTGTCTTGCTCGCGACATTTTAACCATCCCGGGTGAGTTTTTTGTGACGGACATTATGATCTCTGCATTAATTCTCTCTTCCACTGGCAGGCTCTGCCGTTGCTGTCGAACACATTTCTCCGGCGGGCGCGACACCATTTCCCTCCGCCGGGCGAGTCTCAAGCCCGACACCATCAGAACTCTGATGATTGTCAAGCAGCGTCTTCGTCTCGCGCGCAATGCGGTGAAGGAAATCCTTGGAGATGCTTAGAGGCCGCCACTATTACTGTTCTCAATCGTGAATTATTTCCCTCCCCCCCCAATTTCCTACCTATTCTCTCGTATGTTGCGCAGAAATGAATTACAAGTGATGTGATTTTCGACACAAGCTCTCAAAACCAGTGTGAAATATGCTGTTGTCTCTGAATTAGACCGTAAAAAATATCCTTGAGGCTCTATTGGATGTCGCTGTAGGCTAATTTCGCTCGCGGCTGAACCGGCAACTTCCGTTCACCGTCGACGGCCGTCCCGTCACCCGTCCCGTGCCGTAGACATTTTGTTGGCTCACACGACGGACCGTTCAGCAACGGGCCGTGCCCGTTGTACACCCGTCGAAACGACGGCCGTGCCCGTGACGGGCACGGCGTGCAGCCCTAGCACTGTATCGATCTTTCGCATGAAGGCTATGTCACCAATACATCTAAAGGCGCTGCTAGGAGTGCTGACACAGGCTTTCTCGAGCGGTCGTCGTAAACCAGGGAAAATACCCGCCCTTCACTCTCCCGCGTGAATATTCTAATACAACCGCCAGACTTCCCGCGACGTTTCCACGGCGGTGTCGCCTCCCACGGTTCACCCCGCTGGCGATATATCCGTGTACAGCTGTGCCGCGGTCATCCAATGCTTCAACGGCGATTCTCAAATCAAGGGGACAGACATCGGTGTGCGCGTCCATCTCGGCGTTCTCAAAAAGTGTTACCCGTCGATCCAGAAACGCAGCGCATTGCCAGCCGTCTCCGCACCTACACGCCGATCAATGGACGGAAATCATCTTGCTGGTGCTCCTACAAAATGATCCGTTCCAGAGCTACAAAGACTTCTTTGGTCGTCCTGCTGGCCTGTAGGTTGGACCTTTCACTCATAGGCTACTAGGCGCTCAGAGAGCCCTGGTTTTGTCGTTTCCGTTTCTTCCTCTCTCCATCACTACGAAGCTATGGCACCTCGCTTTTGGCTGTTCTCTTCGGACTTTTTGAAGTTTTTCGCGCTTCAAAACGCGGATCAATAAGCGGCAAACGTTTGGTTACCACTGGTACTCCGTTGTATCTATGCAAATGCGGAAATCATCATGCGGTGTCAAAAATTCGTTATCACTATCGTACTACAAACAGACAATGCGGTCGCACAGGTCCCGATGCTATCGTATAAATGCATGCATTCTAACAGAGGTCACCAACTCTCCAACAACTCTTCAACTTGCATCGAAAATGAAACTCCTCGTTCTCGGTTATATCACCTGTGCTGCTATGAGCACACTAGCAATACACGTCGTTCGCGACGACGCATCGTGTGGTATTCCTATAAGACCTTCACGCGGTGGTTCTAATATTTCCACTTACAGACAAAGCATCACTACTACATATTCAATATATGAGGTGTTTCCTCCCTCGTCCACAAATTCGGCCGATGTGGCAGCGTACCAGCATGTGCAGCAAATCTGCGGGCATGACGTCGATGTCGCTCTACAAGATGCTCTACAAGATTACAAGCAGCAGTTTCCAGGGAATGACAATACCACCGTCTCAGACGCGGCATTCCAGGAGTGGGCCAACACAGAGTGGTCTGCACTCGTCACCGCAAACACTCAATGCGAGCTGAATAAAGAGAACTACTGGAATATCGACGACGCAGCCAGAGCCTCCGCGACTTCTACAAGTTCTACCGCGGCGCCATCCGCGACGGTAGCATCATCTACCCAATCTTCTACGTCGACGACTGCATTGCCCGGGCGCGCTATTTTCCACAATCCCCGACCGATTGTTTTTCTTACAGGACTCATGGTGATGCTAGTCGAGTTGACTTAATGCAGCACGATAATGATGTGCCATATTGTTCAATTAATTGTCACGGAATGTTCTGTCACTCGAGATTGATCCAAAGGCAATTTCCAGTACCTCGAATTTAAGTGTAAATTTAGTTAGTTCCAAACTTTGGATGCACAAAGCTCAGCCCCTCATTTAATTTGAACCTGCACAGCCGCAGGACCCCCGTTTATCCTATGGTCGGATCCCTGGTTCGGACAAAATTTTCTAGCAAAAAAAATACCGAGTACATACAACTTTAGTAGGATAGGCATTCAATGGACGCCTATCGCGCAGTTGAATGCCTATCGCGCCATTAAATGCCTACCCTGGATGCTTAAACACCTATCGCATGCTTGACTGCCTAACAAGTCACATCAGCGACATGAAAAGCGACGCATATTTTCAGTTACCATGGTCACAACGACCGTAGTACAGACGCTTCAACAAATGAAGCTCATACTTTGCTGAATACCACCCCTGCAAAATGCAGTTCACGTGAGGTGTCCGCGCCGGTTGTGGTATGGCTCTACTAGTTAAATGTATGCCGGTTTTGGTAGAGCAGTTATGCTGTGTAGTGTTGTATCTTTGCGCTTTGCAGTGCGCCGCCGTTCGTACCCCAGAGTATGTCACTTTTTTTCTATGATGAGTACATAATCCAAGTTGTAGAGTTGTCCATACTTTGGCCTTCTGCCACCACCACAGCAGATATTCCTCTGCATATCAATGAGAACAAGAAAGCACAAGCGTGGGATCAACACCGCATTTTTTCTGTTTGAGTTCAAACACAAGTCCAGAAAAATCTGACATAAGGGCTGGAAAGGCATAGATGGCGTGCATGCTCGACATGCCGGGTGCAGAAAAATTAGGGCAATAATGAAATGATATCAGTTGACGATGGCCGGGGATGGATTTGAAACCCGGAGAACGCCCGGGAACGCGAGTATATGGCCGGAAAAAAAGACACATACCTGGGGGTTCGAACGGCGGCGCACCGCAAAACGCAAAAACACAATACCACACAGAATAACAGCCCTACCAAAGTCTTTGACTTTCCGCCCTTGCATTCGTGACTAAGCATCTCCTTATTTGGAAGGCGAATTTCGGCTGCTTTTCGGCAGTTGGATCCTTTCAATCCCCGCCGCGTTACGCGTTACATTCGTGTGTTCTCTCGTTCGTATCACCACCTGCACCACCGTGCCACCCGACCTCGCTCGCCATTCATGACCCATACAGCCCTTCTTCAGGATTCTCAGGCTGCTGTGCAGCGCCCTGCAACATGGACTGTGCCGCGGTGACGCGGCGGCGCGCAGCGTCGCCCCCGATTTTTTATTTAAAATTTGGACTTCCCGCAGCCAACCCCTCAACCTCGCCAGCATCTCTCGTCGGTGGCGAGCAGTGTGGCCCTCCAACTTCAACCCGAGATTTCAGCTTCCCATGAGCAACACTTTTCCTCTACCCTGGCCCCCGAGCACGCCGCTGTTGGCCACCTCTCCTCGCAATTCCAGACGCCTGCCTCGGAAGACTTCAACTTTATGGGGTAAGTCAGTTTCTCTCTCCTCATGCCACTTTTATTTCTTGGACCCGATATCTTAATGCCACTGTACCATGTGCTCCGTACAAGTAACTAGAGTCTAGTTTATAAATTATTATTGTGCCGCTACAACTAGTCAGGGAAAAAAAAGTGGGAACCAGATAATATTCTGACTTCAAATCTCAAGGCCTCGGGCATGCTGGTGTGACACGTTGGGAGCGGGGCCTGAAATGAGCTCAAATGCCAGGTGTGCCGTGTTGCACGTGAATCTCCTTAAAAGGAAACACAAGGGCGGAAAAACGACAACTAGCAGGTGTACATTTTTAGTAGAGCCATACCATCTTGGCACAACCGGCACGGACACCTCTCGTGATCTGTATTTTGCAGGGGTGGTATTTCCCATATCGTGTTTAACACAGATCTCGACAATCATCTCCGAGTCGTCGCGGCGTCTGCCAGTCAAATTGTTCGCCGCTGGTTTCACGCCTGGTTGTCGCCGTCGCACCGCTGTTCCGTCCTCTATCCCGCTCAGATGGGCGCGCGAATCAGGCGTCCAGCTCTACTATCAGTTTTAAGAGGCCGCTCCGTTATCGCCATGGGATCAGATGCAAGAATCCATTTGGTCTCTCCGTCGCTCTTTTGAATTATAAAAGGCTAAGTTGCCTCCAATCGAACCCTCACACCTGGTTGTGTCTCCCTTACTCCTACGAAGTTCACGCGCTGGTCGCTGCCTTCCGTTATTTTCCCCCATTATTCTTTCCAACTTGAACAGTTTTTACATCTGTCCCACCCGCAGTTCCCAAATTTCGCCGTTACCGCTCGACCTATGACATTATCCATTGGTTCTGCTCTGTTAGTGGCTGTGTTGGCTCTCCCGGCCTGCGCCCTCCCGTCACCCACGCCTCGCGACAATGCTCCTGCCATGGCGTCGGTGATGGACCTGACAGAAAGTGCTATCATGGATTTCCTCAAGACCAAGAATGTCGAAGCAGATTCCTTCAGTATGGAAAACTCGTGGAAGGGTGTGGATTTTGCTGGCGCCAGTGCAGACAACATGACCTTGGGTCATATCAATTCAATCATGTACTCCTTATTCGATCGCGTTCCCGATCCATCACCTGGCAATAATGCTAATTCGACTCTTTGGTTTTCGACGGAGTATATCAATTTCATCCAAGTATGTGTATCAGTGTAATTTCAAATTTCACCCAGTACTCACCTCACTTACAGGACGTCAATACGGTCACACCGTCCAATTCGTCGATGAACAACACGCAGTTGTTGGAATTACAGAGCAAGCAGGCTGCTCTCTGTGGGGCACAAACAGCTCTACTTAAAAAGGCTATCGAGGAATATCTTGGCGCCACGGGGCTGTCAGCCATTAGTGGCACAAATGATCCTGGCCTGAGGGAATGGGCGTCGACAGAGTATACGCCTCTGGTCACGGCTAACACAGAGTGTGCACAGGCGACAGATGCCTATTATCAATTCTATGACACCCTGCTGGGAGACAATTTCGCAGTCTTCTATGGCATGTCGGATATCATCCGCGGAATCACCGATCCCAAAGTCGGATACCACCCCGGCGTTAACATGCCTATCGATCAACCTTTGGGAAGTGAACAGGGCAGCCAGGCTCTTGCCGACTACGTCCCGGAATATTACGTCCCTGTCCTCAACGGCACGCTCGCGAGCTGGCAACAAACCATCTTAGCGGGTGGAACACCATCCTTCTCATATGTAGCGTCGTCGAACGATTTCAGCGGCAATTCAACAACCACCTCTGGCGGAGGAGGTTTTAGTTTCGTGTGGGACGACTTTTCCGGCTCTGGCTCCGGCTCTGGTTCCACGACCACGGCCAATGCCAAACAGCAGGCCTCGGCATTCACAATGGGCTTTGGCTCAATAACTCTCATGGATATTGAGCGCGGCGCCTGGTTTGATGGGTTCAGGATGGCCAGCGCCGCGAACAATCCTCCCAAAAACGATAATGTGACAGCTTTAATAAAGCCCATCTTCGACCGTTACTTTGGAACATCGTCCGCGCCCGGTCCAGCATCAGCATACAAAACGCAGGTTCTCGTGGCATATCAACCCTCCTGGCAGCTCACGCTCACCAGTTCGAGTGACTATACTCAACTGAAGTCCGCTGCCGCAGGCGTCTCAACATGCTTCTTGTTTTTTTGTAAGATTACTGCTCATCGGTTGTCACTACAATGCTCACTGTCAGCTTGAATCAGGTGGGAACGGATACGGTTCGAGCGCGTCCAACAAGACCACCCACGACGACAGCACCAACAGCATCTCCTACCAGGATACCTCCAACAATGCGTACATCATAGGCAATGTCATCACCAACTTTTGGGATAAGAATGGCCAGTCAACATCAAAATGATAGCTTCGATACAGATTTGGGGGATTAACCATTGTCCAATCGATAGTGGGTAATCAATAATGGTGTTTTCCCGAAGACTCTTCTCCGAACAAAATAAATGCTTCTTCAAGTGCATGACTATGCGCACAGGACTTACCTGCTTTGAAAACCACATACTCGAGTTCCGCAGCTGCAACGTTACCGGCTTCAAATCTTGAAAGTTCCGCAAGTAGAAGACGGTTTCTGCGCTCGGAATCTGGACAAGCACAAAGGCGATAGCCAGAGTTGACTCGTTTCCACTGTGCAGGATTCAGATATGATCCGAGTGGCCACCCGTTCTGCAATGCGCGTCTGATTTATCGAGCACGGTCGAGTCAGTTTGAAATCACCGACACTTGAACTAGTTTTGAACGTTGAACGTGAGAACCCATGAGCGCTAGACTGGTCGTGTATCCATTAAACGTGCTTAGGAGTTGACGTTGGTGCCTATCAGGTCAATATCAGGTATCTGGCCTTTGAGCCCATGTTTTTTTCGAATGGCGGCAAATAAGTAGCCTCGCTACTAACGATGCCGCTCTCGATGTCCTCAGAAGCTGTTCGACCGTTTCAAGCGTGCTCGTATGCAAAAGCCCAAAGAAGCACGCTCAACATGCGTCAAATCAGGACAGCATTCACGAGACTCGAGGGGACTTGGTTAGATAATGAATGAGCAGTAAAGCACTGCGGCCCAGATGATGATATTATGGAGCCAGTAGGAGAGTCGAACCGCGAGGGAACGCGGTGTTTCAATTCCCCAGGAGACGTAGATCAAGAGGGAGATTGATCATTGAGCCGTGAATTGGGCGAAGGTATGTATCAGGGCTACTAGTAAGGCTGGACGATCATATTTCGGTTTCTGAGGTTAGAATCTATGGATCCAGACATCTCTGAGTGCTCGGCCGCCATGAGATATCCATGAAAAGTAATGAGTCGGAGAAGACAGACACAGCCAGCCTGCTAGTGAGCCAGCGACCTGGTCCTAGTCCACGAAGTCTGATTGGTATTTCACAGGCTGGTGAGCATGCCATAACGGTGGGATCGCAGGCGGTTGCCCACAGTGATGGCCTGCCTTCAGGCCTGAGCCCGCCAAGCCAAGCCCGACGCCTGGCTTGGGGCCAAGTTGGAGCCCGGCCCGCAAGCCCGGACTTGGGTCATCCAAATTGCGTATGTTGCTTTTATCTCCAGTCTTTTACCTTGCAGTGTTTATACTATGTGTCCTCTAGTACATGTCCTGAAAATGTCCTGAGCTCGAGCCTCGCGGAGTTTTCGAATTAGAAAACTTCACAGGACCATCAAAAGACCTGTTTAAAGAGATTGTAGGTCCCGATTTGCGAAAAATGTCTCTGTCAATAATCTGTTGATTTATTTGCTTACAATCGCCCTACATCTGGATGTGTGACGTCGTTCGGATGTACTATACTGGAATAACGAGTACTTACAGGGGTACCGGTACAAGCTGCCTCGGAGTTTGAAAAAGCAAGATCCGAACAAAATCCGAGCACCATCACAGCTTCAAGAACTGAACTGCATCGTATTTTTATTCTGAGCCATTCGAATGGTGGCCAATGCATCACCTAAATGCATTCGATGGAACCTATAGCACCATGGATCCGAGAACTACGCCACAATCCAGTTGCTGCCCATCGGGCATCATTTAATTCAAACTCCGAGGCAGCTCGCGCTATAGCCCCCAATAGTCAGCGTTAACCTTCGAGTTTCTCCACTAGCAGCGTCCATAGCTGCGGCTCGATATTGATGCCTCTCCTGTTCTCAGACCTTCCACCCGACGTGGTACTGGAAGTCGTTCAGTACCTTACATTGCCTGAACCTATACACTTGTTCTTGGTATGTGCTCAAGGACGGTGGCACGAGTGACTCAAGGCTATAGCCCCAATAAACAGACATGCTCCTCGCTATACAGTCTATCGACGCATCGAAGCTTCTGGATCTCAATTCTGGAGACGACGCGGGCGACGTCCACGATAGCGTGTCCCCGCCATGATGACCTATCGGAGCACACTCTAGAAAGCCTGAAGCATCTCGTCTTCTCGTGGTTGAGGCTCCAGGACAACTGGAGCCGGCCGGAGCCGCGTATCGCGCAGCCCGTCACGTCCGCCGCGCTGTCTGAACCTGCGCAGATCGTGTTTACGGTGCAAGGGACGGACATCCTCGTTCTCTACATGCGCGAGAGCGGGACGCTTCTCTGTTGGGACGTGGAAGCGAATGCCCCTTTCCCGCTCCCGCGCATACACAGCAGCGGGCGCATCACTGGTGTCTCTGAACCGTGCGAATCGTACGGCGTATGCTCTAACGCGCTCTTGACGATGTCCTTCCCGTTGTGCGTTCTTTTTCGTGGATGTGTGTCCACTGCGCTGATTATTCTCTGCCAGCAGTATTGCACATAGACACGTTTTGACCATACAACACCGAAACAGAAAAGCAATCAGCTTTGAGGGTATATCTTTCGCGAGATCTATCCTCCTGGTGCCTATTTCGAGTCGTGTTTTGTGACTGAGGACCTGACTGGTTCGGTGGTGGTAACCGACCAAGAGGACTACTGCACCATCACAGCGAGAAGCATCGCGGACGACCGACCCAGCGAGGATCATGTATCCTCCATGAAAATGCCCTGCGAGGTGAGTACTCCGTAGGATCAAACATCCCTTGGACCACGATCTGAGTAATTCCCCTAGGTTTCTGGAGATGGCCACCAGACCTTCTGCTTCACGCACGCCGACCACCTGTACATCGTGCTCGAGGACGGCGCCTCCGCGCACATCCAGCGCATCCCCTGCGGCGCGCTCCTCTCCGGGCCCCCCTCGCACGCCCCCGCGCACCACGCCGTCGCGCCGCTCCCCACCCTCGCCGGCACCGGCCCGCACAGCCCCTTCTGCTTCATCCTCCCCAGCACGCCTGCGTGCGGCGTCGCCGCCGTCTTCGTGCACGTCCTCGCCGCGCCCGCGCCGCCCACGACGTGCTTCACGTTCCTCCTCGCCGACGCGCACCCCGCGGCGCCGCTGGCGTTCCGCGCGGGCGTCACGGCGCTCGTTCCTGGACATGTTTTCCGCGAGGACATGGCGCTGCTGTGGATGGACCACGGCGGCGCGCACGTCGTGGTCGTCATGGACTCGCGCGGCGACGGCGTGCCCGCGCTCGTGCTCGTGCGCCTCGACCGCGCGAAGGGCATGGCGGCGGTGCACCGGCTGATGGTCCCCGAGGACGTTGACCTGCGCGGGCTCGACGGCGTGTCGGTCAACGAGACGGCCGGCGCGGTCCATCTGATTCACCGGAACAACGTTTTGTCGACGCTGTGGTATGTCTGAGCCTGGGATGTGGATCGCCACTTTGGGGGAAGATCCCGGGGGCCCGCGCGTCGCGGACGTCATGCAATCAGCTGGCGCGGGGGACCGCGCTTTGACCGCGCTCGTGCCGCCAGGGCCCCGACTTCGTCGACCTGGCGTGTTCGATAGCGTGACCGCAAATGAGACGAGATCTAACGCGGAGATGAAGTAAGATCAATCGATCGAGGCCCGTGCTCCCGGAAGCGCATACATTCCGGGGTTCATAAGTCCAGTTGAATCCATAGTTTTACGTAATTTTCAGCTGGCGACCAAGATAAAGTCTATTCACTATCTTAGTACTAGTTCTAAATCAGAAGTTTTATCCAACCCGCACTCGCGCACTGAGAAACGCTGGTATTCATCGGGCTTCTCCAAGGCGAAGATGACAAGGCACCCCGTTACTCGCTCCCGAACCTGGACAGAGTTTTGGGTATTGAGGAATGAGGAATGGTGAGACATCAGACGCAATATATTGGAGACAAGTGATGGACGCAAGGCAAACGCGAGGCAAGTGTGAGGCAAACAAGTCCAAGACTCCAAGCCGAACCTGTCGTTATCAAGCACGTTCCGAGTCTCGTTGCGGTAGTTACCCCCGAGGCAGCAGAATAGAGGCGCTGGATTGCGTGAGGTATCAAGGATGATTGTCAACAGAGCTCGATGATAAATAGTTTCTCGAGTTGCAAACTGGACTCTGGCGATATAACGGACGCGGCCACAAACCATCTTATAAATTTTAAGCGTTCTAAGGCCGGTTAGTGTGCTGGCAGATTGCGTTTAGCCCTTTGAGAAGACCTAGAACGGAGGCCAATCGAAGGGCGGCGGTCCAGATCGGTACGGCTACGTCTCAGAGGCAACGGTAGGGTCTTCTCAGCACGGTGACAAGTTGTGGCTGTTTTGGGGCATCAAAAGCTCAAGGCGATTTACATGCGAGCAGACACGTCGTGGACACGAGCTGAGCCGATTAGGATGTGGTGGGGGAAGAAGGGGGAAGGTCCTGGCACATAGACCACGACAATTGTGCTGGTACATAGATGTCAACAACGCTTGCGTTATCAGGACACGCGTGACTCGAGATAGCTCTCCTCAACCACCATGGCTACCTCCCTCTTTACCCTTGTTCTCTCCCTTGCCGCCTCAGTGTCCACCACACCCCTCTCTACCAACTCCTACTACTCCCCCACTCAGCGGTCACCCTTAACTTTGGCTCCATTACTAGCCTCGGAGCATCGTTATGGCTCCATCAACAATTCGTACATCGTCATGCTCAAGAAGGACGCTGCGCCAGATGTTATGCAGAACCACATGAGCTTCCTACAGGTTGCGCACGAGTCGGACCCTCTCCTCGAGGACAGCTTTGTCGTCAAACACGTCTACAACCACTTCAAGGGCTATGCGGGCCGTTTCTCGGCTGGCGTTGTCGACAAGCTCCGCGCAATGCCCGAGGTCGACTATGTTGAGGTCGACCAGATCGTCCGCACACAGGACGTGCAGAAGGGTGCCCCTTGGGTAAGTCGCGTGACCCACAAGGGCTGATAATCTCTTGCGTGGTCAAACATTCGCCGCGTCATTATCCAATACTCACTCCACGTCCAGGGCCTTGCACGGGTCAGCCACCGCCCGAGACTCAACTTGACCACCTTCCAGAAGTACGAGTACGATGCTCGGGGTGGAGAGGGCGTCGACGTCTACGTCATCGACACCGGCATCAACATCAAGCACGTCGAGTTCGAGGGCCGCGCTAAGTGGGGCATGACCATCCCTGACAACGACGTCGACGAGGACGGTAACGGCCACGGCTCCCATTGCGCCGGCACGATAGCCTCCCGCAAGTACGGCGTCGCCAAAGCCGCCAACGTCGTTGCCGTCAAGGTCCTAGGCTCGAACGGCAGCGGCTCTATGTCCGATGTCGTCAAGGGCGTCGAATTTGCCACCGAGTCCGCCATCGCCAAGCAGGCCGCCGCGGACGCTGAGTACCAGGCCACCGGCAAGACCTCGCACAAGGGCTCCGTCGCCAACATGAGTCTCGGCGGAGGCAAGTCTAAGGCCCTCGACCAGACCGTCAACGCCGCCGTCGATGCCGGCCTGCACTTTGCCGTTGCTGCCGGTGCGTTTGTTTATCTCCCGTGCCTCCTCGTGCTGACCGCGCCCATTTAGGCAACGACAACCGCGACGCTTGCAGCTACTCGCCGGCTGCCGCCGAGAAGGCTGTCACCGTTGGGGCGTCCACTCTCTCCGATGAACGCGCATATTTCTCCAACTACGGCTCGTGTGTCGATGTTTTCGGTCAGTCTCTGGCATGTACACGCGATGCAGTCCGAACTAACGCCCCGCAGCCCCCGGCCTGAACATCCTCTCCACCTACACCGGCAGCAATACCTCCATCGCCACCCTCTCCGGCACGTCCATGGCCTCGCCGCACACCGCCGGCATGCTCGCGTACCTGCTTTCCATGTACCCGTCGGAGACGTTTAACCCCGATGTCGAGTTCGACGACGCGGCGCTCCCGGGCACAATGCAGCAGCGCCCGTTCGCGACAGCAGTGTCATCACCCGTGTACGTGTTCGTGCACTCGGCGCTCCCACGCTGGGCGTCTGCATTCCTGCCCGCGCCGGCATTCGCGCTCGGCCCCGTGCCGCCGCGCCCCGCGACGCTCACGCCCGCGCAGCTCAAGAAGGCGCTGCTCAAGCTCGCGAGCAAAGGCATGCTGAGCGACCTCCCCGCCGAGACGGTCAACCTGCTCATCTTCAACAACGCGACGTCGTCCTGAGCGTGTGGAGTGAGTGAGGTGTAATGTGAGTGGAGTGCGGAGTGGTGAGTGCGTAATGGTGGGTGTACGGTGGCGTGCATCGGGTGGATCAGACAGCATTCCTACACATACAACCAATACACATAGTGTTACATACTCATACGACCGTCACGATCTATTGGGATGCGATGTTATTTTTCCGTTCACTCCTTTCTCGGTTTGTACAGTAATACCAGAATGCCATGCTATCGACATCGAATTTCCATTCAGTTTGTGGCAGCAGATTCGGTAATATTCAAGTAGATAGTCCATCTTTCTAAGATCATGTCCGCGTGGAACACTCGACCTGGCTGGAACGCTGTGGCACCCTGCATGGAGGCACTGCCGCACACCGGGTATGGTGTCTTCAACGCCACTGCGCTGATAAATTGTCCGCCTGTCTCGTCGAGGGCGACTACTCGACCACAATGTTCAACAGTTAGATTAAAGAACGAGTTTGCTGATGGGCGCCTCAGGAACGCGCTTGTTGGAGGATTGAGCGCTGGAGCAGGGAATGTTCCGGGTTGACAGCAGCTGTTACCAGGCAAATCTGGTCAATTGCTTGATTACCGGTATTGTTTTTGAAGGGCTGTTTTTGGAGCCTATGACTCAGAGGGTAGTAAGCTGGGGCCAATACATGCGAGAAAGACAAAAATCGGAATCCGGCGGGTCGATGTGTCCAGCAGCCAAGTCTTCGAAGATGATTCCTCGACCTAATCCGCCGGCGAAATTGGTACACCATTGGTACCTGCAGTGGAGAGTGCTGTCGTGATGAGATGGATTCTAAGCTAGACCAGCGCCTTTGCGAAGATCCCGTACATCGCGGGTCCTGAGTTGGTTGCATAGCACTGTTGGTACACATTCCTGAAGAATCTTGAAGAACATCGGTCTCTGAATCCTCCGAGCCAGCAGCGCGCCTACGTAGTCTTAACGCGCCCGCGAAAATGAACAGGAGACAAGACTAGGACAGGGGCATATGACAGATTGGTCCACATCTCCACGAAGTCAGGACAATACAAAAGAAAGAAAAATGGACGATGGAACACGTCGGAATTGACATAAGTAGTTGTTTTGGACGGTGAGTCAAGACAAGCGTCATGAACGGTGCTCCGACTAGAAAAGCTTAACTGGCAGCTGGACCAGATCAGTCCATCAGGCTGTGGGAGGGAGACTCGGAGGTTGTGAAGCCTTGAATGGTCGCTGATGAAAATACATGTACGTATGAACAACTCGAGTGAACCAGCGCGCTAAGGGTGCCAGGCGAGTCCGTTGATTCTGGAATAAAATCGGGATACCTGGGTGGTGCCGGTATAAAAAAAGCGGTAGCATATTCGGTTCTCGACCGAGGATGGTCAAAGTTTTGGAGCGAAAGAGCTTGCTTGTATTGGCATGTTTGTCGGTGCTAACTATTCCTAACAACGGCTACGAAACCCTTTCCGGCAACTTTCTCGTCAGCTTGCTGTGATGTTTGATGTGTGGCCCCCAAACAATGCAGGCATCTATGCTGTTGGTCTGTCTGTCGCTGGTCATTTTGCCTTTCTACACTGACGCCCCAGGAACCCGAATCCTTCGAGCTCGAATCTCGAAATGCTAGACATTGACAGGTTGTCCCTGGTTGTGGGACTGGGAGACCCTGCTCTCTCTCAAGGTGTAGACACCCGGAAATAACCATCCAGGTTCATTACATCAGGTACCTTGGGCTCACATGCGTTTATGTGGAGCATGCCGACGCTGGTTCGTAGATCGCCGCCTATCAATTCATGCCGTTTTCTGGGGTAGTTGTAACCATGGAGTTACTTTGAGCGGCATCCCGAGAGACCGTGGATCTTTTAGTACTAGGAGCTGAATTCGAGGTACGTAAAAGTCACAAGCCCGTTTGGAGGTTCTGTGCCCGACGGAAGACCCGGCTCGGCGCCGCCTGAGTATACCAAGATGGATTTCAAAGGGCCCTTTACATTTCTTTTGTTGCCCCGAAACTCAGGGCGACCCAGGAGCGCCGTTTTACGTGAGTCCTACCCCCGTTGGTTTCGGCGAATCGTAAGTTCAAAATGGTAATTGTCAACGGACCATGTGCTAGATATAAGGACAGAAAATTTTCTTCGACTCGGCCGGCTTCACAATGGGCGATTTTGCAACAGTAAATTACTAGAATCGTTGGAGAAGGCCGTCCAAGAAAAACGAAGCACGTTATCCGGCCTTCCTCCGGCTACATAAGGCCTCCATTTTTTGAAATTATCCTCGCGCTAGTCCTCTTGTACAACGATGCTGCGGTTCCAAAAATGTCAGGTTATTCCTACATGTCTTCGCAGGCCACATGTATGCACCTTTCTCTGTTGTTTCTCTGCCTACTCGTGCTCCACCAGCACCTCTGCTGCGCCTGTCTCGCAAAAGAAATTTACAAATCAATAGAGCGCAGGTATCTTGACCCCGGGAACCTAACGGCTTCGGTGGGACTCGAAGCGAGCTGAACGGAGACTACTGGGTAAGCAGGCCAACTACCCTGTCGAAAGCCACGCGGGAAACTTATTTTTTGTCCCTCATTCCGCCGGCCGGCGTAATACTTGCGTGTATCACTTGCGCAATACTTTCATGATTGGATGGTAACGCGCCGTCGCCTTGGCTGTCGACGGCTTTCCTGTCATCATTTCCCCCCGCAACCTCGGTCTCCACACTGTTCCCCGCTCCGTATATTTGATGCTTATTTCTGGCAAGTCAGCATGTTGACCAGCGCCTCCGACGAAAATCCCCGATGTAGTTCTTTGGAGATAATAGTCAAGGTTCCGGAATCAGTGATTCCTTTTTGGGCAAGTAACAACATGGTGCACGTGCAAGCCCAAATCATCTCAAACCACAAAACAAACGGCTCGACTATTCTGGGCGATCTGGATCGCTGGATCTCGGGCGTCGTTTGAGATGGTCTGGTCTTGTGTGCATATTTCCTTGCCGCCCCGACTCGCAGCTGCAGCTGCGGCTCCTCGCAGTGACTCGAAATTCGGGGAAACGCTGATTGCACGAGAATCCCGCGCCCTCGTGTAGA
The DNA here is from genome assembly GCA_029204085.1 of Mycena sp. CBHHK59/15. Taxonomy (NCBI): domain Eukaryota; kingdom Fungi; phylum Basidiomycota; class Agaricomycetes; order Agaricales; family Mycenaceae; genus Mycena; species Mycena sp. CBHHK59/15. Next base: position 472,422 of record JARGXW010000002.1, read on the forward strand.
TGAGCTGATCTATTGGAATGATTCTCTGGGACAAGTTGCTTCTATCGGGAACGAAAGTACTGACTCGGCTTGCCTCTGCCGCACACGGTGTATCGATGTCGCTCTGAAATTAGCGCCCTGCGGCGCTTATAGCTGTGGTACCGTGAATATGACTCACCATTCATCGCAGCAATTATCTGGGCGACTGAACCTTCGGCGGAATGGAACCATCACTGATTTCCTCACAGCTCGATTGCAAAAATCTGTTCGGGGAACATCTCTATTCGAGCATTGGTCCTTTCGTTGCACCGCCAACACGGAGTCACAAAACTTGTTTACCCCTTTTTAATTAACAGCACTATTACAGCACTGTCTCTCACTTTAAAAGGCTAAAATCTGGTACCGCAAAGCATTATTCCACGGCTCCCGCATCTCACCAGCGTCCGCCAGTTCATATTTTTCGTCGAATGCCTTCTACTACAATGGAACCTTATACCACCACGTACCGCAGCGCGAGCTCACTACCTGTCGAGGTTTGGGACGCCCTCAAATCAAACCACCAAAACTCCAATGTCATCCTTCCGATCGCATTGAAATCTCTCGCCCGGGAGAAAAATATGGAGACAGCGGGACGCGACCAATGCTGGATCGCTGTTCGATCCTACGATACCATCGACTTCGTCGTCTCCTGCACGAATGGTGATATAGGAGCCTACCCGATTTTCATCTTTACCACACACCCCATCCACAGTCTCACCTCCGAATTTCTCCTACCCCGACTCATCCGCCTTGCTGAGGCGCTGCGCGCTGTGGTCCCCATCAACCGCGTTTACTCCGTCTTCGCACCCGACGCTGTGGCCAGAATGTTCGTCGAGATCTGGTGCTCGTTGACGGGAGTACAGGGATACCAAGAGCCGTACTACGCCGCGAAGCTCACCTACTGCAACAAAAGGTCGTTCGTCAATCGCCAGATGACCACCTTCCCCGGGCTCGTCTACGAACTTCGCCCCGCTGTCGAGAGCGACCTGAAGTCGGTGGCCTCTCTGTGTCATCAGTTTGCCGCCGAGTCCGAGCCCTTCGTGCTCACCTGCGAGGGCGCAATAAAAGAGGCGGCGATCCTCATCCGGGCCAGCCAGGTCTGGGTGCACTGCATCCGCCGGGCGGACGAGGTGCGCGACGACATCGCGTCGATCGTCGCGTTTACCCGCAACAGCGACAGCGTCGCGACCATCAGCAAGGTGTTCACGAACCCCGCGTGGCGTCGGCGGGGGTGCGCGGAGCGCCTTGTCCGCCGCGTCTGCAAGCACCTTCTTCTTACGAAGCAGAGCGTCGCGCTGTACGTCGCCCACAACAACCATGGCGCCGCCAAGGTCTACCACCGCGTCGGGTTCCTCGGATTGGCCGACGACGCGGCACCCGTGCAGGGCGTTGACTCATGGCTCGAGATTGGGCTCGACCGCTCCAAAGTTGAGCTTGGACACTGGTAAAAGTGACACGAACATTAGACATCCTTCTGGGTTTCTTTTCGTTGCTCTTTGTTTTCGCAAAAAGACACACAATATTCTGTATTATTACCAAGTCACCCCACATAAACGTGTGTTCATTGTAGCATCTATAAACACATAAACCACCATACCCTAATAATATCCATTCTTACTTCCGAGTGTGACGATATGGTGTGACATGCGCGACGCACCCTTTTGAGCTTTGCGAAATGCTCCCAATTGCGGATGTCCTCCACAGAGGCGTCGTGTACTCTCTCATGGGGATCTCAGCCTACAGTATCTTTGTTGGTGTCTATGGGCACCGGGAGCGAAAAGCTGCGATCATGGAGAAAGTAAAGGGTGAGTGGGACCGATATCTCTGCCCATGTTAGCTTAGTCTCTAATGGTGGACTACAGAGGTGGGTCTTTCCGCAGTTCGTTGGTATTTGCTTTATTGATTTCGTCTGCACAGCGCGCAGCGGCCGCGGAGCTGCAGAAACAGGTGTGCATTGCTCCATCTACTGCCCTAACATCCGACCTGAATCCCGGTCAGGAGGAAATTGCGTTGGCGCGCGCAGCCCAGAATATCCTTCCGTCGACAGGATCCCCGTGACAAGCCATTAAGACGACTTGGTATCCGGCGGAGATCTACGGCGAACGATTTTGTAAGCTCGAAACACGCACACCGAGTCTTACTAATGTCATCGTTGAATAGCGGCGCCGACATCGCCGACCAGTCCATTCTGTCGGCGGCTTCGACGCGAATAGGCTCGTATAATATTTCGCCAGGTGTATGTGGACACAATCATTGCGGTTCTCCTTTGGACTGGGCTTCTTGAAATTATCACTATCACCGGTCCACCGACCGCACGCACTTACATATTCGTAACAGAAAACTGATTCATTGTACTACCTTTCCGTCCATGGCCACCCACTGCCCGTTGGATCTTATTCTCAAAGCAAAGCGCCGACAATGCTTCTCCTTCCTCCTATTTTGAGTTGCGCGTGGTGTCGTTTTCTCTGCACTGCGAGACACTGGTTTTCTTAGGCTTGGTAATCGTCTTGCGCAGAGTGCGAAGGCTTACATCCACAACAACGCAGTTGCCGTCAGAAATTTTCTCGCAAAACCAGCAGACGATTCATACCCAATAGCAACCTACCAACGTGCGTCGTCAACTGGATATGAGTCACTCGGTTTCTTCAATGTTCGCGTTCAGTTTTGCACCGGTATACCAAAAAAGACGAAATCTCTCAGCCAATGTATATGCCCCGACATTTCGGGTTTTCGCAGCGGTGTGTCTTCACAGCATCTTCAAGTTCTTGAAGTCCTTCCCTTCGTCTCTATCCCATCCCCTGTGGACCCCGAATGACTCGCGGTTTCAAGATGCGTTGTCCCCGTTAAGCCATCCCGATGACGAATTAGGGAAAACCTCAAGCAGTCTTTCTGATGACTTTGAAGGCGGACCCGAGCTTTGCCCACCGCACAATGAACATCTAATTTCATGTTCTCGACCTGGGGTGGTCTATGCACCCATCACTATCAACGAATGATATCCCAGTGCAAAGGCAAATACAATCCATTTGATTCCCACCACAGGCCATAAGTACAATCGCATAATTGAACCCGCTGCTGTTCAACGACAAAGATATGAGCTGTTACTACAGTAGTGTTGCTGGCTGTGTAGAGATGTGCAGGGTGGCAGTGATAAATCACTCTAAGGCTGTCTGTCAAGTTCATAGAATTTATCGGTCAAGTCTAAGTCAAGTCATCGGATGATCGTTGGTCCACTGGCAGACTGACGTTTTCGGGAATTGAAAGCGGGAGTCTGGCGAGAACGAAAATCTGCTGAGATTAGGAGCCCAAAGTTGGTGCTGAAACACAGAAGGCTGTGGGTGTGCCTAGCTAAGCCAGCTTGAGACCGTAACATGCCAACGATGTCCTTGTTTTCTGGCTTTGTTCTTGAAGGGAATTTGGTGGAAGCACGTGACCGCCCCGATGTGCTGCCTGAGGCTCAGGAGATGAACAATGGCTTGTTTGGGAATGTGCACACAAGCACCTTTGTCTTCTTCTCGCATCTCACTGCAATCTTTTGCCTTCATCGTCTTTCGCCTTTATGATCAGACGAATGGCTGATAGGCTTGGGCACTTGGGGCACTCCTCTTCTCATAAAGTCGATGAATCCGACCCTTCAGCTCTGAGCCCGGTTTCCCAGTTTATTTCGCAGTCCATCTATGACCACCGGGGCTCTATATCCACCCAAGCGACGTCCTTGAGCGAATGGAGCAACGATAAACGCGGTTTCGGTGTCGATTCGGACATGGATGAGGTAGAAGAAAGACCACAGCGGCCCAAACTCATTAGACGGCCACGGGGTGTATATCGCCTTAGCGACTTCATAATTCAACGCACTCTTGGTACCGGCAGCTTTGGGCGAGTTCATTTGGGTATGTGTTTCTCTACCTCTGTTCGTAACCCCCCTCATCGACTTATCTTACAGTTCGGAGTAAACACAATCTGCGCTTTTATGCGATCAAAGTGTTGAGCAAGGAGCGTGTGGTCAAAATGAAGCAGGTCGAGCACACCAACAATGAGCAGCGTATGCTCGAGTGTGTCCAGCATCCGTTCGTCATCAACCTCTGGGGATATTTCCAGGACACCGCCAACCTCTACATGGTCATGGATTTTGTCCCAGGCGGGGAGCTTTTTACGCTCCTCCGTAGATCCAACGTGCGTGGCCACAGAGTATTTTTAGCCCCACTGACTTGGGTTCCATCACAGCGTTTTCCGGACCCTGTAGCCAAATTCTATGCCGCCGAGGTTGGGCTCGCACTAAGCCACCTGCACGGCCTCGGCATCATCTACCGCGACCTTAAGCCGGAGAACGTCCTGCTAAATGCCGATGGCCACATCAAAGTCGCCGACTTTGGGTTCGCGAAAGCGATTGATACCACAACCTGGACGCTCTGTGGGACCCCAGACTATCTGGCACCCGAGGTACACCATCCTATCTTCACCTCACGCGATCATTTACCCTTCCAACAGGTAATCGGCCAACAACGGTATAACAAATCCGTCGACTGGTACGCCCTCGGGATCCTCATCTACGAGATGCTCTTCGGCCTCCCGCCATACCACCAAGTCGAGCAGAACCACCTCATCCTGTATGACCGCATCCAGGCGGGGCCGTCCAAGGTCGCCTTCCCACCTGCGGCGTTCTCCGACCACGCGAAGGACCTCATCATGAAGCTCATGGAGGGCGACCCGTCGAAGCGCTACGGCAACATGCGCCACGGCGCCGCAGACGTGTTCGCGCACCCGTGGTTCCGCGAGGTCGATTGGGCGCGGCTCGAGGCGCGCGAGATCACCGCGCCGTACCTGCCGCGCATCACGGGCGACGGCGACGCCAGCGCGTGAGCCTCGCCCCCGCCCCCTTCCGCACGCCGTCCTAAACAACTGACCCCTTTCCAGATTCGACAAGTACCCCGAGGACGACGTGTCCTCAACGTACGGCTTGCAGACGCCCGACCCCAACGGCTACCTCTTCCCCGACTTCGAATACACCGCGAACTCATGACCCGCCCTGCACGCGTTTGTCGCTTGTTTATTCGCTGTATTATCTCCGCCCCGCTCAGCAGCAGCGGACCAAAAGCGTGTATGTACCCTGTATCACCAAAAGAGCTTTGGGATGTGGCTGGTCCATGGGGTTCGGAACGTGCGGTGTTCGCGAACGACTTGGCTACGAATTGGAATGATTTCCCCCCATCTTATGTCCTTACGTAGCAACGATGACGATGCAGTGGAATGAGACGTGGTGCTGGGTGCTTCGCGGAAGATGTTTTTCTTCAAATCGAACAGGAGGCAGACATGCTTGTGGCATATGACATACATACCATGACATGACGCGTTAAATTTGACAGAAAAAGCATCTGGACGAGAATCAGGATAGCACATTCTGTTGGGGCTGGGCTGGTGTGTTAAAGCAGAACAATATTAGTCGATGGTGGTTACCGATCAGGGTCAGAGTCGTGTGCGTCACGTACGTTGCAGCGAGCTTAGCGATTAGCGACAGGCGGGGGTGAACTTGAGTCTTGGGGTGAACGGATGAAAGTTCTGGAAGACGGGGCCTCCTCTTGGCACCATCATTGTCAGTTTTAGACAAGGGACGGGTTTTAGACAAGGAACGGCAAGCTGAATCTTGCAAGTGACAAGGGGGCGTCTACAAGATATTTTTCAAAAAGTATATATTGTAACCTCACAAGCTGGGCCATGTATCGCTAATCGGCCCAGAAATTATGTTGGACGTAGCCAATGATATACCCGTTGTTCGTCTGGTCCGTGAAAGTGACTGAGTTCTTGCTATCATCATACTTGGTCACATTCGACGAGCTTCCGCCTTCCCCTCCGCCGCAGATGAACAGGAAACAGCCACTGGCAGACGCCTGGCTCTGCTTGAAGTTGTTGTAGAAGTTCGACGCGCTGAAGAATGAGCGTCAGAATGAATGGAGCAAGGAGGTATAATCAATCTCACGTGAACTCGATCGTCCACGAGGGCTGGAAAGCTACGAGTGCCTTCTCGTTGTAGATGGCCGCCGGGCCAGGGTTGTCGGACGTCTTGAAGAACTTGTCGAACACCGGCTTCGCGGCGGCAGTGACGTTGTCTGCCGGGTTGTGCAGCGCGTTCGCGGAGCGGAAACCGTCGAACCAGACACCGCGCTCAACGTCCATGAGCGCGAGGCCGTTGAAGCTGAGCTGGAAGTTCTGGGCGGTGGTGTTGATGACGCTCGTGGAGTCGGAGTGCGATGCCGACGCGTCGAGACTGGCGCGGCCCCACGCGAACCCGAGGTGCGCCCCGCCGAACGATGTAGAGGTGTCGTCGGAGAACGTGTTCTTCTCGCTGTCGTACGTGTATGCGGGGGACGTAGGCGCGAGGGACTGCCATCCTGCGAGAGTACCTTGGAGAACCGGGATGGAGTACATAGGAACGAAGTTGCCCTGGACGGTCGATGGACTACCCGGGAGAGCCTTGTCGATAGGCATGTTGACACCGGGGTGAGAAGCGGGAGGGGAGCTCGTAAGGCCCCGGACGTTGTTGCTTGCTGTACTGAATATCGCGAAATCGTCGCCATTGATCTTGTCAATTTCTGCGAAGTAATCGTTGGTGGCAGATTGGCACGCGGTGTTGGCTGTAGAGTATGGAGCATATCCTGTCGATGCCCACGAAACGAATGCAGGGTCACTCTTGTTCGAGGGTGTCATGCCTGTGCTGGATATGTATACCTCGAGCGCTTTAGTTAGCGCCGCCGGTGCATCCTCAAAGCAGGCCTTCGTCTGCGCATCTTGGGCTTTTTGAATGTCAGGATTGGGTTCGCTGTCGTTGCGCGCGAGCGCCTTGTTAACTTCCTGAATGTAGTTGACATATCTAGAAAAGCTATTAGGCAACTCTTCAGTTGCGGAGGAAAGGAGAGAAACGCACTCGTCGCTGAAAAAAATGTCTCCACCAGTACTGTTTGCGGCGCCCCGACTTGGGAGAGCGTCTGCAGTCTGGAAAATAATGGAGTTGGCAGTGTTGTTGTCGACGGCTGTGTTTGCTCCTGCGAAATCGATGGTCTTCCAACCCTCTAGGGCAAAAAAGCCTTTGTCGGCCGTATTCTGACTGCCAAGGTATATCGAGATGGCGGTCTGCGTGAGACTTTGTATGGACTGGGAAGTCACCGAAGGAGCGTCTCGGGGTATGACCCCAGCAAGCGCCTCAAAAGGAAGGTGGGATGCTGCAAGGGATGCGACCAGCAAGTATCGTGACATGTCAAGAAAGTCGAAAATGGAGATGGTATAGAAAGATCTACCCAGACGTTAGTTGAGAAACTATGCTCAGGAGTCTACTCACGATATGGATAGAATAGCAGCTGCGACCGGCGCGAACTGTAGGGGAGGAGGCACAACCAGGTGTAGGGTCTCATCTTTCCTCTGAGAGCATTATATATGGCCAGGAGAAGAAATTTATGTCATCTAGCAACAGGCAGGGGACCAGGGTAAGGCGCGAGTAAGATCGTCAAGTCGACTCGGGAGAGTACCCAATGCGAATATTGATGTTGCGATGCACCGAGAAAACCGCAGACTATATTAGTGAGGTGAGTCAGGCGCCGCGCCCAGACGTTGTGGTACCCGCATCTCTCGTAACTCCCTAGTATATCTCTATCGTCGTCGCTACGCTCGTTCGGCGCTCCGCTCCTCCTCCCCCGTCAGGGGATAGCAGTTAACCAGCCCCTCAAACATGGTTGGTAGCCAGCGCCTTCAGCATTCATAATGGGGATCTCAATCTTGTTCGGAGTGGTCAGGATACCGAGTGAGCTCGAGCCTTGCGTGTCAAGCTGATAAGCGCCGTCCAAGAGTCCGGATTCTCCGGAACCCGAAGAGCTAGGAATAGGCAGGCAATTGCAAACAGAGCAGAATTCCCGGTCCATTTTCCATATATTTCCAGTAAAGATGAGCCCAATTTAAAGACTAATGCCTCGAGAGTTAACAGCACAAGTTGAGCACAAGAGTTCGAAGAAAAAAAATGGTTGTTTTGCAGATGTTTGGCTTAGACTGGGAGGACACTGGCTTGCTTGGACGTCACGGCCTTCATATCAGATTGCAACAGCCGCCATCGCACCATCGTTTCATCCGACTACCTCCTCGTGAACACTGGAAGACTTTCAATGGCAACCTATTCAAATTTGGATCTACTAGGAGTAACTTGCATCGCCCACACCTTTTGATGTCATCAACTCCTGCTATTTGAACGGAATCCGAGTCGACGTTGGAAAGCTTTCATCATTTCGTAGGCACCCGAAACTCCTCAAGGGTACAGAGAGCCAAAAGAACCTATGGCACTACGGCGTGCACGAAGTCGCAGCGTGCCCAAGCCGGCGCCATCAACAACGAGCGAGTCGACTCCAAGTACACAAGGCTATATCATGAGTAAGTATCAGATGGTTTCAGGAAGTGAGTGAATTGAAAGAGGATATGAGCCCGGGCTTGGCTTGCATTGTGAGACTTAACACCGGAGCAATCTTACCGGTTTACCAACCATGGCACCACACACTCCCACTACTCTGGATCTAGAGGCACCTCCAGGTGGTCTCTCCTCATTCATATTCAAAGTCACCTCCCTTGACCATGTCCCGGGTCGATTTGCTAAAACGCTACGAGGCATTGTCTTGGGCCAGAAAATCGTATGGAGGAATCCCATTCCGATCCTCTGGATGGCTCGCACTCCAAGCGCACGACGAAGACGGCATCCGCACCGCATGAAAGTGGATAGAACACACGACTCGTATTCCGCGCTCTTGTTCTGTTCCTTTTCTGCCTGTCGACGTTTCAGCCTTTCCCGTTCTGCATCACTTGAACTGCTTGATCTTGCCCACCAGAGTCCCAAGTCGCCGCTATAAAGCTCATTCAGTGCCCGACGACACGCAATTGCCCTCCTGAATCAGCGCGGCGCGTCCCTGTAAGTAAGACGTGCGTTTTAGCTTCGACTTTGCACCACAACTCCGCTGCGAGCGCTTGCTCGGCATGCTGCAGGAAGGCGCAGAAGACCCGACGAAGCGGAGGGTCGCCTCGTGCTGCATCTGCCCTCCAGAATCTAGTGTTGTGCACAGCAAGACCGTTGAGGTACCAGGCTCGGGAACCAGTTGAAGGATCGGCGAGGACGATACGGACCTGTTTTAGCACGGCCGGCGGCCCCAGGCTGTGACATAGGCCACAATTTTCGGCACCAGACTAGAAGCCGAGGAGTGATTTTGAGTTGGTCGGGATTCCGGGAACAAGTAAACCAGGTTCCTACCCAGCCACGGTTCCGAGGTTCACAATCTCAGTAGGAGGTTTTTAATCGAATGGTGGCACGGAGATATCGGACCGTGTGACGAAAGTAACGTGATGTGATTAAGTGACAGAAAGTTGGGGGTGAACCTCTCCACAGCGGCTGGCGGATAACATCTGTAAACAACATAGCCACAATTTCGCGAAATCACTCGAACGTCTCTTGGATAGCTCAGTCACTTCAAAATAAAATAGTCGCCAAGATTAATCCACTCAAAAACGACTACGTGATACTATTTATCCGCTTCGTGGATTTTAATATGATGGGCTACGTCATCTTGGAGTGAATTACAGTGGAAAAGGGTGGTTTCTCCAACAAACTCACAACAGCACCCAAAATAAAAATTTAAGACTCATACTACACTTTTATAAAAGCCACTATGTGGTTTTGGATGCATCAGATTATTTTATTTTGAAGTGACTGAGCTATCCAAGAGACGTTCGAGTGATTTCGCGAAATTGTGGCTATGTTGTTTACAGATGTTATCCGCCAGCCGCTGTGGAGAGGTTCACCCAACTTTCTGTCACTTAATCACATCACGTTACTTTCGTCACACGGTCCGATATCTCCGTGCCACCATTCGATTAAAAACCTCCTACTGAGATTGTGAACCTCGGAACCGCGGCTGGGTAGGAACCTGCAAGTAAACCCGAAAAATGAAGAACCGCCTCTACAGTGCATACTAGACCAGTTTCAAGACCGAGAGTTCAGGGATTGGATATGTATCTACTTGCAAGGATGGGAGAAATGCTATGCTACTGACTACCTACGCTACTGACTACCTATGCTACTGAATACTAATGCTACGTAAAATGAGTGGATGAGATATGCAAGAGGCCAAGACGGGGGGCTGTCCAGCCGTGATGAGGTCGTGGAGGGGCGTAACGGAGACACAGAAAAGGGGTACGGAAAAACTACTGCTACGAAAAGATCCAGATGCAAGAGACAGAAGCAGAACAGGGAGAGCACCCAGAAAGCGCAAGAAGGCGGATATAAAACTAATGGTACATATTGGGAGGCACTTGCGGTCTAGACGCCGTAGCGCGTCGCGAGGCGCTCCTGGATGGGCGTCGGGAAGAGCGCGATCTGCGCGGCCCACCCGGTGGGGTCGTGGTTCTTGAAGCCCTGCAGCAGCGTTTGGAACATCTCGTTAAGCTCTGGCGACGGTTGGTTCCAGCGTACGATGGCGTTGCAGAACCAGAGGAGGCTCTGGAGGGGAGTGAGATGTGCCCGCCGCAGATAACACAGCACATACCTTGGCAATGCCCTGCGGGTTCGACTGTACGAGCGTGCAGAAGCCGCGGAACGCTGAATCCTTCTCTTCGTTGTCGCGGATCTCATACAACGCTTGGCACCATGCCTGCGCAAACTCGGGCAGGTGCGGTGCGACGAGGTCTGGGTGCGTGAGTCCGATGCGCCCGATCGACACCGCCGCATTCTCGTGCAGGCTGCGCGGCGCCTTGGGGTGCAGCAGAATTGGGATCAAGCGCGCGATCAGCGGGTTCACCCACTGCTTGAACTCGGGGTCGTCTGCAGGCAATGAGTATGGGCGAACAAAGAGAATTACACGTACCTCGGCCATAGCGCAGCGCGACCTCGCCGACGGACCATGCGGCGTTGTTTGACGCGCTGATAAAGTCGAACTTGGGCTCCGGGTCGAGCTGGAGCGTCAGTTCGGCCATGATACCGGGCATGTGCGGGCGCAGCAGCACGAAGCAGCCCATCGCCATGTCGCCGACGAGCGCGTACGCGCTCTGGCGCACCGGCGCCTGCGGGTGCTTGAGGCACACGGTCAGCAGCGAGAGCAGATTCGGCTGGCTCTGCGTGATGAGCGGCTGCAGCTCCATGCCAAGCCCCTGCGTGAGGCCGGAGAGCAGGTCGAGCGCGACGACGAGGAATGATTTGTCGGGCTCCTCCATCTCGGGGTTCTGTTGGTACGCCTGGTACTTAAGGAGCGCGGTGTGGATGATGTTATTGCAGCGCTCGAAAACGGGTGGCGCGTAGGGGAGGAACGCGACACCGATCGCGATCGTGACGGAAGCAAGGCACTGCAGAAATGTCGTCAGCGTGGGGGAAAGAGGGAGTGCGGCATACGAACCTCCAGGAGCGGGATCAGGTCCTCGTCATCGTCCTTGAGCCGTGCCCAGCGGTTGGTGAGCGGCGGCATGAGAATCTCGACATATCTCGGGTTCTGAAGCGCGCGGCCCACCGCGTCGGCGAGCGTGCCGACGGCGTCGTACAAGATCAACATATTCTTATGCTGGTACTTGTCGAATGCAACAACCAGGTTTTGTAGCACGGGCTCGAGATATGGCGCGAGCTCGAGACCGGCGTCCTCCTCAAGGGTCGCAAAGGCACTGCAGCCGGCTTCCTGGACGCGTTTGTTGTTGTCAAGCACCATCCGGAGAAGCTGGAAAAAAACTTGAATAATCTCGAAGACGAAGGGCGGCCCGCACTTACACCCTCCATGGTAGGCACAAAATATTGATTCTTGTGCTCCTCTGAGATCGGCTGCGTCGTCCAGCTCGCATATCGGCCAAGGGTCCAACACGTGATGGAGCGCACAAGCGGCTGAAGCAACGATCAGCCAAGTGTGTGGAAAAAAAGCATCGACTCTACCTTTGGGTCCGAAAGGGTGTTGATGAGGTACGGAACGAGGGTCGTCAGATGAGGTTCGATGGCCTCGATGCATCCTAGCCTCGTGTTAGCGTGAACACTCGATCAAGGACTCATAAAAACCTTCCGCCATGGCTCCCAATGCCAAGATCCCGCTCTCCCTCTGGAGCCAATCGTTGCTCCACAGCTTCTCTTTGAGTGGGCCGAGGAGAACGTTGAGGAGGTCACCGCTAAACCGGACCGCCAGCACGTCGAGTGCCGCCGCAGCACACTTGCGCAGATTCCACTCGGTGGACATCTCATCAGCAAAGTCCTCGTCATCGAGATCGTAATCGTCCTCCTCATCAGAGTCGATCGTCTCCTCGCCGTATGCGCCGATGCGAGACTTTGGCGCGTTGTCGTTGGCCTCGCGCTCCAGCCCATGCGACTTGCCACCACCATAGTGACGCGGCTTAATATCGGTGTCTTTATCTGGGACCGCGGCATCCTCGGCATCACCCTCGAGCCACAGAAGATCGTCTTCACCATAGACCATGCAGTCAAGCAGAACCGGTGCAACTTTGCCGAGCAGTGGGTGGAGGTGCGCGGCGAGGTCTGCGTCCTCCGCGAAGGTGAGCCAGAACTCGCACGCCTCGAGGGCGACGTTCTCGTTCTTGTCCTTGGTCGAATAGAGCATGTACTCTGCGACGTTTGCCATCTCGGGCATCAGCTTTTCGGGCCGCGCGGCGAGGAGGAGTACAAGCGCCTGGCAAACATGGCGGCGCACGGAGGGGTCGTCGTCCGACGCGAGTTTGAAAAGTGTCGCGATGAAATTGTCGATATGAACAAAGAGCGACTGCGACCCGACGGGGACGAAGTATGACAGGCACGCAATCGAGTGGGAGCGCATCTTGGCTGACGGGTGATTGGCAAGCATCAGGAACTTAGGGATCATGAAATCGAGTGGTCGAGTTCCATTAATCTCCACATCCATTTTACGAGGATAGTCCTCGCATGCCTTCTCAAGGACGTTGAAGGCAGCCTACACGCGGCAGCTGATGAGACGAGCAAGTTGGCCACAGCGGGGTCACATACCTCCTGGCGGTCCAGATCGGTAGAATCCAAGGTGTTCATCAGCTGCTGCAGACACTCGGGCCAATTACGGGGCTCTAGCTGGCCCAGGAAAGCGACGACATCCTGACCCGCAGCATTCCGGATCATTAGCGACTCATCGTTGAAGGCCTGCAGCACGGCTGCCTTGACATACGCCCCAACCTCCGGGGCGGCTGTCAGAATGAGACGAGAGTTGTTTTTGAGCAGATAGCCAGCAATCGTGCGAATGCGATCCTCCTCCTGTGGCATTGCGGTGAGAATATAGGCCAAGTAGGCGATGTATTCCGGCGCTCGCGTGAAGTTGTTCAGTTTCTATCACTCAGTCAGTAAAAGACTGAATGAACACGACAAAACGGACTTGTGTGATAGCGCGCTGTACAGCTACGTTCATGTCCGTAGATTCGTGGAGAGTGTGCAGGACTTCCTGCAAGCCCTGAGGCTGGGGAACCCATGAAGACATGGTGGAGAACGCGTAAATTGGAGAACCAGAGCAGGATTGTTTGCTTCTATTGCCGAGGCGAAGTCACATCATGTCACATCACAGCGTTACTTTCCTTCCGTTCACAAAAGTGGCCTTGCTCTCCTCTTCGAAGCAGAATCCTCGACACCTGGCTCCCTACCGGCAAGCGCTGGTCGCCCCAATCTGCTCGTGCAAAACATACCCCAAAATTTAACTTTCGGCTTCGGTGGATGGAATCATTCTGCCGCTCTTAGAGCGACAACAATCGCACTGACTCTTACGGAAACCAAATCCTGAGGCCTGAGCACTGACCCAAGTTCAACGCCACAAATGGTCTCCGGGGTCTTTCCTTGGCATTTTGGGCTTTGACAACTTTTCAGGGGAGTTTTGAATATCTATATCAGTTCTAGTCTGATTAGTTTCTTCCTGGTGACAACCCCCCATTAATGATGTTTCCCCATCGCTCTATCTGCTCAGAAATTTTATTGGAGGACACATTATTTGACACTACACAATTTACTCTTCCTGGCGGCAATTCGATGGAATGATTGCATCAATTACATACTTGCCGAGTCAAGCCGAGTGACTGATGTGATTGTCGCCCCCGGTAAGTACTGTAAGTACTTGTACTGAGGCAACCGGCCAACTCAGCGTGACATCGACAACGGGTTTGGGCAACGCAACCCACCCAATTTTCCCCGTGACTGTTGAAATTTCGGCAACCAAAAAAAACGAACTTAGCCTTAATTCTCGCTGAAAATCTGGTTTTAAGCTCTTCCTCGGGGCAGAATCGATGGAAGAAGTGGTTTGGAGATTTTTTGGCGGTTTTTGAGGGGCTTTTGGGCAAGAAAAATATATTTTCTGGACGTCACGGTCTCGAGCTAGGCAACCAACCGCATCGTGACCGTGACCTGGGGAGGTTTGGGCAACGCAACCGCCCCCATCGTGACCGTGACGGTTGCCTCAGTACAAGTACTTACAGTATCTGGGGTCCGCTCAGCACCCACCTCGGCGCTCCCGAGTCCCCATCACGACCGATGATCTTTGATATGCTATAAACTCACTAGTCATTCGTGGACTAGGCTTTCTCCACATCTCATGGTAACCCAACAAAGTCCTTGTGTGCTAAGGTAGGGCGCATGGACAATGCACAGATGTCACATCATGTGAACCCCGCCAAGATCAAAGCCATCAATCCTGTTTCAGGTGAACTCTAGGACTAATAGCAGCATCAGTTGGGACTAAATGCAAAATCAGCCTGCAAGGGTTCGGTCTTAGGCCAATTTAAAACAACTCCTTGCAGCTCGATTTTTTATTTTGGATTGATACAAATTGCCATTAAGATTTTGGCAAAATGTGACATAAAACACGTGACATCTTGACATTGTCCATGTGCCCTACTAAGGCTACTTTAGTGATACAATTCAATCACCCCAAAAATTGCAGTGCCCATCAGTGCTCAGCTTCTGCTCTTCAAGTTCTATTTCACATAATCTATGTCCTGTAAGCCATGCTAGTTGTGATGTCCAGTGTTGGCTTAAGGTTTAAGGCCTTAATTTTGTTAAGGGCTATTAAGGCCTTAATGCGTAAGGCTTAACAGTTGAGCCTGCAACATTAAGGCTTAAGAGTCTGGGCCACCTCCAGGCTGGGCCACCAGTGACAGGATCTACAACTTGTGCCAATACGAGCTCGACAATGACGAGTGGAAGGTCATTGGGGATTTGATCTATGTACTTCATGTTCGTCTCCACTTTCTCTCATTTTCTTAATCTTTTCCCTGATCAGATTCATTTCTTGACAGGTATTTAAGGAAGCGACTCTATACTTCTCGAGTGACTCGAAGAGCACCATCGCCAATGTCATGTTGACAATGGACTTCATCAACAATGTTCTTGAGTCACGTGGGGAGCGTAAGCTTCAGCCCGCCGTTGTCCATGCTGTCTCCCTTGGGTGCGCCACTCTCCAGCGGTATTACATGAAGACGAGCCTCTCTGATGTCTACTCTCTTACTACCAGTGAGTTTCCCTACCACTACAATACCTTCGTAGATTGATAACATTGATAGTCCTTCATCCAAGCTCAAAGCTCGAGTATTTTCGTGCCAATAGCTTCGACTCTGAATGGATCACAGCCTGTGAATGCAAATTGCAGGCCAAATACAATGAGTACCGCAAGCATCTTGCTTCAAATGAGCCTGAGATTCGAGAGGCGAATTTTCTTATCTGTTGTTTCATTGCATCTTCCCACATCTTAACTCTATAGGTTCCTGCTGCCAACTCGTCCCACAACAGTACTGCTCTACCCAACTTCAATTCATTCCAGAACCTCGGCACCATTGAGGACAAGGCCTGCGATGAGCTCTCTGACTACCTCGCTGCCCCACATGTCAAGACTGATGACCCAATAATGTGGTGGTGGAACCATCGGTGTGAGTATCCTGTCCTCTCCCAAGTTGCATTGGATTACTTAAGTGTACCATGTAAGTGTCCAGTTTTCAGGTGCAACTCAAAAACTGATATATTGCCCAATACCATAGCTACATCCATCGTGGTCAAACGTGTCTTCTCACATGGTCATCGCCTGCTCCACTTCACTTGCAACCGCATGTCAGGCCCTTCTTTTCGCCGTCAGATGTGCCTGGGCTCCTGGGGCCAGAAAGGTCTTCTTCACATCAAGGAACTAGTTGATGCCTGCACGCCGGCACAAGTTAAAGTGCAAGCCGTCAGAGGTAATTGAGGTGAACATGGATAATGAGGTTGAGATTGTGGAGAAGTAGTCATGTTGCATTCACTATCCCAAATACACTCGATTTCTGCTTGATCCCGGCAGGTAAACCCGACGGGTTGGACGACCCGCAGGTTGTTGAGGAACCGCAGGTTTACCTGCATGGGTTTTATACCCGACCCGCGCCAGGTATGGGTGCGGGTTGGCCTTGCGGTACCCATGGGTGTACCTGTGACCAACCTTACTTGCAGTGGAGGATGCCAAAGGTTCAGCATTGAGTCAATATGCCTTACAGCCAGCAAGGGAGCTGGTGCTACATCATTGATGTGTAGCAGATCATGATGTCATTGATTACAGCCAAACAACAGATTTTTCACCCATCACTGTACTTGATATGAAAGTGGTGTATTATATGTAATTGAAGCCTATATTCTCCTGATGAAATGGAGCAAAAATGGGACAAAATGCACAGTGATTGGATCCTGCATGTGACTATGTGATTATGTAAGAAAGGGTAGGTAGGGTCTGGAGGGCCTTAATCCAGTTTTCCGACCTTGTGTGGCAAATTTCAATCCTGCATACCCCTTGGACAGACTCCTTCCAGATTGGACTAAGGAGTGGGTGAAGTGCAGCAAGCTCTTGTAGCTTCAACTAGCAAATCTTCATGGGTTAAACACATTGAAGGAATTGAACTTTGGCCCTTTTTACTACTATCAGAGGGCACCCATCAGAGCATAAGGAAAGAGCTTAGAGAGATCTTTATTAAGCCTGAGGTCTGATGCTTACAGCCTTGTTGATATTCAAAAGTATGTACCATAATTTTGTGTGGCAAGCCAGATAGCAGAAACATTCAACATAGACTGCTAGGTTTGGTCATGCATTGCCTGACACTTTGCATGCACACAGAGTATCATAATGTATGCAGCTTAAGCTTAAGGGCCCTACCACTCCTAGTGATGAAGAAGTCTGGTTGCCAGAAATTCATGCTGTTTATGACAGCTATGACCATGTGACCATTGCTGAGAGAGCATGGATACATTTTTCAATTTTTTGCGCCAAACAGAGGTGAGTTACAGTCAAGTCACACGTGTCACGAACTCCAGCCTAACAGAAAAAAATCCACACACATCTGTTCAATGGAATTTTATGCAGAAAATGACTCTTAGAGGTTTAAATTGTATGTTGCACATTCTAACAGTCAGAAATCAGTGTCTTGCAGCAGGAGAGACTTTTTAGGTTCAGTTCAAGTTCGAACACTGAACCAAACCTGAACCTTGCATTCAGGTTCAGGTTCAGAGAAATTGTTGAATCAAACCAAAGTTCAGGTTCAGCGCTCAGGGAAAAGTGCCCCGAACCTGAACCAAACCAAACTTTCCCATCACTAACCGCCCCTTCACAGAATAAATTAGGTACATCTGGAAACCCAGGAGGTTCTATGTAGGCCTACATAGGCCGCATAGGCTCCATAGCCACGTACAACATAGGCCTTTATGGAGGACCCCCCAATTCTATGTAGAACTACATAGAACTGTGTAGTATTAGTTAAAATGCTCTATGCAGGTCTACGCGGCTACACGACACTATCGGAGCGTGTTGATCATTTCTCAGGCGGGCCATCGGGATTCAGCAGATAAAGTTTGGAACGAAAAACAATTGATATATTCATGGCACTACACTACATACAACACAATTAAACAGGCAGCATATGATAACAAAACTCCGAACTGTGCACATATAATAAGGAAACACACACCCGCTTCCCGCAAATTTTGGGGTCTTGATTGTTGTGGCTATGGAAGTCGGCTCTCAGAAATAGCAGGAACAGGATCCAGAGCGACCAAGAGCAGCAGCAGTTGTTGAGGTATTGTAGCAAGACCCCTGAGAAGACTCTCATTCTCACAGCATAATCAGCCAAGTCAAGCACGAGAGCCAGGAGACTTGGGGATTTGAGGAGAACAGGCAGGGCTCCAGGGCTTCGGTGGACCGGAATGCAGCGGACGGCAAGGATAGCAAGGACGACAAGGTAAAAATGAGAAGATGGGAGTTGGAGAGAAAGGGCAAAGCGACCTCAAATTCCACGCGGCCTTTTGTATGCTGAGATTGATGCCATCATTGCTGGGCTGTGTTCCACCATGTGGCTGTTCACGTTCACATGGCTCTTGCTATTTGGGGCTGAATTCTACGTGCCCTATTGACTCTACACGAGTACCAGCTCTACACGGTCTACATAGACCTACATAGTTTGGTATTTCTATGCAGGACTACATAGAAAGCTCAGTTCTATCTGACAAAAACACCTTTCCAGATCTACAGTCAACTTTTTCCTGCCAAATCTGCATTATGACCCTCAAAAAATGTTGGTCAGCTGAACTTTTGGGGTCATTTTCAAGGAGATTCTCTCGCCATTTCTAGTGAGAGAGGTGAACAATGGGCCAATGGCAACATGACCGTGGATTGCGGCCACTTTCCCATTATGGTTGGCGTTGGGATCCCCGTCACGCTTTGGCCTGACGGTCACGCAGGTCACGATGGTGTGACAGGTTTGGTTGTACTTCTTATGCATACACAAGCCCAAAATTATTATAGTACAATCCTATCTTTCTAGTCTACCACCATACTATTTACTGCGCATACATTCACTCTGAATACCCATCGTCCTCCATCACGCTCGGTGTCATGTGCTCAATGAGCGTGCTCACGCGCTCGTACACAGCAAACACGATCGCCTGCCCGGGCGCGACGCGCAGCACACGCGGGGTGATGCCCTTGTAGAACGAGCGCGCGCCCTCCTCGCGCCACATCTCCCCCGCAATCGCCGCGATGCGCGAGAACGCGGACGAGCCGGGCGCCGCCGTCGCACGCT
The DNA here is from genome assembly GCA_029204085.1 of Mycena sp. CBHHK59/15. Classification (NCBI taxonomy): domain Eukaryota; kingdom Fungi; phylum Basidiomycota; class Agaricomycetes; order Agaricales; family Mycenaceae; genus Mycena; species Mycena sp. CBHHK59/15. The sequence goes on from JARGXW010000002.1 coordinate 491,502, forward strand.
GTAGGCCTACGCGCAGCAGACATGTCAGTAAACACGTTCATGTGGACACAAGAGATGGGGTGTCAAGATGACAGACAGCGGATGGGCGCGACTTACGCGTCTTGATGGTGTCAATGGGCGCGTTGGAGAACGGGCCCATCGCGCCTGAGATAAGCCCGATGATCATGTGCTGGTACGACGGCAGCTCTACGAGCTCTGGTTGCAGTCGGTGCGCAATCTTCTTGATCTCCTGGTACGCCGTGAAGTTCGCGCCTGCGACAAGCGCCCGTCAGAACGCGTAGAAGACGGCGCATGGGACGCGAAACACACCCTGGTTCGTCGCCTGGCGGAGCGCGGTGAGCGACACACCGCGATACAGCGCGGCAACACCCTCCTCGCGCACGATCGTGTACACGGCGTGGCCCGCATTGCGGTAGCGCGGCGTGTCGAGCGGGTCTGCGAGCGAGTGCATCTGCGCCTGCAGCCGGATCTTCACGACTTCCATGGGCGTCACCACCACGATCGCCTCTGTCGTCCCGGCGCCCAGACCCGCTGCGATGTCAAATTTAGCCGCGCCGTGCGCATGGGAAGGTCCAGTCAACGCACCGATGAATATCCCGCTCGTGGACGTCTTGCCTGTGTTCTTGTCCGCGAGCCACCCCTTGTACTGCTCAAAGCTCGCGAAGCGGGTGGCCATCTTTGGCACGATGCCAGAGAGCACGGCGCCGAACCCCTTGTACAACGCGAGCGGCGTTTCGCGCCGAATGATCATCCCGCCCGTCGCGAGAAATCCCCGCGGCTTCGTCTGCGCCCCTCGCATTAGCGGCATGGCTCACGAGGTCCGGAACATGCAACATACCCCAGGTGCGCGCCCAGACTTGGACAGCTGCATGCGGACCTTGATGGTGTCCAGCGGCTGGCATGTGAGCTGCGAGAGAAATGTGTAAGTTTCGTCTTTGGCGCGAAGGGATAGCACCGACTGCTTCGCATGCGCCCGCAATCCCGCCTGCCGCAATATGCGTCGCAAAGCCCACGGGCTTTTTGCTGCCGGAGCGAGACATGTACGCGGCGCGTCGTGTTGGTCGTCGTCGTGGAAGGATACAGCGCCAGGGCGTACAATGGTGTCAAGTGCAGTTGGTGTCTTTGGCGTAATTTAAGGTGCACTAGCATGTGAATCAGGAGGATTATGGAGTTCAGGGGCCGACCGTCATCGTGAAAGTAGTGGTGAACGGGGCTCCGCCCTGGAATCCTTGCTTGTTCGAGACCGCATCTCGACCTAGCCCGACGGGAGGAAACGACTAAGGCCGCAGATGGGCTCTTGGCTGTCTGCAGACGGGGACCCGCTCTTTCCCCGCACAAGAAAAATATGTGGGGACTCGGAAATGACGTTTTCGAGGACCAGAAAGGAGCACGCGGATTTCAAGGGAACTGCGGCTCGGGTCTCCGCTTGCCGGTTCTACCCGGTGCTCCCACCATAACCCCAATTTCTCTTCCCTGTCATCTTGACGTCAACACGTGCCCACTCTTGTTATCGACATCGATCTCGCCCTACCCGCTCATTCTCTGCTTTTGCTTCCAGAGCCTTGTTCAAACCACTCTCCTCTCAGGTGCCTGTTGGGTGCCTGTGTAGAAGCAGTTATCACTGGTTATCGGTGATCTCTGAACACATCCATCAGGAACACATCGGCCGTGTTACAACTTACAACTCCCAATCCAAAGCCCTCACCTAAAAGAAAGATCCTTCCATGAAAATAGGGCAGAATTGTGTGGTAGAGATAAAAAACCAATCAGCCTCGACAAATGTGCATTTCAGGTCTTCCAGCCATCACTCATTTTTCAGGCACAAAACACATGGTTAAAGGCTAATGGTTGCGATGAAACACCAAAAGATAATCGATCAAAGACATTTAGACAAAGTGCTGATGGCTGGCCTCTCCTGTTGCACCAAAAGAAAAGGAAGAAAGGCCCCAGCACCCAGAATAGTATTGAACGGGGGAGTCAAAGCAGACAAAGAGTTATCCAAAACTGCGGGTCAAGTGACGCAGCCGACAGTGGGCCGGATAGAAGAGTGTGCAACCCCCAAACACCTCGGGTAATTGCAAATTGATGCTGAAGGACCAAATTGGCGGCTGCTTTTGCGCGAATTTCTACGATCGATCTTGGTCCGCACGCGAATGTTCTCGAACTTTCTGCGTGCGTTGAACTTGTGCTAGAGTGCAGTTTCTACGCATTTTTTCTTACCTGCACATATTCCAAGCCTACGGAGAAGCTGCATCACCTCACAGGGGCTATTTTTTCCTTTGTTCTTCCAAAAATCTGTACGTTTCTTTCTCTGTCCAAATCCGGAAGTTTCCATGTTTTTCTATTTTGCCCTAATTTTGGCCGTTTCCGTGCAGGATTTTTCGCGTTCCTCAACTGCTGGACTATTGCAAGTGCCCGGGGGCTCGATCTCTCTACAGTTGAAAATTCCGGATCTGAGATCCCGTCAAAGGGCCCACCCTGACAATCATATAAACCTCGCAGGTAGGTTTGCCTTCTCCATGACACCATGAGCCAGCCCTCTACCTTAACCGCAGCCTTTTCTTTTTCGACCTCTGCCCCGCGGTTGCATCCACCTCCGAACCCAAGGGCGCTGGCAAAAGACGAGTGTCCCGGGAGGGGGTAGAGGTCATGCAAGGTACGCGAGACGCGTCAACACGTGTCAACAACGCGCCATGCTCACTGTCTGTGTCCAGCTTTCTACGATGTAAATCGGGGATTGGACCCGAGCCCCGCCCAGCTCAATGTCATGATTAAGCAGATCCGCGTAAGTTGTCCAATGCACTTGGTCTTTCAACACGGGAACACAGCTGATTCTCCCGACTTTTAGGCCTTGCCAAACAATGATCATTTCACCATCACGCATTTGAAAGACTGGTTTGCGCGCAAGAAAGAGAAAGAGAAGAAAACCAAAGCGGATAGGATCCTCAATGAATTGGAGCAGCAAAACCGTGACGCGACCCGAAATCGTGAATTCCTTTCACACGGCTATTTCCTCATTACTCACCCTCATGTACCAGCTGCCTACCTGTCCCTCACCAAGGGTGTTATCGACTCTTTGAACGAGCTCTTCTCCCACGCCGTGCGCGAAGAGAAGCCCGAAGCACGACCGTACCTGCATGATTGTTGGACCGCGAGCTACACGGGCAGGGAGGGCGCAACGGCGGCGGACATCCGCGCCTGGATCGCCGCCGCCGAGGCGGCGCACAGCTCACCCACTGGCCCACTGCGCGTAAACGTCTCGATGCGGCGCGACTCCGCGTACGACTACGGCATGCCGACGCCCTCCGACACGACGTCGCCGGAGCCCCAGCCGCGGCCGCCCGCGTCCGCCGCGAGCGCGCACAACCTCAGCCACGGCCGCCGCCGATTCTCGCCCTCCGCGTCGCACTATCGCGCGCGCCCCTACGAGCCCCCGACGCCGACGTCCCGCGCTGCGTCCCTCTCACTCAAGTCGGAACCCGCGCAGTCCCCTGTCATGTCTGCCTCATATATCCCCCCCTCTCCCTATGTAAGCCCCTCGTTGCCGAGGTCAAATACATATCCCCTCTTTTTAATGAAATTGAAATTCATATCTAGACTCCGCCGCTACCCGCTCCGCGCGCGGTTGCTCCGCTGCCTCCGCCCGGGTTGGTCCTCCTGACTGCAGTCAAGGAGGCGATGGAGGAGGAAAGGCGGAACCCCGCCCCTCGAGCACATCCCAAAAATGCGCAGGAGATGATCAATCTCTTGCAACCACTTGAGCAACCAATGCATGCCTTTTTGAACTCATTGTCACATCCTAGCTGGGATCCATGTAAGCTTCTCTCGCAGGGGGATAGACATTCACTTGTGCTCAATGGACCTTTCTAGCATTAGCAAGATGACATAGAATGCCCACAACTTGTAACTTCTTGTTCCCATACCCCTTCCTTGCTGCAACTGCATTCTTCACATACAATATTAGTATATGACTAGGTACATAACATACAAGCATAATGTTTCAGGTCTACAGACAAATGAGTGGAGGATACATGTGAGAGAACAAGGATAAACAACAACATAAAAACAAATACAAGACAGAGGAACAAGGCCAAAGAAACATCATAACCGCCACTCCCGAAAAAACTCATAATCGCGCTGAACGAAAGCGATCATGTACTCAGCGATGGAGCCCCCCTCCTCTTCGGGCTCCTCCTCCGGCTCCTCCACCTCGTTCAGAGCAAGTTGTTGAGTGGCGGTTTCAATTAGAGCATCAGGAGCCCCTCCACCTACACCACCATCTACGTCCATGTCCAGCGCGAAATCGGCCTTGTCCTGGCCCTCCATGACCACCGCCTCGCGCGCAGCAACCGCAGCCGCATGTGCATCTTCCGTGTCGTCGAATTCCCCAAGAGCGGTCGCGAGAGCGCCATCGTCTGCGAACAGCGACCGCCAGTCGAATTCGCCCCTCTGGATGACGAGATCGTCGAGCGAGCGCTTTTGATTCGCTTTGCGCAGCATGGCCTCCTCGACAGTGTGCTGCGAAACAAAGCGGTAGATGTGGACGTCTCGGATTTGACCAATACGGTGCGCCCTGCAAGATTAGGTCATCAAGAACAAAGGTAATGATGAGTCAGCGAGGCCGAAAGGGGAATACGAAAACGCACCGATCTTCACACTGTCGATCCATCTGTGGGTTGAAGTCACTGTCGTAGAAAACGACAGTGTCGGCGCCCGTGAGGCTGAACAGCGTGTCAATGAGTGACAGGACGAGATGAAGGATTAACGTACTTGATGCCCACTCCGCCAGATCTGGAAGATGCAATGAAACAAAAGACCCTCGAATCGGCGTTGAAGCGCTCGGTAATATACTGTCGATCTTCGATCCGGGTGGCACCGTCCAGCCGCAGGTACAGATATCCATGGAAGTTCAGGAATATCTCGAGGATATCGAGGATCTTGGTCATTTGTGTGAAGATCAAGATCCGATGGCCACCCGCTTTCTTCTCTCGCAAGAGCCGAGTGAGCTGCTGCAGTTTGCCGCAGTCGTACTGGAGCAACGACGGATCAGGGAAAGCTATCTGCAGTTTGACGCTTGCTCTGTGGAGCACGTCGTCGAAGCCAGGTGGTGTCAAGAGCGTCTGACCAGCGAGAGCAATACGAGGCATGTCCAGAGCAACGACAGCGGGCGTGACGAAAGCGAATTTATCCACGATTCTGGCCATCTCGTCTGCACGGGAGGCGTACGATTTGACAGCAGCGTTTACTAGTTGCACTGTCTCGAAATGCCGGACGCGCATATCGATTGCCGATAACGGGAGAATGGGTTGGTAAAGACGTTGTGCAATGTTGAGCACCTCATGACTATAAATCGGAAAGGAATTGCACCGAAGTCGATTCAAATATCCGATATGCGCCCAGCGAGAGATAGTATTGGCACGACGCTGGTGTGCGGTGTATGCGCGGTAACCTGCCATTGTTCGAGTGTCCTTGGGAGGGGGGGCGTCAGGGATTTCGGAGATGAACGGAAGACGGGTCGTCCCATCAAGCCGCCGCGTCTCCAGAGCAGCAAGGTGAGAGCTTCCTTGCCGATCAATGAACCGGAAGCCCAACAAGTCCATATTGACAGAGACTTCGTTCTCGTTGTGTAGGCGTCGACGAAGAAGAAGTTCCTTGATCTCGAAATCCGCAATGGCAGAACGTGTCATGGCGAAAGAGGTTACGATAGGTCGAACTTCAAACAGGTCAGGATGGTTGCAGACCTTGCGCAATTGCATGAGGATGTTGGCTATTTTCTGATAGACGCCAGATTGAAGAGCGTCGCGAGTGTGAGCTCTCGACATGAACTCGTCATACAAGAACCGTTGACGTTTGGATAATGGACAGAGAACCAAGTGTTCATATTTGCTCGGGAGCTCTTTCTCGACGTGTTGTTTGAGCCGACGGAGGAGATACGGTCGCAAGACAGTGTGCAACTTCGAAACCCGCTGCATAGTGTCGTCGTCCATGGTGCTTCCTGCCTCGATGGCCTTCTCCAACGGATCTAAGAACAGATGAGCAGATATAACGGCGGAAAAAGAAGGCACTGACTGGAGAACCATTCTCCAAACTCCTTCAAATTCACGAAATCGGAGCCAGACATTAAAAATTGCAACAAGGCCCATAACTCCGTCAAGTTATTTTGCAACGGGGTCCCGGTCAGAAGGAGCCGACGAAACGAACGGAACATCAGCAACGTATTCCATCGCTGGGACTTGAAGTTCTTGATCATATGGGCCTCGTCGAGAATCATATAATACCACGGCTTCCGCTTGAAAACAAGGGCATCCCGACTGGCGAGCGTGTAGGAAGTGATACAGACGTTGAAGTGATGCTTCTCGTTCCATCCATGCCGAAGCTCCTTACGACGCTTCGTACTGCCGTGGTAGCTCAGAATCTTGAACCCGGGAAGGAACTTTTTGAATTCCATTTCCCAGTTGAGGAGAACGCTGGTCGGAACGATCTGTCCTATATTATAACGAGTCTCTGAATAATTTTCGAAGCGACTCACAATGAGATGAGGACCCCAGATACCCCTGTCGCAAGCCAGATGTGCCAACAGCGCGATAGTCTGAATGGTTTTGCTGCAAACGATGTCAGTCGGTTCAAGAGTCTCCAGGAGAAAGTTCCCACCCTAGACCCATCTCATCGGCTAGGATACCATTCAAATTATTGACGTGAAGACTGGCAAGCCACTCGAGACCGGACTGCTGGTACGGGCGCAAGAGACCCCGCAATAGAAGTGGGGGTATGACCTTCTTGTTGGCGACCCATTCGACTGGCGCCACAGCGTACGGCCGAAGATAGGCGGGGACTTCGGGTTCCGGCGGCCCTTCCTCGTCGTCCTTGTCGTCGTCGTCCGCCTCCTGCTCCTCCTTCTCCACATCCTCTTGCTCCTCCTCCACTCCCTTATCCTCCTGCCCTCTCTTCCACTCCTCCTCGTCCTCTGTGTTCTCTTCCTCCTCCTCCTTTTGCATATGTCGTTTACCATCTTCTGAGACCACATCCATAGCTGGGTCGACATCAACGGACGCGTCTTTAGACAGAGTATCAGTTTCGTTGAGTGCAGGTGAACACACGATATCTTTCTGGGGCATGCCTTCAACGCCGGCGACGGTATCGCTTGTCGAAGAGCTGGCAGGTGTGTGGGAATCGGTTGAAACTATGGGGTCAAATGTTGTTGGCTCATCGCTAGGTGTCTGTCTCAGGCATGGTTGAGGAGAATTGATATCGGCGATATCCTCCTCTTGCTCTGCGTCCTCGCCTAGATCCATGGAATCGAGAGGAGGGATAGGCGAGTGTGCAGATGAAGGGCCAGAGTCCGCCACAGCGTTGTCCGTCATATCCGAATCGGCCGGTGCCAGGTGAGAGGGACGTGGTCGAATGGGCGAACTAGAAAAGTCCTCTCTCATCATGTCCTCCACTGCGACGGAAGAACTCGTGTCTCCCTCGTCGTAAGCGTGCTCTTTGTCGTCATCCTGGGCACTGGGAACCAAAGAGGGCGACTGTGAAATGGCCTTCGAGTGCTCAATTGGAGTAGATGGATGGGGAAGGCTCGATGTCGGACTGCCGGGTGCTTGCGCGCGATCCCCTAGCAGGACAGCAGTATCTGGAGGGTCTTCCTCGACCTCAGCTTCTTCCTGTTCCATGTCAACGTCACTGTCGTTCGGACCGGCACCGTCATCGCCAATTCCCTCCTCTTGCCCTTCTTCCTCGTCATCCTCCTGCTCCTCCTCCACTTGCGACTGCTGCTCGTCCTCTTCCTCATCTTCGTCGTCGTCCTCATCTTCCCCCATCCCATAGCCGTGGTAGAAACGCTGCTGGACCGGCTTCGGCCTGCGCTCGTTCCCCGCGTCAAATCGCCTTGCTGTGTCTCCAAGATTTGTCCGGAATGATCAAGGATCGCGTCAAGATGCTCGTGGCCACGCTTAAGCTCCTCAGCCTCGAGCTTTAGGCGCTCCTGCTCCCGAATATGCTAAGTAAAGTAAAGCGATCCATTAGTACGTGAGAAAGACGATAAAGACGAGACGCAGGACTTACGAAGACCGCCTTCTTCCACTCCCCAACGACGAGCTTCATCACGTTCTTAGCCACCCCTCTCAGTCTCCGCTCCTCCACCAAGCGCCCTTTCTCCAGCTTCGCAGCCTCGCCATCCCAATATGCCTGTATCTTCCCTGCAATTTGCGATGCCACCACCGCACCCCGGGTCTTCCTCTTTGAAATGGCCGTAGTGTTCGCGGAGCGAATTTCGCGCACATGTGCGATGACGGAACGCACAACAGCTGCCCACGTATCGCTGGGCCCCGCATTCAAGCCGCTCGGGGCATCCAGCGTATTGCCCGAAACAGCCGCATCGAATGGCGTGCCGACGCCGCTGGCACTCCCTGCGGCGTCAGCACCGCCGGACCGAAACGCGTCGAACAAATCTGAACCGAACCACTTGCCCGCCCGCTTCATATCCTCTACCCGTTCCCAAAGTACGGCCTCCGTCTCGACTAAACGCTTGACCTCCTCGGACGCTGAGCCCTGGCTAACGATGAACGTCTGTCCGGCGGTCTCAATCCAGCTCTCCAGAAAGGTCCCCAGCGAAGAGTTGAACTGTGGAGGGGGAGGGCGCTGGCTTGGGTGAGAGAGATTTTGGGAGGAGGTCGGCGAACGAGTAGTTTTACGCGTTTGACACCTGAGGGGTAGACACAACGGTCCGTCGGTGAGGGAGCGGCGGTGCGCTTATCTAGAAACGCAAGGAGAAAATTAAGCATTCTGGTGAGAAGAAAAAGAAAGTACACAGGAAACGAACGAACCTGAGGGCGATGTGCGGCCGTGCGATGTGGCATTACCCTGCCGAGAGGCGCGACGGTCTTGCCTCCTACCGTCGGATCTCGGGGCTCGGATTCAGCCACTTTGGGGGTTTGCGGATGATCTTGAGTAGAGGCCCTCCCTCTCAAAACGCGACCGTTCACAGGAGCAGATATTGATTCCGTGTTATGGTCAGAAACCTCGCCGTGCGGAACAACAGCGTCCACGCCGGCCTCGGTTTTCCTCCGTTTACGAGGCGGATGATCAATGGCCTCAGTGTCGGTTGCGGGCTGCAGCGTCTCCGCTGGGTCTGACACTGCGCCGGGTCGCTTCCGCAAGTTCCTGAGGCTGGGTTTCGGGGGTTCCCGGACAGACACCCGACCACGAGCAAGGCCAACTGAGATTGACTCTGGTTCCGGTTCGACCTTTTCTTTGCCCTTGCCCTTACTGTTGGCAGGGGCGTCTAGTATTTTCTGCTTTATAGGTTCTTTTGTTCGAGATTTGACTGGCGATGGACGCGCAACCGGGGCTGAAACCGAAGTGGAAATCCCTTGGGCAGGATATGGGATGGATGGCCCCGCGAGACTGAGCAAACCATGGGAAGAGCGCGTCTTGCGAGGACTCGTAGATACAGGTACAGCCGTTTCGAGGAGGTCGTATTGGGATTTGTACTTTTCATTACCATTTAATTATATGTAGGGAATGGGTAACCGCCAAGGACTCACGTTTTGGAATACTTGAGAGTCATCCTGCTTTGCGGTCTGCACAAGTGCAATAAATGCAAGGCAAACCACGATTTCTGGTAACACGTACCTCAGGATCGTACCCGACCATCATGAGGAACGTCTCCATATGAAACTTTTCCCTGATCTTGTAAGGAAGTACGTCAAGCAACCCATTAGAAAGAAGGAGGAACAACGCACCAAAGTGTCGTGTTTATCCAACACGGTGGTGAGCTGCGCCTGCTTCTCAGCAAGTAACGCTGCGCGCTCGGTCTCTATCTTAGCGGGTATCGCCGTGGGCGTTCTCGCTGTCTTGGATTTGGCTTTTCCCTTGCCCTTGCTCTTGCCCGACTTCCTGATGACATCCTCACCGGACGCCCCAGGGCCACGTCCGGGTCCACTGCCTCCCGCAGACGGCCCCGCACCATTCGCAGGCATTCCGGGCCAATCCCGCGCCCCCAAAAGTGGGACCCCGCCGATTTGGGGCTGACGGTGGGTGCACAGGAAATTGGGCGAGAATTGGCGATCTTTTGAAATCCGGGACGGTTCTGCGTGATTTTTGGACAGACAGGGTCGTATGTTGCCCAAGGATCTCGCTCTGATGAGTAGAGGAAGAGAACGATCCCAGCGCGCTGGTAGTCGGGTCCAAAACGGAGAAAGGCATTTTCTGCTTTGATTGGTTTGTTTACACCACAAACACGGCAGTCGCGTCCAACAGCACGTCGGCATTGCGTCGGCGCATCACTTGGAAGGTCTCTATGGCATTGCTTTGCTACAATACAGATAAGACTTGGGTGTAAAAACAAAATCTGCACCCCAAAATTGGCCTCAAGCTCGAAAGTCACTTGCCGAACCATCGCGTACGAATTTTGGCTCGGTCTACATGGTTTAACCGTTTCCTGCCGTCAAGCCCAACGAAATTTCCTCCATCCCACACGATTCACACTTCGCGACTGATACTTGCAACCAAATGGGCCTGAGCTGCTCGAATGACTGGTGTTACCTTCGTTCCCAGGTGCACATCTATAGATACTTATCCCAGCGGATCCTCGACCAGGGATTAGGATTGTCTGGCAGGTCTTGCCGCCTTTTTCAATGCAGGGGTTCATGTCGTGGCGCCGTATCATTTTTGTTCGTTTTATGTCTCGCTGATTTGTACGCGGTGTTGCGTGATCGAATTGAAATCGAATAAAAGTTTCTCCAGTCGTCGAGGTCTTTTCTTCGTACATTATGTACACAAGACTTCTGGGGACGAACTACACTGCGTTTACTTGTACAAAGTAGCTAGAACTCTTAAGGCTTGGTCATAGCTGATAGTGACTGTGCACCCACTGGCAGAGCAGTAGTAGCGTAGTTGAACATCGCGAACCGATGGGTCATGAAGAACTGCCAGGCGGTGTTCAAGCTGTACACGGGCCCAAGAGTGGTGAACGTGCTCCCGTTCGTACTGTAGGAGAATATGACCCTCCCGATCGCACCAGAGGTGACGTCGGCCGAACCAAACCTTTCCACCGGAAACGCTGGTGCGCGCAACTTCAGCGCCCGTCTCGCGGTGGTCCAGGTGCTGGTCATAGTAAGACCATTGACCACGACGACGCGGAAGGCACCTCCGTCGTGTTTTATTACAATCCAAGCCGAGTTGGGCTGCTCGCCTTGAGGACGTACTCGCCGGTCATGGATCTGTCAAACAAAACATAGTAGTTTCCGTTATATTTGTAGATCTTCTACCCTCGATAGCTCCATAGCTAGCGGGCGCAGTGTAGATCGCTTGAGACTCCACGATGCTCTTGACGTCAACTGACAACTGGGCGATGCTGATGGTAGTGAGGCCATACGAGACATACATTATGTCGTTGTCGTCGACGAGAAGTCCGGCATCATGGAAGCAGGTGCTGAATACTGCAAGCGGCGTCCAAGCCGGTGATGGCAGGTGCACTATACATGTAGGAACTGTCTAAGTCGATACAACTGATAGAGTCCATTGCTCTGGCGGTACTTCAGGGGGGACGCCCATATGTCGTCGTTATAGGCCGACTGTCCGTTGGTGAGATCGTACTTGCTTCCAAAAGCAAGTGTGGGGACGGAGTGGCCAATGAACTCCCACTTGACGAGATCGTAGGAGCCGAAGATAGTGGCACAGGAGAGTAATGGAATGTGGAGGCAGAATAGTAGGTGTCGTTGACACGGAGAATGTCAGTGTCGAACAAATCCTCGTAAATGACAGGGTTGTGAATGATCCTGTTGCGACGGCCCCAATGGACGTCGTGGTGGACGTCGCAGTGGATGTCGAGGTCGTGATGGTGGTTATCGTGCAAGATTGTAGTCTTGCCAAGTCGGAGTCCAACACGAGGTCGAACATTCAACCGGACTTTTCTTCGTGACGTACCCCAGTCACGACTCGCGGTAGGCGGAGTCCACCCCACCCAATAGCGGGGCCGAGGGGCCCGCAATCCGGGGAAGGCCTCGTGAGCTAACCGTGGAGCATTAAGCAGATTTGCTCAGTGTTATAGACTGGCCGAGGAGTGTCCACCCAAGTCACGAGGCTCGAGTTCTGTCCTCTTGTCGTAGTCTGGGTTGGGGTTCCGGTTGGTGGTTCCGGTTCGGGATGCCGCGAGACTTATCAGACCAACTGCTTGGTCTCTGATGTGCGGGTGCAATGGGAGACGCGATGAGATATACTTTGTTTGTACTTAAGGCCCTGATTTCAAGACTCCAGAGGAAGGGAAGGGAAGGGAAGAGGAAGCCACGTCAGGGATGGGCTATGGGGAGACTGAAGAAGGGAATAGGGAGCCGAGGGAAGGGGGAGGACGGGCTGGATAAAGATGAGAAGGGGGGAGATGGATGATCCGAATGCAAAAGGATGGGAGATCCGCGGAAGCAAGGAGACAAGCCGAGGCATCGGTGGAGCCGAAGGTAGGAAGGGGAAGGGGAAGACCGACAGACAAAGTGAGACGCGGCATCAGACAAAGTAACGAAGGCATCTCAGGCATAGACAGGCCAGCAAAGACGAGAGATTGGCTTGCGTTCAAACCAAGGGGGAGAGGCCGAACGAGGACAGAAGGATGAAAGGAACCCAGGCGTCCCAGCAAAGACAATAGATTGGGGAGGTACCAAGGCAGGCCAAAAAAGAAAGAGATCAGGAAGGAAAGAAAGTCAAGTACAGATGCAGGCATCGGTGGAGGGAGGAAATAAATGCAATGAGAAGAAGGGCCAGAAGAGACCAGAGAGTCGGTGGAGATAAAGGAAGGGGGAGGGCCCGGGGAAGAAGACAGATCAAATAAAGATAGGAGGTCGAAGAATAGATGAGTTCCGAGATAAATGATAAAGATGGGAGATGCGAGCGAGAGGGGAATGTCCATACCAGCGACGATTGGAGATTGGGGGGACGAGGCCAAAGGAAGAAATGGGAAGAGATGAAGAAATATATCGACAAAAGATGTGGAGAACGAAGAGGAAGGGCTTCAGTAGACCAGAGGGGGAGTGAGGTTATCATAGGCCAGAAGAAGACGAAACAGAGCAAGGGAACGACAGAGGTACATTTTGATGGTTGAGAATCCGGGGACCGTAGAATTGAGGAGAGGAGAACGAGAGAGATGATAGATAGTCCAGAGTAGGTAGCTCGAAGGAAGGAGGGGAGAAAGAGCGTGTATGTCAAGTGGCCAAGCGTGAAATAGAGCGATAGTGAGACACCCGCCGGCGCGGATACCGAAGAAAGGAGGATAACGGAACAGAGGACAAGAGCGACGCACCGTAGATGAATACGAGAAGAGGGGGTCGAGAAAGACGCCCACCAGCGGGAATACTGTCGATGGGGGTACACGCGTGTCAGGGGCTCGAGAATTGACGTCGGCCTCTGAGAATGAGACGTCAGAGGGAGAGAGAAAGACAGACTGTTAGCAAGCAGTTGCGCGCCATCTGGACGTCGTTAGAGTCGAGTAGCATCGGACGCTATCCCCCCGGAGCACCAAGTGCATGAAGGGAAGGAAGATGGGGGTGGCGGTGGCTGACGCGCTCCTGACTTTTGAATAGGACGCGGTGGCTGACCAGCGCTTGATCGGCCGCTGTTCCGAAGCCTGAATGAAGCCCGCCGATCGTAGCGGTTCGCTGATCTGAGACACGGGCGTGGGTGGCCCAAGCGACAACTAAGTGTGCAGGAGTTGAAACAAAAACAAGAAAAGAACATGTGCGCGGGCACGTGGTCGTCATTGCACGCCACCACGTCCAAAAGCTCGATTTAGCAATTTTCGAATATAGCTCCTGCCTAGTTCGCAAATTAGCTATGTTTACCTTTGATTTCAGTCTTCAAGTATGCCGCTGAGATTTGGGGGTTTGCAGGTTGCGACGCAAATCAATAGTACTGGCGCTACGTAGCATAATGATATCGTACAGCCGCCGCGTCGCGTAGCTAATCAAACAATACAGGTAGTTACACAGAGAGCTCTAGTATTACAATAACAATTATGAATAAGAATCCAAGACGACTTTTGTCTTCATAAACGGTCTTGGCAGGATCAGGGTGTTATTACAAGGCGGTCAGCTTCACGGGGAGCTGCGAGCCCTTGACGCCTTCGATACTCGGCGTTGCGACCATGTGCATGTTCCACACGAGCTTCTCGTCGGTGAGCTCCAGCCGGAAAGCGGATAGGAGGGTGAACAGCGTGACCTCTGCGAATAGAATTGCATCAGCATGTAGTTGGCGGTGAAGCACAGGAGGTACACGCACTCATTTGTAACTCGGCAAATTTGAATCCGCTGCAAAAGAACGATTGAGCACCTGGTCAACCGCGAAGCCCAGCCGGGCGCTACTCACATGCAGGCTTTGAACCCACCACCGAACGGTAACAGCTGGAAGTAGACGCCGGGCAGCGCAGCATCGCCAACGGCGTCGGGCAGCGGCGACATCCATCGCTCAGGCTTGAACTCCAGCGCATCCGGACCTTGGTTTGCCCGTCAGAAAACGCAGTAGAAGGGAACGAGGACAGCAGACTAACCCCAGATTTCAGGGTCCCGGTGGGCGGGAGCTACTACCAATATGAAGTCCGTGCCCTTGGCCACATTCAGAGTGTGGACCTCAGACCCGTCAGCGCCCGTGATGGGCCGCCAGAGCGGGATAGTCGTGTCGACATTCGCGCTGCGGTTCGACTATAAGAAGCGCGGACGACACGAAATCGAGAAAAATGCGTACCGTCGTTGCAACATCGACACGGGCGAGTCAAGCCGCATAGTTTCACGGAGAACAGAGTCAAGGTAGGGGAGAGCCATCAGGTCCTCGTACAGCTGCACGCTGTCCGGGTTCTCCAAGTCGATGCCGCAATTGAGGAACTCTTCCCGTAGCTTGTCTTGCACCTCTTGGCTTTTGCATAAATGCCAGAAAATGCGTGACAGAGCATTTGGTGTCGTATCGTTAGCTGCGGCTGTGAGAGTACTTGAGGCACGTCAGTGGTGCGGATGCCGGCATATTGGAAATTTCAGTACCCCATTTGGGAGATGACTTCGTCTTCCTGAAGACGGTCCTCGGCAGAGGCGTTCTTGTTGGCATTTACTGGACAAAAGATGTCAGACGGGGGGGAAATTTAGAT
The DNA here is from genome assembly GCA_029204085.1 of Mycena sp. CBHHK59/15. Classification (NCBI taxonomy): domain Eukaryota; kingdom Fungi; phylum Basidiomycota; class Agaricomycetes; order Agaricales; family Mycenaceae; genus Mycena; species Mycena sp. CBHHK59/15. Next base: position 506,617 of record JARGXW010000002.1, read on the forward strand.
ATACTGGGAGGCTTACACAACACAGACATGACGTCTTTATGGCTCGGGTCTTCAAAATCGATGGTCTTCTTCTCCTGATAGGTAGAAACGGCGGTATCATGTATAACGTCGACGACTTTCCCCATTTCGTTCAGTGCAGGCCACGGGAGGTTCTGGACGAGGAATCGACGCAAGCGCGGCGTCCCAAGATACTTGAGGTACGGAGTGGTGAGACGTAATACAGAAAGAGGGAGCGCTGCGGGACTGGCGCATTCGGTCAGAAAAAAAGTGGGGACACTTGCAAATCTCTTACAGCATCGCGCGAACAGCAACCGTATAAGGATGGGCTGAGTCCTCTGAGTTCAAAGGATCCAGAGACCTTCCAAAAGCCGCCTGGGATACGAGCTCGAGCGTAAGGCGGGAAGACCAGTAATGCATATTTAGGACAACTGGCTTGTCCTTGGCTCCAAGTTGGTAGAGAATGGTGTCTCTCATCTATGATTCGAATCAGGGACAGCAAAATCTACCTCTGTTACAGCGATGCATACCTTCTGCGAGGTCTTAAAAAACAGGGGAGTAAAGCCCTTCAAGTGCTTGACCGCGAAGAGCGGGTTAAGCATCTTTCTTTGCTTTTTATGTTGGTCCCCTGACGCATTCGAAAATCAGCAACTTCGTCCGGCACAGATAGTGTGACCGTCTTACCCATCGTACCGAGCAGGCCCGCCCCGTTGATTAATTTGTGACTCCTATTGTAAATTTAGAACGCGATGGCGGAAAATTAGACTTTGATGCGTACTCGGTAACCATCGGGGGCGGAGGGAAATTCAGAAGAACCCGACGTATTACCCTTGGGTCGGAGACATATAGAACCTCCCTCTAGATGACGAATCTATTATTATTTATAGCACAGCGACAGCCAATAAACCTACTCCAAAGAGGCCATGCATCTTGGCAATGCGGCCATACTTGGAGGTAACATAGGCGGGGAAATCCCAACCCTTTATGTTGAAAATCTGGGGAAGATTGCCTAGGCAATCGAGGATCTCAGAAGCCGCTGACCCTAGATAGTTGATTACTACATACCTTTCCAGAGAGAGACAGGCGGAGGACCCGGAATATTGGCCAATGCAGACCGTGCCCTGCGGTTTCGCAAAAATATGAAGAGCAGTGCTACAGTAGCAGCTGTGAGGGCCACGACGTTGGAGGACATTGATATGGACGCTAGTGGGGGACGAAACGTTGGGGACCAAAAGGCTGGCTTTTCATATCTGTCCTGACACATTTGACATTACTGACTGTGTACGTATTGATCAGGTGCATACTAAGTGGCGACCAGATCATGCGGCGGCAGAGTGGGCCCGAAAGTTGCTCCTCACAACTTGGCAAAAAGCCCCAAAAAGAGTCGAGCCGCGACCAATCGGACAACGAGAGTTCTTGCGCTTCTGCCGGAATCACTGATAGTGGGTGAATTCCATGGGAAGATAGTAGTAATGGTCGAAACCCACGATCCGGATGCCTGGACAGCTTTCACTACCGCTGCAATGACGGCAAATGTCTGTCAAGGTCCTCTGGAGCCACAGGCAGCCATAGTAAGGCACACATGAGTCGGATCATGGAGTCACATGGAGGATCTCCGTTGAGACCTTCCTGCGTCGCTGATATGTTTCAGAAGATCTTCGAGAAGATTGTTAAGAAATTCATGGAGTGGAACTGTTACAGAAGACGTTAGCAGCCGGCGTTTTTTTTTGTAGGTCATCAACGTTAACGTGGGTCCTGGTACCCTTTCGGGGTGTGGTCTTGCCTGGAGTATTTCTGGGCTGTTACGCCACACATCCCTCATCAAAAGATAATCGTATCTATAGCTACATCTTTGGTTAGCGCGGGAGCTGCAAGACCAAGCTTGTCAGACTACCTTTACAATTCAAGTTGCAATCTGAAACCCGCGAAGCTTGTCCTCATCGCCTTAGTGGTGCCTTGGCCGACGCGACGATAAGAATACGACTCTAGAGACTGGAGCACTGCAGTGACTGCAGCGATGACAGCAAACCTGCAAGGCAGTGGGCTGCCCAGGAACACCAGCTCCTCCATGAATAGATCCGGTGACCAGATGCACATGTCTGTCCATGGCATTGATGAATTGCTGATTGACGGATGGCCGATGGAAAACACTTGGGGCGAGAGAAGAAGCGGTCCGAAGCCCAAAAGGGAATGCCCATTTGTGCAGCCCAATCAAAGTTGATCGCATCACTGATGAGTGATTGCATCAATGCAGTCCACCAAATAAATTAAACGCGCTTCGAACTGAGTACTGGGCCAAGCACGTAGGTACGAAACTAGAATCGTTTATCATACATGCCGCCCCCATACCCGCCCCCATAGCCCCCGCCGCCACCCCGGCCCATCATGCCGCCCCCAAAGTTCCCCCCGCCATACATGTTTCGTCGCTTGTACTCCTCGTAGCCGTAGTACGCTCCGGCGCACACACCGGCGAAGAGGAAGAGCTTGAAGAAGGTTCCCATCCAGCTTCCCCCGCCTTCTTTGTTGCGCGAGAAGAAGTTGGTGCTCGACTTGTCGCGCTGGGCGCTCTGAGGCGACAGCACGGCAGAGTAGGTGGTTACTGATATGATGCTGGTAACTGGCGTCAGAGACAGCTAGAACGCTCCAGAAGTGGTTACACACTCATGCGCATCAAAGACATCCCCGGTCATGGCAGAAAACCCGAGGAACGGCGCCGAAGCAAGTGTAACCTTTTCTTTGCGGAAACATTCTGTCCAGTCATCCCCTAAGGAACATATTAAGGAACTGCCTCGGCTAGTTATCTTCTGGACCCACAAGCTTTGTATTGGAGTTTGACCTAGGAAGATACTCAGCATGGCGACGATTGTGATACAAAGCAGACATCACATCAAGGAAGGTGTCCTTCACATAAGTAATCTTGACTTTGGTGGCGACATTTGTCCGGCGGAAATTAGCCTGCCGTGACTGAGCAGGAAGTCGAAGAGAAGAGGCGACCGCGTACCGAACACGCCCCAATATCTTGGCCGTCGCCGTCTTTTCCAAAATCGTAGCTGTCTTTCCATCACCCAGCATTGAGATATCCGCGGGAACGAGTAGCCATGCCGCGAGTTGGCATATCTGCAAGCGTGCTCAGCTTCGGGTTTGAAGGACGGATGCGCAAACGGCTTACGTATCGAGGAATATCCCGAGACCCTCGAATTTGTCTAGAGCAATGCAATGTTACTACGCAGACATTCACCACCAGCGACTGCATACCTTGGTTTCCGAAGACAGGACCTGGCTGTGTGCGTTCTTTCGTTAACCAGATGGCTAACCCGTCTCCGAAAAGATGACCAGCGTCGCCTGATATCTACACTGGCTTAGCTACATGCCGACCGCCCGACTGTTTAGGGTCACGCACCTTGAATTCCACCTCGATCACAAAATTTGTGGCTGTTAGAGGGAGACGAGACCACAGCCATCCCTGATGTTGCATGAGCACTCTGTGACATGGACAGGCGGACAGCGCCTACCATCTGGGACGGCTTCGGCTGCGTCAGGCGGACGTGTTTATTCGTGTTCTGCGTTTCGTTAGTTAGTTCTGCACCACCGAGAGCTAGTTTCGGAACATACCACATATGCATCAGCTCCAAAGTCCCACCATCTGCCGGAATGGCGTTGAGAGGGATAACTCGGTGGCCTTTCAAGTTCACATACCGGTTTTGCAGGTCTTGGTCAATGAAAGGCGCGTAAAGCGAATGCGTTCGCAGTTGCACTGTCTGTAGAGCACCGTGTCAGTGTTACTAACGCACACTTCATCGGTCGGCGCCCTCAGCTGTCCCTCTTTGCCCACGAAGCAGCGAAACTCGTCCGCAGGCTGGACACACGTATCCTCCAGCCATGCCCCCGCTTGCACACCCCGCCCCACGGCCCATTCTACTGACACAAACCACTCACGCGGTCGATGGTGCTGTTCCCTATTTTCGTCTTGTCATCACTCGCGGCGTGTGCGAGGCCCAGGAACAGCGAACAAGTCAGGAGCGAAAGCGACCAAAAATGGCAGCGCGACAGCATTGCAGGGTACGGGGGCCGTGTGGTATCCAGCCAGAGGCACCGGGATATTAGTTTGAACTGAACGGTAAAGTTTCCAGCAAGAAGTGTGACGTGACGCAACACGTATGCCAGCCACGGTCAGATGACTTTCAAAGTTTTATGGTCGCGTCCTCGATCATGATCATGAAGTTTGTAGACTTTGCGTCCGCCGAACCTGGGGTGGGAGCTTAATATCGTCGCCTTTTAATGGCGTTGGTGGCCTTTGTATTTTCAGAATCGATCGAATATGTTCAAACTCTCGTCCCGCGTCCAGCAACTTGAAGTCATCTTGGCCATGCCGCGGCTCGAGGGTGCAACCATTGTGAGTGGTTTTTACTTCCTTTACATACGCCATTTGACCGCACTTCAAATCAGTGCCTAATATTTCTAGCAGGTAGACTTGCTTTGGCTGGGCGACCCGTCAACCCGAATATTACGGCTATGGGTACCCCCTCTAGCCTACGGGTCAACCCGTCCCGTTGCAGACTTTGATCCAAGGGCTAAAAGTACGCTGCCATAGTAGTTTTTTGGCCCGTCGACCCGTCGGAAACGACAACGAGTCGGAGCCCTACCATTTTGGAAGCAATGTGTAACCTGACGAACAGACCATCGGGTTCGCGTACATCATAGAATATGAGAAGGAGAAGCCCATGCGGTGTCGTTCCTCTATTCTCAGTGAGCTCGAGGTTTGCTTTGGGTAATCTCTCGTATTATGTAGATAGACGCTTCAGCTTGAACTCGATGATTTTGTACTTGAGTGAGGATGAACATATGTCTGAATCGATTTGGCTACTCCTTCGTAACTCGCATAGTAAAGCATCTTTCAGGGCTTAGAGCATAATGATACCGAGAGATTCTTGGTTCTTTTTCCAAGTCAAACTAATAGTAAGGCTCTTCCTCACCTACCAGTTACATGTGGAGATTGAGCCTGAGGACCAGGGACTCGGATCGCCAGTAAATATGTCATTATGGGACGTATGCCATAGGATTCGGACTCTCGGTAAGCAAATCGAGAATAACCAGACGTGGGTCACGGTGGCGAGTCAAAGACAACAGCAAAAGTGGAGTCCGAAGGGTTCGGTAAGTAGATACTCAGGCGTAGCTTTGAGCCGCCGAGAGCGTTAAAAGCCAGGGAAATAGAGTAGTATCTTGACAGGGATGCTTGGTACCTCAAACGTGACGGGGATGAGAGTGAGTTTTCGGCCACCGGCGGCATCGGGGGATCCGCAACCGTTAGCGTTGGCGCCATACCCGTTGTACAAGGAAACACATGCCCGCCGTACAAGGAAACGCAGAGCGCTACCCGCTCTTCAATTGCCCGATGTTGGACTAATGAGCCCCCCTGAAACGCGTTTACTGAGCAAGCCGCTCCGAGGTGGCGCTTGCCGCTTTGCTCGGATACATAACTGAATAATATAGAAATCACGGCCCAGGGGCGACAATCGAGGCTGAAGCTACAAAGGTTAAGCATAGAACACCGATTAGCTACCTGCCTCTGCGAACCATTCCCTTCCATAGAATTCGAACATTCCGACCAGAGCACGAAATCATCAAGCAAGACAACGAAGCTCAAGAGATCCAGGCTCAGGAGGATTCGGAGAAGCCTCCAGACTTTTTGATACGATTCGGCGCCCGGTTCTGAACGCTGCAACGAATCAATTTCAAGTGTTATTGGTTTGTGATGAAGGTCCAACGATGTCCATTTTCCCACGACGGACTGGTTCAACAATCACCGGGAGCACTCAAACCGTCATCAAAACATCCCCTGGAGATTCTTGGAGACCGGTGGGAGCCATCTCCAAGCCCGCAGTCTTTGCCGTGATCTTGCGGCCTGAGGCTTGATGTCTACTCCGAAAACGTTAGGGATTCGGCCCGACTCCTTGGTCCAATTGGGTTTCGAATTCCTACTTCTTGGGCTGTTGTATTCGGGGTATTCTTGAATTCTTTCTTGACCCAGTTGGTTTGGATAAATGCCCCTGTTTGGACGACTTGGATCCATTGCGTCCGGGCTCTGGACTTCTGCTACAAATCCGACATGCGGTTGAACTTCGCCCGACGTCCGCAAAGCTGTTAAAATGTATTCATGCTACAATGAGAGAATGAGACGCACAACATCGGCCTCGTTTGAACCCCTATGCAGCGGTAGGCTTGCCTTGTTTCCAGAGTCGCATTCTGCTTCATCGGCACCATGCCCTTACGATTTGAGCCGTGCGTACAAATTCCTGGGAAATTCATCTAGAGATCGCGTTCATCTTATCCTCTTTCTCCTCTAGTAGCAAGAACTATATTGAATCCAAACGCGTGCAAATTCATAGCCAGTCGGAATCCGCATCGCATACATGAAGTCTAGGACTGATACCATTTCAATTACAGTCGAAGCTGTGACATGCTACCACCTGCCATGAAAAGCTCGACGAAAGCTCCCTGCGTCTATGTCAGCGCCAGAGTCAACGATGTCAAAGATTGTGCGAGAACCGGCGTCAAGAGACAAATTGATCCTGAATGGCCGGAGGATTTGGCACCGTTAGTCAATGTATTCGTCAAAATACGTGGTTTCTGATTTGTAGCTCACAGGCTGACATTAAAGGACACATCCGAAATGACCTTCGTGGTCAAGCAGCACCCTGCGTGGTGGAATCCAGCTCAGTCACGGCTGACAGCAACAGATCCTTCTCCGTTGAGGAAGTTGTTGAAAATGTTATGCAGGAGTATGTTCAGATCCAGTGTGTTCACAGTGTCCACCTCGTTCAACCAGGCGTTGAAATCCCCATTATCAGAGACATTAGTAGCTATAGCTTGCCTCTTCACGCCACCCCACTGGACCTCACCATCAACATACGCGAACTGTCGATTCTAGAAGCTCCCAAGTTCTCCAAGGAGATAGCGGAGAACATGTCGATCGAGTTTCAGAAGATGCTTTCCGACAGGCGGCGTGCGGAGAGGTATGAAAGAGGATATGAGGGTCTGACACGGATATGTGACATATCGGACATTCGTGGCCGGGATCACCTCCTTCTCGGTGGGTTAATAAATCCACGATGTGCCTTGGGAATATTAATCGACATGAAAACAGATGGTACCTATGTGCAGTTCTGTCGCGGGGGTTATAGCGGGGGTTATAGGTGAAATTGAAATTAAAAGGGACTTCCAAGGCGGGTATCGCACCAATGGTGTTTCAATTAACGATAATAACGCATCTAGGCCGTGGAGCAACAAATCTTGCAGGATTCTGCCATCATGGACCTCGTGGCGGCCATATCCCACATCTCTACCTTGTCTTCGAGGCACCGTCTCTCCCGAGAGGGGGTATATCTATCACGCACCTCGAGGATCTCGTCGCTGCCACGGGGAACTACGCGAAATTCATCGTGAAGTTCTACGCACCATGTTTTGTGAGTAGGGCCGCTGTCCGTCTCACGCGTTTTTCTATGTTAATTTTCTCACAGGACGAATATGGAGGACCCCTGACAGTCAAGAAGAGGTCGACGCCTTCAAGGAGCGGTTCAAGACATTTGAGGAGAGCATCAACCGTCCGTTGCATATCCAGAATGCCGTCACCGTAGCCCAAGTCGATCTCTGCGCGACAGCTACACGAGCCCGGGATAACGATCGATGACGGTTGCTGAAGGGTACAACCAGCAATTGGACTCTCTCAGACTCGTCTCAGTGCCCACATGGTCGGTGCACCGATGTACAGGGGGCGTGCGCTCCGTGGAGATCCACGTCACATAGTGGGCGAGGCGACGTCCGACTCTGCGTGTGCCACATATTTCTTCTGGATGCATGGACCGACTGGATGTGGCAAAGCCAGGTCGTGATGACGATTTGCGACGCCTTCCAGGAGAGCCGCCACCTCACCTCGGCGGTAACTTTTTCTCCGCGAGCGGTCCGCGGAGCGTCCTCACGACCCCGGCCGCGTACCAGCTCGCGGCCTTCAATATGAAGTTCCACGCAAAAGCCATCTCCGCAGCGATCCGCCCACGGCTTCCCTCCTCCTCGACCTGCAGTCCCGGTTCGAGGAGCTCATCATGCGGCCACTGCCTGCCGACGCCAAGGGCATCAGCCACCCAGCGCTGATACTCGTCGTTGGGCTGGGGCATTGTGGGCGGCCCTGCTTCTGAAGTTGCTGGTGGAAGGCTCCGCGCGCTTTCCTCCCTACGTCCGGCTCCAACCGGGAATGTGAGCACATTCGATGTGCTCTCCACTAGCAGGACTGCAACCAAGGACTGCAACGGGTGGTGTGGAATACGCTATGGATGCTGCAACTACGCCTCAATCCGTTGATCCACGGACGGCCTCCGACTTCAATGTAGAAAACGAGGTAATATGATCTGCAGCTGAGCCGCAGAGATACAGAACCAGATTTTGCCCAAGGTTAACGACTCTTGATTTGCTCTTGATACTTGATCTGAAGTTCGGGCTTCAAGTATCACTTTCGATAACTTCCGTGGGGGATAAGTATGCATTGCTATGCGACTTGTTGCATCATTCATGGCCAGCTCTGCACCACTGTATAACATTTTGTTTCACCACGCTATGAACTTGGTCCTCTCGAAGGACAGACTCAAAACTAGTCATCCCTTACAATCAGGCAGCTTCATCTTTTATGCCTTTCCATTATAAAGGCATGGACAGTTGGCCGGCCCGTGTGGATGGTAGATAGGATGGCACTCAGGGTGAATTTGCAGGGTCAAGTCGAGCTGGTAGACAATTTATCGTTCAGTGCCATGGTTTTCATATAAATGTTCGAATACGATGGCTGTGACCATCGACAGCCGTTCAGATTGCTGAGACCGGGAAGGGAGGTGCGTATGTTGCGCCATCGCGATCAGACAGTCAGCAGGAGCAAGTCTGCCGCCGTACATCGTGCAAGACATGGCTCTATTAATTGGCCGCACACTGGCGAACAGGTAAGACATCTAGCCGCCGTCCTCGGGGTCGTCCCGCGGAGCAGCTCAGTCCCGATAAATACATCGATACGCAGCCCTATGCAGGAAGCTCGAACTTCTGTCCTTGCAGGACTCTGTGGACAGACGGAGTCAGCACGAGAAGCCAGAGCGCAAGGAGACGGGGCAGGGCGCACTTTGTGAAGTAGACATAGAAGAAATCAATGTACAGGCCCGTCTGGACTATCCCGGCCGTTACTGCGATGGGGTCGACCACGTTGTCCGAGACATATCTAGCACGGCAACCGCCACGTGTCAGCACACACATCGCGCAGCCGGAGGAGGGGGCTCACCGGTATATCCAGTTGGGAATATACAACGCCCTGTAGACCCCGAGGGCGGCGAGGTAGTGTGTGGTTATCGTCTCGGCCTCGCCCGTCCGCTGCAGCATGAATAGTTGCGGCAGTATTGCGACCGACTCGAGGAAGATGGAGAATGACCACAGAATCTCGGTCAGGTTGAAGTGGTAGTTGAAGACGAGGGACAGGACGACGCAGGGCCCAGGAGGTATTCGATACGGAACGTGTCAATTGACGGATCGTGTGTTGGTCTGAATCGCCCGCAGCGGTCAGCGGCGACAACGTAACGAGAACGCGTAAAGGACTAACCGAAAACGGTACCGCATGATGTAGAGGATGTAGCAGCTGCTTCCGATGAAGAACAGTTTCATAATAAAGTTGTAGAGCGAAACCCAGCGGAACAGCAAGTCGAGGTAACGTGCTACAAAAACACCAGCGTACAGAGCTTGCGTTTTAAACGATATACCTGGGATGTCCTTTCAGTGTTTGCGACACAGGGAAATCGCCAGCTCCGGCTGACCTCGACAGGAGCGCGTAGTTTGTATTTTGTGCAGCAAGATGAGGATGGACACCAGATGGGACAGGTCACCTATTTTCCCGACTTTCTTAGCCCAATAGCCCAGAGACAAGTAAATGCACGCACCCAGTAACCGGAAGAGATTCATGGTCGCAGTGGGAAGATGTGGAGCAGTGGACAGAAGAGGCGTAACGTGGAGGCCGTGGGAAAGAACATGCTTGCGTAAGCCATCTACACTTGTACCTCAACCCTCATGTCGAAAAAACCAATTGGTGAGTTCCTCGCCCGTAGCTCTTCGCAAAGATGTCCTAGTAAAAGGGTCGACCCCACCCAAGCAAGTCTGTGAAACAGAACCGTCTTTCTGTCCCGCTTTCTCAGGTTTCTGAACCCAAAAGTGTCTGAGTTCTCTATGTGTCGCTCGAGCTCTCCCGCGACACATCGTAAGGCCGGACCGACATCCAGACTCTTTGTATGTTAGGCTGCCGTGTCCTCGAGGTTCACGGTCTGGCAGCAAAGGCAGAGTCTCACATCGGGCGTGCCCTCTGCCCTCGTTCACCTAGCCGAGCCCGCGCAGAAAAGGACAACTCTGTGTCGGGTGGTCTCTAGACGTGGTTTATATTCGGACGGCATATTCATCGTGCCCGCTATAAGCGTCCGGGCTAGAGCTATATGCCCGCGGCGTGTGGTTACGCGCATAAATCGCTGGTGCAGTTTCCGAGACGCGATGGACTGGCAGGGACTGTTTCTGACTGGCCTTGGCTGCGGATATGAGATCATGAATTGAGTCTGCTTTGCAGCGCTGAGCTCTTCTTTTTCCTCCTTCGCGTCCTGTTGAGATTTATCACTGACACACACCTGTTTATAGGATAGTGGTCCCAGTGCGCGGATTCGGGTCCAGTATACAATGATTCATCCAGGGATCTAATTAATGGCATTATTCTTTTTCTCCCATTCAATGAGCGCCGTCGCTGTAACCAAGCGATGGCCTCTCAATGACTACTTGTTATAGGTTTATTGTATGTTTGGCACAGCTCACGCCATGAGTGGATTAATTGTACACTTGTCTAGAGCAAAATACTTGGTATCTTGGAGCAGGTTTCATGGGAAATTTCCTTAGCCACGCAACGTACATAGCAGTTGACAGGGGGGTAGGCTCACTCTTCTGAGAGCACAACAAGTAAACGAGCATTCGCAATGACGCCCGTCGCTAGGCGCCAGACAGAGCCACCCCCGAATCCATTGAGATCGTCTCAAGCGTTGACATACTGTCTCGTTTGCACCCTTGCATTTCACCATTATAACATCCTCGCTGACTGCGAATCATGCAACTACAGCAGAAACTTTGCTGACCCGGTTAAAACCCAATACCATCTGACCAGGATTCATGGTAATTTTCAGCCTACTGAGTTTTTTTTCTACAAAGTTATGTCATATAGAAAACGACCAGTACTGCCATTGCTTCGCTTTGATCGATGGTCACATGCACAGGATCGCCAAAAATGGACTCGAGGAGAGTTTCCACTTCCAACTTGGTTTCCACAGCAACAAGATTGTGGACCTCTTCGCACTACTATCTGTCATGTGGGATCGATATTCTTATATTGGCAACAAATGTCAGAGTTAGCCCTTGTTGCTCTGGAGCTCCAGCGTTGCAGTCCGCCACGGCCTACAGTCTTCATTTCATTCTCTAATTCGATTTCTTGTCGCTGTCCTTGTCACTCATTCCAAGGCTATTTCCAAGGCGGGGCTGGGTCTCTCTCTATCATTCGGCTTCTTTTTTCCTTGGTGGTGCTGGCCCCGCTGAATCAAAATTGAGAACTTACCGTCTTCGAGTACTCTCTCAACCCACGGTGTCCACGTATGACACCCCTGGCTATGGCTATTCGCCTGCGAATAGCACACTTCTGGCTGTTTCTAACACTCTTCGCCGCCCTCGCTGGCGCGTCGCCGACCCGCACCCTCGTCCCCCGCGTCTCGTTCAGCGTGAATAATGAGACGGGCACCATCGAGGTATTCGACCCGTCCGGCGCCCTCATCAAGCAGGGCTCCGCGTCCGACGGCAGTGGCCACAACTTCGACCCGCCCGCCCTGATCTGGATCGGCTTCTCGCTCGTCCTCGGGCTCCCGATGGCGTTCGCCGGGATACGCGGTTGGCGCCTCACGACGGGGGTGGGCCTCGGCGTCGCCTCTGCGTCTGCACCTGGGCAGCTGTTATCAATTCCGTGAGCGGAGCGGGTATCGCCGACCTGTACGTCCGCCCTCCCCTGCTAATCACCGACTGCTGATGCTCGCCAGATTCCTCACGGCTATCATCATCGTATTCTTTTGCTGCGGGTTCGCTCTGGGCGTGTTTGAAGTTGGGCGCCTCGGCGGGATCACGATGATCGGCATAACCGGAGGGATTGCCTTTGGGATCCGCATCGTCCTGCTGCGCGCCGGGCTGCTGATATCCTCGCCACAGCTCTACGCCCTCAACTGGGGGATCATCGGTGTATTTGGCGCAGCGGGCGGTCTTACGCTGATCTGGCTCCAGCGATACGGACTTGTGCGTCATCTTCCTATCCTGACAAATGGAATGCTCATCGTTACGCTAGCTCTTCGGGTGTGCTTCCGTGGGGACGTTCCTGACATCCCTGGCCGTCGACCTCATTATGAACAAGCAAACGGGCTTGAGTCTCGGGTTGCGATTCCTATTTGACCGCAACGGGTCGCACATCGCAGTCAGTGATTTCCACGGCTGCAGTTCGTGGCCGGAGCTGACTTTACCCCGTCCAGTACCTGCTCGAGCACCCCTACATGGCTCCGAACTCGACCAGGATCCTCCTTATCGCTTCACTGGGGTTGACGTGCGTTAGCCTGCCTGAAACGGCTACATTGCGATACTGAATGCAATCCTAAATATAGGCCCCTGCTCGCGTTCGCCCAGCACCGCATCTTCCGCCAGCCCTTCACGCGGCGCCCAGAGGAATCCGACGCGGCGCTCGCGATCAACTTCCCCACGACGCAGGACACGAAGCGTGCGACGTTCCTTGTAAGCCTCTGGGACGGTGCGAGCCACAACCACAAGGAAGCCAACCGCTTCAGCGTGTAGTCTGGCCTCCCCGTTATGTCGCCGTGCGCACGGCAACCATGGGCGCTTACTAATGATATTATTCCTAACTATTGTGTATTGGATGAGAACGCGGCTGCATGGGAGTCCAGACTCACACGTAACTACCTTTGCTCCACACCACTGACACGCATGATAAATTTATACCAGATTACAAGAACATAGGTTAAATTGAGTGATGTACAGTGGACAGTGTTGTATATACATAACGAAGACAAGAGGACGAGTCTAATAACTGGCGCTGACGCTCCGCGCCCGGACATAACTAGCAGATCTGTCTAGTGTTGGTGGTGGGGGCGGCGACATCCTACCATTTGGCCGCCCGTCGCCGTTCACCGTCGGCGCCACACCGTTCAGAAGCGGCGACGCAGGAGGCTTCGTCGGGCTGCCATTGAAGAGCCCCTTCAGCGGACTCGCGGCGGGCGAGATGCCGCCGCGCGGGAGCGTGCCCCAATTGAAGCCCTTCATCGGGGTCAAGGGCAGACTCGCTGCCGCCTCTGCTGCCCACCGACCCTTCTCGATGGCCGCCTGCCACGCGCTCTTGAACGGGCCGCCCTCCTGCTTAACGTTCGCCTCGATGATCATCTTCTCCATCTCCTCGGAGAGGCTGTCCATGATGTCCGTCGACGGCTGGGTGAGCGGGCGAAGGTGCCCGGGGGACACGTGCTCCTGCGCTGGGTGGATGGAGTGCAACTCGGTGTGGAGGAGCTGGGACGCTGCGGGGGCGTTAGTACGGCAGGCTAAGTACACGAGGGACGAGTGTACCTTCGCGATCGGCGGCACCGATAAGCGCAACTAGTCTCTGGGTCATGGATTCTGTGACCTTGGATACGTCCGGGAAGAACTGCGGCGCAACACGGCTCAATGCGATGCTTAAAAACAGGAACAACTGGTGTAGGAATAGGATATGCTGGTAGGCTACGCGGCGAGGGAAAATAACGTGGAGGATGGTACGATGCGTTGGGCCGTCGGCGGGGTGTGTGAAAGGAGAGAGAAGCATGGACGAGGAAGACGTTGAGGGCGATGGAGAGAGGAGGAGAGCGATCTCCGAGGCGAATAATGTCACATAGAGAATATATCGCCACTGAGATTGGACAAGTCAGATTCGTCAAAGACAAGGGGAGCAGTGGACTAACGAAGGCGACTGGGCTAGTCTCGCCGATGGCGGTCCAAAACACGAGAAAAGCACCCGCGACGAGGTGGTAACCAGCAGATTGTGTGAGGCCGTGTCGGAGGTATTCTCCAGGGGTCGAGCAATGCGCCCATCCCAACACGTCAGGACCAAACCTGAACTGTGTTAGAAAGAATAAAGCGCATATATGCATGCACTCACCTATCATAAGCAAACCTAACAGTCGGGTTCTTCAGCGCCTCAAAGGCATCCCTGACGAGGATGAAGAGGCCCTCTCCTTGTGGCCCCACCCGATCCGGATGGTTTTTTTTGGCAAATTGTCGAAACGCAAGCTTGAGCGCATTCTCGTTGACGGTGGGTGCAACGCCGAGAATTTCGTAGAAGTTAGGCGCCATAGAGTTGGACCCTTCTATCAAGGTGTAGATAAGGTAGCCGAGGACGACAACTGCGAACGTGTAGCGATAATTGCGCTGGTACTCTATTGTCCCGGCTAGTGGAGGTTTAATGCCAAGGAACGAGGAGCAGACGTAGTGGACAATGTTGAGTGCTTGTTGAGTCGCGTAACGAGGGATAAACGTCCATCCAATTACACCGAGAAGTGGAATCGCCATTCCTATGTCACTTTGCTGGAGATATTGTTAGCGTCCCGTAAATGAGAACCGCCAGGTCAAGACCGTGATCCAGGACAGTCGGGAGACTATTGAAAGAGTTTTCTTACTTTGTTTCAGGCGTGAAGCTACGCAGATAAACGCCACGTCGGGGTTCCGAGGACGAAGAAAGACACGTAGCCCGAAAGAGTGGGTATGCTCAAGTGGCACCAAGTAAAGACCGCAGTATCGATAGAGATGTATGACAGCAGGCAGCAAGAGGCCAGCCGTCAACCTGGTGGACGGCAAAGAGCCAAAGCGATTACTGAAGTTCGGTTCAAAAACGCACGCCGTCACGTGCACCGTGACATTAGGAAATCGCTTGGACCAAAGCATTTAAACTCGACCGTGTTTCACCTCGAGTTTTCATTGGAAAATATCTCTTCTTTTCAAAACTCTAGCATATGTAAGTACATAAGTAGAGTACAACCAGAGTACAACTGCTTGCTTATCACATCATCTCGAGGGTATAGCCAAATAGTTGCAACCCCTTCTAAGTCATCCAAATACTGTAAAGGTCACCTGACTGTCCATTTTTGGGCAAATTCGTCGAATAAATGTCGTAAATAATCAGTGGGTCACTGCGGCTCAATCCGTTCCATGAAATCAAATACAAGCGTGTTCTAAAGGGCCCTGAGTACTCAGATCTTCCACAGAATCTCTGTCACAAGTGTAGTTCAAAGTTTGATCAGGTGTCACTACAAACTTGGGTAAACGACATTGTATCTGGAACTCCCTGCGCAGCTGGGACCCAAATATAATATACTTCGGTTGTATACATCTTTAGCGCTCAACCTTTGATTTCATGGAAGGGATTGAGTCGCAGTGACCCACTGATTATTTGCGACATTTATTCGATGAATTTGCCCCAAAATGGGCAGTCATGTGACCTTTACACTAGCCCTACCTTAAGTAAGACGGTCCAGGATTGGTATCGCGTCGACTTGGAGCTGCCTTTCTGTGACCCAAATTCTGCTTGGTACCCTCTGATACCGCTAGTTCTTTGTGGGAGAATACAGAGCGTGACCCGTAAGCAGATCATCACCGCTGGCAACCTCTGCAGGTCGAACCTTGTTACAGATGCTACTCGATGCCCTTCCACCCGATATCTTGCTGCAGGTAGTGGCATCTCTCAGTCTTCGTGATGCTCTATCATTGTCATTGGTGTGCTCATGCGCTTTTGGTTTTTATTTCCTTCCTCTGACTACCTCAAGGCCAACAAATCACTCCAAGCGCTCTCGCAAGAGCATGGCTTCTGGCTAGACCCCCTGCGCGCTACGTGGCCGTCGCAGCCCCTACCCTGCCCCTCTGCTGAGGATCTCACCGTCCGCACCGCTGACAGTCTCAAGCAACTTGCCTTACACACCCTCCGCCTCACACGTAATTGGCGTGAAGCGTTTCCGCGCGTCGTTGGTCCAACCTGGATTCACAAATGTGGTCAGCACAATGACATCCTATACTGTGTACCAGGAACGGACTTGATTGTGATGTATTCCCTGCGTGAGGGCACGGCAATATGCTGTGATGTGATCACTGGTTTTGCAAGCTATCCAGTGTACATTGGCCGAATCGTTGATACCTCCTCCCCAATAGAGGAGCAAGGAAGCTTTACCGTAGCATTGCTTGTTGGCCTCCGGGACAACGCGTGGGTCGCTTGTCTTTTTATGGTTGTGCAGCTGAAACAATGTTATTGTGCAGACGATTAATTATATTGAAGACAGAATACCACCCCATCTCGTTGACTATTGTTCTCGAGCTTCAGTTGGATACAATATACAACTACTCTTCGGTGTTCATGAACTCGACTGTCGTCGGAGTTGCACGGACTTCTGTGCATGACTTTGGCGTCTCGATCCAAAGCTTCAATATCCTCAACCCAACTCTTTCGACTGTGGCTGACACTGATTATGTGAGTTCGTGCCCCTCACATTACATACTTTTGTTACCTTACCTTGTAGCCGGAATCGGATGTCTACGGATCCACCGTCCTTGGGGAGACGATATACTTTGTAATGCCTGCATTCAGTGATGCATTTGTGTATGCCTTTCCGCAGCGCATTTTGCCATGTTCCTCGGAGACTCAGGCCGAGAAGGATTATACTGTCCGCAGAAGCCATATCGCTCGGCTCCCTCCCTTGGCTCTCGATCCCGAAGTGACGAACAGGGTGTCCCGCCTGCCGTACTGCGTCCTCTCGTCTGAGCCGTACCGCGGACGCAGCACTATATCCGTCGCCCGTACTCGCATCGGCAACATAAACGATTCGCGCCCATATTCTGTGGAGATCACATTTTGGCCACGGCCATCGCCCGGTTCTCGTTCGTCCTTCGCCTCAGACACCGAGTACGAGGAGGCGGAGAGCAAGAAGCTGCTCCCGGCATGCACCATCGCCATCCCTGGCTCCATACGCTCTCGGCCGGGCGTTTGGGAGCTGATCGTCATGGCCAACTCGGGGCTCGCTGTGATAATGGTCGTCGACCCGCCCTATGAGCTTCCCCCTATCATTATCGAGGATGATACGGAAGGCACAGAGCCGACGGAAGAAGCGCCGCCACCGCCACCCCCGCAGTTGATGCTTGTGCGATTCGACCCTCTACTCGGTTCCGCAACGCTGCACGAGCTGGTGCTTGAGGGCGCCACGGGCGAAGACACGATAGACGTGAAGAACATCTGCGGGGTGGCAATAGACGATCACCGCGGGGTCGCGATCGTGGTGACGGACGACCAGGTGCTCCATTACATTCCATATGCATAAGGTCACTTTGTAATGCGGTAGAAATTCGACCTGTACTGATTTTTCTGTAGATGGGGAATCTCGGACACAGTACTTGTTGCTGAAAGTTTGGTGCTCGATCAGAATGGAAAACACAGGACCAGATAAGCTTTACGTGCGAACATGATGGCTCCTTCAATGAAATTGACGCATCTCCCTAATAATCGAATAGTCCTGGGTTTCCGCATCACGAAATCCTCGACTCATTCTGAGGCCCTGCCCACGGCTTCAGCAACCGAATGCATGTAGCTATGGCGAGCGTTGGGATTTCTGGCGCGCACTCCCCATCAAATACGACCCTTACAACTGTAAATCTCAATCGTGATGTGAGATGATGTTTTCTGGTTTGAGGTTAACTCAGAAATGTGTACAAAAAAAGTTTATTTCACTATACATCCTTCCACCGCTACGCATCCCTCCCCTTGTTCCTCTGGTCCAATCTACTTCTCTGCCGCTACAAGCGTGGCATTTGGAATGAAGCGCGGATTTCTCAAGAATGCAACCACCGTCAATACCGCCTCGGGCCAGCCATCGACGCAGCTCATAGCCCAAAGCGCGGTCCAAGACTTGCCTCCTAATGGTGGTCATCTAACCACTGTCGCCCACGCATTGGGCGGGTCGTCCACGCATGATCATCGACCGTCCAGCTCACAACCATACCCGGCAACCCAATCCACGTCCGACATCAGATATCAGCTTTCTGACACTTGCCGCGTCCACTCTGAAAACCCGCGCATCATCCGTGCGGACTGGCGCCAACCCTTTGCCCATTTTCTCTTCCTGCCGCCAAAAAACGCAGACGTCGTGTTCGTGGACTCCTTGCCAAACATAGAAAGTATAGCAGCGTGGCCCATCTGGGACCTCCCCGCGCCCTCGCCTCCTGCGGGCCCGCCCTTTGTCATCCGGGACGCCGACGAGAAGGGGCTTGGGATGTTCGCACGCAGCGCGATCGCGATGGGGGACCTCATCATGTGCGAGCGGCCAGTGTACGTCACGCCGGCCACGGTGCCCGTCAGTCCTGACCAGAAGACTGCGTTCTACAGCGCGACGCTGTCCGGCCTCGCGCCCGCCGTGCAGGGAACAATCGCGGGCCTGCACAACGCGCAGCCCGTCACGCGCGACGTGTGCCACCTCCGCGGCGTGCTCCTGACGAACGCGCTCACCGCGAAGATACCCCACACCGCGACCGCGTACCCCGCGCTCTTCCCGCGCCTGAGCCGCGCGAACCACGACTGCGCGCCGAACGCGCACTACTTTTTCTGTCGCGAGAGCTTCACGGGGCGCTTCCATGCGCTGCGGCGCATCGGCGCGGGCGAGGAGATCACGGTCGCGTACACGGATCTCGCGGCGCCGCGGGCGCAGCGGCAGGCGGATCTCCTAGCGAAGTACAGGTTCGTGTGCTCGTGCGCGGCGTGCGGCCTCCCTGCGGAGCGCACCGCGGAGAGCGACGCCAGGCGACGGGCCATGGCGGTGCATCTTGCGAGTACGGAGAAGCGTGCGTTCCTGGAGACCGTGTCCCTTGCGCGGGTGGCGGAGTTGATCCGATGGGCAGAGGAGGAGCGCCTGGTCGAGGTCGCGTCGTTGCTTGCGACGTCGGGCTTGCGTTTGGGCCCTGGGAAGGACGGGGCGGGATTTGAGGTGCTGAAGATGACGCTGCGGGCGATGAATTACTGCCGCGCGCTGGAGGGCAACGATTCGGTGACGTTTGCCGGGATGGCGGCGCGAATCGGCATGACTGCCCAGGAGCTGGTCTCAGCGTTTGAGCATCCAAAGGCGATAGAGAACATCGGTTATAGTGTTCTTGAGAGGCTGTTGGCGGAGCGCAACAATTCGTAGAGTTACGCGCGTGCTGGGGATTCTAATGAGCTCGGTGCTCGGCTCAGACAAAAAAGACTGTAGCAGAGAGATTATAGAGTTACATTTGTCGATAAATAGAGTTTCGCCTCGAAAATTAAACGATCTGCGAGTCCTCCTGCTTCAACTCCCGATCCTGATTGCTGTTCGACGAGTCCAACCCCGACGCCGGCGGTGCGGCAATGTGGAAGCTAGTGCCGCCGATATTCGTGCTGCCGATATTCGTCGAGACGTGCTCGTTGCGGCTCTTGAAGTGGATCGGCGCGGTCTTGGACGTGAGCGTGTCCTTCTGCCACGCGCTGCCCTCGGCGAGGCGGTAGATGATCAGCTGGTTCGCGATTTGCTATGGGGTGAGTGCAGGTGGTCAGTTTCGTCTGGCGGCGGGCAAGCAGCACTAGCGTACCTGGGACGCGGACGCGACGCCGAGCCACACCTGGTTCGTCGGGTTGTTCGCGGCGTACGTTATGAGGAACAGCGTCGCGAACACGCTGTAGAGCGCGGCGGACTCGACGATCACGGTCGCAAGCGAGATGTAGTGGTTCGCGAGCTCCGCGGGGAGGCTCTGCAGGAGCGTGCGGCGGTACACGATGAGGCGCCCGATGATGAGCAGCGTGAGGATGATGTTCACGCTGAGCGAGATGGCGTAGTACGATGTGCCGTAGGCTTGCGGCAGCTTGCTGTAGAAGGAGAGCGTGGGCTGGGTGGATTCGAGCGTCCAGAGGGTGCCCATGACTGGGACGCGGTGAGGTTAGTAAATCGGGAAATGAGAGAGGGATAGAGCTCACCGAATGAGCCCAAGAGAAGGATGGTAGGGAAGAGCGTAACAAGGTAAGCGAGAGTGGTTTGGCCGGCAGCAGCCCAGATGACCCAACAACGCCATAGCTAATAGAGAATTGGTGATATGGTTTTTTGCAGATTCAGAATTCACCAACCACAAGAAGATCCGAAAAAAATGTGAGGAGGAAAAGGGTTGCTAAGAATATGACATCGACAGCAGAGTTCTGGGTGGCCAAGAAATATTGCCATGGTCCCCCTGCTCCCAGAAGTTAGACTATTTTGGATATAAGCCGCGGCGTTTACTCGCCTGGATAATTGCGGTTATCAATGTAGATCATCTGGACCGTGCGGGCTTGGACCGCAACGAACAGTGCTTCAATGAGCAGCATGCAGGTCATGTATATCAGGAGGAGCATCGGTTGTCGCCCGTGTTTCCTGCGCTTCCACAGAAAGAGCGCGCAGGTCGTGTATAGCACCAACTGGATTCCAAATCCCGTACCAACTACGACGTCGCCTGCCATCTGCAATGCACGTCAGCTGCAGAAATTAAGCAAGTCAGACAAGTGGCGACTGACGAAGTTTCGTTCGAGACCGATGTCGTACGCGCTTTCGTCGGGGCCATAGTACGGTGACATATTCTGTCCTGGACGCTAAATAGGCGTAGGCGGCGACGTCCTGCCAGTGTCAATCGGGGGGTTTGGACATCCAATTTCCACCAGCCGGGGTTATAAGTGCGCCAAGGCTAAACTAGGCGATGCATTGATCTAACAAAAAACAGGAACCGAACAAGGAACTTTTTCTCTTTGACACAAATCTGACATTGGCAAGTTGACATGGAGCGCTGATCGATCGCGCTGCGTGGTTCTGGCTGTGCTGGCCAAGACTCCAAAGTGCTACCGAATACCGCCGTGACTGTGGGCGCAGGATTGCACCCAGCGCATTATTGAACACTACAACCAGGCCCCCGGAAACTACCATGTAACATTGTCCGGGGTAGAGTAAAACTAGGGCCCAAAATGACCCTTAAGCTAGTCCGAGATATAGAGTAAAACAACAACTGAGTTTTGGAGAACCTAGTCCAGCGTAGAGTAAATCGCGTGGAGCGCGGGATTTTTTTTTGGACTGAGCGTTCATAGGCGGCCCACGCCACAGAACGCAACACTTTCAGTCCAAAAATTCTAAACCTGGACTCCAGGTTTAGAGTTTTGCACGGTGGCCATGAGATCCTAAACACGGACTCCAGGTTTAGGTTTTTGCACAGTGGCTGATGTTTCCAGATGCAAGTCCAGATGGAGTCCACTGGGTGAAGTACTATACCTACCTACCTATGAATGATTCGAGATCGGCTGTCCTTCCTTATTGTGTGCTACCGCCCAGTTCTACTTTTGTCGTGTCTGTGCAGATCGATCGGATGGCTCGCAGCCTAGTCCGGTAAAACAATGACTGAGCTGGGGAACCTAGTCCAGCATAGAGTAAATCGCGCCGAGCGTGGAATTTTTTAGGGGTGTTCAGGCGGCCTGGGCAACAGAACACGGCACTGCATGCAAGTTTTTTCAAGATTTGTAGGTGTTAGAACTGCATGGATGCAACGAAACTTGACCACTGGCAGAACAGAGCACTCCAGTAGAATCGAGCCAAAATTTGAGCTGGGGAGATTTTTTGCGATTTTACCTTCAAGAACCTGTCCGAAATGCTTAGAGTAAATGAGTGTAAATCAGCATCTGAAAGGCCATTTTCGTAGAGTAAAACAATGGAAATTTTGGGTGCAAGGCAGACAATGTTACATGGTAGTGACCGGGGGCCTCTACAACCTCGACAAAGATCTTGATTCGAAGAGATATATATACATGTAATGCATTGCCGACGACCAATCTGAATTCCTCAGAGGAACGCTCAAGGGGCGACCACTAATCAAACCATCAAAATCTGCCCGGGTCGTGGGAATGTGGTGGTGCTCGCTGAACGAGGGCCATGCATCGGTCATGACCAAGGTAATAGAAAATAGTGTAGAAATTTCTTGGACCGATTCAGAGGGCTATTGGGACCTTCTATCATTTTTTTGGCAGTTTTTATATACCCAGAACAGAGAAAGAGAATAAGTAAAACTCTCCTCGAGCACTGCCACTTTCTCACGACTGGCAGATTTTGATGGTTTGATTAGTGTTCCTTCGGAGCTTGATATACTGAGCGATCGACAGTTGAGAGTCCTGTGGACTGATGCATCAGGCACTGTGAAGCCAACTGGAAATCTTTGCCTGCCAGTGCATTGATATCATGAGGGAAACCGCATACGCGTACTAGCTGCAGCAGGAGAATCACAACATTGCACAGGGTGCTGGGAACTTGCGAACCTTGACAAGACCGAACCCTTGGGACGACAAAAATGGGCGTAACGAATCCAGGGAAAAAATGATCAAGCTTTCCCACCTCTTATTTTAAGCATCGGTGGTCCTAGTTCACGACGAGGAGCGCAGCTTTCCCGACGTCGACGTGGCGTCCCGCTTGCTGCGCTGCGCACTGTGCTCAGACTCGGTACCAACTCAATACCACCCTCTGTGTTACATGTATACGAAGATACACATCATTCCCTGTGATAGGTTCTGGACTCGATGACTACTGGTTCCTAGTCCACTTTTCCACAAAGTGCTGCAACCGTCGTTTCGTGCGATCGCTCTCGAGCGTCTGTACCTCCTGATGCCAGCCGTCAGTGAGATATACATCTATTCCATGAATAGAAACAGTCTACACACCTCTTGCAGCCCGGCGATGACTTCCCCCAACTCCTCCGCCCTGGCTCGCGCGTTGGCCTGCACCTCCCGGACGGTGCCCGGAAACGCGAACGGCGGGGACGTATTCATTGGCGAATTGGTGTACGCTGCGCCGAGGAGCGGCGCGTGCGCTGCCTCCCTGTGATTAGACGCACGCTTAAACTTGGCACCTCCGCAGACCACGAGCGGATCACGTACGCGTTGCGCAACGCCGGCAAGAGGTCGGCAGTCCACGCGTCTTCCTGCCGTCTGGCGGTGTCCGCCCACGCGTATACCGCGCGCAACTCAGCCAGGATGTCCTCCCTGTCAGAAGCACCAGGGGCGGCGCGTCTGGCGGGCGGAAGTCTGCTGAAGCGTAAGCGAATCAAAGCCACCAATCCACGGAGACAGACTCGATGTACCTTTCGTCCGCTTGAGGAGCTCGACCAGCCCCGTCTGCAATTCCTCGTCTTTTGCATCCGCTGCCGGCCGCGGAGGGGCCGCGTTCTCGTGCACATACCGCGCGGTGCGCACATCCGCGACGATGTCCGCCATCTCCTCCCGGAGCGCGCCGAGCAGCGCCTCCGCCGTGTGCACGTGCACACTGGTCGTCGCAAGCTCACCGTGCAGCGCTGTGAGGGGCGGAAGCAGGCTCCCCTCGAACGCTGCGATGGCCTCGTCCAACGCCGACCCCGCGCATCGAGGAGCGCGGCCTGGTCGCACGCCCACGCGCACTCCAGCTCGGCCTTGACGTCGACAGCTACCGCTTCGCGCGCGGGCTGTTGCGGCTCGTCCGTCGCGGAGGCGAGAAAATCGGCCAGCGCGGCGGGGTCGCACAGGCGCGCGACCTCCGCCTCGAACGCCACGTCCGCCGCCCGCGGGGCCAGGCTCAGCGTCGCACTCAGCCGGCGGCACTCTGCCTGCACGTCCGCCGGGGTCGGGAGGCGGGCCGCGGCCGCGTCGATGGCGCGCATCTGCGTGTGGAAGCGGTCGGTGATCGCGGTGCGGAGGGATGCTGCGGCTGCGAGGGACATCGCGTGCGGGGATGCGTCTGGAAAACGACGAGGAGTCGGTCTGTGAGTGTGGACTGGGCGGGCAGCAGTTCGGAGTATGCATACCTGGTGCGGAGTCGTTGAGGGCGTCGAGCAGTCTCATGCTGCTGTTTACCGACGACGATACGGCCGCGTCGGCCTGTATGCGTTCAGCTACGGATGTGGGCAATTTCATGCTTTGGCGGTGCTCTCCCTGACCTTGATAGACAGCTCCGAAAGCTTTTCCTGTGTCGCGAGAACACCGCTGTCGGTTCTCTCGATCTCGGCCGCGATAGACTTGATTGCTTGTGCGAGGCTTTGGGCGGCCAATCTGCGGGAATTCGAATGATATCCAAGTCAACTTGCTAAAGAAACCGTATGAATAGCGAGCCACGTACTTGCTCTGACTGAGCCGCGCCTTGAGGACCTCCGTCTCAGCTTCCAAGAGGGCTGCTTCGGTGCCCATACACTGTTCTTCTGCCCTTTATACTCTGTTATAAGTACGTAGAGTCGAATCGTAGATGAATTGCCTCCCACCTGAGCCTCCATGGCGGTATGTACTCGGGTGGAACTTGCGGCCCGAATTCCGTCGGGGCGCTGGCATCGCTGTTTGTACCAGCATGCTTCCCGGTGGCACGCCGCAGCCTCCAGACAGTGTACAATCAGCGCTCCACTGGTAGCGCACCCCGTAAGCGAAGGGACGCACATCTGCAGCTCCTCACCCTCCAAAGCCACGCCCGTCAGCGCCGCTCTAACTTTGTACGACGCGTCGGACCCGTCGTCGTCCACCTCACCAGTGGATACCTGCGCCGCCAGCCACTCGAGGAGCCGCTGGCCGGCCGGGATATCCGCCGCCCACTCGATGTCTTCTGCGTTTATTTTCGGGCCCCCGAGGAGGGACACGATCGTTGTGACGGTTTCGGCGACATTCATGATGGGAGCAGGGAGTTTGTCGCGTTTGCACGTGTTTGGATCGCACGAAGCGCGATGTTTGGCGACACGCGATTTGGCAAAGAGGTTTTCAAGGCTTTAGCATCCTCCACTGTCTAAGTAGTAGCGCGTCTACTACTTGCAATACAAACATGAGTTTCGCGTTTTGGCGGGATCTTCGCGTGTCTTCAATATTCTAAGAAAGCCGCGTTTTTTTGGCTCGAAATTGAACCTATGCGGAGCGGAGAGCTCTGCACTGGCAACCGAATTCATCTACTTATCCCGAGACCCATCTGCGTTCAAATCGAGGATGGAGTAATGGCAGTACAAAACGGCGTTACAGGTTCGCTCATCGATGCTTGTGAATAGGAGCCATACGTCTTTAAGCTCTTTGTGCATTGATCTGCATGGTGGCGCAAGATGAGAGGTGGAATCCGATGGCAGGCTAAGACTCGGACGTTGAAACTTGGGCCGGTATCGAGAGCCGCTCCAATTTGGAGGGAAGGTTGAGTTATGGGCATCTTTATGATAAGCAGGGGAAGATCTCGGAGACCAGCGAAGGGGATGGAGATTATACCTTCAGACAAGCGTCAGACTGCCTTCGGAGAATTCTCAGGTTCCCGATTGTTCTGTCCTAACTGCCGGTCGTATGTAGTGCAAGTGCCGCAGAGGCTGAAGCGCTTTGCCGAGAAGCCCGGGCTGCGTTACGAGCCTGCCTAGTTATTAGCAGCTACCAAGGAATGGAGATATCCTGGTCTACAGACTCAGTTTGTTTCTTCTTATCTATAACTATGCATGAGGTTAGAGGCCACCGCAGAGCAGGAAAACAGGGTGCACGCACGCGTCCTCTGCCTCGCCCGCCAGCCCCACTGCCTAAACGTACGAGCATTCGCTATCCAACCTGCAAACTCCCGCGCCCTAGGTGGGTCCTGCCCCGCACACAGATCCACGACCTTCTGCGCCCACATAGCAAACTCGCGCTCGTCGCCGAGCATCGCGTAGCTCAGCGCGATCTCCTCGATGAATGGCACCTGCAATCCGTACAGCCCCTCCTGCTCGATGAGCGCCAGCGCGTGCAGGTTCGACACAATGATCGCGTCGTCCGCGCGGCACATATCCGTCGACCACGGCAGAAAGCGCGGCCGCAGGTGCCACCAGTCGCGCAGTTCCGCGCGCGCGGCGTCGCTCCGCGCCACCGCCGCGTCATCAGGCAGGTCGCAGTGCGCGCACATGCACGCGAAGCCGTAGCGCGCGAGCTGTGCGCGGCGCTCCGCGCGTGGGGCGAGCACGTCGATATACTGGTTGAACACCTCCTCGCCCGTGCGCATGGCGCGCTGCGCGAACATCGAGACGGAGAAGGACTGCAGGTCCCACTTGAGCGCGATGTTGAGGCCACAGCTGGGGCGGCTGGTCAATGGCTCGGCACGCGGGCAGACAGAGGGAGACCGGACCTGTGGTTCGCGCGGCTGATGTCGGGGAACACGCCGCCGTACTCTTTGGCCTCGGGGGGCGTGTCCGACGGGGTGGGCAGCGATACCTGGAATGCGTTCGTCAGGGCGATGCCTTCGACGGCGGGGTATTCGGGTATGGGCTTGCAGTTTGCCAGGGCGAGAAGCCTGTCGCGGGAGAACTGAGATAGGCGAGGGAGCATGGCGTCGTAGGCCTCGGTCTGGCGGAGAAACGGTGCACTGGCAGGGACAACGACGGCAGGTTGGTCGACGAGGATAAGGCCGCCGGCGGGGAAGTCCCGTGCGACAAACATCCCTGCTCCTTTGAACCCTGCGTCTCCGATAATAAAATTTGGTGGGGCAGGATCTGGCGGAGGAGCTTCCAAGGTTTTAGGGAGCAGAGGGACAAGCTGAGCATCAAGAAGCATAGCGCAAGTACTTTCAGACCCTCCGTGCTCCATCATAGATGCATTGTGTAGCACAAACGTCCGGCTGCCGCTGGCCCAAGATGACATCTTCTCTCCCATGGAAGTCAGATTTTAAGTAGAACGAAACTGGAGGATAAGATCGATGCGATGCAGAATTGAGCTCTCCAGAGGATAGGAACGCGTCCACTCAGAATAAGCCGGTGTTATCTATGCGGAGAGGCCTCAGCACTGCGAGGGACAAAAGGTTCGAGTTTGAAACTTGCAACTTGAGTTGTAGGTTAGGAGGAAGGAAGAAACTGATCACGTTTCCTCCTTCAAATTTCTCTTCTTCAGCCTGACCACCATGTTCTCCCCATTCGATCTCCCCCCGGGAATCCTCTTACTCGTCACAGACCAGCTCTCTTCGCCAGCCGATTTCGTTCTGCATCGCAGTCTCATCGACCACCTCAAAGGCGCCAAGTCTCAGAACCCCAAAAAGGCTGTCGTGCTCTCTGTCTCCGAGGACCTGGCCCGCTGGAAAGCCATCGCCGCAAAATCCGTATGTGGTTGCTTCCGGGCTGCAAAAATTGTCTTCCCCTCGCCTCAATCGGATTCGTCCATCTAGAATCTGCACCTCGGCCAGTTGACCTCCGACGCGTTTCTGTTCGTGGACGTGCTGCAGCGCGTGCATCCACCCGATGATGCCCCTGCCAGCAACGAGCCTGTTCTGCGGCCGATCTTGGACGATGTGGTGGCAGCGCTGGGGTCAGAGTCGGGTGACGCGGACACATTAATAATCCTTGACGACCTCGCTGCGCTGGAATGGCTCGGGTTCTCCGTCCTCGACATCACCCGGTTCTGTCGCGCGCTATACGCGGCATGCCGCAAGGTCCGTTCGGGTCTGAAATTTCCCTTTATTCGCCTCATCTGTCTTGAAAGGCGAACGTGACGCTCCTCATCCGTCAGCACATCCTCACCCCCAGCACCGCTGACCCGATACTAGACGAGCTATTTCGGCAGGTGCTCCAGATGTGCTCATACCACATGGAGGTGCTACCGCTGTCTAGTGGGCGCAGCGGGGCTGTCAGCGGGCAGGTGAGTTTTTCTTGCTAGCACCTGCTCAGTCATTCGATGCTGACTGGTGCGTAGGTGGCTTTGCATGCGGGGCCTGGGATGCCGCGCGGTGGAGTCAGGCTTCTGCCACGGAGCTCGGCGGTGCAGTACAAGCTCACGGACGGTGGTGCCGTGTTTTTTGAACGAGGAACGGGGGCAGGTGTCCTTTGAGCGACCCTAATATGCGTTACTCTAAGGTGTCTCCCGCGGATGATTCAAGGGCGTAGATTTCAAAAGGCACAAACCAAAAACCTATGTGCGCTGTACATTTACAAGATCCAACTATCGGAAGGCGCCTACAAGCGAATTGGATCTCTTCGGATGAAATTCCGGTACTACCACCTTTGGAGCTTCTGGAGTTCGTATGAAAGTGTATGGATCGCATGCCTTCTTTCAGAATTTCACCCTGCCAGTGGACCGACGACCTTGAGCGATTGTCGTTTCATGTCAGATCACATCGGTATTGTGCAACACTCAACATGCGGAAAGCCGATGATACTATCTTGTAGGCGGATGCGATTCGTTAAGGGCTCGATGGAGGGAATTCAATTTCTTGGCTGCTGGTTGCCTTTCGTTGTGGAAATGCCGAGAAAAGCCATTAGCGCGAGACCGTTGGGTTCACTGGAATTATTCCGTTTTATTTGCGCAGCTGAGACCCATCCGCTTGAGCTCCTGGCATTCAAATAATCGCCTATGTTCACTGGCTCGTAAGGAAGTCAACATTTTTTCAAGCTCCGCCAGTTTCAACTTATTTGATGGCCGAGTGCGGCCAATTGTTTTCAACTTTCTCATTGCCGTTGCGGCCGTTTTACAAGTAGCGCTGTATCAATATGTGGGTCCACCGACCCAGCCGTCACAATCATCGGAATACTACGAAGCATTCTCCCTTCCTCCATGGTGTCACCTCTGTACAGTGTCGTCTTCGGGGTCTTGTCGGTTGCGACGGGCTCCTACTATGCTGGACTCTGGACCTTGCCCTTTGTTCTCGTCTTTAAAGATGAGAGCGAAAGATTTAGTTGCCGACCGTTCTTGCCTAACCTATTCGTTGAACATCCTCCTCTCATGGATGACCCAGGCATCCTGTCCGCGTCCAATCAGCTCGGTCGATTTCTTTCGGATCGCTTCTCTGTGGGCAATATTGACAGCCTCTCAGTGGCCGTCGTTTCGGCCGACGGTCTGCTCTTCGAGGGAAATTACGGGGTTACGCGAGGGAACGAGTCTCAGTCCTCACCCCCCACAACCAGCGATTCGATGTACCGTATTGCATCCGTTGCCAAACTTTTTGAAGTCCTCGAAGGTCAGATACTGGCTGAGAAAAGCATATTGTCCTGGCGAGTCCCCTTTCTTCCGGGCAGCCTAGATTTTATCTTACAGCTACACAGGGATGATCCGGTTGAAAAATACATTCCGGAGCTCAAGTACCATCCAGGCTCTCTTACCTTTCCGCAAGCAAGAACGGCCACTAAAAAACAGCCGATCACCCTCGCCCAGCTTGCGAGCCATATGTCGGGGTTAGGCCGCGACTGGCCGCCAGGGAATGTGATGAACTGGCCCAAAGATCTCCAGGGAGCCGGCCCCCCGCCTACAAATGGTCTGCCTTTTCCACAAAACGCAGCACTGCTTCGCTCCATCATGGACAACCCTCTTATATCCCCCCAGTTCACTTGGCCGATTTATTCCAATACCGGTGTCGGCCTCTTGGGCCTAGCTCTCCTGGAAGCCGATCGACTGGCGCGGAATGCCAAAGAGGCCATTTCATATGCTGATCTCCTAAAGGGACATGTTCCGACCTCTCAATATGAACGGGTCTCACTTTCTCGTTTCGGAGGCAAACAAAGACCTCATCGTCGTGCCTTCGCTCGCCCCGGAAGTTGCCGTGAGTGCACTTGAGACTGAAACTAAATCACATTGGAACATTTTCTCAGGACAAGACTTCCTCGACGCAATGAATCCTGCAGCAGGTCAATTCTCCTCACTGCGGGATTGCGTTACCGTGACGCAGACACTTCTCAACCCTAACCATCCCAAGAGCTTGATCACAAAGGCAACGATGGATCAGTGGCTGCGTCCAGTCCATTCTTTCGAAGAGGACGACTGGACCGAAGCCGGATTTATTTGGGAGATCATCAAGGCGCAGGACTCGAACAAACGATTTCGTAGAATCTACTGGAAACGTCAGCATTCCAATCATCTTTCTCCTGGACAAATTTAGACTAAAAATATATTTCGCGTATGCATGTTAATTAGTAGGCGCAATGGCTGGGTATCATGCAGCGCTCGCAATTCACCCAGGAACATCTTACGGGGTGATCGTGCTCCTCAGCGGGCATTTCCCCGATGCAGCTGCACTGGCGTATCGGGCATTCGAGATATTCCAACCGGCAATAGACCAGGCTCTCGCAGAAGTCTCTGTCACGCGGTATGCCGGCGAATGGATTAGCAAAGACGGAAACAGCACCGCATCTATAGCGGTTTCTCGAGGCACTCTATACATCGACCGCTTGACCGCGATAACGTCGACATCCTCGCCAAGTTCCGCCCATCTGGCCGAGTTGCTCTGAGGTCGATGCAACAAAACGAAGAATTTCGGTGAGTTTGTACTTTGATATAACCCTTCTCCTCCTGAGGCGTTGATGAGACTCGACATCGGAATCCCCTATTATAACGGCCAGAAGCATATGGGATGCTACAGTTATTGGGCCGGGCTGGATTTGTGGGGTATGCGCAACGGCGCGGCTCTTAATGCCATATATTTTACAGGAAACGAGTCGGAGAGGCGTCTTCATGTTCCTGCGGCTGATGTTGAGATGATCCGGGCTTAATATTTGGCCAAAGTGTTTAATCGTTTCTTTGTTTCCCTCAAGACAAAACTTGGGGTCCTGTTTCTAGGAGGTTGGGGTATATAGAAGTCCAGATAACAACATACATAAAATGGAATGAATGTTCATTGTAAAGGGTTCAAAATTGGATCTAGAGTCAATGCTGAGGGGCCCACAACTTACTTGCCGCATTTAGGTTAAGTAACCTCCGTCGGCCAAATTAGGCACATCCGGTTGATTCACTGATGACGTTGCCCCGCGAATCGGCGTCTATCAGTATTGGTCAACTCTCAAGAACAAGAGGAACGAAGTCGAAGACGTCGAGGAAGACGTCGAGGTTTCGAGTCTCACGGATGACAAGGGACTCGTACTTTCTTCGTTTCGCCGGCGATCCATGCCCGTTTTCCTGACTCTTTTCTTTGGTTGATAAAACATACATTGCATACAGTAAAATACATCCTGTGTAACTGTTCACCAGCGCTAGCACAGCCAGTGGGCAGATCTCAGATCTACAGGAAACAGACAATACAACGAGACTGCATGAACCACGCATGCAATATCGTAGAAGGAAAGAAGGTCAAAAAGAAAATCGTGAGTGTTCGATGCTTCGGCGTTAATTGAGGCGATTTCGGTGGGTGCTGCGCAGCGGGAGATTGTGCGCACGCTTCATTACGTCCCGACGTTCCTTGCACGCCCTCTTTAATGTTGTGGTAGATGCGGAAGAATTCGTAATCATGGTGACGGTCTTTCCAGAAGTGTCGCGCTTGGACGATGAGACGCCATCCCAGATAGCAGGTCCCGGAATAGCAACATTCGCGGGATTGAAGGAGTCGCTGTAAACCTACAAAGATCAAGTTGGAAAATGTTAGACTTGTTGTAATCCAAACACTGACATCGATGTTTGCGAAGGCACCACTGGGCTCGTACAAGCTGTGTGTGCGAAACGTGAGGAGGGAAATCGTTGTTCGGACGAACAAAACGTACGCATTAGCCTGAGTGCCTCTAGGAAGGGAGGTATCACCACCGCTGGTGACATCCAACTGGATGCACGCGATGTCTGGAGCAATTCCTCTATCAAAAACGCGCACCATAAAAGTATGAGACAACATACAAAGCTGGGGACCTGTAGTCGGATCGCTGGTTTTCGGATTATGGACAGCAGACAATTCGTGTCGAATCATGTATTGACCGCTCTTGAGCGAGGAAGGAATTTTTATACCTGAAGTTGACGAAGGCGAATAAGCTAAATGCCATGTTACCCGAATCGGTTGAAGTTTACTCCACTTTGAACCATTCTGTACTATTTCATTTGTCAACGCAAGGCACACTACAGACCCCGTAAAACATACCCAGCTTGGCCATGGCCCACAAACCGGCACTGCTCGTTGGGAAGTATTCTTCAGGCTTGTTCTTCATCGTCGTGCGCAGTCACTCGAAATTGTGTTGCTCATATCCAGTCCTGCGTGTGCGATCTTCGTCCAACCGGCGTTGGTGGCGTCAAATTTAGTGCAGTCCCCGTCGCATGACGTGATATAGTCCATAACAAATCCCATCCTATCAAATCGATGTCAGTTGAGTTATTACATGTACGATGGATGTGGCTTACGCGTGAACCCAAGGGTTGTAAGAAGTGAGTTGACCAGTTCCAGCTTTCCCTTTGAGCTCAGAGGTGGCGCCTTCCCAATACACGTCGATCTCATCACCAGCAGCGACGGAGATGGTCTTGGGAGCAGGGGATTTCGCGGAACTCTCACATGACATTTGGCTAAGATGGTTCAGATGCGCGTACGGTGCATAATAAAAACGGCGCACGAATTGTCCGTGAATCGTCATACAGCACGTATGAAGGACCGGAGGCTTTGTACATGACACGAGTTGCAGTCTTCGAGTTCTTCGCGTCGGCAGCGTAGTATTGCTATCTCAATTTGAGTCACGATAGAATGCCGATTCAACTTGCAAGATCTCACGTTAGGTCCCGAGTTCGAACTGCCTCCAGACGTGACCCGAGTTACTTGGCCATGGCCTGCGACGAGGGAGGTCGATGCCAGGATGACTGTAACCAAGGAGAAGGGTTGCATGAGGGAAAGGAAGGTCGGTTAGTGAACGAGTGGAGTCGTAAGCTCTTAAGTACGGTGCGCAGAGAAAGAGAAGATCAGGGAGAAAGGAAAGGACGATGTAATTTGGAGCAGTTGTACCACGATTACATACTGGTTGCCACACAAGACAAATTCCTCGGAGAGCCAAATCCCTTATACATCCGGACCAAATCCATCACATGGACCAGAAATATCTTGCCTGGCATTAGCGCGGCCGCCAAGAATCAATGGAGCTCTGGAAGCCCAAGATAATAAATCCGCGGCTAGAACGTTAGAGGCTCCATTCCATGCGAGACCACCGTCTAGTTGGGAATGCCGATGGCCGATGCGTAATTCTGGCGTTGGTCGGCAGGGAAAAATGCTTCTATCCGTGCAACTTGGGGAACCTTGAGTTAGAAATAAGTGGTCACCTACGGGTCCGTGCACACAGGAGAGCTTGCATTTAATTTTGCTGTTCTGGAGCTACCAATTCAGCCTCAAATTAGCCCATAGAGCACGGGAAATGGGGTGCTAGGGCTCGGAAGCTGTGCTGAATCCAGAAGCTACTGAACCAAATTAGGGCAAAGGAGTGAGTTTTTGTTTGTTGTCCAAGAGCGTTGATCAAACGATCGCTTGGCTCTGATGCCACCTCCAGAAGACGCTGAGGTGTGTTAATGAATCGCTCCTTCATGGATACCTAAAGCAACTCCCTTGCTTTCAAGTCAACATATGCTAAGGCAGTCAAAGCTGAGCTCTCTAAGGATTTCGATTCCGCGTTTCGCCTCTACATCAAGGCCGCCGAATCGTTCCTTCATCTTAGCCGTTCCGTTGACCATGAACGGGAGAAATCCAAATGGAAAGCGAACGCTGGAAAAGCACTTGAGAGGGCCGAGAAAATCAAAGCATTCGTTGAAAAATCGAAACCTACATCGCACGATCTACTGGTATCCGAGTCTAGACTGACGCCTGTTGGCATCAACTACTTTTCGCCGCGTAAGTCGCTAAAGGTGGGCTAGAATCCGGTGCTCATGACGTGTTATTGGCTTAGAGGAACAATACTACACCGTGAAAAAAGGAGGGATCATAAACAACCGCTCATTCCTTCTGTGGACGAATCACATCCTTCTAACGCCTCTCCTGATATACTTTACGAGTGGGTTTGCCTCATTTTTCGGCTTGTGAAATGCGGATGCTGACTCTGCCACAAAATAGAGATCTTGATGGAGAAGTGGCTCTTTCGCCTGAACAACAGAAGGCCTCTCCCGTATGGCATCGGCCAGAAGTTGACAGCCTGCATATCCACTCCGATGTCAACGAGGATGGTACACAAGCGCTTTGCGTCTTCGTCCACAGGATATACTTCAGCATATTATCACCGATTGTTCCGTCTGTGCCTCAATATCCGTGTGCCTCGAACACAGTCAAAGGTTTGGATCAAAAGTACGTGCCAATGAAATAACGCGTCAACACGGCTTAATTAATATTGTCGTGAAGTTTGGTCTATTTTCGATTCTTGAACTACCGGAATCTGGCGTCAGTCTTACATCCCCGATATTCAAGTCCCAGCAGGTCAGAGGTAGATACGACCTCAAGATCCTATTCAACGGCGCATGGAGACGGGTAAGTTCCGCCCTGACTGTGCACTTCTAACTGAGCGATTTCTGCATTCTCCTATAGCTTGGTGCGTGCATGTGCTCCTTCGCAGACGGCCTCGGAATTCATAACCTTTGATACACAAGTTATCGACGACAAGCTTCCATACCATCCGACTGCCGGAACTCTCATGTGCATGTCGAGTGCCCCTATCCAGGCACCGGATGGCCTTCGGCACGCCATATGGCCCAGTCTCTTGGAGAAAGGGGTAAGTATGAGCGTAACTTCCTGGACGCTATTTTTAGTCTGCGTGAACTAGTACATGAAATTGATGGGTGGATACGATTTCCCTGGATCGTGAGCGTTCATGATGACTGGTTAATTTACGTGCAATTGAATCCAAATCCAGAAATTCAAGTATCGATTTACAGTCAGGCTTCCCTTCCCTTTGTGTTGTCCGTACCTGATTAGCGATGCAGTGCACTGGTGGGGTGGATACCAGAGCACCTCGAAATAAAAAGGTACATACATCCTGTCGCCATATCTTGTTCATCCCCATTTAACCATTACCAGTCCGTCTTTCGAGCGTGAAGTAACATGGGCCCGAATCATCAGCAGTTTCTTTGCGGGTAAGCAGCAGCATATGTGCTTCTAGATAGCGGGCAATTTTATCCCTTCCAGGTCGGTGCATGTTGACCCTTGGGACTGGCGTCGATCCGGATATCAGTTGGCGAGGCATTCATCTCCTTCCATCCCACAGCTATGCCGTGATTGGTGATTTCCTCGTTTCCTCGGGTGTGGCTAGGAATTTACATGACACCAGATGTCAAAGAGGACGAGAACAGCAGGGGATTCACCGTGTTGGATTCGTGGATTCGACCTTCCGATCCACTTCCTGCTGCTACTTTTGAGACCTCTAGTGGGTTCTGCGAGTTCTCTCATCTCTGCGCAAGATGCGATTCCATGTATTCCGATAGGGACACTAGACATACCGTGGCCAGACGTTCTGGAGACTTTCGACAGTATATACCTTAGTTGGGACCCTCAAATCTGGCCGAAGGGCCTCATTTTCCATGGGTGGGTTCATTGGTATGACTTTTTCGTTGACTGACGTTTCTTCTTAGTGCATGGAAGCAAGCGGGCAAGGGGGATCGACGCATGTCCGCCGTCTTTTTCGTAGCACCCGGTTTTAATTGGCTTACTGGCAGGCTCAACTCGACACATGCGGCTGCAATTCAACAACACGAGTCACAATCCTGAGGACGAAGTGTGGGTTCTCCTGACCCGGCATGTCGTTGATACCCGACGCACCTCCGATTTCATTTCCCTGCGGGTACAGCTCGAGGATGACCTCATAGGAAGCTCTAATCCGGGCGACCAAAGAACGATTGCGATCAAGGTCATATGGCTATCCAGGGCATCCAATCGTATCCTGATCCTCATCTTTCCAGGGTACCTATACGAACAGCACGCATGTGCTTGTACGTGTCTCTATTTTTCCTGGAATCAACCTTGTAACGAAGCTGGTCATTCTTTTTGGTAGGCCAGGACTGGGCTCCCGTCCCAGACCTCGGGCACGCTTTCAGTGTTCGCGTCATACGACGGACAAGCCCCCGAAATCGGCTTCACCCTCTCCGTCTATGCCCCGGCTTCGGCGAAGATCGCATGGGACGAGAGCGTGCCCACTCCGCCCTTCTATTCGAAGGTATTCCCAGCACTTTCACCACCTTCAGCAGTCCCGGTGATGCCGCGACAGGTCGAGGGCACCCTGACGAGCAAAAATGCCGGTGGAAACAGCACACATCCGACGTTCATGGTCAATCCGCAATATCACTTACGTATCCACCCACCAAAGCAGGCCAGCCTATCGGCGAAAAAGGCTAATGTTTCGATGACCATGCAGATGGGCAGAGATGTGCCTGTCAACATATCCGTCGCCTGGTCCCAGGGTAATCGTATCTTCGAGTGTGTTATCATCTGCGCTGCTTGTATAACAGTGCTCAAGAGATTGTTGTAGGCTGTCGCAGAAGGACATCGCGGCCTCTTCTGGCGCTTACAGTTATGGTTTAGCTGGAGTCGCGAAACAACTCCAAGGCACGAGGTTTTCCAGGCACGCTTTTTTGGCCTTTGACGAATTTTATCAGTGGGGGACTACACCGTAATCCTGTCAACGTTCGAGCCAAACCAGATGGGCGCGTTCTCGCTGGAAGTCGAAAGCTCGTTTGCCTTTGATCTCAAGCCTATTCCACAAGAAGGGGCCGGGATGTATTCCAAGACGGTCCGAGGCGCATGGTGTGTTATGTGGACACCGAGCCGCACGCAACCCAGCGCTCACCCGCGTTACTAGGACTTCCCAGAACGCGATGGGTGGCCCGAGCTTCAAGCAGTATTCGCTGAACCCCGTCTTCGAGCTCGACGTCCAGGCCATGACAGATCTCAAGTAAGCTAGTTAATCTACACAGCCGCTGACGTTTTATCGACGCCACGACCTCGCAGAGTCCGCCTGCAGCTCCTACGGCCGAAGAGTACCGCCGCGCTCAACGTAACTGTCTTCCCGGCGTCCGCCAGCGGCGCCCTCGGGCGGCACATCGCGACCTCCGGTGGGTACGACGACAGCATCGCGGGGGTCGCGACGTCCCAAATATCCCTCGGCCCCGGGAAGTACTGGCTCATCCCGTCGACATACAACCCCGGCTTCCACGGTGCGTTCCAACTGATCGTGTACAGCAATGCCGCGCGCGTGAACGTCGCAGAGCGATTACTGGCGAACTGATGGGCAGATCGTGCAAGTTCACGCCGGTCCGCGCGCGGGGATTTTGACGTGGGACGGTGGGAAGGGCTTGGTGGATGGCGCGCGGAATGCGCTCGAGGAGAGCAGGAACTCGTTTACTCGCTTGAGCGTAGTGCGCGAGGGGTTCGCTTCGGGACGGCTGGTGATGATCCATTCGAGACGTGTACGTATAGACTGTTTGGTCGCTAGTGGCGACAGCCATGCGATTAGATATGAACAGAGAAGCCAGCTATCTCTACGTACCGTTCTGACCGCGCTCGCCGACGCGGAGCTCGCCGCTGTCGTCGAAGAACGCCTGAAGCGCAACGAGCGCGATTCCGACGCTCGTGTCTGTCCCCGTGTCGCACGATACACACACGCGGCTTCCGGCGAGCAGTTGCGACTCGATGAAGCTGGTGGCACGCGGCAGGACGTCCTGCAGGAACTGGATCTGCCCTTTCTTCCCCTCCCACGTTTCGATTCTTAGCATCGGGATGGTGGCAGGCAGGGATAACGAGAAGCCAGCCCCAACGATGACATGAGAGACGCCCTGCTCCCAGGTCTCGAGATCTAGATTGGGCGGGAGATCCGCCACAGCGCAGACCAGCACCCGCCCGTGGACCTTCGCTATCGGCGTTGCGGACCCGTGGGCGTGTGCGTGCGACTCGGCGGCGACGATGGATGCGATCAGCGCCGGCAGTTGTGATCTGTCCGCGGTGAGAATGGCGCCACGGTGCCCCCAAAACATGTCTGGCGTCAAGCCCTGCGTTTTCGAGTTCATTGATGTGTGCATGAGGATATAAGTGGAAGACCGACCATACCCCAGAGCTCATGATCGTCGCCGGAGCCTTGGACGTACGTGAAGCCGCCTGAGCGCCGCTCGACGCCGTCTTGGGCCTGTTTGGATGCGGAGAGGCATATCATCGGAATGAAGGCGCGGTCAAAGACAGGGAAGCGCGACGTCGCAGGCGTGATCCACACAGGCCGGAGTGGGCAACGCAGATCCGGGAGCGTATACGACGAGTTCTGCGGGGATCGTCGGGATTCAGCGTTAGGGGAAAATGCGCCGGCATACCGCAAGTGCGTCCGCCCACGCATCGAGCCGCTGCGCAATCTGGTCGTGCTCCTGCCCGCTCACTGCCCCTGGCGGCGTGTATAGGTGCGTGTCCCAGTTCACCTTGCCGGGAAACACGCGCGCAATCGCACGATTGACCACCGCGCACCAAATAGGCACCGTCTTCGAGAGCGCGTCGGGGATGCGCTTCCCCGCGCGCGTCGAGTC
Source organism: Mycena sp. CBHHK59/15 (assembly GCA_029204085.1). Lineage (NCBI taxonomy): Eukaryota > Fungi > Basidiomycota > Agaricomycetes > Agaricales > Mycenaceae > Mycena > Mycena sp. CBHHK59/15. Next base: position 544,952 of record JARGXW010000002.1, read on the forward strand.
GACGAGAATTATCCTGCATTTCTGCTGAGTTTCATGCACATAGCGGCAAATCGTAGGGTATCCCACCCGGTGCCGTCCTGTGCGGCGACGAGGGGCAGGAGGTGCAGATTCGGGCGGCGCAGGTTGAAGCTCCAGTTGGAAAAGTGGCCGTCCGTGGACTTGAAGTACGTGGGGCAGTCCGTCGCCTTCGAAACGCATTCAGGAGAGCCCGACTCGAAGAGAGAGGCGCGTACGATTGCGGGGTCGGTGTACCACGCGCCACAGCGCAGGTTCGCTGGAGTACGTCAGACTTGAGAGTCATTACCATTCCACAGAGCCCCACGCACGCAGGATGGGGATTCCCGGGTAGGCTTCATGGACTTGATTCACGAAGAGGATGTCTTCTGCTATGGAGTGCAGCCGGTTATAGAGGTCCAGGGACTCTTTGCGCAGGAATGCAATTGCTTCGGTTTCTGCGCGTTTTGCGTCGAACATCGAGGGTATCGGAAGAGAGGAGCACGTATCGTCCCAACTCTTGTACCGCACAAAACAAAATTGCTTAGAACAGAAGTCGTCTTGTCTTCGTCGTAGTATGTAGCAGAGACTCAGAGCAAGTCGAAGCAAATCGGCGCTCTTGTTGTCAACACTCAATGAATAAAAACTCGCTTGGACCAAACGACTGGACAATATCGTACATTCCGTCGACCGCACACGCGGCGGGCTATCACCCAGGGCACAAAGCGCATGTAGATATGTATCATAGAGCTGCATAGAACATGACGATGACAGACTGCCTCCATATTTTGAGTACCCATACCAAACAACAACACAAGAAACGCTCAAAGCTTGCCAATGGTGGCAGCGGAGATCGTCTGGCCCGACGCCTTGGCACGTTTCCGCAGCATCTGGGTCGACTTGTTCCCGCGCAGACCTCCGCCCCACTGGCGGCGTTGGTCCTCGTACTTGTCGGAGCTGCAGCGAACAATTAATATCATGACAAGACAAAATCAACGAAAGACACATACAAGTTGGCCTTGGCGGCGCTGACAAGGGTCGCGAGCTCGCGCGTGTCCTCGCTCTTGACGTCCTGGATGGCGAGCACGGCGGCGGTCTTCTTGTGCACGACCGTACCGAGGCGGGCCTTGCCCTTTACGATCACGTATGGCACACCCATCTTGCGGCACAGTGCAGGGAGGAAGACGACGAGCTCGATGGGGTCGACGTCGTGTGCAATGACGACGAGCGAGGCCTTCTTGGCCTCGATGAGCGCGACGGTGTGGTTCAGGCCAAACTTAACAAAGAGGGGCTTCTTGGTGTCCTGGGTGCGGTCAGATACAGGTTGGAAAGAGGAGAGTATTGCTGCAGACCTTCGTCGAAGCATCCTTGTTCTCAACGGCGGCAGCGGCGGTAGCCTCAATACGGGCCTTTTTCTCGAGCTTGGTCTCTGGGCGGTACTTGTTCAGGAGCTTGAACAGCTGCGTCGCAGTGTTCTTGTCGAGGGTGTGGGAGAACTGCGCGATGGCGGGGGGAACCTTGAGGCGCTGGTGAAGGATGACCTTCTGGCGCTGGAGGCGGATGTACTCGGGCCACTTGACGAAGCGGGTGAGGTCAGTCTGGGGCTGGATGTCCTGGCCTGCATACACGGGTGAGCGGAAGGCGCTGGAAGCTGAAGAACAACGCACCGATGCCAAAGTTCTTCGGGGTGGACTCGAAGAGAGGGTTCTTCTTGGTCTTGGTGGGCTTGCTGGCGCCGAAGGGGGCGGGTGCGGGCTTCTTGCCGGTTCCGGTCTTGGCCTTGGGCTGGTCATTGAGACGAGGGTTAGCAATGCATCGACTTTTTGGAGAAAAGTCGACATTGCGCCTCGGAGCTCTAGCGCCGCGCACAGGTGTGCGGGCCCAGCATAATCAGACGCGTCCTTGCCCTAAGGCTCTGCGTCGAGATAATAACACAAACAGTGAAGTTTGGTTTGCTAGCTGCAGGGTTCTGTAAAAGCTCGTTAGTCAATACAAGACGTTATCCAGAGGAACAACTTGCCATCCAGCTCAACTTAAGGTGAAATTCGAGCATATGAACCCTGCAGGCGGAGCTCCGGGTCGCACGTCGAGAGGGCTTACCATTTTGGCGGTAGTCTTGAGGAGAAGGTGGGATGAAGAAGAAGAAGGGATTTCGCGACGTTATTTAAAGTTCTCACGACGGTACCGAGTCCAAGTCAACACATGTCAATAACACGGTCCAAGCGTTTATCTCGCTTCCGAGGCTCCGAGTCCCGAAAAATGCGTTAACTAACCAGAGAAGTCTCGAATTTGGCAGCCGGTCATTCCAGCATTTTTAAGTCCATGAATTCTCACTAGGTGTAGGGTTGACTACATTCTCTGTAAATGTAATGTAATATACTTACACGTGGACACGGAGGCGAATTGTATTGCAAGCTCAAGAGAGCCCAAGTCACAAGATTTTAGACCGCGGGTTTGAGTCTAATGCGCAGAGCCTCGTTCCGTTCCAATCAATAAATTTCGCAGCGATCAGATTGCATTTTTGCTTGGAATTTTTGCCTTGCAGTTGCAGTTGCATGCATAACGCTCGACATTTTTTGTGGCAGCTGGTAGTACATACATATGTATAAGGGTAGAAGCAGCTAGTCATGTGTAGTGCGTAAATTGGCTATTTCGTGAGCAGGTGGTGTTACAAATTGAATATCATACATATAACTTAAGGATGTGATTACTCGTCGCGACATGAACCGAGCCCCGCACCTTGCCCCGGAAAATCGGCAGCTTCCATCGAACATCGCCCATGACCATCCCGTTCTGGTAGTCGCTGTAGAACACCGACCGCAGCTTGGTCGGGTCGAAGAACGGTCTGCGGTCCACAACAACCATGCTGGAGGCCAGGGTGAACGCGCCTTCGTAAGCGTGATTCAGCCACACGTTTGCGGGCGAATTTGACGTTTTGGCATCGAGAGTCAGAGTGGCGTGTGTGGGAGAGGCAGGGAAGGAGAGGATAAGTGGGCCGTCGGAAGTCACCGCTTTGACATCGAACCGACCTCCTTGACCTGTCGCGGTATTAGTTGCCAGACTAACGGCAGATTCCAACTGCCTATATGAAGGTCAGTCAAGACCGTCATTGTTGGAGACAATTAAACTCACGCATTCCGAGTTTGAAGTACTAGCTCTGTTGTTGCAAATATATTCGAGTGGTGGAGAGTCACTGACGCGTCTATGGGCGCGTTTGTAGTGACTAGACTCAGGCGGGAGGATGCATCAAAGGACCCAGAGATAATGCCGTTCGAGGTCTCAATCGTTGCGTTGGCCGCGAACAGAGACTGCGTAGATAGTATCAGAATCGGAGACTGGATGAAGCATCGGAGGACATACTTTAGCGACGATAGGTTGATTCGAGCTGCGTAGGACTAAGGTGTTGAATTCGAGGAGCCCTTGGAGAGAGTCGAGATCGTGGGCAAATGAAGGGAGATCGGTTTCAAGGTTGTAAACGGGTAAAGACCCAGTACCCTCCTGAGATAAAAGGGCTGGAAGTAATAGGGTCACGGAAAAATCAAGCTTGTCTTTAGCGTTTTGGCCGTCAAATGGCGATGGCGTCTGAACTTCCGATTCAGTAGAGATCTTAAGGACGATAAAACTCGTACAAAGATACCAATTCCTGAACCATTGGCCTGTTTCCTCTCCATCAAGCACACACACACTCGATCACGGACCTCCAAGGAATGGTACCTCATGCGCAGGAGGACGTGCGGACTAGAATCGGAGGAGGCGACTACGTTGACCCTTCCTCCAGATAAGGCGCCTTGAGAAAGAAGAAATAAGAGGGATGAAGAGTTTGGGAGCTCAAACGACGCGTCGGTGGAAAAGGGGAAATCATCCTCTGCCGATAAACGCGTAGTATTGGACCACGTCGCTCCGCGAGTGCATCGGCCCAGATGCGGAGCTGGAACGACTGCATGTATCTCTTGGCGCGTGTCTCCACGTTCTGTCGGCGAGGACTGCAGCAGTTCAGCAAAACGACCAGGATAGTAGAAAATCCCGATACGACTCACTGGCCCATTTGGAACGACGACAGGCTCATGTTCAGATTGACGGGTTCGAAGGATAGTTCGCGTCAAGAGCAGGATGAGCAAGCAATTCAGCACCACCGAAGCCGCCACGAGGTGCTTTCGTCGAAACTTATGTCTCCAACGGCGCGGTTTCGGCGCGACAACGGGGAGGGGGATCGCCTGGTACGTGACATATGGGGGAGGCGATGGGGCAACTCCAGCTCGAAATCATGATGTTCATTGGAGGGGGGTCGCGCCTGTCCCTTCAACGGCGTTTGGTCATTGACGTCCTCGATGATCATGGTCAAGGGTGTCTCGTAGATAAGCTTCAACGAGCGCATGAGCGTCCATCATGATCAGTCATCGTACAATCAGGGCCGCCGGCCTCTTGACGTGTTGCCGCGAGAGTGGATCGTGAGATTAAGTGGTCGTTACATATATCCGCCCGTCCACCCCGCCGAGTCAGTGCTAGTTAAGCTAAGTCCCAGCTGTAATTGTACAATACTAATCCAGGTGTCTAGTTGTCACGTTCAGTATGTGGACTCTCATTAATATCTGACTACGAACCGCGATGAACCACCTTGGTTTCGCCACTCAACAGATGATCTGTGCGATGCTTATTCCTAGAGCGCCCCTTCCCTCTGTCTCTGACTCGACGCTAGGGAACGTAAGTGTCAGGACGACAGTTCCATTCGGAAAGACTTACAAAATCGGTGTCCATCAATGAGACGTGAGCGATAAACGAAGGTGAATGCCAGCGCGAGTACAACAGCCAGAAAGAGGAAGCGTATGAACTTCTGCCTCTTTGTGGAGCGTTTGCGTATCTGGGCTGAATTCGAGTCAGGAATGTTAGATGTGTTTGAGTTCTGGCTTGGACGGCGCGAGTTGTATTCGGACACTAGCAGGGCCTCGTAAGGAGGCGGAGGCAGGTTCAGATCAAACCCAGGTGGTTGCGTAGTGTGCTCATGTGTAGAGCACTCGTCTTTATCATCAAGTATCATGGTTAGAGCCAAGTAAAGCCTGTCTAAATCCGCGAGTCAGGACAAGATGGTTTGCCTCCGCCAGGCAAGCATCGACAAGCAGGCCACAACATTCTCCTAAAAGTTTTGCTCCCCCATGAATTCCCTATCTTCGAGGGCCCGGTTAATACCCCCTCTAGCCAATACACGCAGCGTATCCAGCTCTCCCTACGGCCGCACACATGTCTGGAAGCGGCGGCGCCCCGTTCTTCCCAATCCCGTCGTCCCCAAATTCCCGCAGCGCGTAATCCGCGCCGACGGCTCCTCCTTCCTCCACTGGACGACCTCCCCGCGCTCGCTCATCCGCCTCACGCGCGACACGACGAGCAACCCGCTCTGGAACACCGGCATGTGGGCTGACGGCCGCGGCCTAGAAGAGGAGAGCGAGACGACTGGGCGGCTGGGACGGTTCAACCGCAAGTTCGACGGCATCGGCGGCGCGGGCGCGGATGTCGACTGGATGGACGGCGTCGAGCTGCTGGGATCGGATGCTATTGCCGGCGAGCTGGACAGGACGTGGAAGGCGAAGACAGCGAAAAAACCATCCAACCAACGGAGGAAATAAAATCCAGGTCCGTGTACCTCACATATCTTTCCCCTTTTGTGTGTAACCGTCGCTGCAGTGACATGCGTTTTGCCTTCACATGTCGGCCCCAGCCTCGTCTCGATCATCGATATCTATTGCAGCCGCTCGATGGTTTGCAAAAATCGGGTCGTCAGACGGATCTTACAGCACTTTGGACTACTAAAAGTACATGTGTACAGGCTCAGACGCCGAGTAACTCGCTAATGACATGTCTGTGAAGCCGCGACTGACCCGTCAGTCGAGGCGAATGCTGGAACACTATGCGCATCACGGACGCCCGGAACATCCATGCTCGGATTCACCGCGAAGAACGACTGCGGTTTGAACGACACACTCAGGTGCTCCACAGGCATGCTAACCAACCGTCAGCAAAAACATGGCCAGTAACGGTGGTTTACTTACACCGGCCAATCCTCCGGACGCGGGATGTGCGTGACACCTACGCACGCTATGAGATACCACCACGAAAAGGAAGGGCACCAGACGCACCGACAGTCAAGTACACCAAGATGTCCTCGTTCTCGACGCTCTGCTGCCCCTTGACCCACTCGCCGATCGAGTCCTCCGGCGAATCGCGCGTCTGCGGGACGTACTTGCCCGCAGGCCACATGCGCCCGCCTTTCGCCCCCTCAATGTCGCGGCACACCCACAGCGCATTCTTCGCGAACGTCGCGCGCCGGCCGACCCACCCGTCGGGCTGCGTCATCAGCGGCAGTGCGCCGCCGCGCACGCCGAGCGTGTACCCGACCGCCGCGCCGGTGCTGTAGTGTTTGCGTGCGGGGTTCACGATGCGCCAGCGCCGCTCCGTCGCGTACGCGTACTCGCGCGCGGACTCGGTCTTCAGTACAGTGTCCGTCGCGGTGAAGGCGTTCCCGGCGAAGTTGGCTGTGGAGCCAGTGGGCGCGGGCGCGGGCGCGATGTCCGTCTCGACGACGGAGTTGTGCAGGCCGTCGACCATGGGGTCGACGCGCACGGAGAACTATAAAGCGTCTGTCACTCAATGTCATTTTCTCCAAGAGCTTCTTACGATGTGCTGATGATACTGCGCGCTGATGTTGGGCGCGACCGTGGTGCCGTATGGATTGGGTTCGCCGTCCGCCGCAACGTAGACCTGCAGAATGCCCGTGAGGCGGATCTCCAGCTCAATACCGCCATCCTGGTAGAACATGTAATTCAGGATGTATTCTGCAAAACGCGCAATTTGAACTTCCTTGCACGAGCAACATGGCAACTGCGAGCTCACCATAGTTGGCGACGGTGCACACCATGCTCACGACGAGCCTACGGCGGCGCACGGTCTGCGAGCGGCCGCCCGGGCGGAAATCCGTGTGCTTCCAGAGGACACCAGCGTCCTCCTCGTGGATGCATATGCAGTTTTGGACGACGTACGCCGTCCCGTCGTGCTTCACGAAGGCCCCCGGCTGCATCGTTGGTTAATTCCTGTGCGTACTCAATGTGGAGGGAACGCGTACCAGATAATGTATCTGGCCAACGCAATCGCAGCCCAGAGTCAGCTCGTTTGCCTGGGTCCCCATCCCGTATTCGCCTCTGTCCGCATGTATAAGAAACTGACGCGGGACATGCAAGAGACTCACGTATCAAAAGCGAATTTCCTGGCATGCGGATATTCCGGCGCAGCATACGGAACGACCATCTCCGCGAGCGACAATCTATAGAAGATCGGGCGGACCTCGCCGTGGTCATTATATGTTATCGTCGACAGCGCAATGCCCTCGCGGTGGTTGAACGCTGCGACCCCATAAATCCAACACTCTCTGTCAGGCATCACGAAGCCCCTTACCGACGTGCATCTTCCAATTCTGCCATTCAATTTGGTTCCCGGCCATCTTGAAGCTCACGCCCTCCGGCTGGACGATGTGAAGCGGCTTCACGTCGTCCCGGAGCTTGAAGTCCTTTTCCGTGGCGGCCATGAGGTCGGGCAGAAAATCGAAGGCCCGGCGGGGGGGCGGGATGCGGTCCCGCTCGGCGAATGCGAATTGGTCCTGCTCTAATGGCGGGGGCTCGGTGGTCGGTGCAGAGAGGAGATGGCCATTCGGCGTCGATTTGTAATGCGGCGCGACGTCTGGTTAGTTCCGGGTCAGTGGTATCGCAAGTGTGGAAATACGCGAAGTATTTACCGACATGCAAGACCTTCTCCTCATTCGAATCGAAAACGGCAATAAAATCCTGGACACCATTGAGTACAAGGTTCCAATAGTCTACACGAACAACACATGCCATCGGATGTGCGTAGAGATTGTCATGACGGGAAAATCTAGCATAGAGAAAGCCCTGCTGGATGCGTTTGTTGGGCGGGAAACGGTCATCGTATCCAATTGCCCATCCGTCGCAATGTATTTGCTCGGGGAGGACGCCTGTCGGAGTTGTCAGCAGACGACCCCTGGGTTTCGACGCGCGGTCTCACCGACGTCTTTAGCCAATTGCTGGATCAAGGGATCATTTCTGACTAACTGCTCGCATTCGACAAGCTCCTCGACAGAAATTTGGGGCTGTAGTCCTTCCGCGAGGAGGTCGAGGGTGTCCACTTTCCATCCTGTTTCCTGAAGGGAAACAATAGCGTTGTAGGAACGCCTGGTGCGCATGACCGCTCCGTAAGATATGAGATAAATTCAAGCGGCATGTACTTGCCCATTCACGAGATCTAGAATCTAGGAGACGATGAGCATCCAAGAGATGATGAAGACTGGTGCACATACATCTGCTTCCGCCTTTCTGGTTATAAGACTGAGAGGCTCTGGTTTGGTTCCGGGAGCTAGAGGGATACCTAGGAAAGCGAGGACGGCCTTCTTGGGAGGCGGCAGAAGATAGCAAGTGATAAACTTGATTGCTTTGACGTCTGTCTCTGTAGCGATGTGTTTTCGGACTGTGAGGGAAATCGCGGCGATCTCGTCAGGGGTCAAGGGATCCAGAGGGTGTGCAGAGGTAACCGCCATATTGTTGAGAGCCTGAGAGAGACGAGGTGATAAGGAACACCAGTGGGCGTAAGGTCCGAGTCGTGCCGTTATATACAGACAGGCGCCAGACTGACAAGTGTTCCTGTGTCAGTATTAAGGTCTAAGGGCCTGGGCGTCTAAGATTAAAGCCGCGTCCCGTTATCTCAGTTCTCACAATCTCTCAGATAATAAATATTGGTGGGAATCGGAATACCCGAGATCCCGTGACCGCTCCTTCCTTCCCCATTTCGCATTTGCCTCACGGAAAAATTGCTGCTCAACGTTGAACGTTGAACGCTTGACCTTGCTAGGACAGGCCAGGACTCTGCTAGGAAAGGCGACCAGCCTGTCTTCGACTCCGTTCTTGCGTTTAGGATCTCAATTCTGGACTGACAATTCTTTTGGAAACTTGTGAAAGTTTTCGAGGAGCAAAGGATGCTGTCAGACTCGGAGCCAGACTCGGAGAGCGACCAAGAGCAAGACTTGCACCAACTCACGATCAAAGAGCACTATGCAAAAGCGTTCGAGTACAAGAAGGAACGGGAGGAGCTGCAGCGACGTGAGTCGCGCGAGCACTCAGATTACACTTTTTTTCCAAACTCTTCCACCAGTTAAAGAGCAATATGGCTCAGACCCGGACTCGTCTGAGGACGAAGAAACCGACTCCGAGGACCTCGAGTCGGAGGATTCGGACGGCGAGGAGCTCACCCCTGCTATGGACGCGGCCATTCTGCGCACCCTTGCGCGGATTAAACGCAAGGACCCGGCGATCTACCAGGAGAGTAAAGACATCTTCGGCGGTATGTATTTTCAGCTCGCCCGGCTTTTGAACCGCTCACCATGCTGTCATACAACACAGAGGAACAAGAAAAGACTGCAAAATCTGCCAAGGCATCGTTGTCGCGGCCTGCTGGCCCCGCGAAAGAGCCGAAGGACAAGGTCCGCATTGTTGCATTTCGCATGGAATGTTATTGATTTTATACAGGGCAAACCACTGACTATCCGCGCCGCCGCCCTCCAATCCTCGTTGCTCTCCCGCTCTCCATCCCCCGCACTCGCAGAACCAGAACCGCTGGTGCACGTCGAAGAGCAGCGCCGTCTGCGTGACGAGACCATCGCGGCGTTCCACGCGGTCGACGGCGACGGAGAGGACGACTTCCTGGTGCCGCGCGAGAAAACGCTCGACGAGCTGGCCAGGGAGGAGGACGAATACCGTCTGTTCCTCGAGAAGGAGGTGGGTAATGTGAGAGAGCTGGTGGACGTGGGTGGCGACAGCACCGTCGTGGAACCGGTGCAGGAAGATGAGAGTGCAGGAAAGAGGAAAAAGAAGAAGAAGGAAAAGAAAAACAAGGATGAGGGCACGTCGAAAGTCGCGGGCAGTAGCAAGCAAGTGGAGGATCAAGAGTTCCTTGTCAAGTGCGTTTCGATTCATTTAATTACGCGTCGTTTTGGTGATCTTACTGCCCTACAGCTACATCCTGAACCGCGGATGGATCGATCGCTCCTCTAAGCGAGTACCGACGTACAAAGAGATCACCTCACAGTCCAACAAGGGCAAGGCAAAGGCGCAGCCCGCGGACGACGGGGATTCTGTCGGATCCGACAACGCTGCTGGGGAGGACGAGGAGGAGGAGGAGGAGGTGTTCGACGATATCGTTGACCGTTTCGAGAGTTCTTACAACTTCCGGTTCGAAGAAAAGTAGGTGACTGTGATTCCAGTGTAATATCGACACTCAACTCCTCTGGACCACAGCGACGGCAGCGAGATCAAGTCGTATCCACGTAACCTGCCGTCCCTAGTCCGACGCGAGGACACGACGCGTAAGGACGCGCGCGAGCGGCGCCGGCAGCGCAAGGAGGAGGAGCTGGCGAAGCGGAAGGAAGAGGTGCGGCGGCTGAAGGGGCTCAAGGTCAAGGAGATCCGCGCGCGGCTAGAGAAGGCTGGCGTGGCCACGGGTGGCGCGGAATGTGAGGTTTTTTCTGTCTTCGATATCGCTCTACGGGCTAACTCGACCACATAGCTCTGGAAGAGCTGGGAATCGACCTTGACGCGCCGTGGGACCCCGAAGCACACGACCGGCAGATGGCGGGGCTTTATGCGCTCGAGGGGGGTGAGGAGGTCGAGGGCGAGTTCGGGGATGACGACATGGATGGGGAAAAACCAACGTGGGCGGACGACGTGGATATAGGCGATATCCGTATGTCGCCGACGCCTGAGGCAAGCACCAGCAAGGCTGAGAAGAAGAAGGAGAAGAAGGAGAAGAAAAAGAAGAAAAAGAAAAACGCAGACGAGGATGACGCTGGGGTGGATGTCGACGCTATGGACGCCGATGCCATCGCGGCGCGCGACGATGACGAAGAATGGGACGGCACGGAGGAGATGCGGAAACGCAAGATGGACCAATACATGGGTGAAGTCTACGCCCTGGACTTCAACGACTTGGTGCGTATTAATGCTCCATCGCCTGCTTGGGTCTCACGGAACGACCATAGGTCGGCGACATGCCAACGCGCTTCCACTACACGACGGTGGCGCCGCAAAACTACGCACTGACGCCCGTGGAGATATTGCTTGCCACGGACACGGAGCTCAACGAGTACATGAGTGTCAAGAAGTACGCGCCGTACCGCGGTGACACGCAGGGTGGCTGGGACAAAACGCGCGGCGACCGGCTGCGCGAGTTCAAGACGCGCCTGAAGGAGCGCATGGGCGGTCTGGGAGAGCAGGCGCACGAGGGCGAGGTGAAGAAGAAGCGGAAGGGGAAGAAGGAGCGGATGAAGAGCAAGGTCGACCCCGCAGATGCTGAGGAGGGGGGAGCCGACGGGGCGGCAGACGGGAGTAGCCTCAAGCGCAAGCGGGATGATGCCGAACCCGGTGCGGGAGAGGATGCCGAGGATGGTCCAGCTCCAGAGGGCGGGAAGAAGAAACGCAAACGCAAAAAGAAAAGTGCGGCTGTAGAATCGTAACGTAGATCTAATCTAATCTAATCTAATGATGATGGCGTGGAAAGTCCGCAAGGCCAAATACTCTCTCTCGACTTTCCGTTTGTCCCTTCACGTTCGCTTTCCACCTATGCTCAGTGTGCACCTACCACGGTCTGAATTCGAGATGCTTTCCTCCATTGTTGCAACGTTTGGCCATATCTACCTCGCTCAGGATCCTGATTTCGCATATCGCGAGTTACTTCTCGGATGTAAGTTACTAACTGTGCATACTGCTCACTTTTTTCACAGTTATCCCTATCCAAGGGCGGGTACCCCAGCTACTTAGAACAATGCAATGAAGACATGTTTCTCACCTTTTCCTTCTGTCCAGTTCCATGAGAATCCCACTTGGCTCTGAGAACGCGAGGTGCTACGTCATGACAATTACAAAGGGCTTTTGAACTTCTTTGCCCTTTGTTCGAGCTTCCCCTTTATAAACATCAGCTGCAAGAAGACGCCCAAAGTCTCGTTTCTTATAACTTCAAGCCCGTTAATTGACGACCCGGCGTCGTCGTCTTCCGTTCTTTACTACACATCCTACAGATACGCTCGTCGCTTGCGCTCTAACAATGCCGGCCACCAGAAATACCAGAACGCAGCAAAGGCGAAACACCACCACAATCACTTCTGGACCACGGTTTTCCTATCGAATTCGTATGGTGTCTGCTTCGCTTATCTGTGGTCATAATTGATCCAGTAACATCTTGAAGGGACGCATGTTGCCATCCTGGAGCTCCAGGATTCTGGTAAGGAACTCACGCTCGAAAATTTGGTGTCGCAAGGTTTGATGTGCCACTGTGTTTCGTCTTGTGTCAAACTACTCACACAATCTGTGCGTTTGCGTAGTCCGCGAAGACGCAAATGTCGCTGGTTATCACATTGGACCCCGGATGCGGAGTTGCATTAAACATACTGTGTTCATGGCGGTACGCGTGACGTTTGCCTGTATCGTTATCCCCTGCTGATTGAGCGCACTCTTAGGACCTAACCCTGGTCCTCGACGTAGATCACGAAACGGAGACTTTCAAAATCACACGCATCGGCCGTAGGATGCACGTCATTCGATAGTCTTTGAGGCCCGTCATCTTATTTCTTAAACAGACTCCAAAGCCTAAGAGACGAAGCCATCACAACTCACCGCACCGAGAAAGCCAGGCTCCATGCACTTTTCGCCGCCGTCAAGGCAAATTTGGGCCCGTTGGAGCTGCTCTATAGATCGGAGGTAGCTATCTCGTATTTGCCTAGCCATTCTTATTTTCGTCCTTTGACCATGATTGCTCACCCAGATCCGACTTCTGGAGGCCGCTGCCGCTGATTCTGATTCTGACGACTCCGACAACGATAATGATGTCAATATGAACTCAGATGGCACCCTCGTAGAAGAGCCTGGAGCTCCCCTGCCGGGCCTAGATCAGCCTCCCGCGAAGGAGTGAGTGGAATTCCTTTCTTGCTCTTTGTTGCTCAACCTTGCGCAGAGCCTTTTTCCTCTCCGAGGAAGTGGCGCGGCGAGTCGACCTGATGCCGTCAGAAAGACCCGACTTTAATAAACGCAGTCCGCTGCGCAAGGAGCTGTCGATGGGCGCATACCCACTCACCCCGGTCTCACCACCGCGATGCTACGGCCGGCGTACGACTGCCCTCCCGCCATCGCCGCCTCCGTCGCCTAGTCCCCGAAGGGGCAGTAGGTCTACCGACATGGCTGTCGACGACGTGGCTGCTTCAGACGAAATGGTACGCCACTGTATTTTAAAATCTTTTCCTTATCATCTAATGGTACTCAAGTTTCCACAGGAATCAGACCTGCAACCTATGCCACTTGTGGATTCAGTGTGTTCTGTTTGTTTACGGTACCACCTCATGGCTAAACCATTGTGTGATTACAGCTTCGGGCGGCTTTGGATACGAAGGAAGCACTGCTCACAGCCGCCAAGCAGGAGCTCCAGGCCATGGCAGAACACCACGCGAAGGAGGTACTCTTTTCTCTTCATTCCGCTGGATCCCATTTTTCATTCTGTTTTTCCAGATTAATGCGTATCAAACAGCAAATCACGATTTCGAGAGCCAAATCGCCGATCTTCGAGCTCAGCAGCGACAACATCGGGCCAACGATGCCGCATTTCGACTTTTGCAAGAGGAGATTGATGTATGCCACACCTTGCAAAAGAGTTCATCCGAGGAGTTCGAATCCCGCATGTGCGCTCTGCAGCGGGAAAACGACGAATTGAAGCGCAGGGTCGTCGAGGCGGAGGCGGAGAGCGCTAGGCTACGGGCGAAGGATGAGCGGAGCAAGAAGGCGGCCAGAGCTACTTTGCTGGCGGCCATAGCTGGTATGGGTGTACACAACGACTAAGTGGTTGCTGTTCCATTCGCTTTGCTTGCCCTGATCCCTCCGGGAAACGTTGAGCTACTTATAATAGTAATTGATCCATCGGAGTGCATCGTATGTATATTACAGTCCTGTACCGTGGTTCAACTGAGACTGGAGAGCCTCGCGGGTTCCAACAAGTTATTAAGAATACCATATAAAAGTGACGGTCCGCCCATTCGACCCCAACTAACTCTTCTCATCATCCCAGTCGTGGTCCTCGCCCGCCCAGTAGGAGCTGGAAACAAGACGTCAGTGGTGCATTTCCAGCGGGTCAATATTGCTTACGGCGGCAAGTCTTGCATCGGCGGCGGGCCTGCGGGCAGAACATCCGCATACGTGAGGCACGCCCCGCCCGCAACCCCGATCGGCGGCGGCGGGCACGCCGCCGCGGGGTCGAGCCACACGGGCAGCTCGAGCTTGAGGTCGTTCCCGAGCCCGGGGAAGGGAACGACGATGCGCAGCGTGTACTGCAATTCAGCATCGGCGACACGGAACGGGATTAATCATCAAGGGCACCGCGCACCTTCCAGTCGACGGTCTCGGTGCTGTACGTCGGCGCGTACGGGAGGGCGAGCGCGGACTCGAAGTGCACCGCGCGCGTCCAGATGCCGCGGTCCTTCGTGTCCTGCGGGGCCCACGTGGGTTCGTCGACGACCATGCGGACGGCGGCGACGCGCGTGACGTCGCCCAGGCTGCCGCGGAGGTCGAAGACGTCCTCGACGCGGCGGACGCGACCCCGGACGCGAAGCTCTGTGTCGCGGCGGAGCTGCAGCTTCACGTTGGAGGACATGGCGGGCGGGGCGGGGAACAGCGGCATCCCGTGCTTGTCCTCGGGGCGGTCTGAGCGGGGCAGGGGCTTGGTCTGGGTGACGACGTGGAGGGTGAATGGGATGGGCGTGGCGACGGGGAACGCGCGCGTCTTGGGGATCGTGAGCTGGGGGATGCGGTTGAGCGTGCGTTGTGGGAGACGGCCGCGAGAACGTACGGTTACTTTCGCGTGCGAGTAGTCGCCCCAGATGCCCTGCCGCAGCTTCTCGTCGCGCACAATATCGTGCCATTCGCCTGTCCACCCCTGCCGCAGGGATTCCGCGGCGAGTAACTGACTTCGCGACGCGGCGGGCAGCACAGAGATAAGGCGGCGGATGCGGCGGTTCAGGCGGAACAGACCCGGACGGTCGCCCACGACTTCGAGGGAGTAGCTGATAGCGGCTCTGCGGTGATATGCAGAGCCGTGGAACGAGGGCGGTAGATTCTCGGGAAGCTGGAACTGGAAGGGGCACGAGAGAACATGGGAGCCCGGCTCGGGGAACGTGCTCCCTTGGGTCCAAAGTGATTTATTGGAATGGATTAGCTGAACGGGAAGGTGAGGACAAGGGACGAGATAGTGATGAACAAGCTGACCAGAATGGTCTGCTTGTGAGTAACGGTTGTTTGTCCGTTCGATGTGGTGATTGTTCTGGATTCGGATGAGACCACTCGAGTGCGAGTCAAATGCGACTGCACCTACGTGACGATAGAGCCCCTCAGTTTAATCCGGAGATGCTCGATGTGGTCTTCCTGCGCCAGGGCGACATTCAAATCGACATGACCCTCGAGTGTCTCTCCTGCGACGCGTCCCACATTCTGGAAATGGAGCGTGATGGCCTGAGGCTGCGAAGCACTGCTGGAGGCCATGAGAATGAGAGATGGGTTCAATCTCTCCTTCCACTCTTTATATGCCTTGATTTCTATCAATAACAGCTATTCTGGAGTTGCACAGCATTTCGTTAGAGACTCCCAGTGAACGAGCAAGATATCAAAGTCTCAACAGCTATTCTGGAATTGCACAGCATTTCGCTACATGCGTGTATCGGTCCATTTTTTCTTCTCATCCCGTCCACCAGATTGTGCCACCATCTTGGATGCATTTGGCGATCGTCCAAGACCAGGAAGAGGAGAAACCATGGTGCTGCCAACAAACTGACAGCCAAGAATGGATCAGTGGCGGTGTAATTGACGAACGCGTGACCACGTGGCGTTATGTGTCACAGTGTGACATGTCTGAAAGAGTTTTTAAGCGCTCTGCACTGAGTGCGCACCTGGATCTCATCTTTTGTTTTTTCGCGGTTTCTCTCACA
This sequence comes from Mycena sp. CBHHK59/15, assembly GCA_029204085.1. Lineage (NCBI taxonomy): Eukaryota > Fungi > Basidiomycota > Agaricomycetes > Agaricales > Mycenaceae > Mycena > Mycena sp. CBHHK59/15. The sequence goes on from JARGXW010000002.1 coordinate 561,009, forward strand.
GCCCTGAAGCATTCGTTGCACGTCAACGAGTAGGCGTTATTTCTGATCCATATCCTGCTTCCTAGATTTTCGAGGAGATCGCCAAATTTTCCTCTCCTCTCATTTAGAAGCTGAGCTTGAGCTTGATCATGAGCCTTGAGGTTGTCCTTGGGCGGTTATAGAGCCGTTGTCCTCCTATATTGAGGACATGCACAAGTTAGTCGCGTTTTTGCTTCATTCCTTGAGTTTTTTCTCCATCCTTTTTATGATGAAAAAATAACTCAGCTCACTTCGACGCTGCGGCGCATGAGACCAATTGTATTTTTTTTGCTGACCTTTCCCCTGTATAAATCTTCTCCATCGTGACACTCACTGACGTTGCGTTGCAGATCTGTTGTTACCTCTCTCTGCAAGAGCTGACCTTCTGTGTTGGGAACATGCACAAGTGAGTCGTGTTTTTCTTTATTCCTCCGGTTGCCTCTCCGTCCTTTCATTATGATGAGAAAATAACTCAGCTCACTTCGACGCTGCGGCGCATGAGACCAATTGTATTTTTTTTTTGCTGACCTGCCTCCTGTATAAATCTTCTCCATCATGACACTCGCTGACGTCGCGTTGCAGATCTGTTGTTAGTACCTCTCTCTGCAACAGCTGACCTTCTGTGTCGGGAACATGCACAAGTGAGTCGTGTTTTTCTTTATTCCTCCGGTTGCCTCTCCGTCCTTTCATTTATGATGAGAAAATAACTCAGCTCACTTCGACGCTGCGGCGCATGAGACCAATTGTATTTATTTTGCTGACCTGTCCCCTGTATAAATATTCTCCATCATGGCACTCGCTGACGTCGCGTTGCAGATTCGTTAATACCTCTCTGCAACAGTCGATGACTCGCATTTAGACCATGTATGTACTTATCTGCTCCTGGTACACTTTACGCCGTCTGCAAGTAAACAGCCAAGCTAACAAACGTGAATGGCTCGAGTTGCTCTCCTTCTTTGCTCCACCAAGGCGACAGCAAAAGACGAAAGATGAAGTCGCCACCGCAAGAACGCAAAAGTCTTGAAATCAAAGGGCGGATCCAGTCTCGGACGATAAACCGGTGGCGTTTGGAGAAAGATTTGCCAGTGGAACCTGACTGGGACAGGAATTTCTGCTACTGTGATGTAGCCCGCGTAGTTGAATAAATTGCCTGTCACCCGTGTACACCTGTGGGTACTTCGGGACCCCTAATGACTGCCACTCTTTGAGCTTGAAGCTTGAAGCGTGTGCGTGAAGGCTGAGCGCTGATGCCTCGAAGTCTCGTCCAGGCATATTTTTCTCGTTTCTTTGCCTTCTTTTTTTTTTTTTTTTTTTTTTTTTTTTTTTTTTGGAGCGTTTGGGATAATGAAATCGTTTCTTTGCCTTCTCGTTCATCCAAACATATGCATGTATATATGCATTCGTAAATATTACTGGGTAGGTACTACGATACTTTTTGCAAGTACAGTAGCACGGCATATATAGCATCTGGGTGTCCACCAAAGTCCAGATTGCGACTGTACGAGCATCCAATAATGCATAATGTCCATATAGTGTTCGTTCCCCCAAAATTCCTATGCATTATGACCCGCGCTACTGTACCTCAGTCCGACTCGGACTCGGACTCTTCTTCACTTGCAGTGAATTCGTTCTTCAGGAGATCGTCCATCTCCACCTCGCCTTTCTCCGCGGCGCCGAATCCGAACGCAAACCCAGCCTCGATCGGCCGCGAATCCTCGGGACGTCCATTGACGGCCACGAACTCGGCGCGCACCGGACAGTCCGCTGCCGGCAGATCCACGCTGAACCGCTCCAGCACGCGCATGCGCTGCACGCAGCGCTGCCAGATCGGCGCGCCGCGCTCCACCGCGACGCCCTCGAGCTCGAACACGCGCAGCTCGTTGCTCTTCACCTCGCCCCGCCCGAGCTCCATGCGCACGAGCAGCCGGTTCAGCGCCGCGCCCGTCTCGCCCGACGCGTGCGGCCGCCGGCCGTCGAGGTCGCTCAGGTGCAGCGTGTGCAGCGACGGCGGGATGACGTGGTCGAGGACGGCGAGCATGTTGTTCGCGCGCAGGTGCAGGTGCACGAGGTGTGGCAGGAAGCGCGTGTCGATCGGCGACAGTGGCGAGGCGTCCGCGATCCGCGTGTCGACGTGCAGGTGCCGCAGGCTCGGCGCGGCGTGTGCGAGCTCGAGGAGGTCCGCGGCGACGAGCGGCGTCGAGCGCAGCGGCTGCACGATGCTCAGCCGCTGCAGCCGGTCGAGGCCGAGGCCGGGGAGTGCGCCGAGCGTGATGTTCGTGACCGCCAGCTCGACGATGCTCGGGATGGCGGGGAACGCGGACGCCAGGGGCGAGCCTGGAGCCGGTGCGATTGCGGAGGTAACGATGCGCAGCGTGCGGAGTGCCGTGCGTCCGGGGAGGGCAAGGGGGTCGGCGTAGATTGCTGCAAGAGCCGTGCGGGCCTGTGCCTGTGTCTCCGTGTCGAGATGGAGCGCTTTGACGCGGTCCGCGTGCTGGCGGACGCTCTCAAGCGCCGCAGGGGTCGGGCCGTGCTCTGTGTTGCCTACTTGCGCGATGTGGATGTGCACGTTGACTAGGCACGCTTTCGACATCTCGAACCAATGCCCGGCCTTCCTGGCGCCGTCGAGGTCGAGGTTGCACCAAACTGCAGGGGTCGTGTGCGTGATGTGTCGGAAGAGGTGGGAGACGGCGCCGAGGACGAGCGGTGCGTCAGGGGACTGCGCTGCGCACTGCGCGAATATCTCGCCGAGCAGCTCGTGGGGCAGTGTGCTCATCGTCGAGTTTGGTGGGAGGGCCATGGAACGATGAGGGCGTGCAGAACGAGTTGCATGAGGACAAGACGTATTAGGTCGCGTATGTGTCAAGAAAGAAATCGCCCATCTCGAAGGGCCGGGAGGGACCTAGATCGCAATACATTTGGAATAAGTACAGGATCCGAACGATTAATTTAATTATATTGACGGTCATGAAACAGGCGATCGCCTACGATGGCAATGCAAGGGGAAAAAAATCAACCCAGATTTGTATTGTACATGCTCCAAAGATTACATAGTCTACACGACATATCTACTCACTGCGAGCCCGGGACTCTGAACGACTCGTCGTCCCAGTCGACCTGCTGCTTCAGCACGCCGTTCAAGACGAGCTCCTGCGTGTATATGGGATGCACCGCAGCGAGCGGTCTCCATATCCTCGCGTCCTCAGGACACGAAATGACGTGGCGACCGGGGTTCGTCTCTAGTATGCGCAGGGAGGGCTGCTGATTGGCAATCTTATGTTCCGGCACACGTCAGAAAAAGAAGCACGGGCTAGTCTAACGCGAACGAACCTGGCCCCCGTGTGCAATAACGACATTCTTGAGCAGCTGGAGGTCGATGCGGACCTTGGGCGTGACGTAGAACATGTGGTCCTTGAACAGTCGGCCCTTGAGCTCTTTCGCACGCGCGAGCGCGTCGGTCAGCGCGAAATCGTACTTGAGTTCGCCAGAGGCATCCTGCAGGAGATAGTCGTCTTCCGCTGTGCAATGAGGCCGGTGGCGTTAGTTAATAGGAGATAGGTTGCAAGGGTTACGTACGTAGCAGTTTACCCGCCGCCACAGAGTCTACGGCCCACTCGTGTGTGAGGATGAAGGGCGCTGCAGCAAGCGCACAGAGGAACTTCTCCGTCCGAACCAAGCCGGGGACTATGAGGTGCGTGCATTCCGATGCTCGACTGGTGATTTTCACTCCAAGTTTGACCAACGACTTTAGGCAAAATTGGTTATCAAATGATATCACGTTTGAAGAACATAACCGCACCCTCAAATCTTCCTCCGATATAGTGACCTGGGTGGTCATCAGCTTGATGGATTTACCGTTCCTATCGACATTTGTCGGTTCAAATACATTCAAGTTGGCGCGTGGAAGACACACCTCAGCCCGGGCACCTCAGCCACCTTCTTCCCCGCACCATCGAGCCTCCGCCGTTTCGTGCTGGGCTGCTCCTCCGTGTCGTCCTCCTCGTTCCCCGTGTCGTCCGGCTCCGTGCGCCCCGACACCCGCCGGCTCTTCCGCGACTGGTTCCGCATCTCGTTCTGGAAATTCACGACGTCCGGCATGATGTCGTGCAGCCGTTGCGTCGCCTTGGCTGCCGCCGACCGCCGCACGCGCCCGCCCGCTGCGTCAGACGCCGGCGACGACGACCGGGCGGCGGCGGCCCGCGCCCAGGGTGCGGAGATGGATGCGGAGCCCGAGCCCGATGCGCGCTCCTGCGCGACGAGCGTCATGCTCTGCGTGCGCGCTGGCGGGGCCTTCGTGGACGGCCTCAGGCCGGGCATGAGCACCGAGACAGTCGCGGTCGGCATGCGCGTGCGCGCCACTGCTTTGGGCGGAGAACGAGGCGACGAGAGCGGGGAGGACGGCGGGGTCTGGTCCCGAAGACCTCTATCGCATGTCGCTTTGACGATCCCACCCTTTGCTGGTGCCTTGGGAGATGAGAGCGGGGAGGACGGCGGCGTCGGGTCCGGGGTCCGCGTCTTCGTCGCTACTCTATCGCGTGTCACTTTGACGATCCCACCCTTTGCTGTTGGTGGTGCCTTGGGCGATTTTGGCTTCACTGGCAGCAGGACCACGGGCAGGTCTGAATCCGAATCCGAGTAGAGTATAATGGGGAAGAATTTGTTCGGCGACGGTTTCTGACCGCCCTTTCTTGCCGGCATCTTGCGCTCCGACTCCGGGTCGGACTCCTCGCTCTCGCTAAGAGCTTTGGCTTTCCCTTTGCCCTTGTCAATCGTGCCCGTTCTCTTCGCAGGAGAGTCTTCAGCAGCCGCCTTTCGTGGGGAGCTCCGCACGTTTCCAGTGACACGGTGAACCAGCCTCCTCCTTGTGACAGGTTTATTGTCGACCTCCGACTCGGCCTTCTCGCTCTCCTCTGAGTCTGTATCCCTGGCCTTCTTCTTCTTTGGCGTGAACTTGGCGGCGCTCATCGGGCGCTTGACATAAACGACCTTCTTCGCCAAAACAGGATCGACTTCGGAGTCGGACGGCCACTGCGACAAGCCTTCGATGCGTTTCTTCGGCGACCTGCGCTTCGACGTGGATGCCGGGGCCGACTTCGGGGTCGCGGGGCGCGGGGGCGTCGACCGCCAGCGCCCTGGTTCTGGTTCGTCGACATCTATCTTGACATCAACATCGAGCGGAGGCGGCATCAGCCGGTCCTGGACCTCACTCTCGTCTGCACTGCTCTGGGACCCGATCGGCGCATCCGAAACAGCGCCGTCGCCGCCGACCGCCGTGGCGTCGTCGGTGACCGGTTCCTCAGCCTCCTCGTCGGAGTCGTCGTAGTTGCCTCCTTCCGCTAATGCCTCCTCCGCAATGATTCGATCCAGCTCCTCTCCGAGACCCACGCCTCGCTCGCCGAGCATAGTCGCGAAATCGACCCCAGGGGGTAGAGAATGTATTTGTCCAGCGCCGTGGTGAGGTTCCGCCACTGAATGAAGCAGTCCTCGAGCCAGCTGTGGTTCACGACGGCGATCGACCATTCGCGCGCTTTCGTGGTCTTGGATCCGCCCATGCTGCAAGCGGATGAGCAGTCAGTCAGTCTGCGGGCTGGGTGGAAACGCACTGGGCAGCGACGAGAACACTGTTCTTCGAGGAGAAGCTGGGCGTAAATTCGCCCCCCATGAGGGTGATCAACTTCTTGAGGTAGTCGCGCGCCTCGCCAGCATAGTTCGTGACAGAAATGGACTGGAATGCCGTCAATAGAATCCATTTTTGATTTTCCAAGTCACACACTTGTTTTTCGAATCCCTCGACGCCGCCTTTTTTGGTGGGGAAGTGCAGAATTTGATCTATGGAACTCGAGAGAGTGGCAGTACAATGCACGTTCAAGAGCCAGCTGAGTGTTCCGATCATCTTTCCTGCTCGCCAGGCCTTCAAGAAAATATCAATCAACGAGAAGATTATAGCGAAGAAAACGCTACTTTGAAAAACACTGGGCCGGTCCGGTAGCGCGTAACAAGCACGTCACACTTTTGAGATTCCTGAGTTCCTCGCCATAATCCCCGTCTCCGTCGTTGTGGGTGTACGTGACGACGACGCCCTGGGCTTTCCTGATCCAACCCTCGACCAGCTTCCTTCTCGACCCCTTGAGCTCCAGAGTGGTGCTGACCAAGATGCGCCGCCCGCCCCAGACATCCTTGGCTTCGAACATGGGCGGAGCCTCCTGGCTTTGAGGATCCCAGGATGCAGTCTTGTAGAGCGCCTTTTTCGCAGGACTCATACTGTTGCGCTGACGCGCCTTCTTGGCCCTCATTGACGCCTCGTCCTCCTTCTCTTTTTGCAGGACCATGGGATTCGGCCATTCGTATGGTGCTGTGTCAACGCCGCCACCAAGACGAATTGAGTCGTCGAACCAATGCGGCACGAGGACCTTGATATGCGTTTGGTCGCGGTAATCCATGCCCGTCTGGTATCGGTCGGTGTTGTTCCCCAGAGCGAAGAGGTGGGTGACGTCTTTGGTCAGGCCCATGCGCCATTGTCCGCCGAGTGTCTGGATGCCTACGGTCAGAACTTCGACGTCACTGACCGCAAGCTAGAAACGATTTAGAATATAAATATACAGAAATGGAAAGCAACTGACGTCGGCTGAGCAGGCTACTACACCAGAAAATATTTGGGATGGAGAGGTGGAGTAGTACGCGACCCTAGACGCGCGTGAATTCGAGTGCGGAAATAGAACGGCAAAGCGACACACGGCTGCTGTTTCCCAGCCGCTAGCGAACGCTCCACCCAGAGATCCTGTCGACGCGTCAGAACACAGTAGTATATACTTTCGGAGAGAGGCACGCACGCTGACAATCGCCACTTTCGACTTGTCCACGTCCTGCCACCCCTCGAATGTATGAGAAGTCGTGATGATGTGAGTCGCGTCAAAAATTGAATCAGAGCGTTCGGCGTCGTTGCCCGTAAGAACGCGAGTGAGTTCCCCGTGCTTTTCCCGAGGCACGCACGACGGCAGATGGTATCTGACTCCCTGAAATGCCATCGGATTCTGTGTTAGAGAGTGTTGATGGACGCGTTGTTTTCTGTTGCTTGGCGGTGCGTGGAATTGCTGTATTTGGTAATTATCTACTGCTGGAGCGCTGAGCGCTGAGCTCCTCCAGTCGCAACATGCTTTATGTAACTTGTCTCATTGCTTCCAAACGCGTGCTTGGCCGTATGACTTGACCCCGTGTTGCTCTGTGGGTTCCCAAGGCAAGTGCAGGAATGGAGCGCTCAGCTAACTACTTATGTCTTGTAGGCGCTCACACTTGACGCTATATCAGGTTCACAGCCTGCCATCCAATCTCCCTCTTGTCGCTACTCTCCTGTTGCTCTCATGGATGTTATTGAAAGAATACGCTGTGATAACGGCGCCGAAGACTCCATACTCGGTCGTCGTGCTGAAGCCGATCCTGTACTAGCCTCGTCACTGCAAAGTCTAAAGGGAAGCTTGACAGTTCTCTCCATATGTATGTTTGGCCACATGGCGTGATTCGACTATACCACCACACTCACAACTCGTCCAGCCTTTCTGAAGAATTGTACTCCAAAGAATCTCACTTCATCCTTGAACTGGTCCAGAATGCCGATGACAATATCTACGCTTTAGATGTTACACCGACCTTGCAGATGACTCTCGATAACGACAAGCTTTTTGTTGCGTGTAATGAGCAGGGCTTCAATGAAAGTCAGGTTCGAGCTATCTGCGGCATCGGAGCCAGCACGAAAAAGCATCGACAAGGATCCTACATCGGTGAGAGAAATGCGAAAAATATTCCCGACGTCGAAGCTGATCTATGTCATAGGCGAGAAGGGGATTGGTAAGAATATAAGGGGCGAACACATTTCGTGACTAATCATTCGTGGCTCTCAGGATTCAAATCCGTCTTCAAAGTTGCGAATAAAGTTTACATATCTTCAGACCCTTACAAGTTCATGTTCGATAAAACTGCAGAGCTTGGCATGATTACACCTTCCTGGGCCGACGACGCTCCTGGCCGCGATGGGTGGACGCAGTTCACCCTACACCTTTCGGACGCAACAAACAAATTCGATATAGCATCACGCTTGTTTGAAGTCGGTCCTACTCTCCTTCTCTTTCTTAGGCAGCTTCGGCACTTGAAGATTGTAGTTGGCAATAAAAGTGTGGACATTCGACGATTTGATCGTAAAGCACAAGATATTATACATCTCAAGGTGGTCCGCAACTCTGTGGAGAGCCTCCATCGTTACTTGACTGTCAAGTCCTCCGTGAAAACCCCATTGGAGAAAAAGAGGTCCGGTATTTCCCAGAGCGAGATTGTGCTAGCATTTCCTCTTTCCATCCGGGGTGGCCCAAAGATTCATCCTCAAGATGTTCATGCGTTTCTCCCAATTCGGCCCTACGGCTTCAGCGTGCGTTTCTGACATCCGGCATGTTTCCTTAACTTACTCACCAAGTGTATCAGTTTCTCATTCAGGGTGATTTCCTCACTTCCGCCAATCGCGAGGACATCTTATCGGATTCTCTGTGGAATATTGACCTTCGAACCGGGATTGTTTCTACCTTCATCAAGGCAGTGGACATATTTCAAAGTCGTCCAGAGATGGCATATGTGTGGCACAAATATATCCCCCTGGACATTCCCGACGACTTCTTCAGTGATTTCAGAAAATCTCTGATAGCCAGGCTAAAAAGAACGGAGATCTTCTTCAGCAGAGATGGTCGTCTTTACCGACCCTCTCAACTCATTGTACCTTCTGAATTCATTGACGATGATGGCGAACCCCTCGTCTCAGAAGGTTACCTCAACAACCTTCACTATCTATCCTCCGATTATGACTTATCTGACACGCACCGCGAACTTTTATACAAGCTCGGTGTTATACAGCTATCGAGCGCGGCATTCATCATGGGCCTGGCAAATATGAGTCGAAATTGGACAATTGGACAGCAAACCGTATCGTGGCGCGAAGCTGTGAGCACCCACCTGCTGGGGCTGCTCGGGGTGCACAGAAGAGAAATCATGGCGCTTCGTATGATACCCCTGCAGGATGGATCATGGGTATCTTTTTCCAATGATCTCCTTTTTAACTCGGATGTCGCCGACATTCCCCAGGATCTTAACCTTCGCTTAGTAGCAAAATTGGATCCCGAATCATCATGTTTTCGGCTTTTGACCAGATTGGGTGTCAAGAATGCCGACGTTGCCATCGTTTCGACAGAGATCTTGGCCATGCACATGCATAGTAATGGACGTCTATCCCCAGCGCTTCTACTCGCTCATGCACACTTCATATTTGCTCATCGGGATGCACCCCGCTCCCCTGATCCTGATAGCCTCAAGCAATTGTATCTCCTTGCTCAGGACAACACTTTTGTGAGGGCCTCGGAGCTTTACATGGATCATGGAAAGTCCAGAATCACACCGCTATCCGACATCATATCTCGCACTCGCTTCATCCATCCTAGCTATTGTGATGCTCCCAGATCCAGTTCTAGGCAGGTGTGGCAGATGTGGCTCCAGAATGTCTTGGGTGTCAATGTCTCGCCCCGGATGATACACGGACAATTCTCCCCGGAATTCCTCCGATTCTTATCTAGTTCATTTGAATCCCTGACGGGGACTGAACAAGCGCTGCGTGCATTGAGGGACTACTGGCCTCAATTTCAATCGGGACATATTGCCCCCAACGCCATCCAGGACTTGCGGAACACCATTGTCACAGTACAAAACCGTGACGGAGGTTCTTCACAGTGTAAATTAAGTACAACAGCCGTTTGGAGGCGTCCACTGAGAACCTTTCCGCATTTGCCTTTTCTACCCATCAATGATCCGGAAAACGGGTGTTGGGATTTCCTGGGCCAACTTCGGGTTACATTGCGACCTGATAGCCTGTTGTATCTTAAATGGCTCCAAACACTTAGTCAAGAAAACAGTGAAGACACGGGCACCATTATCTCCATTTATCAGCAACTGGATGCGCGCTTCGACGATGATGACAGTGCTCATATAATTATGTGTGTTACAACCTAATTTCTGAGAGAAAACAATCATCTGATCTACTTGACAGTCAAGCCTTCAATCAAGAGCGCTTGATTTTTGTGAAAAAAGTTCGACAGTGGTTACCCAAATCAGATGTCATCTGGAATAGCCCTCCTTCAATTCGCTCTAAACATTCCATCAAACATCTATATCCGACCCTTGAAAAGTTTTTCCGGACCCGACTATATATTCCTGACTGTCCTGGAGATCTTCTGTTTCGAGAGATTACCCAAATCGCTTCTGCGAATCGAGGCTCTCTGATTTCCGAAGAAGTCCACAAGCATGTTTCACACCTTCTGGAGGACATTTCACTTATGCTCAAGACCCGTTCCCGCGGTAAGATTGAAGCCCCAGCCTGGATTTCCCGACTGCCTCTATTTTCGATCTTTCCCATTCGGGTTGCAGGAAAAGTGAAGCTTCGAAATTTGGAGGAGAAATTTTACATTCCTGACAAGAGCGGGAAACTATACCTGATGTTCAGAGATGTTGTGGATGTGTTGGAGCTAGCTGACAGAGACAGAGTTGACAGCATTGGCCCGTTGCTTGAACACGAGCTATTCCGCTTCCGTGTGGAACCGCACTACATGGAAACTGCGGTACTGTACCAGAGCTCTTCAGCTGGAGAGCGTGTCCCCGATATTGAAACTCAAGAGAATTACTTGATGCGAGCTCATCTGGTGAATAGGCAAGTCGTTCATGGAAAATTTGGATCAATCGGTGGTTAATATTACGATCTCCGTCAGGATGCTATATAAAGAGCATTCTCAGGTTCAAGCACAATCCCTATCGGCCAAGTTCCGAAACCTTGTCTCGTACAAAGTGGAATCCATCGTCACCACCTACACACTCGATGGCACTGCTCGCTCTAGATCCGAGGACCTCATAATTGAAGATGAACCCAAGGGTTTCGTTGTTGTAATCAGTACCACTGGAAATTCTTCCGCCTGCGATCTACAATTCCATAAACGGATGGCAGCCTTACTGAGCCTTTCTAAATCTGTGTTTTCCATGGTCTTGGTCCTTCCCCTGGCCACCGCAGCTCTTCTCCTAGATGAAGAAGGATTCAGTGGACAACAGCTCCTTGGACCGATATCGGACTCCGACGATTCCTGGGTACAAGAAGTCGTCGATGCTGGTTTAGAGACCACAAAGACAGGCTGGAAAACGGCCAGAACTCGGATAGCAGCTCCACATCAGTCGGCCGCACGAATAGCCCCTTCCGAGTCCAGTGTGGACATGGCCACGTTAATTCAGCTGAATATGCAAATGGTCGCGGATGCTGCGGCTCAGGCTCAATCATCTGTGTCTTCTGGTCAAACCTCGGTTTCTGGTATCACTACGTTCGTGCCGATTGGGGAAAGGAACATGATCGCGGCTCCGATTGGGCATGAACTCGACACAAACACTGCAGTTGCACCATTACCATCTCCGACTTCCTTCTCTTCCACCGAGGGCTTTGAATCGGAGGGAGGGAGCAGTAATTCACGTCTCGTACCAAATTTCGCAACTCGTAGGGAAGTTACGCCGTCGGAAGATGTGAACGGTGTTTTGGGAGAGTTCTATGTAAGTCACTTCGGCTTTGAATGATGGGCCGCGAATTCATGTTTCCAATGCGTAGATTTATAAACTCCTCGAGGGGACTCTTCCCGACTTCAAAGCTGACAATTGGACCAGCGAACTGCGTTACCATATACCCGGGTTTTCTCCGTACCCCTCTGGCTCAGTGGCTGACTTCCAGTACTCGGACAAGCAGGGTATACTCACCGGTATGGTCTTCGGGGATTCCGTTGTGGAGACGTGGTCCGATTCCTGGCCCCATTATTACTTGGAAGTCAAGACAACTTCTGGGCAAGAAGATGCACCTTTCCACATGAGCTCCCGACAACTCCAGCTGGTGTGTATCGCTTATTCTACCATTATTGCTGTGCTGACTGTTGTGTAGGCGTCACAATTTACCATACCTATTCAAGGTGAAGTGCCCTCCGAGGTATATGTAGTGGTGCGGGTATCAAATATCCGAAGCACCATCCCGTCTTTCAGATTTTGTCCGGATCCCCATCTCGCTGTCTTCACACGAAGGTTGAAGATTGTTTCGAATGTCGAAATTACGCTTGCGCACTCCGAGTCTTGAAGAAAACCGATGTGTTGGGTTGTCGATTGGAGTTATTTGGGATGCGGATGTGTACATTTTAAATTTTGCAGGTGGACTGTGGAAAACAGTGCACAGGTTGCTATGGCAATAATCATTGGCTTTACGAGCCAGATGCGTAGCTTGTGATCGTTACTTACTTGTTGGGTCACTTTCACGTCTGTGCGTTCAAAATGTACTGCACAACTTTGGCACCGCTGGCCGCTTGCACTGCTATGAGTCAGAAAGCGCCAAGAAAATGCTACAGCCAATGTCGATGATCAAAGATTGATACGTGACTGCCACTTTCTGGATTGGCGCGACCAAGGGGTATTATCCAGGTTCCTTCCCAGCCGCGGTTTCGGGGTTCGTGGATTCCAAGTAGCGGTAGTGCAATTTTGATTAAGAAATGGGGCGGCGGGAGAATCGGACCGAATGTGATGTGACGGAAATTGTGACCTTAGTTTGGATGAACCCCTCCACGGCGGCTGGCCGATAATATAGGTAAACAACATAGCCACAGGACCCCGTTTCCCGATCCGGTCGCCTCCGCATAGATCTCGCGACATAGTCGCGCGGGCCATGGCTACCGCCTCCCGATCCCAGCTCTCGGATCTCTTAGGCGCCTTTCAGCATCATCGGCTGAACATCTCGGAATTCCTGGTCGGTCTTCTTGCCCACTCGGCATTCACAGATCACCCTGCCGTCGATCACCTCCTATCTCACACCGACGACGTTCTGGGTGCCTTCCTTGCTCATCAGCAGTCCGCACGGCGTCGAGCCGGGGAGGGCCAGTGGTGGCCGGAGGCATCGGGATGTGCAGCCAGACGCGTGAACGGGACGCGTTTGTCGGGCGGGGCGCGACGAGGATTTGCGCGGAGTGCCAGCGAGTTTACGGGGTCTTGATGTGGCTATGTTGTTTACCTATATTATCGGCCAGCCGCCGTGGAGAGGTTCACCCAAACTAGAGTCACATTTCAAGTCACATCAGAAGCGGTCCGAGAATCCCGAAAGCATTTTTTATTCAAAATTGTAATACCGCTACTTGGAATCCAAGTGAACCTCGAAACCGCGGCTGGGGAGGAACCTGGGTATTATCCATCAAAATCTACCCGGGGTGTGGTCGTGGGAAAGTGGCGGTGCAGTCAGAGAGTTTTATTCTTTCCCTCCGTTCTGGGTACATAAAAACTAGGTAAAAAATCATGGGAGGTCCCAACAGCCCTCTGAGTTGGAGAATAAAAATTCCTCCGCTTTTTTCCGCTCACTTGGCCATGAACCCGGTGGGGTCCCGTTTGGGAGCACCGCCACTTTCCCACAACCGGGTAGATTTTGATGGATACCACAGTGGGCGCGCTTTGGGCGCGACCCTGTATACCGCTCCTATAAAGGCCACAGAATGCCAAGCGACCTCCTCCCATGGGCGAAGCGATTACACTCCATTTTCCCGAATTCGTTCGCGTCGCCGGCGAGGTCCTCCAAGGCCACGTCGATCTCAATGTTGCACTGGCGAAGGAAGACAAGATTGAGAAGTTGTACATAAAGTTCCGGGGGTCCATCGTCACGTACGTTTGCCATCTCGCGTTCTCGAGAATAGGCTTGTTGTCTCATAGAATGCGACTAGGAAAATCACCGAAACGAAACGCGAGGATAATAAAACGTCGACCGAAAACCACACACAGACCGTTCAGGTCAGTCTATACAGCCGACCCACCCTGTCTTGTTCACCAAATGCCATTTTCAGCTCCTGCGTTACGACCAAACGCTCTGGGACCAATGGAACGCTCCTGCCTCGCTAGACTCCCAAGTCATCACATGCCCCTTCCAGCTCCAGCTGCCCCCAACCCTGCCGCCTTCGTTCCACTACTCCGGCTTCCATCGCACAGTCGCCGTCAGCTACTCGCTCGAGGTCGTGGGCGACCGCGCAGGGCTCTTCCACAGCAACCGCCGCATCCGCAGGATGTTCTCGGTTGTGCCAGGCGCCTCGGCCTGGGAACTGTCTGCGAATGCGGCGTTGAAGCAGGGCTGGGGCGGGGCGTGGCGATCGTATGCCGCGGACGAGAAACTGCGACATGGCATCTGGGGCGATTATTCGCACGCGAGTGTAGAGGTATGCATTCATTCCATCAGCCGTTCGTTAGTTAGACCTAACTTTTGCACCCCAGCTCGTGCTCCCCGACATCCCCTCCCTCCCCATGGTCACCCCCATCCCATTCAGCCTGCACGTCGTAACACACACCAAGCCCGTGCACCGCAGCGACCTCGAGGACAAGCACGGGAAGCTGTTCCCCGCGCCGCCGGCCGACCCTGCCAAGGTGAAGCTCGTGCTCTACCGCAAGGGGCGCATGCGCGTGCACCACCGCAGCGAGCCGATCGAGGAGAAGTTCGACCTCGCGGGGAGCTTGGGGGACGCGAAGGTGCGCACAAGGGCCGACGAGCCGGAGTGGGCGCACAGCGAGGGACACAAAGAGGACAAGGGCGTGTGGAAGCGCGCGGTGCACTTCGACGCGCTGCTCTCACTGCCGTTTGCGCCGTCGTTCGCCGCCGAGACGGTGGAGTGGAATGTACGTATACGCGTTTCTTTTCTGTATCCTCTATCAAAACCGAAATCGAAACCAATGATGCTGACTGAGTTGTCCGTTCATGTAGTACTCGCTGCGAATCGAGGTGCCCTTCCCCGGGATCGGGAACGACCTCGAGCTCGAGGTCCCGCTCCGCATCGACTCGGGGTGCGCGTGCCCGCCGCCGCCGCCGCCCATTGGAGCCCCGAACGCGAATACGAACTACGCGAACTACCCGCTTCCTGCTGGGCCGCCACCTATGCTGACCTTGCCTCCGTGAGTGGAACTTTCGAAACGACGTGACTAGGCTGCTGACGTCGTGGTTCTTCGCGCTCCGCAGGGCGTATTGGAAGGGCGATGACCATGACTGGGATGAGTAGGCGTTGAAAGAATGATATACTCGGGTCCAAAAACTTATCAATATGCTACCGTGTACCATCCTTTCTCAGACAACGTGCGAGATGGGATCATTCTAATTTCCAGCGTTTACCGTAGAGGGACGAGGCATCGCAAACGACCACATTTGAAACTCATTTGCAACGCAAGTCACCAGAAACTCCAAGGCGCCAAAGATCCGAAATCGCACAGATAACGCCAGACCTAGATTTTGCGT
The DNA here is from genome assembly GCA_029204085.1 of Mycena sp. CBHHK59/15. Classification (NCBI taxonomy): domain Eukaryota; kingdom Fungi; phylum Basidiomycota; class Agaricomycetes; order Agaricales; family Mycenaceae; genus Mycena; species Mycena sp. CBHHK59/15. The sequence continues at coordinate 576,370 of JARGXW010000002.1, forward strand.
TGAGAAAAACGCACGATCAACGCACAATCTACGTACATACATATGCGTGGAATACAAAACAACGTCATGCCAGTGTTACAACAGAAAAGGAGACGAGTGTACATGTAAATTACATATCCCAGCTCGAAAAAATGTAGTTGTCCAGCAGCTACATCCCAGGCGCAAACGGCAATCTGTACTCGGAGGTCGACACGCGAACCAGCCGCAACGTCGACGTCGTGTCGGGGTCGCCCGTGCGCTCCCCCCCGACCATCTCGTCCTTTGCGAAAGGGTCCCCGACAATCTCGGGCAGCGGCGGGAACGAGATGGAGTCAGGCGTGAGCGGCCCGCATTCCGACACGGGGGAGTTCAGAGTCACGGGCACGATGCTCGGGGAGGTGAAGATCCGCGCAGGTGGGCCGTTGCGCGTACGATACTCAGGGCCCGCTGCCCATGTCGCGAATTTGGGCTGCGATTTCGCCTGGCGCAGCAGTCCCAGTCCGCCGCGGAGCAGTTTCCCAACCACCGACGACGACGGCGCGGTGGAGCAGATGGATGGCTTGGAGTGGCTCGCGACCGGGGCCTTGTATGTGAAGCCGATGCCTTTCCCGATCTGCTCCACCCCCTTTGGCAGATCGGCGATAGTTTCTGGTCGCTTGCCGATGAGCGGCGTGCTCAACGGCCGCCGCAGCTTGCGCAACTTGTTGGTGGCCTGGGTAGCGGAGAAGATGGAGAACCGCTGCTCGGACTGCGAGTACGTCTGCGGGAGGGCGGATGCGGATTGTCGTTTTCGCAGTTTGTGGGGTCGAGGCACGGGGAGCGGTGGGCAGGGCAGGGCGAGCTTCAGGGCATCGCGCAGCTCGAGGGATGGCACAGACGAACCCGACTGGTTGTTCTCTTCCTCGTCGAGTCCCTCCCAGAACTGCGCCATGCGCTCGCGAGGACTGAGCTCGCAGATGGTAGGAGAGGAAATCGCCGGCGAATCCTGCTCCTCCTTGACAAGTTGATCGTCCAGCTGGGATGGCCGAAAAATCCGGGGAAGACTGTCTGGCTGGATCTGCAAGCTCCAGTTTGCCGAGAGCGGGCTGGCATCCGTAGCCGGATTTGCAGTCTCGGCTGGCGACGATGGAGACGGCCCGACGTCAACGTGGACGCTGTGCCGTCCACTGGGAAATAGTGGAGTGCCAGAGGAGTGGGATGGGATGTTGAGCGAGAACCGCCGCTTTTTAACTCTGCTGCGAAGGTCATACATCGAACAAGAGGTTTGGAGGGGCCTCCCGTCGGCGATCTCCCAACCGTCGTACCGCTCCAGGCGGGGCTGGGAGGGCACAGCTTTGCTCGCGGTGTGGACTGTGAACGACACGTCGAGTGACGCGGCGTCGAGATTTTGGGAGAGTCTTGTGGCCGGGGGAAGGGGAAAGTCTTGGCTTGTCGGCCGAAGTTTTGGCGAAGACGATGGTGAGCGACTGGGGGGCACTAGAAGCATCGGTTAAGTGCCCATCGTAAGAGGGGAAACTGAGGAGGGAGGAGGAGCTGACCAATCTTTTTCTGACGCACGCAGTCCCAATCCCTGCAATGGTGTCGGCAAATGGGACACGATCGGCCGAACAGTTAGGGACCTACGTAGCGGAGAAATAATCATGTTCCTTAATGCCCTGGATATGTAATCGAAGGGCGGGATTGCATTCTAGGCACTGCGGGGTGCCTCGATCAGGGCAATACGTCGGTGGCGACATTTCACTGACCTCAACGATCAAACTCCTTGCCTCCAGCGCTAGCTCGTCGCTGAAAGACGCATCACCATCCAAAATTCGGGTCTTGAGGCCACCGTCATCATGACCCACAAAAGGATTCTGCCATGCATAAGTTTGTTGAAATTCCGTCGGAAATAGGAGTGCTGACTTTGCCAGCGAGTAGAAAATGGAATAAATTCCCCAATGACCAGCAATCCACAGCGAAATCGTGCGTCCATCCCAACAGAATCTCGGGGGCTTGGTACTCCACTGCGGCACTTGAGGGTACATTCTCTTGGCAACGTTTGCTGGGTGAGAAAATCGTCGCGTTGCAAAAGTTACTTAAAACGAGGTGGCCCATGTGGTCTACGAGAATATTTGACGGAGTAACATCGCGATGGATGATATTGGCGGCATGCAGTGACGATACAGCGTCCACCTGAAATTATGTCTCGGCCTCCAGTCATCCATATATTATCGAGACACAACGCACGATTTCAGAAGCATAAAATAAGGCATCGGAAAGCGTGATAGATCTGGTATTCCGGAGAGCGACGAGGCTTCCGCCAGGGTGTGAATCCTGTAAGAGAACGATGATCATCAAATTTTCTCCGCAAAAGAAAAACCAACTAGAACTAGATAGATTCTCCTCTCCTCACCCTCTCCAAATCCAGGGAAAATCCAATGGATGCGCTCGAGGAAAGGTGCACGGAGTTCAAGGACCGCTTCCAGCACCACCTGTTCGACGTGCGGTTCCAAGCCATTGCAGTTCTCCAAGGCTTTGATAACGTAGATCTTGTTCGTAGAGCGCTTCCTACAGAGCATGGGATATCCGGAAGTGGGCACGATCTCGAAATCAGCCAATGTAACGGCCGCGGGTGTCTGCGGCGACGTCTGCTGGCAAGTAACTCCTCTTGACGTCACACAAGGTGCGCATATGTGGGACAACGCCTCGTGCTCTTCAGAAATGGTTGGGAGCTTGCTGCACGATCGTTGTTTTGGGGACAGGACCATCACTTCCTGCTCAAAAGCTGGTTGAGTCGCCAAACAAAGGCAGAAGATTGAAAAACGATTCACTTCCACATCGTCATCATCCCATTCCGGGTCCAAATCTTGTACATTAGAAAACTGCTGCAGGACAATGAGTTACGCGGAGATCGGCCATGGCGTTCAAATACCTCGACATTATAGCTCATCTCGTTAACATTATTTTGTCGTTTGTCATGAATGCTCTCGTTATCATCATAGACGTCGCTTTCATTGTCGATTAGCCCTGAAAATGATTCCTACCGTCGTGTGAGCTCACAAACGCTCTTTGCAAGGTCGCCAACTTACCGAAAACGGGATCATGTCAAGAGAATCGATCTCAAGACGGGGCACAGTGTGTGGGACGGGGGACAGAGTCATAGTTGACTGGGTAAAATGTCTCAACAACTGAGCCAGAAGATAAACAGGAAGAACGGACACCGCAGGCGCTACAACGTTCGGCCCCCGCTGACATTATTTAAATATTTTTTAAAATCCTGAGACAAAACCAAAATGTGAGTATATGCTACCGTAACACGGCGCGTACGTACAAACCGAGGTTTCGTGTCGTTATTGTTTCTGATATGTATTGGACATAAGCTGAGCGCGAACACGAGAACACGCACCGAGATTGCAGGGCTGGTATCGCGGTGGGAGGAGACAAAGTCAAGACAAGGTAGCGCCAGCACGCGTGAAAAGAGAAGGCAACCACCGTGAAGTTTGGTCGCGCTTGGCCGCAGCTTTCCAGTATCACGTCTTCAGTAGGTAATTACTCGTTGGCCATATACTTTTACAAGATATCGACCCGCGATTGTATGCTACAGTGTTGCCCCAATTTTGCCCCTACGAGACGAGTCTCAGTCGATTGAGTTGGGCATTGAGGACGACACACCAAGATTAACCACTCGATTTTATTGCGTCCAAGAACCGCGCCCATTCTGCCTTGTCCATGGCGTAACTCTCGCTGTGGGGATCTGGGAATGAGCCATCCTTCACAGCATGCGCATATCTTTGCACTCCCAGTTCACGCGCAGTCTGTAGGTCTGCAAACCTCCGAACAAATTTTGCCTTATGACCGTACCATGTGCCCATCGCATCATCCCAAACGAGAACCTAGTAGCGGAGTCAGCTGGAAGGAAGCGCAACGAAAACAAAGACAGCGACCTGTCCGCTTGTCCAAGGTCCTGCTCCGATTCCGATGGTTGGGACGGTCACACTTTCAGTGATGAACCGACCCAGGTCCTTCGGAACAGCCTCCACCACCATCGCAAACGCCCCAGCTTCCTCCAAGGCCCTCGCGGCTCGCACAAGGTTGACTGCACTTTCGGCGCTTTTGCCTTGCACCTTGTACCCCGACATGGCGACGTGCCTCTGTGGCATCAGACCGACATGAGCCATTACAGGGATGCCTATGGTCGTCAATCGCTGGACAATGTCGACGATCTCTTCGCCACCTTCCAGCTTCACGGCTTCGATCTGCGACTCGCGCACCATCCGAACAGCGTTGTTGACTGCATCGTCTATAGAGCCGTGATACGAACCAAACGGCATATCGGCTACGAGAAGAGGACGTGTCGTCCCCCGCGAGACGGCCTTGGCATGGTGGATCATCTCATCCAGTGTGAGTTGCGTGGTGGACTTATAGCCCAAGCAAACCTGAGCTAACGAGTCTCCCACTAGTGTGATGTCGATAGATGGGTTAGAGGAGCAGGAGAGGGCCGTCGGGTAGTCGTATGCCGTCAACATGGATATTGGAACCTTTGATTCTCTCAGAGCCTGCAGCGTCTGGATTGTGACTTTATCTCTGTCTGTGCATACATTTAATCGGTCTGCATGAAAACGGCGAATCGTACGACATACTTTTGGCCAAGTCACTTGTCTCTTTCGGCCGCACACTCATCCACCGTCGTTGCTGTCGAATTGCGCCACATATTCGACCCACGTACGTCCAATTCAAAGACATAGATGTGTGGGACTCTCAAGGGATGATCAGCCCATTTCGGCGTTCACTGAAAAATGCAGTTGAATGTTTCGGACGGTTTTAACCGGTCTGGCTAAAAGGGGTCGATCGTGATCGATATGATCGCCCGTGTAAGCGGACGGAATGCGGAACCGCTCCTCCGAACTTGACTCTTTCCGTGATCTTTCTAGGAGTGTTGCTTGGACTGTAGCTCAAGCACCCAAAAGCGGGACTACGGGGAATTCCTGGATGCTTGAAAATCGCGCTATCTTGGCTCTGGGCTCCGCAGCGTTTGCGGTCTCTGTGAGCTAAGCCTATACCACTGTCAAGATATCGAGATCCCAAGTGCATTAATCTTCTCGCTTTAGGAATACGAGGACATCCGCAGCCGATTCGAGATCGACACCATCCCGTTAAATTCAGTAACTGGTCACTCGAGCGTTGCCAAAGCCGTCGCCGAGGCCGTCGAGACTCGAGCCGCCGCTGGGAAGTCACCATACATCGCATTCATCTGGTTCTTCGGCACAGCACCGTTCTCCCCCTTCGATGAGAACATGTTGAAACCGTTGACGAGGAATGGATGCCGCTTTTTTAGGTCGAATTTTCCATCTTGGTGTCATTCATATTATGCTTATCGCCTCAAAGCGGTGGTGGTGCAGGCTATGACGATGTTGCCACGGAGTGGATGGCTAGTGAAGGCGCTTACTATTGCAACACTCCAACAGCTATCACGGTTTCCACCGCAAATGGCGCCCTTATGCTCATTCTGTCCGCCACCCGAGCTATAACTCAAGGCGACATATACACCCGGACTGGAAAATGGCGCGGCAACGCGTCGGTCCTCGGAGACCTGTTTCCTCTCGGAGACGATATTGAGGGCCTCACTCTAGGAATTATTGGGTTGGGATCTATTGGTAAGGCACTTGCAGTGAGAGCCCAGGCGTGCGGCATGAATGTGATCTACAACAGTCGACGCCGCTTGCTCGACTCTGGTGGGTTTCACTGTCATCTTTCCTTTTTTCGCACTACGGCTAGTCTCACGCTTGTATCCAGAAGCAAATGGTGCAACATATGTTCCGATGGACGAGCTGCTTGCGACCTCCGACGTCATTTCCGTTAATTGCCCACTTACCCCCACCACCCGCCACCTGCTTGGGCCTGCAGAGTTCGCAAAGATGAAAACTGGAGTATTTATTGTTAACACTGCGCGTGGCGCCATCATAGATGAGGATGCTTTGGCCCAAGCTCTCAAGTCCGGAAAAGGTCAGTCAAGATCATTCTGTCTGTTCACCGAACTGTTGACCTTGCGATTTGCAGTGTTCCGCGTAGGATTAGACGTGTTCGAGCGGGAACCGATCATTCACGAAGGTCTCTTGGATCCTTCCCTGGCCTATAGGGTAACTTTGCAGCCCCATACAACTGGGAGAACGAATCAAGCTTTTACAAAAGGGGAGCGACAGATTATCAAGAGTCTCCAGGAGTTTATGCGCGGCGAAAGACCAGAATATGCCGTCAATGACCCCAAGCCCTACTAGACTCCAGCGATCATCATCTCCTCTTTATAAAATAACGTTGTCTGAAGCCTTTAAACTCCGCAGGGAATCACCGAGTGCTTGCTATTGGGACGTGGCTCTTTATGTGGTGCCACGACAGCTCTGAGCTAACCTTGAGCTAAACGCGTATTTACAAGACAACAGGCTTAGAATCAACTTAAAATGCACACTTAACGCGCCATCTGACCCAGCCACCCAAACTTGAAGGGCTTTTTTTGTTGAAAGTTTTTTCCGACCTCAAGCGAAATAAGAGTCGCCTGGGAATCAGGCTAATACTGTATCATTTCGACCGAGTGTTCAGGTGACGCGTGACGCGGCCCTCTGAACTGACACTGTTGGCGTTGGTGACGGTGACGCTGGGAGAATGAACACCAAATTTTTTGAAGCCTTAAATAGGCTAAAAAAGCGATTCTACGACATGCCAATTTTGCGAAAAATCTACCAAAAAAATACATTAGTGCTCCTCCCAAAGGGAGCCCTAATAGCCATCTTCTTACGTTGACCACGACCAAGAGCTACGGGGGCCGCTTCTTCGGCCTCGGCATCAGAGTTCTCCTCATCTCCTGCACGGGCAAGTCCACCGTCCTCATTAACGGAAAAATTAGCCGGTGTAACCGAAGAGCCGCTGGGGGAAAGAAGGCCGGAAAGGACATCAAGAGGGATGTCGCAGTCGTGGTACACGTCGAGGAAGGCTTCTTCTTCAACTTCGGACGCCGGAGCCGCCTTCACAGTGTAAAATTGATATCCAGCGTACATGTATACATCCTTTGGTTTATGCAAAAAATAATGAAGCTAGCCTTGCAATTGCTCGCTCATTCGAGTTGAGTTTTGATAGTATATTCCATCGGCTGCTCAGCAAACTTGACAGCGAGGCAGACAAGCGACTGTAAATGAGAAAAAAACTCCGTAGTGTTCTGGGATAGCCAAGCGAAATTTCCGCAGTTACCATCATGTTCTCCCACTCCTTATAGCCCCTCGGAAGGCCGCTTGGTCGAATGAACACTTGCAAAAATGAACACTTGCCGGGTATGTTACACCCCAGGGTGCGATCTGAACACCCGGTCAAATGAACACCTTAGGTGACGCGTGACACCCTATGAACACTCGGTCGAAATGATACAGTAGCTCTACTTGAATCAAAAAAAGGGATTGCTGGAGCGCGCAGAATCGCTTGTATGTTGAAGCGCTGAATATATAGTAGCACTGAATCGAAGTCGGGTGGGAGTTCCGAAGTTCGACCTCCATACGTGAGAAAGGTCGCACATGCTTACCCGTAGATAGTCCCTGACGAAGATGACTATACAGAATACCCTGCCGAGATAGTGTGATGTCAGCCCTTGATTCTGTCTCGGTAACCCAGACGTTCTTGTAGCATCGGCCCGGAATGATCCGGGCCACGCGAGTTCGGCTAAGAAATGATGGACGCAAATGCTACTAGAACGTCTGGGGCATTTGGTATGTAACACCCCCCATCGCGTCACACCCCTTGTCTTGTCCTCCTCCTGCCAAACTTTTGACCTCAGGGATGTTTTAAGACATTCATATACATCCTGGGCTGGATCTGGCAGCTTTCCCTAATTTTATTACTTGCTTTTTGGCCCAGCTGGTAGCATTTGGGAAATGACATGGTTTGGTGCAATTTAGCCTTCTATTGACCTCCATGCAGCCAGAAAATTTTGCTCAAATGCTAAGATGCATTGTATATCTGAGATAGGATACTTTAGGGAAGGTTTTGAGAGTGCTGGAACATACAAGAGACGATGTCGACCCCAGTGTGACATGGGAGTGTGACTCGATGGGGGGTGTTTGTATACCAAATGCCCCAGACGTTCTGGTGTGATCCGGGTCCATCTTTTTCTTATCATTTATTCAAACTCCGCCGGATCACACCGAACGTCTGGGTTACCGAGACAGCCCTTGATTATACTGTTGGATGCCGGGTCAGAAAAATTCTGAATCCGTGTCCGGCAAAATTTTGGCCGGATTTCTGTTTTCTTGGCCAAACCAAACCTAACCTGGGATGACGTAATCACCAAAACGGGTAATTTTTGTCGCTCCCACGATCCGTAAAATAGTCAAAATTTTTCTGATGCCCCGGTTTTAGTTGTTTCTGTGCAAAAACGAAGTGATACGACATATCTGGGCGATTTCCATCCTGAAAAGAGTTATTCAGCTGGTAATTGACACAAAAACTTTTGCCCAAACCCCGAATTTTTGTCCGAACAGTACGCTTCCGAGGCCGAAGGCCCATTTTCTGTCCGAAGATGACCCAAACTTCTGTCCGAACTTTGATCTGGGTATAATCAGGGGTTCTGTGATATCAGTAATAGAGCGTATTCGCACCTGCCTCAACAGCATATTTTGGCAAAATTTGATGAGATCTTTCAGAAATTTGATGAGCCCCAAATGGCATGCGTGACTCGACAAGACTACTGTGATAACCGGCAAGACACCGCAATTAGCACGACGCGTCGAGATGGTTTGCACTGCACTTCATATGGATACCTGGCTATTTATGCTATGGATACTATCTTCTGTGCTTGTCCATAACATAGGGCAAGGAGCTGGAGCGACGCGTCAATGTGTACGCGTGTCGAGTGGTGACATCACGCTCACATCAGTCACTCATCATCGGCTAAAAATGATGGGGGACAGCAGAAATCTGGCGGGCGTTGCGAATACGCTCTAATCCGGGCAAAATCCGGGTGACTTATTTCCTGTTTCATTCACTTTGTCAACACTCACTAGCTCTTGACCCACGTCTATAAGAGTTTCAAAGTCGCTTTGGACCCCAGTCTCCAGCAGCCTTGAACGGTCGGCAGTAAACGTTCCACAAATTACCAGTACTCATGAAGTTATGTGGTGATTCGGGCGCCTTTGACATCGAGGATTCATGCGTCCGTGGATCATGGGCTGCACTGGCACCCAGTGCACTGGTGCTGGCTATATGCCTGTCCTTCGTGCGCGTACCACTCCCAAAAACTGTCCACAAAGTGCTCGACGCGGTCAAAAGCCCCTTCACCCAGTTCTTGTCGTTGCACGAAGCCGAAGGACTTGCATTGGCGGATGAGAAGAGTGTCGGAGAGGCAGAGGTGGAGGTGGATGGTACCGTCCCGTTGTGGCGGACCCTGATATTCGTGTTTGTCGGATTGTTGGAATGCCTCGCGTGGCTGGGAGATGGTTCGTTCCTCCTGATTACAGGTCGTCCTCGATGGGACGCAATTCAGCGATTCCTTGTCGCCTTGCCGTGGCTCTACACGGCTGCACGGCCGATTCTGCGGCCTACTGCAATCCCTCCGTTCGATATGCTCGCGCTCTACCTGTTGCATATCCTAGGTGGAGTCCTCCAGCTCGGCGGATACGTGTTCCAACACAATGTCTCGGACGCGCCTTTACCCGGTACTCTGGTGCTGGTGGGCTTGTCACTGAACCTTGTGGCGTTGGTCGGACTAGTCTTCTTGATCATGCTAATGCCGCTGGCATTGCCTTCGCATTTGGTTAAAAAGGAAGACATTGTGAGTCTTTTGTTTTGTTGTTTTTCTAGACCTCATAACCATGGATTGCTCTAGGGATCCAGCGTCTCGCCCGAGGACTACACAGCGCTATGGGGCTGGGTGTCTGTGAGTTTCCTTGCCTATATTTCACAGCCTTCTCTGATTATTTGTGGCGATAGTTCAGATGGGTTTATCCTCTGGTCAAACGCGTACGTCTGCGTCTCATATTTCTTACGACAATTCACTTGATTTTTGTTAGGGTCGCAACACGACCTTGAATGAAAAGGATATCTGGGCACTGAGCCCAAACATCCAATCTCGGCCCTTGTTCATCAAATTTAGCAACCTTCCGTGCGTTTATCCGCTTTTCCCGACCTTCAAGAACTGGAAATTGATACCGCAACTAGGCAAGTAACCCTCCTTCGGCGACTATGGGCTGCCAACTCGTTTGATATAATGTACGGTTTTTTTCGCGCTCACAGCTATTTGTCTAATGTTTCCCTTCCAGACTGGATTTCGCCTTGACCATTTGCAGCGTCATTTTCAACTATGCGGGCCCATTTTTCCTCAAGTGAGCTCTTATCATATCTGGCCCTCCAGCTTACTTATAATCGAGTCAAGGCGTATTTTAGACGCCGTCGACACGAACAATGAGAGCGAGAAGGACAAAGGGATAGCGTACATCTACGCTATCCTGATGTTTGTGTGCTCGGTTTGCAAGGTCTGCTTGCCTCAACTCTCTCAAGCCTGCGCTGCCTGACCTTTCTTCTGCCAGGCCCAATGTGACGTGCAGCACTTGTGGTATGGCCGTCGCGCCGCGAGTCGCATGCGTTCCGAGCTTATGGCGGCCATCTACGACAAGGCTCTGAAACGAAAAGACTTCAGCGGTGTGATTGATAAGGACAAGGCCCAAAACGCCGCGGATAAAAAGGCAGCGGCGGCAGCCGGTACACCACCCGCGCTCTCGAAAGCGGAGAAGAAGGCAAAGGCTAAAGCAGACAAGAAAATCGCAGAGAAGGCAGATGACCCAAAAGCCGGGGCAGCGGACACTGGCAAGATCGTCAATCTCATGGCAGGCGATGCAAATAGGATTGCGATGCAAACTTCTGGTGCGCACGACCTCCTTTTCGTCTTGACAAGGCTCTCACACTTCTGCCTTTGCAAGGCTTTTACTTCTTGTATGGTGCCCCCATGGAGATCATCATCGGCAGTAAGATTCTTCCAAGGATTCGTACATTTGAATTCAACAGTATCCAGGTATATTCCTGTACCAGCTGCTTGGATTTTCTGCCTTTGCTGGCTTTGTTGTTCTCATCATCGGGTGGCCGCTGAACAGCTATCTGTCAAAGCGGAGTATTCGGATCCAGAAAGGGAGTCTCAAAGCAAGGGATGAGCGGATGGGGGTCCTGAATGAGTTGATCAGCGCTGTCAAGTTCATCAAGTTCTTCGCCTGGGAGCAAAGGTGGATTGACCGTGCACTCAATGCAAGGAACATAGAAATCAAGTGGATGATCAAAGGTGCGCCTGATACGTTTGGCTTTTCTCGTACGTCTAATACGTTTGTGCTAGCTCGTATCAATGGTGTCGGCTTCTACGCGTTCGTTCTTTCCTTGCTCCGAAGTTCTTTGTTTAGCTGACGCGGCCACCCAAGACTGTGGATCACGGCGCCCATTTTCATATCGGTCATCTCCTTCTTCACATATGTGATGTTAGGAAATGAGTTGACCATCAGTACAGCCTTCACGGTATGTGGATAGTTGGACAATGTGATGTTGTTTACCGAGGATATGTACAGGCTATCGCACTCTTCAACATGATCAGGTTTGTGGTTTCTTCTTCCCAATATGTGTAAATATCTCACCTTCCGTTTCGTCAGACAACCGTTGAATGGTACCTCGTCTCCTTGTTCCAATATCCAACGGTCTGTTAACATTCACTCCAGTCATTCCTACCTTCATTGTTCAGATCCTTCAAGTTCGTCCTTTTCATCTTCATCGACGGCTTTTGTGTTAACCGTGCTTCGTCTAGACTCGCGTATCATTGAATCGGATAGCTGTCTATTTGGATGAGGCAGAGGTCACCGAACAGGTCTCATCCCTTAAGAAAGATCGATCCGGCCCCGTTTCAATCGATTCGGAAGACGATCGTCTTGGCCTTGAGAATGCGTCCTTGAAGTGGAACGAGGTCGAGGAAGTCGCTGACGTCAAAGCGGACAAGGATAAAAATGGCAAGAAGGCGGCCTCGGAGACTGACTCCATCGTCACCACCGACAGCGAGGTGGTCGCGGATCACAAATTCGAGCTGAAGGACATCTCGGTCGTATTCCCTGACGGAGAGCTGTCTTTGATCACCGGACCTACTGCCAGGTACGCATTTCATCTTCTCTCGACTACCTTTTCTCACCAGAGTGTGTAAAGTGGAAAGACAGCGATGCTAGTAAGTGTCACTGCATTTGAGATCTACATCAGTACACTCAACGCATACAGATGGCTATTTTGGGCGAAATGACGCTACTCCCCGGTGGCCGCATTATCATGTCCAAAAACATCAACAAGATCGACGGTTGGGGAAATATGCACACCATCTCCTATGCTGCACAATCACCCTGGCTCCGTCACCAGTCAATCAAGGATAACATCATCTTTGGATACCCATTCGATGAGGTCTTGGATCCCCCTCGTAGTCAGCATTGTACACTGACGACGTGAAACTCTATAGGCCAGATATAATGAAGTTATCGAGTGCTGCGCATTACGACCTGATTTAGACATGCTTGAGGACGGAGATGCAACCGAGATTGGCGACAAGGGTGTTTCGCTTTCGGGGGGACAGAAGGCGCGGTACGGCAATGTATATCTGTGTCTAAAGCTGCTTGTGCTCAAACCCATCTTAGGGTTGCTCTTGCTCGGGCGGTAATATCTTGACGTGCTGCAAATGTGTATAAAGACTAATATTTTGCGTAGGTATATGCCAAAACAAAGTATGTGCTCTTAGACGATCCGCTCAGTGCAGTGGTAAGCGTATTCTTTCCTGTTTTGTGTATCTACAATCCATCTTCGCATCGCGTAGGACAGCCATACTTCTCGGGTGCTATACGAAAAGTGTTTACGTGGACCCCTGTTGGCCAACCGAACAGTTGTGCGTAGCACTCCAACATTTTTGTTGGCTTGTGAATTAGCTGACAACAACTCTAGATTCTTGTCACACATCACGTCGAGCTGGTCCTTCCTGGCGCTTACTACTTAGTTCGAATGCTTGACGGCCGCATAGACACGCAGGGCACTGTCAAAGAGCTGCGCGCGCAAGGCGTATTGGACGACATAACCCATGACGCCGCGGTCGAGGTCAAAAAGGAAGAATTGGCTGTTGCTGCGGAAGCCTCTACCACTGAAGGCGACCTTCCGGCCGACGAGAAGGACGCCGAAGAAAAAAAGAAGCCACGAAAGCTGGTCAAGGATGAGCATCGTGAAGAGGGAGGTGTCAAATGGAAAATCTACAAAAGCTACCTAAAGGCGTCTTCTTACAAGATATGGTGCTTCCTGGCCTTCGTCGTAGTCGTTTCGCAACTTCTGAGTGTTGGAGAGAAGGTAAGCATGTCCGTAGACGTTGAAAGGTAATGCTCATTATGTAATATTTCCAGCTGTGGATTAAGGTAATCTACTCTCCATCCACCACAAAGGGTATGCATCTCATTTTCTCAGACTTGGGGTGAAGCGTACAAGGAGAGAAGAAACGTTTCCGAGGTCTATAGCGGGCATAGGTCCTTCATAACGCCGGAACACCAGATCCCCTTAGATGGCCATTTATCACAGTTTTCCACTTTCGAACTGCACCCATCGACAAGAAGTTTCCTGAACATCGAGTGGCCTAGTGCTGTCGAGCACCCCTTGTTCTATGTTGGCATTTATGCTGCAATCGGGTTAGCAACCGCTTTTGTCAGTATTTGCTCGTCGGTCGCACAGATCACTGGAGCGTTACGGGCATCGCGGACCCTCTTCAAAGCGCTGCTTGTTTCGGTGGTCAGAGCTACCTTCCGGTGCGTTGTCCCTTCTGACGCGGGAACATAATTTAATAACACATATGTAGCTTCCATGACACTACACCCCAGGGTACGCCTAATGCTTCTGATCTGATATAGTGTACTAAGGAGCCATCTTCAGGGCGAATGCTCAATCGATTGTAAGGACCTATCGTATTGCTGTTGAGCTGAATTTGAAAAGCGTACCTTTTCAGCGGAAAGGATATAGAGACCATTGATTTTAATCTGGCTAGTTCTCTGCAGCAAGTCAATTCTTCCCTAGCTGGGTTCATAGCGTCGCTCCTGACTGTCACGTTGGTCCTGCCATCTGTTTCTGCTTCATGTCTGAACAGTGATGTAGTATCGTGTTTCCGCTTTTCCTCTTCCCGGCGACCTTCATCGGCTGGTTCTATTACACATTTGCTGTCGGATACCTGAATACTGGTCGTGATCTGCGTCGTATGGAGTCCAACTCAAAATCCCCCATCTTTTCGGATTTCGGAGAGTTGTTACAAGGCATTGTTACTGTCAGAGGTGCGACGGCTCATCCTGTGTACTGGTGTCGAGGTCTGACGGATATCAGCCTTTTCTGCCGAAAAGAGATTTTTAGACAACCTCCACACCCGGATTGATCTAACTACGAAAATGTGGTACACATTCTGGTGGGTGGCCATCCGATAGGTCTGTTTCACTGCATTCGTGATACTGAATGTAAATCAGGATGACCAACCGCTGGCTTCTCCTGAACTTTGATTTCTTGGGTATGTCCATCTTTTGTTACCGGAATGCTGGCACTTACCGCTCAACAGGAAGCATGGTACGTCGCTCGAGCCCAGGCATTATCCAATAGCCTGAATGATGATGCAGGCTGTCTTCTTCACCTCGATGTTCTCTATACACGTTCTCGTCGACGATGCTGGTCTTGCGGGTCTTGCAATCACTGTGAGGCAGTTTTTACTTATTGCGTATTGCGCTGATGTCCGACAGTCGGCCCTCAATTTCACATCGTCGGTCTACTGGGCGTGTAGGTTTTGGACTGGTCTTGAATTGGACCTCAAGTACATGTTCGGCATCTTCCGGATTCAATTGTGTTGACATTCGTCGCAGTGCAGTTGAGAGGGTCGTTGAGTACCTGGACCTCCCCCAAGAACCGCCGGCCATCATTGAATCGAATCGGCCGCCTGCATACTGGCCCTCCAGTGCCAAAAATGATTCCTTAATCGTCGCAGAGAACGTTGTCATTAAATATGCTCCCGAGTTGCCTGCTGTCTTGCAGGACGTGTCCTTCACACTCAAGGCCGGCGAACGGATCGGATTGTTGGGTACGTAGTTGGTCAAGTGCCATCCATTGTCAGCATTAATCCTATTTCTCACAGGCCGGACTGGTATGGAATCTGGGTATTGTAAGAGATACGCAATTAAACTGATAGTCGTCTCTCAGGTAGCGGCAAGTCCACTCTCGCTATGAGCATCTTGCGATTTGTGTGTGGTTTCTGTTCTATTGTTGTGTATACGGGATCTGATCACTTGTAGGTGGACCCCACTAGCGGTAGAATACTGATCGATGGCAAGTTCTATGCCGCGTTGTTTGTCTCCTGACGGGGGCTGACGGCTTGTGCGCGTGTATAGGAATCGACATTTCTAAGATTGGGGTCGAAGGTATGCATCCGTCCCAGCCAACGCTTTCTGCGCTAACGCTATCGTCCAGATCTGCGATCGCGGCTGGTAGGAGGACACTAATAGATCTGCATTGAGGTCGACCTAAAGCTTTTACGATAGACATTTATTCCTCAAGATGCGACCCTTTTCTCTGGAACGTTGCGGGAGAATCTTGATCCCTTCGGTAATATTTCCCCTCGCCATACGAGACACGACTCACTCGTTCTGCAGACGAGCACGACGACGCTACCTGTCTCGAGGTGTTGTACCGTGTGCAGATGATCAATCGCAGCACCCGTGCATCCGCAAGCACCTCGCGCGAGCACTCTGTTGCCACGTCGCCGGAGACGTCGCGGCCCCCGTCCATCTCAGGCGTCGACAGAGAGAGCACCGTCGACTCAGTCTCCACGGCGCTCACGGATGTCGACGCTAAGACCGTCGTCTCGCTCGACACGCAGGTTTCGGCCGGCGGGACCAACTTCTCACAGGGACAGAGGCAGCTTATCGCGATGGCGCGGGCGCTACTCCGGCGCAGCGCCATTGTGGTGCTAGACGAAGCGACGAGCAGCGTCGATTTCAAGGTTAGGCGGTCCTGTCCATCTGGAAGATAATGGTGGGATAACGTTGTACTGATAGACTGACGCCAAAATCCAAACGACCATCCGCGAAGAGTTTACTGACTCGTTGCTGCTCACAAGTCAGTTTGGTCTCATTTGATGCATTCACCAGAGTCTCATGTACCGCATAGTTGCCCACCGCTTGAAGACAGTCATCGACTATGACCGCCTCCTCGTGCTGGACAAGGGCAAAGTACGATCATCCGTTCGATCTCCTTTGACCAGACCGTTGATTCATTGTGTAGCTCGCCGAATTCGACACCCCCCTCCGCCTGATCGAGAAGGAAGATGGGATCTTCAGGAACATGTGCCTGAAGAGTGGGTATTTTTCAGAGTTGGAGGCGTCCGCGAGGGCCAAGGCAGCGCGAGACCAGATGGTATAGTCCTCGGTCATTACTCACTTACTTATTATCTGGGGTCAATACAGAATGCTCCGCACCGCGGTGGCGCGCTAGTCAAACAACATATACATTCTCTTTCTCAAAGCTGTAATCGTCCAATTTCCTGAAGTATTCCAAGCGCGCTTGGCGCTCTGCCTCCCATTTCTGCAAGCGGAAAGCAGGTATCAGTCAGAAAAGATTATTGGTCAGGGTGAGGAAACCATACCTCGCGGTCATCGTCATGGTCCATTTCGTTGTCCTCGTTAGCCTTCTTCTTGCCTCTGCCCTTGGCAGCTGGCTTGGCCTTTGCTGGCGCGTTACGGGCACGCGTCTTGGGTTGGGAATCATCCTTCGAGGCAGCCTTGCTCCGTGCCCTGGTGCTGCGGCGCATGGGCAATACGACCTCTAAGCCCAGCACTAGGTCGCGCGGGTTCACAGGGCTGTCGCTCCGCCGAGCTTTCTTCCTCCGCGGCGCAGCCTCGTCGTTCTGCTCGGTCTCCCTGGACTTCCCCTTTGCCCGCGGCCTCGGAGCACGCCTCTCCTCCACCTCCGTCTCCATATCTGCCTCCTCAAGCGACTCCTGCCCGCGCGCCCTACTGCTGTCCTGCACCTGCTTGGTGGGGGACGGTGTGCTGGGCAGCGACGTAGTCGCCTCGCTGAACACGTCTGCGTGCGTGGAGACCCTGGGCTTCCCGACCTTGGGCTTGTGCGGGGTGGATGGCATGACGCGTCCGTCATCGCGCTCCTTGTCGTCCACGTAGCGCGAGGTACGTAGCACAGTTGGTTGTAGAGGCAGGACGTCGCGCTTCGTCTTGAGTTTGCGTTCGACTGCGAAGAACCCGAAGGGGTCGGAGAGGTTGGCGGGCGCCCGGTTCTCTGCGTCGTCGTCGGCGTCATCATCCGAAGGCAGGATGGAGCCGAAGTCGTCCCGCCCGTAGACCGGTTCATCGTCGTCCTCCTGGATCTCCTGTATGACCTCATCCTCCGAATTTAAGTCGAGTGGCACGTCCCGAGACGACGACGAGTAGAGGGGTGGAGATGAGGGTGGCAGGGAGGAAGGAAAGATGTTGGTCGCAGATTTAGTGGTTTCGATGCCTCGGAGCCTCAGCTTTTCGCCGAGGGCTCCGCCTGGGGTCTTTGGTTTGCGTCTGGGCCGTGTAGTTGGGGGAGTTGGAGCTGGCTCAATGCGAAACCTATCAGTGATGTCCTGGAAGGGTCGTTTAGATGCTGTAGTAGTATTTGGTTGATTTGTGCTGCGCGACATGGTGGTAAATATGCAAGAAGTATTCAAGAGGTTGGGTAGAAGTTCGAGTTGGACCACGTGACGGCGATTTGCTCTCTAAGTTTCTCAAGATCTTCGGACTCTTTCCCACGACACTAGTTCCCATCACGGCCATCACTAAGGCCGTCAATTCGTCGCTCAGAGCCCAATGACGGGCGAGAAGCTGGAGCTCCAGACGTTTGGGTGCTTACGGCCCGGCGGAGCGCCGGACCGTCGGAGATTGAAAAAATGATTGCAGAGAACGCACCTGGTGCAGTTCGTGCAGTGACACCCGCATCGAGTCACACTCACTTTATACTCTTCACCATACCATACCACTGGCCACAAAACATGTTCTAATGTCCTTTTCTGGATCTTGTACTCTATATTCCCAAAAACCGGAATTTTTCTGGCTCTTTTCAAGCTGCTGTGGCTAGGTCAGCACAGGGGCATCAATTCTGCTCATTTGGCAGCAGTGGGCCAAAATCGCTGCAGAAAAAACCTGGAGCACACCTCCAGGTTAGCTTGAATGAGATTTGGAGCATCTCAACGTAATATGGAGCAGAATATCGTGCTCTGGACATGGATTCGAGGATTTGTGACACTTATAGTGTGACTCGATAGGGGCCATCACATACGAATTGCCCCAGACGTTCTGGAGTGATCTCTGCACTTCATTTTCAACTCCGCATCGGAATGATCCGATAGTTCTATTATTAGATAAAAGTGTACTCCTGAACGGATGGGGACGAGACTACGAGAAGCATGGGCTTACATGTACAGTAAAGTAAGTAACTCACCTTTGACCGCTCTCGAATCATTAGGACGTCGCTTCACCGCGTAGTAGAGGTTCCACGACAGGAGGCCCAGCACAGTTCATTGAATGTAGATGTGTTTACCTAGAATACAGGCATGTAGACAGGGAAAATAAGCAGAAGAGCCGTATACCATCAGCAAACCACAGCAGCGAACGGCGGACCAGAGAGAAGGCAGAGGAAAGACAAGCAAGTGTGCCAGCGACCAAAACGGATGCCGAATGATGCCGGTGATCGAATCACTCCAGATCCGAGTCTGAAGTTTCTTGTCGACAACTTGTCGACGATGCCGTTCTCGGGGCGCAGGAGGCCTGTCTTCAACGCCATGCTCCTGACGCAGGCCTCGTTCTTCTACTACTTCAAGCGCAAGCAGGTCGCCGCCGAACGCGCCAGATCGGAGGCGCGGATATCGGTCCTCGAGTCTGTTTTACGCCAGTTGCAGTCGGAGCAGCTGCTCTCGGATGCCGAGTTGGCAAGACTGAAAAGGCTCGCGGCACCGCGTTCTCTCATTCCTGAGCTTCATTATGAGCCTATATCTTGGAAGGAGACATTTTTAGGGAGGGACAAGAAGAAGGTTGCAATGGACATGACTGACGAATATCTCGACAAGGTATGTAACATATCCCTGAGTCTTATTCGATCTAACCCCCTTTCCTAGGTCGCCGAAGAGCTCGCAAAGTCGCGTGAGGAGTAGGACGGACCGTGGTGCGTCCCGGATTCTAGTCTGTCAAAAAAAATGTTCTGATTTCCGGAATATCAGACCGTCAGCCATTCAATGCGTTTCTCGTCAGTTGGCAAAATATCAGTTTTGTCGCTGCCGGTATGACATCTTGGCCGTGCCCTACCGCACGGTAGTCCCGGCGTTATTGTTCCTAGCGGCGCTTTCACGCCTTCACTGCTATGACAAGTCCGGGACTGTATCATACGAATCCGTGTATTCGATTCCTGCTCAACTACACATAAATACAAGGAACCAGACAGGCGCTACAGTAGTGAGAATCCATCAAACCCATCCGGACCCTCCGGCGAGTCGTAAAAGCTCTGATTATCCTCATCCTCATCGTCTGACAGCGAGGCAGCGGCTTTAACGTCAAGGTCAATGAGTGGTGTAACTGGCGATACACTCTCATCGTCAGCCATTGTCTCGAGCACAGGCGGTGCCTCCGACGTTCCCGGCGTCAGCTTAGAATCGGCATCGCCTTGATCAACTTCCTGAGACTTGCTTTCATCCGCGTCCTCAGTCAGCGCATCATCTGTGGCTCCACTATCTTCCGCCTTGTCCTGGCTTTCTCCTGCGGTATCCGCATTCTCTTTTACCTCCTCATACGTACTGCTAGGAGGGTCCTCTTCATTCTCCGAATCGTCCTTCACCGTCTCGCTCTCGTTTCCGCTGTCCCCGCCATTGTCCTCGTCGTCCCCCTCCTCATGCGCTGCCTCCTGTTCGTCATGCGCTGCCTCTTGTTCCTCATGTACCTCCTCCCCCAGGTGAATTTCCTTTCCTTCGATTGTTGCCGTTAGTATTGGCGCCGTTGGCGTTTGACTTGCCGGAACCGTTGGTGTTTGACTTGCTGCCATCTCCGCCTGGTGTCTTGTCCCCGGCTCCGGTACCACTATCGTTGGACTGTCCAGAAGACGTCTCTGCTGCAGCGCATCGATGAGTCCAAGCCGGGGAAAAGAAAGTGTCACCAATCCACCTGGGGACTTCGTCGGCTTGATGCCAAAGTGGTCCTTG
Organism: Mycena sp. CBHHK59/15; assembly: GCA_029204085.1. NCBI lineage: Eukaryota > Fungi > Basidiomycota > Agaricomycetes > Agaricales > Mycenaceae > Mycena > Mycena sp. CBHHK59/15. The sequence continues at coordinate 596,597 of JARGXW010000002.1, forward strand.
ATGATGTTCGTGAGCTCGTTCCCGTCGAGCCCCGCTGGCGACGGGCTGCTGCTCCCACTCGTGCTCGCGAGGTTCCGTGCGCACTCGCGCGCGCGGCTCAGCGGGATCACGATCTCCATCCCGAGCTTCAGGCCCTCGTCCACCGTCAGGAGCTCTGGCCGTTCGCAGAGCGCGGCGTACCGCGGAAGGAGGTGCTCCTCGTCAACCTTGAACTGGTGGTACAGCACGATGCGATCAATGTCGGGCATCTCCTTCTTCTCCAGCTCGCGGACCGCCAGGTTCTTGACCTCGGCGAACACCCAGCGGTCCGCGAGCCGCAGGATCGTCGACCAATCTTCGACACCTGCGTCGTAGAGCGAGTATTTCCTGTCGCAGGGAATCCGTTAGTTTTCTATCTGGACCACCACCGCTGGGTCTAGCTCACGGATTGTAGAATACCCATAAGAGTTTGGCGAAGTCTTTAGTTGACACGTTATCCAGGAGGACTGCGCTGTCCTCCGCTGTCCCTATGCGACTCACTCCCGGAGTCGCAGGTGTGCCCAGCTTACTTTTGAAGAATGTCGACTCCCGCTCGAAAAAGTATCGGTGCACTCGAAACAGCTTGTCTTCGACCTGTCCCAGAGTATCAGCAAAACAACCGCTATATAAGGATGCGGACATACTATGCAATAGAGATCGCCACCAGGCAGGTAGTACTCATCGTAGTGTTGGAGATTGCGGAAGGTTTCAAAGTTGGGTCCCATTTCGATGAGCGGGTCTGCGGAGGAGACGGACACCGCGAGGTCGACATTTATACCACCTAACGTGATGCACGTGTACCACACATGTTTTATGCGCGAGTTATGCGAGTGAACGTAATGATGGGGCTGTCGAACTGCAAGCGACGACCTTGTCCTGCTCGATCAATGGCCTCTTGAATGGCCTCGCAGCAAAAATGGGGTCGAAAAAAACATGTGTTGATCCTAACACGGAGTACATTGAGCATACCCACTATGCAGTCGCGTGTTAGCTCCTAACACCAACACAGCAATGAGATTGACCTTACCGGGCGTACAGCAAGAGGGCTGAGTTCATACTTTATTTCCAGAAGGGCTTCACTGGTAATAGTCGCCGCTTCTTATCGCCTCAGGGGGCACTAAATGAGTCGACGCTTTGGATCTCCTGAAGGGCGCTAGAACGATTTCAGGCGTTGCAATCTGCATTGATCGAGAAGTTTGCAGGAGGGAAGGAAAGAAGCAGAGTACCTGCGGCCGGAAGCGACGCCGAGACATACACAGATTTGAAGATTAAGGGGCAAGAGGCATGATGGGTAGGTAGGTACATTCCGGCGCGGTCCCGTTAAGAAACAACCGGGGCCCGGAGGACTTCAAGGAAACAAGAACCGCTGGCAGGACGGAGCCATGATCGCAGGCCAGAAGACTTCGAAAAGGAGGCTGCAGAAAGCGGCAAGGCAGCGGGTTACAGAGGAACGGAACAATAATGCGCGTCTACTGTTCGCGAGCCGTAGGAATTGGGGATGACGGAGTGGGGTGGGAACAACGAGAGAGAGAAATGAATGACAAGCGGACCATGGAAGAGGAATGAGAGGACGTCGCGGAATGGAGCTCAGATGAAATAGAGAGGAAGGGACAAAATACTGTGTCACGATGATCACAAATAGGTTTTAATAGTGTTGCCACGGAAGAAGAGACAGGACGAGAAATTGGGAGACAGACCATGCAAAAGAGTAGATGATGACCTGAGGGATGCCTGCAGCCGGAGGGATCGAAGGCGGCACCGGACATAAAACTGGATGCGTAACTGACTCAAATGGTGGATTGGATAGCGACAACGTGCTGGCGAGGCCGTCAAGTGCAATAAACACTGTAGCATGCACTACGCAAAAGATAATATAAGTGAGGAGATAAAGAGTTGCGGAGCTATCAGGCAAGCAAGAGGTAGGGAAGGGTGGGGAGGAGAGGAGAGCTGAGAGTCTCCTCTCTCCTCCAGCCTCACTACATCCCGCTAGATCAAGGTCTGATCGAGTGGCCATTCCACTCGCGTGAAGCGATACGCTACTGCACCGTGAAACGTGCAGCAGGACTTACAGCAGACTCCCCATTCAGCACCCAATGTGCAAGACACCGGCATGGAGAGGATGTGACATGTTCTCAAGTAACCCATTGTCGGTCGTACCTGGGTAGGCGCGATTTTAAATCAATCGGGAAGGGCAAAAGGAGGCTGGTCGACGAAAGGGAGGAGGGATGTTAGACAAAGGAGAGAGGGAACAGAAAGAGCCACCCACTAAGCGGAGAGACAGAGGAGATGGTCAGACCGCTAGTAGCGAAGACGGAAGAAGACTGGGGTTACTTTCGAGGGGAATAATGGGAGTGGATATGTCAAGCGAGGTGGTGGGGATGATCGATGAGGGAAAGGGCGTGAAATCAACAGAAGGGGATGATGGGCTGGGTTGAAATGCAAGAGACTGGGGGGTGGAGTGCGACAGCGACAAGTGCTGTGGAGTGAGACAGCGTGGGCATGGAGGTTGAGGAAGACAAAGGTAGGAAAGTGAGACACCGGTGGGCATGGAGGCACACCCAAGAAAGAAAAATATCGACCTAGGTCGAAAGGGCTCCAGAAAGGGCTCCGAGGATTTTCCTATTGGCAGGACAATGCCGGACCAATGGGATAATCCTCGGAGGCCTTTCAGGAGGCCTTTCGACGTAGGTCGATATTTTTCTTTGTGCGGTGTGAGGGGTGAAACAGAGTGGGCCATCAGAAGTCGAGCGCACGGATGTGGCAAAAGAGATGAGTTGGAAAACAAAGGGATGAAGATGAAGGACATCAGACATCAGATGCTGGATAGACATTGGACATGGTAAATAGACTTCGTAGAGAAAGGTGGGCGAGGAGGAGGGACAGGGACGCCCGCGAGCGGGATGTCGGAGGAGTGTGTGCCGCACCTCGGATAGAATAAGCGGGAATTCCATCGGATGTCGGTGAAAGAGAAGGGTAGGGGTAATGGGAAATAAAGCCGCATGTCGGACGTGGCGGGCCACAGGCGCTTAGAAGGGGTGAAAGAGTAGCGGGGAAGGAGGGGGAAAGAAAGTTGACAGGTGGGCAGAAAGGTAGTCTGCCTTGAATGTCTTAGTAAGATGTCGATGTTTCCTCAGATGTCTCACTGCACTGACTTCTGGTGGCTGACGGTTTCTCGGGAGGAGAGGAAGAGAAGCGAAAGCACGTCCGTGTCAGACGTCATAGCATGGAGCAGGTAGAGAGTGGAGGTGGTAGTGGCAGAAGGAGGGGAGTCTGATGGACAAGGAGGGGAGGAGGAGAAGGGAGAAGGCAGGAAGGTAGGTGGGCGTGGGCAAGGATGGTGGTGGTACAAAAGCCAGAGTGGCGGGAGGCGGCTGATGCCTTATATACTTATTTATGTCTGGCGGCTGACGACCATGTCTCAGGCGGGCCGCCTCCACGGATGTTTCACTATAGCAACTCCAAGTTGCATGTGGCGGACGCTAGAACGCCGCCTGTATCGAGAGCACACACCATGCGAGGCGCATCGGATGGAGCAAGGGATGGAGGTTGGTGGAGGCGAGGAAACGCTGAGATTCAGAAACTCCCTGTGTGACGCGGTCATGTGGTCGTACAATCAGCTAGGCTTAGTCACCAGAATAGCCCCTATTCTACAACTTGAACCTCTGATCAACAGTATTGGTATGAATTTCTGGCTCTGGAGGTAGACAACAGCACTAATGGTCACCAGCCTTTGCTGCATAAAGAGAAGAAGAATGGAAATGCAGTTTAATGTCATTGAGAGTGGAGCCGTTGGGCGGCCCAACGGCTCCACTCTCAATGACATTAAACTGGGCGTGAGGCCCAGTTTAACAACACCAATCAGGTAGTAGACAGAACGGTTCTGTCTACTAGAGAGGCAAGCTCGTCTCTATGATCGATATTGTAGGCATATAAGTCCGATTCGGAGCGACGAACCACTGGCGCGGTGGAGACTGCCTGGAGTCTCTGGGGCCGGAGATGAACCAACGGGGCTCGCAGCGGGGAGGGTGTAGCGGTGAAAAGACCCAATGATGACTAATCTATGGAAGCTACATGTACAATCTACCCTAGATATCTCTGGCATGCTGCCAAGCGTGCCACAACGGTGAACCCGGTGATGCCTGGTCGCGGAGATTGTGGACTTTCCTGACAGGATCTACGTGTCAAAATCTATGATTTGCGCTGATGTAAATCTCGACGCTTCCCTCAGAAGTCGCCACTCGGATTGGCTTCAAGTATCTATTTCTAACTCTTCTATGGGCAACTTACGCCTATATCCAATTTATATGACGAAGATTCGAGTTCTGTCTTGCTTCATTCCAAATTTTCAATCCCCGTACCGTCAACGTTGAATTATTGCTATAGCCAAACATCCAGCTCCAAAGACTTCTGCGCAAGTGTTGTACATTCCAGAACACGGCAGGCCTAGTTTTCTTCGTAAACATACTTCGAGGGTGGGCGACTTCCGAATCCATCCTAAAAACCCTGACTTGGAAATCAACATGAGAGAATCTTTCGCTAGTCGCACCTTGGCATAGATCTCCTCTATCCACTTCATGTTGTCGATCGTATCCTGTGGCTCGACCCAAGTCTGCGGCGTGCGCCCTTGTATCTTGTCGACGAAGGCCTCCAACTGGTATCTAGGATTTTTTTCTCAAATAATCCTTGGCATTTCTGGGGTACTCACCTGTATGTCGTCCACCAGTCTTCACCCTTGGCAGCGCCCTCGAACGTGTACGCCTTTTCGACACGTGCGAGTTTTCCGGTGGGTGTGACGGTGATGTAGTGGTAGTACGACGGAATCAGGAAGTTAAATATTTCGACCGTCCCCGCCTCGCAGCGGACTGTTGCCGTGAGCTTGGGGATGCGGGGGATGATTCCGAAGAGCTTGGGCTCGCACAAGTTGGAATGCAGCTCGCCGATGATGTCGTGTTCGAGCGCTAATGTAGCCGTGAACATCTTGTCGACCTTATCGTGCTGCGGCCGAGACGAGTATGGACGGCCGAAGCAGTGAGTACCGCCGTCGGGTTCGCAGACGCAAGATAGCGGAGGGCATTGACCGTGTAGCCTAGCGCGCGCGACTCAGTGGAAGCGAGCACTGGCAGGTGAGGACCTACATCCGGGATCCATGGTGGACCCACCGCCCAACTCATAACTCCAACGAATATCACCATCCTTTGCGGTTCCAGCAGGCGCCGTAAGGGCCACCGAATGCTCTTTATGGCACCTAGTTCTTTGCTCTCCAGAATGGCCTTGACACGTTGGACCGCAGGATGGAATCTGGAGAGTGAATATCAACTTCGTATGTCTTTTGGAGTACCAAGGTCACCTACCGGTAATGGAAGGCTTCAAGGACGACGAGACTTTTGGCTGCAGCGAGCGAATAGATCTGGGCTGCCTCTGCAGCAGTATTTGTCGCTGGCTTCTCAAGCAGGACGTGTTTTCCGCCCTTCAACGCTTTCATGGTCCACTCAAAGTGAAGCCCGTTTGGAAGCGGGTTGTAGATCACGTCGACTTGGGATCGTCTATCATATCTGCAGACAGCGTCAAGTCAGCATAGCAGAGGAGATTGTAAAGCACCTTGATATCCACTCTTGCCGCATAGCTCTTCTGGAATCCGTGCTCTTTGCAAATGCCTCCGCGCGCGCTGTATCCCGCGCGGCCACTGCATACAGGATCACTTCAGGGTGCGTGCGAGAGGGATTTATAAGTGCTCCTGGAGCTATTTTGGCTGCACCAAAACAGCCAAAGTTAATATTCTTGAGCGGGGGTTGACGGGGTCGGTCGCTGTTTTTGGCGGATTAGATATCTGCAATCATGCGAGTCAGCCAAGAGTCAGCTCGTCACTGAAGTTGAACCGTTGCGCACGTGATATAGGCGATACAGCAGGACAAGCATCTGTTGGACGTCCTGGACGGCACTTCGAGATGGAAGAAAGGAGGGTTCAAGCAAAGTTTGGCGTCGTGTGTCTACACTGGACATTCGGGCGATCTGCGGTCGAAGTTGTGGGCGCTTTTCCGATTTCCGTGATCGGCGGCCATTCAAGATTGACGGTTTAGGGTGCGGGTATGACTGGTAAGAGGACCGTCCAACCAGATCGATTTCCCAGTTTCAATGAATAGAGCACTTTTTTTTCAGGCCCGGGTGTCGGTGCCGTGCTGATGCGTCATGGGAGTTTGACTCGGAAATTCGGAATCTGGAGGGCAAGAACAAAAAAGCTGATGATACTTACTGCGGACGCTATATATGTAGAGAGGATCATAGCGGAAGCCTGCGTAAGAAAGAAATGTTGCCCGCGCTGTTGTGTTGACTGGCGGAGTTCAAACAACTTGCGGGCTTTACCGTTCCGGTAACCGGTTTTCAAGCTTGCCATCAACGTTATTTCAAGGTGTCGACAACCATGGTTGCATCCAGGGCCCGACGTGGCATTAGCCGGGTTTCATACTGCGATCTCCCTCAATCTAGACCACCCCGAGCTACCATTTCGCCGGCGTAAGGTCTGCAATGACTTTGGGCATGAAGCGCGGCTTCCTTGGGAATAAAAGAGCCCCAAGGCGGCGCGAGTCGCGGAAGCTCCGAAGGCCACTCCAGGTATCGCCCAATATGTTTTGGGAATGCAGAAAGGATATTCACTCCGTCGGATATAGCCGACGGCGCGTCTGAGGGGACTGATGATTTCCGACTCTCGGACACATGTCGTGCATATTCCGACAATCCTCGGATCGTCATCGCGGATTACCGACACGGAAATGCTCCAGAGGCATCACATTTCCTTTATATGCCCCCGCAGAATTCTACGATCGTATTATTGGATCATCTGCAAAACATCCTTCCAATATCCCGATGGGATTTATGGAAAAAGCACATTCCGTGGACACCGCCAAACCCTCCGTACGCCTTGGAACAGAGTACCGACAAAGGGATGAAAATGGTAGCTTGTCGTCCCATCCAACAGGGCGAGCTTATTGCGCTAGAACGGCCCTTGGTCGTCAGTCGAACAGACATTGCAATCGCAGAAGACCAACGCTCAAGTGGGATATTCTATCAAGCTGCTCTCTCGGGTTTATCCTCTGCTGCGCGCGCTTCCATCGTGTCTTTGCACAATGCATTCGGCCCCGAGCAGGATCCAATCCTCGGCACCTTACTCACCAACCAGCACCCGGTCACCATTCCCGAATCGCCGCAAACGGAGTACTCTGGGCTCTTTCCGACCCTCTGCCGCGCAAACCACGACTGCTCTCCAAACACCAACTTCTTCTTCAATCCGCGGACGTTCACCGGCCAGTTCCACGCCGTGCGGGCCATTGAGAAGGATGAAGAGATCACGGCGCTATACTGCGAGCTCGCGGCGTCGCGTGAGGAGCGTCGCGCGGAGCTCTCGGAACACTACAAGTTCCTCTGCGAGTGCAAGACATGTGCTCTTCCGTCCGCCCTCGTCGAGCAGAGCGATGCTCGGCGGCGAGCCATCGCAGACCTTATACCCCTCATGCACCAAGGGACATACTCTGACGATATGTCGGTGGCTCGCATCGAGGAGCTCTTGGAGTGGGCCACGCATGAAGGGCTGTATGCGCTCTACGCTGAACTCCTCATTTACGGATACGGGCTTGCAATCAAGCTCGGGGCTCCGGCCTTCGCGCAGAAATGGTCTCAGTTAGCCGCGGTGGCGTTCAGGGTTTTGGATGGTGCAGACTCTCCACGATTCGGGTGATTGTGCACACTTTTCCTTCATTTTCTAATCTATCCTTAGATGTATGCATGTAGTTATACAACTGAAATCGTGTCGCCGATGGTGCAACAGGCGTCCTATTTCTTGTCCTGACAGCCATCTGTTTTCTCGACTTGGGCTGGCGAAAAAAAGGTCAGGAGGCTAATGCCGACAGGATTCCACACGTGCAAACATGCCTTTTCCAACTCGCGACCTCAGATAAGTTCCAACCTGGGCGAGTACTCTGATCCTAGAGTCCTTTTGCTGAACTCGCTGCAGCTGTGCATTCCAGGGTGTTCTCCGTCGCTTAATGACTGGGTCTTTCTCAGCCATCCGAACAACTTGCAACCCACCCGCCACACTGGCTTGTCCTAAACCGTGATCTCGGATACCCAGCAACACCAGCAACACTATTGATTCCACCATACAAATGGACCGCAATCCTGGCAAGGGAAAAATTAAGCTGCATTTTCTTAGTCCAAAGATGATTGCTGCCAACAAATTAAGCCTTACTTGCCGTCCGCTGGGGATGACTCTCTCGTTGACTCTGGACTGCCCCTGCCCGGCATCGAAGAATTGGATCGTCTCGGCTCCCCCACAATGCGCACGACAGTGACCGGGATACGGTGTCTATCACAACTTTAAAAATTAAGACTTCAGGCATTGCCTTCTTGCACCGCTCCAAATATACATCTAACTTGCACCTACTAGAGGCAGGTCTTCTACTCTTGACCCAAACTCTTGCTTCCAAGCCGAATTTTCTTACTCCATTTACCATATATGCTCCCGGCGAAAACTCATTGGAACGTTAATCTCCACGAACAGTGGGTTTAATCAGCGATACGAACTGAGTCTGTTAATTTAATCGGCATATGCTCGTGCGTCATCGTCAGCTAGGAGGTGTAAACTACCATGACAGAAGGACAAGTCCAGTTGACGGTTAAGAATATATTGTCCGGGACTTCGAAATAAAGGGTAAGAAATGTCATTATCAATAGGAACGTCAGTGGTGATCACAGTGTATTCTCCAGATAACAAGTTGAGTGAGAGGGTTTCCTGGACGGCTACCCCGATTTTGAACGCTTCTAAAAACTTGAGCAAGTGTTCCGTCGACAATGTCGAAGGACACTTCCCTCGGTTTGATTTTTGTTATTATTTCCAGCATCATTCGGGAGGCTCAGCACTTACTCCACACCCTAAATCACTCAAAATAGGCCTGGATGCGATTACTGTGGTATACATTATTCCGAAATAAAATTTAACAGAAACTATTGCTTTGGGAGGGCTGAACGTGAGGAACAAGCCCCGAGACCGCATAGCAAACGACTGCCAGAAACTCGGGGAGCGCTACAAGCGGAAACCACAGGTGCTCGTCATTTTGCTTGGCTGATTCGAGATCGTCGCTACCAGGAACACCTCCCGTACCAACAGAAACACCGATATGAGACATAGGAGGTAGCTTCCATGGCGGTCGCCGAATGGCCGACTGTCATTTCTGTATCCCGCTATACATTTGAGTTGTTAACAACGTAGAAATGATTCGGGCTATGAGACTTACATCTGCGGCTCTCCGCCACCACGATGAAGGCTTGCAGCGCTTGCAGGACGGTCAGGACGAGGAATATAGCGGTGCTGGCTTTCCGCAGGGTCTTGCTGGTTGAGACGTCATTGGCGTTTGAGCTGGTTGCGTTGGTAATTCCCACAACGCCCAGTATGACACCGATGAGAGGGCCATCCGGTAAAGACGACGGTTGCGCATGAGCTTGATTGGGAGGAGTCCGAGGTCTCTGCGCCAGAAACCAACTCTCTGCATCGAATGTCAGTACCCAAATCGAACGCAGGAATGCTTGGAACTGACCGGTCGAGGACGAGGGTATACGCGGAGTACAGTAGCGCGAAGAAGCCGACTCCGAAGAGCACTTCGTCCGCAGTGAACAGACTGAGGTTCTCCCCAATGTCGTCGATTTAGCTAAATGGCGCGTATTATGAATGCCGTTACACGCACTATCACGGCGGGTAAATGCACAGCGCAAAATAGTATGTACAACGAACTCACTCAAACAGAATACAGTGAGGACGATGTAGACATATGTCGTATTTTTATCGACTGCCGGATAAACCAGAGGAAGAGGGGTAGGTAGAGAGCGGCAAAGATGGCTGCTGCTGCAACCGAGTGGAATCCGAATAGTGTTGCGTAGTCTATAGAAACCATCGTGAAGCTCAAGTTGCCTGGCCTGGGCTGAGGAGCGGAAGCGGGGAGTGATGGCCCTGCTGTTTCGAGAGTCGGCCTATAAGTACCTTACGGCTAAGGCTGAGATTCCGCAGCTGGCGCGGGTGGCCATAAGTTCGACTCTGATGCTCCAAAATTGACTCAGGAGGTTCAGTTCCAACTGCTGATGGCGGCACAGGGCCAAGGCAGCCCAATTGCCAAGGCAACGTCTTACGTAATTATCGTGACTGTTGTCTCCGATGACGATCGTCAACACGCCAGTGGATTCACTCTCTACCACCGGTCTCTTTCTCTTAGCGTCCAAATTTCAACGTCTCAGCAACCAACCTACTCCTCGCGACGACTTGGGATCCCCAGAATCGGCTCAGTTCTTGTACACGACATTGCCAGTGTCTGAAATCTATAGCTAATTGCCAGAACTCTAGTCTCGTATCGGTATTACCCATAAGATCGCCTAGAAAGAGACGGACGCTGCTCTCTAGAACCACCGAAAACCGGGGATCCCTCAATCTCGGGAACCATGATCGTCTGCATTGTCACTGTTATGGTTCAAACGGTATTAGGATCTTGACTGTGCAATCCCATTCTTCGTACTGCATCGCGCTCGCTCAATTTCGCGTTGCGCTTGCTTCAATAATAATATTCGTTTCATCCCTTCTTCCTCCCCTGCGCTTTTTAATGGGGTTTTTGCAACACTGGTCCCTGGAATCCAACATCGTCAACCGGCCCGCACACCCGGGCTGGTACATTTCCCAGTCCCAAAAGTTCTGTGAGCTTGCGGCAATGAAGTGGACGAAAGACCCGGATGCGCTGTACATACAGCTGCTGTCCCCTTTATCGCAGCCGACACTGCCAGCCCATACGAGACGGTCTCAAAATGGAAACACGGTTTACCTCCCTGACGACTCGGGTTGGATAGCCATTCATGTGCTAAATGAACTGTCATGCTATCTCGGTCTTTGAAAGCCCTTTGTGACGCATATCTTGTGGCGCATATCGTTGACGCGACAGATTGCAGAAAGGTCTGCGCTGCATCTGTGCCGCCCTCCGACACATCTGCCAGTAGGGGGAAAGTTGATCGAAGAAAAGAAAAGAAAACCAGGTTCAGATGTAAGTATACATCAAGGCACCATGGTCCACACCATTCCAGTACGAACGTATAGGTCCAGGCAAGCGGAAGCGTGAACAGCCTGCCCACGGAGACGAGAACTTGGAATCAAGGCACGGTTTTTGTTCACTCCAGCGCAGTCAGGCAATGCTGTAGCATGCATCACTGGCACTCAGGCTGGCAGCCGATACCCAGGCCGATGGCTCGGCACAAAAACTCCGGCGCTCGGGAGTCGGGGCTCCGAACCGCAAACTAGTAGTTGCACAACAAAATTCGGCAGCATTTGAGTCGGTGACGCAATTCAATGTCAATTTTAGGGGGGAGGATCTGGAGTGTTGGGGTAGACACAGACGACTTGATATGACGAATTGGACAACGATGGGTTCAGGTGGAAGACTGGAGGTGCCAAAACACATCTTGAGTGCACTAGTGCCCGTAAGGATAATTTGGTGTGCCCAAAGGCAGACTTAGACCAGAGGTAGTGGCGAACGTGTTGAGCCGGCCGACGTCAGATCTGGTCGTGGAGTCGAAATCCTCCTCCACCATGTACTCCTGACATGACTGGGGCATAGGATATTTCCTTGGGTAATGACAGGAGTTTTCTTCTGTGTTGGGTCGTTGCCGCCCAGCCACGCACCCGGCAGTCGGGTGTCTTGGACCCCCGCTTAACTTTTTCTTATCAAACCTGACACCTGCCCAGTGACGTACATTGCAACATTGCCAACAAGGAGGTTCGCATCTGCTTGGCACCATGGACACGATATATATATATTGTAGTGCCAAGGGGCGGTCGAGCGGACGATGGCAGAGGGAGTGGCACAGAACGAGCGACAGTCGGGGGAGAGAGGCTGGGGGCAGGACGCCCGCCCGACGTCGACGGAATGCGATGTGGGTCGGGTGGGCATCGCGAGCGGGCTTGTATTGAGGGAAGGACTCAATCACTCAACCACGGGGGGCGCATGGGACGCCTGCGAGAGGAAAGGGAAGGCACGGGGGAAGGTAGAGCAGAAGAAAGAGAGACGACGATGGCTTACACGTCCACTGGCGCGAAATCTTTGGGGTGGCTGACACTCGGCTGACCGCAAATGTGCGTGCCAGCATTGAATTTTGTCCTATTTGGTGTTGATGCGCTGATGGCGCATCAGTCGCCTCAAGCGCTGCTGGGCCGGTCCAAACTTGGTCTCAGTTCAAGACTCGAAACGCCGTAATAATGTCAAGGCCTAGTGCTGGATGTGCCTGGCAGTGTCAGACTTGGACGTGAGGTGCTCTTGGCTGTAATAAGCTGTCACCGTCCGCGACAGAGTCAAGCCCGTTCCTTGCAGTCTGTCCTACCTTGCGTTGTATAGTAAGTAGCCCAAGTGGTAGCCTCTATCTGCTCTCCAAGTGGTTATTGAGCAACCAAAGACCAGGACCAAGACTGGCGAGTTCAGGCACCGTGGTCCAAGATACAAACACTAACCTTGGCTTCCCCACACAGTCCCTGTCTCGGCAGGCGGATTTGGTGTTTGCTGAGGTGCTAAGGCGCCCCCATCAAGGATAAGCTTCAGAGTCTCCCTGTAACAATATTGTCTTATTGGGTGATCGGTGCCACGGTGGGTCAGACGTACCTTTTTTCAACCCCTCAGTTCTCTCGATGAAACCGAGCAAAAATAAGAGTAAAAAAAATAGCCACCACCAAGGATCCAGAGAGATTGAGCGCTCTGAGGCTGAGAAAAAAAAGGACAGCAATTACAGTAAATTAATGCACACGGGCCGAAGAGGAAGTGATCAGGCACGCATCAGTCGGTGTTTGGGTGGTATTAGCTCTGTCTCCCCCCATGTCTCGGTTCAGCGTCCAGACGCCCTACTCTGCCGACGACGACCGGCCCCGCTACTCCTTCGACGACGATGACGACGACGACGACGATAGCAGCGCCGAGGACGTCTTTGCCTTTCTTCCCCGAGCACCGCCGATGCGCCGCTGGAATACCCAACTGTCCCAGCCCCAGTGTACAACCCCTCAACCCCCGTGCGCGTCTCCCTCCCGAGCTCCGGCGGGAAGGAGGACGTGCGAGCCGAGTCGTTCGCCCAGAGCATGACGGAGGAGGGCTCGATAAAGTGCGACTTTTTTCTGCGCTTTTATCTCTGCTAATCGTCGCAGAATGGAATTCGACTTTGACGCCATCGAGGAGGAGGACTCGCCGTTCCTGAGGTCCGCGCGTCCGTGTCCAACATCGACGACCCCGACATGCCGGCCTTGACGCTGCGCATGTGGTTCATCGGCCTCTTCCTCTGCACCATCTCTAGCTCCCTCAATGTCTTCTTCAACTTCCGCCAGCCCGCCCGACCGTCGTCCCCCTCGCCCTCCTGCTCATTGCCTACCCGTTCGGCAAGTTCCTCGCCTTCGTCCTCCCCATCACCACCTACCGCTTTCGCTCCATCGAGTTTTCCCTGAATCCCGGTCCCTGGAACATCAAGGAACACGTCCTCGTCTTTATCATGGCCAACGTCGCCGTCGGCAACCCATACGCGCTCAACGCCGTCGTTGTCTCCGAGTTTTTCTACGAGATAAAGGTCCGTGGAGCCATTTCCCACGTGCTGCGCGCCGCACACGCTCACGCCCCGCCAGGTCAGCTACTGGTTCGCGCTCGTGCTCGTGCTCGCGACGCAGCTCACCGGCTTCGGCCTCGCCGGCATGTGTCGCCGCTTCCTCGTCTGGCCCGCGAGCATGGTCTGGCCGCAGAACCTCGTCGCCTGCACGCTCCTCAACACGCTCCACGCCGAGGACGACGAGGGCACGGGCGGCATGACCCGCTACCGTTACTTCATGCTCGTTACCACCGGCTCCTTTTTCTTCTTCTTTCTGCCAGGTGCGCTCTGAGCCCTTGGGCGCGGCCTCTTCTGACGTCCCGCCAGGCTTCCTCTTCGAGGCGCTCTCCGTCTTCTCCTTCATCTGCTGGGCCGCGCCGAACAACGTCCCCGTCAACCAGCTCTTCGGCGTCTCCTCCGGCCTCGGCATGAGCGTCCTCACCTTCGACTGGACCGAGATCTCGTGGATCGGCTCACCGCTCATGGTTCCTTGGTGGGCCGAGGTGCACGTTTTCCTCGGCTTCATCCTCTTCTTCTGGATCCTCACCCCGGCGCTGTACTACACCAACGTCCGTCTCTCCCTCTCCTTCTTTCCAAATGCTCATCTCCTCACAGAGCTGGGACCTCGCGTACTTCCCCATCTCCGCGAACATCCCGTACGACCGCTTCGGCAACACGTACAACGTCTCGCGCGTGCTCACGCACTCGGACACGTTCGACCCGGCCGCGTACGACGCGTACTCGCCGCTGTACCTGCCCGCGACGTACGCCATGACGTACCTGCTCGCCTTTGCGCTCAGCACGTGTGTTATCGTGCACACGCTGCTGTACACGGGCGCTCGCTCCTCAACGGTGTCAAGAAGATGCGCGTCGAGAGCGACGACATCCACGCGAAGCTCATGCGCAACTACCCGGAGGTCCCCGACTGGTGGTATCTGCTCAGCTTCTGCGTGTTTTCTCTCTCGCGATCGTCGCAGCGGAGGTGAGCGTTGCCTGCTCTCCTGCGCGCTTGAGTCCCGTTTTTGACGTGGCATACAGGTCTGGCATACGGATGTCCCGGTTTGGGCGCTGCTGCTGTCTGTGCTGCTCCCGATCATATATATCTTGCCGTCGGGCTTCATCTACGCTATGACGGGGCAGGAAGTGCGTGCGCCTGCCAACTCGAGGTTCCCATGCTGACGATCCCCCGATACGCAGATCACGCTCAACATTCTTGCGCAGATCATACCAGGCTCGCTCCTCCCGGGCAACCCGCTCGCCAACATGGTGTGTTCCCACCCCCCTGGCTGCTATGCCGTGCTCACCCCACTTATGCAGGTCTTCAAATCGTACTCGGTGCAGACGCTTACGGAGGCGACGTCTTTCATCCAGGACCTCAAGCTGGGGCACTACGTCAAGGTGCCGCCACGCGCGTCGTTCGTCGTGCAGCTCGTCGGCACGCTCGTCGCCGCGTTCCTACAGGTCGGCGTGAAGACGTGGATCTTCGCGAACGTCGAGGACATCTGCCACCCGGACCAGAAGAGCCAGCTGACGTGCCCGCACAACAGGTGTTCTTCACCGCGTCCGCGATCTGGTGAGTCGCTCGCTACCCTCCTCTTCCTCCCACCCCTCTCCGAATGTTGACGCCGCGCGCGTAGGGGCCTGATCGGGCCGTCGCGCCAATTCGGGCCTGGGTCGCTGTACCACCCGCACCTGTACGCGCTCGCGATCGGCGCGGCGCTGCCGCTCCCGTTCTGGTTCTGGCAGCGTCGCTACCCGAACTCGTGGATCAAGTACATCAGCACCCCGGTGATCCTGAACGGCGTGTCGGGCATCCCGCCCGCGACGGGGATCAACTACTCGAGCTGGTTCGCAGTCGGCGCGCTCTTCCAGTACTTTATCCGGAAGCGCAACTTTGCGTGGTGGAGCAAGTTTAATTATGTGACGAGCGCGGCGCTGGATAGCGGTGCGTGGTTTCCGCATGGGATGTGTGGTGGCGGACGATGCTGATGATGCGTTGCGTTTGCAGGGACGGTGATCTCGCTGATGGTGATCTTCTTTACGCTGCAGTGGCCAAGGGACGGCAAGATCACGGTGGATTGGTGGGGGAACAATGTATTTATGAAGAGTGCGTGGTTTTCCCCCTGCTCTTTCATCTTTTCCCCACCGCTCGCTCATGCACCCACCATATGCTAACACCCCCGTTTCCAGCGGCGGACTACGACCGCATACCGTGGAAGAAGGTCCGGCTGGTGGGATCGGCTCATAGCGGCGGGGAGCAAGCAAGGATCGATCTATACGCGCACTCAATTCCATTTTATCAATCACGAAACCAAACCAAATCACATTATCTACCTACCACTTACTATATTAGCATCGCGTCGCGTCGCTCGCGCATCCCCACCACCTCCCCACCCGTCACCCCGGTCGCTTGTCGGATCCGGATAGCCAGCCATCTTACCTGCGTCGTCCATCTTTCGGTCCCTCTTTTGGATATGCCTGCCCCGCCCTTGCCTGCCTGCCTATACGCACACAACACACATTCTTTATCCCTGCGTTCCCTCCTATGAATGCGCGCCTATCTACCGATGTTCCCGGTGGTCACCCACCTAGTTAGATCTACCCTTAACCGCCTCCTCCTCTTTACGCCATTTTTTTTCTCTTTTTTTCTCCGGCGCGGGTGTTCATCTCTGTCTCTATGTTCTTGTGTAATATATCGCCGGAATAGCACAAAATGAGGCTTTTGGGCCGTCACACCGGGGTTGAGCAAATATCAGTTGGCTGCATTTTAGTTCAAATCATTTGAGTATCAAGTGGCTTGAAATCAGACCATATGATTTGCCCGATATCCCATCGATTTCTCATATCGAGTAGATCGCCGGATATCGGGGTAAATGATATGGTAGGTATCGGGTTTGATTTAAGCTCACTTGATTCCAAAATAATTTCTACAGTATCGGAACTAAAATGCAACCAGCTGATATTCGCTCAATCCCGGTGTGCGTGATTTGGGTGGTAGTGATGGGCCGCCGATGGCGAGTTATGGGAAATTTGTACAGCGAGTGCTGGCTTTTGTCGAGTCTTCACCTGGTTGCAATTTCTGGGTTTTGGTGGCCGTCTACATGAGACATAGCACTTATTTACTGCTCCTTCAGGTTAGCACAGCCACTAAGGTCAAAGCCGATGTCTCTCATCGATCTAGATCTCTTGTATCAACTCTCAAGTGATAAACATAGTGAATTTAGCGCTAAAGTACGTCATACGATATTATAGTTTCGACTTGTTACCATACACTAACTAGTGCTCTGTTACTGTCAATGTGCTTCCGAGTATCTGGTCCAATACATTGACTGCAGAGATGGCAGTCTTCAGACCCCTTCTTCGATCCAGCGCAAAAACTGTATCCCAATCAGTCCTGCGCTTGACTGCCGCTGTTACGACCCAGATTGCCTGCCGAGCAGGTACACAGAACTTGCGACGTGGCCGAAAAGAATCAGTAGTGCGCGAGGGAGGAGCGGGTTCGTAGTTCTATTGAAGAGTGAGGGGAGTTGGGTAGTGATGTCTTGTAGGAGATTGAGAGATTCTGATTTGAGCGGAGAGGAAGAGATGGTGTGTTGGCCCACTGAAGAACAGCGAGCAAATGAGCAAATGAAGCAGAGACGTATCGGATCGCATGCCTGGCAGAAGCTTCGAAGAGCTTCACTATCCCTGGTTGCTCGTATAAGATCCAGGACTAGAACATCCACGGTATTCTCTCATATCTTTCCACAAGCGCGCTCGTATCAGACTACCCCAACCTCGAACTCAACTTAGGTTGAATATATTGTTGAATGATACGCACCGTCCAAAACCTGTTTCCTCGACATAGCCTTGTGCACCAAGTGCAGCCATGCACTCCTCCATCGCGGAGGTCGATTTCAGAGCAGTGAACGCCTTCGCGGTCGGGGTAAGCAACCTGAGCCGCGCATTTTTCTGCCGTGGCAACAGCGCACTCGCTCTTGCCCAAAAGCACGAAGTCAGGGCGATATTGAGTACGGCACGATGGGTTTGACGTCCTGGTTGGGGACACCGATGAGGCAAGCACGAGCGGAGCTCAAGTACAGTTCGGCGGTGGGACACCGTGTGCGCCGATCTTGTCTTTCAAGTTCAGACGGCGGATCTGAATATTGTTAGACAGTGGCGACGAGAAAGACGCGACGCGGAGAGGGACTAGGAAGAGGGGCAGGGAGCCGGAGCTTGATCAACTTGACGTCGCCAGTGCACGCCAGCGCAACAGAAAGCCTCGGCAGCGCTGGGAAACCATTTGAACTCGTCGAGGCGATACGCTGGGCCTAGATCGGTGGGTAATTTATCGACAGGAACAGCCCTTGTTTCTGTTCTTGAAACATCCGAGCCTCCGGTGCTCTGATATATAAATCTATGGGTGAGGTGAGAAAAATAGCGCACCTCGGTCATCCAGCTCTGCACAGCCTCCTGGCTGGTCATGCCCGACCTGACCGACATCCACATGCGGTCAAGATGCAGTGGACGCACCACAAAGAAATTCTTAGAAAGGCGTTTCGTGAATCCGCCGACGGATTAGTTGTGTCTTGGTTGTCTACAGGATACCTTCACGGTGGCTCCGTGATTACAAAGGCTGAATCGCGGTTAAACATGACACGTGACTCCCATCACCTTAGTGTTTCTTGATTTTGATTTCCGTAAACTTCCGACTGGGAGTCCCTTAAAACGAACGTCAATGCGCTCTTACTTTCACAAAACACCGTCTCAATCTTGCTATTTGCTTGCCTTCCATTCCTCAAGTAAGCGGTCCACTTCATTCTTCCCACTAAGCTCAACTTGTTTTTCAACCCAGAGTTCAGGTTGGATTACCCTGACCATGTCCTCAATCGTTGGAGTCAATGACGCGCCGCGGACTGTCCCAGACACAGCGGCCCCGGAAACCTCAGCCTCGCCCTTAATAACTCTCCACTGGCTCGACAAATCGCGCGCGCAGCGCATCCTCTGGCTCCTCGAAGAAGTGCACGTCCCTACTCCCTCAAGACGTACAAACGCGACCCAAAAACTATGGTAGCCCCGCCAGAGCTAAAAAATGTGCACCAGCTGGGGAAGTCGCCTGTCATCACCGTCGGGGACCGCGCTATCGCGGAGTCCGCGTTGATCATCGAGTTCGTGAGCGAGCACTTCGGCGCGTTCCTGATCCCGAATAAGTGGAAAGACGGGCGTGAGGGGAAGCTTGATGGCGAGACGGAGGACTATATGCGCTACCGCTACTTCATGCACTACGCGGAGGGCTCGCTAATGGCGTGTTGATCGTCGCGCTCCTCGTGCAGAGTTCGTATTCGCCCCCTTCTCCGCACAACTCGCAATTTGCTGACCCAAAACCTAATGCGTGCTGGAATGCAGACATCAAGAGCGCGCCCGTCCCCTTCTTCATCCGCCCATCACGTCCCGTATTGCAGGAAAAATCAGCTCCGCATACCTCGAGCCGAACTTCGCGACGCACTTCGCGTTCCTGGAGGCGCAGCTGAAGTCCGCGCCGAGCGGGGGCGTACCTCTGCGGCGCGGCGCTGACGGGGCTGACATCCTAATGAGCTTCCGCTTATGGCGGGCAGGGCCACACGCCGCTGAGCGAGGAGAGGTACCCCAAGCTGTGGCGTACATCGAGATGCTGAAGGAGGAAGAGGGGTATAAGGGGCGGTGGCCAGATTGTGGAGATTGAGGGCGAGTACATCCTCTTCTAGTGGTAGGCTACCAACTTTACCTGTGTATTTCTAAGAGAAGCTTAAGGAAATGAAATCTGGCGTTCTGGTTATGTATCCCGGCCAGTAAAACAGGTCGTGAAAATATTGAGCCAGATGTATCTACCGCAAATTCCCAGTACTCGATGTTCTGAAGTGGCCAGCATGTGGTCCGTGTTGACTTGAAAGGCACAGCCACCGATCTATCAGGTCCCTCGTCGTGATAACAAAGGCGTCTGCGCAGATGGAGTGGAGGCTGGCAACGGGCCGCATAAAACCACGACGTACTACGACTCGACAGGATATCGTCGGTCCTTTTCCCTACCTTGGTTCATGTTGGAGCATTTCGTTGACATTCCATTCAGAACGACATGTATGTCAATTGTAACAATAATCATTGAGGCTCCAGCCAAAATTTCAATAGATTTGCTTAGATGTTTCTGGTTGCGGACAGCAACGAAGAGGGCATGTGAAGGAGTCACTTCTTGGTTAGGAGGGCATCCACCTCCTACCAGGACTCCTAGTCGCATCATTGACATCAACTTACCGGAATGGCCAACGCTGGATTCGGTTGAATGGATGACAACTCACATTGTGAGCGGTATTCGAATGTCGAAATCCCTTCGAAGAATACTGCAGTACTGTCGGTGCCGAATTCTTGGTCAATCGTGAAATCCTAGAGTTCAGGAGTGTCCGGTGGATTTATACCAAATCACTAGTCTTACTGCAGTGATACCTGAAATTTGAATTTCGTCAATTCGAGTCAATGTCTTAACTGAGAGCATCATCGCACCAAACATAATAAACAAATAGTACAAGATGGCGAAAATAAACGTGCCAGGATGAAATTGAACGAAAAAGAGGCTATAAGAGCGATGAGCGGCGTGACCACGAGGACAGAGGGCTGAACCATCGAACTTGTTCCATGGCGGGAAAGCCTTTGGAGTGCTGAAATTCAGTAACCATCTGCTCAAGCGAGTTGCAGGTGTTCTGGGATGTACGGGAAGAGATAATGTGGAGGGTGCCAGAGAAGGGGTGTAGCGCTTGATCCAATTTCGAGCAATTGAAATCTTGAGACCCCAGTTGAGGTAAATGCTTTCCGAGGGACGACTAGAGATTGCCCATAGAGGCTCGGTGAACGATTTCACACGTGCATGAATACGGAAAATGCATTCGATTGAAACCCTACAGTCAGAATCGCAAGGAATTTCCATCAACGAAATTTATAGAACCTGAATTGAGCTTCTTGGAATGCCGTTGAATCCCCCGACAGCGGTGGATTCTACGCGCCTCGATTCAGACCAGTTGTGCTGGTTCACCATATCTCGGATCCACCTGCCCAACAGACGCAACTCATCAGGCATAAGAATGAATCTGAATGATACATCACATTAGGGAAAGTTGCGCTCTCACCGGACTCAGCAACTTGTGTAGGATGTCTGTGTCAGACGGAAGGAAGCAAGTGTGTTCTTAGAATTCCGTAACGATCAAGGGTCCCGGCGGCGTTTACAGGAATGGAGCGGTCAATCTCATCTTGGTCCACGACTGGTTCCGTAGCCACACACAACTTTGAAATGGAAAACACCTCAGAAGCCCGGAAAGAAGTTCATAAAATACATACACTATCAAAGAGGACGGTCACAGTAATAGGCTGAATATGTTTCACGTTGGTTCAGAAACAACGAGGGTCAAGGCTCACCCAGTCACAGTTTCGCCTTGTTACCATACACGTGCGCCGTATTATCCTCCATCCGTTCTCTGCGTCTGTGTTCAAACTTCACGGCAGATATAGCGGCCCTCAGGCTCCTTCCTCCGTCCAGCGTAAAAATGTGTCCCAATCAACCATTGCACTTGCTTCCCCGCTGGTTCGGGCCCAGATCGCATGCTCAAGCAAGTATAAAGAGCTCGCTACATGGCCGAGAAGATAAGGAGACAGCGAGGAAGCAACGGATTGGTAGTTTGCTTGAAAAATGAAGGTAACTGAATAGTCACGTCCTGAAGCAGTTCGAGAGTATCTGTTTTAACTGGGCAGGAAGAGATGATGCCAGTGGCCCACTAAACCGCCTTTATTAGAAAATGACTGGAGAATAAATAAAATATTCGAACCTGGCAGAAACTTCGTAGAGCATCACCATCCCTGGTAGCTCGGATGAGATCCAAAGCTAGTAGTCTACGGTTCCTCCCATATCTTTTCCACTAGCGCATCTCGAATTAGACTAATATTACAGTTGAATCCAAAAGGTTTGAAAGTAGTGCTGTTAACACGCACCGTCCAAAACCTGTTTCCTCGATATATCCTTGCGCACCGAGCGCGGCCATACATTCTTCCATAGCCGACACTGATTTGAGAGCAGTGAAAGCTTTCACAGTTGGGGTGAGAAGTCGAAGGCGCGCATTTTCTTCTGTGGTTGCAACCATACATTCGCTCTTTCCCAATAGCAAAACTGCGCCGAATGTTAAGTGGGTCAGCGCACTGTAAAGAATACTGATGTTCGCTAGGTTCTCCATATGCAAAGGGATGGATCGAAGAAGCTTGGTGCCGCCGCCGACCGCTCGAACAGTGGCGTAAGACCGCGCGATGGAAAGACAGCGCTGGAGCGATCCGATCGAGTGTATTGCCGAATGAATCCTCGTAATATTGAGCACCGGAGCAATGGTCCTGACTCCTTGGTTCAGAGAACCGATGAGCCATGCACGAGCGGAGTTCAAGGACAATTCGGCAGTGGGGACGCCGTGTGTACCAATTTTGTCCTTCAGGCGATGTATCTGAATGTTGTTCGACAGAGGTGACGGGCATGACGGAAGGCGGAGAGGGACCAGGAAGAGAGAGAGTGAGCCGGAACCCCCCGCAACATCGCCAGTACGCGCCAGTGCGACAGAAAGATTTCCTTCGGCAGCACTGGAAAACCATTTGAATCCGTCGAGAAGATACGCTGAGCCGAAATCGGTGGGCAATGTGTCGGTAGACACCGCAATTGTTTCCGTTCTCGAAACATCGGAACCTCCAGTGCTCTGATTGATTTGTTATGAGTAGCATAAACGGGTGATTTAAAAAGCTCCCACCTCAGTCATCCATTGACCTGATATGTACGCGGACGAAGGATCACGACTGCACCCAAGTGAGCAACCGTACAGAAACAAATGGCAGGCCTGCGCACCTAATCAATCTTGGCAAAATTTCCTGCTTCATCTTGTCGCTGCCGAACAGTTCAATAACTGAAAAGATTGCAGGTTTAGCGGTATGGCTGATATTTAATTGTAAGCACTTGCCGCGAGCTGCGCCGTCGGTCATCCCAAAAGGGCACATGATCTGTAAAATCGGAGATGAGTCGCGTTTTGGAGTCGTCATTGCCATGCTTATCATATCACGTACAACGTGGAAATCGCCCGTCATCAGCATACACTTTGAGAACATGTAAACTCTGCTGTACTCTTGATATCTGCGCTCGTACGCGTTGCTGAGGTAGCCTTCTTGTACAGCTAGCGCTTTGAGAGCTCGCCATCCTTCGGAAGTTTGCAAGACATCTACACGTTCGCCCCAAGCGTTGTATTGAGTGAGAGTGGGCGCTTTGACACGGGTCGATAGTGGCCGCACGACTACATAAATTGAACTTTTCATGGTCACAGATGATGTAAGTCCGGCACTGACCGGTGACAAGGTCATGGCCTAAACGCACGAGGTCCGGCTCAATTTCACTCAGTACTCTGTATGACGTTGATTAGCTTAGGCGAAATATAGCCAAGATACTGACCTAGCCGGAAGCACTCTTTTCAAAAGTCCTGGTAAGACTGGATCAGCCAAATACGGGTGTTCATTTGGTGGGGGAGGCTAGAAAGTCGATGAGATCGAAGACAACAGGCTGAAGTCTTGACCAACTGGTGGAAAATATCCTCGACTCGCATATGTGCAGGGGAGAAACGGAGGAGTGTGGCGGTCAAAGGCGGCGGCTGTGTGCGGTTCGAAGCCACAGTCTGCATCACCTAGCCAAACCTAGTTCGGATCAGCCTCGTGCCGAGGCACAAGTGGGTGCGCGCGGTCAGGAATCCGACTCAGGATCCGGAGCGGTCTTCCAAAATCGAACTGGCCCAAGACGACCGAGACTCCATGGAACTAGTGACAATGCGGTAACGGAGATAGGAAATTACCTGCAAGGGAGAGTGAAGCCCACACGGCGATCTTTGGATCCATCTCCTCCAGTATTCTGTGTGCGTATTACGCCGCCCGAGTTGCTAGGGCGCTGTTTTTAAGTCCGGTTTATAAACATGTTTATAAACACCGGTTTATAAACCAGTTTTTAAATAGTTCGGCCCAAAGTGCCGGTTTTTAATTCTATCTAGTCACGGACCGGAGATCTCTGAGGGAAAAAGATCTTCGTCAAATCTTTGTCGTCCTCCAACTCCTCGACCAACTCAACTCCTCTGGACTTGGGACGAGTTAGGCTGCATCAAACAGTTGTCAGCCATGTGATCGGGAGGTCTTTTGGCCCGCGTTTTCCGTGATCTACTTGCGGACAAGCCCGTCTCCGGTGCGAATGAGATCGGAAGTGCGCGGTGGGGCGCATGGATAACAGGAAGAAAGCAGCCGGGAGCACGAATTGGGAAGGGGAAGTAGATACACTCGAATTTTAGTGATTTCAGCGCGTGTGTTTATAAACGGAAATTTAAAACCCGTTTATAATTGCCCGGGGAATTATAAACAGCGCCCTACGCGGCGGCACGACCACAATAGCAAGTTGTTGACACTTGATTGGCACACATCGGCCGATGCCGCTCAGCTTAAATTTCAACCCAGATCTGGTTGAGCCACCTGGCCATATCCTCAATCGTCGGAGTCAATAATGACGCGGCTCCGGCCGTCCCAGCCCCAGAAAATCCAGACGCCCGCGCAATAACCCTCCACTGGCTCGACAAATCGGCCCGCAGCACATCCTCTGGTTCCTCGAAGAAGTGTGCATCCCCTACGAGCTCAAGACCGCAAATTATGGAAGCCCCGCCGGAGCTAAAAAAACGTGCATCCGCTTTGGAAGTCCCCTGTCACCACCGTCGCTGGGCGCGCTATCGCGGGGTCCGCGCTGACCATCGAGTTCGTGAGCGAGCATTTAGTCTCTCATCCCGAGCAAGTGGAAAGACGGCCGGGTGTGAGGGGAAGCTTGATGGAGAGACAGAGGAGTATATGCGCTACCGCCGCTTCATGCACTACGCGGTGGGCTCGTCCCGCATCGCCACCAAAATCAGTTCCGCACACCTCGAGCCTAACTTCCCGACGCACTTCGCGTTCCTGGAGGCGCAGCTGGAGTCCGTGCCGAGCGGGGGGCCGTGCCTCTGCGGCACGACGCTGACGGGGGCGGACATCCTGATGAGCTTCCCACCCATGGCGGCGCAGGGCCACACTCCGCTGAGCAAAGAGAAGTGCCCCAAGCTGTGGGCGTACATCGAGATGTTGAAGGAGGGAGAGGGTTATAAGTGGGTGGTGGTGGAGATTGAGGGCGAGTACATCCTCTTCTAGTTGTAGGCTACCAGCTTTACCTATCCATGTCTAAGAGAAACTTAAGGAAATAGAATCGGGCGGATTTTCAAATATTGTCAACAGACAAAAGGTGTTTTATTTTACTTATACTTGAACCGATGTTTTTCGAGGCATGCCGGCATCAACCCCCTAGCCAAAAAAGGAAGCTATATTCGAAACCATGGATGTGGGGCAGGTGGGAATTTTTACGGTGCAAAACAACACTCATAGAACATCCAGATATGTCCTAGTCCGTTACAACCCCCAATCTCCAGGCCTGTGCACCCGTGTTCAAGCCCGAAGCCCGGGCTTCAAGCTTCAAGCACTGTCTGTGGGCTTAAGCTTGGGCTTGGTAAGTTGCAAGCCCAGGCCTCCAAGCCAAGCCGGACCCTGCCAGTGAATATCACTACTCAGAATCCTCTTGGAAAGGTACATGCCCGGCCGTGTACCGGCCTTTACTCTTGACGCTAACACCAGTTCTAGGTGTCTTTCGTATATGCACTCTGTAGACTTTTCCAGCATTTGTGGACTACGACTGTGCTCTCATTGACATTCCATCGGACAATCTACAAGGCGTTATGCTGTTCTCTTCGGATTCTGTGTTCGCATTCTTCTCGAGTCCCGCCGGCGCCGCTGGCCTTCAATCTGCCGTTCTCAATTACAGCGGGGCTAATGTTCTCAATGTCCAGTGATGTCTAAGAGAAGGAATTATATTCTGACGTTCTGTGTTATGTATGTTCAAGCGTTTTGAAATTTCTCGAACTTGGTTGCAACTTGGTTGAGATCTATGTATTGAACCAGACGTTATACGGAGGGCATGACGAGCTAATGTGACCCTCTGAGGTTCATCTATGTATCTAGAAATTAGGGCTGTACTCCCCGTCAATCTCCACAATCTTGGCCACCGCTCGCTTATACCCCGCGCTCTCCTTCAGCATCTCCGTATACGCCCACAGCTTGGGGTACTTGTCCTTGCTCAGCGGACTGCGGCCCTGCGCCGCCATCAGCGGGAAGCTCATAAGGATGTCTGCGCCCGTCAGCGCCGCGCCGCAGAGGTACGGCCCGCCGCCCGGTGCGGACGCCAGCTGCTCTTCGAGGAACGCGAAATGGGTTGCGAAGTTGGGGTCGAGGTACGCCGCGTTTATTTTGGCGGCGATTTGCGAGGTGATGGGGCGGATGAAGAAGGGGACGGTCGCGGTTTTGATGTCTGTGTGCGTCTCGGTGAGCATGGTTGAATTTCCGGAAGAGCCTGAGGGAGCAACGAACTGTTGACGATGACCCCCACGGTCAGCAGCGTGGAGAGGGAGCCTTCGCAATAGTGCATAAAGTAGCGGTAGCGCATGAACTCGTCCGTCTCGCCGCCGACCGTGCCTTCGCACCCGGCCTTCCACTTGCTCGGGATGAGCGACGCGCCGCCGAAATGCTCGCTGATATATTCGACGATCAGCGCCGACTCGGCGATCGTGCGGTCCCCGACGGTGATGACGGGCGACTTCCCGAGGGGGTGGATCGTTTTGAGCTCGGGCGGGGCGAGCATCGTTTTGGGGTTGCGTTTGTACGTCTTGACTTCATAGGGAACGTGGAATTCCTCGAGGAGCCAGAGGATGCGCTGCGAGCGCGACTTTTCGAGCCAGTGGAGGGTGATTGCGGGTGTGTCGGGTGAAGACATGGTTCTGACGCGTTGGTTGGCGGAGAGGTATAAAATAAAATGCCTGTGGGTTAAACGAACGTACGTTTGGAAAGTAAAGGGCTGTAGACTGTAAGGAAAGCAATTGGAAGGAGTGAATATGTCGGACGCTGCTGGCCTCGAGTTGGTTGTCGGCGGACAACGAAAGGATTCGCCGTAACGTAAGGCAATTGATGTAAGGAATACATGTGATTGCAACGCTAAGGTCTTTACGTAATCACTCTGCACGCGTGCCCGATCTGTTCTTCAACAAGTCCATGTTGAGTTCATGTTGCAAATTCACGTTTGCATGACGGCACATGCGGTCGAGCTAAAGCGCTCAAGGCAAACAATGTCCATGAATACGCAGAACAGACTGCCACGAGTATATGTATTCACGTAGTACTTACCCCGGTCCATCTACTGTACGTTCAGAAGATCCAATGGCTGGAGTCATACTTACTAATAGTGCAAAAGTAGTCTCGCAAGCCGACGTGGAGGCGCAGGAGATGACTTCGGGCCAATAATCGTACTATATAGGGCCCGGGGGTTCGTACAGCCAAGCGCAGGATGAGTTCCAGAACCAGAATTGTTTCTATGAGAGGGAAGCCCGAGAAATGCCAGCCCAGGGGGCTGCTGGAAAGAGAGCCTGAGAGCTAGCGTACACTGATGAAAACAGATGCTGACCATGACTGCAATGATCTCATCTTCATAACTTCCTGCTACATACGCAGGATTATCCGAGTAATCTCGGGGTTATCATGGTGTAATCGTGGACTCCGTAGCAAAAATATGAAGATGATGATGGTCGGAGTCAGATGGGAGTCGAGTCACAAACTTTTGACAATACACATACTTTTCTGTTTCCTACTACCACTGGTGCTTAGCCTATAAGCCTCCAAGCGGCGATGTCTGCCATCCACATTGACGAAACTGCGGGCTCAGATACCACAGGGACCGGCGCAGCCGATCAGCCATATCAGTCGCTTGGTTATGCCTTTTTCACGCACGGGGCGTCTGCGTCTCTTCTGACGCGTAAAGACCCGTCTGGGACCTACGAGGAGCCGACCCAGTCGTCCTTGAAGAAAGCTAAAAAGACGGCGGAGGGCCTGGAGAAAAAGCGCAAGAAGGCAGAAGAGCTCGAGCGTGCGGAAAACGAGGATAAGGAGAAGAGAGAGAAATTGCTGGAGCAGAGTAAGAAAATCGTTCTCGTGGAGGATGCGAGCCTTCCCAAGGCCTCGAAGGTGCGGCACGCCTGCGCGATCTGGGCTTCTGCCAATAATTCGAAAATTGACAGGCGAAGATCGTGTACCTCGAACCCCTACGATCTCAGCGAGTGAGAGTATTCGGATGGGTTCACCGTCTGCGCGTGCAGAAGGGGCTCATCTTCCTTGTTCTGCGCGACGGCACTGGATATCTCCAAGCCTTGCTGTCTGGCGATGCGGTACGATATCGCGCATTCATCTCGTTGTACTCCAGCTCAGACTATAGCCCTTAGACCCAAACATACGAGGCTCTGACACTGTCCCTCGAGTCCTCAGTCGAGCTCGTTGGCACGCTCCAAGCTGTGCCTGAAGGCAAGACAGCGCCTGGTGGCCATGAGCTTATCGTCGACTACTGGCGGCTTATTGGCGGGTCTCCCAGCGGTGACGAGGCGTTCAGCACCAGGTTGAACGAGGTGCGAATGCTATAGCGCCATCTCTGTGGGTGCAACTAACGGAAACACAGAAATCCGACCCCTCGATCCAAGCGGATCTGCGCCATCTGGTGCTCCGCGGCGAAACGGCATCGAGTGTCCTCCGCCTGCGGGCGGCGATGCTCAGCGCGTTCCGCGCAGCCTACGCCGCGAACAGCATTATGGAAGTCACGCCGCCGTGTCTCGTGCAAACGCAGGTCGAAGGCGGCGCGACACTGTTCAAGCTAGAATACTATGGCCAGCCGGCGTTCCTGACGCAGAGCTCGCAGCTCTACCTGGAGACGTGCCTTCCCAGTCTCGGCGACGTGTTCTGCGTGCAGGAGAGCTTCAGGGCGGAGAACAGGTCAGCCTATCAGCATCCCCCTTGGCTTCCCCGACTCAATCTTGTATGTCTAGCCATACCCGGCGCCATCTGAGCGAGTACACTCACTTGGAAGCTGAACTCGCCTTCATCGACTTCAACGACCTGATGCACCATATCGAGACTATCGTACGTCTCTGTATCTCCCCTGCGCCCCAGCACTCTGACCTCCCGACAGATATGCGAAACCGTCTCGATCCTGCTCGCCAACCCCGCAACCGCCGCCCTCATCAAGCAGCTCAACCCGACCTTCGAGGCGCCCGCGCGCCCCTTTCTGCGCATGTCATACGAAGACGCGATCGGGTGGCTCAACACGCACAACATCCAGCACGCCGCCGAGGACGCGGACGGCAAGCCGATCCTGGACGACAAGGGGCAGGTCAGGATGGTCGACCACGCCGTGGGGGACGATATCGCGGAGGCGGCGGAGCGGCAGATGACGGACATCATTGGGAAGCCGATGTTCCTGTACGGGTTCCCCGCGGAGCTGAAGGCGTTTTACATGAAGAAGATACCGGCGAAGGGCGGCAAGACGACGTTTACGGAGAGCTGTGATCTCCTGATGCCCAACGTCGGAGAGATCGTCGGTGCGTTGTTCTCCTCCGCCTTGTATTATTGTGATGAGCTAGCTCATCGTGGCTGTAGGTGGATCGATGAGGATCGACGACATGGAAGAACTTCTCGCTGCCTACAAGCGGGAAGGTATCCCGACTGAGCCCTACTACTGGTTTACCGATCAACGGAAGTACGGCACATGCGAGCATGGTGGGTACGGGCTGGGAGTAGAGGTGCGTCTTCCTCACCGACTTGCACTTCTTCTTCCCCTGATTCGGGATTACGTAGCGGTTCTTGGCCTGGTTGGCTAACAGGTACACTGTGCGGGAGTGTTCGTTATACCCCAGGTTGGTGTCGCTTACTCTTGGCCTCGAAGTCTCATTTCTAATCTGAGCATTTCAGATGGCCTGGACGCGCGACACCTTGAGGGCTGCTCGGCGTGTTGCTTCTGCCTCTATTTATTTGGTTTCGATCACCGCAGACTGTAGAATCTTGCTTGCGATATTATTGGCACCTAAGCTGAAAGTATATGATACCTGAGCCATAGATAATGCGAAATGGGTCTGTATGATGTGGTGTTCTTTCGACAGTGTATTGCGACTTCCGTTGTACCAGGTGTTCGAAAGGTTACTTTCAACTTAGCTAATACGTTGCTCTCAGCGGCCGCTGGGACTCTAAATTTTCGGGGACTCGGAGTACCAAAACTTGCCAAAAATGGACTGGGACGGAGTGACCGTCTTGGCTTACGTATTGAGTTGCATCTCAACAATGATGGCTGCCAGTGCTAGTTGAACCTGTTCTACGATGTCGTCTGATTTCCAACCCAGATACGTGTTTGCCCAGTAGGTTTTGCATTCTCGATATCGGCCCCTGAACACTATCTCCCTTGCTATTCCCAGCTTCATGGTGGGAAACACATATGTCAGTTGCGAGTTTAATTGGTACACACCACTTTTGGGCTGACTGGCATGAATCATCATCAGCCATACTCCCTCGAAGACTGGGCGGAGGATATTGAGGTAGCGAGCGCCAACAACATGTAGGCTCCGCAGACCTGAATTTTGGTCTTTCTGATGAGCCCCAGCGACGGATTTGTTCTCAACGTTGGCAGAGAGGAATGGCAGCAGGAACGCGTGTTCCTGTGCTTAGAAGCAGCATCGCGCACTGCCGTACCATTCATGTTCTTTCTCAGCTTCGACATGAGGTTTGTATAGCACATCGTTCATTTCGCAGGCGCCTCACCGTGCTCCGGGATAGCTCTATACCCTCTGACTCTCCGGAAGACGTCAATTTGCTACGCGACTATATGCTTGCTTTTGGAAATCATCCACGGATGTTTCGATATCAGGGTAAAGTTTTAGTTTCAACATTCGCAGGGGAGAACAGCACCTTTGGTCAAGCTACTCTTGATCAGGCATGGACCTTCGTGAAAAAATCATTGCAAGATATTTCGCAGGTATGGAGCCATTCTTTCTGCTTTCCTTCCTCCTAATTGGACGCAGATTCACTTCATGCCCTCTTTCTTCATCGATCCGTCTCGCTACCCGGAAATATCGTCTATGGATGGAGCTTTCAACGTACATGATGCCACTGACATATATTGGTCGAGCGCGCTGAGCTTTTTCTCGCAGTGGAATGGTGGATGGCCACTGCACCTTGACCCAAGACAACCCCGCCGCGAAATTGAATCGCCCAAACTTGAGACAGACAGGCACCATATCCAAAGGCTTGACGGCCGCACCTTCATGGCCGCGGTCTCACCGTGGTTCTTTACAGTAAGCATAAAGCTGACAAGGCACTTGCACCAGGTCCTGACGAGTACCTAAGCATTACGGCCCCGATAGTTGGAACAAGAACGCCAGTTATTGAACCATCATGCAACGAAGCTGGCTGATGCTTATACTAATAGTGGATCTACAGAGGAGATGACTGGCTCTTTGTGCGGCGCTGGGAACAACTGATTGCAATGCGTGAACATATTGATATCGTGCAGGTTATATCTTGGAATGGTCAGGCGATTTTTACCCCTGCGGCACTATATACCTCAACGACATTTAGATTATGGGGAATCACACTATATTTGTCCAACAATAAAAGGAGCTCAGCCCAACTCACAAGCCTGGGTCGACGGGTTCTCTCATGCTTCGTGGCTTTACCTGAATAGCTACTTCGCTCGTGCGTTCAAGGACGGTACATACCCACAGATTCACAAGGATCAAATATTTCTATGGGGAAGACCTCATCCGAAAGCGGCGGAAGCTAATGAGCTTGTTCCTCGGCCTCGAAATTGGGAACTTGTACGTATATGCCTTTCCCAGATGCGGTATCTGACAATGTGCAGACGGACGATGTATTCTGGGTTATTGTGCTTTGCGTTGCACCGGCCAAAATCTCCCTCTATACCAACGACAAAGATAAGATGTCGTTCGATGTCAAAGCGGGGATGACGAAATTATCTCGCCCCCTCACTGTCGGTGGCGGGATGAGAGTAAAGGTAAAGCGAAGGGGGGCTATTGTTGCCGAGTGTATTGCGGATGGATTCAAGTTCGACGGTCATCCAGCTGTATACAATTTCAATGCATTTACGACGATGGCGTAGTCAGAGCCCATGTTCAACCAGATATGCGTAAAACTTCAAACACTCTGTTCCAGCCTGCAAAGTCGCCTTGAACGCGTTCCAACTGTAAAACAAAGTCTTCACGTCTACAATTTCCAAGATTGCGATCCAGTCAGACGGCGGAAGTTTGCACACGCCGCTCTGCACGTAACAACCCGCGTGTGTCGCGAAGGCTTGGTCTTCTAGCGCAGTGCATGTGATAGTAGCACCTGTAGCAGCGATAGCGTCTGGGACGAGGGCGACTTGCAAGCAGTGCATGGTAGTGAGCATCCACGTCTGCCCTTGCGCACTGAACTTGACGCGATTGGCTTGAAATTTGGTACAGTACTTTTGGCCATATCCGATAGGATATCCGGAGGGTCCACAGTGATAGCGGGATTCAAGGCAGTGAGAGTAGAAGGTACAGCTATCTGGAGGTGGATTTGTGCACTCGTCGCTGATTGGAGTGGTAACGTGGTGGCGGAAGAGTGCAGAATTAGGGCTCGAAACGACAGAATCCTTGACTGTCGGTGGTAATAAAGCAGCGAGAAACGAAAAGATAACGATGAGGCTCAGACTGAATGCAGGTATGTCAGACGGGCGACGCGCTGTATCTCCTGGTGGTACCGACGCGGCGACGTACATTGATTTTGTCAGAATCCAACAACCATTAAAGCTGCGTTTTTTACGATTAGGAACCCACCAGTGCTCAGATATTGAGAGAGGTACACATACCGGCGAATCATAATGCGATACTCGAGTAGTACTTGCGGAAAGTACTCGTTGGTTGATGACAGAGTCTATCATGCCGTGCGTCAACTTTGTGACGGCTGCGGCCGAGTTTTATTTTATTTTTGGGTGGAGCGTCACAATGGTGGGCAGACTGATCTGATTAGCTCCCACCACGCGCTGGTTTTGGGATCTCTCCCCTTAATAGAACTACTATCAGCGACTGCGTACCGGGCCACACTACGTAGTGCTTGCATAATACAACGTGTTGTGGTGTAGAATCCGTAGATTTGGTATGGGATGGAATGCGACCGAGGACACTGTGTGTCAAATTTGGAGGCAGAGTGACGCGGTGATCAAAAACTGTGGGAGGTTTTTCTTCAAGATGCTAGTCTCGGCTCCAGACGTTTGGGTGCCTACGGCCCGGCGGAGCGCCGGACCGTCGGAGATTGAAAAAATGATTGCAATTCTGGTGCAGTTCGTGCAGTGACACCCGCATCGAGTCACACTCACTTTATACTCTTCACCATACCATACCACTGGCCACAAAACATGTTCTAATGTCCTTTTCTGGATCTTGTACTCTATATTCCCAAAAACCGGAATTTTTCTGGCTCTTTTCAAGCTGCTGTGGCTAGGTCAGCACAGGGGCATCAATTCTGCTCATTTGGCAGCAGTGGGCCAAAATCGCGGCAGAAAAAACCTGGAGCACACCTCCAGGTTAGCTTGAATGAAATTTGGAGCATCTCAACATAATATGGAGCAGGATATCGTGCTCTGGACATGGATTCGAGGATTTGTGACACTTATAGTGTGACTCGATGGGGGCCATCACATACGAATTGCCCCAGATGTTCTGGAGTGATCTCTGCACTTCATTTTCAACTCCGCATCAGAATGATCCGATATTTCTATTATTAGATAAATCGTTCCGAGGGAGTCTTATCACTCCAGAACGGATGGGGACGAGACTACAAGATGCCGGCGTGGGAACACCATTTCTTATCTCCGAGCGGCCCTCTGGCTTGTCTTTTGCTTATTTCTCCCCCAATTCTTCACTGATTCCCAAGATTCGGGGCTCGTTTTTATCCCCTGGTTCAAACAAATGGCTTCGGGTGATCAAACATGCTAAAATATCTTTCCTTCATATCCTGGACTCATCAAGAACATCTCGACCTGATCCTTAGCCACACAATCGGTCCCCCTCTATAGCGATCCACCTGCCTTCGCTGTAGACCTGGAACTTGGTAGTTGCATTTGGGACAGCTCATTCCATGTCCTCCCGCATTGGTTTGGCCTTTAATCATGCGACTTCGCGTTCACGGTGAGCCACTACCCCAAACCACCCAATTTCATTGGCACATATAGATGGATTTTTTTTGAGGGGCTATAGGTATGTTGGAGACATCTTTTGCACTGAGGTGTGTTCTAATACTTCCCATTGAGCCATTCGGGCTTTAATTTGGGGCAACATTAGGCTCTGTGCTTTATAGTACAAGCCGTTCAGTCCAGACTGCAATCTCATGCATCCTACATGCCATGAAAGACAAATAGTTATGGTCCCCGTACACCTTAGATTTACGGTTTGAGTGTACACAATAATGTAGTTTGATCCATTAAACGATTTGGGATGCACTGGGGTGAATAATACGGGTGCGAACAGATGATTGGGCTGGGTGGCCCACTAGGCTGTTTTTGCCATTTTGGGATACCTCTGAAAGAAAAATTCAGTAGGCCATGAAACCATTGCCTAAATTCGCGGAAAATGGCTCAGCTCACTCACAGGATAAATGCCTTAGTTTCAGAGTCCATGTACCTGTATCCACCTCACTTTGTGCGTCGGATCGAGGTCAAAAATGCTAAGGTGGCCCAGTATCCAGTCTCTGATAGTACCATATCACCCTGAGGAAATGTGCTTAATTATGCAGTTGTGATGCCGTTGCATATATTCAAGCAGATGACCAAAGATTTCTTGGTTTTCAGATGACACAGACCTTTGGGCAAGAGGTGGGCGGAATGAAAGTTTTGGACACAGACCTCCCAAACTTCTGGACCCCGGACACTGGGGGGGTACACAGTCACATCAGTCACTCGGCAAGCATTACCCCCCTCCAAGCGATGGCAAATGTTGAGCAATTGATGTAATCATTCTATCCAATTTGCCGACAGTGAAACTAAATTGTGTACTGTAAAATAATGTATCCTCCAATAAAAAATCTGAGCACACCAAGCGATGGGGAAACATCATAAATAGGGGGACTATCACCTGGAAGAAATCAACCAGACTAAACTGATGCAGATATTCAAAACATCCGTGAAAAGTTGTCAAAACCTCCCAAAATGCCAAGGAAAGACCCCAGAGACTGGTTTGGGGGGAGGTCTCACCTGCGGTCAGTGTCCGGGATTTGGATTCTGCCCACCTCTTGCCTTTGGGTATCAGAAATCAGAGAGCACTGGTGATGCTGGGATAATGGTGGATCTGATGGCGGAATCATCAGTGGTGGAATTCCCATGGTATAATCTGCTGGAGGGATATTCATTCACAAGAATATGAGTTTGATTCCTGCAGTGAATTCCATATAGTGTATGCCATGCAGGGAATTCTGTCCAGCAAGATACCTCCCCTTATTTTACTGGATGGATTTCCTTTGTATCTACTGGGAGTAATTTTGCTGGATCAACTTTCCTGCAGTTGCTTCTGTGCATGAGTTTCTCCATTTCTCGCTGGAGTCATTCTGCTGCACGAGTTTTCTATTTCTTCCTGAAGTGATTTCGCTCTAACAATTTCTTTGTTTCTCCTGCAGTCATCTCACTGCACAGGGTTTCAGTAAATCCCTGGAGACATTCTGCTGCAGCTATTTCTCTGTGATTTCACTGGATGCAGATCCACCAATTGAACCTGCAGAAAAAATCTCTCTGGTGATTTCCCTCCAAGGTCTTTTTGCAGTTATTTTTCTCTAAGTGTTGTGAGGCTGCTGTTACGTAACGTGCCCAGGAGCTAGCATTGTTACCAACTGAGCCAAAAGGCCACTATGACAGGTTAATCTGTCATAGGCTTCCCGGACTATATATACATGAGTACACACATTTCGCATGCATGTAACAGTGCCCCCCAATTAGGCACTGAGCCCTCGAAGTGCGGAATGATCCTAGAATGGATCTGAGATGTTCCGGAATGGAACGGAAACCCGAAATGGGCTGGACCGGGGACGGAGCCCCGGGTGCACTTCCAAAGACCAAATGATACATAATAGACCCCCAGGTCACATGATCGACCTGCTGGACATTACCGAGTTCAAATGATGACAAATTAAATCAAGTGCTCCAGGCCTGAAAAATATGCCACCACCAGGGTTTGAACTTGCAACCGGTTTTAACCTGTCATACTGTTATGTAACGTGCCCAGGAGCTAGCATTGTTACCAACTGAGCCAAAAGGCCACTATGACAGGTTAATCTGTCATAGGCTTCCTGGACTATATATACATGAGTACACACATTTCGCATGCATGTAACAACTGCGCTATGTTTGCCCACCATTACACATGATACTCAAGACACCAGCTGACAAGTTCAAACCTTTACTACATTCAGTCCACCAGCACCTCACATCCACTAGACTTAGTCCGAAGTTCACTCCGCAAGGTCCTAGGGTCATTCCACACTCAATAAACTTGGTCTGCAACATTCTACTCAACAAGAGAACCACTCTACGGTCATTCTGTGCACACCAGACTCATTCCATGACTTCATACGACACTGGAAACTCATTCCACGCTCACTAGACGCAGTCCGCAACACTCTGCTCAACTGAAAACCACTCTACGGTCATTCTGCGCCCACTACACTTAGTCCATGACATCATGTGGAACTGGAAACTCACTCTACAGATACTCTGATCATTAAACATTTAGTCTGCAACCACATACAATCTCTATTACTCGGTCCATGACCATCTGCAATCAGTCAAAGCAATGAAAACTTGGTCCGCCTACAAGAAACACCTTCCAAGAGCTCACACAGTCATTCCGCTCTCTAAAAACTGGGACTGTCGGCCCATACAGTCTTTCCACACACAAGGTGCACAGTTACGACCTGTCTGACCATAAAATACACAGTTTCCTGGCTCACAAAGTCCCAATCTGAAAATCAAATACTCAGTCCACTGGCTCATAGGGTCACCCCACGAACATGTTTTGCCCACTCATACAGTCATTACATGACCTCATACAGACATTTACCCAAGGAACTCAGTCCACAAGTTTGTAGGATGATTCTGCACGACTAGGAGGGGGACAGGACTTGATGGGGATGGAAACTCATGCTGGGGAATGAGGGGGACTTAGTCCTGATCGTTGGAAAGATATATGGAGTGTCAGAATGAGGGAAATCACATGGACTTTTAGAAACAGTATAAATACTACCCACTGTATCTGGAGAAAGCATCTCCGAGCTCCTCTGCTTCCCGCTACAGTCCTAGACTAGAGCGGAACAGTAGGAACCTGCCAATCTATAGAGTTCACTGGTCACCAGGGGCTCTCTTCTTTACTCATCCTCCTTTCTGAGCAAGAATAAACCCCAGAAGTGTTGTCCTTTAGGCACTTCACAAAAAACTCAGTCCTCTCCATGTCCCGAGGGGTACTACCAACAGATTTTATACTGTGAATCTCCGGAAAGAGCTCCAGTATGGCACTAGTCTTTGTTACAGACATTATCTGACACCAAACGATTGAGCAGAATTGTATCAGCATATCCAGTGATGGATATGGGTCTTAAAGGGCGATCTAGTGCTTCCTATGTGAGTGGAAACAATTCCACCATGTACCAGGAGTGTGAAACAATATTATTGGGAATTCCAGACCCCCATCCGACACACTATAAGTATCACATTCACCAACTAACCATTTTTAACAGCCACAGGAGGTTTTCCACTAGCCCAAGACTATAGTCCTCTGTCTCAACTTAAGTCTGTAAAATTCATTCCCTCTAGAGGACGAACACTACTTACTTGCAAATACTACCCTTCATCCAGTAGAACTGCAGTACCCTTCACACTGTGACATTGGGTTCAGCTTATGCAAAAGAAAGAATGACAAAACTGACCAATGTGATGGTCATTGCCATGAAGCCTGAAATCATCATCAAGCGAGGGGGGAATAGGGTCTTGGTGGAAGGTTGCAGCAATTTCACTAAATGCCAGCCACGAAAGCGCAATAATGTCCAGAGGAAGGCTGAGCACTGACAATATAAATGCAGCAAGATGAGGAGGAAGGACAACAGGCATGACACCAGTTTTGCCGACACCAGTTTTGCCGACAATCTCTGGCCACATGCACCGAGTAAACTCAAGAAAGCACTGTACCTGGGTGAACTGCAGGGTTTTGCCCAATGAGGGGTGTGCCACCAAACGAGCAAGGATATCTACAGTGAGCACTGACATGGTGTAGACGTAGATGAGGTTGCCACTGACCAATTAGTGGCCATGTAGATGATGAGCCCAGATATGTACTATTTTGCAGAGTGAAATTGCTGGACAACATTCCTTGAGAAATTAGTGATGTAAATCCATGGAGGAAATATTTGGAAATTGTGTGGAACGAAATCACTGGACAACATTCCTTGAGAAATTAGTGGACATAAATCCATGGAGGGAGAAACGGGAATTGCATGGAACAAAATCACTGGACAACATTCCTTGAGAAACTAGTGAACATAAACCCATGGAGGGAGAAATGGGAAAGTAGCTGGACATTTTCCACTGAACGGGACTTGCTGGAGGCAAAAATCGATATTATTCGTGGACAGATATACCTGGAGTAAAATATCTGAAATTTTTGTAGAGTGAAATACCTGGAGGTTATAGTCCAAGAAATCAGTGGACAGAATTGTGTGGACAGATTCACTGAACTAATATACAAGGTCTTTGAGGTGAAGTGAAATACGTGGAGAGGAGAGAGAAGATAGTAAATTGCCTTCACGGAAATCTGTGGACAGATTCTGCTGAAGTAAAGTTACTGGACTGGAATCTGCCATCAATCTGCCATCAATATGTGGCTCCGCCATCATCCCTGCATCACTGCCCTCTTGAGAAATCAATATGAGAAGCAAGCTTGAACATACACCAGATGTTCCCGATGCACGGTACTCATGATAACGCAACACGACGTGTCAAACTCAAAATAGGTTGTTTTATGACATACAAGTGATTGCTGGAGCACTGCATGCTCCAGCAACCCATTTTTTGATCTAAGTTGAATGTTGAACTGTCAGCCTGATTCCCGATTGTGTGAGGCCTATTCCAGACTCTCATCTTGTGTGAAAAAACTTCCAACAAAAAAATCCCTTTGAGCCTGGGTGGCGGGGCCAGAGATGTTAAATGTGCAGTCTAAGAATTTGACCCTTTTGAATACACATCCAGCTCAGCTGTCGTGGCACCATGTAAAGAGCCACGTCCCCATGCATATACCGAGACATAACGCGGTGCTATGTCCAAATCGGGTGACATAAGGTCCAGGTCAGGTCCAGACATGGTCAATTCTTAGCTCGCTTGCTCGTTGAGCACCCCTATAGCCCCACTTCTCAAATTCCCATGCTACGCATTACGGCGGGTTTCGGCATGAGTGCTTATCGGAAAGTGCTCGAGCCTCAAGCAGCGTCATAGCCTGTGGAGGTCCGAGGTGAACAAAGATGGGAGGGATGGAGGATATAAGGATGGCTCGTGAATTCAATAACGGAGTATCATACATTGCGTCGGCTATTCACGCAAGGAGTCATGCCAAAGTCGTGCAGACGGCTCAAGATTTCCTCACGGACAGTTCGTCCGGTTGTGCTACATATACATGGCAAACCCAGAGTTCATCGAAATCCATTGGGCTGCCGAACCATTGGAATCCAATGGCATACAAATCCACTGGTCACTGTTTTTGATGCCAATTATTTACAGTATCTTGAGGCAGCGGATTTTAAACCAAAGGTCAAGGCCTTTATTGCTCGCTATATTTTATATTTTTTGAACAGCA
Organism: Mycena sp. CBHHK59/15; assembly: GCA_029204085.1. Lineage (NCBI taxonomy): Eukaryota > Fungi > Basidiomycota > Agaricomycetes > Agaricales > Mycenaceae > Mycena > Mycena sp. CBHHK59/15. The sequence goes on from JARGXW010000002.1 coordinate 636,094, forward strand.
GGATAGAGCTTGGCAGGGGGGGGGGGGAATCGGCAATCAAAATTTCCAATGGATTTCAACGGCAGCCCATTGGATTTCAATTAACTCCGGGTTTGCCATGTACGCAGCAGATGCATACGGGTTGTGTATTGTCCTTGATGCCTCGTTTGAGGATTCTCTATACGAGAATAAGTTGCCTCAGTTTTAGTGCCTGAGGGCCGACTATGCAGCCTGCACAGCCTTTATCCGACATGGTGGTTCGGATCAAGAGCCTCCAGGGATCGAAATTCTTTAACCTCCTTCCATCCATCTGCGGCACATTCCGATTTCTCCTGAGAACACGGCTTTCGGGCTACTTGAGAGCCGATCTAGCGGCATAATTATATAAGTATACGCGCGTCGATGCACATTTCTGTATAACAGGGAGCTCCAGGTTCTGTGATCTCTTGACAACTTGAAGTTGAAATTATTCCCAACTCGAAGCATCCAGTTCTGAACGGGCTCAGTGATCCTTGCGGTCAAGCTTCAAGCAGGCCGGGCTATAATACATACCTCTCCACAGCTCCAGTGCGTTCATGCCGCGGTCTGGTTGGCGGCGCGTTCTGACCCTGCTTACGCGTTTGTAGCGCTATCATGTCATCCGCTCCTATTCTAAAGGTTTCAGCATCACCCACAATAACAGTACACCTGCTCGAAAATTCGCGTGCCCAGCCCATCCTCTGGCTCCTCGAAGGAGTCCAGGTTCCCTACAAAATCAAGAGTTACAAGCGCGAGAAAACGATGCTTGCTCCACCCGAGCTTAAAACGGTTCACCCGCTTGGAAAGTCCCCCGTAATCACCGTCGGGGACCGCGTCATTGCCGAATCCGGGCTGATCGTCGAATACATCAGCGAGCATTTCGGTACCATTCTGATCCCTAGCAAGTGGAAGGATGGGTGTGAAGGCAAGGTTGGCGGCGAGACAGAGGAATATATGCGCTACCGCTACTACATGTATTATTGCGAGGGGTCTTTGATGGCATTGTTGCTCGTGGCGTTCATCGATCAGAGTTTGTTCGCCCTTTCGTTCGAAAAGATACGCTCACGAACGAAATGTGTTCAGGTATCAAAAACTCCCCTGTTCCTTTCTTCATTCGCTTCATCACAACTAAAATCACCGCACAAATGAACAAAGGGTATCTTGATGGGGGTTTCAAGACGCACTTTGGGTTCCTTGAGGAGCAACTTGCGTCAGCGCCAAATGGTGGCCCGTATCTTTGCGGGGACAAATTGACGGGCGCAGACATAATGATGGGCTATACACTCGTGTTGGCAAAGGGCCGCAGTCCATTGGCCAAGGAAGAGTACCCGAAGTTGTGGGCATACGTCGAGCTGTTGAAAGAAAGTGCCAGTTATAAGCGGTCGGTGGACAAGATCGTCGAGGTGTTTGGCGAGTACAAAGAATTTTGAATGGAAGAATGTACGGCGACGACTTGAAAGAGCCCGAGCGGTAAAATGATCCGTGTTAGCTTGGTGGAAACTGATTGGGATCTAAAATGTGTATGACGTCTAGTCTTTGAGCCCTGCATGTGGGTTCATTATTCAGTTTTTTTTATACCCAGTGATACTGTGGCCATCTTCAAAGCCAATCGACATTCAGGCCATCAGATTGTTCGGTGTTTCCACGGCTGCATTTGAAAGATACTAGAAGGGGGAATCAATGAATTTTGGGGAAGTATTGCTATTATTCACTGAACAAACTAATCAATAAGCGGTGTTGTATGAGTAGACGAAAAACACACCTAGAGCTACATTGTTATGATCCGTTGATTTTTAGAATTAGCTAGTTTGTGTCCTTCGACCGAGGGGCGGACGGGGGCATTGGTGTCCGCAACGGGTGCTCCTCCCGAGCCTGCTGCAGCAATGGCTCAATTCCCTTCTGCTTCACAGCGCTCTACGCCAGCGGACTCAGCTCTCACAGGAAGCAGCCGTGGCCAGGAGCAGACTGACCTGTACACAGTTTTGGTATTCAGCGTACACCTTGCCGCACTTGGCCTGGAACTCGTCTGCTTTCCGCTGGTAGTGGGCGGTGCGTTGTTGTTCGGTAGCAGAGGGCGAGATCGCTGGTTCGAGGTATCCTTCGAACCACACGTTAAAGCAGGAGTCGTATTCTTGTTTGAGAGGAGTGCAGGCGGGGGAGAGACTGTCTGCCATGTCGTGGTTGAAGTCAAGTAATAGTCGAATCTTCGGCATCACTGACGCGGCGCCGGCAGATGCCGGAAGGAACGCGATCACGTGGCTTACCTTGAAAAAGGTTCAAGTTCCAGACTAGGATTCTAGGAAGGGCCGACTTCGTCGGCGGACACATTAAGAATGACCGCCGGTAAATTAGCTCGTGAAAATGAAGTAAAACGGCGGGAAAAAATCGGAATGCACACAAATGCTATGAATTTGACTCCATCATTATAGGGGTACTACGAGAGACCTTACAAGCAAGCATGCACTGGCGACTTCAAAGAGGCTGGAGCGATTACTACAAAGCAAAAAGCTACATTCAAATAAGGCCCTAATACAACCCTAATATGCGATTACTGACTCCAAACGAGCGATATAACGACATTATTCTGAGGTAAAATTAACAGAAACTACTTATTTTGGGAGAGTTGAACGTGGAGGAACTAGTCCGGAGACCGCATAGCAAACGACTGCCAGAAACTCGGGGAGCGCTACAAGCGGAAACCACAGGTGCTCGTCATTTTGCTTGGCTGAATTGGAGATCGTCGCCACCAGGAACACCTCCCATACCAACAGAAACACCGATATGAGACATAGGAGGTAGCTTCCATGGCGATCGCCGAATGGCCGACTGTCATTTCTGTATCCCGCTATACATTTGAGTTGTTAGCAACGAAGAAATGTTTCGGGCTGTGAAGACTTACATCTGCGGCTCTCCGCCACCACGATGAAGGCTTGCAGCGCTTGCAGGACGGTCAGGACGAGGAATATAACAGTGCTGGCTTTCCGCAGGGTGTTTCCCGTTGAGGCGGTACTGGCGTTTGAGCTGGTGGAGTCGGAAATTCCCACAACACCCAGTATGACGCCGATGAGGAGGGCCATCCGGTAAAGACGACGGTTGCGCATGAGCTTCATTGGGAGAGAATCCGAGGGCTCTGCACCAGAAATCAACTCTCTGCGTTGGATGTCAGTGCCCAAATCGAACGCAGGAATACGGGGGAACTGACCGGTCGAGGACGAGGGTATACGCAGAGTACAGTAGCGCGAAGAATCCGACTCCGAAGAGCACCTCATCCGCAGTGAACAGGCTGAGGTTCTCCCCCAATGTCGTCGATTTAGCCAAAATGGCGCGTATTACGAATGCTGTTATACGCACTATCACGGCAGGTAAATTCACAGCGCAAATGGTGTGTACGGCCAACTCACTCAGACAGAATACAGTGAGGACGATGTACACATATGTTGTGTTTTTTATCGACTGCCGGATAAACCAGAGGAAGAGGGGTATGTAGAGAGCGGCAAAGATGGCTGCTGCTGCAACCGAGTGGAATCCGAATAGTGTTGCGTAGTCTATAGAAACCATCGTGAAACTCAAGTTGCCTGGCTTGGGCTGAGGAGTGGAAGCGGGTGTGATGAACCTGCCGCCTCGAGAGTTGGCCTATAAGTATCCCGGGGATAAGATCGAGATTCGCGCTCCCATTTCGACTCCGACGTTACTTGTGCGTAAAATTACTCAACTTGAACTGCGTTGCGCAGCTGATGGCAGCTCAGCGGCCCCAGGTCACGTGTTTACGTCATTATTGGCACATCGCGTTCCGGCCCGAACACCCGAGAGCACCTGAAATTTCTGCGAGCTCAAAAATTTCTGTGAGCTCAGCTTATGGGAATGAAGGCAAGCATGCACTATTACGCAACTGTTCTCAACAATTCATGCCTTTTCACCCACTAGAACATAACGCAAGACAAATTGCTCGTGTACAGTACAAAATGCTGGACTTCGGGTTGTGTCGTTCCGTCGGAAGTGGACCGTCGGGGTTGAACACTGAGCACTGAATACCGCCGACGCCATCCACACTGCGAGGCCGTCAGAAATGGAACATGGCTTGATTCGTCACTTCGATACATTTGCGTGCTAAATGAACTGTCGTGGGATCATTGCAGTGCAACGCCGTTGACAGGTTTTTGAGGCACCCGTATGGCCGCCGAACGTAGAGTTGGACATTGACCATCCGTGCGCAGCTGACGGACTATAGAAAGGTCCGTGCCGTATCTGTGCCATCCTCGAATACATCTGTGATGCTGCCCACGGTAAATTCATTGAACTTGATGAACAAGGACTCAACTAGATCAGTGCGATGATAGAGGCAGTCTGAATCCTGGTCCACAACAGTCCGACAGTTACGGATGTATACAGGCAAGCGGAAGGGTGAATCCTATGGTGCTGATGGCTTAGTCACCGCTACCTTTTTGTACAGCAGCCAATCTGGCTGGAGATGCCCAAAATTGGGTCGATTCTAGTGAGAAAATTGAAGGCTAATCCGCGCATAGCGCGGCGCGAAAATGTGTTTCACGCACTTTTAACCGCATTCTGAACCTCCCTGGAGCATATTTGCCTGGAAGTGGCCAATTCGGGTGACCTAAAATTATTTATCTCACCCAGTTTTCACTTCAAAAAGAATCCCTTTAGAAACAATGTTCATTGAAAGAAGCATTTCCACTAGAGGGATAAGAAGTTGAGGAAAAATTGGGCTGGCTATTTCCGGTGCACGAAAGTCGTGGTGACAAAGCCGTTGGCACCATATGAAGGTTTGACGTTTGACTGCCGACGGAGACGGAAAATTAGAATCAACGTCGATAGCACTCTACGGTTTGAGGCGTTAACTCCAGCAATGCAACCCAGCGCGGCAAGCCATATCGTTGCATGGATAACTCGCAGTCGATATCCAGGTCGATGACTCGCCGATAACGGCGCAGAAACTGAAGTCTGCCGGCGCACCGGACTCCCAGGCCAGGGAGGCGGCGCTCCGAACTGCAAACTAGACAAAGTTGCACACAAGATTTGTCAAGACAGCCTTCGTTCAACACGGGTCCGAGTCGAAGATGCGATTGATTTTGCAGTGCAGGAATTTTGGGGAAGACACAGACTCACGGGTGAGACCAAAATGTGAACCATTAAGGGGCGCAGGAATATTAGGGCGGACATGGACTCGATATGCCACCTTGTACACCAGTCACGGTGTTCAGATCGTTTTAGGTGGAAGACTGAAGGTGCCAAAAAACACATCATCGAAGCACTAGTGCCAGCTAGTGCCCGTGAAAAAACCCTTGGTGTGCACTAAGGCTGACTTGTGCCGCGGTTAGTGCTGAACTCCTGAGCGTTGAGCTGTCCAACGTCAATGTATGTTTGATGTTTGATCTGTTCATGGTCCGCCAGCACGTACTCCTGACAAGATTGGGGCATTGGACCGAATCGAAAAAATAATTGACTTTTTGCTTGTATATCCTGTAGCATTAGCCGTACCGCAGAAAAACGGCAACTCTGCACCTGCCACGGTAATCATAATAACAACGATAAGTTTTCTTCGGTGGTGAGTCATTACTGCATCCTCCCCGGTGCATATGAGAAAAAAAATGGGAGGTTGGGAAAACGGGATATGAGATTGTGCGGGTTGTGAGATTGTGGGATTTGTACCCATTTGTGCGCATTTTTTGTCACAATCAAAGTGTTAAAAGTCTGATGACGACGCACCTCAGAGTCAGGGTCCAAGGCACCTCCGCGCTTACCTTTGTCCGAAAAAAGTTGGTGCATGAATTTCTGGTAGCTGCGCAGCAACATTGCTAATGCAGCCCGCATTCACTGAGCACCGCAAATCGAGGGCAAAGGAGCGCCGTCTGGGGCATGCACACACAATGGAAGTGTCCTGCAAAAGGGGAGAATGATCAAATGAGTGCATAGTGGAGGGTGGAGGCACGAGGCCATCTGCAAGGTGGAGCAGACTGCGGTTAGACTCAAGGAGTAAGGGAGGGATAGCGAAGAGGAGGAGGTGATGTGTTGAATTTTGTGTGGAGACACCGCGGAGAGGTTAGGAGGCAAGGAATAGTCAGGGGGGGTGCTCAACAAGGAGGAGTTTCGGAGGAGGCTGTGAGGAGCAGGAAGCAGGGATGAGGCCACATGGAGCTAGTGGGGACGCCAACTACAGAGAAGAGGTGGCGAGTGGCAGGGGAGGAGAAGGGCAGGTGGCAGAAAGGGGGAATGAGAAGCACCTGCCTGACATTGTCGGAGTGTGGTGCAGTGAACACTGGTAGGCATCACCAGCGGGATGCCGGGGCGGGAGGGCAACGAGAGGGAGGGGGAGTGCTCGGTGGCAGCACCACAGAAGAGAGGGAGGTGGCGTGGAGGGGAAAGATGGGTAGTGGCAGTGGTGCGGGAGAAAGAGAGACGAGGGCGGCTGACATGTGTCCCGCCTTATATGTTTGCAGCGCCTGACCAGGAATGTAATTACGATCGACTTGACTCCTCCATACAGCATTGTGCATACAACGGTATTACGAACTCATGAGAGTCCGCGTAGGATCACACCTACAGTGAGGCCGCCGCATCGGCGGCATTTGGAAAGAGAAAGGCAAAGACATCGGCGCTGCTCTTGTCCTCGCAGCTGTCATCGTCGAAAAGCGGATGGCTGTCGGTGGGTCCGCCATCTGAACGTTAGACCCAAATCAGACCAAACAATGATGAACTTCATTGTCATTGATGCGCCCTTCGGGCCGGGTGGTCCGCTCGATACCATTGCCCATTACGTCACCATACCCAAGTTCAACTTCGCTGATTAGTTTGAATTTGCGTACCTGATATCAAAGCGACGTTTATGTCAGTACTACAGCTCTTTTCTCTTTTGCTTGTATCTACTAATATTTCCAGACCGGCCGGTTATCGTTCTTTTTCTCATTTGTTTTTTGGTACTTTCAATCGCAGCTGCTGCTTGGCAGTGTACCACCTTGTGACGCATCCACAAGAACAAGTCATAGGACTCCTTTGTGCGTCGCATAATTGAATGCTGCCAGCCTTCTGGTAAAATCGGATCCGAGCCAAGATTGGCACCAGTGTGTTTGGAGTACGATCATCGGCTGGTACAAATCGTCGCCCGTTCCCACCGGTCAGTCCAGTGCACATCCGTAAACCGTGCTGGCAACCGTCCGCCATCTTTCCCGATCCACCGCAAACTCCTCTGCATACTCCACTTCGAGGTGATGCAGCCGCTTGCCAACGATGACCAAGCTGTGCAGCGGCTCTCCAAAGGCGTCTGTGGGGTGGTTTGCCAGGTCAGTGAGGGTGCCCGCCACGATGCGTTGTTCGTCCCCGCCTCCGACGCGGGAAAGAGCTATCGCCAGTGTGTTATCTGGGTCCAAGATACCCGCCTTGCGAATGGATTCAATCTCGACCAGCTGATTCACAGCCAGTGGTATGGACATGTATCGTGGCGGCTCGTATATTTTTCGACCCCTGCAACACGAGATGAACAAAAAATTGGAGCAAAGAAACACCCTGACCGAGCCAAGTTCTCGTCGCTTTGTTCCTTTACTTTGATATCCAGCAGAACAAGAGTGTGGAGCCCCAAATCAGCGTTTTCCTTGATCCGGTCATAAAAACTGTCAGGTTTCCAAGTCTCCGTGAAGAACACTAGTGAAACAGTTTGTCCGAACTGGTAGAGCTGGAGACCCGCAGCGCCCACGGCATTCATTATTGATGCATTGTGGATTACGTAGGTCGGGATGTGCAGAGCCCGGGCCCGCAAGATTATATCGGTGTGCGTTGTCGCGCTGCGGGGTCTGATAAGCTCGACGGAAGCGGATCCGCGCGCGGGACTAAATCACCCAAAGGGATCGCCGACAACGAGGAGTGCGACATCGACCTTGTCGGCCTGATGCAATATCTCATCGCTTTGCGTTTCAACCATATCTCGATCAGCGAGGATCAGTTGCTTCCCATAAAATGCTTCCTTACACGAGAATCAACGCGTGTCATGAGCGGGCTTTTTGGCACAAACCAAGCGTTCTTTTTGCACCATCAGAATGCTGGTGTACGCCTCGAGATAGACGCGGCTCGCGCCTTTCACTGCCTGGACATGGGTTCAGGCACGATGCAGTGAATTTGGGTAGAACTACCTCTAGGCCACGGACGGTAATGTCCTTTTCATCAGACAAGCCAAGCCCGATGATGTAGAACATGGCAAAGACAGCGACGCGTCACGCGTCACAGTGTATCTCGGACCCGAAGGGTTGGCCGGTGGCAATCAATCACTTCAGCGATCGTGCCTTGTCCATTACCAACTGGACTCGGAGAACTCGGGCGACTTTGTTCACACTCGCAGGTATCAGCGAACACGTTACTGTCCGGCAAGTATATGTATCGACATGTATGCAATCCAGCTTGTTTCGGTCTCGTTCAATGAAGTTCAGCCACGTTTTCCCTAGGCAGGATCTCCCGTTCGACCTCTTGCGCCCTATCTTGGAACAGCTCACCGATAGACGGGACTGGAATTCATGTGCACTCGTCAGCAAGAACTTTAACCGAGTCGCGATTCCTTTGCTCTACTCTGTTCTGGACTCTCGGGTAGTCTCGAAGGTGTGTTATCTAACGTCAATGCGCCTCGCCAGCCCAGTACACGCCCACACTCAAGATTGATGATTGATTTCCTGCTCCTAGACTCTTGTGTATCATCCCTCGACGACGTTAAATCAACGACCAGAACTTGCACAATATGTGCGCCACGTTACAGAAACTGGTGAGGTCTTCTTCAGAGAAAACCCTAACGCCGTCCTTAACGCCGACACCATAAATGTATCTGACTTTCCCTTAGGTGCAGTCCATCGTGGACGAAGTCCACGTTATCCCCATATAACAGAAGATACTCTCCGTGCACTTGCTCTCTGCGTTAATCTACGCTCCATGACATGGATCGACGACTTTCCCGGCTCTGACACTTGTTTTCTATCCTTCATTTCTGTTGTACGCAACCACCCGCTCCGCTCTCTTACGATTCGGACGCACAGGGACCTGGGGGAGGACGTGTGGTCCAAACTCACGACGCTCACTGGCCTTCAAAAAATATCTATCTGGTGCCTCGAGGGTCCGCCGTATCTTCTGAACGGCTGGGCCGAGCCGCTGGGAAGCACCCTCACCCACTTGGAATTGGGCGTCAGTGCATTCTCTTACCCGTGCTCTGAATGTACGTCTTATTTTTTTCAACGCAATTCTGCAGCGTTGTGCCGGAGTACCGAACACGATTTTGCTCTCAGTGCTCTCGCAACTGCCGTTATTGCAGGACCTGCGTCTAAAAGGCCGGTGCTTTCAAGACTGTATGGTCATATCGAAATTGAGCCATTTTCCGATACACAGGAGCCCCGTCCAATGCAATACCCACGATTCTGACGTTCTTGCCAAATCTTCGGTCACTCGACACTGAATACCTGGTATCTGGCCCGTCGAATGCCCGCCGGCCCCCGAACAGGGATGCGATGGCGACTTTGCAGCACCTGACTGTGCGGACGAGTTCCATCGATATTATGGGCCCGCAGAAATTGTGGGCCTGGATTATAGTGATCTTACCTCGACCGGGACTTGAGACGTTTAAACTGCATGCATTCACGTTGCATATGGGCCACACCCGGGTTCCGCGCTCGCTCCTACTAGATCTGGCCGTGATGCAGGCCAACACACTGAAGCACTTCATAGCCGGGGACGCAGAGTTAGCGCTGCTCGATGTTGCATGCCTGTGCTACAAATTCCCCAAGCTTGAGACCCTGGTTTGTTTAGTCGTCGCTGCAGATGTTGTGCGTCTATTCAGTTATTATTTTCAACCACTTTGTGAAAATTGACGTCTCCAGAATTCCATCGAGTCTGCAGTTGAAAAGGCCGCCAACTTGAAAACACTGAGGTTGCAAGTTCACTGGATACAGAACGATTCGCAGCCAACTCCAATGGACCTCACCCTAGAGCAGGCCCGAAGCTGGATGCTTCGTCATGAAAACTCACGACTTCGGGTGATCGGCATCAACTCAGTTGTCTACACAGTAGGATCTTTCTAACTGTTTGTGTCAGATAATGACAGATTATCTCAGGGAAAGTGGATCCTTGAAGAGAATATCCTCAAGTTCGAGGTCGTTGCCGATGTCGAGGGGGACAAGTGGAATACCTGACCTATGGAACATTTACCTACAATTTTTAATGGGCACACTACTCTGGGTTTAATTTAACACCACGGGACATCGCAAACCAGTGGTTGACTCGACTCTCGAGAGAACAGCGACAATACAGGCTTACCCGACACAGTAGGCTGGACCGGTGTAATCTAGGCGCCTCGTCCACGCCCTCTGCCCCCACGCATTGGCCCACCACGGCCACCGCGACCTACCAAATATAAATATTGAGTGACGACTCGTTGGTGCAATGTGAAAGTTACCTCGCGCCAATGCCCCCCGTCCTGTGAGAGTAGTGGATCAGCGCACGTTGAATCAACAACGAATGGGAACGTACCGCGGTTGCCACCACTGACAAACGATCCTCTTGCGCCGCGTCCCGCATCCCGCGCACGATTCTGCTCCTCTTTCACGGCATCTAACAGCGTATCCGGAACACGAAGATATTTTATCTTGGAGAGGGGCAATACGCGATTGAACGACGCGTGAAACAGGACATGGATGGGACGCACTGTGCTGCCGCGGATATAGCACTCCTTGAGCTTCCAGAAGCGGTCTCCCTCGGTGTTCGTCTGGTATACCTCCCGCAGAGTTATGTTCATGAAGTTATCGCAGTTGACGAGATGCCCGTTGAATGTCTCGCCGTTCTTCAGCTCGACCAACTGGATTGAAGAATGCGTGTTAGTGGTTGTCGCCGTGTCCGGAGGCGGCATACCATGGGCTTGTTTTGGGCGGCATTCAGGAGGGATAACGGAAGCTGATGCAGCGAGTTGAGAATGGGATACCAGGTGAAGTGGAGGGCACTTATACCATTTTGCTACGAAACGCGTTGCGCGAAGAGACGAAGATGCAGGTAAGCAGGCACAAACACCGTCATGGCATACTGCAGTACCACTGCCAGAATTTCGAAATATTGTACCGGATGGACTGGAACCCATCGTGAAAATGAGGCGTGCCCGAACGCTGCCAGCGGGTTACTGTACTGTTACGACCAAAGGTTCAGGTGACGGGTGACAGAGGATCATGAACTGAACAATTTTGGTGTAGGTGACGGTGACGAGTCAATTTTGTGGCCTAAATAGGCCAAAAAACCACAAAGTTTTGGTTCCGGCTGTCGCCGGACTAGGGAATTTGATTGTGATTGCCGACCGAATCCAGTGAACAATTGAGGTGACGGGCAAGGGGTGCTTGATCTCTGGATCTTGGACTTCTTCCCACGACCCCCCCCCCCCCCGAAAAGGCACTTGCCATCAGTTCATCAAATCCCACTAGGAATGTTTCTACCAAACCCACGCTCAACTACCTGGGTAAGATACCTGGCTCACTATTTGTGACTGTTGTAATGTGAAAAGAATATATGCAGTGTGCTGAATCGCGCCTGGAGGGCTGCTGAGCAAGTGTCGCCCATCATCGGCTGAGCCATCAGCTGACATAATCGAAGTCCAAGATCCAGAGATCAAGCAGTCTCCTACCCAACCGCGGTTTCGAGGTTCATCAATCTCAGTAGCGTAGATTTAATCGAATTCTGAAAAGGGGTGAGTCCGGAAATATCGGACCGTGTGATGTGCCCGTGATATGTGACCTAACTTGGGGATGAACCTCTCTACGGCGGCTGGCATATAACATTGGTAAGCAACATAGCCACAATTTCAGGAAATGTTTTGTAAAATGTGTTCTGCCAGAAAGTACTTCAAATAAAAATACTCTTGGGCACACAATGTCATATATTGGTGTATTAGAGGCTGCCCCTCGAGCGATGCATATTTAAGATATACCCTGCTAGTGGTGGCTGGCAGAAACCCCGATTTCAGCACTTATTCAACAACAAGGTGTTCTTTAACGTCTTCGATGCCGTGTTAAATATTTACCGACACACAAAAGTGTATTTTAAATCCAAAGAAGCCTAAGAATTATTTTATTCATGGTGACTGAGGGATCCAAATGATTTTACAAAACATTTCCTGAAATTGTGGCTATGTTATTTACCAATGTTATATGCCAGCCGCCGTAGAGAGGTTCATCCCCAAGTTAGGTCACATATCACGGTCACATCACACGGTCCGATATTTCCGGACTCACCCCTTTTCAGAATTCGATTAAATCTAACTTACGCTACTGAGATTGATGAACCTCGAAACCGCGGTTGGGTAGGAGACTGGAGATCAAGCACCTCTTGGTGACGGGTGACATAACGTTATGTTGTTTCTAATAATAGAACCTTCGGATCTTTCCGAGCCAAACAAAAATGAAAGCGCAGAGATCCCTCCGGAACGTCTGGGGCAATTCGTACAGTGATGCCCCCCATTGGTCACACTATCCTTGTCACAAATCCTCAAATCCATGCCCAGAGCAAGACAGGCTGCCCAGTGTTTGGCTGGGATATTATGATTCTCATCCAATATAACCCAGAGGTGTGCTTCAAGTTTTTTGTGGAAGGAATTTGGACCACTGCCGCTGAATGAGCAGAAATTATGCCCTTACGCTGTCCAAGCCACAATAGCTTCAAAAGAGCCAGAAAAAATCCAGGATTTTGGAATACTGTAAATACTTGAACCAAGGCAACCGTCACGGTCACGATGGGGCCGGTTGCGTTGCCCAAATCTCCTCCGGTCATGGTCACGACGGGGTTGGTTGCCTTGCTCGATACCGTGACATCTGGAATATATATATATTTTGGTCCAAAATCCCACTTTGAAAACCACGAAAAATCACTGTACTCCTTCTTCCATTGTTTCTGTTCAGAAGGAGCTGTTCAAACCCCATTTTGAGGCAGAATTAGGGCCAGGTTCAATGTTGTTGGTTGCCGAAATTTGAATGGTCACGGTGAAAATATGGGTGGTTGCGTTGCCCAAACCCGTTGCCCATGTCACGGTGAGTTGGCCGGTTGCCTCGGTTCAAGTATTTACAGTATGTAGTTTGAAATCAATTCAATGATATCAGAACAGATTTTGTGGCCAGGGATATGGTATAGTGAAGAGAACAAAGTGGGTGTGACTTGATGGGTGGGATCAGTGAGCGAAGTGCACCAGGTGCCATCATTTTTTCAATCTCCGGCGGTCCGCACGTACCCAAACGTCTGGAGCTGAGACTAACATAATGTGAACCTTTGGTCGTAATAGTACAGTATCTGCGCAGCGACTGCCCAGTGGCGGCTGAGTGGCCCACTGTGGCAGGGGCGACTCTGCCAGCTGCATCAGGAAAACCGTAGCCAAGATGTACCTATGAAGCATATGCAGCACTGTACAGCACTTGCATAGCACTCCATAGTGCAGCATAGGTACATCCCTTCCTGAAAGTGGTCCTCAGTACTGCATAGTACTTCACAGCCATTTACGGTTTTCCTGATGTGGGTGACTATGGGCCAACTACGGCCATCTAGCGGGTTGCAAGATGACATTCAAAGGCTCTGGGATTCAAATCTACGACTTCTTTTTGCTATTTTATTTCCTCTTGACTTTGTGGAATTGCTGGTATTGATCCAACCCCCTGTGGATGGTGGAGCCGTCTGAATTAATGCTAAATTTACCTCATCGGCATGATCCTCATTATCTCACGTGGGTATTCTGCAGAGCCTTGCTGTCTTGACCACTGCGACCATGTCCCTGGGTCCCGGGCCTAGGAACCAAATTATCAACTGGTTAGCTAACCCTGAGATCACCTTCCATGTTCCACACATCCAGAAAGATGTCCTGGCTGCATGCAATACAATAACTCGTCTCGCTCTCTCCCACACCTGCATCAGCATATACACAGGTATTGTTACTCCCGGCGGCATCGTCTTGACTGGAGGTTTCGGCCGCAATGGCTCTATTTTTGGTTACGGGGAAGTCAAAGTTCATCATCTCCCCGTTCTCCGTCATTCACGATTAAGGCTCCAACCATTTAGTTTTCGTTTACAGATCCCCGTATACTAAACAGAAATAGTTCCTAAACAGTTTACAAACGTTTATAAATGTTTATAAATGGTTATTTTTCAGTCAAAAAATCGATTTTTATTCATCGCTACTGTAATATTTTAACAATCCTGCCTTGATCCATATTTTCATGAGCATAGCTATTATGATTGTGTCTGAATGCATAGAGGAACGAGTCTCATGGCACAGATGTCTCGATTTCGAGAAGAGACGCTCTACAGACACACTTGTTCCCGTGATAGCAAGAAAATCCCGGGCCATCAGTGCGATAACGGGGAAATCCCGTTCATGTTCCTGTATGGGGAAAGTGCAGAGTCAATATAAATATTTAACATGAAACTAGACACTTGTATAATGTCATACCTTCCACCATGTCAAAGGGCTGTTGGGCTCCCCACATCCATAAGTCTGGTGAGAAATATAGAAATGTTTGAGCTTGCTCGGAGGTGGAACAGTACTTTCTTCCTCGACATCAAGCATGCAGACGTCGTCGAGGAATCCGCTGGAGTTGGTCGATTTAGTGCGCTGTATGGAAGCAGAATTCTTGGTGTGTGCTGCTTGTTGATCGTCGTAGGTCTTCTTGTATGAATCATAGACGAATTCAAACAATGTTCACACATTCTGTTCCCAGTCCAAACCCATTTTTTGAAACCAGGAGATGCCCATGCTTGGATGGAGCACTGGAAATTTGTTAGCAACATGATGGTCAGTAATTATACACGTGCTATCACATTAAACTGGCAGCCTTTTGCCTTCTCATAATATGTCCCAAGCTTCTCTAAGCCAGTGGTTGCAGCAGCGCGCAGTGACAGAAGTAGCAACTCATCATCCCGATGACGCTTGAGATGCTTCAGCATATGTTCGTACATAGGAAGGACCCACAGAAGGGTAGGTGTATTTGAACACGACATTTGAAGCATAACCTGAGTGAATATCTTTGAAAGAAACCAGTCAGTGAAGCAGAGGACAGAAAATAGATTGTACAAGCATATCACCCAACTTCTCCAAAAGGTGCCACTCATCAGGCCCCAGGAAGCTCCCTACAAGCTAGGTCCGCTATTTTTTTCAAGGTTTTGGGTCTGAAATCCGCTATCCCAGACCAAGTTGTCATGCATCACATATCACGTGCTCGTGACAATGCCAAAATTATGCCGTGTTCTGTCTAAAATCGCGAAAATACCTATTTCTTCTTCCTCGTTGCCTTCCCTGGTGCTGCAATCTTAATCTTGAGAGGAGGTAACATGTCTACCATATCTTTCCTAACCAAAGCCTTCCAACGAGTTGCCGTGAGCGGTGTAAGAGCCATGAGAGAGCCACGTGGCTCTGCCATCGACATGAGAGCTGTCAAGTTCAGATTGTACAGCAGTGTCTTGACGGATGCATACATGTGAAGATGATACTGATGTGGATTTCCGATGCATGAGAAGTTCAGGATGCCGATGTTATCGTCGTCCATGTCACTATCGTCTTCATCTGTGTACAACTAACAGAAATATGAATGCTGCAACATGATGAGGCCATGAAATAACCCACCTGGAGAGGAAGAAACACATGTAACGAAAAGGCATGGATCTCTGATGCACTAGATGCTTTCGGTATCGATCCATAGCAACCGCTGCTTCCCTTTTTGTAGATGTCAAGCACCTCACCGATATAAATTTGTTCAGGTGTTCACATGACGAGGTAACTTCCAACAGATATTGGAAACATGATACTGATGTTTCTTGTTAGCATGTTGGGCAGCTCTAATAACTGCATCAGCCTCGCAAGTGTCAAAAATGATTTTTCTTACCTGTCAGAGTCACCAAATTCTGGATGTGTTTCGCTGAGCTTTGCCAACACAATTCCCATGTTTTCTTGGTGTCCTTGAGCGCCCCGTCCTTGTCTTATGTGATGCGGACCCGGTGCGATGCTTCCTTGATAGACATCTTCGGCGCTGCTCCGGTTTCATCAGCCTCGCGGACAACTTGTGCAAGCACGTATTTCGGATTTAGAGCAACAATTCGCTCGGAATGAGTGGTGGTTCCTGCTTGCAAGGCCTTTTGGTTCTCGACCATCCGCAAGATTGATATTTTCCCCTGACCATGGTCATCCAGTAGCTTACTGGTTAATGTAGCTTGGACGGTTTTCACGGTCTTGCCAATGCTGTACTGCACAGAAGCAGGACGCTCGGGAGGATCTGGCAAGAGACCAGCGACCACATCTCCGCTTCCTGGGGCCGTTGGCTGTGAGTTCTTCAATTCTGCAGCAATTAGCTCATAATCCTGACAGAGAGCAGAATATCTGGCGGTGTCAAGAGTAGCGGCAGCGGTGCTTTCAGATAGTGACAGATTTTCCCCCATGGAGTTCTCAGTGACATCATCTGTGTCCGATTCACAGTCGATGGCATCACCATCGTTGTCCGAGTCGCCAAAGTCAGACTCCGAGTTTGAATTTTCAGGTGATTCTGTGCTCTGTTTCGACTTGCGCGAGCTAGCGCCGAGCGGAGCCAGGTTGAGTGCTTTTCAACTGTTGGGAAGGAAACAGGGATGCGAAGGATATCCTTGCATACATGTGCGGCTTCACGAAAAGCCAACTCGGCGAGCAGATCCACGTCGCTATCACGGATTGTCCCCATGGTGAGCATTTGATCCTCGGTGGAGAGCGCCTTCACGTCGTAGTCCATGATATAGCCCACTGCTGAGTCTTGCTCACGCTTCTCTTTGAAGTTCCCTGACAGAAGAATCTGTTGGCAGACCATGATATGCTGTACCATTTTGAGAAATTCAGCGCACGTGAAGTTCAGTAAAAGCATGCGCGCTAGCCCGAAGAAGTGTTCCACAAATTCAGTCCCATGCAGCCAGGGACAAAATGGCTGTCCTGGATAATAGCGGGAATAAATCAGGGAAAGGAGAACGAGTGTATCACAAAGGTGGTTGAAAATGTGAAAACTTGTGGGCAAAATGAATGAGCATGCCATGCTATATAGATCTGGGAACCAATTAGACAACTTGACGATGTGCTTGCGCCAAATATGAAGCCAAAATCGGGTGCATAGAGCAGCTAAGATGCGGTCATAGATAGACATTGTCCTGCTCATCCATGCATCAAACAGTGATCCTAGTGTCCTTTTGATATTTTCCGTCACATCTATCAAGTTGGAATTACTTACCAAATATGAACAGATACACAAAGAGACCGTGGAAGCCATCCTTGATTTTTCGCTCGCTAGTGTAGTTCGGAATCTCCTCAGTCATTGCTTCGAACGCTGTTGGATGGAGGAGACGGCGGGCAGCTCCATCATCCTGTTTGTCTTTATCTTCGACATCCTTCTTCTTCAAGCCAGAGATGCCAGTTTCGTACAGAACCAGAGCTGTTCGGTAAACAATATATCCCACACTGAGACTCAGAGTGTGCGTCCCGTGGTCGTTCTGATTTCGGCATGTTTTCTTCCCGTGAGGGGATCAGAAAGCGATATGATCGGGCCTGTCTGCCGGAAAACGGGAGCCTGAAGGGATATTCCATACCACACATTTTTATATGTGAATGGAAGTGGCTGTTTTGGATCTGCAACATTTTCAAGCATGACCTGCACATAGAGTTCGGCCGCTGCTCCATCTGCTGCAAAAGAAACCACAAGTATATCAAGGTTAGCCGCCATCTTGAGCAACTTCAAGTGATGTTCATGGATTCCTTCAGCATCATCTTTCCCTGTTGTTGGGATCAACGCTACAACCATTGGTGGATGTTCAGGCAATGGAATCTATTCATCGGTGGGTCAGTTGAATATGTGGGATGACTGATACTTCGTACCTTGATAAGTATAGCTCGAACCTGTGATGCCATTGCTTTCTTGGCCTTGATTTTTTCAATCACATCATCAATATCATCCGCTTCGTCAATTTCACACTCCTCGAGTGGAAGAGTCGACCCTATGATATGACTTCTGAAGTCATTGGAATATGTGAGGTGTGGGCGAACTTTGGTACAGTCCCCTGCTATAGCCACAGGACCCGAATATTTAATCGAACCCATGTAGCGCTTTACCCGAGCGACATTCTCGAAAATCAGGTATGGATTCTGCAGCGCATCCTCGTGATTAGTGACTAGAGATCTGAAAATTTACGTAATAAATATACATCTTGCACTATCGAAAACCCGAGAACTGACTGTAGATGATGTGGAGAGAGACCACACAATTCTGAACTGATCAGATCATAATGTCCCGCTGAGTTGGGTCCATACGAGCGGACCAAGATCATGAAGTTCAGGAAGTTTCGTGGATAACATGCACCAAATTTGAGGTTTGGGTTCTTGTCTGAGTGACACTTCACCTGATCAGCCATAACCTTGCAGAGGTCCAAGAAAACCTGTTTATCTTTGAGCTGGCCAGACTCTGCGTGTTTGTACAGCTTTAAGAAGCAGTCCATATTCTCGCCACGTTCCAGGTCCATAAATGCTTCAAACATGACCTGATCTTTGAATAACCCACTCGGTTTGTTTGCATTGTATGCAGGCATGGTACATGACACATATTTCGAACGCTGGTCCATGATCTTTTTCTGTTCCTCTGGGGGCTTCTCAGCTTCTCGAACTTTCTACTCAATATCGTCAATTTGATTCTCAGAAAGAAAATGAACACCCACCTTTCTTACAGTCCATTGAAAGGAATCGTCCTTCGCAACTGCTATACAAGCATCACAAATTAAATCTTGGTTCACAGTAGTTCCGTGACACCAAGTGGAGCGAACACAGCCATCTGTATAATCAACTTCCCACTGCGCCCATGCCCGCAAGACTTCATTGACAAGATTCTTCTCCTTCTGCGTCCACTTCCGATATTCCAGATGGCTATTACAGCCGTCCGGAATATCGCTACCAATATGCTTTGCTGAGAAGACAGTTTTAGTATCCTTGGTATTGCGAACCTGCTTCAGTTCGCGGTGGGGTTTCCACGGCATTAATTGGTGCATAGCCCAGGCACGAAATTCAAGTGAGACACTGCCCAAAGAACGTGTCTGGGTGCGTAGAATATATTCCTGATATTCCTGGCCACGTAAATTTTTACACGCGAGGCAAATGGGTGGCAGAGGCTGTGATTTTGGTGCAGGTGGCCTGTGCAAGGCGTGGACCGAATATTGTGGCAACTGAAGGCGTCTGAAACAAGAATTGAAGATAATAAATTGTGTGAAAATAATTACTGTCTCTTACTGCATTGAATACACCCATTACATATTTCGGTGTCCATTGATCCAAATTTGAATCTGAACTTGAGAGACTGTGACATCTTTTGCTACTCGAGTATCTTTGGGTGGGTTTTGCTTTGTAAAAAACATCGAAATTGCAGACACACCGGCCGGCTGAATACAACAGTAAGTTTCTGAACAGTTTCTGACTCGGGATCATGATGGGCTTACAGCGACTGTTGGTTTTTTCTTCTTCAAATGTAGACCTTTTTTGATGGTCCCCTTAATGTGAGAGCATACGTCTTTATGAGCTGACCAATTCTTCCCATCGAAATCACGATCCATTCGAAGTTTGATCCATTTCATACAACCAGGGCACTGAATCCTGGAGGGCTCAAGTGCAAAACACCACTTATCCGCACTCATATCTTGTTCTCATTCCTCAATTTTTGTTTTCAGCACCTGAGGAACTTGCTGTGCTACAGGAGCATTTGGCTTTTTGGAGTGAGGCTCGCCATCGCAATCTGATGAATCCTCGTCTCGTTCCCGCTTTCGGGAGGGGCCCCTGGCCGGAGTCAGGTCACTAAAGGTTACATCCTCGAGGAACATCAGTTC
This sequence comes from Mycena sp. CBHHK59/15, assembly GCA_029204085.1. Taxonomy (NCBI): domain Eukaryota; kingdom Fungi; phylum Basidiomycota; class Agaricomycetes; order Agaricales; family Mycenaceae; genus Mycena; species Mycena sp. CBHHK59/15. The sequence continues at coordinate 655,957 of JARGXW010000002.1, forward strand.
CGCCGAGACGTCAGGGCCATGATACCTGTTGGAGATGCATCAACATTGTACCCACAATTGGTCTTGGGAACATACATGAGACTTCCATCACCGACTTCGGACATCAGTTCGTCCACGACACACGACAGTGATACATTGTTGTCCTTTCCTGCTTTGCTTTTTAATTCACTCATGCTTGGACTGGTCTCAACAAAATTGTCCACCCATGATTGGGCTACAATTTTAACTGGCATATCATCGTCATCTCCCCCTCGCATCTGCACAGTAGTGAACTTTGACAGCGAAACTCTGCCAGTGGTCGGAAGTTGAGAATCAAAAGAGCAAATAGGAAGAACACACTAACGGGATCGAGGACATTGCATCGAACATGATCTTCCGCATCTCGTTCTTGTGGGAGTCCCCCACTGCGCTCCAGTCCTTTTGATCTGCAACCGCCTTCACGGCCATCACAACAAACAGACCACACGACCACAAATCCAACTGTCTCTCGAGCTCAACAGGTGAGGATAGTGAACACTTCCATTGACCAGAATCCCAGGTTATCTTTGGTGCTCCGAGATGTTCGCAAATAATGTCGACAGTTGCCAGAAGCAGCTGCAGAACCTGGGTTCGTCAATGAAAACTAAGACGGAACAAGGCACATACTGGTTCTGTCCACGAGCTTGATCCAAGTTCTGGTATGCTATCAAAGATTCCCACTTTGTATGCGCCATACTCTATCCACGCCAAGACCCAGTGAAGCGGCACACCCCCCGATAGCAGGATCATCCAGCGAGTATGTGCCAGAATTGATATTAAGCTTCCATCTGATGCCTAATAGCATTCCTTAAGTGGGTAACCATATTGAATGTAACACAGGCATACCACAGCTGCTATATGTTCTTCTATTGTCCCAAGACCTTTGCTCTTACTCCTCCCGGAAACAAGTACGGCCAGCCAGGACGAAAAGACACACCAAGACAGTGAGCCATACTCTGCTTCTCCCTTTGCCTGCAGAACTGCGCAAAACGCGTTGATCGCGGTCCTGGGTATTTTCGTCCACTCTGTGAGGAAAGGCTGTAAATCTTGGAAAACAACTTGGATGTTGCGAATCTGGCAGACTCCCTGTCAAAGGCTTGCCCTTAAATTCGTGTCAATTTCCATAGCAGCTTGTATGGCTACCGCAGTGCGATAGAATTTTGAAAATTTCTGGTGCCTGGATGCCGACGGTGACCCAGATCAATAGTAACAAATACTGGTGAGCTGCAAATCGGGCCTGAAATCCGCAATCTTCGGACTGCATCCTCAAAAATTTGACCTCAAATCCGCTATATCCGGACCGAAAAATCGCAAATTTTCGCCCTGAAATCTGCTATTTTCCGGACCTAGCTTATAGGGAGCTTCCCGGGGCCTCACTCATCTGAACTGAGAAGGAGAGGATGTAGTTCCTCTCGGTCAGAAAAGTGTTATAAGAACATTAACTATTTACTCACCATCCATCACAGGTTCCTTCCCAGCCGCGATTACGAGGTTCACCTTATTCCGAGATGGTGTTTTTCATTGTATAGAGAATAAAAAATACTTTCGGAATTCTCGGACCGCTGTTGATGTGACTTGAATATGTGACTTGAGTTTGGGTGAACCTCTCCATAGCGGCTGGAAGAAAATATAGGTAAACAACATAGCCACATCAGGACCCCGTAAACTCGCCGGCACTCCACGTCGCGCCCCATCCCTCAGACGCGTCCCGTTCACGTGTCTGCCCGCCCATCCCAATGCCTCCTGCCACTGCCGGCCCCCCCAGTACTCCTGCGATGAAATCCGCGCGGAAGCCGTCCGGCGTCTCAGGTATCAGCCTTGCCTGTGGCAGATCCACGTCGTGGAAGCTATTCTCAAGCACGACGGGGATGTTGTCTGCATCGCGGCGACAGGATCTGGGAAGACTCTCACATTCTGGCTCCCCTTCTGTTCCGACCCCATGGCATCCAGCTTGTGATCAGTCGCCTGAATATCCTTGGGCAGCAAAATGTCGTGCAGCTGGCCCAGATGAAGATTAACGGCATTACCATTACCCCTGAGACGGCGACTCAGAAGAACTTCCAAGTACGTACCTCCACACTTCTCATTTAGACGTGTCTACAAATGCCGAGCATGCTAGAAGAAAGACCAGGTTTTCCGAGATGGTAAGTTGGTGATGCGCAAAGGCTCCTAGGATATCCATGATCCGAGCTGGGGAGGTGGTAGCCATGGCGCGCCGACGATGTGGCCAGATCTGCGCAAAGTTGTCCGGATTTGGATGCAGGGTCCTGTGGCTATTGTTTACCAATATTTTCTTCCAGCTGCCATGGAGAGGTTCATCCTAACTCGTGTCACATATTTCGTCACATCAAATTCGGTCTGATTATCCCGCCTCCCTTGTGCAATAAAAATTGTAATACCACTACTCAGAATCCAAGAACCTCGTAATCGCGGCTGGGAAGGAACCTGCATCCATCGCCTGTTCCCATTCGGTTCCCCTGCCCGATTCTGCACGAGAGTTTGTTTCCTTGGCATTTGACTGCTGAGTATTTTTCGACTTTTTGCCAGAGGGTTGATTTCCTTTGGCACACGAGGTGGTGGGAGTAGGAGCATGTTTCGCGTGAGTCGGTTTCGCAAGACTGGTCCGAGTCCCGGTTAGTTATTATTGCTGTTTGCAAAATAGTTGGCGATCACGGGTTTTGCATCAAAACTGCCCAGTGTTCGCCCGAAGGCCTTCAAAATTCACTCTCAGGATCGTGAAGGCCTTCGGAAGGGTGAAGGCTTCAGCTTGAAGGCTGCGTGAAGGGGTTCATTTGATTTTCCCATGCTGTCTGGCACAGCCATTTCGACAATTCTCGTCCGGTAAATTATGCATGGTACTCGTCCTCGGAATCTATCTCTATAGCACCATCATCCGGAACATCATCCTCCAACTCCTCTGCAAGTGCCTGCATCAGCAGCTCTTCCTCCTGAATCACCCGTGCCGATGGTTTGTGTGCACGAGGTTTCTCGGCGCCTCCGACTAAGATGCGGAGCGTTATTTTTTTCCAAGTAGGCAGGCGAGACGGAATGTGAGGGGTGGTGTCGGCTTCTTCATCTGAGTCTGGGTCTTCTGCATCGCGGTCTGCAGCCCGAGTATCACTCATCCATTTGGCTGTTTGAGTCCTCCAGCCCTCACGGCTCGACACGAGAGCCTGACCACGTTCACTTGGATCCTCGTCGTCCTGATCGTCGAGGAGATCACGGTAGCGCGGAACAGCTAGCAGATTAGCTGTGGACTTGTGATTTTTACGCGGCTTGCAGGGCTTATAAATGCCATACCGTTGGTGATCGGAACGAATCTGGCCCTTGACCTGAACGATTTACTCAGTGTGGGTAGAATTGATGTCGCAAATACAATGAACTAACCTTGGTGCGCATGTCAATCTTCTCCAGGCCAAGCCGGTTCCAATGATCAGATTGCTCTATTTTTGTCCGGGAAAATGTGCGCTTGCATCCCGCTTGGTTCGCTACGATATAGTGGATCACGATCGCAAATTCTGCAAGTTCTGCGAGGTGCTTGGAGCCTGCAAAGGCTTTCCAGACCGCGATGGGATCGGTGTCCCCCTACGAAACATGAACACCAATGTGAGACGATGATGAAAAGACTTGCCGTCATTTCTTTCCAGGCTTCGGCGTCGAAATCATTGAAATCTCCTGTCCCGGAAAGATATTGGATAATCGCCTTCGAGACTTCACCTTCCTTGAGCTTTCGCTGGTCAGGACTGTCGGAATTGTCCGGACGATTGGCCATCCGGCGATACAACTATTGATTCAATGAGCCGGGAACGACGAGAGAATAAAAGGCGCACCGAGATTAATAAACTGAGACATTTAAATTGATTCAAGTTCGCGTTCAGTCCGAAGCAGGACAGCTTCTCGAACGGGTTAAGAATCAACGCTGCAAGGAACGCAGGTTGGTCGCAATCTGCCCACCGTTTCTCCAGGCGAATCAGCATAGCCTTCTTGACTTCCGGCTCCGGATGATCCTCGAAACGTAAGAAGATACCGGCGATCGTAAGCAGAACCTGGTCGAGACGAGTGGAGTCCTTTTGGTTGATATTTGTACCTAAACAAATTGGCTCGAGGTCCCCGAGGACGGTTTCGAGCCCACTCCAGAACGATGAGTCTTCAATGAGCGTACAGAATCGTTCGGCATCCTCCCTGAGGCGCACACCTTCCGTTGAGGTCGCAGTACCTACTTCAGCGGCAATGATAGCTGACCGATTCTGGAAAACTGCGAGCTGCAGGGCGGCTCGAAGAAGGAAGAGCCGGCAAAAAGCGATAAAGTGAGTTGTCCAGCGGGTGATATTAGCGACCAAGTAGGCAAGAATGATGATTTTCCCGAGACGATCCAGGCTAATAGTCTTCTGCGCTTCGTCAAAAATCTTGCGAACCTTGCCGTGGTTATTGATCCACGAGATTATTGCCGTGGCATCCTCAGCTATGACAGCGGCCATGTCGTTGACCTTGAAGTAATCACCGAGGATCAATTGAAACTAAATACAGAGCGGGTCAGTTCAAATTATAATGTAAACGACGTTCAAACCTGGTGAGCCCAACAGGATGGGAGGATTAGCCAAGGGCGTTTAATCCCGAGAAGTTGGCAACCCTTTTTGCTCCCGCCATCGGCATCCGTGGTGAAGTAGATGATAATACAGCCATACTTGACTTCCACACGGTCGATCATCGCGGCAAATTGTTCGCAAAGAGCCGGACCATCCTTGTTGAGTGCAGTTACTTCCACAAGCTCGATCAGGTACGACTGTAAAGAAAATGAGCAGATCCGTAATGCTCGGGTAGATTCAAACATGCCTTAAATTCAACGTTGGCGCAGATAGCGTTGATCGCATTTTTCTTTTTACACTTCCAGCCATCCGTCCTAGCGACGATGAGTGTCAACGAAGAATAACTTTGAAGTGGATGTACGACAGGCCGGCAGTCGTACCCTTCAGCGCCTTGATTGTGATGGCCTCAACATCGGCCGTGGCGGCTTTAAGCAGCCGCCCGCCCGCAACCTTTCCTGTGGGCAGAATCGCCGGGGCAGTGGTACGGAACATGCTGATGAGCAATCACATCTCGTGGTCTTCAAAAGCCCCGAGGGGGAGACCACCGGAGACGATGGCACGGAGGGCTTGTGATTCGATGGCAGCTTTCTCAGCCTCCCCGTATGGCATCTCGTTCCGCCTGAATCCGGTCAAGGTCGACTGAATCGGTGTGGCATCCTGCTGCTGCTTCTTGTGCGGAGGTTCTGTTCCTCCAGCTGTATCGGGTTCGGCCCGCTTTTTTGAAGCAATGCGCTGGGCCGTGGCATCTGCCTTGGCTTCCGCGGATGCGTACTGACAGGCAGTCTTCCCGCCGATCAGATGTGCTATCCAGGAGTCCTTCTTGGAAAGGACAGATCCCACTGCCGTACAAGCTAAGATTGTTAAGCCTAAATCCGATGCCAACGTCCGATGCCAACGGAGTACCATACCGTCTTTAAATGCCTGTCCTTGCATCACAATGTCGGCCAGTGGCACTCCGACACTCTGCATCTGGTTTTTAACGCAGGCCTTGCAGTAGTTCTTGTAATATGTCGTATTCTGTTTCTCGCCCTTCCAGAAATGATCCTGCAGGGAGTTCGGCATGATTCTACGAAGCGGCGGGAGGAGGAGTCGGAGCAACGCAAATTTTCAAAATGACATAATCATACACGTGATATCTGAAGCCCTTCGGAACGGCGCGAAATTCTGCCGAAAATCCTGAAGGCCTTCATGAAGGCCTTCTGAAGGCCTTCAAGTTTTGAAGGCTTTACCCTTTGGGCGAACACTGAAACTGCCACCTTAGACAAACGACATTGCGCTGCAACTCAACAACCGCTTCACCGAATCGCATAAAACTAGGACCGTTTGAAAGTCTTCGTTTGGGGCTAGGGTGCCCGGGTGTATTTGATGGAATCTGGCCACTTCAAGTTACGGATTTTTCTACAGTCACTGAAATGCATCATTATGCATGGCGGCTTCTAGCATAAGGCGGAGAGGCTTAGTTACATACATAATCACAATATACATTCTTAGGATCATGTAAAAGGTTGCCCCAACAAAATAATGAGAGAATTTGGAGAGGAGAGTGCACAAAAGCCCAAAACATGATCACACCTGTTGCAGCACACAGGAAACTGACTGTTGTGGACACTCCCCAGCATATATCTTGATGGGGGTCCGTGGGAGTAGTATCCTTGAGTGGTCTTTCACAAAGACCAGGATTGGAGAACATCTTCCTGTGTCGCTGCAGTCTGCCGACATGTTTTGACAACACCGAGAAAGGTCGTAGGAGTGCTATCACAAGTAGCATCGAAAGACATGGGATGCTCTAACTCCGAGCGAGGGCTTTTGAACGGTCCTAGTTTCATACGATTCGGTTGAGTGGTTGTTGAGTTACAGCGTGCACAAGGTGGTTCGTCTAGGGCGGCAAATTTTGATGCAAAACCCGTGACCGCCAACTACTGTAAGTACTTGTAAGTTGTATGTAGGCAACCGCCCCTCTGACCGTGACATTGCCAGCAGCTTTCAGCAACACAACCATCCCAATTTTCACCGTGACTGTTGAAATTTCAGCAACGAACAACATTCAAGTTAGCCTTAATTCTGACCGAAAATGTGTTTTGAAGCTCTTATTCTGTGCAGACACAGTGGAGGAAGTGGTTTGGAGACTTTATGTGGTTTCCGAGTGGGCTTTGGGGCAAAATAATAATATTTTCCGCATGTCACGGTATCAGACAAGGCAACCGACCTCATCGTGACCGTGACCAGAGGGGATTTGGGCAACGCAACAGAGCCAATCGTGACCGTGACGGTTGCCTACATACAAGTACTTACAGTATTTTGCAAACAGTCACACAGCAATAAAATGCATGCAGGCGGGCTCCTTGTTTTCTCAGACTCAGAATAAGTGGTTGGCATTGACAGTTACCGTGGTTGCCAACTGGTGTAGCACCACTCAGTTCTTGAGGTCATTTTGGACCCACAAATAATTTCCCTTGAGTAGAGCATATTCGCAACCCCCAAAAACGACAGCCAAATTTCCGCTATCACTCATCATTTTTAGCCGAGGCCAGTGACTGATGTGACCGAGCGGCCGTCTGCTCAGCTCAATTCAAGTCCAAAGTCCATTCCTAAGGCGGAAAAACTCACTTGAAGCCTGGCGAGCATGTATGGTACATTGCCTGTGCGTATGTGAAAAAAAATGGGTATGGGAGGATGTGTGTTGCATTTTTGGTGTATGTTATCGGTCTCTTCCGGTCACCAATTTCCATTTTGGGTGTTACCCAATTTTCGCTATCAGCCCATCAATTTTTGCTAACTTTTGTGATTTGGGCGTTTTTGGGGGCTGCGAATATGCTCTAGTCTCTCGTTTTATGGTCCAGTAAGGTACCAGTAGAAGCTTTTCTTGAAATCAGTTCAGACTCGCGTGAAACTGATCATGAATCCTAAAATGGCAAGTCCGTCGCAACACGTGGCATCTACCGTGTCATCCAGCGACTTGCAAGCGACCAAGATTGAGCTTAGCTTATTCGTCCATCCAGTGCTCTAATTCCCTAATCCCTGTACTGCTGGCAGTGCTCACCCTGAAATGATATCCCGCTTTGCGAAATCCTTTGTTGTGATAATAGTCGCTCTGGCGAGTACACACTCTGCTCTAGTGTTTCAGAGACTGAAGGACTTGTTGCTAGCTCCTACTCACAACAGTGACCTTCTTGCATCCGCCATCGCGGGCTTATATTGACCCATGGACTGGAGAGCTATTTGGTGAAGGTGGTATGGAGCAAACTCTCCGGACGAGTAAAGGAGTGGGAAAGTCAAATCCTCCGATCCTTGGCACAGACGGAGGTGTAATAATGCCCAAGTTGAGCAACGCTACAGCTAAGTCAGTTCGGGTGGACATCTCAGCCCGTGCAAACGCTAATGTATGCCATTAGGGCTGCTCTGGGCCGAGCGACTTGGAAATTGTTGTGAGTTCACACACTGTAAGTTTGAGAAGATATGGAATGACGTTTGGAAACAGACACACAATGACTCTCCGCTATCCTGAAGTAATCCAGCCCTTCCATCCTCCCCGTCTCGACTAATTTTTTTCAGACACCAACTCAGGATGAGCGGGATGCACTCAGCTCGTATTTCCATCTCTTGTCTCGGCTTTATCCCTGTGGGGAATGTGCTGCAGAATTCCAGATGCTGCTCAAGAAATACCCACCACAGGTTGTCCTTCTCTCATCGTTGCTGTCTGATGCTTAAATCATACATACCCAAGACTTCATCGCGACACTCTGCGTCACTCTGGTCTGTTGTCCGTATCATTCACATATGCCATCATTCTGAAGTTCCCTAAGGTTGTGTTCTGTTCACAACGTTGTCAATGAGCGGCTCCATAAAGAGCCGTTTGACTGTGCGCATTTGGATGACACCTATGATTGTGGGTGTGATGAACCTATAGGATCCAAATCTCCGACAACCGATCCCAATTTGGTGGGAAAAGACGCTAGGATTGGGATGATGCCAGGTGGATAGACGATATTGACCGGGTCTTGTATATACAGTAATTTATTCAGATTTATCTATTGTCAAGGTGCGCCTTGAGGTGCGCTTGAGTACTTGACGTCCGCGGCTGTTATCGCGTCGCGTCTCTCTCTCCATGACAACCACCTCAATGTGTGTAACCCGAACGTTGAGCGTGTACTGGTAACTGCTCGCCAGCGGCACCTCAACATGTTGTTCGCGAAGTATTGGGGGACACGCGGCGTGCCGCTTTCCGCTATAATCAGGCGGCCCGGGCACCTCCCTATCAAAACGATTAGTCACCCTCCGAGTCATCCTCGACGCTCAATGACCACCGCTATGACCCAGATGAAGCCCAGCAGCTCTGAAGTGCTGGAGTCTTATATGAATAAAGGTCTCTCCCATCCTCCATCCACAGCACCACGAATTCTGTTCCACTCTGGGACACGATCATACGTACTAACTCCATTTCTGTATATGTAGATGGTATAAAAGTCGTCGAACGATTCTTCGACCTCCCATTGGACTATGCCAACCCTTCGGGCGAGAAGATACGCGTCTTTGCCAGAAACTTGATTCCGAAGAGCAAAGCGAAAACTCTCGAGGATGAGGACAAGCTGCCTTATCGTGAGACGTCAGTTCATGCGCACTCATCCGTTGACTCATGGCATCCAGTGGTATTCCTGCAAGGTACAAGTCGCCGTTTGCGCCTCAATTTATATGTGACCGGGGGAACGCACAGGCGGGCCTGGATTTGAGGTTGCGCTGCAAGGAAGTTCTGGTTTTTCGGGCGAGGTACGAAATGCCTTCTCTCCCACCATATTGACTTCATTGTTTCATCCTCAGATTCACGAACAAGGCTATCAGGTAGGCAGTGGCGTCAAGGAAGCGGTTGATATGTAATTGAATTGGTTTGGCCAGACACTCTGGTTGGACCCCAGAGGAACTGGATTAAGCACCCATATATCCCCCGAAACCCTCCCTTCGCGGTTGGCGACGGATCAGGACAAGGCAGACTATCTCAAGCATTTCCGAGCAGACAGCATAGTGAAGGACTGCGAAGAGATCCGCAAGATCCTCATCGGCGACAAGCCGAATCCTGAGGATAGAAAATGGACTATCATGGGGCAAAGTTTCGGCGGCTTCTGCGCGATCAATTATCTTTCTTTCTTCCCATCTGGCTTGAAAGAAGTCTTCATGACCGGGGGACTGGCCCCGCTTGACGAGAGCCCAGACCGTGTCTATGCCTCCCTGATTCGTAGGTGCTTGGTCGCTTGTTCTTTTGTACATCCTTATTGTTCTCTAGCTATCGTGTCGGAACGAAACGCAATTTACTATCGGAAATACCCCCAGGACATAAAACGTGTATGTAATGGTAATTTCTAATCCTGCATTCAAACCAACATCGTGTAGGTTCGAAACATCTTATCTTATTTGGAAGACAACCAAGTAATGCTTCCAAACGGCGGATACCTGACTGTTAGCCGTTGGCAACAACTCGGTATCAACTTTGGGATGAGCGGTACGCAGAAATCATGCATTCATTACCATCCCTGATTTTTTTGTAGGCGGCATCGACAGTATACATCGTAACGCGGTTCCGCTGTCGATTGTGTTTTCTTGGCTAAACCTCTCTCTCCCAGAACTTGTTTTGCGCGCGACAAACGACCTTGAATTATTCGGGAAAATGACCTTTAAGACTCTCCAAATGCTCGAATCGAAATACACCTTTGATGGCAACCCTATATACGCTATATTGCACGAACCGGTATATTGCCAGGGGTAACTGGTCCACCACTGCGCCGTCTTCGTCAATTTATCATCTCCACTCTCTTCAGGAAAGCCCCTAGGTGGTCGGCGGCCCGGACCGTTGCGAAACATCCACAATTTTCTTGGGCTCACGTCAAGAGCTTGGCTGACACAGAGCCTGTGTACTTTTACGGAGAGATGGTCGGTAGAGTTCGCCATTCGCAGAAGGTCTGCTTATGAACTGGAAACCTAGGTCTTCCCAGACGCCTTCGATGACTACGTGAATTTGCGACCCCTCAAAGGCGCTGCTGAGATCCTCGCGAACGATAGCTCTTGGGGACCTTTGTACGACCTCGAACAACTGCGGAAAAACGAGGTCAAAGTCACTGCTGCAACGTAGGTGTTCTCCAGTCGCTGAATCCTCGCGACTTCTGACTGGAACCATTGATCTTACAGGTACTTTTATGATATGTAAGCAAGCCCTTCCATCGTGTTTTCATTTCATTTGAATTGCGCGCAGGTACGTCGAGTTTGGCCTGGCGCAGGAAACCGCCTCCGTCATCAAGAACACGGAACAGTATATCACTAATCAACTGTTCCATAACGGTATTACTGCAGACGCCAAAGATGTAATGAAGCGCTTGTTCCAGATCTCCAAGAGAGAATACGACTAACCGCTAACTAATCTGGCTCAATATGATGTAGCATTGTATAATGTGTTTTTGCGTGGGCCACGAGCTTGTTGTGCACGCAGCGCGATGGACCGTGACGTTTACAATGGCAAACGCAAGGCGAAATTCAACGTCTGACCCACGTAATGCGAACCCCTACCTAGCACCGGTTTCGAGGCTCACAATCGCAGTACTCGGTAGTGGGGACCGGCAACTGGCACAGTGGCAGGCATCAAATGTCCGCTTGGTTGTATTTGCCAGTGGTCCTCACTTACTGTAAGAACCGGATTTCGATGGCAAATCCAGCGCTTTCAAATAGCTGTGGCCAGAGGCCTCAGAATACTGTTTTGAGTCCATGAAATAGGTAGGTAGGTATGATTACACGACATGGTCCCGCTCAGGAACGCCGGTTTCCAGGAAGTATCCCAGTATACACGCATTATATACTATTTTGATCCTCATAGTAGCCGAGCTCACGGTCGCAATCTTTCAACTTGCCGCGGTAGAACTAAAGGAACATAAAGGAGCAAGTTAGCACGCAACCAGTTCAGCCACCCAGATGAAGCATACTCAAACAGAACACGAGAACATCACAGAACACTTTAAGCACAGCATGCACATACTATTTGTTCAAAAGTCAAACGGCCAGTGTTGAGTAGGACCGAGGCTGCCACCCTCCATTTATTTCCGCCCCATTCATTTGGATGAAACTGAGGATAATCCCTTCATTCCCAGAAAATGGCCCAGAATTGTATCACTATATCCGAGAATCTCATACTTTCCTTTGACTTGGCCACCTAAAAATTAAATTTCCCTTGTGTACTTGTGTATTCGGCTCTCGTGCACTGGTTCCTGAGGTCATGTGATTGAATTGACTTTTTAAAGTTGTGTGAACAAAAGTGGCTGAAAAGTGGTGTTCTGCAGCTGACGGCGTCGCAGTTGGTTGAAACCTTGAACAACGGCCGTGAAGCGATCGGAGTTAGGATATATTTGGTTTCCACGTGATCGCCATCTGCCTTAAAACTTATGGTGATCAAGACTTGATGGTGATCGGCAACGCTCTGCCAAATTCAAACTCCGATGTTTGCCCATCAAGTGGTAGAGCCTCGTCCTGGCTCCTCTGTCCACTTTGAGGTCTACTTTGTATGGAGAAATATAATGGCATGGGCATCCTCTTTAAAACCATCGTTGCACAATTTTAATTTACAGCTTCGATATGCCCAAACCGATCAATTTTGGGTATAGAATTCACTCTGCGCGGCCACATTGGCAAAGAATATAAAATCGACAACGATAGATCTAATCTAACTACTGAATAGCACCTGCTACACCACAAGTTTGAATAAAACACGATCAACAGAGAGCTGTAATTCTAGTAGAGACTGAAAGAAGAATATACACTAACCCATTAATTGGCTGGATTTATATCAGAGAAATAGTACCAAAATACATCTTAAATCATTAAAAAAACACTCCAGATTTTTTCAAGAGCCTTTGACTCCGTTAAGAGGGCATTTGAGCAAGGAATCGTTGGAAAATAGGGGGAGTTACCTAATCTGGTAATACCATATTTTAGATCACCGATTTCTGACAGGGTTGCCGATCACCAAAACTTATATAAAGAGAAGCACATGGGCGCCGGAGGTCACCCAATGGTCCCAATCCACTCATGCCAGTTCCGTGCTCAATAGATGGCCCACACACGAGAAACGGGGCAGTCTTGACTGACGACACGCCTATCTCAAATGCCGCGGAATATGGGACGAGCAAGGTTCGTGAAATACACGAAGTCCAATGCAATGTATGTGACCATCCCCCATCCATCCCTGGTAGTCGAGTCCCGTAATCGGGACCTCGATAAAACGATAATGGGGGTGTACTGACTACTTGTCAGACTTTTAGGACGTCTTCATTTTTTTGTCATGGCCAACCTGAAGTCAAGGCTTTGAGAAAAGACCCCGCAGTGTCAGGACCAGGTGGTGGACTGCGAAGCAATAGTCATGACGAGTACACCCATCCTGGACCATAAACATTAGAAATTGACTGCCTCCTCCTAATTGGTTGTAATGGTCAAAGAAATAAGAAGCCGCAGGGCCGGAGATCCAAAGAAATGAAGGGAAATCCAGAGGAAAGGCCAATACTGGCGTTGATTCGACAAAGAGGCCAAGTACAGTATAGGTGAGAACGCACGGACCATATGATGTCATAATACCCGAATAGGTAAGTAAATGGCCGTGAAGAGGAAAATAAGTAGGAAAGCGTACAGAGTCGTGAGGTACGTAAGATCTGATTGTAAGGGGAATTCCATAACCCTTACATTGGTCTTCCCCCTCAAGAGGCTGTTGTCGAGCAAATTTTATTCGCCCAGGCTGCCTGACTGCCTCAGCACCTTGTCCGGATACTACGCTAGCCCAACCCTTGGTGTCCCGGATCCCTCCCGAACCTAATATCCATGTTCACGTAGCAAACCTCAGCGCAATCGAAGACCTCACCATCTGATACTTCACCCCCAAAAATTGCATTAATCGGTTCAGGTTGCGTTCTCGAGACTCAGAGTAATCGAGCAACTCGTATTCCATCATGAGACCTTTGGAGGTTGTCGCTTTTTGTGAATGTCTTGAGCGAAATCATGGCTAGCTGATGAGAGTAGTACACTGACCGTCCAAGTCGAAAAGAGCCTTGAGGTTGGGAGGATACTTGTCCGGCACTGTCCCATCTTCTTTGTAGATCACTTGAAGTGTGTCGTCTTCGTGGGTAGACCTTAATGCCGCATTCGTGCGTCGGTTCTCCCTGAGAAACATCAAGCGTTTTCTGGCATTCCACGAGGGAAGACTGACGTATTATTGAGGTCCCTTCTGACTTGTCCCAGGATCTTTTGCTGCTTCGCCACTTCATCCTGCAAATCCTGTGGTATGTGGGTCTTCAAGCAGAGCACAACCTGCTCTGCCACGAGCTGATCGATTTCTGCAGCAATCTCGTCCTCCACTTGGTACCACCTGAGTCCGCAGGAGTAAAGTACTGGCATATGCTCACCTTGTTTCTTCAAGTGTTCCACCACATCGCTCTTGAGAGCATTCTCGAGGATAACTGGATGATCGTTGAAGAACAGCAGTTGAATAGCAAATACTGAGACCTGGTACATCTACATACGTTTGATCTCTTGCATTCCGTTCTTCTGCCTTACATCCTGATCCTGCATCTGCCTTCGGATACTGCCATGTTCTTGTGATTAATAAGTCGTTGCAAATTGGGATGTTCGCACTTCGCTATGTCGTGGACTATCTGCGACTCGCCTCCGAGCAGAGCGATCTGAATAGTTTGTCCATGCAATGCACCCAACGTCTCCTTGCGGACCCATCCCAGTGAGACCGCGTAGCTGACCACTTGTGCCTTCCGACTCACATGCAGCGACTGCAACGTTGCATTCATGTTCTGGATTAGCGCCTGGGCTGATTGCACCCCAGAAGGGGTGGTAAGAGTGTAATTCGAGCTAGCACTGCTGGAGGCCGATTCACTGCTGCTGTGATCGCTGCCGCCAGAGGTGGGCGATCCGGACGTCATTTCGTAGCAGGGGATAGTGAGCGGAGAAGGCAAAGTTGGGAGAAGCCATGCTCGAAGCTTAAATTCGAAACACGCGGTTTCAGCGTGTTGCGGCGCAGAAGTGCAGTTTGAGTGAACAAGGGTGCATTATCTAGGGATAAAAATACGCGGACCCTGGCCTGGTGTCCTATCTTTTGATACATCCTCTAATGGCTGTGAAGTCCAACCAATGGCAAACAGAATCAACGAGTGTCGTGTACTCAAGTCTCATGGATGGGACTCTGGCTCCGGCTGTGCCTCGGGCTGAAGCTCAAAGTCGTACGTCACCTTCTCACCCGCTGCAGCATTCAGTTGCGCAGCCATGAGAGCTCTGAATCGCGAGTCATGTCGAGAAACCTAGAAGGAATGAGAATTAGACGGCGTAGCCAGCAACGGAAATGAATCTTACCAGTTGATAGTATGTCCCCGACTCCACGATTCGACCATCTGAAACGCCGCACCAGTCAAAGACTGCAAACGTAGAGGCATTTGAATGATGAACCTTCCAGAACAACTATACGCTCCGCCCTCGCAATGGTCGACAGACGATGTGCAACGAACAAGCATGTTGTCTGTCGGTTCCGCAGGATCTTGTCAATGGCATCATTGACCTGTAGCAGCTCCGTTATTTAGTGCTGAGGGGGAAAGAGTCACGCTGGCGTACCCGATGTTCGGACGTCGCATCCAAACTACTCGTCGCCTCGTCGAGCGCTAATATGGCCGGCTTCTTGAGCAATGCCCGCGCAATCGCGAGCCGCTGACGCTGGCCGCCGCTCAGACTCAGCCGTCCAACTACGATGGGATATGAGTTACATCCAGGCAAAGGCCGTGATGGCTGCTTACTGGGGGTGTCAAATCCTTTCGGCATGCCCCACACAAACTCGCAGTTCGCCTCACGCGCGGCCTGCTCGATCTGCTCCCGCGTTGCGTCTTTGTTCCCATACGCGATGTTGCTCGCGATTGTTCCGGTGAATAGCACCGGGTCTTGAGGAACTACACCAATGACGGTGCGCCATG
The DNA here is from genome assembly GCA_029204085.1 of Mycena sp. CBHHK59/15. Classification (NCBI taxonomy): domain Eukaryota; kingdom Fungi; phylum Basidiomycota; class Agaricomycetes; order Agaricales; family Mycenaceae; genus Mycena; species Mycena sp. CBHHK59/15. Next base: position 671,546 of record JARGXW010000002.1, read on the forward strand.
ACGCGGCGGAGAACTCCCTGATATCTGCAAATGAGGTTAGCCATGCCACCAATAAGAGGCGGCAGTACCTACCTTGCCCATCGTACGTTATCTTACCCTCCACTGGGTCGTAATACCGTAGTAGCAGCGAGTGCACAGAAGATTTGCCTCCGCCGCTCTTCCCTCTACAGATACATGAATGAGTGTGTTCAGTGGAGCTTGGCACAAAGGACATACACGATGGCGACACTCTCGCCGACCTCGATTTCCAGGTTGAAGTTTTTTAAGATATCCACGCCCTTCCGGCTGGGATACTCGAATTTAATGCCCTCAAATTTGAGGACCCCACGCCGGTCTGCGGGAACAGTAATACCCGTGTGCGGCGGAATCGCCGGATCGCGGTCCAGAAGCTCGAATATCCGCGTTCCTGCCCCAATGCCGCGCATAATGGACGACTACATCTAATTTAGTCCAGACCGGAAAGCATCTGGCTTGGACGCACAAAAAAGGAGCTGAATAGAAATTCAGCAAGCAGCCGTTAACGCAGAGAAGATTACGCACGTAAGCATCGAGAGCCCGTTCCCGACGTAGACCGTGTACAGAAGCAGACTCGTAAGGTCGCCGACCGAAATCAGGCCCTGGGATACCAAAGTACCGCCTTGGGGAGAAAACCATCAGAAGGCGGGCTTCTTAGCTCGAGAAAGGGCAGTACCGTATCCTAGTAAGCTCAACAATGTTACGTTCCCACTCCAGCCAGTGCTTCCAAAGAAGATGGCACTTGCGACGGCCTCCTTCTTTGCCAGTGAAAGGACGTGGCCGATGCGTTCGTGGAATTTTAGCTGCTCCTGCTCGTGCGCATTGTACGCTTGGACTGTACGCAGCGCTGACAGGGACTCGGACGCGACTTTGGTCATTTCTCCGACGGCCTCCTGAGTCTGGTTCGATAGCTTCTTCAAGTATCGTCCATAGAAAACCTTGAGAAGATCTTGAGCGGCGCTCAGAATCACATAAAGCATCAGCATACTGCACCCAGAGACACAGGAGGAACGACGACGAGCATCAACATTGCTAGTGGCAGGTTAGCGACGCCGGCAGACATGTACGGGGGCTGTTATCACTTAGGGTTGGCGAAAGATAGAACATGGCACCCACTGAGCGATAATTTAGTAGATAAGGATGGCCCATCAAGTTCACTTACACCCTACGGACGACATTACAACAGCCCGCAACCCGTCAGAGAGATTTTGCGTCACGCTGACCAGACCGTCAGCAATATACATGAACGGATGTCAGTCCCCCGACCTCTCTCCGACAATGCTAGTATCGACACTCAGTCGGCTGAGGACATCGCCTTCGCCTTTCTCAACGAACTCGGGCTCCTGTTCCAGTGCCGCGGCATAGGTATGCTCTCGAAGCCTGGCAACTATTCGTTGACCTAGGGAAAGCAAACGTTCAATAGAGAGATACATGAAGGCGTGCGAAACGCCCACCGGCCATTCTCATGAGTAGTGCCCTTCCAGCATTGGCCATGGCACCAACCGTAAACATGAGCAGCAAAATCGATGACGCCTGCCACATGGAAATCCCCATAGGAAATTGCTACTTGGGTGGTTGAGCTGGAGAGCAGAGAGCCGGGGAGGGAACGTACTGGGTTTGCAGAGGAAAAGAAGTCGATTAGCTTGCCAATCGTGAAAGGAATGCTCAGGGAGACGGAAGAGGACACAAAGAGAAGTCCGACAGCCGCGAGCAAAGGCTTCTTCTCCGGCTTTGCAAGAGACGCGATCTTCGAGAAAGATGATGCGCTTTGGGATGTAGCTCCCAAGCTCGGCAAAAATCGAGATAGTATCGAGGGCCGTGGGGGCGGCCGGGGTTTCTCAGCTATCTCGTTTGAGGAGGATGACTGCGTTGAATATAACTTGAAATGTCTCGGTAGTTCCACAGGAACGAGACGACTTCGGTTGAATCCAGCAGTGCTATGTGAATTCCACCCTGCGCGAAAGAAGACATTGCGACAGGTCGAGACTCCAAGAGCCCGCGCCCCTTTGAAGACATGAAACCCGAGCATGACGCCAGCCCTGTCTGCTGTACAGTATAGGAGGCGGCCGCGAGAAAAAAGATGACGAACCACCAGTACACGTGGGCTGGATCTCACAGCCACCCCTAGTGCGAGCTTGGAAAATAATACATCAGTGGGGAGAACTAAGACATGAACTGTGCTACGGTAGAGAAAGCCTGCTTCTGACTCTACCGATAATGGTACAGACTCTAGATAAATACAGGCTGAAACATATATGATAGTTACAATTCCCGTTTACTTCAACGCCCTCAACTCCTGGATGACTTCCTGAATGTCGTCGCGATTCCACTCCCCGCTCCAGAGCAGCTCCTTCCTCGACACGGGCGTGCTTTCCCCATCAGCATGTGAGGTCATCCCTCGACTTATCGCATCGTCGAATGGCCGGCCCGACGACGACTCGTGCATTCTGGAGCTGTTCCAGGTAGCGTAGCGCATCGAGGTCGAGGAGTACTTGTCCAGATCTGGGGTGAATACCGGATCGCTACTCGAATGAGAGTGACCCCGCCGCATAGGCGAGATCAGGACCCGGTCAGACGTGGTGTCTGGGCTGAGATACATGCGAGACTCGCGACGGCCCGCTGCAGTATAGTATACGTCCTCGGGATCAGGACTAGGAAGCGATGAATTGCGTGGGGGAGGGGCAATCGTTGGGGAGGAGCTGAAATTGTGGACCGAGTCGACGGTCGGCACGTCCGTGGTATATTCCGTCGGTGTGGACGGAGCGGCAGGGTAAGTATCAGCATGACGGGGCAGCTTTAGCTGGGTGCCTGGAAACGACCGAGGCTCGCTTACTGCCCTTGGTCGTCGACGGTGCTCTGTCAGTGACCCGGGATCAGCGAATTCCGACACTACGTTGATCGTGTGACTCCGACTGGTGTACGGCGGAAGGTCCAGGTCGCTTCCCCCAGCCAGGTACGTTCGTTTGATGTCCGAAAATTGCCGAGGTGTAGACGGGGAAGAAGATGAAGATGATGCATCCATCGGACTGCGATTTTCTGACTCGACCGGCGACAGCTGACCAACACCGAGAAACGATTTCGCTTGAGCATTGGATCCAAGCCATTCCGATGGAGCGAGAGGCTGAAGCCTCGCTCGTTCACCCCACTTCCCCCCAATCCGGAGGCTTGAGGCGTCGGTGTCAGCAAGTCTCCCGTCTTGATCAGTGGTAATGATATGTCGTGGCCGTGAACCGTATCCCCTGCTCATGGACTTCGCGTAATCAGATATGTTTTTTGGAGGATGCGGAGAATTGGGCGTTGGCACAAGCGCAGGAACATCCCACGGCATATTTGGTTCCGCTGCCGGGTTGTGAGATCAACATGTCCAAGAGAGTTGAAATAAACGCACTTGAACCATGAACCAGACCTGATTCGGGATTAACATAGGCAACGGGGGGCACAACTCTCCTGGGGAGTTCAGAAGAAGTATCATCGCCTTGCCCTTCAGACGCTGACGAAGAGAAGGTACTCAAAGTCGGTGATGTCAGAGGGAGCGTGGCACCGACATTGGTACCCTCCGTTTCCGAGGAAAATTTTGGATGAGAATCGTTCTCAGATGATAGAGAATAGAGTGAGGGGGAAGAGGGTGGAGTTGGGCCATCCGCGTCCGGGACTACACCCAGAGACGACGCTACTGTTGTCCGTCGAGGTCGTAGGATCTTCGTCAACTTCCGGATGCTCGTCTGCCTAGCTAGGCTGCCGCGTTCCAAAGACGGGCTCGACATCGTCGTCGGTGTCCTTGACGTAGATGTGCTGTGGGCTTAGCTGTCGGCCGCTCAGGACCTGCTGAGAGTTGAGTTGATATAATCATGATGATCACCCGGCGCCTAGGACTTCCGGCTGTGAAAGGAAGGCAGTGAGGTAGGCCGTGGCATAATAGACTTTAGAAGACAGAAATGATAATACTTAAGTAGACCCCTTTGATGAGTGACATTGACCGCTTACGAGACATCGGAGTTAGCAGGCATTACAACTTCCTTCCCTTCAGCACTATCATCCCGTATTATGAATGTAGGGGAGATGAGAACGGCCAGAGAATTGGAGGAATAGAACCCGATAAATTTGGCAGCCAAAAGGTACACAAGACGTTGAGGCTCGGCTAACTGCCACTGCTCACAGCCGAATATGGAAATCTCTCAGACGAGACGATAATCAATCTTGGGGACAAAATGGGAGGCTGAGTCAGTGTTTCATTCTAAACTAGATACAGCTCAATCCACGGGAATGAAAAGACCACAGGACGATCATACCTGTGCTCTTACGGAGATGCTACCTCAGCCAGCGTTTCCAAGACCGTGCTGGCAGCGATGGAGGCGAAAAATCTTTGAGAAAAGGACTAGGTCCTTCGATCTCGTCCAGGGGAATCCACCGCCGAACAACATGCACCAATCTGTTCTCGCACCATCGCATAAACATTGCCTCCCGTTGCCATACTCCCGTGGTTAGTACGGCCACAGGTCCGCTTTCACTGCTTCTATAGAGAGAAGAGCCGTCCTTCTCCCGCCCAACCGTTCCGCCCCGCTCAAACGCACATCGAAAGCACATCTGCACGATCCCCGAGCCTCTTTCTAGGTTGCGGAGGCGGTTGGCCATGACAACATCGGTGAAGACCCGATCTCCGACCACAATCAATTGCTCCGTCCGCACAGGAGTGTGCAGCGAGGCAAAATATCGTTGAATTGATGCGATGCATGAGTAGCCTGGTTTGAGAGTCGAATGGAAGAGAACGGGAGCTTGAAGGTTGCGTTTCACCGATTCGGCCTGCAAGGGACGTTAGAGTGATAGCGGAGAAGTATGGCGCGAACACTTACTTGAATTCCACCGGAATCGATGTTAGTTCCCACAGAATTGCTCACGATGAGGACGTTGTCATCCCCGAACGTTTGTCGGCATTCGTCCCAGGCATCCTACGAAGATTTAGGCCATTTGAGAGCGAGGAGAGTTCAGAGACCACACCTGAAGATCAGGCACTAGCTCGTCCTTGTTGGGCAAGGTCTGTTCCGACAAAAGCAAGCTTTTAGACCAAACTCCTCCCAAAGAAAAATGAAACGTGCAAGACAATTATCCTTGTCGAATACGACTCCACGGTATCCGGCTCTTTTCAACGCGCCAAAATCAAGGTAGCGAATGTCTTTTCTGCGCAAGACTTGCATGAGATTTTCCGTAGCAAGCAACATGCAGAGCTTGCCCGCCTTTTACTGCTAGTCTTGGGAGTATAATCCGGGGATTGAAGAGCAACTGGAAAGGTACAAGAATGCCTGGAATATTCAGAGGCATCAGCAAGGTTTTGCTGTATTGTTTGTTACCATCGTAGTCCACCGCATCCAACAGAACCAAACTCCCCGTACCATCCAATTGACTTCGACTGCGATGAGCGACTTCCTAAACAACGACTTCACGTCTGGGGGCGGCGAGATTGACTTTGACCGCGCGGCCTCCGCTTTCCCTGACATCTCGCTTGATGGCGACATCCTGGACGTTCCGCAGGCCACGCCCCAAAGCAACACCAACTCAGCGTTCTTTTTGGATGAGTTCGAGGCGCCGCGAGAAACGGTGGTGAAGGTCACCGGCGATGACGAGATTGAGAAGTTCTCGAGCGAGTTCCCAGACATTGATGATGGGCCTGTGCGTTGCTGCATGTCATTTGCGTGCTGCGACCCTAACTTCCGCCCGGACAGCGCTCGCCGCCTGTTCAGCAGCCACCGACATTCGGCGCTCCGCGGCCGCAGCCCTCGGTGTATTCGTCAACGCCAATTCTGACGCAGCAGCTGGAGGAGGACGAGCCGCAGGTCATCAAGTGCGGAACATACCTTTCTGTCTGGCTTTCTCTTGTTGACATCGACGATACAGGGACTGGCGCGAGAAGCAGGCCATTGAGATACAGGCCCGTGACGAGGCTTCCCGTAAACGCCGCCAGGAGACCATCTCGAAAGCCGAGAAGGCGATCGATGACTTTTACGAGAATTACGCGGCGAAGAAGGAGCGCACCATCCGGGATAACAAGTACGTTAACCTGGGCCCCTCAAGTTTGTATGCTTACCCCGCATCGCAGAGACCAAGAAAAATACTTCCTGGAGGGCCTCACCAACGCGCTGTCGACGGGGACGACGTGGCAACGGATCTGCGACTACATCGAGCTTGAGAATTCGCAGAGCAAAACCGTCGCGCGGTCGGGCGCTGGAACGACAGATTTGACGCGGTTCAAGGAGGTCCTGCTTAGGCTGAAGCGGGAGGGCGATGCCGCGCCTGGTGCGGGCGGATACTAGATGTTGTGGACCTACTATATTCGAGTTTACTTTCCAAAAATCGTATTCGCCGAAGTGCTCGTGGACCTAATATTTCATCAATTGTTATGGAAAAAATGCATTCTTATAAGTTAGCTGCTATGCAACTCGGATACGACAATCTCTATCTGTCCATTTGTTGCAAAATTAAGGAGACACATCACTCGAACTGTTGTTACTCAGTCAGAATCATCGGAACTTGATCAAGATGTAACTTGAGGTATGATCTCCACATAGACCTCGCAACAATTGGATGGTGACGAATGGTCTGGTCGTACTAAACACTGGCCCGCGGATATAATTAAACAGAATTTGTAAGGTCATGTAGTACCAAAGTCCGCCAACGAGGCTGGACGCACAAGAAAAGGAACCAGGACTGCCCGGAGGGCCTCTGCCATCCAACGTCTGGCTATTACAACTTGGATTCGACCATCTCTGCCGCTACCGCTGGTTTCGGAGCCGAGTGCTCCTCTATGAACGCTACCATGTCGTTGATCAGCTTCTCCTTGTGTTCCGGCTCCTGGACTAGTTCATGGTATGCTCCCTCGTACATTATCACTTTCTTGTCGTCTGCGACGATCTTGTCGTGGAATGCTTGCGTGGCGGTATGTGAGGTTATCTGCGTTCGTGAGCAAGAGCTCATCTGTGAGGGAGAGTGACAATTACATGGTCGCCACTTCCGTGGCAGAAGAGGATCTGTGTGATATCAGGGCGCGGTCTAGAAGCAGGCCAGAAGCGACTGACGGGCAGGGATTTAGGCCACTTTGAAGAGGTTTGGTATAGCAAGTGCTCCCCCTGTCTCAAGTCAGGATGTATAGAGGCAAAGGAGCTAGCCTCATGTCCATCTCCGTGTTGAGTAGCAGAAAATGTAGTCCCATTCCCTGTTACTCAACGTGGAGACAGGCATGAAGTCTACGGTAAAAGGAGGGACTGACCCCATTCAGCATGTCTGAAATTCCCCGCAGCGTCCCTTGGAGCTTGGCAAGAGGATCAGTACTGACTATTTTGTTGTACTCGGCGTCATGTGAGAGATCCTGGGCTGCCCCGTCAATAGTTTAAGGAACTTGGGAGAATCTCACTGACGTTGTAATCCAGCGGTGCGGGAATGACAAAGTGCGGAAGCAGCGCAGCCGCCCTGCCGCCCGCCCAGCGCGCGAGCTTCGATGCAGGTTTGGTTTGCAGGATAAGGGGGCTGCACGCGATGATGCCAGAGAGGAATGACACGTCAACGCCGCGGGTCGCAAAAGTCAGGACCTCCCCGCCGCCCATGGAATGCCCGCTCAGGAAGATGGGCAGTCCAGGGAACTCCTTCGCCGCATGGTCGAGGGCCCACTTGATGTCGTCCATCTGGTCCTTCCCGGACGTCTTTCCGTAGGAGCTGGTCTTGCTCCGCTTCGCGTCGAGCGCGGTTTTGCCGAACCCGCGCTGGTCAAAGGTGAACACGTTGATCCCGCGGGCGGAGAATTGGGCGTCCGCGGCGGTGTAGCGCCCGACATGGTCAGCGAAGCCGTGGATGAAGACGAGCACGGCCTTTGAAGCAGAAGGGGGTGCAGTATAGGTTCTTGTGTAGAATTGGGTGGACTGGGGTCCGGCAAGCCAGGCTTCGGTGTACGCGTCTGAAGACATGGTGGAGGTGGCAATAAAGAGACTTGAAAGCTTGACTGCTGGAATACAACCTCTTGAGTCTTGCAATCCCCAGTGTCAGTCTAAATGAAGAAGTCTTTGATGGCTGATCGTCAGCCATGCCAATGGCCTTTGGAAACAGCAGAACCAAACATCTTCCTCCTTGACTCGGCTATGACGCGCGTTCGACATCCATGCACAATTGTGATAAAACTAGGTCGGCTGCGGGCACGCCTCACAGTCTCCAGAGGCTCATGTATGTACTGCATCCTCAGGCACCTCCTCAATTGTTCATGAAAAGACACACCAGCCGCTGCTGTCGACCCTCTCGTCTGTCGTTGAAACCGTCGTGGCTCTGCGACAGCAGGGGCACAAGGTCGTGCTCGTGAGCTCAGGCGCGATTGGCGTGGGGTTGAAACGCATGAATCTGGCGAGCAGGCCGAAGAGCTTGTCTGGTAAGCAAGTGAGTTGCGGATCGTGATCGTAGGTAAAGACGCGTCTGATGCGCGGCTAGGCTCTAGCAGCTATCGGTCAAGGACGGCTCATCGCCCTGTGGGACAATCTGTTTGGCCAGCTTGAGCAGCCGATCGCGCAAGTGCTTCTAACACGTGGGGACATATCAGATGTATGCGCGCAGCCTTGGAGTGCAAGGCGATGGCTTACATTCCGTTTTGGTAGCGCACAAGGTACCTGAATGCGGTGAACACCTTCAAGGAGCTGCTATCGATGGGCGTCGTGCCCATTGTAAACGAAAATGACACTGTTTCTGTTAGCGTGAGTATTGGTTCCAACATTCCAAAATGGCTGGATTGACGATAGAGCTAGGAAATAAAATTTGGAGACAATGATACTCTGTCGGCCGTCACATCGTCTATGCTCCATGCGGATTATCTTTTCCTGCTCACGGATGTCGACGGGCTGTACACGTCGAATCCACGAAAAGATCCACTTGCGAAGCATATTGACGTCGTCACGTCGATCGCAACCATTCGCTCCCAAGGTAATTAATTCATAACCGATCGATGGACAGTTCTCATTGGGCGGCATTCATAGTGAGCACAACTACTCTCGGATCAAGTCTCGGAACGGGTGGAATGGAAACTAAACTCATCGCGGCTGAAATTGCTACGGGAGCCGGGGTTACCACGATAGTCTCGTCAAGCAAAAATCCTGAAAGCATATTTTCCATCATCGAGTATCACAACGCGCAAAAATCCACGCCCGGGACTCCATCCGAGTCTCTCTCTGGACGGACGAGCCCAACAGTAGAGCCATCGGACCCAATAACACCTGCTCTGGTCCGACCCCCACATACAGTGTTCACAGCGTCTGTCTTGCCTATGCGTGACCTCAAGTCGTGGACCAGCCACACGCTCTACCCGGCCGGAAGCGTCATCATCGACGCGGGGGCACACAGCGTGCTTTCGCGACGAGAGTCTGGGGGGCGCCTCCTCGCAGCCGGCGTGCACGGAGTCATTGGCGCGTTTGCGTCTGGACAAGCGGTGCGTATCGTCATCCGGCGACGGCCGGAAGGCGCTGGGCCCGATGAGTCGGCAGCGCGGATGCCACACACGCCTGCGTTTGAGACGCGCCCGGTCACGCCGACGCTGGTCGCCGCCGGGTCTATGTCGTCGTCTATCACCTCTCTGGAGCCGCTGTCACGGTCCATGTCGTCTGCGAGTCTGGCGGAGAGCTTAGCGAAGACATCGCCGACCGACGAAATCTGTGAAACGGATGTGGCAGAAGTTGGGCGGGGTCTTGCGAACTACAACTCGGCGCAGATCCTCAAGGTCAAGGGCCTGAATAGGTATCTCTAGCCTTTTATCTGGCAGCATTCTCTCACAACTGTGTCAGTTCGTATATGGCGCAGATGCTGGGATACGCGGACTCTGAGTATGTGGTGGAGAACATCACGATTCGTGTACCGCCGTAGTACTAGTAGTAGCCCTAACACTTAGAACGAGACGTTTCAGCGAACACAGGTGCGGATAGCACGTGAAACTTCTAAAACAGGACATCGGGCCGTGAGTGGCTATGTTTTATTGTATTGCTTCCACAGTTTTTTACATTGTGTACATATTTTTTCCGCCTTGCCTTCACCCTCCATGCAATAGCCCGCCTTCGTCGTCTATAACGCCCTCCCCATTCTACCCCACATACACTCCCTATGTACCACAACAACTCTATCAGGATCCTTACGGGTTAGACAAAACCACCTCGTCCTCTCCACTTGCTAACCTTGTGGTTTTCTGTGCAGGGAATAGCCACCCCGAGCTCGCCCAAGCCGTGGCCGAGCGGTGAGCTGCTGGTTTCCGCGAAGCGGATTCGGTCTTTGGACTGGTGTTTTAATTCACTGAAACCCAGGCTCAATGTTCCTCTTGTCCCCTGTACCGTCAAAAAGTTCTCCAACGGCGAGATCAATGTGAAGATCTCCGAGTCCGTGCGCGACGAGGACGTTTTCATACTCCAGTCGGGCTGCAGCGACGTCAACGACAACCTCATGGAGCTGCTCATCCTCATTTCTGCGTGCAAGACGGCGTCCGCGCGTCGCATCACCGCGGTTATACCGTGCTTCCCGTACGCGCGCATGGACAAGAAGGACAAGTCCCGCGCGCCCATCACCGCGAAGCTCGTCGCGAACATGCTCGTAGTCGCGGGCTGCGACCATGTCATCACGATGGACCTCCACGCGAGTCAGATACAGGGCTTCTTCGACATCCCCGTGGACAACCTGTGGTCCGAGCCCCTGATGCTCTCGTACATCAAGCGCTCGATTGTCGGTTGGGAGAACGGCATCATTGTCAGTCCGGACGCGGGCGGTGCGAAACGGTGGGTGTGCTGTATTCTGACGCCTGCTTCGCGCTGAACGCGTCTGTCTGTGCAGCGTAACGGCTATTGCCGACAAACTCGGGGTTGAGTTCGCGCTGATCCACCGGCAACGCGACAGGAAGTTGCAGAACGCACCGGAGCGGATGGAGATCCTTGTGGGGGACGTCAAGGACAAGGTAATTCTAGTCTGGTGCTGGGGATCGGTATATGTGCTCATCCGAGCCAGGTCGCGATTCTCGTGGACGACATGATCGATACAGGCCGCACGCTGACGCTAGCGGCAAAAACACTTCACGAAAAAGGTGCCAAAGCAGTCCACGTTTTGATATCTCATGGTACGTTATTTCATGCTACTCTGGGCGTCACTCTCAGGTCACGCAGGGCTCCTCTCGGAGGCGAATCTCAGCCTGGTCGATGAGTTGCCCATAGTCGAGCTTGTGGTACGTCGATTCCAATTCTCTGCTCCCTGCTCCCGTCCACGCGCTCAACCTGTGCTGTGTCAGGTCACAAACACCATCCCCCAGACCAAGCACCAGGACATGTGCTCGAAGCTGGTCACCATAGACGTCAGCCCGACAATCGCTGAGAGCATCCGGCGGACACACAACGGGGAGAGCATCAGCCTGCTGTTCACGGAACGCGCAGAGACGGGCACGGTTGCGGTGCTGTAGTTATGTCTGTATGGACTCGAGTATCGAAACTAGAAATCACGATGTACTTTTCAGCACATCCCGACGCGACGCGTCTTAGTCTTATCAAGGGCGGCCCGGGACCGGCCTTCCGTCTTCCGCGACGATGGCTACTGTAGTATATCACCAACTGTGCAAGAGACCCTGCAGATATCCATGTTGTCTCTGCTCCTTGTGCCGCTGGCCTCCTTGGCCTTGACCCGTGGCCAGACGACGCGTAGGTGGACGTTCTGTCGCGCGCACTCTCGATGACACTCCCCATCCAGTTGCGCCCAAGAAGTTCTTGACTCTACCTCTAGGCCAGATCCATCCGACGGGATGGCTGTATGACCAGCTCATGGTGCAGACGAACGGCCTGGCGGGCCACGAGCACGAATTCTACAAGTGGTCAGTGGGCTGTCAAGAAGCGTGCACCGAAATGCTGAGGCGCGTCCGCGATCAGGGTGGCGGATACGGACTGGGTCGGTGGAAGCGCGGCCTACTCGTACTTGGAAGAAGGTGGGCACCAGGAGATAGTCACCGCGACGGGGTTCAACTAACACGCTCGTCAGCTGGGAGCTACTGGTTTGTGAGCATATCACACTAACGACGCGACATGCAAGCGTGCTCAACTGCTATCGCGTCTGGAACAGAATGCCATGGTGCCCAACGGCGTGCTGGCGAACGCGACCGTGATCAACGAAAAGACGCGCGAGTTCCTGGACTATGTGATCAAGACGCAGGACGCGAGCGGGTGGTTGGGGCCCGAGGTCGGCACGGACAAGCGGCGCCTGCTTTGGGGCAGGTGCGTTTGGGGCTGCGAGGCCATGGATGGACTATCTTGACGCGTCGGCAGATACCCGTTCATGATCGGTGCGATCCAGATGGTGGAGGCGTACCCGGAGGTGACGGACCAGGTCGTCGATGCGCTGCACAAATTCGTGCCGCTGGCGAATGCGATGCTCAAAGCAGGTACGGGGAATTACTGCCGGAGCGTTGATTATCTTCGACATCATGTCTCTCAGGGAATGGAACCGATGAGTGGGCTGCGACAAGGTGTGAATTCTGCTTAATCCCCTAGTTGTTTCACTGATCTCGTTGAAAGATGGGAGGACTTCGTATACGTGTTACAATGGTCTCATCTATACCTCTCTTCTGTATTCCTGAGCTGAAACTGGGACACAAGGCTGTATGACAACCACCCCAATGGGCAAGAAGAGCTCCTCATCGACACCATGAAGGAATCCAAGTCGAGCGGAATCCCCTGGGAGCTGGTCTTCTCAGAAGAGGTAACATTCATCTCCGCGATTGTATTCGATGCTGATTCGGCATACCCAGTTTTTCCCAAAGATCGAAGGTGAGGCAAACAAGCGTGTGTGTCGAGACTCAGGTGAACACATGTTCACGCCCTACCCAACAGCTGAGAAGCTGGAGAACCCCTTCCCGGAACTTTCGGTGCGCTCCTCTCATTGCTCATCATCCCGACTGACGTGTAGATCGCAGTGGCATGGCGTGAACATGGCGGAAGGCCTCAAGGCGCTCCCGGCCACCTACCGCTTTACACACAATCAGTCTGGTACGTCCTGTTGTTATTCTATCGCTGTCTCTCTCACTGCATCCAGATCTCGACGTTGCGAGCAAAGGCTGGGACATGCTCTTCAAGTACCACGGCCGCCCCTCCGGCGCTTTCGCGGCGGATGAGTACCTCGCTGGTCTTGAGGCTGTCCGAGGGTAAGCTCGGACGTACGTATCTATTCGTACCCGGTTGTTTGATATGCTCCTACAGAACCGAACTATGTCTCGTCGTGGTGTGTATATGTCTCTTTCGTTAGGGGGTAGCAGTCTTACTCTTCAACAGGAAGCCATGTTCTCGTAGGTTTTGTCGTTGCAGTGGTGATGTTCCTCGTTACGTGGTCTACAGCGCATCGTACTTGTATCAAGTCATTGGCGACCTCAAGTTCGCGGATCAAGTATGTGAAGGCTTCGTGTCGTTGTATTACAATCCCTTTTAATCATCCGATGTAGGTCGAGCGAATGGCGTACAACGCCTTGCCAGCGACGTTGACTGGAGGTTTGAAATTCTCGATCCACCTTGGCGAACGTCTGAAACCGTCTCGTAGATATGTGGGCGCGCCAATATCTGCAACAACAAAAGTGGGTTGCACATCTTTCAGACCAGATTATTCGTCTGCTGACAAACGCACAGTCAGGTCGCAAGCAAGAATATGACGGTATGCTACGACATACATCATAAGTTATCTAGCACGTACTAACACTAGCTCAAGCCAAACCCCTTCCCGGAAGATGGGTTCGTATTGCTCGAGTCCCTTCTGCTTCATGAAATATAATTATTTTGCGTGTAGTCCTTATTCCAACGTGTTCGGGCTCGAGCCAAACTACCCGTGAGTGGCGTCCTGGGCCAGCCGAAGCTTGACTCATTGTTTATTACAGCTGCTGCACGGTCGATTTCCCTCAGGGATGGCCCAAGTTTGCGACGAATGCGTTCCTTGTCACCCCTGACAAGGAATCCCTTGTCCATCTTTATCTCGGCCCATTCAAAGCCTCCGTTGTCCTCGCCTCTGGTACGCCTACTCAGCTTTACACGTGTCCAAATCCTTATGACATTCCCCAGACAACGCGGTCACCGCTAGCGTTGAGACGCTCTACCCGTAAGTCTTGTTCGCAGCGCTCTGATATTGCGTAACCCAGCATATAGTTTCGGCGACACGCTCACCACCACTATCACTGCGGCCAAGGCATTCACATATCTCGTTCGCATCCCGAGCTGGGTGACCAAGGGAACTGTCTCAGTCAATGGAGCTCCCGCTGAGGCTGTCGCACCCGGCGAGAATGGCCTGTATCCTGTAGCTGTCGGTGCGGGGACCACGACGTTGACGCTCGAGCTTCCTTCCGAGATCAGAACTGGTATGGTCATCCTCAGCACCGCGGGGCTCGTTCTTATGTTATCTTGGCAGAGAGTCGACCCCACGGCTCCATCGCCATCCACCGTGGCCCTTTGAACTACGCCTTTGACAGTACGAGGCCACGTCCGATCCTGCCAGATATCGTGTAACATTAACGTGGTCTAGTCCCGCGCAACGAAAAGCAGCTCTCAATGCACCCTCTCGAGCCGAGGGCCGTCGACATGGAGTTCCTCCCCGCAGACGCATGGCAATTCGCCATTAACCCCGCGACGCTCGCGTTCGTCAACACTCCTCCCGCGTCGGGTGTCCTTCCGTCGCCTGTCTACGACGCGGGTCTCCCCCCGTTCACGATCACCGTCTCGGCATGCCCGATCGACTGGCCTATCGATGGCGATATGTTCGCCGCGCCGCCCCCGGAGAGCCCTGCTTGTCTAGGCGTGTTCCGCAATATTACTCTGTGGCCGTTTGGAGTGCGTTTTTGGTCTGTTTTTCCCGTCGACGGGCAGTCACTTATTGTGAGGTTATAGGCTGCGAAATTACGTATCAGCGAGTTCCCTGTCGCTACCTTGAGCTCGATGCCGACCTTTAGAGTCCAAGATCCCGACGTAGCGTCTTTCTGAAGTTGATACCCGAGGCGAAGCTTTGTGTGGACTATCTCAATAAAAGATGATTTTTCAATCCTGAAATTGAAAATTCGTATTATCTGCTTTTGTTGACCGTTGGTGTGACATCAGTGAGATGGAGGCCAACTTTTTTTAGAACGAGGAACGAGGCTCGAGCATGGCCTAGGGAATGTACGGACGGAATTTGCTGGCTGGATCCATTTTCCTTCTCAATATGACCGCCAACCCGAAATCGATGCGCGACTTGGATTACTATTCGGAAACTATCGTTTTTCAGGTGAGACCTGTCGGAGTCTGTCAGAAAGATAATAATGTGGCAAGCAGGTCCAAGATCGCTTCTTCCGGGTTCCGCGATATCAATTTGAACTTCATTCAGAGATATTCGCGACAACCTTCACTCTCCCCACACCCGATGATGCTACTGCCGAAGGCTCCAGTGACCAAAACCCCTTTAAACTCGAAGGGATTAGCAGCGTTGACTTCGGGAGGCTCCTGAAAGTGATATATCCTCTGTACGGTGCTGTCGATGCCTGACGATGAGCAGTGGAAGTTTACGCCAACCTAGATCAGCAGTCCCCAAGGTTCCGAAACTGCTCAAGGAAGAATGGATTTCGGTCTTGAAATTAGCAACCCTCTGGCAGTTCATAGAGATTCGCGACCTCGCGATCGATGAGCTTACCCGACACTCAAACGCCCTGAGCTGGAATGAGAAACTTGTCCTCGCAAAGCAATACCACGTCTCCGCTTGGATTCGCTCGGGTTACCACGATTTAGCCCATCGCGACAAACACATGTCATCCGAGGAGGCAATGATAATCGGCTGGGAGGCGGCATTCAAGATCATGACGCTTCGCGAGGAGGCGACGAGACTGCGCCTCATGCCCGCTAAAGGACGAAGCCCATACTGGACCAGTCCTAGTGTGGCAGATGTTGAGGCGTTATTTCGGGAAGAGATCAGCTTGGTGGACTCACAGAGTGCGGTCTACAAACGTGTTGAGTCAGATCTCCCGGCTGCTGCCCCACAGCCGCGTCCCACTGCAGTTCATTCGAATCCGAGGCTACGGGTATTCTTTTGACTGCATCCGTTCGCGTAGTGGAACACCGATCGTTGTACCCATTTCCTTTGCTCTGCCTGGGTTCCAGCGCCGCGGCCGGGGGGAGAAGGAGAAAGCAATAAAAATGCATTTTCGATTCGTGAATATAGAAAGACAGAGACTATTTTATTTAGCACACAACCGCTCCGCTCCTGTTCCCAGCTCTGGCGCCCAATTACAGGCACTGCGAGTAGTCTGTGGGCGGGAGGCATCAGCATCAGGTTATGGAAAGGAAGGCTGGAGAACGGAGGGGACGCACAGGGGTTCAATACGGTGCAAGTCGTGCCGGAGACGCAGCTGCCGCTCCCGGTCCAGCCGATTCCGCCGCACTGCGAGTACTTGGCGAGCGAGCCGCCGGTCGGGGCGGAGCCCGTCGCGCTGCTGCTCGAGCTCGAGCCGCCGCCGGAGCCGGTGCTGGAGCCAGCACTGAAGGTCGAGCCGAGGTCGCCGAACTTGATGTTGGAGAAGATCACGTAGTCGTTGGCCTCCGTGGACTCGACGGTCTGCAGAGGAGATTCATTTGTTTAATTAAAGGCGGGTTAGAGCGGGAATAGAGGAGGGACGAACCGTTGGTTCACCGGATGTCGCGGAGCACGGGCCGCGGGCCACGCCGGGCGCGGTGGGGCTCGCAGTGGTGGGGTAGTTGCTGTCGAGCCATAGCATGTCGGCCTCGTGGTCGTCCCAGAGACTGAGCGCGAGCACCATGCCCTTCTGGAGCGCCTGCCCCATGACCTTCAGCCCGCCGATCGACTCGAACTCGTTCTGGTCGCCGACGGCGGTCTTCTGCGCGGTGCAGAAGCTGTCGGAGATGGCGTTCACGGGCGGCGAGATGCCCGCGAGGTTCGTCATCGAGTTCTGGATCACGTTCCCGTTCTGCACGTAGATGCGGCGGATCTCGCTGAGCGCGCCGGTGGTCGTGTTGTCCGAGGTGATGAACTGCGTGACGACGGTGAAGGGCTGCGTGGTGTCGACGGTCATGCCGGGGCCGAGGAACGTCTTGTCGCCCATGCGGTAAGAGTTGAAGTCGCAGCCGTCCTTGTCGCAGACACCGTCGTATCTCTCAGACCCGTCACCGCACGCGGTGCCACTGCACTCGGTCTGACCGGCGACGGAGCAGACGTGTGGGGTGAAGGCGGCGCCGTTCATGTTGGCTGGCGCATTTGTCAGTACATCACCAATGTCTGAATGCATGAACTAACCCTCCCAGATATCCATTTCATTGCAGCAAGTGCCGTACATCCCAGTGCCCGAGTTGGCGTCATTGGCGTCGGCGGTCCAGTTGAGGATGTTGGCCTAGATCGGGACACGTGAGAAACGGACTGAAAGAAATAGTTGATAGTACCTACCGCGCCGTTGATGAATTTTAAGTCATGCGGGCACTGCGAGTCACAGTAGCCGGTTCCGTATTTCGCACCAGCCTTGTTGTTAGGGTACTTGGACGTACCACCGTCGGCGTCCATCTCGGTCAGGTACAGCGCGCCGTTGAGACCGCAGCCCAGGTGCGACATGTCGACGGTGAACGTGAACTCTTGGTTGAGGAGCTGGAACATCTGGTAGGTCGAGGAGTCGGCCATGAGGTACACGCGCGAGCCGATGTTCGCGCCGGTGACGAAGTTGAGCTTGAGCTGGCTGCCGCTGGCGGTGATACCATACGTGCCCGTGTAGTCCGCGCCGTCGAGGGCGCAGTTCTGCGCGCACGTCGTGGGGTCCGGGCAGAGCGTCGTGTCCCAGGTGTTGCCGGTGTAGCAGTTCGTGGTGCTCGTGGTCTGGTGCAGCCAGCGCCAGTTGCTGTCGAGCACGACGGAGGTGGACAGCGTCGTGCAGCCGCTGGCGGTGCATTTCTGCGAGGACAGGGAGGGATGGTTCTCCGCCACCTGGGTCCCGACTTGCTGCGCGGATGCGACGGCAAGCAGGCACAGGACGGTTAGAGCAGCAGTGGGAAACATCGCGAGTTGCCGAGCCGGGGAGTGCTGCTCAAAATCATTAGACAAGGCAGTGAAGAAGAGAAAACTGGCCGCGTACAGAGTAAAGTGGTGGAGAGGTGACTACTGGCTAAAACCTACATCCAACGGGCACCTTTTATACAGAAGCACCGCTCCTCTCTGACCACCATGCGGATCCCGTGAGGAGACGATGAGCCCGCCGAAAAAAATAGATGGTGGAATTGCATACGGGAGCAGTGGGCAGGATGATTGTCGGAGATAAAAAATCCTCCTCGAGGGGAGGACCATCAGACCGTTTCGGTCCAACGTCGGTCCTCGAGCATTCGCTCAGCTGCTCCCGGGGCCACACTCGCGGTTTTTGAATGGACACCAGGTATCGGGTAATCTCCGGAAAGCAAAGAACGAGGCGATGCATCTCCCCGTACGACGGTCTGGGAATCAGGTGTCCTTTGCCAGATGGCTGTCGTAGGTCGAAAGCGCCAGTGCCTGCGCAAGGAAGGCTGGGTCTTTGCTGGATGTCTTAGGGCCTGACCCACCCTCGAAAGTGGGTTCTGGATACGTAGCTGGCGGTCATCATATGTCCTATGCGGGCCCCTGGGATAATGGCTGGAAAGGGAGTGGAAACGAAAACCGCGTCTCGTGATTTACGATGTTTGATGCCAACCAAAAATAGTAAGTGTGATCGTCAGTGGACTGATGGCCGGCCGCAGCTAATGTTAGACGTTTATTTTGGAGCGAGCCACGATTTTTCCGAAATTCGTTCCTATGATACATATATAGTACGTATGTTCCGGGAAGAAGAGCGCCCGATAATTATGTAACTTCAGGGGGGAAAATCGCGTGCTGATATCGTTGAAGCCTCTGTAACTGGCCGTATCAACACTATACAGGAGACAGCTGAGAAGAATCAAACGGAGAAATTGCCGGTGTAACTGACTTTAAATTACCTAACTTTTGGCCCTCGGGAACAACTGAGCCACCAACCAGAAAAGACCCGAGGCCGACCGTCCCACGACTTCCGCCACAGGTAACCAAAAGGCCACATTGGTACACTCGCCAACAAAAAGCCGATGATATTTTCTCCATTCTGTAGAGAGCAGCGGAGGTGGCTGTCAATGAGAGGCCAAGCTTCGCTGGCAGGGAAAATCTGGGCAGCAAAATTCTCTAAGTATTACGCTTACATAAGTCCAAAGACGCTTACACAATATCATTGATGAGTTTATGAAAAGAACAAGAAACCTAGAAAGCTAGATGCCAATGAGATGTCTCTGAATGAAAAAACTGGTTACTGTTGGTTTACAATTCACCAGGACTGCTGCCCAGAGTAAGAATTTGGGTAAGGACATGTGTACCGCTGTATTCAGTTCCTCCAGAAAAAAACAAGACATCTGAGAGACAAGAATTCCAGAAAATATTGCTTGGCTAGAGTCTAAAAGCCAGTTCTTGCCGTATAGAGCCAATGGCGTTGAATAGTATGGCTTGGCACTTGTCAGCACGGCAATCAACACCTTTGCCAAGTTGCCAAGCGGCGCCAAGAGAAAGACGCACAATTAAATCGTGAATCTCCCGAAGGCTCGATGCTTAACGCTGGCTTAAACAACCACAGATAGCAAATCCAGCCAGGCGAGCCAGGGGCACGATCAACGCAGGATCTGGAATCGTTCAACCGCTTGCAACGACGCGCGACGGTCACATGACCGTGACCAGCACGTCTCTCTTCCCACGCTCCTCTGCCACTGAACATGAAACGAGGATTCCTGAACAGCAGTAAGGCAAAATCCAAGCTGCACAAAGACACAGACGAGGTAGCAGGTAGTAGCCAACTTCACCTACCACAGCCCTTCCGTGTTCCTGAAGTGACTCGGTCTGCAGGTGGTCCCAAGTACAAACTCGAGTTCGTCGAGCGCAAATATGGCGTACTGGAAAATACAGGTGAGGTCGTCACCCAACTGCTCACTATGCATTGCGCTATACTCCCTTGCCCCGCCAGGCAGACCCAAAGGATACGAAGCGGAGCGACCCATCCTGAAAGAGCTCGTCGGAACGGAGAACCTCGACGACGACCGCATCCTGTACACATCGCAGCCCGGGATCCCCATGTCCGCCACTCTCGCCGACCACCCGGACGGCTGGACCGAATGCATGCTGCCCGCCGACGTCAAGCGCCTCATCTTGGCCACGCCCGGCTTTCCCAGCCCCATCGTCCGGCCACACGCGATCAGCTATCGCGTCGCGCCCAGCGCGGGCAAAGGCCAGGGAATGTTCAGCACCAGGCACATCCGCGCAGGCGACCTCATCCTGAGCGAACGGCCGCTGACCATCAGCCCGGCGATGATCACCACGCGAGTGCGGTCCCAACGCGAGCTCACGGCGCACGAAAAGCTCCAGGCGCAGCTGTACGAGTGGGAGCAGGCGCTGAAGATCATGTTCGACCGCCTGCTCCCGGAACACAAGGTGGCCTTTATGGCGCTGGCGAATAGCCACCAACACGACGGCAGCGGACCCATCGGCGGCATCGTCCGCACGAATGCGGTAGGGCTGGGTAACTACCAAACCGAGCGCACGAAGAAATACAAGGCGACCTATCAGACACGGAACCACGACAAGTTGACGGCGATTTGCAAGGAGATATCGCGTCTGAACCACAGGTTCGTTCAATCCGTTTCCGTTTCCAAGTACTTCACAGGTCCATAAATGCGCTCGCCTGCCCAGCTGCTCCCCGAACACGACCACGCACTGGGACATGGCGTCCTTCTCGTTCCAGCTGTACGCCGTGCGCGACATCCCCGCCGGGGACGAACTCACCTACCCGTACGTCGGCTGGGCCTGCCGACCGACGAGCGCCAGCGCGATCTCGAGCCCTACAGCTTCCGCTGCGCCTGCCCCGCCTGCCTCGCGCCGGCGGCCTCGGACGCCCGCCGCGTGCTCGGCATCAGCGCCCCAGTGCACGGGATCGACGACGGGCTCCTGAAGCTCTCGTGCCTGGAGCAGGAGGGGCTCCAGGGCGTCGAGATGTACGCCGAGACCCTGAAGGCCGTCATGGAACTGTATATTGGACTGGGCGACGCCCCCAGTGCATGCAAGTACGCTGTGAAACTGGCGAAGCAGCCGTGGACCTCGTTCGCAAAGGAGGCGCGGGATTGTATCCTTCCGGATTCCGTGAAGCGCCACCCTTTGTGGATGAAACCCGCGAATGAAGATTGAATGAAATCAAAACTTGTATATTAGCAGAGCGTATTTGACGACATTAATATTGCATGGCTTCCGGTTAAGTGTACAGCTTCTCAATAACGGTTCGCAGTTAGTTTACGACGTGTGACTTCCTAGATTTCATGTCGATTGAACCCTTGAATCGTGTTCCGCGGATGATGTTTTCTATGATCACAGCAGAGTCGCAGGAGTCCATAATTAAATTGTCATGATATCAAAACACCAGTACTTATCCGAGGCAGTTCGAGACTCCGTGTGCTTGTACGGAAAAGCTCGTATCTAGTAGGCGGGGTGGGAAGAAGAGGGAGTCGGAATAAATAGATGAGACGTGTCTTGAGGTAGGGCCTCAAGCAGCCACCTTCGCGGTCGGCACGTCGCGCGCGAACTGAGTCGACGGAGCCTGGTTCGCGTCAAAGTCGGCAGTGCGAGGTCCTTGGCGAGGTGCCGCCATTACCCGTCTAAACGGGCCGCACTGCCACCGCTGCTCTGCTGTGGCCCGCTCCTGAGATCATCGGGGCAAAGTCGAAGAAGAAGGGGAACGAGTAGCGCGCGCTGGCGGTGTGGTGCACAGACGCCCCTAATGACCTAGAGATCGGACGATGCCTGCTTATTGTCAACAAGATGTGCTCCCCAAAGGCTGCGTACACGTCCTCTCGACCGGAACATACTTGAAGCACCAGAACAGTGCGACTGGCTCTGGCTCCAGCAGGCGCTCCTTGAGGTACCCTGCCCCCAGAGGCCCAACGACACCACAGCTATACCCACCTTAGATAAGGATAGGGTCACTTCCGCGATGTATCTTCCGCATGCCCGCCACCGTGACCTGCGCCTCGCTCGGGAACTCGTAGGGGCATCCCGCCGAAGTAGATGCCCTCTTTCCGGTCGACGCGGCCCTGCGTGCCCTCCCCGCCGATATGTACCCGCGCCACGCGACGCCGCCATTCCGCACGTCGAGCGCAAGCTTTTCTGCTTTGGGCAAAGCAAATTAAAGATCTGCATGGCGGTGCTAACCCCTTGAAATTGCCGACTGGCTCGTAGTCAAATATTTCTGGCTATAGAGCTCTAACTGTACATGTACCCGAGCTTTTGTTCTTGTCGGTAGCCTCAGCGCAGAGGCATACCCGAACAAAATAAATTATATCGCTGTATTTCCACCTAAAGGGTTTGTCTATGGAGAATCATGATATCGATAGTTCAAACTTCGAAATAAAGGACCGGGAGGGGTGAGCCACACGCATCGAACGAGTAATCCAGAACCAGGACCTCTCTCTATTCTCCAGCATTGATTGTCTGCCGAGCTGAAATCGCGTCGGATCCACACCTCCTGCAATGCACCACATTTCTGGGCCAGTGTGCGGACATATCCTTGCAATTCCGGCATCTGCTCTGTTCCATACAACCCTACGCCTACTGGGCTTTGCGGAAACTTAATTACCCGCAGCCTGGCTAACGGGCCGAGTAGATCGCCCAGTTCTTCTGCCGACCACGACCACACGTGGGGCAGCAAGCCGTGCCAAATCGAGCGTTGGCCCGCAGATTTCACCCCACCGCTGGATGAAGGTGGGGATTTCGTATCTAAAGGCGAGGATGTCGTTTTCGTCATTCGACCTCCATCCATGGATATCAAAATGCAGCTCTTTCAGGCAGCTCATGCGTCCCAGAGGTAAGTGAGTCCGGATCGCACCGAACATCTGGTTCAATGCATCGAGTGGCCCATAGATTCCCCCAGCTCCGACGCCGAGCTTCGTCAGGTTTGAGAGACATGCCATGTCTGTATTGGCCATCATCTCCACGTTCCGACTGTGTCCTCTGAACGCCCGCAGCGTGGGCAAAAAGTCAGGACCGAGGCCCATCCTTTCGTCCAAGAGCAGCGCAATGCTGTCCCATCGACTGTATTCCAGATTCAGAAGCTCGAGATTGTGGTGGTGTGCTGATATGAAATCGTTGAAGCCACTGGGTGGGTGAGACTCCGAGTCCCACATATCAAGAGTCAAGGATCGAAGATGGGGGAAGCGCAAGGCATAGAGCCCGCCTATCACCCACTCATCATGCTTATTGCCCCAGAGGGACAAGGTGGTAAGAGACGACATGGAGTTGGGGAGCAAACCCAGGAACAACGGCACAAGATAATCTGCAAGTTTCGGATAAGAAAGTATCCAGACAAAAACATCATATCAATACCTACGATCCTCATAGTTAGCAAAATACTCGATTGATTTGAGGTCGCTGATCCTTGCCAGCTGTTCAGTAGACAGTCCGAGAGCAAACGCCCCGGGTAAAGGAATGCACAAGTGCTCGATATGCAAGTCATGCAGCGCCTCTACGAAGTCATTCTTCAACTCCTCGTCTTTATGGCGAAACACGGAGCCAAGAAGCGTCAAGGTCTTCAACCTTTTCAGGTTTTTCACAGCTTCAATAGACAGCAGTCGGAATATGGTATTTGCCCCCATCAAGCGTCAATTTCACGACGCTGCGGGCTAGATCCTCATCTCGGACCAGAAGGGCAAAAGTCTCCTTCGCCGCCAGATTAGGCCCATTGACACCTTTGACTTCCAACCTGATCCATAAATCACGATACAGGCTAGGGCGTGCGATGGAAAGGAGCTGAGAGCATGCCAGACATAGGTTCGCGAGATCGCGAGGTGCGAGGCTGTTTGAGATGTGGAGCCAGATTTCGACAGGAAGAGTCGCCCAAAAGAGCATATTATGGTGTGAAGATGGTTAACAAGTGCATGCAGATCTTGGAACAATTAAGTCACTGAGTGCGAGAAGAGCAGACTAGAGCAGTGACGGGCCAAGAAAAGTTTTGCGGTGGCCATCATTACGTAACGCATCATTTTTGTATAACTGGCACTCTTCTTGAACCAGGACCCAAACAAAATAAAAATTTATGGCTGTATTTTTACACTTGGAGTGTTTGTCTATTAGGTCAGACTTCGAAACAAAGGACCGGGAGGGGTGAGCCACACGCATCGAACGAGTAATCCGGAATTAGGAACTCTCTCTATTTTCCAGCATTGGTTTTCTGCCGATCCAAGATCATAGATCCACACCACTTGCAAAGCATCACATTTCTGGGCCAGTGTGTGAACATACCCCTTCAATTCGGGCATCGCTTCCGTTGGATTCCACAACCCTAACGAGACTGAGCGTTGGGGAATCGTGATGACTTGCAACGAGGCGAAAGGGTTAAATAAATCGCCGAGCTCTTCTGCCGACCACGACCACACATAGGGCAGCAAGCCACGCCAAATTTCTAGAGTCAGCCCACAAATTTCCGCCCATCGCCGGATGAAGGTGGGTACTTCGTTCCTGTCATTCTCCTTCCACCGAAACAAATCAAAATCCAACCACTTCAGAGAGCGGAGGCGTCCCAGAGGCATGCGAGTCCGAATCGCATTGAACATCTGATTCAAAGCGTCGATTCGCCTATGCATTCCTCCAGTTCCAACGCTGAGGGTTGTCAAATTTGCGAGACAGACCATGCCTGCATTGGCCATCATCTCTATGTTCCGGGTGTGTCCCCTAAACTGACGCAATGCAGGCAAGAAATCCGGGATGAGGATGCTTTCGTCGAAAACTAGCGCAGTATCATCCTCTCGACTGTATTCCATATCCAGATGTTCAAGGTTGTGGTTGTGCGCCAAGAGAAAATCGCTGAAACCACGGGGTGAATGCATCTCCAACTCCCATGTATCGAGAGCCAAGGATCGAAGAAGAGGGAAGCGCAAGGTGAAGAGTTCGAGCATCAGTGAGTTGTCGTGTGTACCGCCGGACATGTACAAGGCGGTGAGAGTCGACAGGGAGCTGGAGAGCAAACTCACGAACAATGGCGCAAAATCATCTGCAAGTTTCGCGGTAAGAAAGTGTCACGGCGAATCACGCTATCAACACTCGCCAGTCTCGTCAATGTCAGCATAACAGTCAATTGACTTGAGGTTGGTGATTCTTGCCAACTGTTCAGCTGACAGTCCGAGAACAAACCCTCCCGGTGGAGGGATGTACAACTCCTCGATATGCAAGTCATGCAACGCCTCTACGAAACCATCCTTCGTCTCTTCGTCTTCCTCGCAAAACACTGGGCCGATAAGAGTCAGGCGTTTCAACCCCTTCAAGTTCTTCACCACTTCGATATGCACCAGGCTTGGCACTTCGTCTTCCGGCTCCAAACACTCCTTCTGGCCATTGAGCGTCAAGTCCACGACACTCTGGGCTAGGTCCTCATCTTGGGCCAGAAGGGCAAAAGTATCCTCTGCCGCCCAATTCGCCTCAGCATCGCTTTCTGCCCTAATCGTTACATCGCGATACAGGATAGGGCGTGCAATAGAAAGGAGCTGAGAGCATGCCAGACATAGGTTCGCGAGCTCGCGAGGAGCGAGGCTGTTTGATATGCGGAGCCAGATTTCGACAGGAAGAGTTATCCAAAAGAGCATATTATGATGTAGAAATGGTTAGTGAGTATGTAGAAGAAGTGCAAAAAGAGCGGAGAGGGCCAGCAAGTATTGGCAACTGGAATCTTGCCAAACCTTGGACCAACGGGCCACGCGGCGAGAGTGAACTTGGCATCATGATTTCCTTCACGTGACGCGGGTGTTTGTTTCTTCCCGGGCCGCCCGCCATCAATTGTCTTCAACTCTTGCGGCAATTGATAACCTAAGCCGGCTTAGCCTTCAGAGTTTCGAAACTTCGCGTTTATTAATTACCATCCCAGTGTGGAGAGTTTATCTTCTTCATCCTCCGCCAGAGCAACAACGGCGGCTCTAACTCAACCAGAATGAGCCGACGGGCGCGGACTCGGCGGACATACCACTGGAACATATGGCGCGGGTTAAACTTGACGAACATTAGTCAGTCTCTCGGGGGAGGTGAAACCCGTGGAGCTTAACTCCTACTATCGCCCATGGCTGCCCCGTCTCTCCCTGAGCCTTCGGAGGACGATCGTACGCTTCCCGCCGCGTTTGACGAATCCGAGAAGATAGAGAAGATCGAAGATGATGGGGCCTATGCTGTCAATGCCATTGCGGATGTATATTCAGCAGAGTATCCCGATGGAGGGGCAAGAGCGTGGCTTGTAGTCTTCGGGGTTGGCGTGCATTGATCTTTCTTGGGCAAATGAAGCTGACAAGTTATCATGGATTTGTAGGCGGTCTGCTCTACATTTTCTACGTGCATTATTTCCCTAGGATGTGATCTTTTGACTCGGATCTGACGCGTCTTTCGTAGGTTTGGATATGTCAACGCGTGGGGCGTGAGTATATCTTTGATGAATTGTCTGTCAATTATTAAACGAGCGCAGATATTTCAATCGTATTACGAAGAGACGATTCTGAAAGACTCGTCCCCCTCGAATATGTATGTCTGCCGTCTATCACACCAACACGTTTAGTGACCCGGATACAAAACCAGTGCATGGATCGGGTCTGTTCAAGTTGGACGCCTTCGCGTTCTGTGTGATATTTTACTGATTTGAACATGTAGTATTCCATGGTCTTTCTCCCCGCCCTGGTCACAGGCCGCTATTTCGATCTCGGGCACCTCAAGGTCCCGTTCTTCATTGCCAGCGTAGTCCTTATAACAGCGACGTTTCTCGTCGCACAATGTACAAAATACTGGCATTTTCTGCTCTGCCAGGGTTTTGCTGTCGGAGTGCGCTCTTCCCCGTATGTTCAACTGACAGAACTGACGATCTTCCAGTTGAGTTCGGGAGTTATATTCGGGCCCCTGACCGGTATCATCGGACACTGGTTCCAAAAGAAGAGAGGTTTGGCGACTGGATTCCTAGCAACAGGGTCTTCCCTTGGGGGGACATTTATCCCCATCATCGCCAGGAATTTAATTCCACGTGTGGGGTCAGTGCTGGACTGCTGGACTGCTTGACTTGATAGAAGTCATATCTGAATTGCCAAAAATTTACAGATTCCCTTGGACACTCCGCATCATGGGGTTCATTCTCCTAGGTAGTCTTGGAATCGCAAATCTCACTTTGAAGCGACGGTTGCCCCCGAAAAACGTCTCCGGTGGACTATTCAACCCCGCTGCGTTCAAGATGCCGGCGTACACAGTATATTGTATCTCTGGAATAATATCTTTCCTGGGGTTGTACACCGGTATGTTTCGCGGTGTCTGTTGCAGTTAGCGCTAACCTGGGTATAGTATTGACCTACATCGACGTTAGTGCGACGTCCGTGGGTATATCCTCGGACTTCTCGTTCTATCTAGTCTCGATGGCCAACGCCGCTTCGCTATTTGGACGGCTGATTGCTGCGATTGCTACCGATAAATTTGGTGAGTACCGTTTTAGCTCGCTATCTCACCTGTACTAATGCGTTATAGGCGCGGTGAACGTCGTCACACCAATGACAATCATAGCAGCCGTCCTGACT
Source organism: Mycena sp. CBHHK59/15 (assembly GCA_029204085.1). Lineage (NCBI taxonomy): Eukaryota > Fungi > Basidiomycota > Agaricomycetes > Agaricales > Mycenaceae > Mycena > Mycena sp. CBHHK59/15. The sequence continues at coordinate 699,181 of JARGXW010000002.1, forward strand.
TATGTTTGGCCCTTGGCGCGAACGAAAGGAGCCTTCGTGGCTATAGCTATCGTTTACGGGTAGGTGGTTTATATTTGCCGTGCCTTCGCTATATTTATCACCGTCCCTTGTATTTAGTTTCTCCTCTGGCGCGTATGTTTCATCGTTTATGCTTCCCATGTACCATCTAGGGGAGATTACGGATGTTGGACGACGGTCTGGGATGGCGATGACATTGACGGCTATCGGTGCTTTGGCTGGCCCTCCTATATCTGGGGCAATCAATTCAGCGACGGGAGGGTACAAGGCGGTGGGATATTATGCAGGAAGTATGGTTATGGCTTCCATCGTACTGATGCTTATTGCACGACATCTGGTACTGGGAAAGCTGTGGGGCAAATTTTAGTTTGCAAAAAATATAAATAGGCGCCAAGATACTTCTTTGGGCTTGTTTGAAACGCATCCCTTTGCCACACATTCGTCTCCCCCACTTTGTGTCATCGTCCACTGGTTTGTGCATGGGGGCTCGATGGCCTACAAAGTCCCCCCAATCGTGTTGAGAATAGCAACTGTGTTGGTGCTGGTCGCATCGGTTGCAGCGGGTAATTCAACAAATTCAACCGACTCTGAGTACATCCGAACCTTTTCTTTTCTGGCTTGCGCTCACAATTTCTCTGGCCAGGTATGACGAAGATCCATACCTCCGCTACCGCCCCTCATTCTCGCGCTCTCTTCCTGTCCAGATTCTGCTCACGGGCGTCGTGCTAACCCTTGTCGCTGTGCTCTTCATCCACCTAATATTTACCGCCCAATACCACTGGCCGCTTGCGCCCGTGAACTATGTCCTCCAGATCTCTGGAGTCAGCACGTTACTCATCTCTTTGACTGCTACCCTGCATGTTGTGCTGGCGGCGACGATGGACGAGAGCACGCACTGGCCGTACATGCTGAGCTATCTCGCAGTTTCTGTGCCGCCATCGGACAGCCCTACTACTGGTTGGAGCTTTGCGGAGAAGGCCACTTGGCTAGTCATGAATGCATCGACTTCAGGACTCATACAGGTGGGATGGTAGCCAATTAGAGAGGATGCAACTAAGCGTCGGTTTAGATCACACATATCCAGTTTTTAACCCTGCTCTATCCGTCCCGGGTCGAGGCGAGGCTTATATTTGCACTCCTAGGTATGTCATTGTAGTTATCCCAACGGAATCCCGCCGCTAACAGCGTCTCGTAGGCCCCCTGGCCATCGTCGCAGCTATCATGCAGCTGATTCCCATCAGTGGTTCTGAGTCAGCGAACGCACTGAAAGTCTACAGCGTCGCCTCTGCAATCCGAAATGTGTGCAACGCAACACTATCCCTACTCTTCACTGCTGCCCTGTTCATCTGGGGTCTCCTCGTCAAGAGAAAAGACGCATGGCGCACAGATGGCGGTACAGCAGCGTTTGGATGTGGTGCCCTCGCTCTGGCGTTGGTTAGCACTGCGCTCAATTTTCTTTACGTGCCGCGGGAGGAGGAGTACATGTGGCTGCCAGGGTTAATGTGGGCTGTCGTGCTCTGGCAGAGCTTCCTGGGCTGGTGGTGGTGGGTCGGTGCAGGGAATGAGCCGCCGCTGGACTCTGAGGAAGCTGCGCGATTGGAGCGACGAAATGCGAAGCGCGCGGCTCGGAAGAGGGAGGCACGGGAGCGTCGGAGGGAAACCAAGGAGCGTGCGAAGGTCGTCCTGAAAGGCGTTGCTGGGGCTTTTGGTCCACGCCAGAGGTCTGGGCAGCAACGCTCGACCTCAGATTCGAACGAGACGTCTTCCCCGTCTCCCACCCCTCCTCCACATGTGTCTGCATCCAGTGGTGTCCGTTCCATCGCGTCGTCGGCGTCGCTTTCGTCTTCTGCGACAGTCTCTCCACTGCCGCGATATTTCCCCGGTTTCATGCATCAATGGTATCTCTCTTTGCGGCACGCTCATGTGGTAGCGGCGCGCCAGCAGGCTGCTGAGCGCGTCGAACGGATACGGGAGCTGGAGCGCAATGACACAGTGCGGAACGGATGGCGGTTGGGGAGCTTTGCGTGGAGAATGGACAGACGTCAGCCGAAGGTGGAAGAGGAGGATGACGAGGATGAGATGGAGATGCCCGACAGGAGGCGGCGAAGTGCGGAAGAGGAGACACGGACTACTACTAGCGTTGCACTCCCCCCGCCCGTCGTGGCACGACCGCGGGGGATGTGGCTGTGGGGTCCACTGGGTCGGTGGCGTTTAAAGGATTCCACCGTGTATTGACTTGTTGTTTTGTGTACTTTTAACGCGACGCTCACGTGTACCTTTTCCATGCTCATGGAGCGAAACGCGTTTGCAAAGACGTTGGAAAGCCGCCCGTTCAGCCAGCCCTCTCGAAGCCAGAAGACGAGAGGAGTCCTCAATGAGGATCTTGGTTCTGGCTTCGACCTTCCCCGCTCTCAGGGGAAAGAACGCGCAACAAGGACTCGGATAGTCGATTCGGACAGCGACGATGAGCTCAATGCTTTCTCACAGACGCGCGTTTCGCCTTCCCAGCCGCCTGTCTCGCTCCCACCTCCCGTTCGCCCCGACACCGACGATGTCATAAAGACGATGAAGTTCAAGAAGAATAAACCCGCAGGCACAGATCCGCAGTCCAGCACATCCAAGGCTCCTATGTCCAAGGAAAATGCACGGCGCGCCTCAGACAAGAAATCCATATCCGGTGACACTAGCTCCAAGAACGCTATCGCATCCACCTCGCAACCACTACGCGAGAAGCCAAATCGACGCCACAGCCCACCTCTTGTACGCCCGGTGCGGCCCCAAACCTTTGAAAGCTCCCGCAATGGGGAGCTAAGCCAAGCGAAGGAACGGCCAAAGCCTCGGCCACTAGTAAAACAAACGAAGACGGTGCCACTGAAGCCTTCTTCCTCAACGCGTATAGACTCGCCGTCCACCCCGGTTCCTTCGAAGCTGTCGAAGACGAAGGACTGTCCACTGGACACGATGTCCCCTCTTGCTGAGGTTGGAGATAATGCGAAAGGAAAGGGCAAGGAGAAGGGGCAGAACAAGCCACAGAAGGGCAGAAAGGCAACGCAGGATTTCCCTGGACTGTCGCCGCTCTCATCGCCCGTGAAGCGCAGTGGCCCACCAAGCTCATGGCCGTCGCCTTTGGACACGCCAGCGAGTCGGGACAAGGATTTGAAACGGACCAGTTCGAGGCTTGCCACCACAGATTTCCCTGCGCCATCCCCGTTGCATAGGAAAGGGAGAGCCGAGCCGAGCCGCAAGGAAGCGTACGCAGCCTCCGACGCGGAGGCCAGCGGTTCGAAGGCGGTGCGCCCCTTCCCGATGAGCACCCAGGTTCTTGATACCATCGGGAGTCCTGGGCCCTCAACACCGGTCAAGAGGCGATCTATAGGATCCGGCAGTGATGATGAGGGGGAGCGAGATAGAAAGAGATACAAGAACCAACCAGTGTATGTCCTCACTCTGACTCCGTTCACATTCTGAGCATTTTCGGCAGAGGCTTGGCGGATCCCTACGATTATGAAGAGGACAGTGAATTGCGTATGTATTCATCTGGCAACTCCAAGTGTCGAAACAACAATCATTCGTTCTATAGTCTTTATTTCGCCGGATACAGATCCCAATACTCTATGCCCGTATTGCGATACTCCGCTCCCAGCCATGCCTACACCCCTCCTGAAGCGCCTACTTGACCAGACGTTCAAGAAATCGTATCGTGATGTGCGACCGACCAATCCGCTCGGGCGGAAAGCACCCATAAACGTCTTCGTCACTGTGTGTCAGCGTCACCGTTTCGAAAGCGAGACACTACCGGAGGCGGAGGCTCGCGGGTGGCCGAAGCAGATCGACTGGACTGGTCTCAAGGGGCGCGTCCGGGCGATGAAGCGGGATCTGGCCCTTATCATCGATGACCCGGGCGATCCAATCGTTTATTATCGCGGCGAGGAGCAGGAGAGTAGGACTAAGAAGCTGAAGGAGAAGGAGGAGACGCCTGAGGAAGAACGGAGGAAGAGCCCACGGATGCGGTGTATCTTCTGGCAAGAGATGGTCAAAGAGGTGAAAACCCAGGGGTCCAAGGGCGTCAAGGGTGTTCGTGGTCAATTTGCCAACTTCGAGAAGACGCAACCGGGATAGTAAGTGTTTCAGCTCCTGGGGATGGCTCTAGGTTGTTTGCTGACGCGCATACTTGTAGCTACGGCGAATTGGGCTCGGTGATCATACATCAAACGCTCTACGACATGTTTCCCCTCGCAGCTATCAACCCCGATCTCGTTAGCCCCCTTACACCGAACGAATTCATCCAGCGGATATTGGTGCCGGAAGTCGGGATGCGGCTCGTCATGCAGGATTTGCTTTTGGAGGTGGATGAGTTGTCAGACAAGAAGCAAGCTGTGGCCGTGCTCAGAGAGAGCGCGAGCTATGGTGTCGCCATGTTCCCAGAGGACGGGGGAGAATGGGCGGGTGTATCTGGGAAGAAGAAAGAAGAGGAGGAAGAGGAAATGGGGGTTGCAGAGTTAATGGTTATGGAGAGGGCCCGTAAGCGGAGGAAGGAGCTCGAGATTGAGGAGAGGGAGGAAGACGAGATGTGGAGATTGCAACAGGCAAAGGAGGAGGCCAAGAAGGAAAAGCAGAAGGCTGAAATTGCGAAGGAAAAACGGAGAGCCAAGCGGAAGGCCAGAGAGCAAGAAGTCGAGTCGATTGTCGTGGCCCCGATTGCGACACGACCCAGACCACGACCCAAGTTCAAGCCCACACCCGCGACCGGGAGCGGAATGGACACGGATACCTCTTCGAGTTCAGGGCGAAACGACGATGATTCGGATGTAGACATGGTTGCAACTGTGAAAAGACCAAGAGCGGCGGCGCGACGACGAGACGATTTCCAGGTTCCACCAACAGATGAGTCCGATGTTGAGCCAGAAGCCTTTACGGTTCCTCCTGTCAAGCGACCAAAATCTAGATCTCGGTCAACAAGAATGGCTTCCGCGTCCAGTGGCTCTGAGCACAACGAATACGACAGCGATTTGGCCATATCCGATTATTTCGCAAGGCCAAGATCACCCTCCCTCACTGTGACCGAGATAGATAGCAGCAGACGACCCACTCGAGGCAGTAGTGTCGTAGACCTTTGTTCGTCTAGCGAGGATGGGAACTCTGTCGCTGGCTCCAGGACGGGCCGGAAAGAGCGACAGAGGAAGTCACCAATTGCTCCAGCCACTCCTGTCTTTCTACGTCATCGGGGCAAGCAAGGCGGCAGCAGCTTAGAAGACGCGGAGACAACTCCCCGCGCCAGAGGCCAACCTCCAGGCAAAGAATCGCGCTCCTCGAGTGTTGTTGCAACCGTTGGCGCGACTTCCTCAACCTTTGTGCCCTTGGATGCTGCCAAAAAACGCCGTGCGCCGACAGGGTGAGTGGCGCTTGTCTCTTCCGCTTCATCTCGTATCCGAACAGTTGCTCCCGAGTAGGGAGCGGTCAACTGTGGCCACATCCAAACAACCAGAGTGGCTTCGCACAATGGCAATGGACGTCAACGACGACGATGAATCGGATAAGAAATCCGACAATGCTTGGCTGTTGAGTGATGTCCCGCAATCCCAGTCGTCGGAATGATACATTATAATAATCAATGAAATATTATCAACTTGCTTCATGTTCTCTCGGCTCAAGGCGTTCGATCTTTTAGGTGAGCTCGCCCTTCCACACTAGTCGACCTATCGGGTCAGTCCGTCTTTTAAAATTCATAGGTCGCTGCCATGCCGATGTGTGACAAACGGAATAATTTATTGACCCACCAAAAGTTTATAGATCTATTCGGTCAAAGCGATGTATATGCTTGTGTTAGGACTTGATAGCATCGGCTTTCAGCGGGAGAGTCTCGAGTCGAGACAGAACCAAACAATGCTCTTCCAGTCCTCAACGACGTAGGGGCTGCTCGGGTCAAAGGAAAAGGATTCGATTGGAATCTCTCCTCTTCTGTCTCGTGCAAACCCCTGTTTCTTCAAGATTCTGAGTTACTACGCCCGGTCCGGGATAGCCGGTACACGAGCTGGTGCATTTGTCAGACGCATTTCCGCATCTACCATCCTCTCCAACATGTCCCAAACGTACGTGTTCGCCTCGTTTACTTCCCATCATGAACCTGAACGGATCTGTCGCGTAGCCCCGGAGCTGTAAACGTAGAATCTCCCTTGAATCGGCTATCGTGGTTGCGCAACTCACATACGTTTCTTAACGCGATTGCGGCTTCTCCCAAAGCCCGGTGGCTGCTATCTAACGCTGGAAAGCAGCTGGTATCTGTGCCCACGTCGAGTAGCTCAGACAGGCCCACGATCACGCAGCTTACGACGGGCCAGGTCAAGTCTTTTCTGGGCGAGGAGCCGTACTTCGGGCAGGGCAAGGACGAAAGCCGAGGACTGACCGCAGATGAGGTGACCACACACACCGAGTCTGCGCGCCACCGCGGTGTCCGAGTGGTCTTCCTGGGAATTCTAGATTCTCTATCGGCCCTAAATGCGCTCCCAACCTCGGATTTCACAGATCCTGAACGCGCCATTGCGAACTTGGAAGGGACCCCCTTCTTCGCCTTTGACATTGGGGACCTCGACCTCGATAGTGAACGCGTAAAAGCGTTCATGGACGAAACTAAAGATTCGCAGATCCTGAGCTGGGCAGAACCCAGGGCGTTGATGGGTGCTCTGGACAATGTCTCTCTGGCACTGTTTACTGAAGCAAGAAGTATGGTCGACTGGAATCAAAGAAACAAGGCATGTAGGTCCTCTCATTTCATGATCGTGCCGACTGACCTGCTCTGTAGTTTTGCCCGGCTTGTGGTTCCTCAACATATTCTATGTGGGGCGGCTGGAAGATCTCCTGCTCTACGCTGCTTCCTTGGGTAGACAATAAGGGCGGAAAACCATGTCCAACAGAGTATGTGTTTTTTCTGTCCAGGGCTGCTTCCTCTTCAATATTTCACTCACAGGAAAGGCTTGCATAATTTCACACACCCACGCACAGATCCCGTCGTCATCATGATCGCCATAGACGAAACCGGGGACAAGATCCTCCTCGGTCGGGGCGTACGTAAATCGATCTCGATCACCAAGACATACCGACTGACTCGCCGCACAGAAAAAATTCCCCGGAAATTTTTACTCGGCCCTCGCCGGCTTCATCGAGCCAGCAGAAACGTTGGAGGACGCAGTCGTGCGGGAGATGTGGGAAGAGGCCGGTGTCAAGGCATGGGACGTCACATACCACTCGACACAGCCCTGGGTGCGTATTCGCTCGAGATACGATACTGAGCTCCCGCACACCGACTCACCGCGATCTCGTTATAATTATCCAGCCCTTCCCTGCGAACCTCATGGTCGGCTTCTACGCGCGCGCCGACGCGTCACAGCCAGTACGGCTCGACCTCGACAACGAGCTGATGGGTGAGTACACGCCAAGCCTGACATTCACCGCCCCTCATCGTCACGCCCAGATGCACGCTGGTACACGCGCTCCGAAGTGCGCGAGGTCCTGAACCACCCCCTTGGCACCAGAATCGGCTTAGGCGATTACAAGAAATTTGCCGATGCAGAGAACGGAACAACCAGCAAAGAGGTGAAGCAAGTCGAGGCTGCTGGCGAGCCGCCGTTCCGCGTCCCTCCTACGAGTGCGATTGCTGGGGTGCTCATCAGAGAGTGGGTCGCCGGGAAGATTGGGTTCGGCCCAGCGCAGCCCATGCAGAAGGGCAATTTATAGATGTACTTAGATTCTCTGTGTGCGTTCGGATTGATTTGCGAGGGCCGCAGGCCATAATAAGATGAGTCAATGCTACGAGAAGAGATGTATGATTGAGTGGATTCCAGGTGAGTGAAATAAATTGAGAGCCGTCGTTGACGGGAGAAGGACGCAAGAGACGGGGTGACAACTGTGCACACATAACTTAAGAGAGGTGGGATGGAGATGGGGAAGCAAGAGGGAAGCCCGAGGATTTCTCGAGTGATTGCAAGAATTGTTCTAAACCGATCTTGGAGGGTGGACGGCATGCCGACAACCAACAAAGCACGCCAAAGAGTCCAGCAGGCAAGGGATCTGGGGAGATCGAAGGAAGGAAAAGGGGAGGTAAACATAATGCCACGACAGCCCAGAATAAACGATCATTCGAAAAGGTTCAAGGAGGGGCCAGAGGAAGGACGAAGTATGAAGTATGGAAAGGAGAGGAAGCACAGTACCAGCCGAGGAGACCGGCGATTCGGACGAAGAGGGCGGAAACCACGACAAGAGAAATCAGGCAGGCCAGAAACGGACGAGGAGTCGAAGGGAAGGGAGGAACAAGAGCAGAGTAGAAGGACGGGGAGAGAGAGGGAAAAGACGGGAAATAAGCGAGGTCAAACAGACCATAGATCGGGGAAGTTCGATGGAGAGGATAGCCAAGCCATGCCAGACACAAGGGGTTGGAAGGAAGGAGGTAGGAAGGGAGTGGGGGGGTACTAAGGTGATCCAGAAAGCGGGGAATCAGGGGAGGTAGGAGGAAGGAAGGGGTGTGAGCATAGTACAAGGCAGATGGCACGGAGACGAAGAGTTGAGCGAAGAGGGAGAAGGAAACGGCAAGGGATTGGGGGAGGTCGACGGTCGAAAGGGTGTAACTGTAACAGGCCAGCATGAGGTCGGAGATGTGGAAGGAAAGAGCAGGCCAGTCAGGCGAAGGAGAGTTGTTGGAAGTCGGTTATCAAATTTTGAGGGTGGAAGGGAGGACAATAGAGGAAACAGAGTGTCAAGGAATGGAGAAATACAAAGGGAGGGGGAGAAATTCAAGGTGCCAGGGCAGCCCAAACAGAGACGAGTCCAGCAGAGGGACTTTGAGAAGGAAGGGTGGAAGGAAAGCATGTGAAAAGAGATGCCCAGCAAGGGTGCTGAATAAAGGTTGAAGCAAGGAGGGGCAGGAATTTTTGACAGGCCTAGGGTATCGGGGCCCGGGAACGGTCGGAAGGACAGAGACTAACATGCAACAGTCCAGACGAGGGAGCTCGAAGCAGGGACGGAAGGCAACGATGTGAAATGAAAAGGAGATAGGAATATACCCAGCAGGTATGTGGAAGAAAGGAAGGATACAACGAGAAAGAAGGGGGGAAGATGCACCACGAATGGATAAGACAAGGGTACGGGCGAGCAGGGTTTAGAACGACGCCCGCCACCAGGGATATTGGAATGGAAAATCTAGGGACTTGAAGTACCAAACGTCCAAGGGTCAGAACGAGAATAGACGAATAAGAGCAGACTTACAACGGTGACCGTCAAGGCGACGATATCGACGAGGCGACTGGTCATCAACGTTCCGTCACCCAGAAACGCGATCACGTTCCGCCAATAATCTTATCTTATCGCACTTGTCGGCCGCGGCCGTGGCAATTCGACGCTCCCTTTTAGGCCGCCGTTTCCTCCCAGCACGTCGTCCATCCAACGATGGCGCTTTCATTCATGTTCCCGAAGGTGCGTCTTCCGTCTGTGCTGCAGCTGGAACTAACGGCATCCAGCAACCTCTGCAACCTCCGGTCGTCGACCCCGACGGCGCATGGGTCTTTTTCGGCGGTGCGTTTCGCACATACGCAATCAGCAGCGGGACGGACGGCAGCTTCACGTCGCGGCAGATCTTCGCCCATTCGAACCCGCACACCGGGTCTGTTCTTTTGAGAGCCTCTCCCGCCGCGAGACGATGTTAATCCGAGTTCTGCAGTGCTGGGCGCGGATCAACTGCGACGCGTGCGTGAAGTCCACAGCTCCGAATGTCCTGAAAAAGCTTACCGTGCCGTAACCGCAGCTCCGTACCACTGGCATCTGTACCAAACGGAGACGTTTGATGTGGTACGCGCTGAGCGTCTATCTGTGCCCCCTAATCGTAATCGCGTTCCGGCCCACAGAAAAGCGGCGTCCTGTGCTACATCCTCGACGGAAAGCCAGGCAAACTCCAGGCCGGCGAGACGGCAACCATCCCCCCGGGGCACTGGCACACTGTACGCATGAACTTCCGGACCTCCGGCTCCTTCTCTGCTCTGATGCAGTCTTCGATACAGTTCTGGTCCGACCCCGCGTCGGGCGTCGACCTCGACGTGCACATCACCGTGCGCGGCGGGCCCAACGCGGGCTTCGACGAGACGTTCGTGCGCAACTTCTACGGCTACCTCTCGTCGTGCACCATGCAGGGCCTCGCGCCGAACCCCGTGCAGATGCTCACGTTCATGTACTCGGCAGACGTCGTCCTCGAGATGCCCCTCGACCTCGGGCGCTTTGCCAACTATGCGCTGGGGAACTGGCTCGGCTGGCTCGGCGGGTACAAGAGCGAGTACCCGGCGTTTGCGCCCAAGTAGGGAGCCAGCGTACACTGACCTCCAATCATTATATCTGTCTGTCCTTCGACTTGCGTTACCAAGTACTACTACTTTCGGTGTACATGTATGCTACTATGTGGCCGTATTCATTCTTCATAGCTCTCTTCACAAGCCTCACAAAACCATGGTGCAGAATTCCATAATCCAATTGAAACTAAACATCTCCCCATCCAAAATGGCAATCTCAGAACTTTCCACGTCTGCGGAAAAAAACGCGCAACAGATTAAGACGGCACAAGGGTACATCATGCAACACGACTCACCGCCTGACGCCAAGGCAGTAGCACGCCCGCGCCGACAGCGTGCCGACAGCCAGCCACGTCAGCACCGCCGCCGCGAGGCCCATCCATGGCGCGTTCCCCCACTCGATGGCGAACTGGAACGTCGGGATTTGGCTGACCTGGCTCTTCGCGACGAGCACGAGCGCGATGTCGATCACGAACACCACGGTGCTGAGGAGCGCGGCGAATAGCGCGAGCGCGAGCGCGAGGATGGAGAACGCGTGCGACGCGAGGAAGAGCGAGCTGACGAGCGCGAGGAAGGAAAGTGCGGCGGCGATGGGGTGCAATATGAGGACGACGAGCAGGGCACGGAGGACGACGGAGACGATGGATGGGGAGATGCCCGTCAGCGAGATGATGGAGTCGGGGACTGTGTAGCCCAGCTGCGGGCCGAAGCACTCCCCGTCATTGGTGAACACAGTCGGCTGGGAGAGACGTTAGAACACACGAAACCGACCATTGATGGCCTAGACGCACTTCGTCGAGGACACTTCATAGCGCAGCATACGTGAGCGGAAGGTCCGGAGAGAAGGAAAGTCGAGACCTTACCTGTTAGCACACACACCCCAGACTCCGAACCGGAGTTCCGTAGCAATAGACGTAGCAGGCTGCCTACGTGGCATCCCGAGCTCGGTCAGCGTTCCAGAATGACAGTCCTCACCCACCCATTATTCGCCACAGAGAAGAACCTGAGGAGGTATATGGGTTTGAGGATCGGCAGCGACACCGCAATGAGCAAGGAGAGCAGAAACGCCGTGAAGAGCAGCGCGATGCAGATGTAGGAGAGGACGCGGTACGCCGCGAGTGGCCGGTGGTGCGGCTTGACCATGGTGTGGGTTGCACGCGTCAAAGCCCTTCAGAAGGGGTATCGTGGTCGTAATCGGTCGTCAATGACTTAGGGGTGGGGGGCAGTCCCAGCAGAGGTGGTATAAGAGGAGCGGGATTGCCACAGGTCGAGACGGAGGCAGCAAGCCAACCCTGAACGCAACAGGCCGACTGCCAAGTGGCAGCCATCAGTGAGAAATCGAAGCGCCAGACATATGCCCAATAATAATGTTGGACATATGACCCTAGTCCAAATGTAGCGCGTCTATTTGAATTCCTTGAAGGGTCCCCTCTGTCTCGTCTAACCGGCCAAGAAAGAGTTCGTATCTAGTCAAGCCTCTCGACGTACAGATGGCATGGCGTATGGGCGGTGTGCGCCAAATTCGACCTTGTCAGACCGTTTTGCTCGCCAGAGACCACAACGGTTAGATTGCACCATTGTCTGCGATCACGAGCCTTTTCGGCGTTCACACCACCTGTCGTGAATCATACCGTTGAACTTCACCAATGTTGGCCAACCTTACGGGACTTGGAGGTCCTGGATCTGGATCGCCGCAGCGCAAAACTGGCTCCCTTCCGTCCAAGGGGCGCACGTGCATTCCATACGGGCACCGCTTTTTTGCTGTAGGTTTGGAGCAAGTAATCTCGGAGAGAGGCTAGTTCAAACTCAGTTGCCCCTTGTGTTTCCTTTTAAGGAGATGCATGTGTGGCGCGGCACACTCGGCATTTGACGTCTTTTCAGACCCCGCTCATCTACGTTCAAGTTGACAAGGGGCTGTTGACAAGCAAAGCCAAAGAAATAACCTCATGTCTGTTTTCTTCGGTTATGTCGCGTCCGCCTTTCGACGCGGTGTGGGTATTCCAGCACGACTAAAAACGCCAACCGTTCCACTTTATTATCGTGACACTTTGGGGCTTGCTAGATTAGCGCCGGCATTAATAGGTAGCTACTGGGAACCATTGGGCGACTTGCAGAAATTAACAAGCCGACAATCTTAGCTCTAGATGTGATGATTGTGTCTGTATTCCCTTCTCACCCTCATGTAACACGTTTTAATTGTTTGTTACAGTGGAAACACTGTCCATGCGACATGGAGGAATTGGAAAAACCCTCCAACAATCGAGCCCAATGGTGATAAAACCGCTGCGACTGAGCTCAGACCGTGGGGGATGCGTCTCGCTGTCTGTTCTATGGAAGTCCTGACTGGCCTTCTTGTGGCGAGCTCGTTACTTATTTATCGATCGCGGACTGTACGTCGTCTTTTTCTAACCCATGTCAATTACTAAATTTTATGATGTGTAACAGGCCACCCTTCTGTCTATCTTACCTCCAAAAAATGCGAACGTCAAACCTACTGGACTGAACCGCCGCATATTCCTCCAGACTGGCAACAATTGGCGCACAAATGGAACTATATTTCCCCTCTCTGCTTGCACCTTGACGCGCGTTGAAAAAAATGCGTTGCTCCTGCAAGTGGATGGGGAGTTCGGAGGCTGGCAACTAAATCTAGACAGAGCCGCTATCGACGGCAAAAACCCGGCGTCGGTTGAGCACTCATGCAAGACCGTGTCGACATATTGGCGAGGAGCAGGAGGGAAAGGCACGATTATGTCTGCCTGAATCAACTGCGAACGACCGTGCGTCTTAATTCAGGTGTCTCCTCCAATGCCGTTACCAGACTCCGATGGAACAGTTTGCAGCTTGCAACACGTTCGAATTGGCACTTACCAGTCCTTCCGCGATTCAGCTCTCGCGAGACGGAATGCATTTGATAATTGTTGTGCATCGTTCTTTCAGTACTTCAAGCTTGGAAAAAAATTACATGTGGCTGATCAAGCTGGAACAATGGATACGCTATAACGCTCAGTGACTAGATTGGCGGAGCCAACGAAAGCCTCGGTTCCAGCTTGAATTGATTGCACAAACTGTGTCTGCGTCAGCAACGGCAAGAATCGAGGAAATACGTAGCAGTGGAAACACCGCACCTGACTCGGCGCGACGCCTTGTGTGGCCACCAGATATTCTGGAAATTTATTAGCTGGTGTTAACGTCGGAGGCGTGAGTGCGTCGTACTGAAAAATTCGTTCAGGTCGACATCAAAGTAGTTGAGATCCCCGGTGGCGCTGACGAAGGATAGCACTTCCCAGTTGGCGTTCGGGCCCTAGCAGGTGAGATGCGTATGGAATAATCATACAGTAGATAATCTGAGCTACCTTCCAGAGGTTCCACGTTTGATTTGCTATGACTGTGCCTGTCGTGATTTGAGATCCTACGGGCTGAATGCTGGAGAAATTGTAAAATAGCGATCCGAAACTTTGCGAATGGACGAACCCTCCAAGACCGGAAAGCCAGATCATTCTGGCAGAATCAGATCAGTGAAAACGAAAGGAACCAGGTGGGTCAAACCTACATTTCGTAAGACGAGGCCGATGTGGCTGGGCTTCCTGAGCTCGATTTCCCGAACCAGATGTCATACCTGAAATACGTTGGTGAGGGTTTAGATCAACCTGTGGCAGCGGGAGGTCCTTACGCGACATCAGCCCGGATGCCGGTGGACTGCGCTGCGTAGTACCACTCCCAGGTCGTCGGCGCCGATGCGATGTTGCTTAGCTGTTAATAGTGAACTTCATAGTCGGCGCGAATTAATAACAGAGGAAACATGGACTTCAAACCTGGATGCCTTTACTCGCGACTGATTCTACATTGGCGTCTGCATTTCGTGAGCATGTCACGGTGTCAACATTTGAGTGAGAATACACATACAGCTCTTGACATTGTTGGGGCCGTTCGCCCAAGTGTAGTTGGTGTACCAGGATACGCTCTGCGTAGTCGAGTTCATGAGGGTCGACGACTGCGATCCTACTCCGGCGACTGTGGGTCGGCGGTTTGCTCTAGAAATACGTTGCGAGACAAGAAAGCGGCGTACATTGACCCCAAAGATTTTGGCATAGGGAGAATCCTCCCGCAGGAAGGCAGTCAAATTGCCCACGGATAGTCTGGGCCGCAGCGTGACCGAACACACAAGACAGGAGGACGAGCGCAGAGAAATGCATTGCGACTGTTGCCGCACGTTGGGGCAGGCTTTCATACTTATACTGAAGCGGAGCAACATATTTCTCCAGGGAATTGCAGACGGTCCGCGAAAGAAGCTGGTTTATCCGAGTCCGTGTCTGAATGGCGTAGTAGTTGTACCAATGGTACGGAGCGCCATGAATTCGTAGTTATGTCCGAACATACGGCGAATCCGAAGAAAACCCTTATTAGTGTGCGTCTGCCGACACAGTGCACCCAAAGGAACGACGTGGTGGCTAGGAAGTCGGAAGTTGCAATCCGGGGCGCTGTTTTGGGAGATCAGAAACGGTCGCGTGACGCGATCGTCTTTTGTTCTCGTTCATGTTCCCATTTGATGTCGCCAGCAAGCACCCCAGCAGATCCCATGTACGCGTCTTTGTCGTCGGTCTCTTCTTGGCCAATACTCGCAAGGGCGAGTCACGCTGAACCGCCGCACAGGAAAGCTGTATTCCCGACGGACTTGGCACAAGCGCGTCAAAACCTGAGGACGCGCTCGCTGGTATGCACTGGCACGCGCTCGAGCCTGTCATCTTCCAGATGCTGGTAGCGAGGGACGCGGATCCGGCACGCAGGCCAGTCGTATCGTTACAGCCGTCAAACAATGACAATAATTATATTTTGCTTTATCCTGTAGCCCAACCCCGACAGAGTCCGCACGCCTGCACCGAGCCGCCCGCCGGTACGCGCGGTTCTGCCGGCTGGCCGGCAAGGAGGCGCAGAGGTGCGTGCATCTTGTACAACGCTCAAATAAGTACTTCCTTGGCCTCGCCGTTACCCGCGTAGCGATCTCTTGCGCGCCCTCCCCACGCTTGCGGTGCTCGAGCTCGTGCACTTGGTGGAAGGTCTGAGGGGCGCGGTGTGCGTACTACTGGGGGATTCACACCGGGGGCGTGGACACGACAAGGACAACGATAACGAGCACGAAGAGGCCTGCGACCAAGACGAAGACAGGCAAGAGAAAGAATATGAAGACCCGGACGAATACGAACAATACGATGAATGCGATCTGGACGGAGGAGATAGCTTCAAGCACGACCCCAGGGTATCGCGCCTGCTCTCGGCCGGGCCCGCGAACATTTGGCGACTCTGGAATCTGCGCTTTGGCGGGTCGACCTGTTCTGCGGGGTTCGCTGACGCGCTGGCGCAGGTGCAGGCTACAGGCAGGCACAAAAGCACGTTCGCCGCCGCGTTCTACGATTTCGAGGTCGCCCGCGGCCTCACTGCGTTCGACTCGGCGCGCACGCGCGCCCTCTTTGACGCGGGGCACACACGGACGGCGAAGGCACTTGCGCAGCTGGAGGAGCTCATGGCGCCCCCGTGAGTACTCAGACTCCGGCTTGAGACTCTTCAATCGCAAATGTTGAACTAGCCACCGCCGCGTGCAGACCGCGCCCCAAGGCCGCGCAACTCCGCAGTCTCCGGCTCCCGTATGCTGACGATATGGACAACGATACCACACTGCCCTTCCTCCCGATCCACCTGAACCGCATGCCCGTCCGCGTGGAGCTCCCGTACAATATGCTCGAGCTGAACGGCGCGCCGCGCATCATGCCATGTCGGCTATAATAGCGGGGGCTTCTGGGCGGTAGGTAAAGGCGGGCGTCGTGGAGTTCTTGATAAGTAGGTAGTTGGGGGTGGAACCGCGGTTTATTCTCGACATTATCACACACCTGATAAACTGTGCAAGCTCTGGATTTCTAAGAACTGTCTCGGCTTCGTTTCAAAGAGCGAGATGTTGACGGTAGAGCAGCAGGCTCGTCTTCGACAGTGTCGTCAGAAGGGTTTAGTACATGATCTTGTCCGTGTTTCTTCAGGACAACGATAGTCCAGAGAGCTCGTTCCAGCTTCATGCTGTCCCAGCCACCAGAAACAGAGGTCTGTGCATTCAGCCGCCTGACCTCGTCAACCATCGCTGCGGCAAATTTCTTATAGAAAGAATCAGTGTATTTGATCTCTCCGAGCGCGCCGGCAAAGAAAGAGGCGGCTTCGTCGCTCATGAATGGAAGAAGGTGAGGAGATTGGAGAGTAAGCAGAGCTAGACAGCAGACGAGAAAAAGTTGGCCAAAATTGACAAATAGACAGCAGAACTGGAGAAAACTGACCTGACGCCGTCGCCGCGCCGACACCCTTCATCTTACAGGCATCCGGCAGTGCCAAAAGCGCGCCATTAAGATCGCCTTTTGCTTTCCGGACAGTCTGTAGCGCCGCAGATGTCGACTCTAGGACGAGAGCTTCTGGATTGGACCCGATGAGTGCGAGCAGAGTCGGCCGCGATTTTCCGCGGGACAGCTTCCATTTCATGAGTGCTATACGTACGGGAGGACAGTTAGAGAGCGGCATAACGAGGGGACAAGGAGTACACACAAGTCATGTCGGTTTTGTTCACTGACTGCGAAGATGCGACCTTCGCCAACAACCCAGTCTCACCGTTAGTGAGCCAAGCGTCCAGCTCGATGAGCTCCTGAGGCGCCTTCTTATTTTCCTTGGACCGAAGTGAAAGAGCATGTTGATGTTGCTTCAGGGCGCGGCTGAGGAGACTTGGATCCGGGAAAGCTGATGGTGTTCCCTTTACTTCCAACCCTGAGTCTGTTGGCTTCGATTTGACGGACGTCTTCTGTTTCTTACGAGGCGGCATTGAAGAGGCTGAAGGGTACGATTGGAGAACTGAGAGACGCGTTCAATCGACGTGTCTTCACGTGAAGACGAGGCCAAGAACTTGACTGATAGGCAGTGACATGTGACAGTTGATCTGAGTCACATACTGCTCCGAATCCAATCCTTGGCAGTGACTGTCTTTCGGTCTGTTTATTTCATGTAACCTTAACAAGACTACCATTGACTGCGAGTCTTGACGCGTCGGGACCGATTGGCTACGCTTGACTCGAACCACGAACCCTTTCTCTCTTCGTCTCCCCATGCCTCCGTCCTTCCTTGTGAAGATTGCAGCGGACACGCTCGCTGCTGTTGAGAAAGGGTCATACGTCGATTTGGCCGGAGAGACACACGAAATCCCCGATCTCGCACAGTCCACCTCTGCCACTGAATTTCATCCTCCTGACTCGCCTCTTTCTGGGTGGGCAACTAGCCTACCAGCACCCGGCGCCATCTCCCATCAAACAGAGCTAGTTCTGCGCAAGAACTCCACCCTTGAGGGTGTGCAGTATTGCATTCCGCTGGGGCGGAAGATCGGTGTGCTGAACTTCGCATCTGCTACGAGACCCGGAGGCGGCTTCATAGGTGGCGCCCGGGCGCAGGAAGAGACAATTGCGCGGTCCTCGAATCTCTATTCTTCCCTCATGACACCAGAGGGACAGAAATTCTACCGTCTCCACAAAACTGGCGAAAAGAGCAAATACTATACCCATGCCATGATCTACACCCGGGATGTGCAGATATTCCGCAATGACGGAGGGGATTGGGTCAAGCCCTCCAAGGTGGATATGCTCACGAGCGCCGCCGTCAATGCTGGGGTAGTGAGGCGGCGAGCACCGGGTGAAAGCACAAAGGCGAAGGGCGGAGGAGACGGGAAGAAAGTCATCAGCGCGTACTTCAACACCACATCCGAGTCCAAGCCTGGTGGAACGGACGTGGAGAGAGCCATTGAGGGTGTCATGAAGCAACGGATGGGCAGGCTTCTGTTTCTATTCGAGAAAGAGGGCGCACAGGACCTAGTTCTGGGCAGCTTTGGCACCGGCGTCTTCCAAAACAACGTAGCCATGGTTGCCAAGCTGTGGGCGGAGCTACTGGCTGCTCCCGATTCGAGATTCAAGAACTCCTTCCAGCGTGTCGTTTTCGCAATCATCGATCAGAAGACTTGCGACATTTTCAAAAACACATTCAACTCTCTACAGGTGCCTTTCATCGAAGGCAGTGCCACGGAAGCGTCACCGCTCGAGGAATAACTGTCTACAGCAGAATAGAGCATCCTTTACCATTATCTGGGGACACCCGACTGACGGGAAGTTGAACAACACATCAATGTATGATATCTTGTATATTCCGGGCGTGGCCTCGTTGAGAAACAGCAGATGTCTGTCTCAGATTACAATGTATACATATAGTCAGTTATCGGCGAATAATATATGATTTACCATTCAGACTCCTTCCTTTTCCTTCCCTACGAAGAGTCTGGAAAATGTCGATTTCCTCTTTAGCAACGGCGTCTCTTCAAGGGGACCCACTTCGGGTTTCTTCGATTTATTCTTGTCCTTGTCCGGTGCGACAGTCAAGAAATTGACCATCACAGACCACAAATTGTTCCCGGTCATCGAATGCTCATCCGACTGCATCATCGGCTGGTCCGCAATGCGCGCCAGCCGCCGCGCCTCTTGTGTATCTCGGCGCGACACAATGCTGCTGGGCGGCGGATTCTCTTGGCCGTCCAGAGCCCACGCCCAGCCCCAGCTCCCGGTAGAAGCCAACAGCCCGTCCTTGATACCCATCACGGTCTTGTCCGACGCATCCCCCTTCTTCGCCTGTTCCTCCTCGCGCCCCACGAAGTTTTGCAGTACGCTCATATTACGCATCGTGTCCTTCTTCGCGCGCTCCAGATTCCGCCGGCGATGCTTCTCCACGGTCTTGATCGCCCCCGCGAACTTGCGGTCGAAGCGCTGCGTCCCATCAAGGAACCGCCGTACCGCGAGCTCCGACACAACGCCGACGCCGGCCGGCGGGACGCTGAACGCCTCCAGCTCCGCCTCGCGCTCCAGCGGCCGCAGCACCCCGCGTGTCGACACACGCTCGCGGATCATGCCGTCGCCCTCCTTCCACGGGTCCGCGCTGTCGTACACGGCTGGGTCCCCCGCAGCTCGCTCCCCTTCTGGGAGATGCGGCGACGACGTTCCAAGGTGCAGAAACCGTGGCCCCGCGACGTCACTTGACGTCGACTCGGACTTGCTCGCCGTCGAAGCCGGGGTGAGGCTCGCATTTCCGCGGGACGAGTTGAAGTACGAGAAATAGGACCCGTTGCGGTCCATGGAAGCGGCGGCTCGCCTATCTTTGGAGCTACCGCTAGTACTCGGGCTCGGGGTGTCCGCCTTTTCCTGCACAGCTGTGGCAGCAGGCTGCGTCATCGACCGAAACACCGAGAGACGCTTGGAGCTCGCCACGGACTTGGCTCGCCTCACGCCCTTCTCGCTTGACACCTGCAGCGTGTCGTTTCCTCCGAATGCCGAGACGAACGGGGAGGGAGGCAGCGGCGGCAGCTGGCTGAGGTCGAAATTCTCCTGCCGTAGGGTTGTAACATTGCCCCGTTGTTGCGGCGGCTGCTTCATGCCCGTTACATGTCTGCAGAACGCCGCGATCGCGCGATAGCAGAATTTGCCTGGCGTGGTGAACGAAAAGAGCACCGGTAAGACGTGCGCGGTGTCTGCGTTGTTGTGTCAGCTTGATTGGACGTCTAAAGGAAGGAAACCAACTGACCGTCATAAACCTGGAGATGCACCTTTGTTGGCCCAAACCGCTCTTCGATCCCTTCAAGCGGGGGGTACATCGCCCGTACCTCGTCCTTCAGCGGATATTTCTCTGGGTGCGCCGCCTTGTGTGCCCTTTTTTCCATTAGCTTCAGCTACCGAACACGGATAGAGCAGCACGACGCACGCGTATATGATCTCGTCCCTCAGCACCTCCTTGTCACTCGCGATGATCAGCAACGGAGGCAGGCCGCCAAGGTAACTCAACGCGGGTGAGATGAGCGGGTGCACGAGGAGCGAGTTCTGCGCGTAGAGGTGCACCTGCTTGTCGATCCGCAACTCCTCGCCCGATATCGCCGTGAGCGTGAGGACCTCGCTATCGCGCGGGACGGGGGCCGTCGCGCCAACGTCGACTGCCATGGGCAATGCCGACGGTACTTGTGACTCTGGCGCGTCGGGGACAGGTATCGACGATGCGGGCACGAGGGGAACCGAAATGGTCGGGCTGGAGGCGGAGACAGAGGGCGGGCTGTCGTGCGGATTGAACGTGTTATGAATCCACGAGCGCAGGGACGCGTGTACTCGCTTGCTCATCGCCTCGGATGGGGGCGGCCACAGCGAACTCGGCTTCTGGAACGAAAGCCCGTACTCGGGGATGACGTCCTATGGGCGGTGTGAGATGAGTGGCGGCGCGACTCGGGATGGATCGACTATACCGTAGCGGTGTTGAGGTGGATGCTGGGGAAGGAGTGCGTCAGGTCGCACCATGGCGAGATGAGCACTCCGCCAGCGGGCAAGGGGAGCCCGGTGTCGCGCAGGACCTGCAGGAGGGCGATCGTGAGGCCGCCTCCCGCAGAGTCGCCGGCCACAACGATATGTGCGGGGTTCACGGGACGATGGGACGCTTCCGGTGGTGGTCTGATCAAGTACAGGTCTGCGATAGGGTTCGTCAAGTCACTTTAGTATTTTCGATCGGACGGCGCACATGCTGCTAATAGGTCTTGCAACGCGCAAGGGAAGGGATATTGCGGCGCCAACCGATAATTTATGCCAAATACACGTCCGTTTATTTTTCTGGCATGCCGTTGAATGCTATATCGCTCTTGATCGACGCTTCCGAAATAATAACCACCTTCGGCTGCATGTCAGGACGAAAAGATCCTGCAAATCAAGAAATACGCACCTCCATGGGAATACAGTATACAACGCATCTCGTCCATGTGCTCCTCATATGGTGCAGAGTCAGCCTCTGGATTAACGGACGCCTCAGACGCAGGTTTCGACTTTTGGTGCATCTTGTAACGTCGTTTAGCCTCCTGCCAGTCTTTCTTGGCGGTGACCCACTGCGCATCGACGCTGGAGATTTGTAAGAGCACGAAAGTTTGGTGAAATGGGTAGATTCCCACCCCGTGATACCACGAACTTGCCACCATTTGCAGCCGCCGACGATCTGACGCGCGATGTCTTCGCCCCCTAACGCGGTGACGAGATATCGCGCCGCGTCGTCGCAGCACGACATGGGTACGGTCAGTCTGACGACGTGTACCCATGGAGGTGAGGGCGTGCGCGTATTGGCAAATGCTAGGATACGATGAGCTTTCGAAGATAACCAATCTAGCGAGAGCGTACCCTGGACCTCCTCGACGGTATGACTAGATAGAGGTTAAAAAACACCTAAAGGACCGAGAAATTGCTCACTAGCTAGCAGCATTAAGAAAAGCCTGAGTGGGAAGAGATATCAGGGGTGCACACGAGCATTGGGTCCCATCCGCGTACCTTTACAATATTGAACGCCTCGTCGTACAACAATTCATCCTGCCTGAGCTGCGTAACAGACTTGTCATCTCGGACCTTGCTCTTTAGGCGGTCAAAGTAGTGTTTAACGAGAGTTTCGAGCACGATGGGGCCAATCTTCAAGCCAGCCTGCGTCGTGAGTGAATTTGGCATGTCGCAGCGTCAAATAACCAAGGAGACGGAGGGAAAGGATATAGACGCTCGCATGAGGACCGCACAACTGGTGGGCAGCAAGCAGACGGGACGCGGTGATCGCCATATCATAAGCCAGCACCATGTCACTTAGCTCCTTGTGACCTCCACTGGTCAGCACTTTTGAGTCAGCGCTTAGCGCTTCCACTCACGCGCATTTAAATGAAAGGGTCAAACCAAGTTGTATGATTCAAACCTCAAGTGAAGCCTGAACGTTAACGGTCTTGAACTAAATCTACGGAGATCATGTGCCAGAGGCAGATCCTGTCAACCAACGCGTCCGTGCCAAAACTTGGGCGCTGATCTGCGACTTACGTTGGCTTTTCTTGAGAACTTCAGTGGCCGATCATCCGCGCGCCATAATATGCTCCACTGGACGACTCTTCCTGTCGAAATCTGGTTCCGTATATATCAGCCTCGCTGGGTGTTTTCCAGATCTCGCGAATCTGTCTCTAACATGACGTCCTATCCTGTACTTATCGCGACTTGAAGATCTCGGCGGAAAGCAATGCTGCTCCTCATAGGGGGGCAGAGGACATCTTAGCTCTTCTTTCCCGAGATGAGGACCTAGCACGGAGTGTCGTGGAATTGACACTAGAGTCGGCGATGCAATTGCCCCCTGGGTTCAGCGATTTCCTATCGGCACAGCACTACAATCTCGAACGGATATGAGATACAGTCAAGATGGCGCCGCTGTGCTAATTTTGGCGAAGCATGAACCTGCGTTGCGGGAGTTCAGAGGACATGCTCGAAACGTAGAGATGATGCCATGCCAATGCAGGCATGAAGTGTCTCACAAATCTGACAAAGCTCAGCGTCGGAACTGGAGGAATGGATGGGCGGATCGATGCGATTCGGACTAACATACCTCTAGGACGCCTTGGCTCGCTGCAAGAGGTGGATTTTGATTTAGAGGGATAGGAGTCAGATGAAAAAATTGGTCCCCACCTTCACTCGACAGTGGGGAGAAATCTGCGCGCCGACCCTTGAAATTTGGCTCGGCATGCTACCCTACGTGTGGTCGTGGTCGGCAGAAGAGGTAGGCGATTTCTTCAAAGCTTTCGCAAGTAATTTGGATTCCCTGAAGTACACTGTGGAAACCAACAGAACCGATTCTGCCCGAACTACAAGGATATGTTCACACACTGGCCCATAATGTCATGTTTTGCAGGAGGTGCAGATTCATAATGTCAAATGGGCAAGAAGACAGTACTGATAAAGAGAGGTCCTGGTACTAGATTGCTCGTTCGAGAAGCGTGGCTTACTCATTCGACGGGTCCTTTGTTTCCTAATATCGTGTACGACTCAGGCGGTGAATAGACAGACGCTTGTCTAGTAGATATAGAATTTTGTCAGGCTAACTCTGAACTTAGAGGTGCCCGAGGCTGTGCTCTTTGCCCTTTTATCCCCCTTGCCACCAGCGCAAGCTTTACCGCCAGATAGCTCTGTCTATGAGCTCCATACCAAATATTCTACCTCATGCTTTCTCAGCGTTTTTCCAGCAGAAGACATACTCTGTCAAACCTCGCTGTATATCGGTCACAAATTCGCTGCAGGAATATTGGTACTTGGTATGCATTACTCGCCTTTTAATCGTATTCCCAGTTTTCTGATCTCACTGGTGTAATGTTAACGTTTCGAACTCGACCTTACATTTTATTCATGCATCGTCATCGAACTGATAATACATTGTGGAGAACACTGCGGACCTATTCGCGTTGCCGCAGGGCCCTAAGAATTATGGAATGACCCGACCTGCACGAATGGCTTTGGCAGCCTCGCTCTGAGCCTCATCCCTCAAATATCTCCCGTATATGTCCGCGTATTTATCCTTGTCCTGTTGGGCCGAAGGTAAGATGAGCATCGTTCTTCTGTCGTCTGTTACCCACACTCTTTGTCTTCAGCACACTTTCCCTCTTCTCTACGTGGTCCGCATACTGTTTCCACCCCGCGTTGACGTCTTCTCGCTTGTAATCGCGGTGGTCGGCAAGGTTATAATCTCGCGTAATCCAAGGGACGATTGCGACGTCGACAAGACTGAACTGTTCTCCCAAAAAATACGGACCCTTGATTTGCGCTGTGAACTTTCGTAGTGCTTCATAAAGTTCTTCGCGGGCGAGGTCTTGCTTTTCTTTCTCCTGCGACTGCATGAGGCGCATAAATGCAGGAACGAACGCCTTCGAGATATAGTCCACCTATCAAGTACTGCCAGTAAGACACATGCCGTACGGTGACCAGGAAGGGAAGAATACTAACCCAGATTCTGGCGAACGCCCGAGTATACGGATCGGCTGGCAAGATACTCGGTCCGTACTTGGGATATGCGTCTTCAAGAAACTCGCAAATGACGAGAGACTCGTATAATGCCTTGCCGTGATACTCAACGGCCGGCACAAGTCCTTTGGGGTTGATATCTGGGACCTCAGTGTTTGATTTTCCATCTGCATAGATGTTTTTTTTTTGGCAAACCTAGGAAATGTTTTTCCTTCTTGTACGGATTGACTTCACTATATTGATAGGGTATTCCCTTTTCTTCCAGACAAATCCAGCTCCTTTGGACGTATGGACAAAACTGCGATAGATTAGTCCCAGAGCCGCTGTGAAGACGGTCTCACGGATCAACTTACCCAACCAGCGTAGAAGATTAATTCCTGTGGCTCCTTGTGTGCCTCCACGGTCGCTGCAGCAGTACCCGTAGCATGAGGAAATATTTGTTCGTCAGGAATTGACATGTTGTGCACTCTGTGGGAGGTCCTATCTGGTCTTACTCATGCTTGCAGTTTGAGGTAAGGTGCTTATGTATATTCTTTTCTCGCGGATGTTGTCATCCATGAGAATCTGGATGGTGCAATTTTGGCGCAAATAGCGCTAGTACATGCGGAAGTCCGTATCCCGAACTCGTCATGGCAAGACTAGGACAGAAGCCAGCCGGTCTTCTCTGTCCTCTGCAGACTCGACGCTAACCCGACCGGAAATCTTCCGATCCCTCGTCCGATCCAGTCTAAGATCTATGATCTTCACCACCTCTCCCTCTGTCTCGACCTCCGCATTGGGATCCCGTAGACCTTGTGCGCTCGCGATAACCCGTCTCTTGTCGGCAATCTTAATGCGTGGTACTTTGATATAGCCACATTCAATGGGTATCAGCCTCCATGTCACCTTCTCTTCCGCCCCTGGCAGCATTATCGGTATCCGGCCACTTCTTATCCCGGCCACGACAAACCCATCAGAGACGTCCGGCTCGAGTTGTATCGTGACATTCGCAGATCGAGATGGGTGCCGATTACGGACGGTGAGTGTCAATGATAGTGGGACATGAAGCTTGGCGGTTGGGGGCACGTCGAGAAGGGCGATGACTCCGTCCTTGGGAGGTCGCAGCGAAGGTAGCGTAAATATGCTTGAGGAGAGGGGACCTCGGTCCCCAGGTCCCATTATTCTAGGTTGGATGTTTAGATACAGACAAAATACAGATACATCAAACGTAGGCTTACCGTCTCCACTTTACTTCATATCTCCCGGGTCCAGTTATGGCCTCCTCCTCCAGGTCGAGGTCATCCCCTGTGGCGAGACTGATCCGGCAAATGTCGCAGAATTCGTCGCCAGTAAGATATTCTTGTGAAATGGTCAGATGTAGTTCAAGTTCCACTCGTCAATTTACCAGAAGGGATATCGTTGTCGGAATCGATGGATGCATCCAACACCTTGGCATGTTCGTTATCCTGCACTCTTGCGTCAACCCATGGCCGTTCTGCACAGTTGGCTGACCCACCTCCCGGTGCAACGTCACGCTTTCGACTTGCAAAGCCCAAGGACCGGCACATTCCATTTGCGTCGTAACGATGGCCTCGCCTCCGTCGCTGTTATCCCAAAAGTCGTGATCAAAGGTCCTCAGATGTGCTATCCCCGCCTGCGGGCCCACAGCTCGTCTGTATGCCACACCGAAATTGGCCTTGATGGCTTCCAAAGTCGGGACAACGATCGTCTGCAGGGTCTCCGTCATGTCCTGAAGTTCGGGGCTCTCGGGCACATGATCTGAGACAGCGGTCGATTGTATCGAGACGTCGACCATGCGGTCCCCAGCTGCGCCGGTGCTGATGAGATAGAGCGTCTTGACTACACTGACACCTGGCTGAAGTATCCCAAAATTGACGCCCTTGATGAGACCGGAGGAGCGTTCGTCGTCAAACACGATCACATTCTCTGAGCTTTCCATGAGTCATTGGAGGATCCCTAGTTAGTCAGATACGTACCGGTCCCGTCGATTTCAGTTGGCTGAAGGAGGACATCGGCCACAACCTCCAGCTCTCGATCATCCGCATTGGTAACCTCGATGACGATGGGGTAATCTTCATTCAGGTATGCGGGTGCTTTATGGGTCAGAGACATGAGAATGTTATGAGGTCGATGTCGGACACTGCAAGAGTGCGTCAGTATTTTTTAATAATCGCTGAGGAAAAATCAAAACAGACATGACAGTCGCAAAGTCTTCTCGATTTATGGGTCTAAACCGCGGAGGGTCGACGGAGCTCAACCACTTAGCTGCCAGCACAGCATTCCCGCAGAGCCCAGAAGGATCGAATGGGATCTGGATCGTCCACGGGCCTTCTGCTAGTGTCAAGACAACTTGTGTAATCTGTAAATTGTACCTCAGCATGTTGAGCGTGTAGTTAAGATAGACCGCACCTTGAACGACGTCGGGACATCGGAAGATAGTGTTCCCGTGAGAACGATGGATGCACCAGGTTGCCAACGTAGGTTAGCCACCAGAGATCCAGTGGCGCCAGACGGGGAAATGCGGCCCAGATCGATCCGTTGGACTGTCGAGGGAACGGCTGACTCGGCAGAGACGTGCCGAACAACTATGGATGGAAGATGGCCAGAAAATTGTATTTCTAGGGATGCGAACGGTAGGGATGATATTGTAGTATTGGTTGGTGCTGCTAAAGAGAGTTGGAATGCAGCTGGCTCCCTGACCCTGACCTCCGGAGCCCAAAAGACGACGCTCGAGTTAACTGCAGAGGGTGAGCGACGCGGACATCTAAAAGGTGGCCAAACATACACACGGGCTGCGATTCAGCCAGTTCGACGACCATTGGCTCCGGGTCGGGTGTTGAAGGGACTGAGCTCTGATAAAATCACGATAAGTAAAAAGTCTACATCCAGGGGCAGCGAAAATCTGACCTTGAGAACAGCCAACAGGTCTTCCTCCAACGACGCAGGGTCGTCGGATTCAGTAACACCTCGAAAAACAAGGAAGCTAAGCCATGTGGATACAACAGCGACGAAAAGAATTACCATATCCAATCATCTCCACCAAAAGTCTAATGCTCAACTCGACGTCTCCTAGTTGTTGGGCGCAGGCATACCAAGTCGAAAGTAACGGTCGTAGTAGCAAGCCCCACTTTTCTCGGCGATAGCTTTTGGCTATACGCTCAAAGAACCTGGAGATAGGCGTCAATATGATAGAATGGGATATACAAAGAGTTGGGACCTGCTTACCGAACAGCCAGATCGAATTTACCAGACTCGTAGTACGTTTGGCCGATACGGTATGCGATCCAGAGCGTCAGACGCCCCTGATTTTGGTTCTGGGCATTGGCGGGTGTGTACTTCTTGAACAACTCGTATGCTTTCGTGTAGAGCTGTCGTCTATGGTTAGTGCGACTGTGAGCGGATGGACTCGTGCAGGCGATTCTACCTCTAAGATGATAATGAGGTGATCGACCTTCTTCTCGTTAGTGAAACCGGGCGACGGATTTACGGGCGATGTATGTGATGCCTGTGGGCTGGATAAAAAACAAACACATACGGGGGAAAAGAGTCCGGACCTCTGCTTCAGCCGCAGCTAGGAACCGCTCCCGCCGAGCTTCTGTGCATTTGGCAGCCATGTAATAGTAGAACCCCGGGTGCTGCAATGCATGACTGGGGTTTATACCCATGATCCGCATGGCGTCAATCTCCAGAGTGTTGCTTGGAACAGTGACTGATGCTCTCTGAGACGCCGCGAGGGCCGGGTTAACAGGCCGGTGGTCGGGTATCACTAGTTTGGACTGGGTACCATGCTCCAAAAGTTCAGCAAGAATGCGATGTCTGTTCAAACGTTGGTTTGGAGACTAATACAAATGGAGTGAACTTACTGCCGAGCTATCCAGCTCCAGAACTCGAAGGTTTCTTCACCAATGCCCCAACCGCGTGAAAAGTCGCCGAACTTGCGGATGTGAGTATTGTGGTGCGACAAAGCCAGGGCGTGCTCATTATTGTACAGATACAGTTTCGCTACCTGCGCCAGGACGTCAATGAGTATTTCGGGGCGAAAAAAAGGAGCGGCTACTTTGATGTTGATGCAATCTGCCAGAACCTTTGCCTCAGCCCAGCGCTTCGTCCTTGGTGGTAGGATCGCTGTAGACCCGAACATTATGACTAGCATTCCATACGCATCTTGATAATGCCTGTGTAACGGCGTAAGAGTACGGCTATAGATTTCGGAAGAAGACACAACTTCAAGGCAATATCGTCTTCTCCTCTAAACTCGGCGAAACACGCCATTTTGTACTCATATCTCACGGTCCAGCCTTCCGGACGTAATGGGCGAACGATACTTGCAGTGCCCAGGGGAGTGTGCGCGACCGGATAGGACGAAATGGCTTGGGAATGTCTATTGCGTTTCCGTCTAACACGTTTAGAATGTGCAGTATAATATTCTAGAGCAGGTTCGTAAAGCGCTTGCTGCAGACTGGAACGAGTGTCAATACGCAGCGGGAATAACCAGACAGAACCCAAACCTTTTGACAAAGTCACCGAGCTCCGCTTGGCTAACTGGGCTTAGCACAAACAGAGCAGCCCGAGAGTCAAGCCCGCTTTGCCGTCGAATATAGGTCAATCGGCTGTCCAGAGTTGGATCGTCTGGACCTCAGTCAATACCAAATGAGTCTTTCGTGGAAACGAGACGTACCTAGCATCCTTCTGCTAGCCATGAGGACGACAGTAAGTTTGATGTTGCGCTCATTCGTACTTTTCTTTCTCAGGGCGACGTCTGAGGCCAGCTCCGAGTCGTGTTTTCGCTCCTCTAGCTCTCTTTCGCGCTCGCGGTCCGGGTCTGGCGGGTCCAGAGGAGAGCGCGGGGTATATGGTGGGTATTCGTATATCCGTAAGAACATCACGAACACGGACGGCACGAGTGTGGTATGTTTGCGTATCCAGATGGGAGCTATCAAGCCATCTGGGTGAAGGGGGGATGAAGGAGTCAACGGAGAAAGAGGAGAGTGTGCGGCTGAGAATTGGGGGTCCTCTGGGGGAACTAGCTTCCGAGGAGGAAAGCGCACGGCTTTGTCGACCGGTATTACTTGAAAAGACTTGGACTTTTCAGGCTGCCATATCGCGACTTTTCGCTGAGCCAACAAAGCCTCCCGGAGACGCAAGGCAAGAAGGGTAAATGGATCCTGCTGCGGTTTGGACGTGGCGGGGGAAAACATGGGGCTTTGTGGTGTTCCGGGGGCTGGACCAGTTGTAGTTGGTGGATCCAACCCCGCGACAAACATAACTGGGGCCAGTTGGGCAAGCAGTTCGGGGGGATAGGAATTCATGATAGCTGCCTCCAGAAGGTTAGAAAATGGACCAGTCAATTCTAGTCGAGTTCGCGAAAGGCTTGAAGCATTTGGCACAATTTGGCGCGAGTGCGTCAGTGATGTCACGTAATCAGCCTTGCTACCAACACCGTGACGGCCTGGCTTTCTGTGACAGTTGTCCTTTGTCTTTCGAAACTTGTTCTTTCCTCTCGAATTTAAGCTCACTGGCACCGAATGCTGCTTCAACAGAACGCCTCGATCAAAGTTAGTTTTATGTGGAAAACGAAGGGCATACAGTACTGTAGACTTGCAAGACATCTCTCTACCACCCCGTTAGTCGATTTGCTGGACCAAGCTTGGTTCGTGGCGCTCAGTGCAGGTACCGGACCATCGCCTTCAAATTTTCATTCAATTCGCTTGCCTATTCAGTCCTCAGCGTACCTGTGGTATGAACGATAGTCGACTTACGCTCGGGGTTTCCGTCAAAATTCGAAAGCGCGAAAGTTACAACGTTACGATAGTACGCTTCATGATCAGCTCTTCTCTTGTATTTCAGTACAATGGTTTTTTCGAGAGCAATGCGACTAGCATCTGGCAACCCACAGAATACAAGCACCCGAAATACAATGTATACCTATCCCCACGTGACGGCACTTGTTCTGCATCCAGACTATCCCTTGTGTCTCTGTCTGGGACCTGCCTTTCCGAGCTCAACTGCTTGTTCATGCTGGCGGCCCCGACGCTATAAATACAATTGGATCCAAAATTATCGTTCCAGGATTCTACTCAACGAAAAGGAATCCCAGTACAGCTCCACTTCAACTACTTACCAGTGCTTGACGCCTTCACGTTCCCTCATCAAGTTTATCATATCTTTATCATCATGCTCTTTCTGAGTCTCTCCCTCTCTTTGTTTACTTTCGCTGCCTTTTCCCTTGGTGCATACTTTAGTGATTCTTTTTGGCTCATGAAGGCTGACGAGACTCATGTTACAGTGACGGCAAATCCAATTGACCCCGAATTGCAACCCATCATAGCCTCGAAAAACAACCTCGGTCTCGCGAACCCAGTACGTCTTTTCCAAGTGATTGTACGCACCCTAACTCTGCTTCGCAGCCCACTGCTAGCACCAACGCCGCTTATTCATCGGGCGTTTCGTCCAGCTTCATGTCTGTCTCTGCACTCACTGCAGCGAGTATCGCTGCAGCTCTGCTATAACTTGGGCATCTGTGCGGTAATGTGGGCCGGGGAAGCACATTTAATGAGATCTTCACGGACTCCAGTTCCATACCATTATTACAGGCAACATTACACCTAGATACTCGGTGTGCCTGTGCAGTGCGAAGTGATACTTCCCTGGTGACAAGGTCTTAAGATCTTTTCGCCCAAGCGTCCACCTCCACCGAAATAGATCCAAAAAATACACGTTGAATTCAGCATTAATGTCAGATGTTTTACATTGAGGTTCGACTCCGCGGTTTAGTACATCTCCAAGCTCATCCCGTCGTGGATCTCATAGTCGGAAAGCGTGATGTGGTCCTTGTAAATAGTGTACCTGAAGAACGGGACGGTCAGCGCTGCTGTATCCGCACTCTCACTTGTCATCCCACCATTTCTTTAGCTGAATCTTGGTGTGATCTGTGCCAGTTTGGGCGGCGATCAGTTTCTTGAGGTCACCCACAGTGTCATCTGGACTGCATTTCACTCGCACTGGTGGTTGCAAAGGATTGTCAGGACGAGTGGGCGCACAAGACCGGGCGGACGGTTCACCTTTGCGCCCCAGACGATCATTAGCGATAACCTGGAAACCGATCAGACGAAAGCTGGTGTGGTTGGACTGCTGCGTACCTCGATCAGAGCCATCGTGAAAGTGTCCTGAAAACTTTAAGGAGTCAAAAGCAAAAGCGGAGAGTTCCATTTCGGGTAATTCTACTGCAAATGTTCCCACGACTTCCTAGGACACTCATCCAGGAAACCAAAGGAAACCTCAAGGAAACCTCCGATTTCTAGTTCGCATACAGCTCGTATGCGTACGTACAAGACTCATCTACTCGAGCATTATATATCTCCCTTCCTCGGCATTCTACTTTCAGCAGTGTCTCCATCACGCCCATCCGGCAGAACGTGTCAAGCAAAATAATTTATTTTTCAACACTCACACTGCTCATAGCTTGGAGCGTGGTTCAATCTTAATCCCCTCCTCCTCCAGCACGATCTTCGCCAGCCTCCCGATCAACGGGAACCCTTTTACGTGCACGAACGCACGCTCTGAGCTCGCCTGTCGTCGCGCAACCCGCGCGGCGATTCCCTGCGAGATGACCGCGAGCTTCCCCGCCGTTAGCGCCAGGCTGGCACAAATAAAAAACGCGGACAGCATACCCGGAAGAGCATCCAACTGCGGACGAACACCATCTCCTTGATGGGGTACGACTGGTTCGTCAGGCGGCAGTACTCGCGCTCGAGGTCTTCAAGCGGGATCGGCGTCGCCTCCGGGTCGTCCTTGAACCCGCGCATGAACGGCTCCTGCGAGCCGAACTGAATGTCACGCATCCGAACCGCCCACGGCTGCGTGAGGTTGCCCAGGTCCGCGAGCTGTCGGCGGGGTGTGAGTGCGCGCGCTCCGGTGGGCAGAGCGCGAGACGTACGGGGCTGCCGAGCGTGCACAACTCCCAGTCGAGGATCGCGATGACGCGATTCTCCGTCGGGTGGAAGATGAGGTTGTCGAGCTTGTAGTCGCCGTGCACAATGCGGAGGCCGGTCTTGTTCTCGTCGGGCAGGTTCTTGCGGTACCACGCCATCAGCTCGTCGAAGAATGGGATGTTCCCGACGGGCTTTAGGGTATCGACGTCCACGGCCATGGCCTGGGCATTCGAGACGCGCGACAGGGACTTCATTTGTCGGGGAAAATAGTCGGAAGAGGGCCCGAACGTGGACAGACCGACGGCGGCGGGGGAGATGGAACCCAGCGCCGTGAGCGCTTTGACAGCAGACAACCAGCTAGAAAATCGTCGTAAATTATGCCTGGTGCAGGCCGGCTGGTGCGTACCATTCGCGTCTGTCCTGGGGAGCCACTTCTGGCATTGTGCTGTCGGTGAAGATCCGCCCGTCGATGAATTCCATCACGTAGAAGGGGGTCCCGATGATGGACGTGTCTTCGCAGAGAATAATGGGCTCCGGCACTGGCACACGCTTCTCGTGCGGCGTGGACGGGTCGGTGTTGTGCGTGTGGAGGGCACGAAGCATCTGGTATTCGCGTTCGATTTGGTGTGCTGTCTTGGATAGCAGGTCCCCAGCAGGTTTCTTCCGCATGACAAATTTCGTTTTGCTGCTCAGGGTCAGCGAGGCATAGGGTAGGAGAAATGAATGTACTTTGCGTCAGTCAGAAAGTAGGTTGGATTGGACTTGCACGGTGTTTAACTAAATTGTAGAATATGCATTCCAAGGGAGCGTACCTGGCCAAACTGGATACGGTATTAACAATACTGGATTTTACCAATGAATCTGGACATACTTTGAATTGCTTCACGTCAATTGGACCCCGGAGCGCTCTAACATTCTTGAGTAGGTACGCGCTCAGCGATTCAACGTCAATGTTCGCCCTGACTTCGCCGAATTCACCACCGATTTTCTTGTCGCTGGACATGATGATTAAATTTCAGGATTTTGAAGCCACAAGGGACAGGGAACAGGATTAGATTAAGGGTGCATACAAACTCTGCATGATTTCGGCAACCAAGAAGACCGGGGGAAGCTGCTGCCAAATACGGACAGCTTTTGCGCAAATGGAGATCGCTTTTGCAGCCGAGGGCGCAAGCAGTGCCCAGCGGGATTGACAGGCACTGGCTCGTCTTACTATAAGTTGTCCCCCCTCGTCCTCCATTGGTTTTCTACGCGCCGCCTTTTCTCACCCGAATGTCGTCCTTCTCCTAGTCATCGCTCGTTGGGTTGTGGAAATTGACTTGACGACTTGTAAGTGGTCCACACTGTGCTTGGTATATCGGCGAGATGATTCAAATGCGATCCATGCTACAGTCGCGCACTTCCCCCATTTACGACGCTACGGACATCCTGTTGCAGCGCTTTTCTTCTGCGTTCCGCGGGCTCACCCGACCAGTCAGCCACAGCTCGCTCAAATAGTACATTCCCCCCTCCTCTCTCTGTCTCCCTCCACATACACCACACGCACACTCGTATAGGTACAAATATACTCCTCGACACTCGTTACGACCATGTCCTCCCCGTTCATCTACAGCCCCGACTCCGAGTACTTTCCCCACTTCAATCAGCCGTCCGGCTACTTCGGCTCGTACTTCGGCAACCCACCGAATTCTCCATTTATTCCAGGCGAGACGGTCTACCCGTCCTCGCCCTACGTTGGTCCTACTCTTTCTGACCCTGGGAGCCCCAACACCCCCATACGAAGTTTTTTCTCGGGTCTCAACTCAGACTGGAATGAACCGCACCGGCACCGGCATCGGCGTCGTCGACCTTCATGGCACGGCAGGAGCTCGCCCACGATCTCGCCATTTATACCGCCGCCGGTCCTCCCCCCTTCCGACGACCACAACGGCCGGCGGAACCCTTGGTCCTGGGGCACCCCCGCAGGCGTCGCGAGCTGGTTACCCTCGTCGTACCAGCCCCCGCCCTTCTCAGCTTCCTTCACACCGGGTTTTGCCCAATACCACCGTACCCAGCCGCAGCCGATCGCGCTCCAGATACACCCCTGGCTCAATGGCGACTCGCCCTCTCCAGAGTTCTTTTTCGACCTGTCCGTGACCGCTTTTGCCCCGAAGCGTCTGGTCGGACCAAACCAGGCGGTCGACATCTCCATAATGGACATCCACGAGCCCGCATTCCACCCGCCGGTCACGAAGCTGCGGATAGTGTGCGACATGATCCCGAACTGGCCCATCGACCTGGTGTTCAACCCGTACCAGAGCGGCCGGCTGGGAATGATGGGGCTGGGCGCGATACAGGCGCCGCCGATCACGCTGGGTGACATCCTCATCTCAATACACCAGAAGATGCACCAACGGATTTCGCACCTCGACTGGGGGCGACTGTCGATGTCGGAAGAGGCGGCTGTGTCGCGGTCATTCACGCAACGGTGCCGGAAGGAGGCTGTCCGCAATGAGGGTTCGTATAGCTCAGACTTCGAGCTGCCGGAGCGCCTCCAGGGGGTCAAGGTCGTGGATTTTCTCTTTGGGAAGACGATGTTCAGAGGGCTAGTCAGGGCCGAGGATGGGTCGGTTAGGATGCTCGTCGGATAGACGTCATGATGTCCACGCCCCTCTCTGTAATTTTGTACAATTAAATATAAGGATCATACACACCCCAGCGCGCTGAGGAAGACCCGTAACGACCCGCTTTGTCTTTGTTTCTCCATTCCAGATGACGCGTCACATCACGTGAAGGTCTTCTGGAATCTTCCGGCTCGGCACGGAGTCGCTTACATACGCAGCCAAATTTTTCACTCCCAAATCCTTTTCCCTCTTCCACCATGTTCTCTGCAGCGAGACCCCTCCGAGCTGCTATAGCGCGCGCGGGTCCCCATGGCGTTCGTTGTCGTCGTTGTTCTTGAGGTTCCTACTGACCCGTTTTGCAGGCCGCACCGCGGTCCATGTTCGCGCGGTCCATGAACTCAAAAGTCAATGGTACGTGCCCTGGTGTGCCCTCTACCGTCATTGACCGTGCTTCCAGGACCCGTCGTTGGAATCGACTTGGGGACAACAAACTCCTGCGTCTCCATCATGGAGGGCAAGACGTCCCGCGTGATTGAGAACGCCGAGGGTGCACGGACGACGCCGTCCGTCGTCGCCTTCGCAAAGCACGGCGAGCGGCTCGTCGGGCTCCCCGCGAAGCGGCAGGCCGTCGTGAACGCCACGAACACCGTATTTGCGTTCAAACGGCTCATTGGGCGGCAGTTCCGCGACAAGGAAGTCGCCTCGGATATGAAGCACTGGTGCGTTGCTTCGATGGGCTGCGGGTGTTTGAGCTCAATCTGTTCGTAGGCCATTTACCGTCGTCGCGAAAGGCGATGGCCGTCCAGCGGTTCAGGTGGAGTACGACGGCCAGAAGAAGCAATTCGTAAGCACTTGCGTCAAGCAATTATGCCGTTCGGCTCAATTTCCGTGCAGTCGGCCGAAGAACTGTCATCAATGGTCCTGGCAAAAATGCGGGAGACGGCCGAACAATATCTTAACCAAAAGGTCAAGTAAGTATTACATTCCTTTGTTTTCCAGCTGTCGACTGATCGTCGATAGCCACGCTGTCATCACTGTCCCTGCTTACTTCAACGACGCACAACGGCAAGCTACCAAGGATGCTGGGCAAATCGCTGGTCTGGATGTTCTCCGGGTAATCAACGAACCTACGGCTGCTGCACTCGCATACGGACTGGACAAGGACAGCAAGGCCAAGGTCGTTGCCGTCTACGATCTTGGTGGCGGCACATTCGATATCTCCATCCTGGAGATGCACCAGGGCGTCTACGAGGTCAAGTCTACGAACGGTGACACCCATCTCGGTGGAGAGGACTTCGACATCCTCCTCGTCGACCACATCGTGAACGAGTTCAAGGCTGAGAATGGCATCGACCTCAACGGCGACCGCATGGCGATCCAGCGCATCCGCGAGGCTGCTGAGAAGGCCAAGATTGAGCTGTCGTCCACGTCGCAGACCGAGATCAATCTGCCATTCATCACCGCAGACGCATCGGGCCCCAAGCACATCAACTCGAAGCTCATGCGCTCCAAGTTCGAGGCACTCGTCGCACCGCTCATCCAGCGCACCGTACAGCCGTGCAAGAAGGCTCTGTCGGATGCCGGCGTCAAGCCCAGTGACATCGACGAGGTCATCCTGGTTGGCGGCATGACCCGTATGCCCCGTGTTACGGAGACGGTCAAGAGCGTGTTCGGTCGTGAGCCCAGCAAGGGTGTTAACCCCGACGAGGCTGTCGCCATCGGCGCTTCCATCCAGGGTGGTGTTCTGGCCGGCAACGTCACCGACGTTCTGCTCCTCGATGTGACTCCCCTCTCCCTCGGTGAGTGTTTTGGCAGCGTCGCCTTTCAGCCGAGACTCAAAGCGCTCTAGGTATTGAGACCCTTGGCGGCATCATGACCAAGCTCATCACGCGCAACACGACCATCCCGACCAAGAAGTCGCAAGTCTTCTCCACCGCGGCGGACGGGCAGACAGCGATCGAGGTCAAGATCTTCCAGGGCGAGCGTGAGCTCGTTGCAGACAACAAGCTGCTCGGCAACTTCAACCTCGTTGGTATCCCCCCTGCGCCTAAGGGCGTGCCCCAGATCGAGATCACGTTCGACATCGACGCTGGTGCGATCACATTCTTGTTTACGCATGCGCACTGGCTGACACTGCTCGCAGATGGCATCGTGAACGTGTCGGCAAAGGACAAGGCGACGGGCAAGGACCAGTCGATGACGATCGCGTCGTCGTCAGGGCTCAGCAAGCAGGACATCAACAAGATGGTCTCGGACGCGGAACAGTACGCAGACAGCGATAAGGAGCGCCGCGAGCTCATCGAGGAGGCGAACAAGGCCGACTCGGTCTGCGCAGACACTGAGAAGGGTGTGTTGTGTTTCGTCTTCTCTTGGCTGCCGCTGACATGATGACTTCTGCAGCTATGAGCGAATTCAAGGACCAGCTCGACGCAGCAGAGAAGGAGAAGGTGACGAAGCTTGTCGCGGAGCTGCGCGAGCTCGCGCTGAAGGCCCAGGCGGGCGATGCGAGCGTCACGTCGGACATGATCCGTGAGCAGATCAGTGAGACACAGCAGGGCTCGCTCGGGCTCTTCCAGAAGGTACGTGTGCCCTCTTCTCCTGCAGTCGTGGTCGTTGACGACGTGTATGACAGGTCTACGAGAAGAAGAGCGCGGAGAACAGCGCGAAGGAGGCACCGTCTGAGCCAGCAGAGGAGAAGGAGGAGAAGAAGGACTAAGTTCCTCTCTCTCCCGCTTTCTCCCCTCTACCCCGCCCTACCCATATCCCGCTTGCGCGCGGGCCAGTCACGATTAGACGCACGAAAAGTACAGCCACCATACTACATTACTTACACCCCGCATTCACTTTGGTATATCGATACTCACCGCTCGCATGCACGCTGCCACAACACTGCACCCCCGCTCCAAGCTTTCTGTTTTGTATTTCTGTCGATGGTGTTGTCCAGTACGTACTTGAAGAGAGAAAAAAACGTTGAAACAGATTGAATTTGCACGGTGTTCTTGAGCTACTCGACCATAACTAGTACTCGGGCCGACCCAGGCGGCTTGGTAGCACAGTGAAGCGAACCAGGACCACTGACTCGGATGCAGCGCAATTGCGGTCGTGCTCCGCTGGTCGGACAACGCCTCGCACTCCTGCCCGTGCTCCGCATATGTTTCGTGCAGCTGTTCAGCTGCCTTTCAGCTCTTTTCATTATAATATATTACGCGCCGCCCTCCTGGCTCCCATTGGCACATCGTTTCAATTTGTGTGCCATTGCTTGTCCAATGACCACCTCCGCATGCCTTTCCCCACTAGTGGGGTTGCGTGCAAGAGGCGTTTGCGAGTTAGGGCGTGGCGCTTTCACGGGGAAGAGACTTGAATTGGTCCAGCATCGCGTCTATCTCAGCTGAGAACGTTGTGAGAACGTTTGTTGAAGAGATGACTTGTGGTCATGTGCCTGTTTCCACTTCTACTCCTACGCTTGAGCACCCTCTATTGTGGTTCTGCAGGCTTGGAGCTGCTTTTTTTCTTCTTCACTTATTCCTTTCTTTATTCTTCTCTTGTACACTGCCATGAGCACGCCGGGGAAGGTCAAGACCGCGTCGTCGAAATCCAGCTTTCTCGACAAGGCAGTCCGATATCTGCTCGATACCGACTCGACGCCCGACCGGTGTCCTGAAGAGATTTGGCTTACAGGCGTTAAGCACCCAGGATGGGTGGGTGACTCGTCTCAAGTCGCAGAGGCAGAAACGCTGGGCCAGGACGCGGCCCACCACTGGCCGCCGCAATTTTACTCAGACTTCAGGAGTCGTATCTGGTGCACTTATCGGCGGGACTTCGAAGCTATCCGCGACGGGGGGGCGCGGGGGTGGACTTCTGACGCAGGTTGGGGATGCATGTTGCGAACAGGCCAGAGCCTGTTGGCGAATGCGCTGCTAACAGCCCATGTTGGGCGGGGTAAGTACCCACAATTCGGGACACATCATGATTCCAACTGAAGACCTTCAGACTGGCGACGACCCCCACCACCACCAACAAGTCGCTCCCCTTCCTTCTTCCTTCCGTCCCCGAATTCGTCTCCCAAAAACACCCATCGACGCAAGCACTCTGCCCAGTCTTCCCCGCCGGTCTCCCCGCCTCCGTCCTTCTCCCCCACCTCCACTTCCAATTCCAATTCCGCTTCCTCTGCATCGCATGAGGATAACGTCCGCTCCCGCGCACGCCATGCTGCCTACGTACGGCTCTTGACGTGGTTCCTTGACACACCCGCACCCGAAGCACCTTTCAGCGTCCACCGCATGGCTCTCGCCGGCAAGGACCTCGGCACCGAGGTCGGGATGTGGTTTGGACCGAGCATCGCTGCCGGCGCCATCAAGTCAGTCTTGATATATGCGAGTCTCCTGTCATCGATCTAAATATCATAAAGGGCTCTAGTGCAGGCCTTCCCTGCATGCGGTTTAGGCGTGTCAGTAGCGACGGATGGGGTCTTCTACCAGTCGGCAGTGTTCGAGGCATCCCACGGTCCTTCTGAATCTGAGTCCGACACTGACTCTATCTTGGGTTGGGGAGATCGTCCGGTTCTCCTTCTGCTCGGTCTGCGGCTTGGGTTGGATGGCGTCAACCCCATCTATCACGAAACCATAAAGGTGCCATTCCGCGTTACATAGATAATACGACTTTCACTAATTTGTACCAGCGACTCTACACCTTCCCACAATCGGTCGGAATCGCAGGCGGACGGCCCTCCTCATCCTATTACTTTGTTGGATCGCAAGCGGACGGCCTGTTCTATCTGGATCCCCACCACTCGCGGCCTGCGGTGCCTCTACGGCCACCTGCTAGAACAACGACTGAAAAGGAACTCGGCAATGCAGCAGAGCAGTACTACGCAACAGCATACACTGCGGCGGAGTTGCAGACGTTTCATTGTGAGAAGGTGCGCAAGATGCCGCTAGGCGGACTCGATCCGAGCATGCTGGTGGGGTTTCTGTGCCGTGATGCCGAGGAGTGGCAAGATTTCCGCAGGCGCGTCGTGGAGGTGTGTCTGCATTTTGGTGACTGTCTTTCGATGTGCTGACGCTGCGGCACGACGCAGCTCCCGCGCACAATCTTCTCCATTCAGGACGAGCCGCCGACGTGGCCCTCGATGGATCTAGGTGAAGATGACGACGAAGACGCGCTCGAGAGCCTGGAGAGCGCGAGCTCGGAACACGCCGCGCCCCCTCCTCCTGCACTTGTGCCGACCACTTCTGCTCTTCCTCCCACCAACACCTCTGGCGCCGTCTCAAACGCAAAACCATCTCTAGAAATGCAGTCCCCGATGAGCGCCAAACCTAAATCAATGCGCGTAAACAGCGACGGGTCTTCCCGCGCCAGTGAAGGCGGAGGCGGGAAGGGCCGGCTGGTCTATGCCATGGAGGGATTCCGGGACAAGTTGCGCTATCTGAGGCGCAGTCGGACGTCGTTACCGCTTACTACAGAAGGCGAAGGAAGGTGAAATGTACGGATGGCGCTTGATTGCGCCCGCCCCCGTTTGTAAGTGTCTCCCTCCTATGTTGTTATTTTTGCTGAACGATCTTAAGCAGCCCCCACCATCTTGCGAATGCACGCCAGGCCTCCGCCGTGAGTTGCGTTTGCCGTGGCGCGGCGCAGCGGTTGGTGTCTCCATCTACTGATGCTTGGAATCTGGACGGATTGGATCGTATTTTTTTTTAGCTCATTGGCATTGTCTCAGGTTTTCGTTCTTTTAATGAGCCTTTTTACCCCCCGCTATTCACCCCATACCCGCAACTGATACTGTACATTGTAGTGTAGAGATAGAGGGACTTTGTAAATGTAGCGCAGTTGTACATGGAATGTATGTACATATCCCCCTATACACGATTAATTCTTGCAGCGAGCCAGTGGCTCACTACTGCCATTGCCAGTGTCACAGAGTGGTATACTATAACTTGGTTTTATGCAGACAGTCGTGACCACTTCTACGTTGTGATATACTTACTGCGGACGCAGGGGCGGGCTGGGCGTGCACATCGTTCGTGGTCGACCAGGACACGGGGGTCGCGGTGGTGTTTGGGACGCAGCTCGTCCCGGCGGCTGGGTTTGATATCACGTATGAGAAGCTGTGGGTTCGAGGTCGAGGTTGTGGCCTTGAGGAGGCGATTTATGCGGGGTTGCAGAAATGATCTGTATGTCTGTATCTAGATCACAATTGAGCGCTGTAATACGGTGTTTAATAGTTGCATAGACTGAAGACGAATCTAGATACATTCCACTATATTGGTTGTTGACAGTAACGAACGAGGAACCATCGTAAACAGGCAACCGAAAGTAGAGCGATATTGCATTGACATTTCACAAAGACATTCGTAGGTAACTGAATAAACGTATGTAAAATACATGCTGGTGGCACACGGGCACAAGGGGACAATGGCTATCCTTGGATGTTCACAACTTTCCAGGCAAAGGACAAGGACGAAACGGAGGTTTGGGCTTGAGTTGGTATAATTTCAGGGCTGGGTTTGCAGCGACGTGGCGGGTGGCTGTGGTGGCCGACACTTCGT
Organism: Mycena sp. CBHHK59/15; assembly: GCA_029204085.1. Lineage (NCBI taxonomy): Eukaryota > Fungi > Basidiomycota > Agaricomycetes > Agaricales > Mycenaceae > Mycena > Mycena sp. CBHHK59/15. The sequence continues at coordinate 740,486 of JARGXW010000002.1, forward strand.
GTCGAAGCGCGGGGCCGGGGGTGTGGTAGAAGACAAGAACTCTAGGCGTTTTGCACGAGTAGCGAGCGGAGATGCGTGATTGTTTGCTCGAGGGTAGTAGCAGCGGATGTCATAGGATTTTGTGATGATGAGGCAAGGTCTAGGGGATCGACATCGAAGTGCAGCGGATATAACGGTGGATAGCATACTCTTGCAGGCAGAGAGTAGAATTAGGCCGGAAACTGATGATGTAGGGCTGCAAAGACACGCTGGAAGACGAAGGGTCAGAGAATCCGAGCGAGAAGTAAGACAGGGAAAGTGCACCTAAATCTCTTCCCATTCATCATGAAAGGGTGCTGAAAAAAATGCGAGTAAAGGAATGTTGCGCTTGATACCCAATTGTTGAGAGTGCGCCCGTGAGTTATGTGAGGTGGATGTTGAAGGAGACGATTGTCAGATCTAGAACCAGTATAAGCCAATTGGAACAAGCGCAAGAAAAACCACACACAGAAAACGCTTCGATTTACTGCGAATTGATTGAAAACGTCGCCAGCCCGAGATATTGTCCTATATGCCAAGGTGAAAGCCCCGTCGATGGATAGTATATTCCAGTCCGTTCGTCTGTCCGTCCTCCAATAGGTTGAACCAAATCTTCTATCTACCTTCTATATATCTACAATGCAGTCCAAGAGCCAAACCAAATCCAAGACCGAAGCCGAGACCGAGACCGAAGCTCTCAAACACCCAGCGACGTCCCCGTTTGTTCTTGAAACCAAGTGTCCAAGAAAAGAAAGACCAAGCAGTGATGCGCAGACGTCCGTTGATGCGAGAAATTGGGTGGTTTGATGAACTAGAACGGAAGAAGCCAAAGCAGGAATAGTGTGAAGGATAACCAAGATATTGTTGAGCCGCGATATTGACAGCATAGTGCTGGATTGACACCCGATTGACGACCTGTGCATCCATGAGACAGACAACTGGTTGCGTAGCGTCGGCGGCGAAATAGATTAGTGCCACATATCTGGTCATGCTGTTGGTCTTGGAAGAAACAATGAGAAGAGCTGCAAGGAGGGAAAAATTAGATTTGAGTGCGATAAACACACCTTTGGTTTGGTCTTTCTTGACAGCTCCCTCGCTCACTCCAAGAGAAAAAAACTAAGCGGTAATGTGCAGACACCGTTGATGCGGGAAGTTGGGTGGCATTGATAGACTAGTCAACTTAGCCGTGTATCGATGAGACGGAGAACAGGTTCCATAGCGTCGACGGCGAAAAAATTAGTGCCGCATATCCGGTGATGCTGTTTGCGTTGATGCTCTTGAAGAAACCGTGAAATAAGCTGGAAGGAACGAAAAATTAGATGCGAATACGATAAATAGACGAGAAACACACCTTTTTGAAGGGTACCCGAGAGAAAAACCAGCCCGTTTCGATTTAGAACGTCGTCCCAATCCCAGTGAAGGCCTCGCGAGATATGTTAAGGTATTTCGATGCTTGAAAACCGATTACGAGATGACGAGTGTGGAGCCTGGTCTTGGTTTGGTGCGGCTCTGATGACTGCACTTCGGAAATGAGTGGTACTTGAGTCTTGCCCGAGCTGCGCCGTGGAGTTACCATTTGTGTTACAATCATGCCTTGACGGACCGCACTGTCGACTGGATTGAAATGGTGGTGTCGGCGGCTGGTGGCAGGATACACACTGGCTGGGGAAAAGGGATAAGAACAGGTCACTGAAGGAGGACGGGAAACGACTATACCGCGGCCGGGAGACGGGCAAGGAATATAATATATACAGTAGATATCAATGAGGACCTCAACATTAAACCAGCACGATTCCCATTCTATCCAAACCATCCTGCTATCCTTCCACCAATCGATCGAACGAATGCGTGCGCGACGTCAAGATGGCCACCTAGAACCCTAAACAGAGGAAGAAGGGAAAACCACGAGCCCCGTCTGGCCTCGAGCCGCCGTCAGTATGGCATCTACGCCCCTCCTCTACTCCACCACCCCCGCACCAGCGCCGGCGCACCACATTTACACACACAAGTTTATCCCTCCCTCCACCTCTGCACGGCTTACGCTGAGCTCCCCTCCTGACGAAGGCGATGAGTACTGACAGCAAGTGAGGGCTAATGAAGGAAGACTTACAGCGTGCTAGAACTCCCTACGGTTCCCCGGCAGTGCACTACCCTAGGAAATCAATAGGTTAGTATGGAGAGGGGTGAGCGAGGTGGCTGACATACAGGAACACAGCCTCCCCACGACGCCCGCGACCCGGGGACGCCTAGATTAGATACTCGCTGAGCAAGGAACGCAAAGGAGGAAAGGAAGAAGGACATACGACGCGCAGCCTCCCACACACAACCACCATCGCCACCAAATGGCCGCTCGGCGTGTTCACCAATCGCCCGAGCTCCCCGGTCGTCCAGGTGAGGTCTTGAGTCCAGGCGATGTCTGGAGTCCAGGTGGGGTGTCTACAAAGAAGCTGTGGAGGGAAGTCAGTAGGTTAGTATGCTTCTAAGAGGTCAGCGAGCGGGAAGTGAGCGAGTGATATAGCTACGCAGCGTTTCGAGTGCTGGGTTCTTGGACTGAGGGCGCTTGAGGCCATGTCGGGGGGCGCGGGCGAGCTTGAACGCTGAGCGAGAGAGAGCGTCAAATGGTGGTGGGAGGAAAGGGTGAAGAAAGAGGCTGACAGATGTCCGCGACCCCTATATCGTAAATTCGAACTCCGCTTGAAATTCATGTAAACAAAGTCACGTTACCGTGCATTGCGACACGTCGAACGCGAAAACCTGGCCAGGTCTATCGCTTTTCCTGAGCAGCGTCCGACCGCTTTTAAATGCTAAAACTACACCTTCATCTGGAGGACATATATCTGAGAACCACGGCGGTCGGAACATCCATGGATACAAATGATTTTATAGGGATCCCCACCGTAACCGTATACGGTTACTGCTTGGGCCCGACCCGCACAACACTATTGGTGGGCACCTGAAGTTGTGTAGGCCTCTTTCCAGGTCAGGATACTGTATTTGGAGACCCATGAAACCACAATGTAGCCAGTAACAACTGTAGTAATTTGAAATAGACAGTTCCTCCTGTTAAATCCAGTACTCTAGTGGATCTCTTCGGTAGAGATGCCACCAAAAGAGACCGAGGGAGGGTTGACAAATGTTGATGACACATATTGATCGGCCAATCAGATCACGAATAAACATCGTCACAATGTAAAACATTTATTGTGAGCGTGATACTTCATATAATTTCGATATGAGGATATCAAACAGCAGCTGGAAGCAGCCCCCTCCTATATGAGTTGATAGAACTCTTGTATCTGCCCTCTGAAAAAAAATATTCTCAGGTGCACAAAAGAGTGCCAAATTCAACCAAGTTCTAGTGTTGAATCCTATATACTTGACTTTAATATCTGCATCAACTTGCCTACAGACATCCCAACTACTCTTGGTTATTCAATAAGGCTACAGGGCCCCTCTGAAATGTATTTCAATGGCAGTTCATGTTTATTGACTGTGCTACAAGGTCAATTAGAACCTAGAAACATCGAAATTTGACATATGGTACTCATGAAGGTCTAATTATTCCTACCAATGCATATAGACTGTGTGGGTATATTAATACAACTAGATTCCATGGTTTGATCCCCCAAATCCAGTGAAAGAAGCTCACAACACTCAAATCCAGAAATAGCGGAGCCCTCCTTCAGGCTCTCATACACACACAATTAAAAAATCAAACACAAACTGTACCATTAAATGTACAACCAATTAAAATATAGAGCTGAAAGGCAATTATGAGAACCTATAAATAGCAAAGTTCATCTCATAGAGTGCAATTGTATCCCAGATACTTTCTGACAGAGTTTGAACCTCAAACTGGTGAGTGTATTAGAGTATGCAGGTGTCTCAATGCACCACTCTGATGTGGGAGAAGTTCCCAGTTTTTTCTCTTGAACTTTTAAAAAAGCTTGTTAGCTCTGATACTTGAACATCCTCAGAACCGGAGCCCTCTGAAAGGCTCCTGGTGTGCAACAAAGTCTTGCAGAAGTTCTGCAGAAGCTGTCAGGCAGGTCTGAGGGTTGGGTCTAAATGAGGATTGGGGAGCACAATATTTTACAGTTGAGTTTCAAAGACATATAATTGGAACATTTGGTTCAGCAGAGGGCACCGAGAAAATATTACAACACTGTACTTTGGTGTCAATCCACTCTACGATGGCATGAACATTACTGACAACTGAGATTTACATCACTGTTGTTGTTGCAGTCAATGCAGTCAGCATTTGGGTGGAAGATTTGGTCTGTAGAGGGCTCCGAGGGGGATCTATCACTGTTTTGTTTTTGAATCCAGCAGCCAGAAAATACTGCTTGGGGTCCCTTTCAGAGCATATCAGCACTTGAGAATATTTATCATGGAGTTTTGGAGCTTTCTGGAAGCCAAGCTTGGCCAAAGGTGGGCACCAAAAGAGGCGCTGTTGAATCTCATTTCACACATAGTCACTCGCAAATCATAAAATTTGACATGTAGACATGGGTATATAAGACTCTACTCCCATGTGATGCACAAAATGGGTGGTTTATACAAAATGAAGCAAAAAACGGAGGCCACCATGCAAGCCACTATGCAGGTCTATTTGGAAGCTAATGGTGTTCAAGGAGGACCAAAATTTACCAAAGACATAATGGTCATTGCATTCGAGACTTGCTTGCTTGGGAGTGCTCGAATATGGCAGAATGGACCCAAGGTTTGCCCTTAGGAGGCTACGAACATTTGCCGCCAAAAGCGGAAGGCTTCTATATTAGTAATATGCACCGCGGAGCCTGGGACCTCTTAGGTAGGTTTCGGTACTACAAAAGAACCCCCCTAAGAGGGGGTTTACGTAATGAAATAGGCGTCTCAGATTTGTGCTTAAAGCATCGAAAATGCATTAAAATCACAATACTTCACAAATTCCAAATGGCCAAGCACTCGGAATGCATCAATATTTCCCTCATTCCTTGCTCTGATATCATGTATTGCATCAAATAGAGTATTACAAAAAAAATCTAGGGAATCGGTCAAGAAACAGGCAAGTAATAGCCATTTGTCCGAGATCTAGGTTTGTCCGGCCCGGGGGCGGCCGGGGGGATAGTAATCTATATTTGTCAGTGGGACTGCGGAGTGGGCCGCAACTGTGACAGCTCTCGGCCTGCTATCCGCACCACTACAATTTTTATTTTTATTTTTATTTTCTTCTTTTCTATGCCAGTCATGGGTCCCTTGGTCAAAACAGGCTTGTATCTTATCAAGAGGCATCTGAGCCGTGTTCGAATGGTACAGAAGTAACTCAAATTCACCGACGGAACGAGGACCACTGGCACCTGTAGTATTCGATCCGTCGGATGTAACCAACGATATCTTCGAGGACCGAAATAAATGCGAAGCAACCTTGTAGGTCATCATTACCCGGTTTCCGTACAGCATGCCACAGTCAATATAAAGTCTTTGCTGCGCGACCCATCCTGCTTTTTATTTCTCTTTCTTGACAACTTTCGCAAACGACTGGTCATGCCGTCCGAGGAAACGATTAACGCGCCATACCCGGTGTATAGTGCTTATCCCCCTAATGCTCTTGTCAACTCAAACTCGACCTTGACCTCCGTTAAGTTCTCTTCCAAAGCCCGATTAATAGACGATGCACGCCACATCTCGCGCACTCCTAGTCCAACTCCGAGCGAATTCAATCTGCTCAACGGAATCAAGGAAAAGAAGAGCACAAAGGAGAAGATTCGTCAGCATTCCTTCCATAACTTCATTAAATTCTGTTCCCTGATACACTGATCATGACGCTCAGAGTACTATGCGATCTTAGTTGTGCTTATTCTCGCAGCAATTCTGATATCTGTCTTCAACAACAAGATTATTTCTGGGTTGAAGCCGTTCACTGACTGGATGAGAGAGTGGGTCTTGACACCGCGGATATAAGATACCCTACTCACAATCCCCAGTCACAAGATCGGACCTCTCATTCCAATAGGGATCCTCATCATCCTCTCCTTCCCCCCTGTTAGTCTTCGCTCTCTTGGTTCTCATCAGTTCAATGACTGATATCCACGTTTCTCAGCTGTTCGGACATGAGATAGTAGCCATGCTTGCCGGAGTCACTTGGAGTCTCCCCGCTGCCTTCGCCATAGTAGCTGGTATGCGTTTCCCACCCATTTCTACACTCTCACTAACTTTTCCCATGGGCAGTTGGGACTCTCCTCGGTGAAATCGCCAACTTTTTGTATGCGTCTCATTCTTCTCATCCAGTTATCCTCAAACTGAAATGTGCATAGTGTCTTCAAATACGCTTGCACTGCCCGAGGAAACAAGATGGAAGCTAAAGATCTATCATATGGGCTTTTGGCACACATAGTGCGCAACGGTGGCTTTTTGGTCGTGCTCGTCATACGCTACAGCGCAATTCCCCCTCATTGTTCGTCCTTTTCACGGTTCTCAATATTCATCTCAGCTGAAAATAAAATAAAATAGTCGCCACCGTGGTATTCTCTACGGTCGGAATCACGTTCTGGGTATTCCTTGCTGCCGCGGTGCTGTCCCTCCCCAAACAGTTCATCCCGGTGTATGTCGGCTACGCGTTGAAGCCCGAGAATTCTGGTACGTTCTCTCTCCTTCTTTCGTTGAGCGTAGTTGATAGGATCCGCAGGCAATACCACGAGTGAGAAGGTCGAGAAGGTCGTCTTGGTTCTCTCGATTGGTGTCACCATCGCCGCACTCATATGGATCCGCCGCAAGATGGCGGCGGCTAAGGTTGACTTTGTCTACGCGCGGCGCAAAGCTCGTCAAGGCAAAGTTACCTCGTCGAGTGGGCCGCACTTTATCGGAATGCCCAACATGGTGTAGAAAGCTTCGCTGGAACCTTGTGTTACAAATTGTATACGTCTTGAGGTCCTTCCACCAGTGCTAAACGAAGGTGTTTTGATATACACTATCTTGCGCTTCGGCTCGGAGGGGCGAGGTTTTTTCAGGTTCTATCACATACAGGTAGGTATATTCCGAACGGTCGTAGAAAAAAACATGCGTATGATGTAAGTATCATGGGTCCCGGTCGGGCAACAGGGACACACGCATGCCATCCTTGGCACACATCTCCAACACAACGCCCAAATTCAAACGATTTGGTTCGTGAGCATCTTGCCATTGCTCAGAAGTAATTTTAAGGGCATCTATAGGGCGATGTCCACCGTCTTGTGTCGGAGAAGAAATCTGGCTAGGTCAGTTGGCGGTACATAACTGACACTGAAGCTCTCTAGTTTTGGGGAAATGATTCTGGGAACTGTATACTGGGCTTCTGGCTGGAACAATGCGTCGCTGAAATTAGAATCCGCATCTAGAAGGCTGAGGTGGACCAGTTCGGATAGTTCGCTGAAGAATAAGTCCACAACGTCCCGCAAGCACTCGTCCATTGCCACAGGAGTGAAACTACGCAGGTGTTTGCAGTTCCGGATGAGGGTACCCAGAAGATATTCTAAATTGTCTTTGCTGTCGTCGTCCGTATCGTAGAGTGTCTGCGTGGTAGTGGGACTTGCAAGAGTATCATGAAGAACAAGTGTTTCAAGTCCGGGGGCGGAGATGAGCGCCGGCAGGTACCATATTTCACCGAGATATCCCAGTCGCATGGATTTTAGTATCGGAAGGGTGATCTCTGAATATTCTTCGCCCTCCGAAACGTCTGGTATGGCGCCCTGAAAATCGAACTGCCGGAGGGTCGACTGGCAGACGGTGAGAATGTTCAGCATATCAGACATCGATATCTGATACATTGGCTTGAGCATTCCACTACGCGTCAATGACGTGATGTTTTGTGCATTCCACTGCGACCACACGAAATCGTTGCGCTACCAATTTAGGTAACAGGGTATGGAAGGTGTGGATAGGGATGATGAGGTCGGGATTTCGGGTAACTTTGAACTCTGCTTTGCTGGAAATGACTACATCGAAGGATGCCAACAACGGCAAAGGTATTGGCTTTGCCAACGAATGCCAGCCTGAGAAAGGCCGTGCCAATAGGTGTCTGTTCAGCGGTCAGGGATAATGTGCGTATCCGATAGCCATGGTAGTCCAGTATATCCTGGAAAGTCAGGCGCAAATCCTTGAGGTGAACCAGGCGATGCACGTAGACGCGCGCTATCGGCATAGCAAGCGATCGCTTAAGAAACAATTTCACTCGGTAGTGCATCTAGAGTTTCCCGACACGATTGCCAGCAAGTTTGAACGAGACGTCTGTCCCTTGTCTGCAACCTCACAAGCCCAGAGGAGCACCATGGCCCATGATCGGCATACGTGTGAGAGGGCGATCGCAAAATGGTCCGGCGTCATCCTCACGCTCAAGACAAAGAGGTTATAGAGAATATCGTGTGAGAGGAGGTGAAAGGCAGATGGAGACGAAGGAGTTTGCATAACTTGATTGTCTGATTTTTTTGCTGTAGTCAAGGAAAGTGCGGAGAAGAAAGAGGGGGCTATCCACCCCCCGCAGTTTATATATGCAAATAAGATCAAAGCGATGCTGTGTGTGACGCTTTGAGAAAATCTCAGAAATGCCCAAATTGTTGAGACACCTCCGAGTCGTACAGATCCTTTGCCCGCATACCACCTGGTTAAGCCACTTGTCGAGACCCGTTTGTTCTGTACCGTTTCACACCCTCTACCAGCTTGAAGTAAAGAGAACCTAGGACGAGAAGCGGTCAAAGCGAAGTCAAAGCAACAGTAAGGTACGAGCATCAAGTTCGTAGCGTCTGTCTATGAGAGACTAAAGCAACAGTCACCTGTCCAGCGCCTTCGAGCTTCAAGTTGCATGGACCAGCCGAAGTCAAGCATGGAATTCCATCCTGGACAAGGAAGTCCCGGGTCGCCCCAGTCGGAATAACTGCGTCTTGCTTTCACACTTCACACTCGGGCTGGTGACTGCCAGTGTACACTGTATAGGTCTGTGGTGAATCCGAGTCATTCTTCAAGTTACCTGTAGTAGTAGTGCCACCATCGGGCTCACCCTCTCTACTCAACATTCCCTCTTACTATTCTTGCCCACATTCGACGGCGCTCCTTAGATCTTCCGTGAGTCTGCCTGTTCTATGGCAGCCGGCCAATCTACATTGCAGCAACTGGATCTGGACAAACTCTCATTAGTTGTTACAGGCCAAGGGCATCTTTGATATTTGCGTCGGACAAGTTCTACAATTATTCACGCGTGACTTTCGTTTCTTCTCTTCACTTCAGACCCAAAACGCCCCAACTAATGCCCGGCCCACCCCCATTCTTCATCGTTCCCAAACTCAGCAAACTCAATGCCCTCTGTGCGTCCCCGGGCCCCATGTCCACCCCCAACTTCTCCGCAATCTCCTTGAGCATCGCCGGTATCTCCACCTCCCTCTGTTCGAACCGGCTCCGCCACAGCGGATGCGCCACGTACGCGCTGCTCGCCGGGTCCAACAGCGGTGTCACGTCGTCCGCGTCCTCCGCCCACCGCAGCCGCGCAAGCCTCGCCGCCCACTCGCTCGCGCGCGCGGCGTCCCCGAGGCAGATGCACGCCTCCATCGCCGCGCGGTGGCACGCCGCGTACGCGGGTAGGTGCTGCAGCCCCTCCGCGTCGATACGCGCGATCTCGCCCGCGCAACGTTCGACGAGCCAGTCATCGGGCAGCTGCGGCGCGCCGGCCCACGAGTCGACGGAGAGCAGGAGGCGCCCGATCTTCGCGCGCCGCGCGTCGGACGCCAGCGCGTCCGTGCACGCGGGGCACGCGCAGACGAAGCCGTACGGCTCGAGGTCCTTCTGGCGGTAGCGCGCCGGCGGCCGCACGTCGGTGTACTGGAAGGTCAGCTCTTCTCCCTCGGATATGTCGCGGACGGCGTAGAGCTGGTACGACAAGGATGGCAAGTCCCAGCGCGGCTGGACGTTGGGGGAGCAACTGTGGGCACACAGTCAGCCTCTGCACATGGCCGCGCGAAAAAAGGGGAGGGCGACCTGTGGTTCAAACGCGAGATATCCTTGCACGTCGCGCTGTACTGGCTCAGTTCGCCCTCGACGCCCGGGCGCAGGCCCTCGAGGCAAAGCCCGTTGGTGCGCATGATGCCGCTGAGGGGTTTGGACCCATCCTCCGTGTGGCTGTTCGCGAGCGCAAGGAACGCCTTGCGCGCCGCGGGGCGCATGCGCCCGACGCACACCGTGAGCACGTTCTCGAGCTGCGCGAGCGCGTGCTGCACGTACTGCGCATCCGTGAAATGCGCGGGGCGGTCAACCACGATGCCGCGTCCGGTGATGAGCAGCGGGCGCTCGCTGAGCACGAGGTCGCCTGTCTGCAGCGCGCGCGTCGCAAAGAGGCCCTTGCCACGGCCGGCGCTCTCGTCTGTGCGGTACGCGGGGCGGGCGGGACGGCGCGGCGGGTGCGGGAAGCCGGGCGTGTTCATAAACAGTTCCTTGCTGCCAGGGAAGAAGAAGCACTCCGTCACAGGCTCGTTGTCGTCTGCACCGAGGGGTAGCGTTGTGAAAGTCATCGCGTTGGGTGTGCTTCCGCCGTAGGGGTTCATCGGATTCATCTCCTTGAGTATAAAATTGGGCTTTTGGTACGACTCGGGGATTTCTGCACCACTCGGTCAGTCTTGCCGCTCAATCACAGAGTTGCGTGTAGCGCCCACCTGCTTTCTCGACCTTCCCATACGGGAACTTGATGGGCTGGAGCTCGGACGCATTACTGCTGGCGGGGGCACATATCTTTGCGCGCGCCTTGGGGCCGTTGAGGAATCCGCGCTTCATGGCTGAACAGGGGTTGAGTACAACGTTGAGTGGGAGAGGGCGTCAGTCAAACGTTAAATACTAATTGGCAGCCATGCTTGCTAGCCATGACTTCTTTGTTCTTTACTCGCGTTACGCTTTGTTCGTTTACGTTTGCATCAGCAACGACGTATAAAAGAAAGGTCGGTCCACGTCCGCCAACTTGGAAGCACTTTGGTTGCATTTTGGAGTGCTCAATCGGGTCAACCCTTGTCTTCCTGTGGTCGCCTAGCCGAAGATGAGTCAATTTCCGACAGGGAACAGGTCGGGAACTCATCCGATATCGTTGCTGCTGAGCGCTGAGTCCTCGGTACTACAATTGTACGCAGAAATTCACGAGGTCACGTACATCGCCCACTAGTGCAGAGGCCAGACAAGTTCAACATCGGTAGTTACCACCCCGCAGACGAACTCTGCCGTCTCGCTGGTGCCAGGCGCTGCTTACAATGCCAACCCAGAGCTGTTCAGATACCCTGATTTACCACCGACCGCATTGCGAGGCTGGTGAGAGAACCAAGCGTCTGTTATGCGGCGAGCGTGTGGTGCGACCCGCCGACCGCAGGGAAGCCCCCGTCGTCGCACACCATGCGGGTGGTCCCGGGCCACGCGCGCAGGCTTCACCTTGGATTTCTGGATGCAACCGCCGGCAGCAGTTGGGCCCGCGGCGCAAGCGCGGCGCGCACCACAGGTCGGGGCTTGCGCTCCGCAGATTAGGGTTCAGGGGCAGTGGGTTGGGGGTTGTGGGTAATGCGCTGGGGGGGGCCATGGCGTGCGCGAGATGCCGGCTGGTGGGAGCGGCGCAGAATTAAGCATCCGGTGGGAAGAAATGCGTCTGTGGGACGTAAGCGTTGTGAACTGGATGCGGCTCGCGGGTCGTGGGCAGGGGGCGCAAGACGCCGCTCAGGAAGCACTACGGGATCATTAGTGGTGGGAGGCGCCGCAGAAGCACTGATGGAAACCGCCCCGCCCACAGGTCGGTGGGAGCCGACACGGATTTGCATATCTCGGCGTCTGCTGAGAAGACACTTGCGCACGCGTCGGGTGGGAAGCTGCCCAGATACCTGAGGTTTTGGTGGGAAACGACCTCCTCGAGATCAACAACCTGCTTCCAGAAAAAACTTGCATCCACGGCGGCGGATTTACGCGTTCATAGATAAGTTATCTGGTGGGAAGGGAATGCGGTCGTTCGTGCGTCCCCCATACACGCACAGCGATAAGTTGGATTGGCGACACGGACACCGTCGGAGAGAACCGACGCAGATTGTCTCCCCACGCGAATTTAAGCGTCTCGCTGGTGAGAAGATATGACTGTGGTAGGGCTGCACGCAACTGGTGGGAGCGGTGTAGTTAAGGTTTTTGTGAGAGCCGTCGACGCGGGCGTCTGGTGGAAATACAGTTCTCTCTCTATCTGCATCCTCACGCACACGCACCTGGACTCGCGCATCCTCACACCACACACACGGAGCAGGCATTTGGCTGTAGCATTAGCCATAGTTAAATAGATAATTATTGCACTTCTTCCAATTCTCTTCACGTTCTGGATATTGGTGGCAGGAGCTCCTCGTGTACATTGAAGTATCTACAAATATTCGATTGAGCGCTCGCGTCGAAATTTCGTCAATGCGCGTCTTACCTGATGATGCGGCCTTCGGCATGGCAGTTGCCCTCGCCGGCGTTGCCCCAGGTGACGACCCAGCGGCCGAGGACGCGACCCGACTCGTCGGTGGTCTCCGCGACGGTCTCCGCGGTGCCGGGGGTGGCGGTGCGGTTCATGCTAGGCGGGAGCTGAACGAGGTCGGCGAGCTCCCACTTGGCGAAGGGGCGCGATGTGGGGACGACGAACGCGGGGTCGAAGACCTGCATGCGGGTCAGCGGAATAGCTACAATGACTAAGTGAAAGGCCGATTGCGCACCCGAGTGATGCGTGGGCGCAGGCGCAGCGTGAGGGTGGTGAGCTCGAGCTCGGCGACGGTGTTATCGCCGGGCGCGGGGGTGATGCGCAGCGCGGTGACGTAGCGCGCGCCGGCCCAGCCGATGAGGGCGGTGCTGACGCTGGAGGTGCCGACGGCGGTCGCGGCGAGACCCGCGCGGGCGGCCCACGGCAGGTTCGTCTCGACGGCGAACATGAGCGGGGCCATGGCCACGCAGAGGGTCAGCGAGGAGAGCGAGAAGATCTTGAGGCGCTTGAACGTCGGCGCGAGGGGGCCGTGGTAGAGCATGGTGGCGGGGAGTGCATCATCGGCGGGTGAGGTGCTGAGTACTTTGTCGGGTGGATGGAGGATGGAGGCCGTAGACTCAGGGCGCAGGGGTGCTCGCGAATGCAGGAGAGGCGTGCATCGTAGCGGGAATCTGAATCGCAGCGACTGCCGCAGCAGCATAGGCACAGAAAGGCGCAGATTGTGTTGTGCAAGTGTTGTGTGCACCTACTGCCGACTCGGACTCCGGCCCGGATTGCCACCAATCTTTTACCGTGACATGGACCCGCCCATATTCTACTCAAAGACAGAATTCATCGAGACCGTGCGCCTTCTCCCTTTCTCTTCTTCCCCTCATCCCTCTTACCCCTCACCCCCAGGACACCGGCAATAAGGTCTCGCGGCGCGCGACCATCGCGGGCCCGCAGAACATTATCCTTGGCGGCAAGACGATCATCTCGAGCGGCGCGATCATCCGCGGCGACCTGCGCCGCACAGGCGCAGGCCACGCCGTAGTCATCTCTCTCGGCCGCTACTGCGTCGTCGGCGAGGGCTGCGTCATGCGCCCCCCGTACAAGACCTACCGCGGCAACTTCAACTACTACCCGATGAAGATCGGCGACCACGTCCACATCGGCGCGGGCTCCGTCGTCGAGGCCGCGACGATTGGCAACCACGTCGAGATTGGCAAGAACTGCGTCATTGGAAAGTTCACCATCATCAAGGACTGCGCTAAGGTCGCGGACAACACCATCGTGCCCCCCAATACCGTCATCCCCGCCCTCGCCCTCTTTTCTGGCTCACCCGGTGCGTCCCCGTTCACCTGCTTCTTCCTTCCGAATGCTCATACCGCCCTAGGCCGTTTCGTAGAGGACCTTCCCGAGAGCACGCAGGACATGGTGGAGACCCAGACCAAGCGCTACTACACGCGCTTTCAGCCGCTCGACCGCTGACGCGCTCTGTGCTGCGTGGGTGTTGGTCGTTCCGTGCCATTGTGAGTATTATGTCCCCTCCTCATCGCACGATGAACGAATAGAAGTCAAGCCCTGATACCTTTGATGAGCTCAATTCTAACCCTGAACTCACTTTCCCTTTTTCTCGACTATTGTTTGAGAACACCGGCTGACCAGCGATGTCTCGTAGATGTCCTCGCTCTTACAAACGCTGTAATTTATTATAAGCCTACCTCACCAACGACTCGAGGACACTGATCGGGACCTTGCGGCCTTCCAAACCTAACTGCCCGCCCTCTCGCATGGACGACGGCCCGCCACGGAGGTTCCATGCGCGGTGGTGTAAATTCCAGGTATCAGGAGCTGGCAATGCATGGTCGACAGTGGGTACCACGCTGCATATATACTTGCAAGTACAGTACTTAATAGATTGGAATATGCAATATTGTGCTCCGAAACAGATCGACCCAGTTCACCCTTCCAACCCACTGCATCGCGCAGCTGCGCTTGGAAGCCGAGCTCGCAGCGGGTCAAGACAGAGGAGAGGCAGTCTTGCTGGTTGTTAACCGTGACACGATTCTGATTAATATTGTTGAGTGCTGGGTGACTCAGGGGCGTGATTTGGCAACGGCGGCTGAGCGCTGTGGCCTGCGGCCTGAGGGTTGGCTGAGCGCGATGGCCGTCGCAGTGGCGGTAGATAGGTAGGTAGGTATATTCCGGCGCGGTCCCGTTAAGAAACAACCGGGGCCCGTACTACATACATCACGTCAAATGTATGCTACGGATACTATCAATCTTCAGCCACTTGAGCACCCTCCCGCGGCCTCCCACAACATCAAGGACAAAAAAGATAAAAATACTGGTTGGGATCGCGAGGCCTGGGCAGAATCCCCAGGGTGGCATGGCATCCAAAATCAAGTACGAAGAAACACATAATATTATTCCAATGCATTGTACAGATACGTCGAAGCTACGGGACTGCGCCAGTGCCATAAGGAACGCGTCTGGGGAGGCCCAAATGCGAGGCAGATCGGGGATCATTTGATAAACATCACCGAAGAACTCCCAACGCAGCGTCATTAGGGCCGCCTCGGTGCAGGCAATCAGTGCATGACTCTCGCTTTCGACCGCTAGTCGACAGAACCTGCAAAAGCTATACTCTCGCGGCGTGCGCTGACGGTATCGTTCCTTATAGCGCAGGATCTCGACGCTGAGCGTGTGTGAGGACAAGTAAAGGCGGGTAAGCACCTTGCGATGGGCGGGTACAGGCACACGAAGGTATTGTCGGAGCTTCAGCGCCATATGAACGTAATTTCCGTGGCGGTGCACTATACATCCGGCCGGCCCGCTGTTTTGACTGTCGATCCTTAGGCTGCACCCATCTGTCTTCGGAGTATCAATGGTTTTATTTCGCGGAACCAGACTCTCAGAGATTCTTGTCTGAAGGTCTCCGCGAACTCTATGCATCTTTGAGAGAGCTCAGTTCTGTGACAACTCGTTGGGGGTCATGTTGGGGTAATTTCTTTCACCAGAGATCATCGATTCATCCGTCGATAAAGTCGATCATCTAAATGTTTAACTTCAACGTTTAACGTTTAACGTCCAAATAACATTTATCCAGGTCGACCTGAGCTCGTTTCATTCGACTGTGTGGACTTTGTGCGGATCGCGATAGAGACCCCCTGACGCTCGAGTATATGGCCAGGAAGTGGTCAGGCCGGTCAGGAGCTCTGTTGTCATGCTTCACCGTGATTTCTCCAATGGGCCACTTGCGTGCGGACGATCCACATGTATATCTACTCGAGACATGAAGGTCTCCTCTGTCGTTCTTTCCAAAAACACCACTAATCCATCGTCAAATGGTACGTCGCACGTATCTGTCCCATAGACGCGTTCTGACCGAGCTATAGCCTGAGGGAATCCGCTCTTTATCACTTTCTCTATCTGGCTCCTGGTTCTTCTTTCTAGCTGTGGGATGTGTTTCGCTCAGTCTTGTTGCTGGCGCGTCGGTTCCCTCATACCCTCAGACGGCCGTGCTCGACGGTAACAGACTTGTAGACGCCAAAATGCGTCTCAAGCTGGGGGACCTCGCTTTAAAAACCACACTGGGTCCGTGAGATCTCGTCCTACGCATGACTTACATGCTTATTCGTCGTACCCCAGCCAGTCTCACGGCTCAGGCCGACAGCTGGCTCACGCAGGGCCCATGGTCGGTCACAAATAAGAAAATTCTTCCCCCGGGTGGCGACATCCACGACTACGCGAGCCAAGCACCGTACTTTTGGCCGTCAAATACGTCCGACGGCTGTCCGTACATCAACAGGGACGGCGTGCACAACCCCGAAGTGGACCTGTACACGGACCACGGCGACCGGGGGCTGATGTTCCAGTCGTCGTACATCCTCAGCCTGGGGTGGTTCTACACCGGCAACGTCAAGTACGCGAACCACGCCGGCGACATCCTGCGCACCTGGTTCATCACACCCGCTACGCGCATGAACCCGAATCTGAACCACGCGCAGATCGTCCCGTGCGCCAACACGGGGCGCTCCATCGGGATCATCGACTTTTCCCAGCAGTACACGAGCGTGCTTGACGCTGCGGCGATCCTTGCCTCGGGCGCGCCAGGCTGGACCACGTCAGACATCGCCGGCTTCCGTACGTGGAACACGGAATTCCTCACCTGGCTTGAGACGAGCCAGTTTGGCATCACCGAGACCGCCGCGACCAACAACCACGGCACGTTCGCGATAATGCAGAGCGCGGGCATCGCGCTCTTCGTCGGGAACACCACGCTCGCGAAACAGAAAGTGCTGTCCACGGAGCCGCGCATCGCAGCGTACATCAACCCCGACGGGTCGCAGCCGCTGGAGCTCACACGCACGCGCAGCTTCCACTACTCGACGTTTGACCTGGTCGCGTACACGCGCCTCGCGGCGATCGGCAAGAAGTTCGGCGTCGACCTCTGGGCGTACAAGGGCCCGCAGGGCCAGAGCATCAACGGCGCCGTGGACTTTATCATCCCGGCCGCGACGAACGCGACGGCGTGGGCGTACCCCGAGATCGAGTTTGACGCGTACGCTGCGAGCGACATCGTGCACGCGGCGGCGGATGCGGGGAACAAGAACGCCTCGCGTGCGGTGGGGAAGGTTCCGGCGCCGCCCGGCGGCGATCTCTGGCTGTTGCGTCCTGCAGTGGAGCAGTTGGACGCGGTCACCAGCTAGTGGTGGTCGATATGGAGATTTACTATCCATTTACTTGCGCGTCTGTTATCGATTTAACACGTTATGTATGACTCCAAGCTCAGCTACTTGAGCGTCCATGTTTCTGACGCTTTTCAAATTTCATTGTTCAACGATTGTATGGGCACCCCTGCAGCTGGGCGTCGGGGCTTTCGTTTTGTTGTTCGCTCAACAACAACCTATCACTGGGTGACTTCCCATAAGCTTAGAAAAAGGCGTCCGATTATCTGGACTTTTTTTGCCGGGATGCCGAGGCAGCTGTCAGGACCCCATCGGACTGAGATCTCAATTTGATGCGACCTTGGGCCTCTTCAGACTTTAATTTTATTTGAATCTGGAGAGGGGTACCCCCCCCCTCTCCAGATTTATTCTTGCTTGAATAAACGGGTTCGGACTGCGATTTCGCCTCATTTGGTTGCATGTCACATAAGTTACGGTCTCTTCAGCCGGTATAGGAGCTGGCGAGGGGGTATTTGGTTATGTTGGGCAGAGTCACCTTGCCAGTCGTGACGAGCCGGACGCACTCCACTGCGACGCCCTCTCTCCCTCGACAACCTCTTTCTCACTGATTTCCTCTTCTGTGGTGATGTCTGTCTCGACCTGACAACCTCGGGCCTCTCGGTAGCATAATCAGCAGGCGCTGACTGTTGTCCACGACTTCTCATTGGCGACCACATCCTTTCGTCCTCCATCTCTTCTTCTTCCATGTCCTCCAGGATTTGATGATGTATAGGCACGTCAATATCCATTGCGAAGAAGATGAGAACACGTTGTTGGAAGCTCAGACGCGTTGCAGACGCGTTGATGTGGTCTGTTTATCAACAATATTGACAGCGGCCACGGTGGGCCGAATACCGAGGCGGAAAATTATAACGCTACACTCTATTCAAATGTATCTCTTGTGGGAACTCAGAGAGATTAGATTTTCTGAATAAACAGACGTGCCGTCATCGTTCGGCACCCCTCAAGTAAGCTCAGATAATCGGACGCCTTTTTCTAAGCTTATGGGAAGTCACCCACTGGTTGAGCATTTCAATTTTTTCACCTTCTTTTTCAGTGAAAAATGTTGTTTATTTTTCAGACATTTTTCACTGAAAAAGAAGGTGAAATTTTTAAAACATTTTCAGCACTTTCTCGATTCAAGGTGAAAAATTTGAAATAAAATAAGAAAGTGATGAAAATGGTTTGAAATTTTCACCTGCTTTTTCAGTGAAAAATGTGTGAAAAATAAACGACATTTTTCACTGAAAAAGAAGGTGAAAAATTTGAAATGTTCAACCAGTGTATAATACATTTTATAGTATAAGATAATTCTATGTATACATTCACGACTTTGGCTTCAAGTCAAAGTCGCTTCAGGTCTGAACAGAAATCGTCGCGTGCAAACCATAGTGATCGCTAACCCACGTTGAATCTCCGTCCACTTCCACTGTCAGACCGACACCGATGCGTTTGATGTCAGTGGCACTCAGCTTGCCCACTGTCAATATTTTGTCCAGCCGCTTCGGCGGGTATTTGCACGGTGGCTGGTATCCCCAGGTGTGCCCTTCTGCTTCCCCAGTATCCGCCGCACCACTGTCCTCAACAGGGGACTCCATGTTTGCCGTTACGGGCGACCAGGCGTCGGAGAGCCCCACCTGTTGAGGTAAATCTTGGTCGGAAGGAGATATGGAATTCATATCTCCTGCGACCAGTCCGCAGTCGATGTTCGGGGCAGTGAGGAGCTTCGATATCGCTTCTAGTTGTTTGGGTCTCGCGGTGTCCCCGTAGCCACTCAAAGACTCCAGGTGGGTGTTCGCAATCCGGAGACGCGTTATTCTCGGCTCTGGCGTGGATTCGGACGAAGGAAGATCGATGTCAATGTACAGACAGTCTCTCCGCATTGTTGTATCGATGAATGGGATCCTCGAGACGGAGGATACCAACGGCGCAAGGGATTTCGGCACGAGCGTGAGGGTGCTGTAAGCTTGTTGGGAGGAGACGTTCGTCATTTCATAGAACTCGCGGACAAATGCGTTGGACAAAAACGCCGGGAAACAGCTCGCATAAACTTCTTGCAATAGTATTATGGTCGGTGGTGGTGGGGGCGAATTGAGACGAGGAGAGAGAACTTTTTCGAGGTGCTCAAGGGCAGCATTGACACGACGAATAGGGAGCGGCCCGGTGAAGTCAACATTCCACGTCAGGAGAGCGAAAGGAAGATGGTTGTTAGACAGTGCTGGCAGACGCGTTCCTCGGGACCAGCGTCTTTTGCTGGCATCGTAGCTGTATAGACTAATACTGGAGGGGTGGGTTGGGGCAAGCCCTGGCAGTGGGGAGCGGAAGAGTGTGGACCAAAGTGACATGAAATGAGAGTGATAATAGGTGTGGACGAATGCACTGCCACAACATCTCTCTTTCAAAATTGTGTGAAAAACAAATTTGCAGAGGTGGTTCTCTTCGAGCCTCGTTAACGGGAACTTAAATTGCACACCAATAATAAAGGAGATCAACGGATATTTACTGCTGTCTATCGTGATACAAAACCAAAAACACTTGTAATGCTAT
Organism: Mycena sp. CBHHK59/15; assembly: GCA_029204085.1. NCBI lineage: Eukaryota > Fungi > Basidiomycota > Agaricomycetes > Agaricales > Mycenaceae > Mycena > Mycena sp. CBHHK59/15. The sequence goes on from JARGXW010000002.1 coordinate 760,229, forward strand.
ATAAGGCCCATGTAGAAAGATCTTTTGAATGTCAACGGTGATACGACCCGCATGCATCAGCTTTAGATAGAGACGAAGGCCGTTCCGCCCGCCTTCGAGTCAAGGCTCATGACGTCACGCAAGCCTAGCATCCAACCAGTGAGAATGAACCAGTAGAAAAAAAGAACTGCGTACCCATGACTTCAAAGAACTCTCGAGGTCCCATACCCTGGGCGGAAGTGAAGTCCGTGCCAGTATCTCTGAGCGCCCTCATAGCGGCGCGCACAGCGTGGACCATAGGCACGCAAGAAACCAGCGAAAAAACTGGAATAATTTAGACCGGATAACATCTTCAGTTATCGGCGTTCTCACTGATTATCTTCGCTCCCGTGGCCTCGGCCTCCTTCGAAGTAAAGGAAGGGGTCAATCCACCAGATATAACGTTGACAAGAACCTGCGGGATATTTTAGCAACAGAAATAAGTGGTTCGATGTGCAGAGGCTTGGCTCACCGGCTTCGGAGCCAGCGCAGCGACCGTGTGTTCGAGAAGTTGCTTGGTCTTCACTCCCTCGATGAAGCACACATCTGCCCCAGCGTCCGCCGCCAGCTTCAGTCGGGTGATGGCCTCGTCCATTCCTAGAACTTGCGCAGAATCGGTGCGGCCAATGATTACCTAGGACGAGCCTGTCAGAATCTGAGTGATCTAGTGGTCCCTAAATCCCTACAAAGTCGGACCCTCCGGGGATCGAGTCTCGTGCAAGGACTGCAGCTCGAATGCGAGTGACGAATTCTTCGCGAGAGACGACCTGCTTTCCGAGCAAGTGTCCACATCGCTTCGTCTGGACTTGGTCTTCGATATGAAGCCCAGCAACTCCTGCTCTGGCATACTGGGTCACAGTACGAGCGATATTGGCGGGCCCTCCGAAGCTGGTCATGTCAGATTATCACTTCTACCATTACGAAATGAGCCCATGTACCCAGTATCAGCGTCGGCAATAACGGGAACAGTGGGATCTAGACTGCAGACCATTTCCGCCGCCTACGAAAATATCAGAAACCTATCGGAAGATAAGGATAATAAGGAGATAGATACCCCGACGAAGTCATTCAGAGTTGCAATTGCAAGATCCGGCTGTCCAAGTCTGGACGCTGTGGTCGCCGCTCCACTACGCACCCGAGTCAGACCCTGCAAGAATGAAGATGAAGGGTACGGGTAAAAACCTTTGATAAAGACATTCGAAACCGGTCTCCAAGGCACAACGCGCGCTGATGCCGTCGCAAACCCCAGGTGCAGTCTGCAAGAAAAAATTTAATTGTCAAATTTTCAACAAGTGCTCAGAAATTACTTACAATGATCCCGGGACGAGCGAGCATTTGTCTAAGGCGAGTGGCAGGATTTGTCGACAAAGTCCCGTCCATGTAGTTGCTGGGATCCAGACGTGGATTGTAGTAGCAAGGGACAGAGGTACGGACAACTTGAACCTCAGATTTAACGCTCCACGTTTCTGTAGAAGTAGCGGGAAGGTCGAGGACGGGAGACATTGTTTGTGATGAGCAAAATCGGTAGCAGAGCCAGCGCCTTTTAAACAAAATCCATGGCTTCAAGTGTGAAAATTACTAATGTCGGCTTTTGAGCAGAGGGGGAACACCGATATTAGCGCCGCTTCACCCGGAGCGGTGGAGCTTGGAGGAGAAACCCTTGGCGGACAGGAGCGGTATCACAAGGTAAGAATGCACAATCAAGGAGCCGGGTTACCCGGCTGGTTTGCCTCAACCCAGTCGCCGAGAATGGAGGATCCAGTGTGTCAAAATCACAAGAAATCGTCCGACTGGGCGATAGTCCGCTATTATGGACCCTACTATCAATGAAACGGATGTCCCGCTTAAAGGGAATTTTTGGGTCGCAGTCTTTGTGATTACTGCTGGAAAATCGCCCATCGATGTGAAGACCAATGGACGTAGGTACTGATTTGCTTGAGCGGAAGAAACCGGTCAAAGATATCGGGTACTATCTACATCTGCGGCGTTTGCGGGGTTAACCTATCGCCCTGAAGACATACCACTCGGAGGTCAGCTAGTAGACCCTCATCAGAAACGGCGACCGGGCGACTAGTCCACAACTTTTGCAACGTGTTAACCCTGGCGATTTCCGACCATCTGGAAGAGATGGGAGCAACTGCTTATCTTCCCACCAAGAGACAAGGCTGAAACAGAATTGCAACGAAACAAAACATGCGAACTGCCCAATGTGCCAGATTAGGCGGTGATAGAACAGTAGTTCCACTTCCGGAAAGAGTTGCACACCGAGGATGATAAATCACAGGACCTGGGAATGCAGGGGAGATTTTAATTTGGCAGAACCAGAGGTCATCCCAGCAACGTACATGCCTAATCGTCGGAGTATGACCCGGCGATATGGCCACGCACTCTGGTGAGTCAAGTTGGAAGAGCCCGTCCGGAATTTTTGTTGCCTAGCGGCTATTGGAAGATATATTCTCAGAAGTTGCTCAGCAGTGGCTGGGCTCCCTTCTCTAACATCGTAGCGTGTGACGATACGAACTCAGTCGTGAGTATCAAGGAAGTTGCTGCCATATATGGCCTACGTGATCGCCCAACTTCTCCTCGTGTACGGCCGTTTTGCCTTTTTAGATATCCAGCTGCTCGTCAATGTCTTGTTTGGTTCCCCATTTTGAGCGGGGCACTCGGCTGAGTTCTCGACAGCCATCGCCCTGTTACTGAGCAATGCCCAGAAAGTCCGAAAAATCGAATGTCCGAGGTAGTCCTTCGAGTCAGATGCCAAGTTTCCTTTCCACAGGACCTAGTAACAGTTGGAGTAGGGATTCTGACCAACCAGAGGCGTTCGGTGTAAAGCTTGTGCAGGGTTCAGTCAAGGCATATCCTCTAGCTTTGGACGCAATGCGTGTTGGGATTATTCCGGGCTGGACCGGAATGAAGCATGAAGTGGTGGGTCGTCGTTCGAAAGCACAGACCACCTTACGTAAGGTTTCACTTGATCTGTCGGACAAAAGTATTCAATACTTTGATGGTTGTATTTTCTCTCTTGTGCTTGTCAAGTATAGCCTCGCTGGAATTATTCTAACAATGGGTCGAATGTTGGAGCCAAGTCTAGTCGTAGTACTAACTTGAAGTATTAGTCTCACGTGATCGTGCCAACTTCACCCTCAGCACCACCGTCAGTGGCTGAAATAAGGATAACAAGGGCTACTTTCTACGATGTCTCGATGCGACCACCACCTACAGAAAATAATGTCCCAAGCTCCGAGTCGACTGTCAGGAGGTTGGACCTCACTTGCTTCTTTATCCAGCTTGCAGCCAAGTCAGAGCCCGATCTAATGGGTTGCCAAGGCCTATGAGAAATGGCCAACTGCTTGGGTCATCTAGCAAGGCCCTTGACCCAGTGATCCGGAACTTTACGAACTTGGAGGACTTTGAGCAAGCAGGGCGGCATTTACCAGGGCACGGGAATCGCCAAGATTGCTATTTCTTCAATCACCGCAGCATCGGGATTCGCGAGATGCGACAACCGGCGTTAGTACGGAATGTTACGTCGTCCCACTGTTCTGCCATGATTTCGCAAGGGCAACGCCAGGATACAATCTCCTCCGCATCCCGGTTTCCCCCCTAACTCCACTTCTTCTCGAATCTGGGAAGCGTATACACTTTTGGCACGTAGCAATGGTATCCCGTTGCACCGTTTTCCACCAGCAGGCTCCTTATTCCGTTCCGTCCATATCATAAAGTGCAAGGGTCCCAACAGCTCTTCGTCCAAGTTCTGATATCAATGTCGTCTTTAATCTCTCAAGATGTTTTAGCTCAACACGCAAGCCGCGACAGCTGTTGGATCGTCGTCCACGGTACGTGACTAACCCCAGCAGCAAGCTATCTCGGCTAAATGTGTACAGAGAAGGTTTATGATATTACCGATTTTTTGGATGGCGAGTATTTTCACTTGTCATCTGTCATTGCGATGCTCAGTTTGAAGCAGAGCATCCTGGTGGAAGCGGAATAATCCTCAAATACGCAGGAAAGGATGCGACGTATGTTTACCTTGTGGAACCATATTGATTCTATTCTCATCCACCGTTTGCAAAGCGCGGCCTATGAACCTGTTCACCCACCCGATGTCATATCTTCCAATTTACCCCCAGAGAAACAGTGCGTACCAACCGTCTTGGCGCTATCATCTCCCCTGAGTTCATGCATCGTAGCATTGGTCGTGCCACACGACGTGCAGACGCCGTGAGAGTTCAAACTGACGCAGAGAATAAACGGGAGCTGGTGTTAGCCTCACGTCCGCCCTTGGACGAGATTCTCAATCTTCACGATTTCGAGGTTTGCGTCGTTCATCCCGGCACTTGACATACTTACCCTCCATTCCCAGGCCATCGCGAAGGCTGTGCTTCCGGACAAAGCCTGGGCGTATTATTCTTCTGCGTCTGACGACGAGATCAGTATACGTGAAAACCGTGCAGCATATCAGCGGTGAGTATACACTTGTGAATACGGCTTGACTTCATCTTTGGTCTCCCTCAAGTGTCTGGTTTCTACCCCGCGTACTCCGCGACGTAACATCTGTTGATTGGTCTACCACAGTCCTGGGCCAGAAATCATCTCTTCCGGTATACATTGTGAGTCAGATAGTCTTACGAGTTCAGTCTTTATCGACCCATCTACTAGTCTGCAACTGCTCTCGGTAAACTTGGTCACCCCGATGGAGAGCTCAACCTGACCAGAGCCGCGGCCAAGCACGGTATAATCCAAATGGTCTGTCGTTCAGCTCTGAAACGCGTGATCAAAATGCTGAACTTCCACGACGATGCAGATCCCCACTTTGGCCTCATGCTCGTTCGATGAGATTGTCGATGCGGCCCAACCAAAACAACCCCTGTTCCTTCAATTGTTTGTAACCTCATCTGCTGAACAATCCGTGGTCTCATACACCGCAGATACGTGAACCGCGACCGCAATATCACCAAGAGATATGTTCAGCACGCCGAGAAACGTGGTGTCAAGGGTTTGTTCATCACTGTCGACGCGCCGCAGCTCGGTCGTCGGGAAAAAGATATGCGTATGAAATTTGTCGATGACGGTGCTGGCGCCAAGGTCCAAGAGGACCAGTCGGGTGTGAAGAAAGACCAAGGTGTCGCTCGCGCCATCAGCGTAGGCCTTGACTTCTTCTGTGGCATCATCTGTTGAATATTCTCGGCGCCAGTCTTTCATCGATCCCAGCTTGTCTTGGAAGGATATCCCCTGGTTCAGAAGCATCACTAACAGTGAGTTATAGACTGCTCTATAAGCACTCCTTTGACTCCCGTTCGTTCAGTGCCCATCATCCTCAAAGGTATCGCGTGTCCTCGAGACGCCGTTCTGGCGCTTGAAGCCGGCGTGCAGGGTATCGTGCTGAGCAACCATGGCGGTCGACAACTAGACACAAGTCGCTCCGGGCTCGAGAATCTGGTGGACATAGTGGCGGCGCTGAAAACTCGGGGCCCGTGGCCGAACCCGAACTTTGCTGTTTTCGTCGACGGCGGTGTGCGCCGTGCGAGTGACGTTCTCAAAGCACTGGCCCTTGGCGCATCTGCTGTATGCTATGCTTCTACGTACGACCCTCCTTGACTGACGCTTTTGGTCTTAGGTTGGGGTTGGCAGAGGCTTCCTTTACGCCTTTTCGGCATATGGACAACCAGGGGTAGAGAAAGCCATCGAGATCCTTCGGGTACCATCTTCCTGGGGACAGTGATGCTATAAACTGACATATCACCGTAGGATGAGTTCGAGATGAACATGCGTCTCCTCGGTATCAATACTCTCAGCGAGCTTGGCCCGGATATGGTAGACGCGAGTGCTCTTCATTCGCACGCAGGTCTCACGCCTGAGGATACTCTGTTCAATGCCACTTGTAAGCCTCGTCGCCCTTTTCCCCCGCAAGTTTGACTAAGGCATACGCACAGATCAACCACTGCGTCTGGCCCAGTTCAAGGGATCGAAACTGTAATCTCTCTCACATTACTCCATGATGCATCGGTGTCTGTAGAAGATCGATAAATATACGTATCATTGTTTATGTACGAATACAGAATGCGGGGTCACGCCAAGGTACTCACAGAGACAGGAGAGGTCAGAACAGATCACGGAATACAGCATATAACAAGGGATACAACAAAACAGTGACAGCGATACCAAGAGGTAAAACAATTACGGGGCGGGTGCAAGCAGAGAAATAGGGTTCGACGTATCCGGCCCAGAATCGGCCGTGCTGTCATGATCTCCTGGCGCAACAAGAGGGATGTTCGTCGCATTCGTGTCGAGCGATGTGGACGAAGTAGTGGTCGCAGATTCCGTGGCCGGGAGGCTGTTGTCCGTGTTCGATCTATCGGTGACGGGGGCTGATCCGGAGGGGGTTCCAGCTCCCATCTTCTGCGTATCCGCGCTCGATGTTCCTGAAGGGGCGGCGTGTCAGAGTACAATTCAGGTAGCGTGGAATGGGCAATATCACCGTTCTTTGCTGGTTCTGGGGTGACTTGATCTGCCTGAGACGGTGGCTCCTCCAAGTCCTTCTCGTCTGCCGTGTTAGAGTCATCAACATGGCGTCCGGAATGCCTACCTTCCAGCTCAGAGTACAAGCAGCGGTGCGCGACTTCTCGGACACGTAGAAATGCTTGTCTAGCGCAGGCCAAACCACATTCTTCCATTTTTTATTTATGTCATCCCATCCGCGTGATACCGTTTCGTATAGGGGTAATTCAAGTTGTTTGGCGAACTTCAGCTTGCGTAGGAAGCTTTCGAGCATGGTAGGTTTCTTCTGAGTCTTTGAGCCGTCCGGGCGAGCCACTGCAACTGCCATTGAAGCATCGTACGGCGGTTTATTGTTATCTGCTGATTCTGCTGTGGGTCGATCTATGTTCATCATCAGATCCGATAAACTGAGGACGCAGAATGAAACTTACCCTCGGCCCAATCAGCATTGAGATTGGCGACGATACGTTGGGTTGGTATGCAGAGACAACGAGGAATTTGAATATCTGGAATGTAGGTCTTTGACCCGTCAGTGTGGTGCTCTCCTAGTTGGTGGATTCTTACAGATACATGCGCAAGTATCCCCTGCCATTTGGTCCGGGATTCGGGCGTAGTCACCCAAATCATTATTTGGCTTCGAAGCACGAACGAGATTTTGGGCAGTTTAAGGTTAGAGAGCTGTTTGCATCGGTCGTCAGCTGAACGTGAAAGGATAAAATCACCAAAATCGCACCTTGCCGTGGTCAAGAGTCATCCCCAAGCCAAACTCGACTCGCATCTCATGGGGAGCTCCGTCACGATTGGCTGCCATGAAGCGTCGTAGGACTTGAAGTCCTTCTCTGGGTCCTTCTCTAGGCCCGTCCAGCTCTTTCCTAAGTCTGTTTTCATGTCGCATCTGGGCATGGGCTGAAACAGTACACATGAGCGTGAACGGAGGCGAGCTCAGTAAACAATGCACCTTTTCGTCCGCACGCTCCACAGTATCGGAGGCACCCGTAGTACCTGACACAGTACCCGCCAAAGTGGGGTTTCCGCTAACCATACCAGCAGTAACAGCTACCCCCTTTTGGGTTGACTTCTGTTTCTGGTACTTAAGTTTTGCTTCAGGCGGTTCAAATCCACGAGCATCACTATGATACACGTAAAGAGACACATGAATACTCATGCAGAGTGAAGGTTGGAATAAATTGCTTACAATTCACATCTGAATATAGAATTTGCACGATGGACTAAGAAGGCGATGTTACTGTATGATCGATCGAGCCTCGCGTCGCCCCGTCTCAAATCAACATCGAGAAAGACCAAAGAGATCACTTCCGGCCGAGGATGTGCTGAGAATAACACAGGATCGCTGGCAGTTCGTGATTGTGTCTTGAACTATTCGAGGGAAAATGAGAGCAAATATTTAGGAACATAATTGTCGACATACCTTAAAGTAGGAGAAAATATCTGCCTCATGCACGATATTTTCGTCCATGCGGAGCTCCAAGGCGACCTTGCAGCTATGGTGTTCGCCTTCCCACTTGGGGACCTCGACATGCGTTTGTCCCTCATGGCCTTCGTCGCTGCCTACGCCTCCGCGAAGACGATATGCTCTGCTTTCAAACACACTCCCCTCTTCGGCTGCGTCATTTAAGTCATTTCGATCTGAACCGCGATCTCCTTGAAGTTCGGAGGTGTGCCCTGGGCCTTCGTACCAGACAGTTTTTCTGGAATTTTCGCGCAACTTCGAAGGACCGCCCGGCGCGGGCTCCCTGACAGTCGCCTGCACAAACTTGGAGATCGGATCGTCCACAACGGGCCGAACCATCACAGCGAATCCCGACGCTTCCGAGAGGAGTTTTGCTGAGTTGGAAACGAAGTCATCAAGAACGGACCCAAAAATCGTCAGGGCAGGCTCATCTGAAGAGAGCATCACAGCCATCGGGCCACCAATGGCGCCGGATCGCATAGATTCAAGCAAAGGATCGTCGTAGTGAGCTTCTAGCCACGCTAAAGCATTTCCAGGGGTGTGTACAGAAACCAGAGTACCACCAGCAGCAAATTCGTTCTCTAGTGTTCGGACATCTTCCGGCCGGAGGGCTGTGGCATCGTTCGACCTCAATCTACGGATGGAATTCGTTAGCACCCAATAAAATCAGAGATGCGAAAGGGACTTACGTCTTCAAGTTCTCAGGCGTATATATCACGAATTTTGAAACGCAAGGTTCAGCGATGTCACTGGCAGAAGATATAGCAGTCTCGTGGGAAACGTTCGGAGCTGTAGAATTTGAGGACAACGCATCGGCGAGTGTTTCTGCCGGCGGGGATACCGACAGGGTGTCATGTTCCGCTTGTAGGCTTCTTGTGAAAGCCATTCTGTTGGGCCCAAAGACTACTGTACTATTTCGACCAAGTGTTCAGGGGGTGTCACGCGTCACCTAAGGTGTTCATTTTTCCAACTGTTCATTCTGACAAATCAGGCACAAAATTCCCTTAAAAGGCAATCCGGGCCGGAGTTTGGCATTTTCGGCCTATTTGGGCCCAAATGTACCCGCGTCACCTTCACCATGCTCCGAACTGTTCAGTTCAGAGGGGCGTGTCACGCGTCACTTGAACAGTTGGTCGAAATAGCACAGTATAGGAGATAAACCGTGGCGGTGTGCAAATTCCCTGAGCTGCAATAAGTGACATCAAGATAAGCCTTAAAACTGTACTCGTGAAACCCCCTTACGGTGCGAACTAAGGTGCCAGCTGAAGCTACGAGAGCTTGCTCCGGCTAGCATAAGCGTACTACACGGCCGCACAGTCCGATTAAGATTGCGGCAGGATCTGAAATGTTAAGAATCTTTAGCTAATTCTCAAGTGATTCGCGAAGGGCGACAATTGAGATGTGTTTAATTATCGGAGTGTTGCGAGATTTTAAAGATCTATCTCAAGACTCTCCTAATATTGATCTATCACGCGGGTCACAAAATGGAATATACCGTCAATTGCGCTACGCTCTACCTCAATGGAATCTTAACAGCAATAGAAATAATTAACACAGAATAAATGGCATTGTCATATATGCTACGGCTAGCTAAGAGACAGTGGTTTTGAGGTCCACAGTGCTGTTGAAGCATGAAAGGGTGCGGGCGAGATATCAACGACGACAATGTCAGTGGTACGAGCCACCGCGTGCCGCGGACGAGGTGAACATTTGCTGGTTATTAGATTCTGCAAACCGACACATCAGAAGGCGTCATGTGTATTAGATGAGAACGGAGACCCACCATCATGATGGGTGTGCTGGGAGCACTGTTGCTGATACGACCCGGGCGAGAACGCGGCAGCCATTGGAGCGAGCGGAGGGAGCGTGAAACCTACGGGAATAAAGCACGTCAGATTCAATAAGACAGAAGATGTAATTATGACGAACCCCCGGCAGGCGTCAAGTGGCGTGCAGACGCCCGCTCGTAAGAAGGCTGGCCTACACCAGATGACGCTAACGACAGATGAGGTTATTAGAGGGCTACGATTCCAAAGGCAAAAGTACTACGTACAGCGTGAATGACCCCGAGAATCAGGCATAGCTTAGAGAACAGTGTCAGTGAGGGCGATGCAGCCAGTGGATGTGCATCTCACCTTGGGTATGGCTGCTCGATTGTCGTAGATGTGCTGTGGGCGTGGCTGCCGAGCTACTGGAGCCCGAGAGCCCCGAGAGCCCCGAGAGCCCTGAGAGCCCTGAGGGCCCACCTCGGGGGAGTGGCGGACTGTCGGTGTCGTCACTGAATGGGATTAGAGGGATGGTGTCATCAGGATACATGGTCCTTTCCACTCTCATGACTTCATTAATGTACCTGCAGCGCGAGATGAGCGAGAAGGAGATAAGGGAGAGGAGCAACGCACTGGGCCCACCCCGTTGCCTTGAGATCGCTACCCCACTGGTCCGTCTTCTCTTTCCACAGTGCTGCGATCCGGCTCCAGAAATCAGTCCCTTCGGGAACCCTGCCTCGATGCTTCGGGTCCCCGGCACGCGTCCGCTTTTCTGGCAACTGGTTTGCCGAGTCAGAGTCGTCCTTGAGCTTGAACAGCTCTGGGTGCTGGCGCGCGAAGGAACGCTGTGGGGACACGTCACAATGGTAGCCTGGCAATCAAACAAATGCAAACGCACCAATATGGCGACCCATATCGCGAGCTTTGGGGTCGCGTTCTCTGAGCCCCCCAGACATTTGCGGGCAAGGAGCCCTGTAACGGTGGTGAGACTAGTGCCGAAGCTATCGTCATGGCGAACAGAGGGTAAGAGCTGGGCAGAAAGGTCAGAGAAGAGAATGAAGGCTGAGAGGAAGGAACTACACACAATACCGCGCACATAGGTCTTAGCGTACGACGCTTGACGGCGGATAGCCTGTTTGAGAACCCTCTTACGAGCACTGGTTGCAAAGACAACCTGTAGACCATTGACAGCCTGGTGTTTTTCAAGATAAGCCTGGAATGGTGGACATGAGATTAGCGTAAGGGAGAATGGCGGTTATCTCACTATAACCGCGGTACCGATTGTATCGTTGTCGAAATCGGCGCGCGCCCCGGTACAGACAATCACCTTACAGGCCGAAGTAACCTCACTCTGCAGAGGACCGTTAGAAAGCATCATGTATGGAACAAGAAACACTTGCCATTTGGTCAGGCGTGAGCTCAGTAATAGTTTGAGCTACAGTGCTTTTGAGGGTTTCCGTTGTCCCTTTGAAGGACTCGCAGTGTCCTATGCACACCTGGAGCATTTGCTGAGTTCGCAAAGCCGTGGCTTGCTGGATCAGTGCAATTTTGAGCTCGAGGGGACGCAGCGACCGGGCAATCTGTTGGTTAAACCTCAATAAGGGAGAATAAACAAGAGAGGAAGATGTAGCACCGTAAGGAAGGCGTGCATTTCGCCGCGGGACTCGCTATCGAGCTGGTAGCTGTTGGACAGCTGGTCGACCAATAATACGGGGTCTTCTGAAGATGGGGGTGCATGAGGGGAGAAACCAGTTGGTGTGGCGTTATTGTATCCGTTCCGGCTTCCATGATCACTGAAGGGGCTGTGGCTGCGGCTGCGACTGCGTCGATGACCGGGGGTATACGAGTACTGCTGGCCAGCTTGAGAATGTCCGTCGTCGTTGTATCTGTCCATACGTGGAAATGGGCAGTTGAGAGTGAGTGGCTGCAGCCTTTTAAAGAGCTTGGGGTCTCACCCTGGTGCCTAGGATTGAGTTTCGGCGCTTCCGTGTCGTGAGGTGGATGAAATTGGTGAAGATACGCGCTGGCACTGGGGCCTAAGCGAGTGATGTGGCCAACGGCGACCTCTTACAGTGTTTCACTGATGCCAAAAAGCCAGCGATGCAGGGCTGAGGAGATTGGGGGCAGCGGCGACATCAAGGGTGGTGGACTGAGACCATTTTTACGGGTGACAGTCACGATGTCACGGTGGATTCGAGTTCAAGCACAGACTCAGACAATATATTCTCACTTGCCTCGCCGAACCTAAACCACACAGCAATAAATGTATTTTGAGTGTATCTTCGCCTTAGCACTCCTTTAAAATGGTGGGAAACCATCCCCCGACAGGCTCGCAGTGTTTCAGCTGGGCAGCAGCACAACTGCCTCAATATTCGCCGACATGCAAATGTGCTTTGAGACAGTCAGGGCACAAGGAAAATAAAAATTTAAAGGTTCAGTAGCTAGATGGAGTACATATGTACAATACAAATTCACGGTTGAGTACTAAATGTTGATTGGAAGGTATTAGAAAAAGTGATAGGTTGAGTTTGGGCTCCAGGCAAACTGGTATTGCCTTCTGTGGCGTGAATCGCAGTTGTAACATGGCGGAGTGAGCTGGAAGAAGTTCTAGGGGCCCTGCTGCTTGCTGTAGTTGGTGGCGGTGTGATTGTTGGGCGGGATTTCTTCCGACTGGGGGCTCCTGCATCTGACTCTTCGGTGTCTTCAGCTCTGGCCTTCGCGTTTTTTTTCTGCTTCTGCCTATCAGCGAATGATTGCTCAGCAGAGCTGCGAATGATGTCAGCTGTGATGAGGGCATTCGGGGTGAAACGGAATGGATCAAGAGTGGCTGCATCCCTCATTTGACCGACATTGACAATCAAGTCAGACCCGGTGATGTGCTCAACTGCTAATTCTCGTTGGGATGTTTTTTCCCGTTCAGCAAGAACAACACGGGTGCGTGTTGTTCGACACTTGTTATCAGCACAATTATGCTGGACATTCACAGTGCACCGGATGTTCTGTTTCAAATAAAATAAATTCAGGTACCATTAATGAAGGACTGCAACTGATTTACCTGGGCCCGAACACTTTGATGTTCAGTTGGAACTGGTTGAACCCGTCGCATCTTGTACACCTCGTGTGCTTCACCCACAATTGAGCGCATTACAAGCACGAAATCTGCCTTCCTTGCTTGGTATGCAGGTGAGCCGATAACCTGTACAATCTCAACAACCTGGCCGATGCGGTTGTGCAGTGTCTGCCCAATTATCTCATCCCAGACGACCCAATCTCCGGCCGAACATATGTCTCCGTTCCCCAATGTGATGGATTTTGGAGTGTAAACCTTCATTTGCGTGGGGTGGATATGGCGAACATCCATGGGAGTGGGAATATGTGCACGAGAAGATTGAGTTTCTGTCCACATTTTAGGTTGTCCGGGGCTCAGACAGCCTCCCTCCTGAACAGTAGTCGACTCGGTTGTATCCCATCCAAGCAGCCGAGCCCCAAACGAATTGAGTTCAGTTAATCGACGTGAGGAGTCGCTGGCTTGAGCCCATGTGTATTCCTTCAACTGTGCCAGTGTAGTGTCCATCCAGGGAGAACTTGATTGGTGCTCCGATGATGCTTTGAAATCACCATTCACCGGAAAGAAACCCCCGCTCAATAGATGGCGAATGCGGTTTCCTTTGCCCATCCGCGCCGAAATATCATGGGAAGGTGCATGTCGGTTGCTGTGAACACTGCAGGACCGAATAATGGCATTGAAGGACTCAAAGCCCTCTGTTGCAAATAGCATTGCTGGGCCAAAGCGCCTGATGTGAGACGGTAAATGGAGGATAACGTGAAATTTAGGCTTGTTGAACCACTGAAGTGTCAATCTGCAGGTGCAATCTAGGAAGTGCTTTATTGCAGCATCCAATTGCTTCTGTTCGGGTTATCAACTGGTGAACTAACAACAAAAAGGAAGAACATACAGTGTGCTTGTCGAGGTCAACAATATGTGGCTGCCAAACCAAGGTAACCACAGCACTGAGTGCAGTCCATAATTCGATGTAGGCTGGCGGTAGAAGCCCTTGGAGAACAAATGGTGCAGCCTGGACAATGGTGCGAAAATCCCGCCCTGTCAACGACCCAGAATAGTTCACGAGAGTATGTCCAGGTAGAGGCGAGATTCCCAGGCCCGTGACATTGAAAGAAGACAGGCGACAGATGAGAACATCCTTGTCAGATTCCTTTATCCGTGCAACTGCATCCCGCCAAAAGTACTTCACAAATCCGAGCAGGATAACATGAAGAATTTCGACTGGGGTGTCTTGGTGTGGGTCAAAGTCTTCATGAAATGAAGTCAGCCTGAAGTGAACCACGAAGACAGTGATCCACACCTTTGATGCGCCATACAGGACTTGTAATATCTTGAGGAAAAGTACGGTGCAGTGCTGTGATGTCTGCTTGCTTTTGAAGTTTTGTACGGCCCCTCTTTGTCGAAATATCAAATATACGATCCAGGAAAACACCCTGGAATGTATCTTTGATGCCAGATTGAGTCTTGTGACGTTTAAAGCCAGCCTTACCTCCAACTACAATGGCTGTTTTGAATTGTGCTTGCAGCTCTTGACAACTTTCAAGTCGAAATCTGGGACGGGCAGTCTGTGGAACAGAGCAGTCAGAAACTGGCTCGAGGTAATAACTGGGGTACTTGCCGACATGAACTGGCCAACCCTGCTGATCATATCAGAGATTGATTCATCTTTCTTCTTCGTTTTTTTCTTCTTGGATTTTCCGCTGCTCCCTGTTTTTTTCCCACCTGAGTCGGACACTCCAGAAGAGGCATCACTGGTGTCATCCCCATCATCCTCATTGTCTTCCTCGTCAGATTTTTCTGGGTCTCCCTTTACCCAGCACACACGACAGAAGAATTTACCACGGAAACCAATATGACAGGCAAATTCACTCTGCATTGGATTATCCCCAAGCATTGCAAGAACAGATGGAATAACCAGAACTAGTTCTCGGTACTCACAGTCCCAAGCCCAGATGCCTCGCTCTTGGCAGGCCCTATGTGGCAGAATATTGAATTCAGCACACAAGACTGTTTAAAGTACGCACTGCAACTGGTCAACAATGCCATCAAGCATTTCCAATGGGGGGGCAATATTTGATGTAGAAAGAAAGTGAATGTTAGATTCCCGATGGACATATTGCCTTGGAAGCCCAGCTGCAGTGAACAGAAACGAGTTGTGCTTGTTCCATTTTTTGGATGTATTGCCTGATGTGTCGTCGCAGTACAGCCAAATGGGAAAAGCAACAACTCGGTGTCCAGAGCTGAGTTGACGCCATCGATTGCCGACAGTGGCATTTGTTTTGGTCCACTTGTCCAGTTGTCCCTTGATTTCAATTCCTGTTGTGAAATGACAAAAAATTCAGCAGGATATTGAACATCGAAATCTGCATTTGCACATACCACGAATGATCCTGGGATCCGGCACCCTGCGGGAAATATGACTGGTCACAAGAAGTGGAAAGGAGACAAGCAGCTGCGCGGAATCAATATCAAATTCCTGGTCACCCTCAACTATCCATCCATGCCCAACAAGTGTTTCGGAAGCCCAGCGCATTTTCCAGGCTCGAGCAAAGATCTTACCATCGCGTTTGAACCATCGTGTTGGCATGCATACCGCTCCATTGGAGAGAACAGTGGGCTCGTTTATATAAAAGTCTTGGTTGTGTTCTCGTATCATGGGGGTTGTCAAATCAGAGTCCAGTTCTTGCAGCCAACGGCTGGCTTGCCATGCTTGCGACAAAGAAGGCTTTGTGTCTTCCGGTATAAAGTGAAGGTTTTTTCGGACAGACGGATTTGCCATTTCCTGCAAGATATTATAAGACCCTACATGCAGACTGG
Organism: Mycena sp. CBHHK59/15; assembly: GCA_029204085.1. NCBI lineage: Eukaryota > Fungi > Basidiomycota > Agaricomycetes > Agaricales > Mycenaceae > Mycena > Mycena sp. CBHHK59/15. The sequence goes on from JARGXW010000002.1 coordinate 775,863, forward strand.
GTTCACCATTACCTGGGCAATTATGGCGGCCAAATCGTTAACATAATAAACATGACCAAGTTTTCCTGAGTACCGAATACTTTGCACTCCACACATTTTTTGAAGTGACTTATCGATGTCATCCATGACTCGGTCGGAGGGCAAATCTTTAAGTCCAAGTGCTAGCATGGCCCAATGGATCGCTGCATTCTGTTTCCTTGAGAATGAACACCGGGGAACATGGCGAAGAATATCGAGAACACATGTCTGTCAATTGAGGTTACAGGAATAAAATAGACACGAGAGTGGCAGAATACCTCCTTATCTGGCCAGGGGAACCATTCGGTGTTCAAGGAGTTTGGATCAACCTTATGAGTCTTGCGAGAAGTAACATGAGGTGGGCCTTAAGAATTATTAGCTTCTGTCTCGTTGTTTGCCTAATTATGTTCCTCACTGTCATCAGATTCCACGGAACCAGAGTCTGTCCGCTCTTCTGCATCATCATCAGAGTCGTGATCAATGTCACCATCATTCAAGTACGCTTCCAGGTTCTCGGCCAGCTGGGCAGTAGCACGAGCATTGAGTGAATGTTCCACATGTGTGTCAAATCCCATTGTATCGGAACTCCAGTCCACAATTCCTGTATCTTCATCTACATAGTTATGTTGTAATGGATGTGGGTTGGGACTCGCCCTGATGTTTGCCAGGGTTTGGGCCAGAGGACCACGAACACGATTCAGTGGGGAATCTGATGCCCTGGAATATGTGGAACCAGAACTGGATGTAGATGTGGATGCACCGCTTGAGGTTGAGGCGCGGTCAATGTCATGCCGTTGTAAATTTCGTCGGTGTTTATCCCCAGTTTCATGGTCTTTGATACGGCGGGCTTCAACTGCATTGTGAGCTGGACAAACAATGCATGTAAAGTGCCCATCCTCAGAGAGAGACCAAACTTCAATATAAATTACAAATTATTCGAACTCGAATTCAAGCAAGGGAAAACTCACTATCAGGACGGCTAGAAGGAAAGTTTCCTGTGGTCCTAGAAAATCGCGACAAAGGCGAGGCAAGCGAGTCTAATTGATTAAGATCACCAACTAGAAAATCACCTTAGCATACATTATTTGCGAAGAAAAAAAACGGTGAACCAGGGGGGCCAGTTGAACCACCGAGTATTGATGTTCTCAAATGCACCACAGAGAGGTCAGCTATACCAACATCTTGAAGTGTATCAGTAAGTTCCAATGAGGCAAATTTGCGGCTGGGGAACAAAATGTGATGGTTGATGCGGGAGATATCAGCAATAAGATGTCGCCGTTGCATCTGCCGAATAATGTCTTCAACCGTGTTCCCAGGGGCCATATCTATGCAGGAAGTCAGTGTAGGTCTGACAGAAGGAAAGGGCATTTTTTTTACTAAGATGTACAGGTCTAGAGAATGGCCCCAGGACTGTGATTCGTAATATCTTTGATTCTGACTGCACAGATTGCCGGTGCAGAGCCTTATTCGAGGTCGGTAAAATTAATGTAGACTTCATCTGTGAGCAGCGAGCAGCTGTGGGTGCATTTAATTGACAGGTTGCTATTTGGCCAGATTTGAAATATATGTACCAAGGAGAGCGATGAATATGAAGAGAAAATCCAGAAGACAGATGCCTGAGACTACCAAGGTGGATGTTGATGACCCATGCTGCACAGAAAGATGCACCCAAAAAGCTGAGACGAGGCACAGAACCAGTGCCAAGGACGACAGCCAGATATTGCAAGAGGTGGTGAGACGTGTAAATGCATAGGTTTTGCCGAGTAGCATGTGTCGCCTCCAGCGAAAGATGCCCTGTTTACGGACTGCAACCTGTCGATGTAGGGGCCTGCTTAGGTCCATTTGAATCGCTCCCATCCGAGGAGGTGTGCCCATGCGTATTCACGACGCAGGTGATGGGAATAGGGGATATCGATGGAGGCGGTGTGACGTATTACTAACGGCGGGTAACATGATCTACGTCAATATACGGGAGTATCAGGGGTGCGGCGGCAGCAGCATGCGCGTACTTGAGCCTCTGCTCTGTCTCTCTGGGCCTCGACCTGCTGTAACGCGATTCGGCACTCCTTTCGCCAATTGATCCCCCTCCAATGTATTACGCAAATTCTACTTTAGGTAGGAGTGACGATCGGCGAGTGACTGATGTGATTGTTCTCATCTTACGAATTCTCAGTTCTTAAGAATTTGTTGCGAGCACTCTTGCAATTGACGCAAGACCGAGACGATCAAGGGATCTTGAAAGCGTTTGGAGATTGTAGTAAGATTCCACTGCATCAAATTTCAAGACGTGCAATCATGAGTTGATATAAGATTCCCGTGCAGCCGTGTAAGATAAGGTAAACGACTGAATGGAGGACGATGCACATGACTTGTGACTTTGGTTACAAGTCACATCTTTTCTTCTGCTCGCAACATCCATGGCTCCCCGGTGGTCCCCGTCTCTCGCAGACAGATTTTTTGACTGAGTCCTGGCGACACTATCTTTTCACTCTTATCTAGTCCCTGGACCTTCCTGGCAGCCTTCTAGCATGGATGGGGCAAGCTTTGTCACGCAATGTATCCTAACTGTATCCGGGATAAGATATGCTTTCTGCTTGAACGCGAAGAATCCTTCAATCGAGATCTATACTTGAGAACAATTTATGGGCTCTTCAACACCTAGCTTCACCTTTACAACTTTGAATTACGCTGAGTGTTGTATTATTTGGATTTGCGGCAGTTCCTTTTGCCGTAAAATTCTTCTCTTTGGTTTCTTTATCTGGGCATGTATCTGCATGTTAAACCTCCCACCAAGAGGTTGTTCAGAATGTCCCAACCCTTTCCACACACAATGTGCTGGATACATCCTTATGGGTGTGTCAAAATTCCTGAGACTGCGAGATTGTTTGGCACGATCTGCTTGGGAATCTTTCCTGAGCAGTTTGGCTCTTTTATTCTTGTGCCGACGCGGTTCAGCGGGCACCTATACATTCAAACTTTCAATGCCGACGGTTTTCGGGCATTCTTCTCTGCCGACGCGGATCAGCGGGCACTTCTATACCGACGCAGCTCTGCAGGTATATGATTTATTATTCTCGTGCCGACGCAGTCCTGTGGGCATACTTGTACCGACACAGTTTTGTGGGTAATTATTTATTCTTGTGTCGACGCGCTTGAGGACACACCCTGTACCGACGAAGCTCTTCGGGTGCAGGTATCCTTCCATGCCAACGGTTTTCGGGCATGTCTCTCGTGCCGACGCGGTTCAGCGGGCACTTCTATACCGACGCAGATCTGCGGGTATAATTGCCGAGTGTTTCTTGGTCCGCCGAGTGCATACCAATTAATGCTAGAATCTCCAGCATCTCGAATTTGTTTGGCCTGGCCTGCTGCCATGTACACCACATTGGACACAGGTCGCTAGGGCGGGGAACCATTTTGAATCCTCCTTCTCTCCTCTCTTCCTTCGCACCACTCCTTTTTGGGGTATTTCGGTCGTGTCTTTGATTCACCCTTCAAGCGAGCTTTGCTCTTGGGAGCGTTGCTCCGGTTTGGTATTTCTAGGGCTTCATCTTCATCTCCCGAAGACCCTGGAGTGCCTTGTGTACGAAATTGACCTCACGATCCAGAGCTGGAATAGTTGAGCCTCTCTCGCCCAGCTTATATGGTGTCGACCGAGTGCTGCTGTTCTGGATCGGAGTCCTCGGGCCTCGCGCCCGATGGCAGAGTCAATTTCTTGACAAACCGATAACTCTCCCAATTTTTGGCATCCTTAACAGATTCACTCTGATCTTTTCTCATATCTATTCTTCACTCCATATTCTCTGGTGCTTGACTTATTTGTTTTATATTTAGTGTCCTCACAAATAGTTTACCTTATCGCGGGCCTAATCTCGGCTCCAGATGTTTGGGTGTGGCGGAGTCCGAAAGCAGAGTCAAAAAAATGATGCAAAAGACGCGCAGGAACCCACACCCAAACATCTGGTGCAGCTCGCTGGGAAACCATGTGATCTGTCACATTTGTCACATTTGTCACCACTTGAACTCAAGAGCTCGTTTGAAGACTGCCCCCACAAAGTGGTCCCTTACAACGCATACAAGTCCAAACAAGTATTCAAGACCTTAATCTCCCCAAAAAACACGAAGAAACGCGCTCAGGGAAGAAAACTGAGGGAACTCAACATTTGTGCACTGTCAGAAAACACACCAACTTCAGCTGTTGGGTGGCCAGAACTCATAGGTATGGGCATCATATAAATATTCAACATTTATAGAGGTAGTCTTCTGAACATAGAGGCTTCCAGTCGATGTATACTAATAAAATACAATCACTGGTTGAGCATTTCAATTTTTTCACCTTCTTTTTCAGTGAAAAATGTTGTTTATTTTTCAGACATTTTTCACTGAAAAAGAAGGTGAAAATTTTAAAACTTTTTCAGCACTTTCTCAATGCAAGGTGAAAAATTCGAAATAAAATAAGAAAGTGATGAAAATGTTTTGAAATTTTCACCTGCTTTTCCAGTGAAAAATGTGTGAAAAATAAACAACATTTTTCACTGAAAAAGAAGGTGAAAATTTTGAAATGTTCAACCAGTGAATTGCCTGACAAGAGTGCATAAAATAACATGTGAAAGGAAGAAGGGATGAACTTTTGGGTGTGAGTATGAAGGTAATGGAACAGGGAAGACATTGGAAAAATATTTGGAGCCAAAATATGATATGGTGAGGCACAAGTGAAGAGTTTTGCGAAAGCGTGACTAGATCACATGGTTCCTATGCAAACTGCACCAGACGTTATAGGGCAGTGTTCCCCCATCAAATTCCATCAAAAATCTGCCTCGGATCATTCCGAGCAGTCTGGTGGACCGCCGATGCTCCGTCTGCGAGCACCAACGAGCGACTGCCCTATAACGTCGGGAACGAGACTAGCACGGGCCATAAGGTAGCCATCACTCAAAAGCATCCTACGTTTACATAATCAGTGTGACACGTCCAAAAACGGATGAAAATGCCGCAAATTTAGTCTGTTAGTTACCGCGGCCCACGTAACTGTTAGGTCCCCTTATTATATAAGCTTTCCCGTTTAGGAAAGTGTAATTGGTCACGTGGAACTCTCAACGGACGCGCCGCCGGTGACAGAAGATTCTCGGAGGCAAATTTCGGATGTGATATACCTCACAAAGTCACAAAAAGCACTCCAGACCAGTTTGTTCTACCTGAGGTGAAGTTCAACGCCTGAAAATCACCAAGGGCCTATCACTGTGCTCAATTTGGTGGATGCAACCCATATGTGGTCCTGGAAGACCAAAAAAATCTCATAAAATGTGATTCTTCCATACGAATGGCTTTAAACATGAAAAAGGGGTTCAGGGACATCAGAACATGTGCAGAATGCATCCAGGATATTGAATGTTTGCGCAAGCATCTCCCATCATTACATAATAAGGTGAGCTAACAGTAATCAGACCTAGTGTTGCTGCAGTGTGATGCGAGTCAAGGTGGTGTGCACAACTCGTCTCAACTCGACTTAGCGAGTTGACACGAGTTGCACCAAGAGGTGAGTGATCTCTGGATCGTCCAATTCAATTAGGTAAGCTGATGATCAACTGGTGATCACCGAAAAGTCATTCAGCAGCCTTGGATTTTTGTACTCAGGATGCTGGAGATGATGCTTTAACATTGAAATAGCTAAGGATACAATATATATGAATACCAAAAGAGTTTGAGCTTTCCTTGTGCAGAAACATTCAAAGTTGGAATTGTGATGAAGTGATGCGAACTGATGGGAGTTGCCTTTTCTGGGGGGGGGGGGGGGGTGGGTCATGGGAAGCTTACCTAACTCAATTGGCTGATCCAACCACATGTTTACAACTTGACTCGCCGTGCAACTCAAGAGCCTCTTGAGTTGCACAGCGAGTTGAGTGGTAAACAAGGCTCTTGAGTTGCACGGTGAGTTGAGTTGTAAACACATGGTGTGACCTTTTGTGACCTAGTACTAAGTCGACACAGCTCGTATTACAGAGTGTTCACAAAGACCTTGGACAGCAAATCTATTGGTGTATATCTATTTTTAATGCTCCCTAGGTTCCTAGGGACACTTTCAGGAATATCTGGGGCAAAGTTACGGCCTGGGAGACTTGTATACGAGATATTGGAACTTTTCATTCTGAGTAAGCTGAGGATGACAGCAAAAAATGTTTTCGCAGTTGATTTTATGACCACTATCCACTCTGTCAAGTCTGAGTGAAGTGAAATGAATATATGTTATATACTGAGCTGAGGGACAGAGGATGAATGGATCTCCGGAACTGGAACCGGGAACCGGAGGATCGGAGTACCGGAAAGTATATGAGAGAATAAGGCAAGCACCACAGGACAGTAGGGTGTGCGTACTACCGGTAAAGGACTGAGTAGAGGAGGGAGACCGGAGGAGTGACCAAAGGGCGACTCAGTGCAAAGCAGAGAGCTAAGCAACTTTAATTATCAAACTGAAGTACCAACTAACAGACTTCAGAACGAGGAACGAGCGAGGGAGTCTGTCAAGAGAGACTACTGCAAATTATCACACTGGCTGATCTTGGAGAGGCATGGGATACTATTGTTAAAGAATCCTATTATAAGCACTAGCAGGCCCACTGTGCAGCAGAGCCCACTATCATTAGTGTCCATGGCCACGTCCCTTATTAATACATAAATTAATAGTCGATGCTAGCGATTGGATCTGAGTCTCCGACCGAAATTGGCAAGGAAACAAACAGAGGCATAACATCAGATAAGCAAAGCCAACAATCAGACAAAGAAGAGTAAGCAAGGAGATCTAGGCTTGTCCCCATCTGGCTATGCATAAACATCTGTACACAGATCACTCGCAGAACTCATTTGATGCGTAGCTGGCTGGGCCCCCTTGTCGCCACTCATTGCGGAGGTTCATGATCATTTCAGCAACAAAACAGCAGTCGAGCCATGTCTTACCCCTTTGGAAGTCATGTTTCAATTTTCTAAACATTTAGTAGAATAGAAGGTGCATTTACACACCTTTTCTGTCCCAAAATGGGTTCCTTTTTTTGTGTACCGAACATATAACAACACATAGATACCTTTTTTGTCCTTATTTTGGAGGGAATCATTGGTTATATTTGTGCAAGCAAAAGGAAGTCATGTTCCAAATTTTTTTTTATGGAAGGAATGATGCAACCTTTTTAGGCTTGAACCGGACAAAGAAAAAGTGCTCATGTTTCTGGTGGGGTTTTGTTTCGAAACAGTCATTGTATTTCTGGCTGGAATATACACTCCAAAATATAAATCATCTGTTAATACCTGTTTCTACCCAAAATGGCCAATGTGCGCTGGGTGATACACAATTGCCCCCGCAGAGTGTCCTCGTGCCCCTGCAGTGCGCCCTAGCACCCCTGCAGTGCATCCTCATGCCCCTGCAGTGCGTCCTGGCACCCCCACAGTGCACCCTCTCGTAATCATGCCATACGCACACTTCCAAAGAGTGTGTACTGGTCTTCAAAGATCTACTCATTGGCGTCAATGGGTGAGACTCCTACTCGAGCCAGACAGCTTGCACGCATGCCTGAGCACGGTCGACAACACAAGCACACTGCTCTGCACCAAGGATGACGGTGTTCAGGGCCACAATTATGTGTGAGTCGGTGGTGCTCGCTCTCATCGCGTTGTGAGGCTGCACTATGTTTGCCCACTGTTGTGAACGAACACAAGACACCAACTCACAGGGCCTACAACCAAGTCCGACCAGTCCGACCAGGTATTACACAGTCTGCTGGCCCCAGAGTCACTCCACGACTATCTACAACCAAGTCCAACCAACAACTACACAGTCTGCTGGATCCAGAGTCACTCGGCTATGCTTCGTGACTGTCTACGTCCAAGTCTGACCATACTACACTGTCCACCGACCCCAGAATCATTCCGCCACACTCTGTGACCTTCTACGACCAAATCCGACCAGTTCACTGGCTCCAGAGTCACTCGGCTTCGCTCTGCGACTGTCTACATCTAAGTCCGACCATATTATACTTCCTACCAGGAATTGGAAAGTCCAACGGCCCAAAAGTTAATATGCTCACGAGAAACGTGTTCCACCTGCCCATACACCAGCTGCCCTCTACCAGAAACACATAGCACGGCCTTGTACCACCTGTCCGATGAGGAATTATACAGTCCGCTGACTAGCGGGGTCACTCTGCGCATGGGAAACAAGTTCTGCTAGAACGCGTGTTCACTTACTCTGCAGTCTGCAGGCCTCTACGGTCAATCTGTCGATCAATACTTGGTCCGCTGGCTTTCAGACTCCTTCCGCTCACAAGAGGAATGTCTGGAACCATCTACGACCCGTCCAACGAGGAATCATACAGTCTGCTGGCTAGTGGGGTCACTTTGCGCATGAAAACACGTTCTGCTGGCTCGTTGACTTATTCTGCAATCCGCGGGCCTCTAAGGCCAATCTGATGATCAAGTATTGCGGGCCTCTGTGGCCAATCTGACGATCAAATACTGGGTCCGCTGGCTTATAGGGATACTGGCGCACGAGAACACATGTTCTGCTTTTTCATACAGTCATTTCGTGACCTTTTACCGATGTTCTTGAGCATAAGAACTTAGTCCACAACCTTATACAATGACTCCGCACGACTAGGAGGGGAACAGGACTCGACAGGGATAGGAAAGCATGTGAGGGAATGAGGGAAACTCAGTTCCTATCATCGGAGAGATGAATGGAGTTGTCGGGAGGAGGGAAAATCACATGGACTATAGGAACAGTATAAATACCACCTACTTTATCTGTAGAAGGCATTCTCTGAACTCCCCTCCCGGCTTCTCTGCTACAAGTCCTAGACTGGGGCAGGAATAGTAGGGACCTGCCAATCTATGGAGTTCACTGGTCACCAGGGGCTCTCTTCTTTACTCATCCTCCATTCTGAACAAGAATATTACCCAGAAGTGTTATCTGTTAAGCACTTCACAAACCCCCTTCGGTCCTTTCCAGGTCCTGAGAGGCATGACCCTCTGGAGGATAGGCCACAAGTATCACACTAATCAACTAACCTTTATTCAAACAGGCACAGGAAATTTTCCAAAAATACCATAAAGCCCTTCACCTCAAGTTCTAGGGATGGGCATGGGTCCGGGTCCGGGTATGAAACAGTCAACCCGGACCCGGACCCGGAAAACCTGGACCCAAACCCGCGGGTCTACGGGTTGTCCACGGGTCGTCGGAATTGATCGGATCATGCCTGCCGAAGCTTGCCGGCACAGTTTAACACCTTCAAAACTGAAATATGCTCACTAATTGAGGTTTTTAAATGCATCGGGTGCTTAACAAAACTTTGGAGTACCTCTCATAGCTGTGAGCCATGTCAAACTGCCTTGAAATGACTTAAATTGCACAATAAATTCAATGTTCGCAGACCCGTGGTGTACCCGAAGGGTTTCGGGTCTACTAAAATTGGAACCCGTACCCGTACCCGGGCCGACCCGACCCGGAAACCCGGCGGGTTGACCCGTACCCATGCTCAACACTAAGGTCCTCAACTTATAGCTGTAAACTTTATTCCCTCTAGAGGATGAACTCTACTCTACTTGCAAATACTACCCTGCATCTAGTAGAACCCAAGTCCACATCACACCAGCTCATGCCGCCGAAACATTTCTGGAGAATGCCAAAGGCTGTGATATGTAATGGAACAACATGCTGAGGGCATGTCAACACTAGGTAGGCTCAGAGTAACCGCTCCTGCACGCAGCTGCAGGAGCAGGAGGTCATGTGCTCAGTGACCACATCTTTCTGAGGTCACATCAAAGAGCAAACACAGCACTGCTAGACACATCCTTGGTTGTTGTATGTCAAGAGTTCAGGGTCACACTGTAACTGTTCTCTTCATACTGAAGAGATCAGTTACAGGCTTGGATAAATACATAACCCCCATAAAACAAATATGACCCCCCCAACCCAACTCGTCCCCATCAGGACTGGACACGAGGTCCATATACTATAACATTGGTCACTTGAGGACAGTGACTACGTGGTTTCTGGGCACTATGAAAATGAATTGACTCAACAGAGAATATGCACCATTGGCCAAGCATTGATGGGAGCCATCTATTATGCACAATTCCGATGATATATATATATCCTTATGTTGCCGACACCATTGAGCGAGATCCTGACACCGTTCACAACACTGCTGACATCCAACAAACAAGAAAGTCCGAATTTCAGACAATATCAGAGCCATAGTTTGGTCCTTGATGTGATTAGCACATTAGCGGCACATGACCTCCTGCTCCTGCAGCTGCATGCAGGAGCGGCTACTCTGAGCCTACCTACTGGCACAAACCGCCACCACAGGTAACTCAAGGCACAAAGTGCTGCATATCACTGGCGCCAAGTGCCAGTACAGGTCTGCACAGCGCAAAGCACCACTACAGGTAACCTCAACGTGCAAAGCACCACAAACTCTGAGATTAAGCTTTGCATGATACGTGCTGAAGGCATGGGTACTGGTTCTGGTGTCATGTCTGGAACAAAAGTTTGTAATTCAAAAAGTGCATAATCATATATGTATACACTGTGTTCCCATTATCTAATGTTTGTTGTGGTGCAGTGGCTGTTGTGCTTGTTTTTCTTTTGCCTTATTTAGACATATGGTTTGTTCGATTCCCCCCTCGGCTGTTCTTTTTTCTTGCCCTAATATGCAGCTTTTATTCTGATACTGTCCTTATCCCTGACCATTTGTGATTCTATTTTGTTGTTTTTCATCCTGCTTTTCATTGGTGCTGTATAGAAGAGAAGCCAACAGTAATTCTGAAAATATTATTAATGAACAGATATGCAAAAAAAAATCTAGCCCTGCAGGGCCTCTGATATCATTTCTGTATGGAAGGCAAGTTGGGACTTGTACAGGTGTGGCTTTGAGGACTGAAAATCTCACCTCAATGAGAAAATATCAATGAAGCCATTTGTTGAACTTGTGTTGTCTTTGCTACTACAACTGTTCTGAGGAAAGGATATATTTCAAGATTTGATTTGATTTTTTCAGCTTGATTCTAATTTTCTGGGCCCACGGCATGACTCCGGTGAAAGCAGTACAAAGCAAATAATATTGTAGAACTCAAATCAACTTTACACAACTATTTTTCACCATTTCTCAGGCCCTAGTCTCAAATTTTCTTGGCCTGCAGTGCTCTGGTGCCTCAAGGAACCTTTCAGTAAACTTTTATGCAGCAGGAATGGGCAAAACCAAGTCGCGATGCTGTTGGAAAGCATGGGAACAGCCCAGAATCTGCCAGCAAGAGTCGTCCTGGCGGACCAAATCGGGCCTGGGATTACCATATTAAGCCTGGAGTTACCATATGGGGCCTAGGGCTGTTCCAGACATGGCACCAGAGCCCGATACCTATGCCACGGGTAACTCAAGGCACAAAGCACCGTCAAACTGTGACATTAAACATTTCAGGTTACTTGCCAAACACACGGGTACATACGTCACAGGTAACTCAAGGTGCAAAGGACAACCAACCTCTGAGATTAAGCATTGTGTGTTACATGCCAAAGACACTGGGACCTACACTTGTAGTAAAATTGAGAGCCTGGAAGTGGCAGTGCATGGCAAGTCACAATACACGCCACTATGGCAATTACCTCCTTGAACATCAACACTGCATTCTGGTGAATTTCCTTTGGAATTTCTTGGGGAATTTCTCCAGAATTACCCATACACCTTCTTTCAGCTTCTCTGACATCAATGTCTGCCAACTCGAGTGGGCCAGAAGCTCAAGACCCGTTGTTTATTCGCTAGCCCGCATATGAAGTGCCGTCTTCTCTCGTCTGAGCTACATCAAGACTTCAGTTCCCACCCAGCTATATGATTGTTGGCATGTACTGGCTTTGCACAGACAAAGTCAGGATTTTGTCTCTAAAATCTTTACACTTACTGTAGCCTGGTACGAAGCATTTATTTGTGCCTGCATGGCAAAAGTGCAAGCACGGTGCCCAACACAGAGCAATCGTCGGCCTTGTCTGGGTCAGAATCATTCTATTTGCAAAAAATTACCTACTCATGGCCCCGACTGCCAGATGTTTCTAACATTCGGTATTCAGAAGAAATTTGTAGAGATTTTCTTGGCCAAGTGATTAAATCCGCCCGAAATCATCTGCTAAAGGTGAGGGACAACAACTTTAGTAACATAGGCAGGCCATGGGAATCAAATGATGCCCATAGCTGGCATAATGCCTACCTTTTGTCAGATCTGCTGCTCCATCCCTGTTGCCATGGTCGGTGTCACACAGTGGGTGGGTTTGTGCGATTAATTCTCTGGAGAGTATTGATGTGTTTGGTTCAGATGGTATTACCTTCACCTTACTGCCAAATTGCCAAATCGGGCGAAAAGCCACAAGGCCACATCTTGTCGGCCCTCTACTCATTGTCGCCTTGCTGTGACATATCAAGTACACATAGAACCCGTGGATATTGTAAATATTGTGTGTAGGTATACAAGTAGTGTAACTTTGAGCCAATAATATCGAGCATAGGCTGCGAGGAACTTGTCGAGGTCAAAGTCAGGGGCCCCTAAGAGGTAGTGCCCAATGTGGACAGTTCTCTCTCAGTCAGAATCCTCCCCATGGCCTGACTCAAGCTCTGACTCGAAGTCCACAGAGGTTCCACTGAGCTCAGATGTCAGGGACAAAAATGTCTCCATCTCGTCGAGGTTGGATGCACCTGAGGGTAGCGGAGTGGAGCCCTGCAAGTATGAGGAAGAAGCGCCCTCGCTTCGCGCGCTCTCGACTATCTGGACTGAGAGGTTGTGAGCATGGAGCCAAATGGACTGTTAGCGAGGATGTACCATCAGAGTCTGACTCCTCATCAACAATGATGGCCAGTGACAAGATTGAGGAAGAGACCGAGCTCAAAGAGAACACCTGCAGGATCCTGGCCGCATTACCATCCTTGTCTGTGAGGTGAATGTTGTGTGGGGCATGGCCCATTGTATTCTTCTCCTCCTTGAGCATTTTCATGTGCTCTGTTGCAGCTTTCTTCACCGCCGAGAGATCTGCCAATTCTTGTATGGCCTTGATCAGGCCGGACTCGATGGTGGTATGTCCCTCACGATATTTCTGGGTGAAGTCATGGTGCCCAATTGCTCTGCGCATCCGGCTGGTGTCATCATTGTTGAGGTTGCTGAGTATGCAGGTGTCGTGCGTGGTGGTGATGGCTGCAGCATATTGCATGTCGAAAGTGCGAGCCCTGAATAGTGTGAGCGCTCTGCAGTGACGTCCGGATGGGGTCACATACTTTTGAATGGCTTCCAACGGGAGTAACCGGGTGCCTGTCTCATGGTTGGTGGCTACATGGGCGCTCTCGACAAGATTGGTGTGGTGGGGCATTCGGTCCCAAAAGCCTGCAGGAAACAAAGACAGGGCCTCGTTGTAGCACAGGAGGAGCCATGAGTAGTGAATCTTGTGCTCGTACCAATCTAAGAACTTTGTGTAAGAATCAGAATTCACCAGCAAGACTACAAATATCTTGCAGCTTCTTGTTCGGATGCTTGCGGCAGAACCTATGCCATGCAGTGATATTGTTGGGCTTCTTCAGGCCACAGATGCAATTAAGATACTGGACTGTGGCTTGGCCAATGTCTCCAACAAGTGCATCCGTAGATCTGGAGGGATGGAACTCAGCAAGGACAATGGTGACGAACCAGCAAAGACTTTACCGTGTGAAGTGTATGCTGCACAATTTGATGACAGAGCGCACAATCATGTCGGGGTCTGTTGTGGGCACCGTGTCACCAAGGAGCTTCAGGAGAGCCTGCACAAAGCCTTGTACTTGAGCAGCCTCCATGTTGAAGTTGATAGAGAGGATGTTGCCCTTGGGGTTGAACACCTTGAAGTGTACTGCCTGGCCAGTGACTTGTTTTACGGCCATGAAGAACCCATTGAAGATGTAGAGGAAGGCCTCCTGAGTTGCCTTGTTGCAGTAGATTTGTGCAACAGAGACACCTGCACGAAACGAGGCATAAATTCGCTGTGAGATGGCTGGGTAAAATCGAAACACACACTCTTTGTCCCTGTCGAGCCAGACGGAAACTTCCCATTCATTGAGCTCACCCTTGACATGCTTGAAGGTGAAGTCTGGGACAAGGTATTGAACCTTGTGGATGAGATTTGCGAGATATGAGTCCATGCTGACTGCGAGCTTGAGCTCTCCCTCCATTCAAACGATCCGGATGTAACGTGTGGACATTGAAAGCTTCAGGTCTTGCTCATATTGGTCCAGAACACCTGCATGCCACGGAAAGATTCAATAGGTAATCCAGTGTCAGTAAATATCACGCACCCACCCATAGGAGCCCTGCTGGCGTGCTAGCATCTTTACAAGACAAGACAGCATCACGTAGTTTTCGCTTGTTCTGAAAGGCCAGGTGTTTTACATCAAGGTCTGACTTGAGGACAGTCCTGGTTGTAGCCGCTAACAGCTTGGCATGAGTACCGCAAGTCTGGGAAAACAAAAATGGTGCTCACAATTATTGAGACACCTGCCTGTTGTACCAAAAATTCCCATGCTTGAGAGCACCTCATCAAGGTCCGCCTTCACCGCGAGACCGGGCTTCTCCATTGGCCATGGCAGATGCGAATGGTGCCCGTGGAAAATGACAACAACAATCTTGATGTCTGGGTCTTTCAACGTGTATGTGATTTTCTTCACAGGGCACTTGTGATGGACCATTTGACCGACTACGAGCTTGCCGGCGTGGAAATGACTGTGGGCTGATAAAGAAGTCGTCAGCGAGTAAAAAACACAGGGCTTGGATTTGCATACGGCACTCAGATTGCTTGCCATGGCAAGGGTGGACGAAACGAGAGCAAGACGGCTCCTCGTCCTCGTCAACATCAGCTACTAGCTCACCAGCCATGTACCAAGCAAGAATATCTTCATCTAAGCTGGACTGAATGCCAATATATGTATGGTCGTACTCCTTTGTTTTGTTCCAGTGGCTACAGCCCACAAACATGTTCTTGCCGACATCGGAAGGTCCCTGCAGCCCTTGTAAGTGAGCATCGGGACAAATAGAGGTAGGGCTGACATTCAGGCAATGCTTGAGAATGGGCTTTCCAGGGCAGCCAGCGAGCTTGCACTGAGATTTCTTCTTTACATGGCAGAAGAAGCTGTGAAAAGGTGTGGGTAAGAGTGCTGCTACAGTGGCCCAAAAAAATTACGTACGCCATGGTGACAGTGGCAGATGTCAAGGAGTCGTTCTTGCTCTGCTCCAGCTCCTGAGCCAAAATATCCTGTGTGAGGCCCATGTCTAAATCTTCTTGCTCATACCCATCCAAAATGTCGGCATCAAAAAATTCACAATGTTGACCGCCTTGGCAAACATGATTCGAGCAGCGTATCGGTAGGTCGTTTACACACATGAAAATCACATTTTTGTGAGCTTTCACAAAGCTTACATCTCTAAGTAAGACATAATCACTAGAGTATACACTCTGCCCTGGAGTGATGAACTTAGCCATAGGCCGCCGTAAGCCTACAGGCACTATGTGTTTATAGAGCTATGACAATACCTTCATAATGGGGTCAGATTAGTTTTGTAGACCTACTGCGGGGCACATATTTACTATGTGTGCATGAGGTGATCAAAGAGATTTGGCGGGAGGCAACCTGGCAAGTGAGAGATTGCGAGTTTAGATGATTCACAAGACTTGTGTGGACCATGGGAAAGCATGGTTAAAGTTCTGCGGGTTGATTACATAATCCCTCCCATGGTTTGATAGATATTGAATGGACTTGTGTCCCCTGATAAAGTTCCAGGGGATGGAAGTGAACACTATGGAAGTTGCATCCCACAGAACAACAGAAATGGCAGAGACAGAAAGACTTGACTGAAGTTCTAGGGGAGGCTTGTACGTTCTGCAGGTGGGATGTCTGTGGCTGTGCAGCATCCGGAGGTCGGTTCTAGAAGGCACAGCACTCTTAATATCCCAGTCCCGCAGGAGGATGCTGGATGATACAAGCAAGTGTTAGATATGAAAAGAAATAAGTGCAGGAAGCTATAACTAGCTATGGGAAGCTATAGTTGAACTATGGTGGACCTACCCATGAGAGGATGAGTGACTAATAGGAGATGACATTTCGGTAGGAGGGAAACTTATCACCACCTGCAGAACGGCTCTGACCAACCCGCGTACCTGAAGATCAGAATGGCGTGCTAGTTGTTCAACCAACGATTTGGTTTGCCTAGAGATAATATTGAGAACAAAGGGTCAGTTGGAGGGGACCTACCCACGGGACTTACAGTTGCCAGGGGAGGTTGCTCTAATAAACCACTGACAGACCGAGGCATCGGGGGAAGCTTCCCACATTGTTAGCCTGACTGATATCGGCTATTTCTTAGCTCCGTTTAACCATTTGTAAAATGTATAAGAGGCGTAGTTTACTTCGTTTGTAGGTCAGTAGACCTCACCCCTAAAGTATCAGGCTCTGAGTCGCTGCTGGAGTAGAGACAGATTTAATAAAAAGAACTAGTTAAGTTTGAATAGCAATAACATTTGGATTGACTTGAGCGTTTCAGACAAAGCATTTATAGAAAGAGTCTTGCTCCCCACAGAAGTGCTCATTGCTTTAAGATTTGTAGCCAGTGGTTCAGACCTTAAGTGCTCTATAGATATCTGCAGGTCCACTCTTGTACACCATAGATTAGAAGCAGCGCAGTTGCATTTCAACTCCTGGGAGCAGGAGCTCGGAGTTCTGTCTTGCCTGGTTCTTTTTATTATATAAAAAGCCAGTGTTGCATGCTTGTAGCTGTTCTCCTTGGTAGCTTTAAGCTCGGGGTGAGTTTACACTTGCCGTCCTTAGTAGCCATACACCACTGTTTCATCAGCGACCTGGGAGCCAGCTCGGGGCCGGCAACCTGGGCCTGACCATCAATCCATCTGATTTTGACCAAATCGGGCCCGCCTGGAACCGACATCAGGTCACCGACGTGGATTTGAGGTCGTGAGCCGCTGCTCAGCAACACACCGATTCATTGTACATCTAGTGCTGGCAAGGTGAGGTCTGACGCTCCTTCACTCAGGGTCTGCCCACTGTCCGTGCCCAGTACCAGATAAATGAGAATATAATAATTGAATATACGCAGCCATAGTAATTGTGCGGTAAGAGTATTATATGAAGTAAGGTGCAGCGCGCGCTGGGAACTAATGCTCTTCCTGATCCCTCTCCTCCGGCTCATCATGCTCATCCTGAGGCTCCTCCTCCTCCTCCTCTGCAAGCTGCTCCACTGTATAAGCCTCCATTTCTGCGACAGCGCGAGATATATCCTGCTGCCATTTGGGAAGCTGCTGGCTGGACTTCCTTTTCTTTGAGGGCCGGCAGAGCTGCAGGTGCCTCTTCAACGCCTCTTCAAAAATACTGTTGGCATGTCAGCAGATGGGGACGGGCTTTATAAAGATACATACTAGCTTGAGAATGCAGGCCGAAGTGCCGCTTCAATGGTTAAAGCCTTTGTGTGTCGCTCTGCTAGCTCTACATCAATGTGGTCCCAGTACCCGTCGTCCTTACCGCTGTTCTCCTTATAGTCAATCAGCTGCATTTGCTGACTCGGAAGTCAGTATCTAAATGATTGATGTGTCAAAAGTACGTACCACCCACGCAAAGCGCGCCCAAATAGCATCTGCCATCTCCTGCGACAACTTCCAGGCCATGCTCTTGACCAGATCATAGATGGTCATCTTCGAGGACCACGCAAAACTCATCTGGGGAGTGCAAGTGAGTCCGGATTATAATGTGTACGCGAGAGCTCACTTTTCTTTTCATTTCAGACCTTACATTTGTTGCTGCTCTACTTACAGCAGTCTGGAACAATTTGGAAGTGATCATGGACCGAAATTCTTGAGGTATGCAGTATATACCAGGATTGAGTCTGATGTGACGCTAACCAAGTTGTCAGTATCGGATTATTGACGACGCGGAGGACATCCTACCATGAGGCGGTCAAGGAACCCCGTCTTGTATCTGGGGAGCTTTGGGTCCATGAGGACTCCGCGGATCTGGTTGATCACATTCTCCTGGATCATGAGCTTATTAGTCAAAACTTGCTTTGCGCCATAACAACGCACCTTGAACTCAGCTGAGACGAGATATCCCTGGAGTTTGGTGTCACTTGAAGTGTCTTGACGAGATCCCAGGACTGCCACAAGAGTAACGATCAAGAGCTTGTGCGTCGGAAGCTGTCAAGCTGGCTCAGTGCACTATGCACAGAAGCACTGGGAACTCACCAATGCCGTGCTAAGGAACTTGTCGCGGTCGCCCTCTGATACCCCAAACTCGCCAGCAACTTCGCCCGCATATGGGGGGGAAAGGCAAAGGCCCAGCCAGCCAAGGCAAAGGGGAAGCGGGCAGCCAAATAGGGTATATCAACTTTTGTAAATTTTGCTCCGAAATTTCGCGCTTTTTTCCCACGCTCAAACCACCCCCGTTTTTTCTGAAATGAAAATTTTGCCTATAAAACACCCTATTCTGGTTCTAAATCTCAATTCTTGGAGGAAAACGGCCAAAACTCCGGGTTGTCATGAAGTGATGTCTGCTATCATATACACACTTGTGAATACGACTTGACTTTATCTTTGGTCTCATTCAAGTGTCTGGTTTCTACCCCGCGTTCTCCGCGACGTAACATCTGTTGATTGGTCTACCACAATCCTGGGCCAGAAATCGTCTCTTCCGGTATACATTGTGCGTCAGATAGACTGATGAGTTCAATCTTTATCGACCCATCTACTAGTCTGCAACTGCTCTCGGTAAACTTGGTCACCCCGATGGAGAGCTCAACTTGACAAGAGCCGCGGCCAAGCACGGTATAATCCAAATGGTCTGTCGTTCAGCCCTGAAACGTGTGATCAAGTGCTGAACTTCCACGACGATGCAGATTCCCACTTTGGCCTCATGCTCGTTCGATGAGATTGTCGATGCGGCCCAACCAAAACAACCCCTGTTCCTTCAATTGTTTGCGACCTCATCTGTTGAACAATCCGTGTTCTCATACACCGCAGATACGTGAACCGCGACCGCAATATCACCAAGAGATATGTTCAACACGCCGAGAAATAAGGCGTCAAGGGTTTGTTCATCGCTGTCGACGCGCCGCAGCTCGGTCGTCGGGAAAAAGATATGCGTATGAAATTTGTCGATGACGGCGCTGGCGCCAAGGTCCAAGAGGGTCAGTCGGATGTGAAGAAAGATCAAGGTGTCGCTCGCGCCATCAGCGTAAGGCCTTGACTTCTTCTGTGGCATCACCTGTTGAATATTCTCGGCACCAGTCCTTTATCAATCCCAGCTTGTCTTGGAAGGATATCCCCTGGTTCAGAAGCATCACTAACAGTGAGTTACAGACAGCTCTATAAGCACTCCTTTGACTCCCGTTCGTTCAGTGCCCATCATCCTCAAAGGCATCGCGTGTCCTCGAGGCGCCATTCTGGCGCTTGAAGCCGGCGTGCAGGGAATCGTGCTGAGCAACCATGGCGGTCGACAACTAGACACAAGTCGCTCCGGGCTCGAGAATCTGGTGGACATAGTGGCGGCGCTGAAAACTCGGGGCCCGTGGCCGAACCCGAACTTTGCTGTTTTCGTCGACGGCGGTGTGCGCCGTGCGAGTGACGTTCTCAAAGCACTGGCCCTTGGCGCATCCGCTGTATGCTATGCTTCTACGTACGGCCCTCCTTGGCTGACGCTTTTGGTCTTAGGTTGGGGTTGGCAGAGGCTTCCTTTACGCCTTTTCGGCATATGGACAACCAGGGGTAGAGAAAGCCATCGAGATCCTTCGGGTACCATCTTCCTGGGGACAGTGATGCTATAAACTGACATATCACCGTAGGATGAGTTCGAGATGAACATCGTCTCCTCGGTATCAATACTCTCAGCGAGCTTGGCCCGGATATGGTAGACGCGAGTGCTCTTCATTCGCACGCAGGTCTCACGCCTGAGGATACTCTGTTCAATGCCACTTGTAAGCCTCGTCGCCATTTCCCCCCGCAAGTTTGACTAAGGCATACGCACAGATCAACCACTGCATCTGGCCCAGTTCAAGGGATCGAAACTTTAATCTCTCTCTCATATCACTCCATGATGCATCAACGTCTATAGACCATCGAAAAATACAGGTATCATTGTTTATGTACGAATACAGAATGAGAAGGCAGCGTCACGTCAAGGTGACCCCAGCGGCTTTCATGAGGTCTGCGACCTCAATGTCTGGGACACAGAAAAACGTTGGCTGCGTTCAAAACTCGAGAATAACACTCACGGTCTTCGGTGTTCTGCATTCGATGCGCGAATGTGCAGTCGTTGCCTAAGAATCGTCTATCATCATGGTCATCTAGGCTGCAAGGTGTTTGCTCACCTGGCCCGAGTATGAAGTCTCCTCCAAGCTGTGAGATGTTCCCGTTCTTACCGATATGCGATGGGTTCCTCAAAGGGCCGGTCTGAACAACGACTAATTTTATGCTCGATTCGACGCAAAGCTGAGATGGGAATGCGAACCTTGATAGCCTTCCACGTGCTGCTCATAAGCCCCTCCTTGATATAACTAGGTTTTTCTTGATCGGCGGGCGTCAAGGCAAGGCTCTCGATGTTCATTCCAAGCGTTTGATACAGTTTACGACTTGGGTCGGCGTAGATCGGCCCACGGAAACCAGTGATTTCTTGAAAACGTATCGGTCAATTCAAAATGTAATGTTGAGACTTTTTACCAGCGTAGTTGTGGATTGGTTTCCAGTCACCACATCCTATGATTACGATTCTCGTACCAGTGCGTTCTAATGCGGCGTCAGGTACCACAGCCAGGTCCTCGACGTAAGCCTGAATGATTCATTGAAATTGAAGTTCCAAACGTTTCAGTCCCGCTTGCCTGGCACGTCTATATGTGTGTGAGACAATGGGCTCTATGATTGCTGGGGTAAAGGCAAGCCTACCCCGCACCAAAAGTGACCTGATTTCTCGAGTAAGCCTCATAGAAAGACAACCGATTAGGTACCCACGGATGAACACAACCACGGTTTTCTGTTGAGCGAAGATTGAGCCGAAATCGATTTTGGTTCCCTCTACGTCCAGGACCTGACATCTAGCTGCCAGATCTAATACAGAGGTTTCCGGGAGCGCGTCAAGAAGGGACATGGCAAGCAGGAATTAGAGCAATCACCCCATCGAGTCCTTATTAATGATACTGTACAACAAGGGGCACAGCTTCTTTGATATGAAGTCACCAAGTGTTGAACTGTTGAAAACGTTGAAGGTTGGTTGAAGATCGCCTTTCGGAAAATACGGGGTCTGTTCGCACAGGCTCGCTAGCATTTCCAAGGCGGCTACGGCGCTTGCTTGGGGAGACAGCCCCGCCATTTATGGGTCCCGCCTAGATATAACTGGTTGAGGGTAGAGCCCGGAAGTGGCAGTGCACGACAAGTCACAATACACGTCACCGTGACAACATCTCTGGTGAATTTCCTTTGGTGAATTTCCTTTGGAATTTCTTGGGGAATTTCTCCAGAATTCCCCATACATCTTCTTTCAGCTTCTCTGACATCGATGTCCGCCAACTCGAGTGGGCCGGAAGCTCAAGACGCGTTGTTTATTCGCGAGCCCGCATATGAAGTGCCGTCTTCCCTCGTCCGAGCCACGTCAAGACTTCAGTTCCCACCCAGCTATGTGATCGTTGGCGTGTACCGGCTTTTCACAGACAAAGTCAGAATTTTGTCTCTAAAATCTTTCCGAATATACTTACTGTAGCCTGGCACGAAGCATTTATTTGTGCCTGCATGGCAAAAGTGCAAGCACGGCGCCCAACGCGGAGCAGTCGTCGGCCTTGTCTGGGTCAGAATCACTTTACTTGCAAAAAATTACCTACTCATGGCCCTGACTGCCAGACGTTTCTAACATTCGGTATTCAGAAGAAATTTGTAGAGATTTTCTTGGCCAAGTGAGTAAATCCGCCCGAAATCGTGTGCTAAAGGTTGAATACTCTTTAGTTCCCCAAGAGTAACGGGCCTTTCCAATGACACAATGTTTGGTTATAAAATTCCGTTCAATGTGCACACATGTTAGTCCCGCTTCCGCCAGTTTCAAACATTGCTCACTGAATTTCTGATCAAGACGCCGCCGTACTTCTACTTGGCTCACAAATCACATACATTCTGCGTTTCTTTCTGTCTCGTAACATCCATATTGCTCGGGAGCGAGCATGGGAGCAGACTGTGGCGTCGCGTGGTAAAGGACCGGATTTCTGGTTTGCCACCTACTGCTCCTGACGCCAATTTGTAAATCTGATTTTGCAGGCGGCCTTATGTCGAGGTACATATCCTGATTCAATATCAACACAGCTGTTGATGTCGTAATCCTTATTCGAGGAATGGTCTACTCCTCCTCACGTTGTGCTTGATACCTGGACCAATCGTTTCCAGAAAAGATGGCTGGGCGGTGTTGGTTTGATGATCATCAAGCGCGGTACGTAGATTCCTTGAATCTGAATCAACTGTCCAATGATATCCATTCGTAGTTCTTTTGTTACCTTTCAACTTTTATCCTATCGTGGGTGTGATCCTGGCGGCTTGGTTTAAAGGATTAGGCACAGCACATAACCTCCATAAACAAGTGTGTATTCTTCAACTGACAACACATTCTGATAACAGATTTGTGCACCTAGTATTTTGCTGCCAAGAAAATGACCGACCCGGAGATAGCAGTTTTTATGGAAGAGCGAAAATGGGACTATCGCAGTACGTTGTTGCCTGTTAACTTGCCGGGCCGCAGTTGAATATCCTACTTAGCTTTCGGGTTTACCGCCGCCTTGCTTGAAGGCCTTCCAATCGTTGGATTGATATTCACCATCTCCAACCGAGTTGGAGCCGCCATGTGGGCTCACGGTAAGTTTCACAACTCTGTGTTTAGCTTTCTTGGCTCATATATTTTACAGACTTGGAAAAACGCCAGCATTTCGTTGCAGCCTCACAGTCGCACGGCACCAAATAAGACTAAATTTAGACTCGGACTCTTAAGCACACTGTATCATAACATTCCGATTAAGGACATCTTCTCCTTCTCCGTATGGGACTACCGTCGATACAGCTTATGGCTGTTGAGCCCCGCCTGTTTCTTTTCTTCGTGGCCTACTTCGAATCCTGACGCAAGCCGCGTGTTATTGTTCCTTGCAGAGAACGAAACGTGCTGGGGTCATTTAGGCGCGGAGCACTAATTGTTCCCACTGACCGTTCGCAGCCATAAAGACCGTGCTAGTCATCGACATCGTGACTGGGGTCATCTGCCCCTCCTTCGTCCGTCGACGTTATGCCCTTCTTCGAAAACTCCTCAGACTTCAGCATCACCGGCGGGACATTCAACGATTATCCGGGTAATGTGAATCGTGCCCAGAATGAAGCATATGAGGACGCACACCGCACTAGACAAAGGGGGGCGACGGATTCGCACATTCCGCGCAACAATGGTACCAACACATTGTTACATTGATAATTTTTTGATTTAAATGGATCATCAAGGTCGACGCAGAACCCACTTCCCAAGAACGGGAAACGGCGGTCAGCCGGGTAAGCCAAGGAAGTTGGTTTTCGTTGATGTACTTGATCACGGTGCCAGGCCGCGCGCAGCCTCAATGGTCATATCCCACTGCCAACCCTCAACCTCACAACGGGCAGGATCGCGGGGATCCTTCTCAGTTCAGGGGAGCGCCTCCCCAACCTGCGCAGCCTCTGAGAGGCCTCCCTGATCCCCGTGCCCCGCGTCCCGGAGATGAGGTTGCTGCTCAGATCCACCAAGGCGCACCCATATTCCCGCGCACCGCGACCGCGCCGCCGCGGTTTGCACAGCCTAATTTTCCGGCTGATAACCAACAACCCCGCTCCGCGAGCACGTCCCAGGGGCCAGCTCAGACGGCCGCTATTCCTATTCCTGGGGCTCGGACCAACGATCGAGTCCTTCGAACGTTTTCACTCCCACAGCCGGGAGATAGTGTGTTGAGCTCGAGCCCAGAGTCAGTCGATCTGGAGCCTCCTCAGGGCCCATCCAAGGTCAACCGTACCGTATCCCAGAATGATAGCCAACGACGTCAGTCCTGAAGGATACGTCCACCTGCTCCCCCATGATAATCGTGTTGTGCTTAGTTTTTTTCTCTCTTTATGTCATTTTTCCTCGGGTTGGTTGTAGATCATTTTTTGTTGTTGTTGTGTGTACGCGATTATTCTGGCAATATTCGATTTCTCAAGTTTGTAGCCCGCCTTGTCCTTCCCCATACAGTGTCTACTCAGCCCAGTAGGCGCTCAATGTAACTACATTCGGCATCACAGCGTGCACACATACGCCCACAAAACACATCTGGCCCGCGGAAACCGCATTGTGCCCCGATGGAGATATCCAAAAGCCCAAGAAGTGTTCTACTTAGACCCGCACTGCCCCCATCTGACATATCGTGAATGAGGATGTTTCTATTGATCTTCCGCTCAATTTCTATCGCCATAAAATCCAGATAAATCGCTCTAAAATCGTGGAAAGAGCACAACTATCCTCCTCGCACTGAATAATTACTATTGTGGGCCTCAAGCGGTTGTTTACTTGTGTTAGACCGTGGAGTATCGTTAAGTTATGGCTGTGTCTGTCAGATGACCTTCAACAACAACCACCGCTGTACCCGCGCTAAATCTCCCAAGATAACTCAGGATGTTGTCCGGTGCATGGAAATATACAGTGCTGTACTCTACGACTGTTACTTCTTCACTGCCCTGCTGGCTCTCCACCAACTTGTCGGTTCATGATGGAACTGGTTCACAATTTAGCGATACTAGCGGACAATTTGCCACGCCTAATGCCTGACCTCAGGCATATCAGAGTTTGAGTCTATATCGGCTCATACCGAGAATCATTCCCCTTGGACCCCCATACCGCGTGCCGCACCTCTCAAGTCGTTCTCCTTCAATTGGACCACCCAGTCATGCCATTCTTCGAGAATGCGACCAACTTCACCGTTACGGGTGGCACCTTCAACAACATTGCGGGCAACATGAACCAAAACGAGACTGTTTATACGAATGTGTCGGCCCATTCGTATAGGAGACCAGAAGAAATGCACAATCACTTCTACTCCCCATACGACTCGCGACCTTCCCGTGGGCGCTCTCCACGCCACAGCCCGCGTCGCCAGCGTCGTGGTCATGATGCTTTGGGGTATGCTGAATATTACGATAACAGAGGCAGCCGCTTCGAGGAAACATACGGTGGTCGTGAAGATTCCTGGAATCGAAGCGACCTTCAAAACCGCTTATCCGCCCACGACGGCGTCGAGATTACTGGGGGAGAATTAAACTACGTGGGGGAGAATGTGAACAATTATTACGCATCCAATCGATCATTGGGGAGATGGACGGAGGAGCCACTGTGTAATTCACCTCTGCTTCCTCCTGTGCTTCGCTAATTTTTTCTCGATAGATTCCATGCCAGTCCATCCCGAGACTGAACCAGTTATGCATGACGAGAACAATGTGGAAGAAATCCTTCCGGCTCATGGTGCGTTACATTCTCAACACTGTTGCACTCTCATAGAAATCGTGTTCTAGGGCCATCTCCCCCTGTTGTGAACGAGGATAGCAACATGTCGGACGAAGAAACTGCATCATCATCTCCTAGTGCCTCTGACGCACCAGCAGATCCTCCTCCAGCTGTGACCAGAGCCGATCCACGGAGGCCTCCCACCACTCTCGAACGGATGAGGATGGCGATGTCTGGCATGGAAATCGCAGATGTAGAGAATGGACATGCTGTAGAAGTACGTGATATCACGACTGAGGAGGTGCATTCCGAAAGGAAGCAGAAACCACTCGGTAAAATCTTCCAACGTAGAAGCAAGCGTCAATCGTAGCAGTTTGGGTACATTGAACAGCTGCTGTGGAGTGTACTGTACATACAATTAGGTTGTTCAGAGTACTATTATTGTGTACAACGGGTCTGGAAATGCACAATGGGTCTGGATTTCTTTTCTCTCTTTTTCCCCTGTTCCACAATCGCTCCGGTATCTTCCGGAAATCGTTCTCATAGTGCTTTTTAATGACTACGTAAAACAACTAAGGGATACATGACACTGGTTGAACATTTCAAGTTTTTTGGTGAAAAAACTAGTGAAAAATGTTTTGAATTTTACAGCAATTTTTCAGTGAAAAACCAAGTGAAAAACTTGTAACTTCTTCATGAATTTTTTGAACTTCAAAACTTTTTCAGCACTTTTTCAGAAATTTTTCACAAGGTTCAAAAAGGTCACCAAAATGTTTCAAGTTTTTCACCTACTTTTTTGGCGAAAAATTACTGTAAAATTCAAAACATTTTTCACCAAAATTTTCAGTGCAAAACTTGAAATGTTCAACCAGTGTGAAGAGGAAGCAATTGAGAAAGAGTTACCGGATGTCAAGGTTTGTGATTTTAGGGTAACATATCGTGTTCTGCCCTCAAATCTTACGCTGAAGCCCCGGGAAAATTCAGGCATCATAACACATCATAGTAGATGCCCCTGAGCCCTCAGAAGTTTTTGCCGGAGGTGGTGTTGCGGTGCCCTGGAGGGGGACGACATTTGGGGCGTCCGGTCTCATGGACAAAAATGATTTCGGATCAGTCACATCAGGTCACAAAGGTATGGGTCAAATTGAAATCGAGATCCAAGGGTCATCAAAATCTACCCCCGTGTGGTCGCGGGAAAGTGGCGGTGCTCCCACACGGGAACCCCACCGGGTTCATGACCAAGTGAACGGAAAAGAGTGGAGGAATTTTGATTCGCCAACTCAGAGGGCTGTTGGGACCTCCCGTGATTTTTTTTCACAGTTTTTATGTACCCAGAACGGAGAGAAAGAATAAAACTCTCAGACGGCACCGCCACTTTCCCACGACAACACGGGGTACAGTGGAAGCCCCTTGATGAGATCGAAATGAACTCGAATGAGGTTGAAATGAGCTCGAAATGAGGTTGAAATGAGGCCTACTACATTTGATGCGATGTGTGTAGTACGGGCCCCGGTTGGCGCCGGAATATACTTACAACCCTAGAGCTGTATATAGCCGTGTACTGCATTGTGGCGCTAACCAATGGGGGGCCCGGGAGTCCAATGCGAAGCATTACTGGTACTGCTTGATTAGCGCTTTGGTCACGGTGTACACCATCGGTACACCAGTACCACATGGATGTTGCACAGGAAGTGTAGCAAAAGCGTGGCGCTCCCGTCTCTTCCGTCCCAAGATGCCCCCAATGGCCAAGCCAATGACCCACTACTCATCTGTTGAAGGGCCAAATGCTGCTGTTTGGGACACCACTTTTGACATTTCAGCAACTGTGTTCTCTACGCTGACCGTTGCTGCTCAATTCTCCGCTCTTCCGTTTCTACAAGAAGTCTCAGCCTTAGCGCTGACAATTTTGAACACCGTCCGAGTACGTTCTTATCCGATGCAAAGTTTGAATTTCTTGACGCCACCTTAGGCCGCCAAAGATAACAAGGAGTCTTTCAGAAACCTCGCAAATGACGCGGCGGAGCTGGTGTCTGCCATTATATGCGTCTACAATGATCTGGCGAGGGACGGCCAAAAACCATCCTCGAGTCTCAAGAAGCACGTCGAGGATTTGATCAGGTCTGTCGACCCACCTGGGTTCCCCGTTTATACATGTGATTTCATTCATATCCTCTGACTCAAACAGCTTGCTCAAAGTCATAAACGAATTCGCCGCTAAGCACGCCTCTAATGGCCCTGTTTATCGCATGGTGAGGCGGACGACCGATTATTCAAAGATTCAGTTGTATCGGGGACGCCTCAGACAAGCATTGGATGTATTTGGGGTAGGGGTTCAGAAGTCTACACTGCGCAACGTCTATATTCATTTCTCCCTAGCTGCAATCAAGTATTTCAATTCATGAAACCGTGATGCAAATACTCAAGGAGCTGCGTGAACAAGAGTCCGCAGGGCAGCGGAAGCAAGACCGTGAGGAGGAACCGCCACCGGTTGCAGTCAATCCCTTTGGGAACCTGCTGCAAGGAAACATCACTGGAAACATTACGATGAACACCATCGCTGGAAACCAGGAATCCCACTCGACATATTATAACACAATCATCAGAGACTCTTATAATCATAGCAACTTGGCTTAGCCTACTGCCAGTGGGCGATGGCGAGACTATGGCGACGATTGCTAGTCTGTCAGGACCATTTTCAGTGCGCTCAAACAGCACAGTTCTTTGTATTTTTTTGATCGGATATATAGGTTATGTAGCAATATGCGTAATTGTATCTTCAAAAAAAACTCTCGAAACCTATATATCAGTGAAAGTGAGATATACAGGTTTGCAGTTAGCCTCCACGTAGTGCGGGTTGTTGGTCGTCGGGTTGAACACAAGGTCTACCCTTCCGCCGGCTGTAGAGTTGGGGCAGAGAGCAAACAGGTCACTGCGGCCATTGGCGCCAAGCACCTGCGGCCCAGATGGTCCGAGCACGGGATTGGACATGACACAGTAAGCTGGAGCCGCTGTGGGAGGAAATTGGGTGGTAACGAAGGTCGGCGAAGTACCAGGAGCGAGGGCGAGTGAAGTCGTTCTCCAATTAGGCTCCGAGGTCGCCACGGGTAACAATCCGCCATTCGTCAGGGCCTCAGAAGTAAAAATTCCGCTGCCGGTCTGGAGATAAAATTAGCTTCGTACTGGGACAGGATCGGCAAGACATACTGTTAGGACGGACCAGCTGACAAGTGTAACAGTGTTCACGAGAGCGATATGCAGCGGAACTGACGCAGGACCGGTTGATGGAGGAGTGAAATACACAGCTTGGAGGTTGAAGCTGGTTGACCGCGTCGTTGAGAGACAGATCTGGCCGGCATCATCTTCGTACACCGTCAACAGGCTAGTTCCACCACAGAACTCTGTGGTATTCGTCACACACGCTGTATGGCAGTCACCATCGCTCAACGGGGCTGAGGTGGGTAGCGAGCTGCTACACCCTGCATCGACATCATCAGTTTGAGCGGGACGGGGGAAAAATATTACCCACAGCATTCAAAGCCGTATTCCAGACCAGCAACAGCATACCCGTTCGCTTTGCATGCAGAAGTACAGCTCTCGACCGTCACACCACCTGCGACGGTTGTCAAGTGCGGCAGGGTCCTGGAACTGACACTGTCGCTAGAAGATGGCAAGAGAGTGAATGTCACGATGTCTCCGAGGAAGAAGGACATACGAGTAGCAGCCTTTATATTGCCAGGTACCAACTGCTTGCGGGACAATCGGCAGAAGAGACCCATTCCAATAGATGTCGATGAAATTTCCCGCTCCACAAAGCTCCGCCGAATCTCCGCTGCAAGCCATATCACAGCTCTCAAGACTCGCAGGTGTTCCCGAGTCCTGCAATGCGTAGTCGCAGTCTAAAATGACGGAATTACGAAGTGGCAAAGGAAGAAAGGCGGAATACTAACAGCATTCTGATCCATATTCGACCCCAGCGAACCCGAAACCGCCTGAACTGCAGAAAGCAAGACAGGATTCCACCGTCATGGATGTAGAGTTGACATAGGATGCCGCTGCGAGAGTACGCGACGTGCTTGTATCCCTGTGGATAGCCTAGATTAGAATTGTTCAAGCAATGGAGGTCGGAACACTGACGTATAACATCCTTGCGCAGTCCAGGTGCCTGGAAGAGTTGCTTGCCTCGACTGCATTCCAGCAGCGTGAATGGTATGCCCTAGCACGGCCTGAGACTAAAATCAATGAGTCCAATTCACATATCGCTTCGAATCCTTGACCCACATGAAATAGCACAAAGGCCAAAGTTGCACCCAAAGCAGAGAAAGCCATTATCAGAGACCGGTCGACTTGACTTGAAGCGGGTGCCCTTGGGCTTCTTTACAGCTTTTAGGTAAGGGACTGCTAGCCCAGCGTAAACCCAGAGAACGCATAATAGTGTTTGGTCCTTCCATGTCGCCCTTCAAGTTAAGGTACAACGCCGTGATAGGCCCCTTGTTCCTTGGGAGTTGGCGGCGGGATAATCGGACTATGGTCCACGTCGGTGAACTCTGGCCGTGAAGTCTCGACGGTGCTCGGAGATCTAGGCTGCTTTGCGCGGTCGCGGTGACAATAATAACGAGATACAGACCTAGGAGTATAGATCTTTGTGAAAGCGAAGCTGAAGCCGTAGAGTTGGAAATGTGATCAACACCGATGCATCAAGTACCTGGGCACAAGCGACGTCGACGTCATCTCATCCACCAGCTGCATAAAATCACTACGCAGCGCTAGCGCCCCCGGAACAGGTGGTGGGTGGCTGCCACCAAATTGCAGACAACCTTTGCAGAAAATACTGGTACAAAAGAAAGATCGAGTAGATATCAAGAAAGGAAGTCAAGTGCGTTGCATAGTCAACCCAAGGTCAATGGTATCTGAACAACCAGGCATGATCCACAGTACCAAAGTCCTCAGGTAAACAGTACTTGACCGAC
The DNA here is from genome assembly GCA_029204085.1 of Mycena sp. CBHHK59/15. Taxonomy (NCBI): domain Eukaryota; kingdom Fungi; phylum Basidiomycota; class Agaricomycetes; order Agaricales; family Mycenaceae; genus Mycena; species Mycena sp. CBHHK59/15. The sequence continues at coordinate 806,398 of JARGXW010000002.1, forward strand.
CATGGTGTCCAAAGACTAGACTCTACTTCTTCGCCTTCCTCCCGCTCGATATTCCATAATGACCGTTGTATCCCCACGAGTTCCAAGTGCTCTAAATCAGTGGCTAGCTCGACGGGGCTAATGGGCACTGGATCCTCACCATTCGAGAAAAGATGGAGGAAAGTTAAGCCATGGAATTGCTGCAACTTGTGTAGCTGAAGGAAATGCATGTGTCAGTTTTGCGTCCGGGTCAAACATATAAGTAGATTTACTATCGGATACCATGTCCGCACATGGAGTTCGTTGTACCACGGCAATGATAGCTGTAGAGCCTCAAGATGCACTGATAGCTGATCTGCGAGGTGCAAGGCATCACGTTCTTGGAGAGGCTCGTATCCTGCGTGAAAACCTAGAACTCGGAGGTTCTGTAGCCTCCCGATGACGGTTGCTAGGGCCATGGCGACGTGGAGACTAACCGCAGGAAGGCGAATGTACAATCTACGAAGCGATAGCCGTTGACTGAGGAACTCGGAGAGAAGGGGTACATGCATTTCGGTGGAGTTCTGGTCCCAAGATTCGCATGACAGTCTGAACGAAGTCAGACGGGGTAGAGTGCCCAGTTCCTTGGGAAGCTCTACAAATAAATCAGGCACAATGTACCCCACCAGTGAAAGTGACTCTAAGAGTAGGGCGTGACGGAAGAGGAGATCAATGCCGACAAGATCTCCGAATTGTGGTACACAGATGTCCAACTGTGTCAGGGAGTTGCACACCCGGATAGGCATTAGATTGATATGTCTCGACAGGAGCACTAGTTCCTGAATAGGATTTGTTTCAATGATGTTGACGAGATCTAGAGAGTCTCCAGTCCCGCAGTCCCATTCACCGAAAATGAGATCCAATTTCTGATCCCGGACGTAGATGAATGGGATAGTCGGTTGAAGGAAATTGAGCTGGTCGAGATGACCCAGCAGCAATGAGCTTGGCATCCTAGCAAGACGGTTGAGATAGATATTCAGAGCGTTCGAAAAACTTACGACTGAATTTTGAGACTTTTTAGTCTCTGGGGAAGGTATGCGGCGACGGACGAAAAATCAGGGCAGTCGCCAAACCAATGAAATGACTGCAAATTAGGAAGCGATTGGAGGGCTTGGGCCAGAGATCCTAGGCAGGCCCGAAATAAGCCCAAGAAAAAACAGCAAATGAAATTTGAGATACGATGTTCAAACACGGCTGGACCATCGGTGAATGCGTGAACGCTAAGAGTCTTAACGACACTGGCAAAGATCGGTTCTGTGGTGATACAATGAAGCATCTCCCAAGACCGGTGAATCAGATAGTCCGAAGTTTCTCGAGCATATCGCTCATTCTCAGTGTTGAGCATGACGAAACCTGGCTGCCCGTGCATGAAATAGATTTTCACAACAGAGAAAACAAAACGCAGAGCGATGTCGTGAAGAAGTCTCGAAACACTAAGCATATCGCGGCGTTTCGAGCGGGGAAGATATTGAATGACATCCGTCCACATTTCTACTGGAAGGTGGACTGCCATTACAGTGAGCAGTCCCAGAGAGTTGTAAGCTTAGAGTGGAGTTGACCTGAGGATCCCGCGTGACTCATGCGTGACAAATGCTTGATGCAGTTGTGACCGGTTTGTCACGATGACGAGGAGGCTTTGGCCCTTGTTCTTGACACAATTGTACTACATACAATGCATCTTGGACTCCATGAGTCGTCTGTCCGCCACGAATTTGGCTGCCCACCACCATCTGAACTGTGATTTATACCTTCATAACGTTTATCATCGTCGTGGCAGGACGCTCGAAGCTCAGGACCCTTCCGAACTTGCAAAAGCCAATTTTGAACGTGGACTTGATTGGGAAAAATCATGTCTTCTGCCGTTCCTAGACAGGGAGAATCTCCTCCTCACAATACCGCCTTCTCCGGTCGACTCCGACGTTCTTACTGCGAACATCGAGGCTGATGATCGGGAACATTTCTTCATAGCCGGAGTGGCGTTTTGGCCGCCACCCGAGTTAAGGCAGCGATTTCTCGAGGCTGGCACAGTCCCCGTCAATTTCGGCCTTGCGAAGCCGGACTTGCTTGAGATCACTCGAACGCACCGCGGCATAACTTGGAAAGTTGTGGACGCAAAAGCATCCAAAATTGTCAAGGTATGAACTTCATCAACTGAATGTTCCATTAAATCTCAACGGTCCTAGACATCTCATCATGTCCAGATCTATTTCTATACACTGTGTCTGTCCTACCTTCTTCCCCAGCCTTATTTCCAGCCAGCGGGAAGTGCAGCCATCTGGCTTCCACCGGCGGATGGATTCGACTCAGCCTCCTTGCCCTCTTTAGATGACCTTAAGAGTATTAACACCAGCCTTCTTGCCCCCTCGTTGGACGATTTCTTGTTCCGTCGCCTGCCAAGGATTCTTTCTCTCCCGCGTGACAGCGTAGACTGGCATCTGAACCCTCTGTGTCGTGGCTGTACTTTCAATTCTGATTGCACGAAGAGAACCATCGCTAATGGCGAGTTGGGAAACATGCCTAACGTCTCGTTGGCAGATGTTAAGACTCTCAGGACACTACTTGGAATTTCTCGTGGAATTTCAGGCGTTAATCCCACTGACACAGATATCGAGGATCTGCATCGCCTCGTGGCGGATGGTGGGCGGCTCGCCAAGATAGACGAGTCATTTCCTAGTACCTTGAAGAAGGCCAAGCGGATATTGGCCCTTTCTACCCGTCGACGCTCGGTCTTTCCACTTGACAGTCCTATTCTCAAATCAGCCAGGACAAAGACGATTCAAGTAAGCACCGTCCACGCTATGCTATAGTTCTGAGAACACTTAGTGACTGGCTTATCGGCAGGTTATTCCACGTCGCAATTACACTTGTCCCCGCAGAGAGGATAACGCCGTTGTCCTCTCGTTGATCACCGACTCTTCGTCATCGAAGAAAGAAATAGCTGCCTTTTGCATCTCCGTTTTCTCTTCCATTCCATCTTTCCAGCCCGAACCTGTGCACGGTTCGGAGCCCGATCTCATCCCGATACTGACCTCTATACTCCGACGCATATTGGCTCTCAATGCTGCTGTTCAGCCTACACCTCGTACGCAATTCTATGTCTTCTCAGCGGTAGAACAAGCTACATTGCAGGCCCATCTCATCGATCAGGCATTGACATCGACGTCCATCTCCAGCCAGGACCTCCGCCTCTGCATCGGCGCTCTCGCGCAGGGGGCATCCCTTCTGCAGACGACCTATCAGCCGCTTCTGCTTTCTGGCGCGCTTTTGGACTTCATGGCGAAGGGCCAACGCTCAAAGGCGGAGCTCCAAACATGCTTAGAGCGAATGGAGCTCCCCACATCAGGGAGCCCTGATCAGCTTCGGCAGCGTATTCAGGGCGAAATATGCAGATTGCAAGCCGAGGGCGGCCGAAGCGCGGGAGACGACGATAGGCGTACCGAGCTCGGTCAGCTGCCCCGCGTTGTGGTCTTGAAGAAAGAGCTAGAAAGTCTCATTGCTTTGCCCATCCCGGGATATTGGGACTTGTCAGAGTGTGCATTTACACTCCTTCCTGCTTCGTCCCTCGACCGGAAATGCCCGAGTGATGAGGATATCTTCGATACGTACAGGAACAGCGGGAGTCCGGCGGCCCTCGAGGACGCTTTGGTGCAGAGGAACTCGAGTATTTACGCGCTGCTTCGAAACATGAGGATGAGAATCTCATCTTCGAGCCTTCTCGTCAACGATGCCAGAATTCTGAGCGCCAATTTTATGGATCTCTGCAAAGAAGAGAACTTGCGCAAACTTTTCTTCATGCAACAGGTCTGTCCAATGATCCTCTTATGAAGTCGTTCTAACCTGACTGTCCCAGTTCGAGGTGCTTGCCAAACTATCCGAACTATGGAAGTCGCGCATCCAAGGCTGTCCCGATGCTCCTGTCCTCGAATACACCGAAACCGTCCAAGGAGCAAAAGGGGTGGAACATACTTTTCATCTTATTTCCGGCACTCTCGACATGCCCGCTGGGGAAAAGGACAAGGCATTCTACGACTACATCATGACAGAGGACGAAAGTAACCAAGATGAGGCAATCGACATCCCAGTCGAAGCCTTGTACGACGATCTGAGCGTGTCTGGCCTTCTGTTCCCGCTAAACAGATACACCAAAGCTAAATGGGCAGCTCAGCTCCCTGCAGTGCAAAGAAAACTTTGGGTTGCGGATCTCCGGGACATCGTCGTTGACGGTCAGAAAACGAAAGTGACGATACAGACGTGGGGCGGGTGGGACATCAAGTTAAAGGCCAAACACCACTACCGGCTTTCCCCTCGTCTCGTCGATTTCAACCTCACCAAGATTTTGTCCACTCTGCTCGAGCTGGATATGCGGGCTGCCAGCCCGGACCACTCCGCTGATGTTCCTTTCTTACAATTGATTTTGAACCCAAGATCTTTCGGTGATAATCCCGACTTCATTGAAGCCGGGAAGGAGTTCGTTAAAGTGGAGAACAACATCCAGAGTATGTTCAGGACCCTGCGGGATTTGGATAACTTGGGAAATGCGGCTGGCGCATTGGTGCTGAAGCCGTCTCAGCATCGCGCTGTACAACGAATCCTGTCTAGCCGATGTCAGTTTCAGACTTGCTCAGTGCTTCTTTCCACAATTCTGATCTTGCTTCTACAGTGTCAGTTTTGTGGGGTCCGCCGGTAAGTGATCCCATTATCTGATGTATGAGCACGCCCCAATCCCACTTCAAGGGCACTGGAAAAACGTACACCATCGCTCTGGCTTTGCTACGTCTCATCGAGGTCCGGCATCGACTTGGGGACACAAAGCGGAAAATCATTTTCATAACTGCAATGACTCACGCAGCAATTGCAGCCGTTCTCAAGAAATTAGCATATCTTAGAGACTGCTACAATTCAATCGACTCGCTTCCCACGGAATGGCTTGCGGAAGTTAAAATCGAGCACGTCCTCAAGGGCAACGATCATGCCGCTCCGTCAAAGTCCGGCCCTTCGGCTGGTCTGTTATATGCAGGGACCGTTTATCAGGCAAGTCGTGCAGTTCTCCATCTCGTCGTGAAATTCACGATATACACAGCTGTACAATTTTTCAAAGAGGCACTCATTTGAGGTGGATTGTGTCATCATTGACGAGGCGGGCCAGCTAGCCTTGAGCTCTGCGGCTTTGGTACTTCGCTCCCTTAGCCCTATGGGCAGGATAGTCATCGCGGGCGATTCAGAGCAGTTGGCACCCATTTTGGCTGCCCAATATCCGCAGCTCAAATCGCGCTTGCTTTTTGGGTCGATCCTGGATTGTCTCATGCATATGTCGAAGCTCCCTGCACCCAGTCGCCAAGAATCTCAGCCTCCACTATCGCCGACGCTCAGCGATTATTCGGGAGTATCGTCTTCCCAAGGCACTGTCGTTCAGTTGACCGAAAACTTCCGGTATGTGCCGGTACGCTTGGGCTATTCAACTTTGCTTACTGTCATGGTCTCGCCTTTCAGCTTGAATCCTGATTTGGGCGAATTTGTATCTACGATTTACTCCAGAGGGTTCAAACCCCAGAAGGTCCAGGCTAAGCAGCTTGCAACGGAGCTGAAGTCTATCGAACAGGACATCGAACAAGATTTAGGAGTCCAGCCGCAAGTTTTGCGGGACGTGCAGAAATTTTTACTTGCCTTATCCGACGTCATGCTTCGGCAACCGCAGACGGTCCTTCTCTCACCTCCCATCACAGTCGATCGCCGCAGCAAGGCCGACACATTAGATCCACTCACACCCACACCGATTTCACTTGCTCTCATTCGATTACAGACAGAGAGTATCCGGCCTGAAGGAGTTGGATACGAAGCGCATGTGCGCGGAGAGGCTGCCCTAGCCGCAGCTCTGATTACCTCCATACGAAGGTGCTCACCAGGAGAGGATATATTTGTGGCCACCCCGCACAGGATCCAACGCCAGGCTGTCAAGGCTGCTCTAGAATTGACGCAGCTGCATGATCTGACGAAGAAAATGGGGCGCATAGGTCTACAGGTGTCGCACAGACATCAACCAGGAAAGGTAACAGTCGACACTGTTGAGCGACTGCAAGGTCAGTCCACACTGTGTGTATTGCACGCTCTCGAACTGTGCAAATAGGTTCAGAGGCCGCCTTCGTCATCTGTTTGTTCTCGTTGCCGCCATCAGCTACCTCCGATCTTGGATTTCTGCTGGAACGCAGGCGGTTGAATGTAGCTATTAGCCGGGCCAAGACTCTCTGCATTCTGGTTTCTTCTCCTGGCGTTCTTCGCCCACCTGTGGATGTTTTGGCGAACCCAGAGAACGCCAAGGGCTACGCTTTTTTGAGGTGAAGAGTGTGATTGGATCCCTTTTTCGTACGCTTATATCGATACAGGGCGTTTGAAGACCGCGCATGGTCTTCTGTCATAAGAGTGGACTTGGATAAGTTTTAATGTGACGGCTCTGTACATTGATGTTTCCTTGATTACAGAATTATTAATGTCTATGAATCCCTTCTGCAACGCAGAACTGGCGGTTCGAGTACTATATGTTGAGCACCTTCTTGCCAACTTGCCATACAGCTAAAGATATACTTTGCGTCGGTACCTGTCAGTTAATTTAGTTGAGACAACTCCCCAAGCGTAATGATTCCACGTACCTGCTTCACTAAACCAATACCAAGGCCGGTAAAGAAACCGCGCCACCCAGCCGTCATCCATACGCTTCTGACTGTCTCACGGAACCCGACCATTCTGTTCGGCGTTCCCTTCCCACTTGCCTGTTGTGTTCGACGGATGACTTCTAGAGGATAGGTGAAGATTTGGGAAACAGTGCCCGCGATCGCGCCAATGGCGAGGTGAATTCGTGTTTGATTCGCCTGCAGCGTCGCGGGGGGTAGTGTCTTTCGTGCGTGTGCGTTGAGAGTCTCCCATACGAGGAATATCCCTCCCCGATAGGGAACCGTGCCCAACAGCGACACCGTGAAGCCCCGATAGAAATGAAGAAATGGCATGAAACCAGTGACACCGCCGGATGACCGCCCTTCCGCGAGAATGCCACGAACGGCGCTCCACGGAGTAGGACGAGTGGCCGATTGGTTGGTTTCCACGGCTAGTCGAACACGAATGAGCTCGAAAGGATACGTGAGCGGCATAGCCGACAATCCTAGATACAGTGAAGATCTATTGCATCGACCAAAATTAAGCCCTACCGGTGATCGCTCCTGCAGTGAGTCTTCGGAAGGAGGTTTGGTACTCGGGCGTTGGCATGAGCCACTGTATTCGGTTAGTTTGGCAATTTTTTCAAAAGAAAAGAAAGCACATGACTCACAGTGCTGACTTTGTCATAGACCGTGTACCCCACAGCGGCATGAGGGATCGCTCTTGCCAGCGTTAACGTATGACCTTGGTATAAACCCCGGAAGCCCTGCGTTTGGGCAATGTATTGTAACGCTTGGGCTGCGCCCCTCCAGGAACCTTAGTCAACCAAATCAGTTACCAATTTACCGCAAAAACTGCCTTTTACTGACCAGCGAAACGGATAAAATCTGCATTGTGTGTTTGCAGGAGGATTTTGACTCGGTCCAAGGGTGCGACTGCGGTTTTTGCCTGATTCAAACGCCTTCCTGGTCACTCAGTGAACACATACGCGATACGGACTGAACGAGTACGCACCAGTCCACCGGCAAAGCCTCCTGCTAGAGCCGACCGCACGAGGAACTCAGTTTGGGAGTACCGACGGCCCTCACCGTTCAAGGGCTGCTCTTTGCGCATCCGGCTCTCTGAAAGGGTATTTTATTTGCTCGAGTGTCATCCTGAAGGCGTGGGGCTCTGCGCCTAACTTCAACATCAACTCACACATTCCGCTCAAGGTTCAAGGTTCAACTCACGTCCAGAAGTTCCAGACATGAGCGGCCAAGTCTCTGACCCCGGGCCAACGGATACAGTACTCGGTTCCGAACCATATGTCCTGTCGTGAATGCTGATTGCATAAATAATCTCAGGCCGCACTTACTGCTACGTTGATTGAAATGAATCAACGCCCCACTCAAGCTCAGGAACTTCAGATACGGCGGGCAATTCCTCGGCTCCAAGGGGATGTTCAGGAAATCGAACCAAAATTCAATGAAATTGACCTCTCTCTTGCTATCATTCCACCTGACAAGATGTCACGTCCCGATACCGAGGAGCTGAAGGAGCAACTCGCTCGGCTGAGTGTAGAACTCAGTCGTGCGAAAGAGAGCCTTGAACTTCATAAGAATTCTATTTCTTATACTCGACAAGTGCCCACAGAAGTGTTAGATCTCAGCTTCCAGATGTGTCTCCCACAGACCGACTACATCTCCCCCGATTCTTTGACGGCGCCACTCCTGCTGTGCCAGATCTGCCGCGCCTGGAGAAGACTAGCTCTGGCCACACCCCTTCTGTGGTGCTCCTTGTCCATGCGTAGTCACGGCCGCCCTGGTGCATGGAAAGCGTTTCTCGATTCGTGACTAGGCCGATCCGGAAATATGCCGATATCGCTTGCAGTAGCAGTCACGATGAATCAAGTCTTTTTCAACTCGCAGATTATCATATTTCTGGTAAGGGACTCGAAACGCTGGCGCCGCCTGCGGTTGGACGTACCGGGTGAAACTCTGGTTAGGCTACTCAACACCACCACCACGATGCCGCTGTTAGAAACCCTCGAGCTGGGCATCCGGTACCATGGCTGTATTAAACCACATATATTTCTGGCTTCTACCGAAGCACCCCGACTCCGCATTCTGTCTCTAATTGGTGCTTAGACGAGCCCAACATCCTTGCACGTTCCATGGGAGCGTCTTGTCCAGTTCCACTCTCCAAAGCATGCCCTTCATGTGGACCAGTGTGTTGCGGTTCTTGAAAAATGCAAGAGTCTCGAGCGCTGTACTATCCAGTTGTCGACGGATGCTGTGGCATAGCAGCACAATTGGGAATCACCTTTACACATGTCACGCCTTCGCGACCTCGTCGTGATAGGGAGTGTGGGCCAAGATGGAACCGCCGTTCTATTCCTGAACAACCTTTTGTTACCAGCTCTAGAATCCATCGAACTGGTGCATAGTCAGGGTGATCTTGTCTTCCTTTTTGACCCCCTCGTTGCCCTTGCGAGACGATCGCAGTGTTCGCTAAGCAGCTTGCGCCTGACAGACGGGAGACCTGTTGTCGGGCTGTTCGATGCCGTTGTTGCCATCCCGTCTCTGACGGAGGTGATACTTACCAGCCGAGATGGAGAACTTTGCCCGGTGCCGGATGTTGTCCAAGAAGCCCTGGACATGCGGAAATGAGGTGCATCTTACATTGTATGGGATTACCTACATGTGTATTCTATGCATGTAAGATCGATATAACTCTGGGAGGGCCGGATAGGATGATGTTCAACCTAGCTTTCAACTTGGGATAGGATGTGATTAAGTAGCTTCTAGGTTGAAATTCAACGATCGTAGGTTACATTGTATACGCTACTAGGTTGATCAATTTAGGATGATGGTCAACCTAAATAGCGTCCGTTTTATCCTACGGTCCTGTCAGCGATTCCGGTGGATTATCAACCTATGCTAGCACATTTCAAGTGACCCACAGATAACCAACTATTGATTGAATTTCATTCACGCGCTGGTTGTAGCTAATCCAAATGGGTTGTATTGCACATTTGTATACATCAGTAAATCTACGGAATCCTGCCATCTTCAACTCCACGTCCTCCGTGCACGCACGCTTGCTCGGGTCCTCCCCGGGCTCGCGCGCCCCTAGCACGTCCGCGGGCGGCGTGATGGCCTTGTGCGCCTCCAGCGGCATACCGGCCTCGCGAGCCTCAGGCGGTGCAGCGGCGTCCAGCATCTCCACGGGGGCCACATCTCCTGCGCGTCAGGCGTTGCAGCCCCCACCCACGTCGTCCAGAGCTTCCGCCTCCGGCCGCGCATCGGGGGTGCAGATGTCCACGACGCAGGTGGGGCCACGCGCGAGCTGCGACGGGGCGGCGCAGGCGACGCGAACGGGAGGTCGGCGGGACCGCACTCATCAGCGGCGTGCCCGTGCCCACGTGCACGCCGGTACGCACGTCAGGCCCAGGTGTGCGGTCGATGGTGATTGAGGCACTGAAGGGGACTGTCAGAAGGAGAAAGCCAGGCTAACTAAGCACATACCGATGCCAGGTGAGATGAGTCGGAGACGAAAATAGCTACATCAGACATATTAGTGTGTGGAAATGGATGGTAAATGCCACAAGCGGCAGTCAAGTGCGACATAGAACATAAGGAAAAGAAAGCCGGCAGCCTGAGGTCCAGACACAAAGATAGCGAGCCCAAGCCAAAGCGTGCAGTGAGACCCCCAGATAAGACAACAGTGCCTCTAGTAACCACATAGGATGAGAACTATTTGATTTGGTTGGTTGGTAAGACCTGCGACCTGTCTGCGGCAGGATAGAAGAGGGGGACATGGAGGGAGAAGCAGAAAGACGATGGGATGGTTGGTCAAATCACGCCATATGGCGTGATCTGGACATGTGGCATCGGAGTTTGAATGACTTGGGCGAAAGAATTACCAACCCATCACCGGCGCAACACAGCACAAATGCCCTGCAGTGCTGCACACAGTGACTCGATGGATGATGATTTACCATGAGGGACACACCATTGTACTTTCTACACAGTCTTGGATTTAAATCTGGGTTGTGTTGAATTTTCATCCTACGATAGGTTGATATCGGCGTAGGTTGATGTGGCCTCTGGAACAACCCGACTGAATATCAGTTGGTGATAGGATGAGTTTCAAAGGATACTAATCAACCTAAGAGATAGGTTAAAATAAATCAACCTATGATCAGCCGGTGATAGGTTGAAAGTTGTTATTCATCCTAAAGCAGGATGAAAGTCATCCTTCACCAACCCCATAGTGAAGGCGTCTATGGACAGTCCCCGCTTTTTTTTCTTAGGACAGTCGCACGGTGCGGTTGAGATAGAAGTAAGCAGTCTTCTCTCCATCCGCGTACCACAGTGCAATACCAAGTTGGTGGCTGTGAACCTTTGCGAACGTCGGACGTACGGGCCGGCGGAACTCTGCTTTCGTTCTCTTCTCCCTCATCTCTCACCTCCCTAGACTCGCTTTTGACGTTATTTTCTCAAGATAGGTTTTCTGACCTTGTGGATTTGACAACGGAAGCGCCCCGTCAACATCCGGCAGTGCCTCATGTGGCCACTATGTGGCCCAACACCCCTTGCCCTCCCCCACTATCACCTTCCCAAAAAGGGAAGTGCTTACAAATAAGATAAGATAATGCTCGCTCTAAGTAAATACCCCCCACTATGACATCACGTCACTTTCCCAGTACACTGAGATCCGAGTTCAGTACAAGTTCATTCAACTTCATTGTCTATTCAAGTCATTTTTTTAGTTTAATTTCCTGAAAAAAAAAGGGAATGTGTATTACAGTGTTTGCATAAAACCTTGGCCGCACCATTTTTTCCCCAAAATAAAATACCATATGTGGTGTCCGGCCAAGCGTCCGGCACCTTGCTCCACGAGCCAGATCCTGTGCTTCCTTTCCATTTCCCCCCCCCCCCAAAAAAAAAGGCACGGCCAAGGTTTCCTGCAAACACTGTAAAGGTCCATTCCAATCATTTCCTTTGTGAATTTAAGTTACAAAGAGCCTTAAGAAAGGTCAAGTTGACAATGGGCATGTTCTAAATTAAGTCACAATTTACACATCTGCTGCATTAATTTCAAGCCCAATTTGATGTCATTTCTGCTTAGTAGTCTTATTTATGCAAGCTAGTACAGTAAAGCAGCATTGATGCTACAATAAAACCCTCAGATATATATTGGTGCCAGCTGATTTCTGTGGTGGGAGAGGAGAAAGTGGAGGTAATATAGAATAACATCTTGCACATGAGCTAAATCGAAAGGGGGAAACAGAATACAGGATGGTACAAAAGAAAAAAAAAACTGAACAACGCCTGGCTCGAACCCGAACAGCAGGCCATACTGACGTAAGCAGACTCATGGTCACTTAACCAATAGAGCATAGTAACCATGCTAACCTTGGACAAACATTACATTATGACACGGTGGTCGACGCACGTGCTGATAAGATATGCCTTTTTAGGCAAGGTGATAGTGGGGGAGGCGTGCGCCAGCTATGTGGCCCTTGACTTCTCTTGAAAGTTGAAGCTTCTTGCTCCATGTGATGGACTCCAGTAATTATAAACTCGCTTGCGTCTTCACCGTCAACCACAGCCGCCATGTCGATGGGATCCCGCATTATCCAGCTCATTTCTTTTTCTGCTCTTGGAGTCATTGGTGTCTTAGGTCAGACATGGTATGTGTCGTGAATGAAGTTGCTGGATAACGGCGCGTCTCCCGTTCATGTTGCGCTCTTGGAATTTCCGGCTTTACTTTGACTGCAACTGACACATTTTGATAGGTGCAACAAAAATTATATGGCGACCGAGCCCATTACGGATCCAGGTGCCCTTAACTTTCAACGTTTCCCTTGAACTCAGATCTGACAGTGGCGCTTTAGGTGGTCGTTTCCCAATCCCGGCGACCTCCTCCTCTCCTCTTCTGGCCCTTCGGTGTGGCCCTGCGATCCGACCGTACCTCCCAGAAGACGCTACAAATCCGTCGGATATATCCCCCGCCGCCATCCTCGTTGACACCCCCATTACATTCTCCGAAATCTCGGGCGCGGCTCCGATAACCCTTGGGCCAGGAATCCTCGATATCACAGTGTCCGTCGATGGCAAGAAACTCACCAGCGGCGCCGTCCCACTCAACGCTACCAAACACGCCCTCCCCTTCTCGCTCTCCGCTCTGAAGCCACAGAAAGGCGCCTACACAATCACTTGCTCTGCCACCTTCTCGAGCTCCAAGCAGAAATTCAGCGCCACGGCATTGCTCACGTATCTCCCCGACCCACCAGGGGGCATAGGCTCGGTCACGAAGTTTGATGCTCGCACAGGAGCGTTATTGGCGAGACCCCTGGGTGGCGCCAAAAACGCTGCATTTGAGCGAGTCTTCCCGGTCGGATTTTACACTGGGTTCGGGAATTATTTACAGGCAAATTTCTCCACGGCATTGCCACAATTGAAATCCCAGGGGTGAGCCTTCCACGCTTCATATATATGCTGGCTCTGACTTCATTCATTGTTAGGTTCACAGTTGTACGTGCATTTATTTTTTCTTCTAATGGCAAGGCACCAACAATCCTCTAGGTCCATCCGATACCAGCATTTCCCAACATTACGGCCCTGGACGAGGTTCTGGACAAGATGGAAGAGGTCGGGCTGTATCTTATGTACGACATGCGTGGGTACGTCGTCCTCCATACCTCCTTCGAACCCTCTCAGGCTCACCTGCTCCCCAGAACGTACATGAACGACACCTCCGTCACCGACCAAGTCAACCACATCAAGTCGCGGGCGAACCTGCTGCTCTGGTACACCGCCGACGAGCCCGACGGCACGTCCGATCCGCTCAACGCCACGCTCCACTCTGCGAACCTCATCAACTCGCTCGACGGCGGCGACGGCCGCGGCGGCGCAGGATACCATCCGGTCTCCCTCGTGCTGAATTGCGAGAACTACGAGTTCACTGCGTACGCGAGTGGCGCGGACATGGTGCTGCAGGACACGTACACGATCGGGAATAACCTGTCGTTCTCGACCGTGTGGGGGACACCCTGCACCGACGGTGCGGTTGCAGCCTGTCTCTCTTATCATATGCACTAATTGGCGTGGTGCGAGATAGATTACGGCGACTGTGGGTGCGACAATTGCCACAAGGGCTTTGCGGACATCTCGACGCGAATGGACGAGTTCAAGGAGCGGCTGTTCATCAACGGGTGGGAGCTGACGAAGGCGGTGTGGACGGTGCCGCAGGGCTTTGGAAACGAGTCGTTCGTCATTTTCACCATCCGTCTGTCGCGTTCTTTTCCGCTGACCAGGTCAGGGTAGGTACTGGCCGCGCTACCCCACCGGGCGCGAATGGGTCCTCGAGAGCATCCTTGGGATCAATCATGGCGGCCTCGGTATGTAGCTGAACCCTGGTACGCGCACAAGAGCTCATAAATCCCGGTTGCGTAGGCGTCGTGTCCTGGGATGACCCCACGACAGCCGACATCAAGGCCTCCGCCTCGGCCCTCGCGCATTCGCTCGCGACGATGAAGTCCTTCATCCTCAGCCCCGGCGCCACGATCAAGCAGGTCACCACCGCCAGCGGGATTGACGTCGGGATGTGGACAGTCAACGGCGAGACACTGGTTATCGCGACGAACATGAACTACGCGAACGTCTCGCTCGCGCTGGCGGATCTGGCGTTATCTGGGGGGCCGGGCAAGATCACGCAGGTGCTTGACAGTGGCGCTAGTGTCAGTGCTGATGGGCGGGTGTTGAGCTTTGGCTCGGTCGGGTCGGGGGGTTTTGTATTGAGGAAATGAGTGGTCATACGATTGTGTAACTTGTCGGTTGGATGTTGTATGACTAGGATGACGCGATTTTTTGCGGGTCTTCGAACTCGCACTTAGGTTATGCTTGCTGTGTATGGTTTACAATTGCTCCTGAGCGCGCGACAAGCGCTAGGAAAATCAAATATCGAGGGTCGCAAATGGGTATATGCATCGTTCTTTGTACACTATATCCAGCACTGTGATCAGCTCACGCCTTGCGGATGGCGTTCTGGAGTGTCACGCCGTCATCCTGAGTACGGACAGGTCAGTACAATGAGCTACGCGATGACGGGCGAGCACTAACTTGATCCAATGACTAAGTGAAGCATCCGGCCATGCTCTTTGACTTGGCGAAAGCTGCTTTATCTGCGAGAGGGTATGTACTGAAAACAGTTCAACACGAAGCCGGTGTAGTAACCCGAGAACAGCGCACCATCATACGAAAGTACAGTCTTCTGAGTGGTGTTGTACAAGAACGGCGTATCGCTGCAGTTATCCCAGCCTGCTCGACAATCAATAATCTTTGCTGTGCTCATGAGGGGGGATACACACCCTTCTTGAACCCGCCGCCCTCTCCGTACCTGCAAGGTTTGTCCGTTATTAAGCGCAATGCTCATCAGGGTTGAGAAGGGTCCGTACGTTCCGTCAGCCAGCTTCACCAATGCATCGGAAGCCACCAGGGAGTTGAAGGGATTGCATGGCCCCACCATTTGGTGAGATTCGCTGTGGCCTCAGTGCTGACTTCGGACGAAGGGTCCGAGTCGATATGCACTGGCATCTTGTTAGCGCCACGAATATCACCACTCGCTGCTCGACAGACACCGCGCCACCATCTGTCACGTTTGCCTCCTTTCCAGCTTCCTCAATCGCTTCCTCGGTCGTCTCGGCCGTCCCCGCAATTACTTCTTCGACGGTCTGTGCGTCAACCTCTACGCTCGCCTCAGGTTCCGCTTCCGCCTGCTGGACTGCTTCTTCCGCTTCACCTACCTCCGCTTCCACCCCCGCGTCCGCAACTGCTTCCGCTTCCGCCACCTCGCCGCTCTCCACAAAGGTCGGCGTCAGCCTCGTCTTCGTCGAATTGAACACATAGCCGTAGAGGGGCAAGCCGAGCAGAAGCTTCGACGCGGGGAACTTGGCCGCCGTCCACTGCTTGAACGCCGCTTGTGCGGTGTACGCCGGCCAACAACGTGCCTCACAGATTCCCAAGCGGTGCGTTGGGACCGGGCTGGGATTGCTCGCCGTCAGCGGTAGGCCTCAAAAATTCAAAAATGCAGGACTCACAGTGCTGGACCAGCCGCCGAAGATATCGTAGTTCATCCTGGATATTCTCGGCACAAGGACAAGATACGATAAATAGATGGAACATACCAGGTAACGTATGACAACTGCGCCGCGTACGCAGACACGTCTGTAAACGGGCTGCCATTTGCGGCGATCCAGGGCAGATCAGTCACGGCCGCAGAGATGATCATGGACGTTCCTTGAGATACATATGAGATGCGCTTAGAGAACGCGAGAGCACGCAAACGGACCCAGCGATGTGCGGAGAACCTTCAGCAGGAAGAGCAGATTCGCTACATCTGCAGAGCCGTATGCATTGCCCGCGCCAGCACCGTTCGGGTATTCCTGCGATATTTTTAGCGTCCTACAAGGATTAACGGGATCGCGAGTTTTACCCAGTCGACATCGATGCCTGGCGAGATAAGAGGTAAGTTCGCGTCCATGGATAGAAGAGACACGGGGGCTCACCGTCCAAGCCGAACTTCGAGACGGCGCTAGACAGCGTCAAGACGAATTTGGTGCGGTTGGTGGAGCTTCCGGCAATCTGGTGGAAAGACGCGCTGCCCAACCAGCCGCCTGCCAAGCGTCAGTCAGGTCACATGCCAGGATGTGAGAGGACGTCAACGAACCGACGGACAATACAACCTTCGCGCCCTTTCCGCTGCGCTTCGCACTCGAAACGAGCCTCTGCTGCATGGCTGAGTTGCTGAGTCCCAGATCAGTGTGGAAGAGGAGTTGGGGATGGCGAACGCTGGATTGGATCATGGTCAATACTTTGCCTGACGAAGGTGCACGTCAAATAATAACACCAACCGAAAAACAGGATGTCGAATTTGGAGTAGTTAAGCTTCTCTGGCGGGTAGCTATCCGCGCTCCATGCTGCAGGGCATGTACATCAGTGATAGTTTACAGGAATAGTATGCCGCTGCGATGAACGAAATTGCCGCTGCGGTGATCACGCTGAGCTCCTGCGCAGTCTTCCTAGACAGCGTCGACGGCAGCGCGTCTTCGAGGTGGAGCGCGCGGGGCGGCGCCACGATGGTCGGCGCGAGGAATGCCTGCAGTGCGTCGCTGTGGCGGTACTCGGGTACCTTCACGAGGCCGGCGAGATACGCGCCAAGCCCCGCCTTGCGCTCGGCAATCAGCGCATCGTCCGCCCTTGCGGAGGGCACGAACGTCGTGACGAGCAGGCGCTCCGGCGGAAGCACGAGATCGGGCGCCGAGCGTCGCGTGGAGGGTGTGGAACTGCGGGTGGCGTGAGTGAGCGGTTCTTCGTCCGACTTTTTGAACACAGCTGGTGCATGCCTCAGAGTACCGCCTGTGCACGATGTCGACGGCACCGTCGCGGTCGACCGCGAAGGTGTACAGGATGTGAGGGCACGGCGTCGATGCCGTGGTATGGCCTGTAACTGTGATATCAGGGTGCATTCTGGGCGCCAGTCAGACGGTGAAGGAAAGCGGTCGCAGGGGGGACTACGGTGCAGAAAAGGGGAAGCGGTAATTCGAGAAAACGGGGAGGGGACCATGGCTACAGGAAGGCGACATATATTGTGTACCGGGTCACCCGCCATTAATGCAGGCACTGGCCAGGCCGTATAGAAGTTGACAACCACGCAGTAGAAAAAATTAGGAGCTAGGGCGCGGATGTGTATAATATAGTGATGCGGGGGTCGGGAGACGAGCCCTGTGCGACGCGCCTTGAAGAAAAGCGAATGTCAGGAAGTTGCCAGCCAGCCTCAAGACGGAGAGGTGCCTTGGTCTGTTATCTCGCGCGCAGGGCACCAGGCACGAGTAAGTCCGGAGCTTGCGCGGAGCTCGGCGATATGATGAGGAGGTCCCTAACTTGACTATTCGAAACACCAGGTCAGAGGATGGCTATAGCGTTCCCCTGTGCATTCCAAGCAGCAAAGATTCAGACTCATGCTCCGCGGAAGCGCTTGCATGGTTTGGCGTTGTTCAGTGGCACGGGTGAGCCAGACTCCAGGGATACAGTACACACTGCAGCGAGATGCTAGCGAGACGGAAGCAAAAACGCGATCACATGATAAATGTCAATTGAGCGCCCGCCTACTAGTAGTAGTACATACTCCCGCGTGCTACGACATGCCCTTTTGCGTGTAAAGCTCCAAACGGAACCCACGTGCAAACTCCAAATGGAGCCCCTCCGAAGTCCCTGATTCCAAGTGCAAATTTATTTTTGTATACATAGTCTTATACCTACAGAGGTACATAGTTCCCAGTACACCCAGCAAAAAATGTATCCCTAAAATTCCGTCGCAAGCGTTTTGTGGCACTATTTCATTCCAGCTAAGTACTCGAATTCATTCTTCCACAATAGTTTAACGATACATACAAATCATTTCTGCAACCCCGCATAAATCGCCTCCTCAACCTCGACCCACAACTTCTCATACGTCAGATCAAACACAGCCGTCGGGCGAGCTGCGTCCCAAACACCACCGCGACCCCCGTGTCCGGATCGACGACGAACGACGTGCACGCCCAGCCCGCCCCTACGTGATCGCACATCGTCAGTAAATCACTAGCATAATGGAATAATGCACCAGAGAAGAACTCACAGGACCCCGACCCGACCCTGCGGCGCCCCGGCAGGTCGACGGTGTTCAGCATCAGGCCGCGGCTGAACTGCGCCGAGCCCGCGGGCATGCCGAGCATCGTCGCGAGTGAGTTTGTCGCGGGCGCGTGGAGCGTGGGCTCAAACAGCGATGCGACGGACGCCGGCGCCAGGAGGGGGTGCGCTACGGCCGTTCCAGCTGAACACACACACGATGTTGAGCAGGTGTTGTCGTTAAAAGTGCGCAGTATACGTGCCCTTAATCTGCAGCAAGTGGCGCAAGAGCGTAAGGTAGTCCTTGAGGGACCCGTACAGCCCCGCGCCGCCGAAGTGGACGTTCGCTGCGAGGCGCGATCAGCAAAAAAGTCGAGATTGGCTACTCAGCCAACACTCACTCTGTTCCGGGTCCTGGGGCATGATCGTGACCTGGTTGTTCCACCGTTCGAGGGTGCCCTCCGAGTTGCGGAATGACAGTGGCAGCAGGCGCTCTTTGAGCGCGGGCGTGAGGTAGAACGACGCGGACGTGATTCCAAGGGGAGTGAAGATGTGGTCTTTGCTGGGGATGATGCACATGTCAGTGTTGAAAAGTTACAGAGTAGACGACAGAGAGAGCACGTACAAGTACTGGTCCAAGGATTTGCCAGAGAGCCGCTCGACGATGAACCCCACGCAGTGGGTCGAGAGCCCGTACGCAACTGGACCACACACGTAAATGCGAGAATAACGCGCTCTACAAGCACCCACAGTCCGTCCCCGGCTCGAACTTCAACAGCTGCCCAGGAAGCGCGCCCTGCCAAATAACTCAGAATTCGGTCACACACAAGCAATACAAACAACCAAACCTTGAGCACCTCAAAGAACGTCGCAGAATCCTCGTCCTTGCCGTACCCACGCGCAATCGCCGCGGGGAACGTGCGGGACGGCGCGCATTCGAGGTTATACTCCATCCCGCTCGTATGGTTGAGCAGGTGCCCCAGCGTGATTGCATTCTGCGCGGGCGCAGTCGTCGCGGGCTTGCCCGCCGCGTCGCGGCCCGTCAGAATGACCGGGTCCGCGAGCTCCGGGAGGACCTGCGCGACGGGGGTGCTGAGCGCGATCTTCCCTTGTTCGATGAGCTGCAGCGCTGCGATCTGCGTGCCATAGATTATTTATGCTGACGAGAGCGAACGAGAGTGCATGCACGCACCGTAGTGATCAACTTCGTCATACTGCAAAGCCAATACACCATGTCCCCGTCGATCTCGCCGCTCGCCGGGTCATCGACGACCCGCGTGCCCGTGTGGTGCACGAACAGCTCGCCGTTAACGTCCGTGACGCCGCAGAAGAGCGCGGGCACCGCTTTGCGCGCGACGGCGCTGTCCTGCGCAAGAAGCCTAAGGTCAACCACCGAATCAGGATTCTGCCACGACGAACGCACGTACCATGAGACCGCGGATGGCCGCGCGCTGCTGCTCGGATAGCGACACCATTATTATGCGTGGGTTTCAAAGTTGAAATCGGACGTCGACGTGGAGGAAAGAAATGATTTCGGATAGATGCTGAAACCGGCACGGAAGTCGAAAGCTGCGGCATCACCGTCATGTTAATGACCGGCGGATTCCCAACCGTTTTGGTCTGCTCGTGGGTAAGACCACAATCATTGGAGAGAAGTCCGCGGACTGCGGACAATTGAGGCCGCTGAACAAGGAGTCTCAACACTTGCTCGACCAGTAATCCCGGCGCGGTTTGGAGCGCGTTCAAAAGGTGTTGTGGCATGGCATTGGCAGTGGTCATGACATTGGTCAAGTGCCACTGCACAATAAAGCAAACATCACGACTGCGCCACCCGAAACAATTGAATTCGGCCAAAAAATTAGTCTCGGCTCCAGAGCTTACGGCCCGGTGGAGCACCAGACCGTCGGAGATTTAAAAAATGATTGTAGAGAATGCAGTTTGTGCAGTGACACCTGCATCGAGTCACACTCACTTTATACTCTTCACCATACCATACCACTGGCCACAAAACATGTTCTAATGTCCTTTTCTGGATCTTGTACTCTATATTCCCCAAAACCGGAATTTTTCTGGCTCTTTTCAAGCTGCTGTGGCTAGGTCAGCACAGGGGCATCAATTCTGCTCATTTGGCAGCAGTGGGCCAAAATCGCTGCAGAAAAGACCTGGAGCACACCTCCAGGTTAGCTTGAATGAGATTTGGAGCATCTCAACGTAATATGGAGCAGGATATCGTGCTCTGGACATGGATTCGAGGATTTGTGACACTTATAGTGTGACTCGATGGGGGCCATCAAATTGCCCCAGACGTTCTGGAGTGATCTCTGCACTTCATTTTCAACTCCGCATCGGAATGATCCGATATTTCTATTATTAGATAAATCGTTCCGAGGGAGTCTTATCACTCCAGAACAGATGGGGACGAGACTACAAAAAATCCAATAAATTCGGGTCTGGGATCAAATGTGCGGGATCGAGCGATCAGCGGACATATGAGTCAGTGATATGACTCATATGAGCGAAAGCGGAGCCTGAATTCTTCTCGGCCCGAGCCTCACGAACAACATCTGTAAACAAACCGAACGCGCTCAGCCATGGCCCCTACGACACGACCCAGACCTACAAGGCATCTCTTTCTCGCAACTAATGACTTTTACTCGACTTCTGTCACCCCTGGAGAACGATATCGCTCTGTTTCAGGAAAGAAGATGTCTAGTGGATGGAATAGGCTCTTGCACTGAATATAATGAGTTTGGTGCTAGGCGGGCAGAGAAATGAGCAGAAAGGCCTACCCGAATGAAGGATGATCCAGGGAACTCGCCACCCTTGGCAATCTTCTGATAGCTGTACAGCTATGTTTTGGCGGGGCACATCTTGGGATCCTGGGGATCCCGAACAGGGCCTATAGATGTAGAGACGCTCTCAGATCCACACTAGTACTCTCGATTCGTGGCATCCACACTCGACCTTGATCTCCTCGTGCACCCCCTTCCATGCTCCGACGCCCCTCCATCTTTCCCATGCTCTTCCTCCAAGCAAGACCGGCGACTGGCCAACGGCGTTTGGGAGTCTCGTACTGAGCCGGCAGCACTCGGGTAAGTGCTCAAGTTTACGCTAGGAAAGCTAGGAATATTCACTGGTATTCATCTCGTTAACGTTGTAGAACTGCGAGCGCGGGTAAATATTCGATTCTGGAACGCGCAGATTTCGGGGCCGACATTGTTTGCGATCGTCCGCGCGCAGCCTGCATCGCCAATGACACGCCCCGTGCGTACCCTTTTCTGATTGCGCGCGCTCGTACCTGACTCCATCCCAAGACCCTCCGCTGTATCTGCATCTACAAGCACGCCAACGTGCCGGGCGCGCCCTTCGCTGCACTCGTCTCCCTGCCCGTAGCCAGCTCCTCGGAGCAAGACGTTGGAGGGCTGGTACGAGATTGGATGTACAGTACGTAGAAGTTGAACTCGGCGCGTTCCCCGCGCGCTCCTCTTCATGCTATCGGCCCCAATATGCACAGTCGCTCGTGCGTTCTCCGCTCTTCCTCCCCTGTCTTCGCATTGACACCCGCCGCGCAGGAACCCCGTCTCGTGCATGTGACAACGCCGGCCAGGAGTGGGGCGCGCGTGGGTATACAACGTGTCTGTTGGGCCCTTGCTCCCTCGAAATCCTGCGCGGAGCAGGTCTCACATTCCGCAGTACACACTCGCATCATTTGGACATGCAGGAAGCCCTTTTAACAAAGACTCAGCGCCGCGTGGGCAAGATTTGACTGCGTGACAGCGCGCACCCGTACATGTGTCTGCACAACTAGTTTGCCCGGGGGAAGGAGGGGAGGAAGATAGCTGGAGATTTACGTGCTGGACTTCGATGCCTGTTCTGGAGGTCAGCAGCCACATCGCGGATCGGCGTCTCGACGCGGTCAACTGCCTTCTCATCGTGCGTTCCTTCGTCTCCCTGCCCTCGGCCGAATCTCACATTGCACGCAGGACAACGCACCACGACCTGCGCGAACGTACCACGGGTCGTTCTCGCGGAGTGCGCCTCGTCCTGCGGACCCACGCCCGCAAACGCCTCGTCCACCTCAGAGACTCGACCGTCGTACATGGCCCGCCGTGACTCGTTCGCTGGGGTGGATGGAGAAGAGCGAGATGGTCGGAGACGTGTCTCGTGCCTCCCGCGCTTCCCCAGTGTCGTCGAGCGCGACAGGCTCGCACCCTGCATGCCTTTCATCATTCATACACGGGGCTCCTTCGTCTGCCTTCAGCCGAATTCGAACTCGGTCGAAGAACTCGAAGATTATCAACCGCGACTGATGCTTGTCCATGTTTTCAGACCTTGGGATGCCGGTTTGTTTAAAGACCGTTTCAACGATGGTGTCCTCTTCCAGGGCCACCTCCACCATCCGAACGTTTCAATTAACGGTTCCTATTCAAAACCTCGTTCGTTTTACAGCGGATCAATCCTCAGTGAGACACGCAAAGCACCGAAGCGATTGCTATCATAGAAGTCCAGAGGGGCCAGCGCCGACTTTTCGCAGTGCACTGCCCTGCTTGAACCATAAGATGAAAAAGGAACGATTCAGCATCTACTTCGCGCCTGAGCCGGCGGGCCGAATCAGCTTAGAACATCCGTCGAGGACAACTACAATAGGCCACCTCCAGCTCATGATGCACTTCTGACGGTCGAGTCCGCGGGTCGTACCAATATACCAAACATAACGGGCTCCGGCCAGGGGATCGGATTTTGAATCATCGTAATTAGCACTATTGAACGACATGATACGCAGTCTGAGCATACGGACTACATACCCTCATCGGAATCGGGGAAACTAGGGTCGTAGTCGTAATTCCACACGATGAGGGGCAGGTTTTGCCTAGCCCAGTCGTGGATGCCGGGGTAGTCATCAGCTTTGGAACGTGTCAAAGAATCGCTTCGCGTCCACGATTGCGAGACGTTCCGGCGACGGAGGTGGTATAACGTGCTCTGCGGCGTAGAGATCGATCATGACGACCGCTCGTGAACCGGGTGAGCCGGTGAGGCTGAAGTTGGCACCACGAATATCGCGGAGGGTCCAGCCACTGAGCGCCAAGTCTCTCACTGCGTCCAAACCGAGAGTGCACTAATTTGGCTCAAGTCGGCCGAAAAGAGTAACGGATTTCACAAAGTCATGGACAGCAGGCGTCGACTTGGATTTTGAGACGTCGTGGATCGTGGGGCCGGGGATAAATTCGAGGACGAGGACCCATGCGGTCTCCCGAGACGGAGTGATAATCTGAACGGTCCAATGATCAGGACACAAATGAAAACCGTATAGGCCTGCTCACATCGAAAAGACCAAAGAAATAGGGGATGGACAGGCCCTGTCGATGCGCGAGCTTTTGATACACCCAGGCCTCATTGTGCGCGAGATCCAGAGGGTCGTAGTAAGCCTCACGCCAGTGCGAGTTGAAAGGATCTGGGAGCAGGCAGAGGGAGGGCTGAATTATCTTCATGACAAGACATGTTTCTGGGACGCCGATGACTGTGGCCGTCCACACTTGGGAAAACCCGTCTAAACCCGATTGCAGTACGGTATTGAGCTGCAGCGCAACTGTGGCGGATTGAGAGCAGTCGGTCGTGAATGTCGTCGGCAGTTGACGTGCTCCTGGATGCGGGTTTTGAGGACGGATTTGCAAGTCTAGCATGAACTGCATGCCCGGCTCCAGTGGCGCGGATATGGCCAGATTACGCAGCGAAATGAGACGATTGTAGAGGGGGACAATGGCGGCATCGGAAGGTTTCTTGCGGAATTTATATTTATAGGGCGAAAGCTCCTCAGGCGCACTCGTGCAAACTCCGAATGGAGCCCCTCCACTCAAAGTCCCTGATTCCAAGTGCAAATTTATTTTGTATAGTCTTACACCTACAGAGGTAGTTCCCAGTAGTTCTGACACACCCAGCAAAAAAAAAATCCCTAAAATTCCGTCAGAAGCGTTTTGTAGCACTATTTCATTCCAGTTAAGTACTCGAATTCATTCTTCCACCATAGTTTAACGATACATACAAATCATTTCTGCAACCCCGCATAAATCGCCTCCTCAACCTCGACCCATAACTTCTCATACGTCATATCAAACCCAGCCGCCGGGAGGAGCTGCGTCCCAAACACCACCGCGACCCCCGTGTCCGGATCGACGACGTACGACGTGCACGCCCAGCCCGCCCTGCGTGATCGCACATCGTCAGTAAATCACTAGCATGATGGAATAATGCACCAGAGAAGAACTCACAGGCCCCCGACCCGACGCTGCGGCGCCCCGGCGGGGCGACGGTGTTCAGCATCAGGCCGAGGCTGAACTGCGCCGAGCCCGCGGGCAGGCCGAGCATCGCCGCGAGCGAGTTTGTCGCGGGCGCGGGGAGCGTGGGCTCAAACAGCGATGCGACGGACGCCGGCGCCAGGAGGGGGTGCGCTACGGCCGTTCCAGCTGAACACACACACGATGTTGAGCAGGCGTTGTCGTTAAAAGCGCGCAGTATACGTACCCTTAATCTGCAGCAAGTGGCGCAAGAGCGTGAGGTAGTCCTTGAGGGACCCGTACAGCCCCACACCGCCGAAGTGGACGTTCGCTGCGAGGCGCGATCAGCGAAAAAGTCGAGATTGGCTACTCAGCCAACACTCACTCTGTTCCGGGTCCTGGGGCATGATCGTGAGCTGGTTGTTCCACCGTTCGAGGGTGCCCTCCGAATTGCGGAATGACAGTGGCAAAAGGCGCTCTTTGAGCGCGGGGGTCAGGTAGAACGACGCGGACGTGATTCCAAGGGGAGTGAAGATGTGGTCTTTGCTGGGGATGATGCACATGTCAGTGTTGAAAATTTACGGAGTAGACGACAGAGAGAGAGCACGTACAAGTACTGGTCCAAGGATTTGCCAGAGAGCCGCTCGACGATGAACCCCACGCAGTCGGTCGAGAGTCCGTACGCAACTGGAGCACCCACGTAAATGCGAGAATAACGCGCTCTACAGGCACGTACAGTCCGTCCCCGGCTCGAACTTCAACAGGAGCCCGGGAAGCTCGCCCTACCCAAAAATCTCAGAACCATCGCCCCCAGACAACACATCGGACAGCCAAACCTTGAGCACCTCAAAAAACGTCGCGGAATCCTCGCCCTTGACGTACCCACGATCAGTCGCCGAGCCAGACAGCGTGCCCTCGAGGTGGTACTCCATCCCGCTCGTATGGTTGAGCAGGTGCCCCAGCGTGATCGCATTCCGCGCGGGCGCAGTCGTCGCGGGCTTGCCCGCCGCGTCGCGGCCCGTCAAAATGACCGGGTCCGCGAGCTCCGGGAGGACCTGCGCGGCGGGCGTGCTGAGCGCGATCTTCCCCTGCTCGACGAGCTGCAGCGCCGCGATCTACGGACCATAGATTATTATATTGACGAGAGCGAGCGAACGAGAGTGTATTGTATGTGCGCACCGTAGTGATCAACTTCGTCATACTGCAGAGCCAATACACCATGTCCCCGTCGATCGCGCTGCTCGCCGGGTCGTCGACGACCCGCGTGCCCGTGTGGTGCACGAACAGCTCGCCGTTAACGTCCGTGACGCCGCAGAAGAGCGCGGGCACCGCTTTGCGCGCGACGGCGCTGTCCTGCGCAAGAAGCCCAAGGTCAACCACCGAATCAGGATTCCGCAACGACGAACGCACGTACCATGATACCGCGGATGGCCGCGCGCTGCTGCTCAGATAGCGACACCATTATTGTGCGTGGGTTTTAAAGTTGAAATCGGACGTGAAGAGTCCGCTGCAGTGCAGTGACTTCAGGTTGGATCCGCAAGTGTCGCTTCCGAGTCGTTCACCGAATCACTCGAGATATCCAAATGCCGGCGCCGTTTGTGCGGTTGAAGACAAGTTGCAGCTGACTAGGCCTGGGTAAACCACGGCGGCCCGTCGCCTCCAACTTCGTAATGTCGACTTGCTTGTTTCCTGGCATTCCATTTGTGGCACCGACGAGATTAGAAAGGCTCGAACGTAGTCGTTCACCGAGCAGCTCGGGATACGTTGGCAACCCACGACGTGGCGGCCCAAGCTACCCGCCAACTTCGTAATGTCGACGATGATGTCACTTGGCAGGCGTTTCTGGGAGGGATTCTTGACTCGCGGCCTGCCCAGGGTTGGTCTGGACTGCAAGTGGCTCGAGGTGCAAATCGAAGCTCCACCGTCGCGTCCATTGGTGCGCAAGCTTCGAACTGAAGCCGTGACTGGGAAAGAAAGCAAGACGCGATCACGCACACCAGATGGTGTGTGGTGGACACTGGACGCGAGATCCTTTGGTAGTGGTGGAACGGACGCATGTTCAAAGTATGCTCAAGAGTCTCCGAGTCGGGGTCGAGGCAAGAGTCGCGTGCGGATCACCCCGCACCCAAAGCGCGAAATCGCATCCGCTCAACTTACACGGCGGCGCCCTCCTCGCTTCCTCCATCACACTCAGCACTTAGCGCTCAGCGCTCAACACCGGGCGTCCAGGTCTGGTATACCATAGCATAATCAGCACAACAACAACAACGACGTGTACAAGTACGACAGCAAGAAGCAAGCAGGCTTGAAGCAGCAGCAGCGCAGAGCCATCCAACAGCAAAGCACAGAAAAGGCGTGGGGGTGGGTATGTGTACGTGTAGGCGGGATATCGATATAGTCTATAGTCATCATCCATGTCCGCGGTGCGCGTATGCGTGTCTAAAGGCGCCAGCCATCCCTGCGCGTCGCAGAACGCACACAGTAGACGCCTAGAGCACGGCGAGCGCGCCGAGCAGCACAAGCGGTATCAGCGCGAGCACGGGGCCCGCGAGGTCGGCGCGCACGGCGGTGCTGACCGAGCCGCTGGCTGACCCCGAGTCTGAGCCTGAGCCGGATCCGGATCCGGAGCCCGTCGCAATGGGCCCCGCGGAGGAGGTGGCGCCGGTGCCGTTGAGGCGGATCGCGTTGCGCTGAGGGCGGGAGGGCGGGCGTTGTATTGGGTCTATTTTAAAAAAGGACGGAGGGTACGCACAACGAACGCATCGTACGGCTGCCAGGTCGCGCTGACGTTCCCGGCATTGATGACGCCGACGCCGCCGATGCCGCAGGTGTTCTGGTCGTAGAACCAGAGGGTCGAGTTGACGATGTCGGGGTTCATGATGATCTGGGTGCGTTAGTTCAGTTGTATCAAGTATGGTCAACTATAATCGTATCTGAGCGGACGCACGATGTACTGGGTGACGGCGGTGCCGTTTCCCGCGTTGCGGAGGTCGGTGTTGAAGCCGTTGATGGTTGTGTTCGTCTGGTGGGCGGGGATGCACGGGGACGTGAAGGTGGACTGGGTCGCGCTGTGGTTGCCCTGCGTGACTGGGGTGGGGTCAACAAAACAAGAACACAAAACACGGCGCGCAGATAGGGAACGGACAGTTGAACATGACGGTCTCGCCGAGGGAGGCGTTCACGACGGACTGGAGGGGGCAGTCAGCGCGGGCGATAAGGGCTATTTAGGGGGGCGACGGACGGGGGTGAAGACGGCGGAGCCATTGGTGGCGGACTTGTTGTTCGCGACGGTGATAACGTGGGTGATGAGGGCGGCGGGGGCCGAGGCGGACGAGGACTGGGCGGCCGCGCAGCTCGCGAGGGCCGTCAGCTGTGAAGGCGATAAGCAACCTGGGGTTGTGTTGGGCAGATTTGCTCACGGCGGCGACGAGGAGGGCTGAGCGCATGCTGGCTGGGGTTGGTTAACGAGCGGTGGGTAAAAGAAGAACATGGACGAGGCGATAAAACGGCGAGGACAGGCTGCTTGTCGTATTTTTGCTCATTGCACACCTGTGTTGATTACATCCGAATGACGTCATACGCGACAAAATTAACTGTCCCACGGTCATAGATTCCTAGATTCCGGCATGCAAAGATATCTCGCGACCCTCAAGCTGGCCAACCAATCCGGGAGTCCCATCCCACACAGTCCGAGAAGCTGTGAGCCTGCCACCAAGCATTTACTCCTGTTGTCCCCAATCAGTCAATCCCTTGTCCATATCCGAACAAAGCCAACAAAGTATCCACACCCGACTTGCAAAGTGCGCCTTATCTAATTTTATAGGTCTCCCCCCGCCGTCGCGACGCCTTGCTAATTAAAGCAACCTTGTTCTGCCATGTGCTTATAAGAGCGCACAAAGCAGGTATGCAAGTACGCAGCTCAGCCGCAACAGCCCTTTCTATCCCCCCTTTCTCTGCTTCCCTTTATCCGCCCAAACCTCCCTTTCGCAAATTCGCATTGACCGCATCCCTTTCGCTGGCCGAATCCAATCACCTTTGCGGTCCCACGCTTATAATCTCCACCCTCCACCTTGCTGCTGCCCCCACCAACACTGCCCCGCGCCAAGAGGAGATAGGACTACTAGTTGTTGACAGGATGCGTCCGACCCGCGCCCCGCTCTGTCCGTCCTTTGCTCTCTTCCGCGTTGTTAAGAGATGCTGACTGTTGATTTGTGCGATAGTCGCCCTAGTCTTGCTCCTCCTCTCATCCGCGCGCGCCGCACCCGTGCCCGTTCCCGACGCGTCCGTTCCCAGCGTCGTCCCCGTCTCCGACGCCGCACCCGTACGCGCCTCCCCTACTGCCCCCGTTCCGCCTCTGACTGCTGCGCATATAGATGGAGGTTCAGCCGCAGATGCAGACACTCGAGCACGGTGCGCGCTGGGTGGCCGTCACCGTCGGCCCCCGCGGATGTCGGTTGTACTTCTGCCTCTAGCTTCCGCCGCAGTATCAAGACAGCACCAACACAAGGTAACACGTCCCACATTCACATCCCACCGCCACCGACTCGGAGGTAACGAAACATTTCACGACATGTGCGTATCCCGTGCCTTCTCTTGTTTTCTCGGGCCTGACGCGCGGGGCAGACACACGCACACTGTATCCCTAGTAGTAGCAGTAGTACCATCAGCCTGCTAGACGCAGGCCTCCCATCCTTTCTTTCTCATTTTCTTTCTCTCTCATCTGTTCTCGCTCCGTTTCTTTCTACGTGTATTTCTAGACCTGGGCAGTACGTACTGTGTATCGTACCGCACGCATCTACTGTAGCGTACCCACGTCCACTCGAATCCGACCACACTGCTGGTATGTCGTACAACCCCTGAATGAGCTTCACGTGACCGCGTTTTGCTTCTGAACCACGACCGTTATGGACCCACAATCGCTCTCAGTCAACTCGAGCACTTACCAACTGGTTTAATACAACTCCGGCTACGACAATAACGCGATCCACACGGGGGTCTCGAAGCAGTCATCCGCGGAGTCAGGGAATCAAGTCCTGCTGGCCACCTCCACCTGAACCCGCCAATGCTAGTGCAGCGGGTTTCGCGAGGCCTATTTGCGGGGCTTTCCATCTCGAAGATGAATTTGGGGTTCTTCAGCTCGAAAATTATGTGGTTTTCGAGCTCGAGAATGATCTCGGCCGCGTCGACACGCTGGACAACTGCTCGAAGCCCTCCATTTTTGCTACCCACTAATTCGGACACTGCTTCTACAGGGGAATTCGAGAGCTACAGGAGTGGCGCTTGGCTTTACAACGATACATTACGCAAGTGAAAATATATTCATGTCTGTGTGCATTCAACTGACCAGACGGCGCGCGCAGAGCGTAGCAACCGAGTCGTCAAGTTTGACGTCGCAGCACTTATAGCGGTGGCGGTCCAGGCCGCGGGCGCGTCCTCTTGTACAAGTTTCAAGTTTCTTGCGGACGGTACGACATCCGCAAGACGCAACGTCCCTTCGCGCAGCTTACCTCCACGAAGGTACGTTCAACCGCCTCTTCGACATCCATCTCGACAACGGCGTCGAAGTGGTCGCGAAACTGCCGTTTATCGTCGCAGGACCGGCGCATCTGACGACCGCCAGCGAAGTTGCTACCATGATGTTCGCGCGCGACGTCTTGGCGCTTCCTGTGCCGCGCGTACACACGTGGTGCTCGCGCGCGGAGGAGAGCGCAGTTGGCTGGGAGTATATCATCATGGAGAAGGTTCCGGGAGCGCAGCTCGTGGACCGCTGGACGAGCATCCGAGGAAAAGCCGTCCGGTCCATCATGGACGATCTCGTCGCCGCGGAGCAGAAAATGACCGACACGACGTTTGGCATGCTCGGGAGTCTGTATCTTGCGGAGGATCTTCCGGACGGTGTTGGATCCCCTGCGCTCCGCTTCGCTGCGTCTGACAAGACGATGCCGCGGCAGTACAAGATCGGGCCGAGCGTGGATCGGCGGTTCTGGCGCGGCGCACGGGCACACATGGACATCGACCGCGGCCCATGTGGGTGGAGCGTATTGTTTTATGGTGGCAAGCAGCTCAAACGATAATTATTGCAGGGTCCAGCTATGCCGCATATGCACGCGCGATCGCCAACTGCGAAATCGCGTGGCTGCAGGCGCACGCGCGTCCGCACGCGCCGACGAGTCCCTTGTACCGATCCCCGACAGAGAACGACCCGCACGCACACATCGCGCTGCTCCAAGACTATCTCGCCGTCATCGGCCATTTCATTCCGCCGCGGAAGCTGCGCGCGTTTACGCTGTGGCATCCTGACCTGCACGCGTCGAACATTATCGTCACCCCGCCGCCCGCGGAGCTCCCGCGGATCGAGGCGATCATCGACTGGCAGACCGCCCGCATCGAGCCCCTGCTCCAAGCTGGGACTATTCCTGACTTTATCGAATATGAGGACGGGGAATACGTCCCGGCTCCGCCACCGGGCTTGACGCCCACTACACCTCGGCTTCCGTCCAACTTCGATACGCTCGATGCGGCCGCACAACGTCTCGCCGAGGCCGAGCTGCGCGAGGCTGGAAGGTATGAACTTTTCACCGTCCTCACGGAACAGGAGAACCCGTCGCTGCACACGTACCGCACATTCGACGACAGGAACTACTATACATGGCAGCTTTACTGGGCCTCGCGCACATGGGACGAGGGGACTGCGTTGCTGGAGAAGTGGATCATAGAGGTATGCGACGAATGGGAGGACTTACTTGGCACGGAGACGCCTTGTCCGATTTCGATCTCGGACAAAAGGCGAGCAGAGCACGTGGAGGCGATGCGCCGATTTGTGCAGGAGCGGGAAATTGAGCTGTTGATCAGTGAGATTGGGGTACAGGAGGAGGGGTGGGTGACAATGGAGAAGCTGGATGACGCGATACGCCGAAATGAAGAGGTGCGAGAAAATTTTATCGCGGAGTTGGAGAAACACGACAGGGAAAGAGTCCGCCGGTGTTGGCCATTTCAGGTGCGTTTTTCGACGTCGACTTGGCTGAGGCTAACAATGCCCATACCCTTTTTTTTTAAATAGGATGGAGCTCTTTCCCTCACAGCGGAGGCGTGCCGATGATTAGCAGATCAAAGGTAGCACTGTGTCGTTGAATAAAGTTTGAACCGGTTCTGCCACCCAACTTCAAGTTCTGTCGTTCGTGGGCATCAAAGCTTTTTGGCTATAGCGTTTCATCGTTCCATTTACCTTCTTCCTACATGCCATCTTTCCACACCTCGTATGTTCTCCGACGCGTCCTCTTGTGCCTGTCGGCCTCCTTCCTCCTCTACCAGGCCATCGCACGGCGCCGGGTTCTCTGTTTTGATTTCCCTCCTTCCTTCTGCCCATTCCGTCTTGTTTCCCGCGTTCAATACGTGACAATATCCGAGATCTACGCTGTACTGGCTACGCCCAATGATGTGCCACCAGCGTGCTGATGCAATTCTAATGGGAACTTAGCAACAGACCGACTAGCACATGCATACTCCAGAACTGTAGATTGCGGAAGGATACATACATCGCGGTCATGAAGGTCGTCACTGACATGCCAATGTATAAGCTTAGGTATATACAATTGTCCGTTAATTCGGATGTCAGCATTTGTGCTATGACTATCACTTGCCCAGCGCCGCGCGGATTGTGTTCTGCAGCGTCACGCCATCGTCCTGTGTGTGCGCGGGTCAGTGTGATGATTTAAAACAAAACAACTAAGAAAAAGCAGACCTGGTCCAATGACCACGTGAAGCAGCCAGCCATCGCCTTGGACTTGGCGAACGCGGCCTTGTCCGTCAGCGAGTACGTGTCGTCGTACGACACGACGGTCGATTGCGCCTTGTTGTACAAGAACGGCGCGTAGCTGCAGTTGCCCCACCCTGCCGCTGGCAGTCAGCGCGCTGCGTATCGTAGTAATACCAAGGAGAGAGACGCACCCATCGTGAACCCGACGCCCACGCGGTACGTCCCGTCCGATTGCTTCACCAGCGCGCCGGACGCGACGATCGAGCTCAACGCATCTGTTGCCCCCACCAGCTCTGGAGGCTCGCCGTCACCGCCACCTGCACACCCGCTGGCGCTGGCGCCGGCGCGTGCGCAGGGCGCTTGTTTGCACCGCGCACTGGCCCGTCCACCACCGGCCGCGTCGGGGTCCGTGAAGCTCCCCGCGAGCAGCGTCTTGGTTGAGTCGAGCACGTACCCATAGAGCGGCAGGCCGAGCAGCAGCTTCGCGACGGGGAACTTCGCCGTGCGCGAACGCGGCCTCGGCGCTGTACGCGGGCTGTGAGGATGTCCCGCACAAGTTCCCGAGCGGCGCGTTGGGCCCAGGCTGGCGCAGTCGGTGTCAGTGAATAGGCGCGGGGGGCGGAGAGGAACGACGTGCAGCGTTCGACCAGTCACCGAAAATGCCGTAATTCATCCTGCGGGCGGCGTGTTAGGGTCTGCGCAGAATGGGGGGGGAGAGAGGACGCACAGTTCGAGTAGGTCATCTACGCGGCGTACCTGAGCGGGCTACCGTTGGAACCGATCCACGGGAGGTCGGTCACGGCGCCGGATATGATCTTCGAAGATCCTGGAACCGTGGGTTAGATGAGACGGGTGCGTACAGGGGACGGACGCACCTAGCGCAGCGCGGAGCGACGTGAGCAGGGCGAGCAGGTTTGCTGCGTCCGTATGCATTCCCTGCCCTGGGGTTGGAGTCTGAATATACTATTTCGACCGGAAGTTCAGCCACTGTGACCTGTGACCCAAGAGGTGAGTGATCTCTGGATCGTGGAATTTGATGTGGCCACGCGAGGTGGCGCTGCACAGCCACTTATGAAGCAACTTCCCTCTCATTTTGCCAGTACCTTGTTGAGCAGTGTGTTGCCCAAAATATATGTGCTAGGCATCCACATTGTACACCCAATGAGTGCTCAAAAATGCGGCAGTTAACTGGAAGTGCTTGTCAGTGGTGATGGCCGAATTGATGCCGCTTACACGTACCTGCCTTTTTTGGGGGAGGGGAGGGTCGTGGGAATTATTCCATGACCCAGAGATCGAGCACCTCTTGCTGTGACCTCGGATGTTCACTTTTTCAGATGTTCAACGCGTGGAAAATTCCTATATCAGGAAATTTTTCGGGATTTCCCGACCCATTTTATGCCAAAACATCGATCCAAAAGGCCCGTGACCTGTGACATAATTGGAAAAGGTTCAGTTCAGCCCAGGCTGTGACCTGTGACTGAACTTTCGGTTGAAATAGTACAGTACTTTTGCAGAGCATGGACCTTACTGATGTCAATGTCTGATGGAAGGTCAGTGGAATTCAAAGACATGCACTGAATGGCTTGCCGTCTAAGCTGTAGGTTGAGACAACACTGGACAGGGCCGCCACAAACGTAGCGCCGTTCGCGGCGGTACTCGCCACTTGACAAAGTCCAAGGAGGCATGACGTACGTGATGTACTTTGTTGACGGATATTACCGTATCGGACTTTGAATTCACTTGAGTTGGATGTTCAAGTTGTCCAACCAAGTTGGATATTATTCCAATTCGCCGCAACGGCGCAACCTCTCGAAGAATTAATCCCAAAGAATCTAGGAATTCGATGGCCACTTCTCCTCGCTCCCAGTGTGTTTTTCTGCGGTCTCCTAAGGTCACCTCCATCAAGTCTTTGAGCCTCTAGTCAATCTGCTTCCGATGTGATCCACTTTTCTTGGGTCTCTTTGGACACGCGATGCAAGAATGAAATCTTGTCAATCCTGAGAAACGGACGACCGTTGGCGATGTCGTTGAGAGGAACTTCCAGATGATCATCATCGTTGCACGCATCCATGGTCCGTGGGTAGTCTAGTTGAGCCGCTTAACGTCGAACGTTCAAGTAATCGGGTTGTGAGTTACCGCCTGAGCCAATCGCTATGCGATCCGCAGCTTCTCTGGACTCCTTCGTTGCCTGTGTCGCTCTTTTCATATTTTCAGCTCTGGCAGCGACTAGTACTGGTAAAGGTAGCGGCATTCACGTCGAGTGTGTTGGGATACTGCATATCTTCGACTGCTTCTCACGACGACGACAGTGCCCATGCTGTTACCTGCCAAGATTTCAGTATCTCATGGCAGGGAGGAATTGGTGAGGGAGTCCCCTTTCTTTAGCAGTAGAGTCCGCTCATCACCCGCGCAAAGCACCATATCATCTGGTTTGTTCACTTTCATGACATTGACTCCTCTGTGAACCAAACGGCCGTGCTGGTCCGATTACTTTAGACGTGAGTGGATACAGCCTGGCTGACGTGTCTTCTCATCGTCCTGCAGACTACAGGATACCTCTGCTCCGGAACCTCCTCTTGAATCGATCACTCAAACCGATACTTCGTTGGTCTGGACCCCTAATGTTCCAGCTGGTAAGCCCCCTAAGCCCTAAAAGCCTAATCATGTACCTATTTTCCAACTGGCACTTCCAGGTACATTTGTTGGGCTACAAATAAATGACAGCGGCGGTACTCTCGCCCAGAGTAGTACCTTCGTCGTTCAGAAGGGGAGTAAGTGCTTGTTCCATGATTCAGGAGGGCTACTGTGTAATCTTGTGTGCAGCCGATACAAGCTGCGTAGTTCAGACCAACTCTACCTCAAGTTCGACTTCCGGGGCTACCAGTTCCATTCATGCCATGACATCCCTTTCTGCTGGAGAGTCGTCTGTTGCTTCTCCTTCCATTTCTGCTTCAGGCTCGTCAACGAATACATCCCCGTCGGTAATATCCTGCCCTTCTTGACATGACGTTGACGGGTTGAACAGTGGAACACTGTCAGCATCCAGCTCATCGACAAACGCATTTCCCTCGATACCCGCGGAAAAGTACCATATATTTTGCTCTATATCCCTAACGTTGACTAGTTGGACAGCGTCACACAGTCAGCATCGAGGTCATCCGGAGGGACCAAGGTCCCTATTGCAGCCATTGTTGGGCCTATATTGGTATTGCTCGCGCTGGGCCTTGCCGTAATCCTCTTGCTTTGGCGGAGAAGACGACATTCAGGAAACCCTTTCGATGGTTTGTTTTCTCTATATTTCCGCTCGATGACCCTTCCATCCCGTTCCTTTTAGATCCCGAGAATTCATCTAGTCTCCCGGATCTTCCACCTATATCATTGAATATCGATCCCTTCGACTCAACGACCACACAACCCGCAAATCCACCCCTACTATACCCATCAGAGAAATCGTTCCCCAGCGCCCCTGTCCAGCCCCAGGTGTCGCCCGAGCAGTTGCAAAACGCGATCGGCCGCATTCAGGAGATGTACGGGATCATTCAGCAGATGCAAAACTCATCGTCGGTTAGCGGGGACGATGTGCGTATTGCCGAGTTACAACGGCATATCGAGGAGCTCATGGCAATGGCAGAGAACGCTGTTCTGGGTGGGGCACCGCCTCCCGCCTACAACTCTGAGCGGGGCTCAACGTCTTATAATTGACTGGGAATGTATTTTTCCAAGCCCTGGTTACTTAAGCCATTGTAAGCGCCTGGATGAGAGAACGTAAGAATATTGCTGTAGGCACAGTTAGCACGCTTGAACGTCGTGTCGATGGTAGTGGATAATGCTGTGAACTGAGTCAAGCTGTATACTTGGTAGCGCCGGCACCGTAACCGTTCGTTTTGTTTGGATGTGTTAGGCGTGTTCCTCTTCTGTCTGTGTCTTACACACAGGACACACATTCTGCCGGATCGCTACCCCCAGCGTCCGCCGCAAGAACCGTCTAGACTTCATCGTCTTTTCCAGCTGCTTTCTAGCCTGCTGGCAGGTCTCTTTTGACGACCACCACACGCGCAGAAAATCACCCCACTCATCAATCTACTTTTTATCTCTTTGAACATTCGTCTGTACTTTTTTTCCACCGAGTTTTCCGTCTGACCTCTGCATGTATAGAATGAGCAAATCCTCGACTGCCACATTACCAAAGATTCCGACCCAGCTTCCGCAAAAGTCAGCTTGGGCAAAGGGCCCGCCCCAGAATACCTCAGCTCCATCTCCCCGGTCTCAGTCTCCGGCTCCCACAAATGCGCCCCCTCTCACCCATTCCCGGCGTCCTAGCGCTCTCGGCCAGGGCGTCCCCATAAAGGATGGTGTGAGCGTCCCGCGCAACAACGTTGGAGCAGTAAAACAAGGTGCGTGAGCTGGCGTTTCAGCTTTTAACATTCCTCCTCACTCGTTCTCCAAGGCTCGGCTGTGACATTTGGCTCTATAGATGACGTCTCTGCCCCCATCTCATCGTCACCAGCCGCAACACCTGCTATCAAGTCAGAAGGCGTCAAGTCATTTGGCTCGGTACCAGCGACGATTGGTCATGTAAATGGCAAGCCATCCATTTCCAAGCCAATAACGGCCTCGACATCTTCGACACCCTCCACCCCGCCGGCTTCCACCCCTTCCACCCCGGCCAAATCAACTCTTAAAATGGACGTACGAATGTTCTTCCAGACTGCTTCCTCACCAGCCCCTCCCTCCCAGCCCGAAACCTCCTCGCCCTCCGTACGACCGTCCAATCTCCCTCAGCAATCCCAGCAGCAGAATCCATCGCAACCTCCATCACAACCGTCTCAACTGAGTGCACATCCATATACCCCGTTTGTCCCGCAAGGTGGCATGCGTCCACCTCAGCAACAAAATTCAGGGACTTCCGGTTCCGGCGGTCCACGGTCCCCGGTGTATCCTCGTCAACAAATGGCGAATGGCAACGGTCCTCGTCCTCCCAATGGTCCCAATGGACCAGGCGGCCCCCCTCAGATGTCGAGCGGCCTTGGGAGCCCACGGCTATCGCAGCATCAGCACCCTGGGCAGCCTCAGATGCCACCGCCTCAAATGCAGCCTCAGATGCAGCCTCAGATGCAGCCGCCGATGTGGCAGGGTCACTTCTACGTGCGTTTTCCGAGGATATCATTTCTTTCCAATAACTAACATGTTCCAGTACCCGGCGGAGCAGCAGCAATATATGGGCTATCAGGGAGGGTGGTACGGGATGCCTCCACAACAACATCAAATGCCTCCACAGCACCAGCAGCAACAGATGTCGCACCATCCCTCTCCACCTGTTCCGCAACAACACTCGGGCATGCCTATGTCTCCTCGAAACCATCCGATCCCTCTCCATAGTGGTCCTGGTACACCTACTCCATCCCATGCCGTTCCTTCAACGCATCACGTCCCTCCTCCGCTCCAACATCATTCGTCGTCGTCCAACAGTGTCGGCGGGCTCTCCTCTCCCCGCCTACTCCATCGTCTGCCCGACTCAACACCAACGCCACACATTCGTTCCCGCAGGCGCCCCTCACGACCCAAGAGCAAGGTTGTGCTGAAGAACGCGACGGCACGGAAATAAAGTTGGAGAGCTTGAAGCAGCAAACCCAGAGCCCGTTGCCCGCGCCTTCGCCTGCCTTGTCGTCCGTCGCGTCACCACCGCCTTCCGCACCCGCTCTCAGCGGTAGTCCCGGCCACAACAACCGGAAATCGGTGCAGATCCGGATGGAGAGCGAGGAGGCTAAGAAGAAGCGGATTGCTGAGGAGGAGGAGAAGAAAAAGAGAAGGCAAGAGTCAAGGCTGAGGCGGAGGAGAAGGCGCGCAAGGAGAATGAGGAGAAGGAGAAGGAGCGATTGAGGAAGGAGGAGGAGGAGAAGGAGAAGCTGCGCAAGGCAGAGGAGGAGAAGAAGCGGAAGGAGGAGGAGGAGAAGGAGAGAATACGGCTAGAGGAGCAGAAGAAGGAGGAGGAAGCAGAGGCCAAGGAACGGTTACGCCTGGAAGAGGAGCAGAAGAAGGAGGAGGAGGAGGAGCGCCTACGCAAGGAGGAGGAAGAGAAGGCGAGGGCCAAGGAGGAGGAAGCAGCGCTGTTGAAGAAAGAGCAGGATGACGCAGCTGCCGCTACACACTCCGGCGCCGAGGAACCCGTCTCTATGTCTTCCGAGGAGGAGGGCGAGGTCCAGGAAGTGACCTTCAAGCCCGCCGCCGACACGGAGGACGCTGAGGACGTTGCCACTCCAATCAAAGAGAAGCCCAAAGATGCCTTACGGATCGATACCGCTTCGCCAAATCCCGTAGAGTTCCCTCGCGCCGGCCAGGCCCCCTCGACCTATCCTCCACTTTCAAACCCAACATTCCTGCTGCCCTTCCTTCTGCTCTGGCCACCGCCAA
Source organism: Mycena sp. CBHHK59/15 (assembly GCA_029204085.1). Taxonomy (NCBI): domain Eukaryota; kingdom Fungi; phylum Basidiomycota; class Agaricomycetes; order Agaricales; family Mycenaceae; genus Mycena; species Mycena sp. CBHHK59/15. Next base: position 845,154 of record JARGXW010000002.1, read on the forward strand.
GATCATTGATGACCTTAGCCGCGTCCCTTACCCAGAGAACATCCAAAGCCCGAAGGTCGAGCTGAACATCAATGCCAAAGATGGGAAGTTCAGGTACGTATCAATCTCTATACTGACAAACAAAAACTAAGCTTCGGAGTGCAGATACGACCGCGATTTCCTCCTTCAATTCATGTCCATTTGCAAAGAGAAACCCGACCACCTCCCCCCTCTTGACGCCATCGGGATCGGTCCAGTTGACCAGAACGCCATGGCTCGGACTCCCTCTGGCCGGGGCCCTCATCGTCCAGGGCGTACGTCGTCGATCTCGAGCGCAGCCGGAGGCAACAGTGCACCTGGATTCCCCGGGTTTGGCGCTAAAGCCGCGTCGCCCTTCGGAGCCATGGGCAACTTTGGGTCTACCGGAGCTTCCAAGATCTCAAGTCAGGAACGCTTCGAAATGGCCAGTGGTGTTAGAGGCGCAACAGCTGGCCCTCCGTTCGGACGCCCGTCGCCGATGACGAGGACGACGAGTCAACCTGGGGTGAGCTCCTCGCTCAGTGGCAGCAAACGGACCCGGAGCAAGCGTGGCGAAACCCGGGACAAGAACAATTCTTCTCAGCCAGCACATGGTTCTGGCTTCAACGCGTCTATGGGCCAGGGTGGCTTTGAGAACCCGCCGCCGCTGCAGGCAACGGCGAACCGCTGGGATCGCAAGACCGTTGGGGCTGTCGATCCTGACTCCCCCGAGATCGTCGACCGGAAGGTCAAAGGTCTGTTGAACAAGCTCACCATGGAGAAGTTCGACTCTATTTCCGACCAAATCATCGAATGGGCTAACAAGTCGGAGAAGGAGAAGGACGGGAGGACCCTCATCCAGGTCATTCGACTTGTGTTCGAAAAGGCGACGGATGAGGCTACTTGGTCTGAGATGTACGCTCGTCTTTGCCGGAAGATGATGGAGCAGATCAGCCCCAAGGTCCAAGATGACGGTATCAAGAATACGGAAGGAAAGCCGATCGCGGGTGGCCAGCTTTTCCGGAAGTACCTCCTGAACCGTTGTCAGGAGGATTTCGAGCGTGGTTGGGTTGCCAAGGAGGCCACTGCGGCTGCTGCTGCGACGAAAGCTATGGAGGACAAGGCCGCGAAGGCGGCCAACGAGAAGTCCGCTGAGGGTGCAGCTTCTGGAGAGCCTGGGGATGAAATTGTGCTATATTCCGACGAGTACTACGCCGCGCAGAAGGCAAAGCGACAGGGTCTTGGTCTCATCAAATTCATCGGCGAGCTCTTCAAGCTGCAAATGTTGACGGAGCGCATCATGCACGAGTGTGTGAAGAAGCTGCTTGGCAACGTCGAGAACCCGGAAGAAGAGGAGATCGAGAGTTTGTGCAAACTCATCTCGACCGTTGGTCTTCTGCTCGATACCCAAAAGGCTCGGGCGCATATGGACGTCTACTTCTCTCGCATGAAGGAACTTGGCAAGAGCAGCAACGTCAGCTCTCGTATGCAGTTCATGTTGCAGGTGCGCTACCACTTCAGGTTTCTCTTTTTTTCGTGGTCTAATATTATTTTCTAGGACGTTATCGAGCTGAGAGAGCGCAAGTGGGTGACCAGGACGCAAGTCGCTGCCCCTACCACTCTCGCTGGGGTGCACGAAGCTGTAAGCACCGGTGCTAGGACGTGTTTCATTGGTTTGCTAACATGATAGAATAGGCTGCCAAGGAAAAGGCCTCTCAAGAGAAGGAGTCATACCAGCGCCAAATGAGCATGTCGCGAGGAGGCTCCCGACGTGGTGGAGACCGCGGAGACTTCCAGGGCCCCGACGGATGGACCAATGTTGCGGCGGCAATGCTCCTCGACCCCCTCCCAAGGCTGGCGATCTATCCAACTTCGGCAAAATCAACAGCACCAGTAAAACTATTCCGATGACCTTCGGACCTAGCAGCGTCTTCTCCGGTAAGAAGGATAACAAGCGGGAGTCCCTTTCGCGGACCAGCTCGAGCTCGAACATGTTCTCGATGCTCAGTCAAAATCCGGAAGCCGCCGCAGAAGCCACTGCTGCTAAAGGTAGTCGAGCACCCAGTCGAAAAACTAGTGTTGACTTTGGTGCAGGTGCTACTCCTGAGGCACCCGTCCAACGCAGACGACTCATCCTCCAGCCTCGGTCCAAGCCAGCTGCTGAAGAGCAGGGTTCAGCGACGGCCGAAGCCACTCCTGCGGGCTCTGACAATAGCTCTGAGGACGAGGACGAGGCCACGGTGGAGATGACTGATGCAGAAGCCACGAAGAAGATTGGCGAGGACTCAAAGGAGTTCTTTGGCGTTCGGAATCTGGACGAAGCCGAGGTCTACTTCTCCGCCCTGCCTGCCGTGCACCACCACCGCCTTGTCCAAGAGCTTGTTTCGCACGCCGTTGAGTCCAAAGAAGCCGATGCGCAATTGGTCGCCGACTTTTTTGTTCGAGCCGTGTCGAAGGAGCTCTGCACTGTCGATGCTTTCGAAGAGGGATTCAACCCTCTCGTCGAGATACTGGATGATATCGCGGTCGACGCGCCCAAAGCCCCGAATATGATGGCGCTGATGATGAAATCCGTCTTCGACAGCGAACGGAGTACGCGCATCACAGCCAAGTCATTGGATGCGGACAAGCTTCTTGCATTGCTTTCATAGACCTCATTTTACTTACGGTTCTGCTTGACTGCATCTAGTGTCTCTTTTTATTTTCGTAGGTACATATTCCAATCCTGTTGCCACACTGTTCGTTCCGCATTTTTCCTCTGTTATCCCGCTCTGTTCTGCACAGATTAGCATACACATGTACATAACTAGCTTGAGCAGAACCAAGCTTGCTTCTGGAGAGACGAATTGGCAAGCGAGAAATTTCTAAGTACACTGGCTTTGCACTGGTACCATTTGAGGGACCTTGCCAAGAAGAATTCAGGTGTGAGAATCCCTATGATCCATTTCCTGTTTCTTCACAGCGAATGGGTTCAACATGGAAATCCATACGGAAACAGCTCAACTTTTACCGTGTCCATATCCTCTTCTTGTGAGCTTAGTTGGAGTCCACTTTGACATTGATTTGATTCGAGCGCTGCAGTACCTTCACACCCCTCATCTTTTCCGCGATATTGTATGCTTGCAACGGACAACACCACATCTCCTATATCGATGCGCTTTTCAACTGCTTTAGCGCCATGACGGTCTGCGGGTTGGCCACCGTGGATCTCAGCTCGTTGACGGGATGGCAGCAAGTCATACTGTTCATCCAGATGTGCCTGGGTAGTCCCGTACGTTTCTGAGCCATTCAATGCCGTCTTCTGACAGCCAGGAAAGGTTATTGTGTCCTGGGTCATGGTTTACTTGCGAAAGTGCGTCCTGCAGACTGTCGTTGAAGGTCGCTAACGACCATACGTCATAGGTATTATTTCGCGAAGAAGTTCGAACATATCATAGAGGCGGCTAAAGCCAAAGCAATGGCTACTGGAGAGGACGGGAAGATACCCCCGCCATGGTCCCGTCGAATCAGCACCCTCCTTTCTCGCGGGTCGATGCTCTCAGCGGTGGAAGAGACCAGCCGCGAAGGAAGTGTGGACCAGGACGAGAAACCAAAGAAAAAGGGTTTCATGCGCGGACTCCGACCAGATATGATCCGCCGTATGGACAACGCTCCGCAGCTCGTCAACCCGAGCGGGTGGATTAGCGAAGGGGTTCAGATGCCTAAAACACAGAGCCCAGAGCGAGAAGAAGAGACCTCCGGGGAGTTTGAGAGATCTCGCCATCTCACATTCGCTGAAACTTTGGTGTCGAGTCCAAAGCCCATCTCTGAGGAACCATTGCCAACTTCTCCATCCAACCTTCGCCCCCTGCTAGGGTAGGACGAGCTGCTGTCTGTGGGAGATTGACTAAAGCAACTCATAGACGACGATTATCTGATCCTGGCCGTATTTCTCCCTTGCCCTCCTCGCCTGTAACTCGTTAGTTGACCAAGTATGCTTCGTGTCTTTGTCCTTACGTCGGGGCATCATATAGCGTCCTTTCCCCGCTCCGACACCGTAGCGATGGGGATGCTACGTACACCACTTCCTCGTACACAAACCGTAGAATTTGCTCCGAATGCTCCTCCGCGTCGTGTACGCCCAGAGCGCCCAATGCCTGACTACGAAGCATCTATACGCTCAGAAGAAAGTAAGCTCTGCTCTGAACCCATTTTCCATCTCACATTTTCAAAGGATCCACTCGCCAAGGTTCCTGGATACCTCTCACCCAAAGTACGACAAACCACATACCGGGTTGTCGCACCAAGCATAGTGGTTTCGGGGGATTCCCTATGCCACATGAGATTGCCAGAGACCTCTTCTCCCGTTTCTTCCCCAAGCTGAAGCGCAAACTTACCAGGACAATTACACTGCCTAGAACTCAGACGCTCACGTCTCATCGCGGAGAGGCCGGAGTCGTTGGAGCCGCTGGAACCAAGGTCGCGCCGTATATCTCTTTCGACGCCGTCGTAGGCCGTAACTCCGCTTTTCAACAATTAACGCGGGAACAGCAATATGAACTTGGGGGTGTAGAATATCGCGCACTCAATGCTTTGCTGTGGATCGTTGCAGGAGCAAGTCTCGTTGCGATCCCTCCCGCCAACTGAAACTGACTAGAGGTGCTTTTAGTATCATATCGGCGTACAGCTCATTGCTTTCACGGTGATAGCTCCCTACATGTCACAAACGCGGTGGAGCGCAAATTTCTTACCACCTTTGCAACACAAAAGCTCCCATCGACATGGTAAGCGTGACTTTTCTCCTAGCAGCCGGTCTCATGCCCCACTCTTGCCAGGTTCTCGCTGTTTCAAGTTGTGTCAGCTTACACGAACACAGGAATGTCTCTGGTAGATCAATCCATGGTGCCATTCCAGCAAGCATATCCCATGATTGTATTCATGGTGCTCCTTATTCTGGCTGGCAACACCGCTTTCGTAAGCACAATCCCGTTTTTTCCGTATCTTCTTATTGACATCTATGGTAGCCCATATTGTAAGTGCTGACTTCGGATTAAGACGTATCCTCACACCGTAGCCTGCTCGTAGTCTGCGTTTTACAATGTGAGTTTCGTTTCGACGAGTAAAATATTCTCTGATCCAAATAATTCAGATGGACACTATCGAATATCGTTCCAGAAAGCTCTCGGGCTAACGAAACACTCCATTTTCTCCTCGATCACCCTCGAAGATGTTTTATATATCTCTTCCTTCGCACCAAACTTGGTTTCTTCTTACCGTGGTCTTGACGCTCAAGTATGGTTCCTCTTATCCGCGGTCCGCCATTGTAATTTATTGCTCCTGTCAGCCTGACAGATTGGTTCTTCTTCATGATTCTGGATATAGGAAATCCTGCTATCGAGAACATCCATTTGAATGTCCGCTTCATCATTGGATTGTTACAGGCCATCGCTGTCCGAGCAGCCGGGTTCGGGACCGTCGCCTTGTCTGCTCTTGCGCCTGCAGTCAAGTATGTGCAATAAAGCTGCAGGTTTTCCACCCCTCACTATGTGTGACAGAGTGCTCTATCTCATTATGATGTACATCTCCGTTTACCCCATCGCCATGAGGTGCGATGAATCTTTGCATTTCACTTTTATCGACTTCTGATCACTTCATTAGTGTCCGATCTACGAACGTATACGAGGAACAATCGTTGGGGGTCTTTCACGACGATCCGCAGTCTGAGGAGAAGATAACTTCCAACCAACCGACGAGAGCAGGGTGACGGTATGGAGCAGGTATCTTGCGATGCATGCCCGGCGGCAACTTGCATTCGGTATGTTCTCTGGCATTCACAAGACCCCCTGACTCGATTGGTAGACATGTGGTGGCTCGGGTTGGCCGTCTTTTTGGTCTGCATCATTGAGGTACGTCCGTCGTACGATACAGTGGACGTACCTTTGAAAGTACACCCAAAGCGTCATAACATCGATTTGGAGGCAAATTTTGGCTGGTTCAACATATTCTCCATCGGTCAGCACCTGGTTTTCTTTCATGTTCACTTCTCTTGACCACCGCTCGCAGTATTCGAGCTTGTCTCTGCATATGGCACGGTCGGTTTAAGCTTGGGCATCCCACTGTACGTTCATTGCAGACTTCGCAGTTTCACGATTGACGTCGTCTGGTGTTGAAGAAAAATTATTCGTTCTCTGGGGCCTTCACGCCGTTGTCGAAGCTGATCGTTTGCCTGGTCATGCTTCGGGGCCGACATCGCGGTTTACCGGTAGCTATCGACCGGGCTGTGATGCTCCCTATAGAATTCGCCTCGAAGAGCGACGTTGACGATGGAGGGGGGCAGGCCGACCTAGAGACCAATGGTCCACAGTTAGCCAGCGGGCATGAAATGTCGTCGGAAGAAACGGAGTGGCGTCTGCGGAGGAACGCCCGTCGAAGGAGCACGGAGGAGGACTTCATAGCGGAGAGGCGGAGAGGCGCTGCCAAGTCGGACCACGAAGCACCCTTGGTTCCTGAGCAATCCCTCCCCCAGTCGTCATATACCTTAAACACGCATACAGCACAATAATACTTAGTAGGTGCCACTTAGATGCACGATATAAATGTAGGAATATTTACGACCGAGTCGGACTCAGAATCTTATTTATGTACGTGCAACCTCTAGACCTCACCTAAAATGATTTGGTCTCAAAGGAAATAAATAATAATTTGCAGCTGCGGCGGTGTGGTCGCCATGATATGCAGTATATGTAGTCCTCATTGCCACGAAAACCTCATCTGCACAAAAAACAGGAAGATCAGGGAACATCCCAGAATCGGAGTTGACAGAATATACATAGTGCGTGATCCACATGAATCCACGAAAGATCAAGACAATCATTCGATCGCCGCTAAGTATTTACCGTCTTGATCGACTGTCATCGATATCAATCTCACAAAATTGAATAGCGGCTGCCAGTGGTTCGAGTCTACGACTCGACCACGTCTACGCCACCACTCAAGTACTCAAGCCTGCGACTACTTAACTCGCACCAGCCTCCAAGCACATTGCCACTCCCACCCAATTGGCCCACGGCTGAGCGCTTAGCAGTGAGCACTGGCTCATATCACTCCAACTCGTGTTGTTGACTTCCTTCATAAGGCTGACTTGGAGGAAGTTCTTGCACCACCGGTCCCGGAAGAGCTGCAAGGCGTAGATTATGTTTACGGATTCGGCATTGCCTCCGAGCTTTTTGCTGGATACGAGAAAAGCACGGCGCACTTCTCGCGCCGGATGCCGCAATTGAAGAGAAGCCACGGCTGAGCCAGCCGTTTATAAATGGCTTGGCTCGGCTTAATCGGTGATGGCTTCCGAAGTCATCAAAAGCCGAGCCGAGCCAGCCGTAGCCGAGCCGCGGCAACACTAGCGGGGGCACGTGGCAGTTGCATTCCCGACGGACTGGAGACCACCGGAATGCCCCTTCTGCGTCTACCGCCGATGGATCTATCTAACTTTTGCGCGAGCATGTTTCCAACAACTTGAAGCTTTCCAATCAGCGACCGTAGTTCCTGTCATCCGAAGTCGAAATTCTTTGCTCTTCGGGCGTCTTGTCGCTATCGTCTGCGACTAGGGCTGGCACTGGCAGTGTGTCCAAATCGGAAGCGGCTCTCTCGTAAAGAAATCCAGGCCCTTGCAAGGGCAAGCTCTCGCATGACTTTGTTTTGTAATGCCATTCAACAGATAGTGTACAAGGAAAATATCAAGCCACTGAATATGGCCTCAGAAAAGCTTATTACACTTCTGCTCGCGAAACTTCTTCCCGTGCCACGGTAACAAACTGCAACTTATGGTCGGCATGTTATCATACGAACTCTTCAGATCCAAGGCGGCGTCTCCGCGCGCAGGAACCAAGTCCAGTGCCATGGCTCGATTATCACCGAGTCAGACGAGTGAGCGACATACTGCAGTCTATCTTATCTTCCGTTTAACGTGATTCAGGGAGATCTGCACGTCTTGCCCCTGCCAGTCCCAGTGGTGTTGGCATCCGAACTTGCATCGTCCACTCCTTCGGCCAGGGCTTCAGAACTCAATACACCTTTTCCAGTTCTTGACGCTCTGCCCATCTATCCCGAAACTCCGGTGGTGGGTTCCACTGCCGCTGTCACCTTTTTCTCGGTGTTTCAAGTGCAAAGCATTACTTGGGGATCCAGCCACTTGCGCCAGCTTGCTGTAGCCTGAATATGCTTTGCCTTTCATGCTCGGCAAGGCATTTATACGATCTGTGTGTCCTGGAAAGGTATAATGCCGTTCTCCTAGCCATAACTCGAACAAAGGACCCGAGTCAAACCAGCGTCACGGACACGCTCTCATGGCAACGTCGGGACAGAAGCTACTGTCACACTATTGTCAATTTGTAGAGAACAAGGACAGAACAAAGAACACAAGTTCTTGGTAACTTACAGCTGTGGACCCACGACCGAATTACCGAATAGAGAGCCGACGCCGTGTACATACTAATACAAGGAATCAGCTAAGATTTAACCGAGAATAGAGTACATTGCCGCTGTTTCGTGTATTGTTCTTGGATGTACAACCCCAGATCTCAAGAGCGTAACACAAAGATTTAAATAAATATAACCTGATAGAAGAGTCACGGAGTAGGGATTGCTGGTGTGCTCCGGACAATCAACATAAGCTTTCTCATCCAATGTTTAATAGCATAATAAAAATCGAATTCGGCATCGACCATGACAACCCGAGATCGAACCTTCCATCGACTGAGGCCACGGACGGCCCCTTCAAAACGCTCAACAACCTCGTCTATAGTCGGTCGGAGGGAGGGGTCATCTTGAACCATATCATTCACCAAGGGCTCCATGAACTCGAAGCCGAGTTTTTGTTTGACGAAACGATTTCCCTTGAATAAAATATCAGGAAAAATAACAAGAACGCAGGACAGGTACATACTTGCAGAAAGTCGCTTCGTATGAGGTTCCCTATGTAATATACATCCGTTGGAAATGGATCACACTTCATGGGGAGTACACCGTCTTCGTTTTTCCGAAATTCTGGAACACTCTTATCGCCACCCACTATTATGGGCTCGAGAGGAGCATGAACACCAGGTGGGTATCTTCGGGAAAGGCCAAAGTCGGTTATATAATATTTGACGGGGCGTTGAGTTCGCGTGAGATGCGACACTTTTCCACTGAAATCGCGCTTCATGTTTTGTTCCACTGGATGGTAGGGACAGGGTAAAGCGGGGTTCCATCCATCATGACATTCAACGACATGCAGTCCCTTGAAATACCAAGATTAAATATAATTTGGGTGACTGGAGAAAACATAATTACCGATGTGCGACATTGTTTCGGTGCATGTATCGCAAGCCCTGTAAGTCATATGAGGTCACAAACACGCATAAGAGGATCAAAGGATGTGTTCACCTTGAGTATCTGACTGAAAAACTCGACCGCCTCTCCAAACGTGTCGAAACGAGGTTTGTCATAGTTTCGCAGTATAGGCATAACGATGATCCGCCTATCCGGGATGTCTGGAAGATCCAGGACTTCAAAAATCGGAACACAGTGGTTGTCAGGATCAGATGCCTGGGGCTCTTGAGAAAACCATGTGCCGATCTCAATTTCGTGTGGATGAACTTTCGTTTCTATAAACTTGAGCATTACGAAGGTACCATCCGAGATGCGCGTGGCGTCCATTACCACAGCTCGCTGAAAATAACTATCTCATAGTTGAATGAATTGAAGAGATTAACTCACGTTGTACGCCTGGCCATCCTCACAGTTCCATGAATCCTTGTCGGTTCCAATCCAGGAAGGAACCCATCCCGGCTGATACCTCGGACGAAGGAGGTATCCCCTCTCTTTCAGCCATTCACAGTGGTCGTGCCAGAATAATTCAGAGCTACTACGCAGGATGTGCCGAAAGGATTCGCCAGTGGATGGGTTGTTGTCAACCATAGCTGTTGACACGAGTGGGTCCTTGTTCAAGTTGTTGGCTCGCGACTAAACATTCGTGACACGGCCGTCAACTATTGTATATCTAACCACAGAGATCAAACAGACATATGCATATGATGGGCCCGGATAAAGGCCGCTTTTGCTCCGGATGCAGGACAAGGAGTAAATATTTAAATAGTTGAACTTGAAGGGTCAGGCAACCGGCTTTACCTCTTTCGGTATATGTAACAGTTATAAAGCGGAAATGAAAATTGTTATCTGCGGCAAGTTCAGATCGCTTCAAGTTTGTCTGCAGCTCATGGATATAATTGACTGGTGAATAGTTCAATGCTATAAGCATGTGATATACGTCCAGTTCCCTTGTGCTCTTCTTCCGTTGGATGAGAAACGTTCTACGACTATGAACATAAATGAAGAACTAAAACACATCCCATCTCAAAGTCGCTGTAAATAAATCTGAAGTTTGGAGCTGAATGAAGGGCCGACCGAATCTTGGCTGGCAGAGCAGTGGTCATCAACTCCAGGCCAACTCCTTCATCAACTGCCACCAGCAATGACGCCTGCCCCCTGACGCGACGATCAAGCTCATCGTGGAAGCACTCGCGACAGATGTGGAGCCCTGCTGGCTGTTTCGTCCCGAGTCCCATCCGAGCTGATTTTGCCACGCGTGGTAAGCTCAGAGCACTCTTGTCTACATTGCCACTCACGGACATCATTGTCTTGCCAATAATATGTCGATATGGCCACATAACCAACGTTTCTGCTGCATCTGCTAGCCTACCTCAGTTTGGTGTACTCTCACGCAATCGCAATACGACTCGGAGTGCCCATCCGAGCGCGAACAATGACGGACGGTCACCATGTCCGAGTCAGCTCTGAACTTTGCACCCTCTTAATAAAAATATTGTATCAAGCACTCGTTAGTTTTGTCGCTTGTGGCTCCGGTCTGTACATATATAGTACCAGCGACTCCAGAAAAACGCAACGGTAGGCGTCAAAGCGACTTGCACAGCCACTCGAACAATACCTGCTTTAGTCTTCCATCAGTTCTCGCTGTAGTGAAAACTGTGAGCCTATTCGTACCTCGGAATGGGCCAAAGCTTTCGACCCGCCGCTACTCGCATATTTAAGGGGGGCCGACGTTCCTGATTTTTTCCAGGTCACGGTCACGAGACGGCTTTTTTATGCCTGCAATCCAACGAAGACTCGGAGAGAAAGAGCACTAGGTCAGTCAGATTGTGCCATTTCATATCATGCGGATGAGTTTTTGTATCAAACAACAATCGGACATGAGGTCTGTGATTTTGTCCAGGCGCTCTTGTATGACACCGTCTGCTGCAAGCCGACGTTATCTTCTCTCTGAACTACTTCCTCTTCGATCTGCTCAATCTTGCGGTGCTAATGGATCAACCTACTAGGCCGCTACCTTTGATCGTCACGGATCATGTTCCCTAATCTACTATCGGATCCTCCGCTAGTCGTGCCTCGAGGCATACACGTCGTGTGATCGTCAGGAAGTTGGCAGGCCCAGGCGTGGCAGGCTCTCATATATCTTCCACCAATAGTCTGTACGTGGCCTGCACGTCTCCAAGCACTCTCAGTGTCAGCTTACACCAGGTAAGATACTCCTCGGCTTCGGGCAACTGATGAAAGGATGGCTGAACAAGTTCCAGCAAGGTCCTACGATGGAGGTTGATCTTTGTGAACTTCTTCTCAGCCTGAAGATCGGGCAGCCCGAGCAACCAGTGCGTTGCCCAGCCTAACCAGTTGCTGCTATCTTTGACATTTCCCGGAGGCAGGAATGCACAAGCGTCGCCGCCCCAAACAGCACACTCGCAGATATCAGCGACTCAAGTATGCCCGATGCACCGTGGCCGGTATGTTTCCGGCCCATCCATTTCTTCTCTCGCCTCATCTTGCACCACGCATTTTCAGCTCGGCGAAGCACCAGCGTGCACGAGGCCAAGTCCTCCCTGCGAGCCAGCGTATCAAGGATGCGCGTATCTGCAAGACATCCAGTCGCAGCTGGAGGAATATCCGACCACCGGCGGCGAGTACATCGAGTCTATTTTCACCCATCGCCAGAACTTCTTCGCATTTCCGGGCGGGCACCGGTGCTGCGCGCGGGCTTTCAGTGACCTTGCGTGCGCCCTGCAGCGGCGGGAGTGGAGGGCAGATCGGGAGGCGGACACGGAGGCTGTCACGGCGTTTCACTATGAGGCGCTCTTGATTGCGTCGCTGGTGTCCTGACGAGGCCTACTAGGCATCGTTTGCATTCGGCCTTTTCTCGTCCCATGCAATTCAAGCACTATTTGCAGAAGGCTGAGAGATGCGTCGAAATCTGTACGACGTAGGGGATAATACTGTTGCATATAATAATTTTATGTTGAACGCCAAGACTACTCACTCGGCTACGGACTTCGTGACCTCGCCAAATTTCGGTTTGCTCCTCTCTCCCATACACGCCAGCGCCCAACCGAAGGACTCGGAGTCTTTGGCCGCCAACGATGACTATGGGACGTGCCTTCAACGGCGCATAGCATCTCGACATATAGGCGCCATGTGGCTCTCCATCTTTCCTCTGTATTTTATGACTGGAATCTGCTCTTGAATGCTATGCAACGAACATCCACCCAAAGCTCTCAAAACGTAAACTGTACGTGTATACAATGCTACAGTGCGCCGTGGTTTCTGACTCCAACTTCTGTCCAGTTGTCCTGCAACCAATGAACAGCGGTGCGCCACCAGCGCAAGGCAAAGATGCAGGGAACGGTAGAACAAGTACTGGGCTTTGTAGGTGGTTCGGTGCACGGCTCTCAGGATCCGAGACTAACAAGCCCTCGTGGTGTAGCAGCGCAGCAAAGCAGAACAAGGCGGACGAGAAAGCCCGGCGGCAGGCAACGAAGGACCTCACCCAGTCATGGATGGACCGTTTGCAACTAATCAGCGTTATAGTGAGCTCAGCGCCCTGATTTTCGCGTTTTCATGGCGTGATGAACACGTCGATACAGACCACTTTCTTCGCCAGCGTCGAAGCAGGTATGCTGCAGGTAACAACGCCAGGCGGCGGATCGCCTTCGACCGCACCTGCCAGCCAAGTTGCGAACGCGGGCTTTCTCGCAGCGCTCGTCCTGCATATCTGGGCAGGTGAGTTGGTTCGTCCTTGACAATTGAAGACCGTGCATTTACAGGCAACCAGCCATTATTTCTTTCTTGGCGGCCTTCTTCCTCGTCCGCTACAACCTCAAGGAGGCTAAAGAGGAAGAAATGGAAGTTGCCCTCGCTCCTGGAAGCAAAACCCCGCCGCCGCAGCCCAGCCAACTCAACCGGCCCGAAACCACGCAGTCCATCGGCTCGGTCTTCAACAAGCTGCAGCCGGTGTGGACGACGAACCCGCATCTGGAGCAAGTCGGCCCGTTCCAGAGAAAACCGCCAACGCACCTCCTCAGCCGCTGTCACAATCTCTGCATCCTGCTCACGTTTATCGGCTTTGTGTTGGCGCTGTTGGGCATTGTGGCGTTCGCTTGGAACCAGCAAACCATCGCTGTGGCCGTGGTGACCTTTGCGTCGACAGGGATATGTTGCGCAGGGGCTGCATGGGTGTTTATGTGATTACTGTCGAACTTGTAACCACTAATGTATCTGCGCAATAATATTTGACTTCTGTACAGAGATGGGAAGATAGAAGCACAACATGTAGATCCAGTGATACAATGAAAGCAAATAGCGGAACAGGGTAAGGGTATAGATGAAGATGGAGCATTATATCGTCTTCCTCTTCTTCGAAGGGGATTCTAAGAAAACCTCGGCACGGTGATTGGGCCATTTGCGAGCAATAGCCAGAGGATGGCGCGTGCTAATAGACTCCGGAGGCGGCGGGAACCCAAAGAGCGGCATTTCGTCGTCGTCTTCTGTGCGTCCCCGTCGCTTCATTCCGTAGGACGGCAGTGCCTCGCGTATCTCGGTCGAAGGCATCCATGCCTCATCGTCATCGGTCGGAACGATGATCGGGATGTCTATGCCGTCCCCCGACTCAGGCTCGTCGCCAGATGCAGCCGGAGAGGTCTCGGCTTCACCTTCACCCTTCCTCTTCGAGGTGCTAGCTCTCGCAGACCGTCCGCGTGGTCTGGGAGTCTTGGTGGCGGCTTTCTCAACCTTGGCTGCAGCTTTCTTCTCCGCCCTCTCCTCCTTCTCCCTCTCCTTCTTCTCCTGCTTCTCTGTCCTCTCCTTCTCCTCCTTCGCCTCCTTCTTCGGGTCAACAATCCTGCACACTTCGACTGCGCACCGAGCGTTCATCAGCGAATCGGACCAGAGCTAAGAACATCGTTTACTCAGAATCGGCGATCAATAAACGGAAGCGGGAATCTACCTTTTGGTTTTCCTGTAAACTATCTCCGGGTCCTTTGACTTCGACAAACTTGCACTCGTTCGTGTCAGGGTTCCAGACGATGAGATCAGGAACGCCGCTTCTCCGACCGCCATAGTCTTCGCAGAATAAACGGCAGATAGATGACAACGCCTCGCCTCCCAAACACTGGAAATATATCATCAGCAAACGTTGAGTGATCTTGCGTTTCGAAACCAACCTCGACGATCTCGACCAACGCATCCCGATCGCACACCTGCCAGCTCACTCCAATACAACATGTCTTCTTCTCGCGGTACTTCTCATCATGGCGCTCGAGAATGGCCCGCGCCTGTCCGCTGTTGATGTCCTCGAGCCGCTTCTCGATGAGATCCTGCCGCGCATAGTAGAACGAGTCCTCCGCGATATCCAGAGGACCCGTCTGCCACGGCGTCTCGAACGCGCCCGGTACGTTTGCGAAAATGATGTCCCAAAAGAGGAGCCCGAAGAGCGTGGTCAGGATCTGAGTCTCGGAGTGGAAGCTTGAATTAAATAGAATAAATCGGTGAAAAAAAAGGCAGGTAAAGGAACGGACCCTTTGAACCCAAGCGTCTCATAATATTCGAGGGCGCGAGTCTCGACATTGATGGACGACCCGTCTTTGCCTTTCCACAACGACTTGCCCTTCCAGCGCCACTTTCCGCTGCCCTTCTTTGTCTGACGCTAATATTAGGCGCTGCGGGAATTGTCTATGAACTAAAGTACCTCAGTATTCGCCCGGCGGGCGTCAGGGGAGCCGTCGAGTCTGTCGGAGACCGTCGCAAAATAATTGGTAACGCTGGGCGTGTTCGCCGTCTTGTTCTCCTTGCCTTTCACTGTCCCGTTCGCATCCAGATTGATCGCATCCGGGTGCTCCCAGACGCGGATTGCGTTGACACGGACCACGTCCGGCGCCTTGAGCAGCTGGTCATCATACTGTGATCTCTGTTCCGCCGGCATTTTCAGCCTCTTCTCTAGGGCTGCAAGGCGGCGTATGAGAGACGGACGCATAACTGGACGTCATCAACGTAAGTGACCATCTGCGTTAGCGCGACTGGACACATACCGGCGTGGGTATCATCGTCCGCCAAAGCCTCGATGAGGCCGTTCCTCGCCTGCTGGAGGACACGCACGTCCGTCTTGCCTTCACTGTCCTTGAAAAGGTGACGGGTCTGCAGGATCGCGCGCCTCTCGTACCACGCGCCCCGCCGGCCGCGGCGCCATCGTCTCTGCTCGAGCAGTGCATCAATCACCTCCTTCTCAAACGCGAACTCCTTCAGAGTGGCCAACGCATGTGCACCCTTCCGCACGATCCGAGTGTATACGAATCCTGGCACAATTTCAGCCATGCAAGACTTCCCGGTGCAAGATGCACATACCAGGCTCGAACCGCTCCAACCCAGGTTTCCGCACTGCCTCGGAATCTGCGGCAACGAGCTCCCTCCACTTCGGAAGGGCATGCTCTTCGAAGATTCGTTTCACCGTTCTGGCTTTCTCTTCGTTGGAGCTGTCCTCTACCACATCGAACTCCAGCGGCTCTTCGTCGCCCTCCGCGGCTGCCGGCGTACGCACCGGGGTCGTTAGACTGCGCATGAACTCCAGCCCCAACGTGCCCGCTGCGATGAACTGGCGGCCTGGATCCGCTCTTGCTTGTGTCTTGCCCCGCTCGGCCTTGGCGTCGGGCTCAAGGATCGCGTCGATCGTCGCTTCGACGCGTAGGGCCGTTTCGTACTTGAGGTACTGCTCCCGCGTGCACCAGATGTCTGGGTCACGGACGTGTTCGTATTCCGCAAAGGTCCGTTTTTTGAAGCCCGCGAGGAGGGCGTCTTGGAACAGCGACGTCGGAAATTCGGTGCTAGACGTGACGTTCAAGGCGTGTAGTTGTCGGAGATTACAGAACTGACCTCCGTAGGTAGATTATATGAAGCCGCACCATAAGTCTGTGGATATACGGGTTCACCTTGACGGACTTGCCTGTTTGGATACGTGAGTTACTTGCCAGCGAGCAGAAAACCTTGCGACATACCGAGATGTTCTAGCATCATCTGTCGAAGTCTGGAGGTTTGGGTTTCTTGTGACCCTCGTTGGCTTTTCGCAACAGGGAAACATAACGTGGTTTGGCGCAGCGTGTCTTGATGCTTTGCCTTGCCCTTCCCTTTGGATTTGGGGCTAAGCTCGAAGGGGAGGGTAGATTGCGTCGCCGCATGATTCACGAGCGCCATTACCATCTCATCTTTCTGAAATTCAGAATGAGAACCGACTGAAGGAAAACACGTTCGGGAACTCGTACGACTAGTTTGACGTGCTTTACTTTCATAACCTTGCAGATCTTTTTGATTTCATCCACGTTCAGGCTCCGGAGGCCCTCCAGCAAAGACATGTCGCTTTCGCCTTGGCAGAAGTAGTCAAGGCGCACGGGAGGGTCCTGGATCAAGTTCGGGCCATCCTGACAAGGATTCGACGGCCCTGCCACAGGTTGGGTTGGGGCGCGAACGTCCTCTTCGTCATCCGAGTCGAGAGTAAGGTCGATGATGCCGTCGTCCTCCTCGTCAACATCCATTGGGTCGGCTAATGTAGCAAACGGTTTGCACAGACCAAGCAACGCCTGGAGCAGCCCTTCTTCGCCGACCTCAATCACATATTTCTGGAGGCTAGAAATCCGGTACCATTGACCGGGTTTGCGCATGATGAGGCGCATTAGTACAAACCGCGCAGGGTCTGGATTATTGGGGATAAGCGAATGTACCAGGTTGTGGGTCGAACATACAGTCTAGGTCGGCAATAGTGTCGAGAAAGTGCCACTCTTCGTCAGAAAAAAGACTCAGTTCGCGCTCCGTCTTCTTGATGTTCATGATAGCGCGCTCCAACACTTCGATATAGAGGGACTGTCGGGCCCATTCTATCGTTGTATCCGTCGGGGTCGCCTCGCGAAGTTGCTCCGCCTCATCAATATCGCGTTCTTCTATCGGTTCCTCATCCCCTCCAAAGAGAAGGTCGCGTATATTCCTGCGAGGGCGGCCGTTCATCGGCGAGGGGTCAGTGTTCGAGTCGGTCACAATTGGCGTGACCGCGTCCGTGACGGAGGCACAGACCGAGACAAACACGGCACGCACGCGCCTTAGAAAAATCGAGAAACGGTTTTTACAGCGACTTGACGCCCTTGCATGACAAGCCTGTTCCCCGGGCAAGTGCCCTACGCGGCAGGCAAGGAGCCCATCCCGCCCGGCTTCACTCCCGAGGATGTCGAGAACGCCCGGCAGACGAAGAAGATGGAGCAGTTCATGGGCATGGCCATGCAGTCGTGCCCCGCAAAAACCGTCATGGCCGGCGGCGCCGGTAGGCCGCGCCCTGCGCCCTTGCCACGCCCGGATGCACTGTTTTAGAACCCCCACAGGTCTCGCGCTTGGCGCCGTCTTTTCGCTCATGACAGCCTCGATGAGCTACGAAGACCCGATCATGCGCCAGAACGCGGGCAACACCGCGCTGCGCGCGCGCGACGTCCTGAGGGAGACGGGAAAGAACATGTGGACGAGCGGCAAGGGGTTCGGGAAGGTCGGCGCGATATACGCGAGCATAGAGTGCGTTATTGAATCGGTGCGCCATGCTTTCCCTCGGTTTTGGACGTTGCTGATGGGGTTCACAGTACCGAGCCAAGACCGACATTTACAACTCGGTCGGCGCAGGTTTTCTCTCCGGAGGCGTGCTCGCACGACACTCCGGCCCAAAAGCTGCATTTGGCGGCGGCCTCGCATTCGCGGCCTTCTCAGCTGCGATTGATTTGTTCCTTAGACGAGAGACTCCGGAGTAAGATCTGCGTTATCTGTCCTACTCCCAACTAACTGTGTTTCAGCGAGGATTGACACTGGATTGACAGACGCGACCACGGTAACCTAATCTATGTTAGATATCCTCCACTCAATTGTATCATATGCTGCATTCTATTCGCTGCGATTAGGGTGATGTACATTCACTATTAGTTTAACTAAAATAAGTACGTTCATGCATCGTCTCAAGTCTACTACCCCACCCTCGAAAAGCAAAAAAGGAATCAAGTTACCCTCGCACTACGCAACAGTAACATACGCTGGCGGCGCCTCGCCCAACTCGCTCTCCTGGCCAGACACCAGTCGCTCGAACTGCGTGTTGCGCGCAAACAGCGAGTCGACGTTGCGGAGCGACGGCATCGTAGCGTGCACGGGGCTCGTCTCTGCTGCGCTCGCGCTCGAGTCCGTCGACTGGCGCGACAGTATGCGCTCAAGCCCTGTGCGCCGCTGCACGTTGCACGGACAGTTCGGCGCGACGCTTTCGGGGTCCTCGAACGACGCCGAGTATCTGGGGAGTGACATCCACTCGGGATTGCATCGGCACTGTGCGCGCGATCAACATTGCACTCCCCAAGACCATGAAGGCGGGGTGCTCACCGACAGGATATGGACGGGTGTCTGCACGACGATGTCAAACAGCTTGCGCTTGCCCGTGTTCATGTCCATGGCCTCATTGTCCCCGCGCTCGACGCGCATAACGCACTTGAGCAGGTGCGTCACACACATGTTGCTCCGCTTGTTCTTGTTCGTGAAACGCAGCACGCCGCACGACGAGGGCAGGCGTAGGTCCTGGTGGAACGTCCACGGGCCTGGACCCATCCACTCGGACGCGAGCTCGGACAGGTCGTCCCCCGGCGCGGTGAACGCAAGCAGTGGCGACTTCTTCAGCGCGTCGACGTCGTTCGACTCAAGCGGCAGGATGTGCCCGCCCGTCTTGTCGTCGTACTTGATCGCGAGTAGCTGGATGCGCATGATGGGGTCCGACCGAGCGATGCGCTTCATCTGCGAGTAGTACTCGACTTTTTCTGTGTGTTGTCAGTAGACGAGCAACGGGAACACCATAGGACACACCCTCCAGGTAGATGGATAGCCGGTGTATCTTGACCTTTGTCATCGGCATCATCGTGAACGTAACTGGCACTATGCCTATGTAGAGCCCGTTAGGGAAAGCTAAACGCTTAACGGCTAATAAACACACCTCCGATTGGAAAGCTCCGCCCCGCAATGGAAATGAGGTATTGCAGCTGCTGCTCCCAGTGCCGCTCCACAACGATGTTCTCCGTATCCTCCGTGTCGTCTTCCGTCGGCGCAGCAATGACAATGACCTCGCGCACGGCGGTCATGCGGAGTGCGAACGCACCAGGCCTGTGGACGTGCGCTTTAAGCCGCCACACGACCGTCCCGAACGGGCACTCCATCGTCGGCGGCGCGTTCGCAGGGATGGCGAACGAAATGGGGAACGTATACGTTCCTAGATGCTCATAGATAAGATACACGGACCAATCGCACATGCGACACCACGCACCCTTTTTGAATTCCTTCCAGCCCTCCGCCTTGTCCTTCCCCTTCCCTTCTTCCCGCAGCCCGAACGTGCGCCCAATCGTGTGCGAGTGCAGGTTCAAGTGTGCGTGGCGCTCCTTCGACGGGCCACCCTCTTCACTCAGCGCGCCTTTCTCTCGTGTGCGCCCGCGGCGCGCCGAGTCCTCGTGCTCCTCGCGCTCCTTCGACGAGCGCGTCTTGGGCGAGCCCGAGCGCACGGCGTCCATGAGCGCGTTCGACACACTCGTGAGGCTGAAGCGCGCGTGCCGCCCGCGGTGCTCCGCCCGACTCGGGCTGCTGTTGCCCGGGATGTGCCGCTCGTCGGCCTCCTCGAGCGTGTCGATGCTGGGCCGCCGCGAGAGCGACGACTCGTGCTCGCGGAACGACGACGACGCCGACGAGCGGAGGGGGCCGGGTGAGCGGTCGCCTGCTCCGCCTGTTGCGTCGTTAGCCCGATGTTATTCGATGATAGTAGATATACGCACTGCGGGCGGGCGACAAGCCTAACCGGAGCGCGTTGCGAAAGTCCTCGAGCGTCTGTGCGGGGTCACCGTCAACCCGCATGAGGTGGCTCAGCGACCGACGGGGACTCGCGTCGTTCGAGGTTGAGGGCGGGGTGGGGAGCGAGCTGTATGGCGGGATTGGCGGCCCAGGGTGGTCGTGCGACTCGTGTATCGAGGTATGGTGGAAGTACGACGAGTCTGCACTCACACGACGCGCAGCACGAGCGGACGGGCGCGGAGACGGCTGCGGGTCGTCATGCAAGCGAGGGGTCTCTGGCAGCGAGGTGTGCTCGAACGGATAGTCGTCCTCGTGCCATGGAAGGACACCAGGCCCAACAGACGCTGTGCGCCGCGGGGCAGGGCCTGCACGAAAGTAGACGGTCGATTCGGAGAACACCTTGTGCTCCTCCTGCACGTCGACCCGCCGGGCTCCAATGCCTATTGTTGGTGAGCCCCAAGGAGAAAGGGGTGAGCATGTAATAATACCTTCGGGCCAGGAAGTGGAGGTTTTTGCCTGGAGCTCCAAGTCGATACTAGTGATCTTGACCGGTTTGACTAGTTACCTTGAGAGCGTCAGTCGTCGGCCCGCTGGGGGTTGTGGGTGCGCACCTATGTTGAGAGTCAGCAGACCCCTGAGCATGGAGGGGGGGGCGTCGGCGGGGTCATTAGCGGGAGAGCGGCGGCGGGCGTTGTTCTCGGTTGTCCTGAGGAAGACGGCGGCCTCAGTGAGGCGGATTGTGAGCGAGTTTTTGGGCATGGACGACGCAGAGTGCAGAAACAGATCCACCTTAACTTAAAAACATATGAAAACGGAAGCTGGGCCAACCCTTTGCCGCCGGCCAACTGAGAATAGGCCAAGGAATGGGCAACCCTGTGCTGTCTCTCTCGCCTTGAACAACGTGTATGTCGTGTACAGATGGCCGCAGCGTCAGGCAATCACCTCGACCTACGATCTCGCCAGGTCGTTTCCCGCATATCCTGCAGGACTTGCTCGAAGCACTCGGTGAAAAAAACTGCTGCAGGCTCTTGAAACAAACGTGCTTGTGGGTCAACCAGGCGAGGACCTGTGCAGTCGGGTGTCGTGTGGACGTCGATCCCTGAAACGTTAACGTTATGGACCTAACCGGAGCTCGCTCTTACACTTAGGCTCAATAGTTATTTCGGATAATGACTCGGATCAGCGCTCCGTTCAACTTGAATCAACGGAAATGGCACTGCTACGACCTCCTCTCTTTCGGCCAGTAAAACATGAGCGTCAATTTTTCTGTCCTGCCGAAAGGAAGGAATCAAACTGGGCTATACATGGCCGTGCCAGTGCCAATTAATTATGTCGGAAAATCCCAAAAATCACCTGGAACTGGATACGCTGATCGGCACGAATGAATACACTAGTGTTGTGCGTGCTCGGGGAACAACCTGCCGCAAAAGATAACCCAATTCAACGCATGTCAGAAGTCAAGCCCAGTCCATCGGCGACCATCTCTCCGAATCCTGCATGAACCTACGGTCACAACGCGGCGACTGCCAATCACGGGTGCGGGTGGCTTACAGGCGAAGGCACTGACCGGAAGGCGGTCGACGCGATCCTGGTATGCCGAGTTCAAGTAACGCGCCGTATCGTTCAGCTTGAGCTTGTACACAAAAAACTGTATGCCTTGATGCTGAGTTGCATCGTCCTGGCCCCGGTCGCTTTTGTTTCGACGGTGTCGGAACAAGGCGTGCATAATGTTCCGACGTTTTGACTTTGTCTCTCCGGACGTCGTGTCTGACACATACACCATAATCGCGGTCCGTTCAATCCACTAGGTCACCCTCCATGGAGGATCACCGGTGTCGACCTCTCCCTCATGGTGCCGAAGACTGTCCAGTTCCCAAGTGTCCGCCTTCCCGCCATTGATTTGCAAACCGCTACGCGTGACGACACCGCGAACAACATCCACGTCACCAAGGCGTTCACCGTTCACCTTGAACATCGTCAGCGAGCCATGGGCGAAGCACGCTAATGCCGCGTTGCTCATTCGACCTGGGCCCCGTGACGCGCGTCCACGTGCGGAACGACGTTCTCGTTGCGTAGGTAGTGGAAATCGTGTGGCTTGGGACTGTGAGCCGTTTGGGCCGCTGGGCGGGCGGCGGGGAGGTCGGGGAAATAATCGAGGATAGTTTGCAAGTGCTGGCCTAAGACGACAGAGGCAGATCGAAGTATACAATGGTTCAGCTAACGGCAGGTGAATAAAAGATCTAATCATACGCCGCCTTGAGATAAAACACAAGCCCAGAGTTTGCGCTTTGACCTTTGAAAGATTGATCCGCTTGATGCGGGATCGATGCTCTCTCATCACCTGACCTGGGTCTCCTCTTGTCAGAATCCGAGGCGCCCCCCGCAAATGATCACCCACGGACAGAAGACGCAAGGCTCGATAATGCGTTCCGATATCTGGCACAAAGACGGGAGCATCGTTCTCCAGGCTCAGAACACGCAATTTCGCGTCCATTGGGGTGTCCTCTCGCTTCACTCCTCGTTCTTCCGCGATATGCAGGATCTTCCCCAGCCGCCTGATCAGTCCAACGTTGAGGGATGCCCTATCGTCGAATTACCGGATTCTGCAGAGGATGTTGAGCATCTTTTGAAGGCACTTTATAATCCGTTAGTGTGAACAACTGCTTGTCCAACAAACTGAGAAGTTGCAATCAGGTTGTTCAATCAGAAATCCCTCCCCTTCTCGGTTGTCTCCAGCATTTTCCGCTTAGGAAGAAAGTACGATTTCAAGGATTTGTTAGCATCGGTGGTGGAACGGCTCGCTTTCGAGCATCCTACTAGCTGGAAGCAATATCAGGAATTATATCACGACTCAGGAATCTATTCACCGAGCCGCATTGTGCCTCGCACAGGCATTTATTTGGACTTCATTACGCTAGCCAGGGAGAACAACTTATTCTCTATGCTTCCCTGTGCCTACCACCGTGCCCTCCTTGTGCATACACAAGTGAGGTGCAATCTCTTATACAATTCGATCTCACGTTGTATCAGTTCCAGATATTCAACGGAGTCACTCGACGAGATGGTACTGGCGTGGCGAAGTTGTCTTCCGTAGACCAACAACTGTGTATTTTGGCCAAGTCGAAGCTCCTACAGGCTCAATTCGAACCTGGTTACACATTCGGATGGTTACTAACCGACTCGATGGACCCTTCTCCCGAGGAAAATGACTGCACCAACCTTGCTGAATGCCGCCGGCAGAGGGATTCTATCTTGCTCCACCTCTTATTTCCCTCGAGCTACCGGGGCCTGACATTCTTACCGCCCTCACTCTGGGCTCGGTTGTGTGAAACCTGTGCGGGGCGCGCCAAGGCATCGACGGAAGCAGGTCGCCAAAAGATGTGGGAGGCGCTACCCAGCTTTTTTGATCTTCCGCCGTGGGGCGAACTGAAGAACGATCTATGAATATCAGGGTTAGTCACATTTTTGTGTACCCAAATCGTGCATCGATTTCTGACAGCGACTTTTTGACTTTAGCCTAAGAGATACTGTATTATTACGTTCAATTCGACAGTCACGTGTCACGCACCCCCCTGCCGGTGGCGATGGTACGTGGTCACGCGTCACGGGGGGTCTGTCGAAACCACCTGCCGGTTCATTCCGACGGGGGTTTGCCAAAAAGGTAATCTCGGCTCCAGATGTTTGGGTGTGGCGGAGTCCGAAAGCGGAGTCAAAAAAATGATGCAAAAGACGCGCGAGAACCCACACCCAAACATCTGGTGCAGTTCGCTTAGAAACCATGCGATCTGTGATGTTTGTCACATTTGTCACGACTGAACTCAGAGCTTGTTTTGAAGAATACCCCCACAAAGTGGTCTCTTACAACACATTCTAGTATCTCATAAATTCTAAACAAGTATTTAAGACATTGATCTCCTCAAAAAACGCGAAGAAACACGCTCAGGGAAGAAAACCGAGGGAACTCAACATCTGTGCACTGCCAGAAACACGCCAACTTCAGCCTTTGGGTGGCCGGATCTCATAGGTAAAAGCATCATATAGATATTCAACATTTATAGAGGTAGTCTTCTGAGCCCAGAGGCTCCCATTCAATGTATACTAATAAAATACACTTGCCTGACTAGAGCGCATAAAACAACATGTGAAAGGAAGAAAGGATGGAATTTTGGATATGAGTATGAAGTTAATGGAACAAGGAAGACATTGAAAAAACATTTGGAGCCAAAACATGCTACAGTGAGGTACAAGTGAGGATTTTTGTGAAAGCGTGACTAGATCACATGGTTCCTATACAAACTGCACCAGACGTTATAGGGCAGTGTTCCCCCATCAAATTTCATCAAAAATCTGCCTCGGATCATTCCGAGCGGTCCGGCGGACCGCCACTGCTCTGCCCGCGAGCGCCAGCGAGCGACTGCCCTATAACGTAGGGAACGAGACTACCAAAAAGGTCGAATTTTCCAAATTTTCCTGTTGATTGTCGAAAAATTTGGGCTTTGTCACGCAAAATTTCGGTGGTTTGAACGAGTCACGCATCACACCTCCTGTCGAATTGAATGTAATAGTACAGTAGCCAATTCATGGCTCATTATGCTAGGTTCACTGCATCGACATATTGGGCTGCATCGGCAACCCCGGGAACCTCATGTGTATGCCCCATTGCGCGCCCACCATCCGTGCCCACCGCCTCCATGCAAACGTGGGCCTAAGTGGCTGCACACGTCCGCGCGCCGGCACACCGTACAGTTAACTGCAAATACATGTACCGCCAGCGCGACGATGCACCCGACACGTGGGCCCGCGAACAGCGTGATGACCTGCTGCGCATGTCGTACAGCTGCGCCACCTCCGCGATCAACGAGCACTGCCCACGTGCTGCCTCTAACACAGGCATCTCCCGTGGGCCCCCAAGAAAGAGCCGGAGGCGCGCGGGCGCGCCATACAAGAAGAAGCGCTCATGGAGCACGCAGCCCAGGACCCGGAGGCGGATGTGTCCACCGCGGCGTGAACGTGGTGGACGTTGGGGCACGCTGCGTGAGAAGCAGCGCCCGAGGCGGTCCTCCGGGCCCTGCAGCCAGTTGGTGGCGGGCAGGTGCGTGGGCGAGGAAGGCAAGGCACCGCTCGTGGAGCGCGAAGACGGGGCGGGCGTGCTGGGGGTTGTCGCGCTGCTGGTGTGGACACGGGACGGGTACGGTAGCACCGAGTGCAGAGGCGGGGAAGGTGCAGGGGTTGGCCGTGCGAGGACGATAAGCGCGGGCGGGCAGTGTGTGCTGAGCGGTTGGGTTAGCATGCATCCATATGGAGAGATTGAGTGGGTGGAGGCAGGGGAGCGGGCCGTGGTATGATATAGGCGACACTCACGACAACGATGGCCCACGCCGCAGTATCAAACCATGGCGTCCCGGACGTAGACGCGGCATCCCACACAGAGGCGACGCGCCCCGCATGCAGGTCGTAGATGCACAGAGCGTCCGGCGTCCTGCGAAAAGAGAGATAGCTCAGTATGGGATGTGGGAGGACAAGGGGAGCAGGAAACCAGCGAGAACATGAGAAAGGGAGGAAGGCAGGAGTAGTGGGAGAAAGACGGACGGCAGTGGGAGAAGAAGGGTGCAGGAATACAGGTTCAATGAAAGAAACATCGACATAGCACATAGAGAGAACGGTGTACAGGAGGCAGAGTGGGAATGCAGATGGGCGGGATGTGCACAGATGTATATAAACAGCGAGGGGCAAGGGGTGCACAGGAGGCATTGAAGACAAAGGAAAGAAGGCCAAAAGAGCGGAGATACTCACAAAATGCCGAACTCGAGACCCCACCCAGGACACGCAGACTGCGCACGATCGACTCGCGCATCTCGTGTCCTATATCGTGTCGTTCTCCCATCTGCTGTCGCCTTCTCCCCTCCTCCGCCGTGCTGTGTACCGAGTTGCGCCCGACGTGGGTGTGGTCCGAGAGAGCTGAATAGGTGGACGTGTGAGCGAGCGGGTGAGGGGGAGAAGAGAAGAGGGGAAGAAGGAAGAGAACAAATCAAGTGCCGAGGGCGTACACATATCAGAGCGGGGATGTGCCCGCAGTGCGTGGATGGTCTGCGGATAGACCCGATATGCAGCGCCCGGATGCACATGGGGAGGGGGGGACGTCACTCCTCGACGTCTACAGGAGGGATGTTATTTGAATAAGCCATACCTCGGATCCCCATCCAAGTCCACTTCGTCCCACCAGGATTGCGTCCTCGTACTCGCCCGTTGTCCCCGTCCGCCGGTGTCCCATTCCCATCCTCGCTCACACTCGCCGCGGTAACCTGCCCCACCGCTGAGCGCCACAGTCCGCGACACAATGACGTGGCTTGTGCGAGAGAGCGGCTGTGTGGCCTGGCTGCAGTGAGATAATGTGCAGCGATGGCGGCTGATCAGCCGCAGCGGTGTATCACGCGGGCGCTGGAGGGCGGTCGTCAGCGCCTTCGAATACGAGATGTACGAAAGGCGAGCGGGCGGTGTAACGCATAGCCTGGAGAGCTGCTGTAGTGAGCGAGTCCGACGCTATGTGCGGATGAAATCAGCCACCAGGCAAGGCTGAGGGAGGGTGGGATGCGTACCGGCAGTGACGCTCCCGCCGGCTTGCATGACTCCCTCCCTCCCCGTTCGCTCATGCGCTGCGATATCGGTCAGCCGACAGTCGGGATACGCGGCGCGGCTCAAGCCTGTGATCGCGCGAAGGACGTGTTGGCCAGCCCGAATCTGCAGCGCTCGCCCTCGTTTGCGATGGCTCGTCTCGGTCTTCCAGGGGCACGGGGACGCTGAGGAAAGGAGTCAGTCAGTATCAGGAATTTGAGAGGATACGGAAACGTACACAAGGCGCCGGCCAACTCCATCTCCAGATCAATCTCCACACCCGCCCCCAGCGCAGCGTCGTCGAGCTCGTCCCTCAAGCGTCAGCGGCCCCCGTCCGATAGCGGTGTTGGGTACTTGTACGCGCGCTCCTCCATCATGTCCAGTGCAGGGCAACATCCGAAGTGGCGTTGGTGGGGGGTCTGGGACAAATGCAGATGCGTTGGTGAGTTGCCGTCTTTGGCGATGGCGCTGGTGCATTGTGAGAAAGCACGTGCATCGGGCGCCTTGGCGGATCGTCACCTCCCGCCCGAGCGATCGAGGCAATTGCGCGCGATGCAGTCGGCCGGGAGGTTCATGGTGGATGCTCTGCGAGGAACGTGCCACCGGAGCGAGAGACATGCGGGTAAAAGATGGATATTTGCGACCTGTTAATATAATGTGAGTAAAACACGTTCCCGAGGACAACTGCTGTCTGTTAAGTAATGTGCCTTACAACAATGATGGGCGCGAGATGTTGTTACGTAGTTAACAATCCTCGAGAAGGCTGCTGGGAGCGCTCGGGATGCCTGGCATGTGCGCAGCAGCGAGCGCAATGCTGATGTTAAACCATCAGCGGCCATGACATTGGTGTTAACAACGCCTGAGATGTGTGAGCAAGGCTGTTAAGCGGCGTGCTGATGCGGTGCTTGGTTAACAGCCACGCATCACCATGTTTGATTCCGAGCTGTCAGTGATGTCAGATGAACACATTGTGGGCCGAATATATAAAGGCAGTGGTGCACGATGTGTCTCTTTCATCCCCTCCGCTGATGCTTGCCTAAATGTCTTCACAATCTGTTTGGTCCCTTGTGCTGGGATGGCTGACTTGCAAGCAGGGTTCAGACTCAGAGGAAGGTTTCAGTTCTGACAGTAGTGACAACTCATCAGATCTCTTTGCTACAGTTGTGAGTGTATAAGCTATTTCTGGTGGACAGATGAGCTGAGCAGATGAACAGGATGATCTTCAGAGAAGGCTGTTATTGATACCTGAAGGCCACCCTGATCGTCCTCGACATCTGCAGAACTTGGCTGTGTCTTTTGGACAGCGATATCGGAGATGGGGAGATTTGACCGATCTCGAGGCTGCCCTGCAGAACAAGCAAGAAGCATTGGCACTGACACCTGAAGGCCACCCAGATCGTGCTGGGCATCTGCAGAGCTTGGCTGCATCTTTTACAGACAGATATCAGAGATTGGGAGATTTGACCGATCTCGAGGCTGCCCTGCAGAACGATCAAGAAGCATTGGCACTGACACCTGAAGGCCACCCAGATTGTGCTGGACGTCTGCAGAGCTTGGCTGTGTCTTTTACACACAGATATCAGAGATTGGGAGATTTGACCGATCTCAAGGCTGCCCTGCAGAACGATCAAGAAGCATTGGCACTGACACCTGAAGGCCACCAGGTCGTGCTGGACGTCTGCAGAGCTTGGCTGTGTCTTTTACAACAGATATCGGAGATTGGGAGATTTGACCGATCTCAAGGCTGCCCTGCAGAACGATCAAGAAGCATTGGCACTGACACCTGAAGGCCACCCAGGTCGTGCTGGACGTCTGCAGAGCTTGGCTGTGTCTTTTACAGACAGATATCGGAGATTGGGAGATTTGACCGATCTTGAGGCTGCCCTGCAGAACAAGCAAGAAGCATTGGCACTGACACCTGAAGGCCACCCAGATCGTGCTGGGCGTCTGCAGAGCTTGGCTGTGTCTTTTGTACAGCGATATCAGAGATTGGGAGATTTGACTGATCTTGAGGCTGCCCTGCAGAACAAGCAAGAAGCCTTGGCACTGACACCTGAAGGCCACCCAGATCATGCTGGACTTCTGCAGAGCTTGGCTGTGTCTCTTACAGACAGATATCAGAGATTGGGAGATTTGACCGATCTCGAGGCTGCCCTGCAGAACTATCAACAAGCATTGACACTGACACCTGAAGGCCACCCAGGTCTGCTGGACGTCTGCAGAGCTTGGCTGCATCTTTTACAGACAGATATCAGAGATTGGGAGATTTGACCGATCTTGAGGCTGCCCTGCAGAACAAGCAAGAAGCATTGGCACTGACACCTGAAGGCCACCCAGATCATGCTGGATGTCTGCAGAGCTTGGCTGTGTCTCTTACAGACAGATATCAGAGATTGGGAGATTTGACCGATCTCAAAGCTGCCCTGCAGAACGATCAAGAAGCATTGGCACTGACACCTGAAGGCCACCCAGATCATGCTGGACGTCTGCAGAGCTTGGCTGTGTCTTTTGGACAGCGATATCAGAGATTGGGAGATTTGACCGATCTCGAGGCTGCCCTGCAGAACAATCAACAAGCATTGGCACTGACACCTGAAGGCCACCCAGATCGTGCTGGGCGTCTGCAGAGCTTGGCTGCATCTTTTACAGACAGATATCAGAGATTGGGAGATTTGACCGATCTCAAGGCTGCCCTGCAGAACGATCAAGAAGCATTGGCACTGACACCTGAAGGCCACCCAGATCGTGCTGGACGCCTGCAGAGCTTGGCTGTGTCTTTTACACACAGATATCAGAGATTGGGAGATTTGACCGATCTCGAGGCTTCCCTGCAGAACAAGCAAGAAGCATTGGCACTGACACCTGAAGGCCACCCAGATCGTGCTGGATGTCTGCAGAGCTTGGCTGTGTCTTTTACAGACAGATATCAGAGATTGGGAGATTTGGCTGACCTGGAGACCATATTTTCCAGTTATGCTCTGTCTTTCATAGGTACCACCTCAGACTCTGTTGCTTCCTGGAAGGCAGCTCTGATATGGGCATCCCTGGCACAAGAACACAGGCCTTCAGATTGTCCAAAGGCATATTCAGCTGCATTTGACCTCTTACCTGACATTCTCTGGATCGGTAACTCTTTACTGGTTCATCAAGATGCAACCAGGAGAATTGACATCACCCAAACCACCTCTGATGCTGTTACCGCCTGCATTGACCATTTTAATCTGCCCCTTGCAATTGAGCTCCTTGAGCAAGGGTTGGCAACCACATTTCAACAACTGCTACAACTGAAAACCAGTGGTGATGCACTTCTGCCTAAAGGTGATGCTGACCAGTTGAAACTGCTTTCCTCTGAGCTCTTCAGTGGAAACTCCAAAAATCCTCAGGGGGTTGCCATCAAAAGAAATGCCTTGATCAAAGATATTCGGACCCGTCCTGGCTTTGGATACTTCCTTCTGCCTCAACCTTACAAGCATCTGTGTCAAGCATTTCAAAATGGGCCCATTATAATTCTCAATTATCACAATGATCACTGTGATGGCATTATTCTACTCCATCCAACTCCGGACCCCCTCCATGTCCCACTCCCCAGTGTTGCATTACACGAGCTGGAACAACAACGAGTTAGCCTGAAGGATTTTATTCATGGGCAGAATATCAGAGCCAGAGAAGCAGAATCAATACGTCTTCATGGGAGAAGAGAAGGATGGAAGTCCTCTGAGCAATTTTTTGAAGACATGCTAGCATGGCTTTGGAGTCACATTGTTGTCCACATTTACAAGGCCATGGAATTAGTGAGTATAATAAATGTTCTTCCTTGTGCCAAATTAAAATCATTATTTCCCTTCCAGTATGGCATTCATGATGGTCGACTGTGGTGGTGCCCTATGGGTATGTTCACCGGCTTGCCGCTGCATGCAGCGGCCCCATCCGATCAATTTGTTCAGTCTTATACATCAACCTTGGGAGCACTTCTTGATGCCAACTCAAAGAAACCTCCCAGCTCTATGCAGACTGTTGGTGTAGTTGGAGTAACACATCATGGACCTGGTGGAACAGGAGCACTTCCTGGAGTTTGGGAGGAAATTACCAAAATTGTTTCCATTGTTGGTGAACAGAATGTTCAGAGTCTTCTTGGAGACCAAGCTACTGTGGAAGCTGTGAAGCTTCAGCTCCAAGATTGTTCCTGGGTCCATCTGGCTTGTCATGGACAGCAGAACTTGCATGACCCTCCAAGGAGTTGCCTTCAGCTAT
The DNA here is from genome assembly GCA_029204085.1 of Mycena sp. CBHHK59/15. Taxonomy (NCBI): domain Eukaryota; kingdom Fungi; phylum Basidiomycota; class Agaricomycetes; order Agaricales; family Mycenaceae; genus Mycena; species Mycena sp. CBHHK59/15. Next base: position 876,195 of record JARGXW010000002.1, read on the forward strand.
ATGAAGGCATCCTAGACTTGGAAACCATTCTTCGGATGCCGCTTTCCCATGCTGAATTTGTGTTTCTTGCTGCATGCCAGACTGCCATGGGGGATGCAGAGCTGGCCAATGAATCATTTCACCTGGGAGGAGGGTTCATTGCTGCAGGCTTTCGTGGAGCAATTGGAACCATGTGGTCCATGCTTGATCAGGATGGGCCAGTGCTTGCTGAAGCAATTTACACTCACTTGTTTGGCAATGGAAAAAAGCCTCAAGCAACCAATGCAGCAAAGGCTTTGCAGTTGGCAGTGAGGAAGCTGCATGATTCCGGAGTTTCATATGAGCGTTGGGTGCCATTCATTCACATTGGAGTCTAATGTTGTAGTTGACTTTATGCAATCCTTTTCTATTATTCCTGTATGGCAAATATAGTGTGCAAAAAGTATTTACATGTAGAGCACCAGAATTCATAGACAACTTTGTCTTTTAGGTTCAAACTTTGGATAACATGTAGGAATCACAATTTCGAAATTGAGCCAACCTCAATTCTCCTATTTTCTTGACTGACAACTTTCAGCAGACACAACTTTGTAATTTTTCAACTCTGAAAGATTACAACCTCAAAGTTGCAACCTTTAGGATGTTTTGTGTCCTGAGAAAGCAACTTCAGTTTGGACAAAACACAACTTTTGGTGACCTCAGGTTTAACAGGTGACAACTTCGGACATGCTCAGTCACAATTTTGAACTTCGTATATAAGAATTGTGAGAGGAAATCCTGTGCTCTGCTACAGCTCCTCAATTGGGAGGTGCTGCAGCATGAAATAATGACAGACACACAACCAGTGCACTGGGATTTGGCTAATGGTCTGGGACGCCATTGGGAGTTGAGAGCGTGTAGGGTATTCCCCAGGGAGGGAAGTTTTTGGAAGATCCAGATTTGCCCATTACTGCCAGGCCAACAATTCCATTTGACGATGATCATACATGTGCTGTAGTAATTTCTGGGGAGCAGCATCAGCTCCACAGAAAAGAGTCCATTTCTGACCCAAAACATTGGCTAGACACGTGTTATTTTGTTCTGAACACAGTTGTATTTATATCCCATGGTTTTTACATCTGGGCAGACTACAGATGTTATTTCAATTGGATGTGCGGTATGGCTTGAAATTTTGAAAACCCTAGTCTTCAAAACATGTCTTGAATCCAGGATAATGCAAACAGGATGATAGGATTTCCATTTCAATGCCAAAGACAGAGATTTCAGGTGAATTCATACACTGACTGCAATGGTACCACACTCAGTGTATGGAATATGAGAGCCATACCATTAGCATGCAGATGCACTGAGGACTGCCACACGATATCTGTCAGTCCCCCCATTTCCGTTGTCAGCCATATAATCTAGGATGCTCACATTGCTGTGAGTGGGCAAGCAGCACAAAGCCGATGCCACAGAAAAATGAGACCAGAGTTGTACCGGAGTTGAAGGAGGACTTGACTCAACCGGAGTTCCATGTCGGTGCATTGTGTACTCTCAGAGTCAGCACTAACACTTGTAATGTATCGAGAACACGAAAATGCCATACAGGGCAAGGATCCTGTATATCGACAATCATCATGATCGGTCGTTTGAGACTATCTCACTTCGAGTACCCTGATCACCACATTGTACCGCATGCGGATGTTTTATGAAACACTATTCATCCTCGAGGTTATCAGCCTAATAGCTTGCGCAGGGCGTACAACTTGGGTGCTTTGACTCGATTTATTTATTTCGAAATGATACAGAATCTTTTTGTTTTCTCCAAGATCTATCTTAAGCATCAGCTCAACAAGATGGCTAAAATCTTTCATGAGCGAAGCAAATTCACAGCCGATAGATTGCGACTAAACACTTGGACCTTTGATGAAGACCGGGCCGGTGGTCTGTCTGCATCAGTAATAGCACAATTTCCTTTTGGGGCTTTCATGGCTTTTTTAGCCCGTTGTGCACAAGCTCATCGGACAGAAAAGACCCACAAGCTGAACAAGCAAGACCAACGAGTCTGAGTCGACGCCTTTGGTTTTGAAATGAAATCTTGCAAACAACTTGCATATTAGTCTTCCTTCCTGAATTCACAGAAAACAGCAATTACAAAAAGAATAAAGACAATTGGGTGTGTTAGCAGGTGGGGAAATGTTACAAGTCTTTCAAACTCTGCCCATCACGATGCCAATTGTTGACAGGATGGCGTGACTTGCATCAAATGGTTGGTCGCCTCTTTCCTTTTCCCCCATTTTCTCCACTTGCCCCCCACCTCAATCCATGTCTCTGAGGCCCCTTACCTCATCTGACCATAGGCCGGCCCTCCAGTTACCCATACAGGCATCCCGCAAATCCGTTAGCCCTTTTGCCCCATTTTTTTCAAGCTCTCAAGATTTTCTGCCCTATTGCTTCCAATTTCTCAATTGCAACAAGCCTCTCCGATGCCCTCGCTCCTCAACGTCGCTGCCCAGCCCATGGCCGCTGACATCTGCGTGCAGCCGCACTACCTGGGGCTCAGCGCGTCGCGCAGCGTAGTGCCCATGCCCCTTGACTTGACCATGAGCGGTGTCACGCTGCCGCGACCACGCACCGCAGACCATCGTGGTTTCCAATCTGCTTTACCGCGCCTCGCACCGCGCGTCTACCCCTGGTCCAGTTTGGATCTATTAGTCGCATCCCACACTCCCTACCTACAGCTGCATTGCAGCCCACCTGTCGTTATCTCTTCCTTTTTAAGTTCCCCGCTCTGCCTGGCTCGACACTCCTTTTTTCGTATCTTTCCTACCCCTCATCCGAGCCTTTTTATGCCCCACATGGGCCACATTATATGTAGCTCAATATATTGAAATACTGCATATTCCTTGTGCCTCTTGTGGACTTGTCTGACTTTTCTGGCTTGCGGTGAGTTGCTTGTCAGATTTTTGACATAGCTTGTCGACTTGTCAGCTTGTCGGCTTTTCGGGCCCATACAAGCTTGTACAAGCGCTGGCAAGTAAGTTGTTAAAAGGCCGATGTGCTTGGATATCCCCTAACTTTGAACTCTCATGTCAGAATCCGTTTCACCTCCAGAGAAACGCCAACGGACGGAAGAGGTGTCGATAAAGCGCTCAGACTTATGGCACAGCGATGGGAGTATTGTGCTCCGAGCTCAAGGAACCCAATTTCGCGTCCATTGGAGTGTCCTTTCATCGCATTCCTCGTTCTTCTGCGACATGCAGGGACATCCTCTGTTGATGGCTGTCCTATAGTAGAGCTACTGGACTCTGGAACAGATGTGGAACATCTCCTCAAGACACTTTATCGACATCTGTTACAGAGACAATGGGACAATGGGGTAGCTACGTTGGTCCGGAGGTTGTGGGACTCGGAGTCCTTGCATGTCATGAAAGATTGAGGAGTGCCCGGTGAGGATGCCCCAATGAACACGAAATTGGGTGTCGTGGCCCTGGAGGACAATCCTTCCATCGTTGTACCAGATGTCAGACCACTTCACAAATGCACTCTCTGTATGTTGTTGTTTTGTGGGTTCTGACATCGCAATTACTTAAGAAATAGTCGGATCGCTGGCCCAGAATCCAAAAGGTCAACTTGCAGTGTTAAGTCAAAGTTACATACACCGCCAACGGTCGGCCACATAGCCGCCAGCTGGAACCGTCACGCATACCAGGTGCGATGATCAGCTGTGTGCCGGCCGCCCATCAGCTGTATATCGGCCGACGGAGCAAATGGGTCCACCATGGACCCAGCTTTCCTGAAAACCAGCTGGATAGCCAGCCTGGGTGCAAGCTGTGAGAGAAGATGGTGGTTATTGGATGGCCCATGTAGTCTAAACTTTCTCATTCGGAGGATTGACGGAATGACCATATATATTGACCATAAAAAATTATATACGGGTATTTTTATGGCTCCGCCTCCACCTCAGGCTCTTCCGCTGCGGCGGCGGGAACGGAGGTCGCCTTGTCAGCGGCAGAGGCACTGATGGTGTCATCCACTTCGTGCTGGACTTCGTCGACAGCCTGGGTGGGGATGCTGTAATTGTCAATGCCGTGGGTGGCGCGGTCAGTCGAGAGGACCATCTCGAATGCCCTGAATCAAGTCAGCAACGAACGAGTGGGAATATAATTGCTGACGCACTTGTTGAGCTTGCGAACATTTCCGCCGGCGCGGTTGCGGATCTTGCAGAGGTCCGCATCAAGGGAGTCCCAGAACTTCAGCCCCGAGTCCTCGATGTAGACTTGGCGCTGGAAAAATAGATGAGATTGAATCTAATGAAGGAAAAACTGCAACACACCATCAGCGCGATGCGCGCGCACAGCTCGGGGGTGACGGCACTTTTGGTGCCTTGGACGAGATGAGTGGTGAGTCGAAGATGTTCTGATGCTTGCGTGCGGAGGCAGCGGGCTTCTTGTTGACCTTGAAGCTGGCGGCGAGCTATACAGTGATTAGTAGGCAGATTGGAGAAGTAAGACACACGCACTGCATTTTTTATCTTGGAGCGCAGCTGGGTCAGCGTGTCCTGGATGACGGCAACGAGCTTGGCGTAGTCGGCGGGGTTACGCTCAATGTTCGACGGCAGGTCGAAGTGATTAATTTTGATGATATCCTTCGCGTTGCAGTCAGATCACACCCCAATTAACGAAAGAAAACACACCAAAAGGATATTTTTGGCGACGGAGCCTTTGTAGGCACTCAACTTGGTGGAGAGGAGAATGGCAGCAGCATAGAAATAAATGTTGGTCTGGGTGAGGTGAGAAAGGGACAACAAAGGATCAATGAAGGGAATACCTCAGTATCATCGCTGACTGCGAAGGGGGGTTTGCCAGCCTCGAAAGCATCCAAGCGTTGTGGAGTGCGTGCAGACAAAGGATGATCTTTGCTCCTTGAACCGCAGGAGGGTCCTACGCCGGCAGAATCAGTAGCGGCCGGTCAGTGTCAAAGTAAATATGCACATTGATGGACTTAACGCTGTCTGCAATCTGCTCAGCATGGAGGCGCTTGACTTCGCCGAGGCGCTGCAGCATTTCGACGACGTTGCGGCTGGTGAGGGAGAATACATTGGCAGGGAGCTGCTCGTTGTCGTTGTCCCCGTCAGAACTGGTATCGAGAGCAGTGTGGGGGTGCTTGCGGCTGGGGGCAACGGGGGTGGGCTCGTCCATCGCGTCAAGCATGGCGTCAACGCCACGGCAAGGAGTGGTAGGGAGGGGGGAGGAGGACATTGTGGTTGCTTGCTGAGAGATCAGAGAGAGCGAATGGGCAGGGCTGTTGGGATGTAGGGCTGGGTGCTCTTTAATGCTCCATTAGTTGCATTTGAAGAAAAAAAATGATGGCGGTTACCACGGCACTTCCGATACATTGCCAGGGCACATCCGATACATCACAGACTCGGTAATCTGCACGCCACAGGGATAGCTCCTGTATCTTGCATCAATGCCGCCAAGGGAAGTGGCACAAGTTTGAAAGAAGCAGGTGAATTCAGAGACAGTTTGAGCGCAGACATGGCTTGAATCCATCTTGCAGACTTTGTCTTCAGGGCTGAACGCACAGAGGTTCAATGCAGGGTGTGTAATGCTGGTCTGCCGGAGGAGCATCGCGTCTGGCTTCTGGCCAAGAATGGTGCAAGACATCTGAATTCTGATGAGCACAAGAACATGGTTGAGCAGTTGGAAGACGCACGAAGGACTCAGGAGCAGCTCGACAATCAGCTCCGCGCCGCCGTCGCAGAGAATGTGCCTATTCGGGTGGCGCAGATCCCCGGACCAATTGCTGTCCGACGGAGTACCAGCGGACAGGCGAGCGTGGCAGAGCTTGAGATGTGGGCTAGCTATGCGCAGAACGGAGCAGATTTCAGCGCTGGGGATATGGAGGACGACATGGAGGCGATGCACGAGAGGTTGGCACAGCAGGTCGACATCTTTGGCTTGCTGGATCCGAAGGAAACGGCGGAGAGGCTCGGATTTGGGGGAGACGAGGCCATCACGAGGGACTTGTTGCAGATTGAGGCGGAAGATGACTTCTTGGCAGAGATTATGGCCAACGCTTGTGTGGTCGTTACCCGCCAGCTTGATTTGGCATGCCATTGATGGGTGGAGTTTGAAATGTGGCTGGCCAAACCGGTGGCCACCGGGCGATGGGCCCTTGCATCCGGCGAGCCTCCGGTGGTCAAATGAGTCAGAGTGGGTGCATCTGACTCACTAGTACTCACTGCTCATGAAATAAGTTATAGCAAGAGTTATAGTAACAGAAAGCCCCGAAGCCTGGATGATAAACAGAGTTTTGCGGACCAGTGGCATATTACATCATCACGCTTTTGCCTTGCCTCGACACCAATCTATAAGTGCATCCTTTGTCCTTTGAATGAACTCAAGGATCAAAAAAGCACCTGGAAATCCTGCAGAAGATTCGGGTCTGAGCAAGGTCCGAGTCGGAAGCAGCTGCAGACTGCAGTCAATGCACCCATCTTCAAGTTTCAAGCATTTTCTACGTGTTTTCAAAAGGTGAACTTGATTATGTGCCCATTGATAATTTACTTATACTGCATTGTCAAGTACGGCTGGAAGAGAGACGCGTCGAAAACTGATGGCCTTGCGTCATTTTTCGACAGGACTGGTCACGCATTACATAACTCCGGAAGGTGCCGTGTCACTCAGTATGACAGACACTTCGCTTCTTGACCACGAGAGATCTTTCACTTCACGTCAACACACGCAAATGGCTCCGCGCCGAGGTGGCTGTCTTCGAACGGCGACCCGTGCATGTGCACTGCGGGAGCTGCGCACCCGGCCTCCGCGCAGACTGCCCAACGCCCCTTGCACCCCGCTTGACCCTTGACCGTATACCTACCGCACACCTCGTGCAACGTGGCTCAGGCAACACCGCCTCTCAGTCGCGGGCGCTAAGCCCCAGCACCGTAGACGCCAGTGAGTGGACTCGCCCCGAACGTCCCACGCAAACAGCTCCGCGCCGCAGTGGCTCCCCACGACTCCTCGAGCGAGCTACACACCCAGCCTGCGCACCAGTCTCGCTCGCACCCAACCCCCGACACTCACTACTCCCGACACTCACTTTGCGGAGCACTTCGCCCGACTCACCCGCCACCGCACGATGGTCCACATGTGATGCATTTCCACTGGCAGGACCAAGCCCGTGGGTCCAGGTCGACCTGCACGCCCGACGGCCGGCTCGGACATGCGCAAGGATCTGCTCTGCGGATGCATTCACATGCGATGGCCCACGCGAGCGCGGCCGTGAAGCGTGTTTGCGCTGACCACGGTGCGCTCGACTGGTTGTGGACACTCGGTTTCCGACCAGCCCCACGCGTTGCTCGCAGTGCCTCTTGGCTCGTGTCACCATGGCAATGGCCACGATGAACTCGACTCGAGAGGGACGAACGAGATGTGCCCGAAAACCACACCTGCTCCTCTCTCTAAGACGTGGCCTATGTCTTTGACATGGACACAGCAGTGCACGTGTTCGCGGGCACAAAGGTGTGCAGTTGTGCCCTACCTGGACATCGGACCATGGAGACGCAGGAGATGTGGGGTGCCCAATGCCAGTCGGTGCCATAAGTTAGCGAACAAGCCCCGAGGTGCGTTCCCACCTCACTCCCGCGCTCTCGCTAACATGGAGTGTTGTCATCTCAGGTTGTCGTCCTCGACTCACTCCAAGCCCACAGACTCAGAGCAAGACGACGCGGCCGACTGGATACAAGACCACGACGGGCTCAACTCGACGACGTTGGGCTGCTTTGCAGCACCGACTCCTTACAATGCGACCCAGGGGCCCCATACTGTGGCGGCGCACTGGGGTAGCGCGGCGAGTACATATGATAGTCGTGCCACTGTCGAACGGCACGCACTTCGGTACCGAGTTGCGGGACCGGTGACGGTCAAAGCATTTCATCGCCGGGTGGCCACCAGTTTGGCCACCCACAATTCAGACTCTGACGATCATTGACATGCCGAACGAAGCTGGCGGGTAACGACCACACAAAACGCAGGTAGGTGTCGAGTCAGGATCAGGTCAACATTGATCGAAATGCGGTCACATGCTTTGCTGCGGAACCAAACACGCGACTTTGCCGCCGCTCCCATCTCCCACCATCGGCTTCACACCTGCTCCAAGATTATTGACATGCTCATACTAAATTTCTTCAGGCCTCGAGGAACAAGATCCAGCGGATGTTCATGCAAATGCGAGCGGAATTCAACGAGAAGGCAATGCATATTTCCCATACCCCAATAAAACGGTCCGTGCTGCAACTTCAGAACTCGGGATGTGTCTTGAATTCAATGCAGACCTTTCTCCTCAATATACTCGATAATATGCCACAACTACGCGTCTCGAGTTCTCTGATGCACGTGTTTCTGTGGATGCTACGGGAATCTGGAGCCAAGGACGTGCCTTCGTTTGATCGCCTACGCCAAGTGCAAAAGGAAATTCGGGCCGAATATGGGATCCCCAGTATTCCGTGTAAATCCCCTCTTGGAAATGTATTCTTCATCAACGATCCTCGCTCGATAATCGCCCAGGTGTGTGACCTGTTCGTTTCTTATTCAATTCACGGTCTGAGTCTCAAAAAGGATTGGGCAAACCCGGCTGTCCGAGCTCAGATGCATGTGTATCCTGAGATTCCAGACGATGGAGTGGTGCGGGAGATCTGGCATGCGCTAAAATGGCGGAAGACTATGGATCTTGATGTCCTCAGTCCCATTTACGACGCCGGTGCTGCGCATTACTATGTCAACGAACTCGCGTGCCTCAAGAACGGGATTTTGTGGTGCCTGTTCGCTGGTTGATGTATCGCGGGAAGATTCACGCAGATGCGTTTGTGGTTTCAATTAATGAGGTGTGTTTTGCCCTTTCCTGCTTGTGCTGGCCTAATTTTTTTGAGACCGGCCATGCGACGATTGACGACTCCAAGACCATCATCATTGCCGCCGCCGATCTCTCTGAAAATTACCTCGACTTGCAGGACAAGAAGCTCATTCCCCAATGGAGTCGTGCACAACTGTGCTTTTTATCTGCGAATGTTGCTCAAAGCTTTCCTAGTTGAAACAACAAACAGTGGCCATATTGAGTGCATGCCCAATCCCAAATGAGAAATTGCGGGTGGGGACCCGTTGTATGTGACACAGGTTGACTTCTTTGGAGACGATGTCTCCGGGAACAGGTCAAAGTCCTGGAACAAGCATCTAAACATGTATATGACAAATCACACCCTTCCGCGGAAATTGCTCCAGCAAGAGTTTCATGTTCATTTCGTCTCGACCTCTCCGCACGCCTCAATGGCTGAGCAATTCCAGGAATTTAAAGCTGCCGTCGAATGAGTATCGCACTTTTGTTTCGATACATGTTTCATTGATCGTGTGATGTGTTCGCGACAGAGACACACATTCCAATCCGGTTCGTGTCCAGGATGAAAATGGCAAGACCACGCGATTCTGTATTCATTGCAACTGTACGCCATCCAACAACCCGATGCAGAGTGAAATATGTGGACATATTGGTGGTAAAGGCAACAAGTTCTGCCACAAATGCCATGTGGGGGGCACGCAGGAAGAGAAGACGACTCCCAAAGGGTATCACGCACTTTTCGAGGTAATTCACGGGATACTGGAGTTCAGCATTCCGATTCTCACACATTGTAAAGCCCGGGGAACTGCGCACGAAAGAGCACACTCTTACTGAGCTAAAAAAACAGGTTGAACTTGCATGCGGCGGCGTGGCGAAACGGGTCCAAGAGCTGCAAACACAAACAGGCGTCAAGGACGTGTATACACAATACTGGATTGAGCAAATTCTGAGTCGTGCCGTGGAAATGTGTCGGCAGGATCCAGATGCTTCGGAAGCTGCCATCAAGAGCGAGCTCATCCAGTGGACGCGTGACAACGAGGAGAAATTGTATAGTCCATTTCTAATGTTGAAAGGTACAGGGCTTTATTAAAAAAAGGACTTGCAAACTAACTCACAGGACTAGGATTCGATCCCGCAGCAGACACCCCCGTCGAACTTCTACACATGATCCTCCTTGGTGCGGTCAAATATATCTGGCATATATTGCACACACCATGGTCGGCTGAGAAGAAGAAGACATATTCAATGCGACTCCAGGCCACTGCGACCGAAGGTCTTTCAATTCACGCCATCCGCGCCAACTATATTATGCAGTATGCCGGATCTCTCATTGGTCGGCAATTCAAAACAATCATCCAAACCGCCGTCTTCCACCTGCATGATCTCGTCACTGAGGAACAATTCACCGCATGGAAAGCGGTTGGAGAACTCTCGGCGCTGTTGTGGGTCCCCGAAATTCGAGACCTCGTCCAATATCGGGTATTTGCATTGCTTTTCTGTTCCTTCTTTTTCTTACACACACATTTAGAACAACCTCAAAATTGCGGTCGGAAATGTACTCGATGCTGTCGCACAAATTGATCCTTCAAAGATTATGACCAAGATCAAATACCACCTCCTTACACACCTCGACTTCGACACCATTCAACTCGGACCTCTCATTGCAATGGCTACGGAAATCTTCGAGAGTTTCAATGCTGTGTTCCATTATTGCTCAATCTACTCCAACCACCTTGCGCCAAGCCGGGACATTGCAAATCAATTTGGGCGACAAGAAACGGTCAAGCACCAACTGACTGGAGGTAGGTGGATGTCCAAGAGCACCGGAGACTGGCACGTTGCCGGTCCGGGTGTCCTTCATTTCATTGAGAAGCACCCAATACTGCAAAGACTTGTTGGATGGACGCCTGGGAAGCAGATGAAGCATGGTAGGTGTTATCTCCCCACAAAGATCAGTGAATCCTCACCTAAATACTTATAGGCAATACAAAGCTGGCGCCATTGAAACGTGGGGTCCGAACACGGCCTGTTGAGCTGCTCAAGACCACCAATGCTGCTCGTGCACTCAATTTTGGGGAGTATAGCAGCAACAGCGAGTGGATGAGATGCAAAACCGTTGTCTCTGAGTCTCTAGATGAATGTTTTGTGGGCACCTGGGTATTTGCGAATTCGCATTCAGATACGGCAAGTTCGACTTCACCTTTTGGAGTTGTACTCACGGCACAACAGAATTCAATGATTTGCGGGCATCTGTCTGACATCCTCTGCAACGAGTTGGGCACAGCTATTGTGATTGTTGAACTTTTCCAGATACTCGGAGTGCGGCACTCACATTATGGGACGCCTGTTCTCGCACGCTGTGACGATGAAACCACATTTTCAATCCTCCCCGCAAAGGTGCAGTTTCAGTCTTGTTTATTCGTGCACGCGCTGACAGTGTCCAGAATATAAAATTCGACTTCAACGCTCAGCATGACTGTTTTACAGCGAGATGCGAAGCCACGGGTGTCCGTCCCATTATGCAAGAACGTGTTGAATCCGATAAAACAGAGCAATTCATCGTCCATGCCCCACTCGACCGCTTTATTATCAACACTCACAGTTTCCATAACTCCCACCTGATCTGCGCCACAGTCTCACGCGACCTCTGGGCACCTGTTGCTCTGTTTGAGGACAGGAGGTCTAAACACGATGAATTCTCAGCTCAACTTCGGGAGACTCGGGCCACGAAAGCAGCAAAGCGAAAGGAAACCGCCGCCCGTAAACGTCCGCGCCCCACCGTGGCATCAAGCGACGATGACAAGCCCCGACAGAGGCCTAGTAAACGTTGGCAGATTGCAGCTCCTTGTTCAGGGGCGCCAAGAGCCCGCACCACAGCCGCCGCGGGGGCGGTTGTGTCTGGTTCCACAACAATTGGTCTTGCAGCAGGCCATTCGAAATGTAAAATTACGTGCTCTGCATGCGTGCTTCAGGCGGAGGAGTCTGAGTCCAGCGACTCGGAAGGTGATGGCAATGGCGATTCTGATGAGGAAGAATTTAATTCCGGCGATGATTTTGTAGACTAAAATCGATGTATCAGGCGTAGTTTAATTTATTTACTCTCACTGCATCAGCCATCCCGCACCTGGAAGAGAAACTCAACTTCCAGCTGATTTTCCATGTTCTCGCCAGCTGGGAATTTGGCCTGGACCATCCAGCTGGATTCCATCCCCCTCACAGCTGGTCACACCTGATGTGTTTTCTGGGATCCAGCTGACTATCTCACCTGGAGACGGCCTGACAGCACTTTGGTGGTGTACATTCGTATTCTGGTTCCGCTATGCCACGTTGCGGCAACATGGAGGATTGCGTTCAAAGCAGATACACATACAGGTTGGTAAATTCGGAGAATGAAAGTCACAGGTCATTTTTTAAATCACTCCATGGCGGGAGCTCAAAGAAACTGGGAAGTAACTGCCACATATTTTGACGACTTGCGTTCATCGCAACAGTAACATCAAACCTGCAGGTATCACAAATCAACTCCTTGGATGATGGGGGGACGGAAAGTGCGTGGAGTTCCCCGTTTTCAAGCATTTTGCACACAAGCTCGTCTTTCTGACCAGTGCAGAAGACGATGTCTTCGCAGTCCCACGGGGCGTGATCTATACCATACCAATCAAACATGCCACCCTCTTTCCATCGTGCACTTTCGATGTTTATATGACCCAGAGTGCATGTTCGTTGATCCGAAACAGACAGAACAACACAGGTGCTGTCGGGCTGACATATTCCATCGAAGATTGTGGCCTGGTATAAGCCGTGTTAAGCAAAGGGCACGGATTCAGTTGAGTGGCCCTTACCAGAGTGTAAAGCTCCGACGCACGGTAATATGCACAGGGGAGAACAGAAAATATATTGTTCTCTCTTGCCAGCGTGATTATATCGAGCAGGATGCCAGGGTAGTTCACAATTCGTGTTGGTGAGTAAATGGGACCCTTATTGTTCAGGGCATCATACTCCAGAGTGGTAGGATTCTCAAAGGTGAGCCGTTCAATGGCTGCGTTTAGCAGCTCTGTTATATCTGTGCATCTCGGAGTATCTCGGAGCTCCGATCGGACTTCCTTCGGAATTTCCGAGGGGACTTCTATCCATCGCAAGGGACATTACGCGATGAGGAATTACCAAGCGGATTCCTTTTACTCATAATCCCTTACTTCACTCTCGGAGTTTATCCGGACATCCACTTATTGTCCACGGAGTAATACTTACTCATCGTTCACAAGATGTCTTGACGACTTATTGTCCACGGACTTATACTTACGAATCCTTCACAGGATTGTCTTGACAACTTATTGTCCACGGACTAATACTTACTAATCTTTCACACCTTATTGTACTTCACTAAACAATTAGCTTACTAGTATTTAAGCTAAGTAGTTTAGCCTCTGTTCTTCAGTTTGATAATTATATATGTTATTGCGTTCTCCCTTCCCAACGCAACCTGAGTCGGACTTCCCGACCTATCGGATATTCCGTGCCTCCTCCGGCCCTCCTGCATCCTCACTCATCCTCCCGTTCTTATCTCTGGACTTGACTCTCCTTGGTCGCAAGCCGGGTAGTCGCACACTCTTGTTTGTAGTGCTTGCAAGAACGACCTTCTGACCCTTCGGAACTCCGTGACGAACTCCGACATATTTCCTTCGGACTTTCTCGGCAATTCCGATCCCCTCCGCTCAGCACTTAACAAGCTCCCTGAAATTGTACTTGCGTCCCAAGCGCACAATGCTCGCAACGAACGGAAGAGGAACAGTCTCCTGGTGGAATGATAGACTACACGTCCGATATTAGGGCGGCCGAGACAGCTGCAGGATCTTGTACTAACAGATTATACAAGGCTTCCAGGAGATGTGTGAGATCTGCCTCAGAATCCGAGAGTTTGATGATAGGGCAGCCCTCAACGCTAGGTTGGTCGGGAGGCTGGGGGAGGCTTTGCATTTCACGAAAGAAGGAGGAATGCAAGGAAAGAACACTCCAATGGATGTGAAATTGCGTGAAATGAGCCTGGAGGATGACGCTCCCATCATTGCACCATATTTCTGAACATGTAATTGATGTGTTTTCTGTGTGTTGGTGTTTAGCTGGAGACACGTCGAGTTCTGACATGAGAGTTAAAGTGAGAGGTTAACATTCTGTATCAGAGGCCCCATGAAGCTCCAGCCAAGGGTTGTTCAGGCAAAACCCGCAATTTTGGCCTGAAAAAGCGTATGTTTTGGGCAGTTTCTGGCGTGAAAAGGCTTATATCAGACAAGGGTCTTGGAGTGCCGAGATGCCGGCGGTTGCATCCACAAAATTGTGCCAAATTTTCGGGGGTCCAAAATCTCAAAAAGTTGCCTCAAAAAGCTAATTCTGGACAAGGGTTCGTGGCCTCGAAAAGCCTATATCCAGACCAAATCCAGACAAGGAAATCCCAAAATTTCGCTTATTTTCCAGACAACCCTCCGCCGGCATACTTCGTGCTCCCGCCTTTGGCGACGAAAAAAACTGGGATTATTCATATGTATAGAATACATGTACAGGATGGCCCCAGCCAAATTTTGGAGCTTTCCAGACACAGGTAAGGTTGTGCTACCCCCATCAAAAATGTCTTGCATATGTGGGTGATCGATAGTACGGGCAGGTAAGACAGACCGATCTTCATACCAACCGCATGCAGCATACTGATGCCATCAGTGCATCTACTTGGTTACTATATCTGGTGGTCAGCAACCCTGCTGGAAATTGGTGATCACAAAACCGGTACTGCCGGATTAGGAAGATTCCCCCCTATTTCTCGAGTCTTTGCTCAGATCATTCTTCCATCGGCTTATAAGACCTTGACTTGACCTCAGAACACCATTTGTATGTATTAAATCTCGTTTGGGCTCCAATTTTAGGGCACAAGTCCCCCAATCAGGGATTCAGTGGCCTTACCTTGAATCACTCCTCCTAAAATTCCGACTCTCAACAGGAATTTGTGGGTCCAAAGTTGCAGCAAGGTACATACTATAATTGATTTAGAACAAATTGATTGTTGCCGATTTTCGATATCTTCCCAGTGGACAGAGATATAGAGGGATTTATACTTGCAATTGACTGTTTTAGGTACATCCGGACAGTAAATGGAAAATCTGCTACAATGATTTTAACTAGTTGTCTCATGCCACTATTTCACCCCACACAAACTTCTTGCAAAAATTGCTGTAGGAAGTAGAAAACTGTCCTACCACTCTATGGGCATCTGTCGGAGTTTGAAATTAGCAGTGCATTGCCGACCACCACTATATCTAGTCTAGATTTCCTTGACAGGTCGATACCCTAGGTTGCGGTATCGGACTTTGAAATAAAACATGACTTGCAAACACGACCACACTCATTGAGATGTGTCACTGTGTGGGCGCGGAAATGAGCACCCTGTTTCTTCTTGGCGTGTTTTCTCTGTTTCTTAGGATAAATGCCATCACTGCCTTTACTTTTCACTCACCAGAAGGCTTTGCTCTGGTTCAGAGGATCCTTCTGGCTGCACTGCCCACATTTGAGTCTCATAGCTACCAGATGGACGGCATTTGCAAAGTTCTCGACAAGATAGACCTTGTAGCAGTGACTCCAACAGGATCGGGCAAGACGGGATTCCTTCTCTTGACCATCATCGTCATGATAGCCATCGCCGCGAAACCATCACTGTGTTCAAGTGTGACATTTCCCAAGGACCCGGCGATAGTAGTTGTGTGCCCGACTAATTCAATAGATCAACAGATGATGGGTGTTCTACTTCTAATCATTCCGCAATTCACACTGAAGGTATTCAGGAAGAGAATATGGCCAAACTCGGAGTTAGCACACTGATGATAAATGCAGACAGTGCAGCTTCTGCATGAATTCGGGGAGAAAACCTTTGGGTCAAAGCCCGCGAGGGTATTTCAATGATTATTCTGGGGCCCGAGCAGCTTATTTCGAAAGGGTTTGCAGACCTTCTCAAATACGAGCCATTCTATGACCGTGTCTGTGCACTCAGAGTGGATGAAATCCACCTTCTTGTCCTGTGGGGACTTGGATTCCACAAGGCGCTCGCACAGATAGGCTTTATGCAGGCCCGCTTCCGTGTTGGGATCCCAATCATTGGGCTGACAGCAACACTTCTATCGGATGCTAAAGTCTCCGATGCCATTTTTGACCTGCTGGGTGTCAATCGCAGAGAGTTCTATCTTCTTCGCCGATCAAATGCCCGACATGACATTCAAATCCTTTTTCGCACTCTGTATTCCGGCATCGACGGTCTCTATTTCCCAGAGCTTGGGTGGGTAGTGAAGAATAATGACAAAACCATCATTTTCGGCACGACAATCAGCCTTGTTTTCCGAATTAAGATTTATCTCGACTCTCTTCTCCCGAAGGCTGTAAACCGCGATCTCCGGGTTCGGGCCTACGATTCAATCAACTGGCCCGAAGAAAACCTCGAGACCATTGTTCTCTTCAAGTCCGATCCCCGGTGCCAGGTCATAGTTGCGACAAATAGCCTGGCTCAGGGCAACAATATTCCTGTCACCAAGACTGTGATCCAAGTTGGCAAGCCAGAGAGTGCGGAAATGTTTGTGCAAAAGCCGGGGAGAGCTCGGCCCAATGTCACCAATCCACGGTGATCTTCTACATTTCTGCAACACGCACTGCAAAGGCAGTGAAAATTGTCTCTCAAACAGATGCCTAGAATGCTGCAGACACCAAAAAAGATGGTACCATTGCCATGGACCGGCCAGTGGCAGAGACTATCACTGGACGCTGCAAACCATTTGTGCAGGATGAACTGTATGACAATCCCGCCGCAGATCTGCCTTGTCCCTGTCAAACCTGTCGCGCATTTCCTCCTGCAGCCCAACCAACTGTTTGTCGATGCAGTGGATGTCTCCCGGAGGTTTCTGATGAGGTCTACACTCCTAAACCCAAGGAGAAAAAGCCACCGCGGACATTCCACAATCTCAGCGACTAACCAAACCTATGAAGGAAGCCGGAACTACTCGGCTCAAAGAATTCCGGCTTGAACTCTGGTTCGAGGCCTCAGATCAGACCACTGGCCTGACTCTGCTGGCGGAATTTATTCCCGATATCATCATCGGCTGATTCTTAACAGGTTTGCTCGGTTTAAAACAATTACAGATGTCTCGAACATGGTTCAGGACATTGCCGGCTTGAAGGGTCAACATGAGCGTCTCCACATCGTACTCTTAGAGCTGAAAGCCACATTTTTGCAGATGAAGAAGGATAAAGTTGGGGCCTCAAAGGCCGCATAGTAACAGGTAGGAAAACTCCCAAAACTAGTCGGCCACATCGTTAACGTCTTCCCGGCCTCTTCCCTAGCTTCGTCGTCACTCTCAGCATCCAGGAATGCACCACCGTCCGGGCCCAGCATCATTTCCCGGTCATCCATTACAAGCTCCCCATCAACAACTGCCATGGATCCACGTGTCGCATATTATCAGAGACCAGGTACCTGGCCACCTTAGCATTTATGGCCTCGGGCCAGCATACAGAGTAGGGTAGATATGGGTTTATGGGTCCTGAAATGAAGGTATGCATCCTAGAAGGGAGCCCAGTTATTTTGTACGAATTTAGATGAACATTTCATGGCCCTACCGAATTTCTTTTCCCATGACATCCCAAAAGGGCATAAACGGGGTAGCTGGCCACCCTGCTATATTGTTCGTTCGCACTTGTTCTGGTCACCCCAGTGCATCCCAAATTATCCAATGGATTCAGTTGAATTATTAGACACACTAAAATGAACACCTGAGGCATATGAGGACCCTAAGGAATTTCCTTTCCGGTCAAGGAGGATGGGTGAAATTGGTGTGTAGACTAAATGGTGCACCCTACACGGCTCAGAGTACAGTTATGGCCCAAACCAAAGCCTAGACAGATACATATGATGTATTAAGACATATCTCATCACATATTATGTGCTCCACATACCGAGAACCCCTCTAACAAAATCCATCTTTCCGCCCCACGAAATTGGGTGAATTTGAGTAGTGCTCGTCGTGACTGGGAAGTAACCAGGTTAAAAGTCTAGTGAAGGTCGGACAATACGGTTTAACTGACTTTGAAGGTGTGTTTCAAGTTTCATGTCCATTGCATACGCAAGGGGTTCGTCATGGCGGTGGCCAGATTGCGCCACCAGAGATCGGGTGGTGAAGTTTTCGGAGGATCCAGGAGGGGAGGAGGAGGCATTTTCACGTATAAGATAGGTGGAAGCCATTCTTCCGAACTAAGGAATGCGGAAGAGCCCCAAAACTTGTGAATTGGTGCGGAATTGGTGGAGAAGTGAGGAAAAAATGAGCATGGCGGCTGTTCGGAGATAAGAAAATGGTCTTCACACGCCCCCACCCTGACCAAAGCCGAGCACAGCCGTTGATCAGCCGCTTAACTTGCCTCCAAATTTGACGTCCAGCATCCTCATAGGTTTTACTCTACCCTATAAGCACCAAAACACGAAATTCTACAAAATGCAAGCTTCTATTATGCAAGTGGCCAGCTACCTAGTGTGGCCAGGTACCCAGTCGCAGATAATATGCCACCTGTGAATCATCCTCACTGTCGGACTCTTCAGAGGAGCCTTCGCGTCTTGTCACCGTCATCGGAGCCGTCTTTATCGGTGGTATTGGTTGTGGTCAACATAGGAATATTGGTTGCGGTTCTGGTTGTTTGCCGTGTTCTGAGCGATTTTTGAATGAATTTTTTGAGGCCACCATTGCGTAGCTTCTTGACACCTTTTGCAAAATCATCGGTGTCCCGATCATCAATTTGTCTACCTAGACGCCGTGAGTGAAGTTCCTCGGTGCGGTATAACTTGAGTAAGATTCGCATCTCCGGATTGGCATGCGGATCTGTGTGTGTATGAGACTTCTTCGCCATCCCTGTGCCAGTGCACCAGGCAAGCTTCAGCTCCGCAATATGGCGCAGGTTTCGGGATACAACATTCTGGATGAAATTATTGTCAAACTGGGCATTCTTGTGTTGAACAATGTCCTCGAGAAGACGGTTGAAGAACTCGACCACATAATCACCCTCCTCGAAATGACCTAATAGTCCGGTAAGATTTATCAAGAGGCACAGAAGCAGTGCTTCGCGAAGTCCCGGACTCGACTCAAGCTCAAGATTACAAATGGTTTCAAGGAGATAGGCCATGTAATTGGTGTGCGTTGATCCGGAAAATGTGAATAACATGTACTGAGACAATTTTAAGTCCAGAAAGATTTGCTAAGGATAACAGAGAACTTACCTTGATGCACTCGTAGAGTCGCCCGACATCTCCTTCAGCAACAGCAGTTGCTGTTTTCCGTGAGTTGAGTGCATCGCACAAGAAGTCAATAGCCTGTGCAAGAACGAAGTCGCCTTTGAATGGTACAGGAGCTGTCTTCTCTTTCGGGGCTTTGGGCTTCTTTTTGGTGCTTGATTTCCTCTTCTTGGGTGTCTTATCGAGGCTGGAGTCCTCAATTTCGATGGGCACCCACTGGGAGCCTTTCGGAATTGTTTTGTCCCATAAACTCGCCATTCCTGTATCAAAGATAGCATGATCGCGAGCTCGTGCAGTTGAGTAGGTGCAATGTAATTTTTTGGCCATTTCCACGAGGTCCTCGAGGTCAGGGAGCCTTGCCTGTTTGGAAAGAGTGTCGAAGTACTCAAAGACGTCGTCAGTCTCAAGGAGGAGTCTTAAGTTGAGGTGAGACATCAATAGTCACATTTGATAGTGAGAAAGACATATGACCAACAATCGAGCATGCGGGCATCCAATACAAGATAAAGAAGCTGTGAACCTGGATAAAACTCGACTTTCTTCATATTCGACGGTGCCGCATGGCCGATTTTTGCGGCACTGTGACCGAGAGACGAGGGATTCGTACTTTTCCCAGATATGCGCCCCCAATGTGTCTGAAAAATCCGGATAAGATTTGTCCATTTCGTGTGCCAAACCTGAAGCTGTGGCTCCAGGATTTCGAACGATTTAAAGGCATCTTTATGAAACTGCAGGTATGCCTGTAACTGGAGGACCATTGAGTATGAAAGCCCATCCCCACCGGCGATCGGGAAATTGTCCTACTTGACCCAAAAAGTCGAGGAGGCCGTCCTTTAGTTCCGACGGAATTGTCTTCTTCTTTCCGCTCGGGGCAAGAGGGTGGACGACAGATTTCCCAAGTGGGATGACAAGTTTTGCAGTTGCACGGTACCGAGCCTTGACCTCAGCCATCTGATAATTCAGTGATTTGACACAGCGCACCAATACCTCAAGCCATTGAAGGTATCCTGTCGTATCTGAATCCTCTTGATCAAGAAATCCGAAGAGCCTATCGACAGTGAGACTTGCTCGCTCGCCATTAGCGATGCACTCCCATTTGTCATTCAGGTCAAAAACATTGACATCAATGGTATCCCATGCTTCGACCCAGAGGCCGGACATCCCGACATTCATATGATTCTCGCGGCTGATGCGCAGATCACGTACACGGCCAGATTTTGGATGTTATCGAAGAGGAGTATACCCGCTGTTGTCGGGTCACAGCCGTGTGCAGATGTTATGCGGCCCTCTTCAGCTGAAAGACCCTGAAGACTCCGATGGATGGTCGAGTACGAAGGCATGTTCCCTATACGACAGTTGTATGCCATAATCTCGACTGGAACTGAGGAACCAAAGTAGAGGATCCCGCGTGCAAGTTGGAACAGATTAGCGTGCTGGGAGCGACAGAAAAGGAGGTCTGCGAGTGCGTGGATAATGACCTGGATAGGATGATAGTTGTACAGCAAGAACAATTGATTTTTAATTTCAAACCTTACCCCTCTTGCTGGACGACTCTTCCGAATGGTACCAGAACACCCTCACGACGTCGCGGCTTTCTCATCGCAATCTGATCGAAAATGTACCACGCTGCTTTGAGGTGCTTCTCAAGGATTTCACCAACAACCGGGATCGTATCTGCGCCAATTCAAACCCACTTCAACACCTTTTCCGCTCGGTTGCTAGTCACGGAGGCATGCAGGCCACTAGAGACTTGGACAGCCTGCTCAGCCCTTTGAGCAACAAATTTCCCGACCGTTTGAAGTGCGAATGATGTCAGAGCTGGCCGAACCGGGCCAATATCTGTATACATTTTTCTGGTGGAGAACATGTCTGCCAAACGGGGTGAGTGCACGGGAAGAACCCCATCCGGGCTTGCCATCCAGCAAGTGAGAATATCTGATGGTGTATATTTTGCCCGGCCACCGAGGACGCCCGACACCATCTGGGCATGTGACTGGGATCAAGAGCAAGGGGATCCAACATCGTCCTTGGTTCAGAAGATGCTGTATAGGAATTCAGAGAAGGTCCAGCCTTGGTCCTTGATTGTATCCAATATTGCTTGAATCTTCTCGGAGTGAGACTTGCGCGGGCAATTTTTGCGAGGCAAACTAGTAGAATTAAGATTTTCAGGGCCCCTGGATAGCTTCACTCGCTTGGAGGAAGAGGCAGATGGTGTCAGGGGAATATTTTCATCATTTACTGATGACATGACTGTAGATCCGCGGCGCCGTCGTTTGCTAGAATAAGGAGTGAACCCAGACTGCAGTGTCTCTACAGAGCAAAAGGAGAGAGGTGTTCCAATGCTGCTCTCATAACTGCCATCGTAGGGTGTCCCAGGCATGGTATTCATGGAGATGGGACTGCAATTGCTGTATGAAGACATCGTGACCATTGTAGATGAAGCCGACGCGGAGCGATTGCGTGGAGTGTACGGAACGATCCATTCTTGACTATTTGTGTGCACTTCCATGGAGAAAATGCATCCGAAACGCGCGTCTAGCTTACGGTAGACGACGCAACAGAAAATTGATGGAGCGTGTCTGGATTTGGCCAACTGTCTCAGGCTGTCTCAGGACCTTAATGCGAAGGAGTTTCCTAATTCAGCATTCCATTTTGGGAAACCTTGACCTACGGTATCAGATGCGCGAGTGAAATCAGACCATAATAAGTTTTTTTTTCCACCGCTCTCTCTCAAAAAAAAACCCCCCCCATTTATTATGGTCTGACTAGGGAGACTACACTATATCAGGGTAGGGTAGGTGAACTTTGTCACTCTATAACATCACGTTTCTTTAGTCACACGTCAAAATGTCACTGCACCTGAGATCTCGATTAAAATACCGCTACTCTGTCTTATGAACCTCGAAACCGTGGCTGGGTAGGAACCTGGGTCAATTGCGGCTAGTGATACAATCCCTGTCCATCGCAGTGTTCTCCCATAAGGGCTTATTAAGGGTGAACATTTTAGTTAAGGCCTTAAACCCTTAATAACCTTAATTAAGGGCTCCGAATTAAGGCCTTGAAACAAAATTTTCCCACCGTTTCAGCGGGTGTAAAAAAATAAGGGAGTGCATGCAACACTGTTCCAGGTGTTCTTCAACCAAATACTCGTTAGTTATTCATCTCAATGCTCTTCTCTTCGGCTGTTGTACGCTATCGAGTTGTTTCCAATGTGCTGCGTCCTCAGCGGGAATTGCCTGGCACTGGTTGAGCATTTCAATTTTTTCACCTTCTTTTTCAGTGAAAAATGTTGTTTATTTTTCAGACATTTTTCACTGAAAAAGGTGAAAATTTCAAAACTTTTTCAGCACTTTCTCAATTCAAGGTGAAAAATTCGAAATAAAATAAGAAAGTGATGAAAATGTTTTGAAATTTTTACCTGCTTTTTCAGTGAAAAATGTGTGAACAATAAACAACATTTTTCACTGAAAAAGAAGGTGAAAATTTTGAAATGTTCAACCAGTGTGGCAAGATTCATTAGACAGTGGAAAGCCTTGATGCATGGTAGCTGTCAAAAAACTGGCAAAACTACGGGTTCTACTTGGGTTCTACTCCATTTTCTGCTGCTGGATCCGCAACACAGAGTCACAGACTCAAGTTTGGCGCCTTTGATGCCATCACTAAGCCTTAATTAAGGGTTAGCATCATCCTCGGCCAAGGTTAAGCCTTAACTTTAAGGCCTTAATAAGGCTTATGTGAACATAAGCCTTATCCCTTAAGGCGAACACTGGGACTCCATCGAACACCCAACTCGACATCTTTTGCTCATACTTCACCATCGTGAGTGCGATGAAGTATCTGTCGATGTCCTCCTCATGCACTTTCTTAGTGCTCACACTATGTGTCAGTCCGTCAAGAAGGAATACAAGCGCTGCAAGGCCAACCCCAAACACACGTTCGCTATCGACTTTTCTTGTCAGCCTGCGGACGAGAATAGAAGCATCGCCCACTGGTGCCCAAAAGCGCCAGCCGCCAATGGCGGCAATAACTACCCTCTCGCTAATTCTGCCCTCCTCGTGAAGGGGGAGCTTCTCTGCCGCCATTGCCTCTCGATGGAGTATACTCTCTGAAGCCACTGCATATCGTGAGTCTTCTTTGCTCCTACGCGCTCAGCCACTAAAGCTCAACCACAGGTGTAAGTTGCGGGTCTTGGGTTTTAATTTGCTCTACCGTGCACTATCCCTGTACGGCCTTCCAAACCAATTCCAAACGCTATAGGTATAATTGTCGGAAGAACTGGTCCCCGCCCGTGAGCCCCTGCGAATGCCTTGAAAGCCTCGGCGGTCGGCCTTGTGAGCTCATGCAACGCGCCATAGGGCATCGAGAGTGACTGACCTCTTGGTTTCTTCATTCCCGCTGTGATGTATCCTCTGGTCTCTCCTGCCCAGGGCCCCTCCTTGCTCTATTCGCACATTTTCTCAGCCTTGCTTTCGATTGATCCTCAACCGTGAGAAGTTTGGCTGGGATCCATATGGATTGTGGGACGAATCTCTACTACATAAGTACTATTCTCATGTGGGAATTGCGGAAACAACACTTGCATAGCATCTGTGTGCCCTCATTGAGCTTGAGCCTTATTCACAACCGTCAACATCTCCTTCTGTTTCTGCTTGTTTTCCCATACGTGCAAACCTCGAGACACGTACCTGAGACCTGCCTCCGCCTATGGAGAATCATTCAGTCTACCTCCAGATCTTGGCCTATCTTCTTCAGTTCTTGGGACTTGCTGCTGCCGTCATCTTTGGGATTTGGTCTGTGAAGGCTTACGATGCCGCAGTCCAAGCGAACGGCGTCGTCATATGTAGTATTCGGTCAAAATCAAACCACGCGATCCAGAGGTCATTGCAGAATTGGAGTGAGTTCCTCTCTCTCTTCATCGGGGATGTCATGCTGACTTGAAATGTTCCTCTCTCAACCAATGGTTAGATTCGATTCCAGATCACTGTATGTCACGGTGGACCCCTTGACACGGATGAGATGCTGAATAAAGTCATCAGTGCGATGGGATCCGAATCGCGAAAGAGTTTTCCTCGACCAGTCTGCATCTTTGTATGTTTACTTCCACTTTACTTTAAACTAATTGCGGCTAAACACAAGGCTTAGGTATGTTAGCTATTATCACAGTTTGCTTTCATTCACTTGCTACCCGGTTCATATGGCGGTCCAAGTGCACTTTTAATAATCCCCCCTACTTTGTACTTTCCGACACTTTTATTTGACATTTTTGCACTTTCCTACCCTTTTATAGACTTTTTGTGACCAAAGTGTAAGTGTCGGAAAAGGTCAGTCTCCCCTACCCTTTTATTGACTCGTTTGTGACTTCCGACACTTTGATTGACACACTTCAAACTTCCGACACTTTTATTGAACGCACTCAAATTCCCGACACTTACACTTTGGTGGGTCAAAATTTCCGACACTTTTATTTTTCGAGTCAAAATTTCCGACACTTTCTTTTTGGCAGTCGCATCCTCCGACACTTTTATTGAGACAAAAAAAAAATCTCTAAATTGAGGCCTAGACTACGGTAGGGTCAAATCAAGCTGACTACACGACTGTACAGTACATAGACCATGTATCGGGTGACTTCCGCGATCGATATGGGTACATCAGGCCCGTGTACCCGCCAACGAAGATTGCACGCCACACTGACGAGGTAAGCACCAAGCATCACCTCCGAGTCCTGCCTGCCTCTACCACGATCAGCACGAGCCCCAGCCGACAAGGCAGAATGGGCGTCACAGATCAGGCAGCGCGCTGGGAAGCGACACGGTGCGGACGCGTGTGATTGCAACCCCAGCGGCGGTAGCACAGTGTGCGCATGTGCATGCACTTGCTCATACCCATGCTCGTTCCCATCGTACTTATCACACGCACCAGCAGCGGCTGGTCCAAAACGCACCCCAGCCGGTAGCCTTGCGAGGTTCTCTCGAAGTCTACCCCACGGGCGACCAAGCATGGGCGGATATACGCTCCGCGCTAATGCCACCCATCCCCGCGAGCCCCGCAGCATGGCTGCGGTTCCCGTGCACCTGGCGCCCCGATGAAGAGAGCGCCGGGATGGAGTTGGGGTGTGGTGGTAGAGGTGGAGGCCGAGATGGTGGACACGTAGATGGAGGAGGGCGCGCCTATGTTGATCCCGGGGTTGATCTGCACGGAGAAGACGGCTAGCTAGTACTAGAAATTGTCCAGATAGCTTAATACGAGGCTACCGTAGTCTAGTCCTCAATTTAGATTATTATTATTTTGCCTCAATAAAAGTGTCGGAGGACTCGGCTGCCAAAAAGAAAGTGTCGGAAATTTTGACTCGAAAAATAAAAGTGTCGGAAATTTTGACCCACCAAAGTGTAAGTGTCGGGAGTTTGAGTGCGTTCAATAAAAGTGTCGGAAGTTTGAAGTGTGTCAATCAAAGTGTCGGAAGTCACAAACGAGTCAATAAAAGGGTAGGGGAGACTGACCTTTTCCGACACTTACACTTTGGTCACAAAAAGTCTATAAAAGGGTAGGAAAGTGCAAAAATGTCAAATAAAAGTGTCGGAAAGTACAAAGTAGGGGGGGATTATTAAAAGTGCACTTGGACCGCCATAGGTTCAAGCTGATTATGTATCTTCACAGTTCAGATCCTGATACACCAACCATTCATTCCCCCCCCCCCTCCGGGGAAAACGACCGTCGTCGCGGTTAGTACAAGACGCCCATCACGGAGGATCTTTAAAAAAAATTCCACTCACTAGTCCGCTTTCCCGTCCCTTGCCATCTGTGCAAGCGCCGCGAGAGCCTGCGGCCACGTCATGCAGGCTCAGTCGAGCAATAATCCCGTTTTGCCTCAACCGCATGTTGCTGTAATTATTTGCCACTCCTTCGAACCTTGCCGCTATATATTTTTTTCGAATGCCGGTGCCCCTTGGTCGGACACGAGACTTGCCTAAATAGGCCTTGGACGTTCTTGTCCGAGTCCGTCGCCATGTGATCGAAATGCGAACAAGCAGAGGACAAACAACTTACCTCTTATAGTTTTCGTCATTTCCCTGTCATGTCGTTGTGTTCACCGTTTTCCACCTAAATCCGAGCCAGAACCCATTCTTCTTCGCGATCCTCTGAGCCCCCAGCGAAACGTGTGAAGATGTCAAATACCAGTTCTGCGGACTCACACCAGTCGCTACCAGGGACACCACCTGAAATCCCAACGTCCAGCACGATTAAACTCTACATCGTGCAAGCCAAATTAGATGCACAGCAGATTTCAGAATTGTTTGCCCTCGCTGAAAAGCACAATATGAGGGTTTCGAAGCCCCGAAGACAGAGCAGGTCGAACCTGGGAGACTCAGAACCCGAGTTCAAACTAGAGCTTTGCCACAGCCCGGAGGACTCTGAGATTATCATTACGAATGTGCGAATGAAGAAGCGGCTGGAGAGGCATCTCGACTGGAATCTCGCTGTACTGATATGCCTCTATTGCATCTTATGCTGTGCTAACACCATGAAATCGAACAGAAAGACAAGGCAGTCGTTACTCCGGAATGGCTCCGGGACACTGTCCAACGCCGTACTATTCTGCCCTGCGGTGATTATACTGCAGTGCGCGAGCTGCAACAGACCACCGTTGAGAACTGTCCCGACTCGGATGAAGAATGCCAAGGCTCCAGCGCTAGTTTCTTGTCAGTGACGGGATCTGAGCAGCCATTCGAGTCACACAATGCTCACTATTCGAGTCGCTACGCGTGCCTACGATTGTGTCCCTTGGTTTGCCCAAATCAAGGCTTGGTACAACAGCTTGGGATTTTACGTCGCTCAAGGGAACTCGAGGGTAAAGATACCAGCGCCCTCAGCTACGAACGAGCAATATCAGTATGTGGGGCTAATCTGAGATTATTGAAGTTCTAATCACCCTGCCTCAGGTTATCAAAGGTCAGCTACTCAGCGACAATTTCGACTAACGCCAATTAAAATACACTTTCCATTCAGCCTACCCTTACGCCTTGACCACTTCCAGAATGGCCGAAGTTTCAAGCCTGCCTCACATCGGTGACAAGATCTTGTCAAAGGTGCTTTCTATCTCTTATGTAAAAGCGATCCTACAATTATGATATGTCTAGGTCGCAGAATATGTTACCGAGGGCAAAATTGGAGAAAGCCGTATGTCTAAGCCACTATTGCCCCGATTTTTTCCATACCAGTCGTCGCTGCAGAAACCATCGAAGCCTCTTCTCGTTTTCGATCTCTCTCGGCGTTTTCCTCAGTATACGGTATCGGGCCCACGACTGCACGCAAACTCTACGATTCCGGATTGCGGTCGATCGATGACTTGGAGGAATACTACGATAAACATCCTGTTACTGCTCGGCACGCAGGAGAAAGTAAATTGTCTACTCGGGCGCCTGTGTTATCAATCAAGGCGGCGCTGGCTTTGCGGGTTGATCTAGATCAGAAGATTCCTCGAGCAGAGGTGGACTTAATGCATGAGATCGTCATGGCGGAGCTCGAGAAGCTGCACCCGGGATGTCTGAGCACTGTCGTTGGAGGGTAAGTTGTGCATTTTTAGGGAGTAGCTTTCTCTCATATCTGAAAATACATAGCTATCGAAGAGGCAAATCAGAGAGCAACGACGTCGACATCGTGATCACACACCCGAAACTTGTGAGCGGCTCGAATCAAATAAAAAACCTCGGTGAGAAGCTGGTGAACCGTCTTTACGACTGTGGTGGGTGTCTCCTTCGTATCGCTCCGGCTTCGCTAAGGGATTCCGATCCTCAATAGGGCTCATTACTCATGTGATGCGTGAGTGCTTCTCTTCGTCTCTGGATACCACGTCATACGCACCCCCCAGACCTCTCTGGATTTCATGTTCCCGATGCGCTGCGTATCTCCCACTGGGACTCGTTGGAGAAGGCCCTGGCCGTGTTCATCCTCCCGCCAGGCAGAAGCGTCACCCCATTCCAGCGCGTTCACCGCCGCCTCGATCTAATATTCGCTGCTCCGGAGGCGTATTGGACAGCAGTGACGGGCTGGTATGTCTTCTCATTCATTCAATCGATGTTGGTGTCACAAATCTAGTACAGGACTGGCTCAAAGATGTTCGAGCGAGATCTGCGGCTCTGGGCAAAGGTAGAAAGGCAAGCACTACACTCTCTTGTCTATTTTCCTGCTAAGGCGACGTCTCGACCAGAGGCCTAAAATTCGATAGCTCCGGCATGTAAGCATTCACTCTAGTATTCCCCGCGCATCTCTAAGTTGCATGCCTTAGAACGCGGCGGAGAGACTCGAAGCCTTTTTTCCCTCGCAGCGAAAAGGACGTCTTCGACATTCTGGGTTTGGAGTGGATCGACCCCACCATGCGCAACGCTGATATGTGAGCGGCCGTGTATGACTGCTTTTGGAAATGGAATTTACCATTCTGTATCTTACACAATGTACGCTATTTTAGTTTGCGAAGGCTTGGATCCCTGTCATGGCTTTGCCAAGAATGAGGGAATGGATATCCTGAAACGATGGATTAGTGGATCGCTCGGATTCAGACGTAGGATAAGTACATTTGTTCCTGCGTTTTTGCGTGAGCAAATCGAGCCAGCGGATAAGGTAAATTCTCACCTTCATAGGTATTGGTGACCTGCAGGTTAGCCGCATGCCGCCCAACATGATATCTGTGCATCGAAAGCATGAAAAAAAGGGCGCAACAGTCAGCAAACAGCCTACTCGTCAGCGCAGGCGTTCCCGCCGAAGATGTCCAGCACCACCCGCGCATGCTGCAGCGCCTTGCCGCAGTTGTTCCGCTTCACGATGCTGACCATCTCCGGCGCGAGCTTCCCCGCGTCCTTCAGCCGCCCGACCTGCAGGCTCGCAAGTAGGCCGAGCGCGGCCTCGCTCTGCGCGTCGACGAGCTTCTTCTGCACGAGCTGGAAGGACGCGAGCGGGCGCTTGAACTGGTGCCGCTCGAGCGCGTACGACAGCGCGCGTGCGACGCAGTCTTCGAGCGCGCCCATGACGCCCCATGATATACCAAATCTGGGGAGAGATGAGCAATGATGAGGACGGGATGAGGAGATCGGACCGGGCAGAGTTTAGGCACGAGAATGGCGAGCCGAGACCCTTCGATTTGGGGAGGAGGGCATCGTGGGATACCTGCACGGAGTCCATGAACACGGAACCCGTAATAGACGCTCGCAGTGCGATCTTATTCTTGATAGCTGGAGCCGAGAGACCTTTCACACCCTGGGAGCAGGGATCACGATTGGGCCCAGGGATATAATAGTAGAACGCAAACCTTTTCCAAGATAAATCCGCGAACTTTGTTGTCCCATTTACAGTTCGCCCATATCACGAATACATCGCTGGAAAGTGAAGGTGTGTAGCCTACGGTATGGGCGGGGAGCGAAACACTTACGCGACGGGTGCGTTAGATATCCATGTTTTGCTGCCGTTGATAATGAATCCGCCATCGGTTTCTTCAGCAGTAGTTTCCATACCCGCTGGGTCAGAGCCGTGATTCGGTTCAGTGAGGCCCTAACAAAATATCAATTTAAAGGCTTAAAAGATAAAATGCACCGAGCACTAACGAATGCGCCGATGATCTCGCCCTTGGCGAGTCTCGGAAGGAATTTCTCCTTTTGCGCCTCGGACCCAAACTCATGGATGGGGTGCATGACGAGGGAGGACTGGACAGAGGCAGTGGAGCGGTAGCCTGAATCTACTCTTTTGAATTTTCAGGAAGCTTTCAGGAATGAAAAAAAAGAAGAGCGCATATACAGACCTCTCTATTTCTCGCATAATCAGCCCGTATGCGACACTGCTCACCCCCGCGCAGCCGTATCCAGAGATGGTCGGTCCGAGAAGCCCGAGTGCGCCCATCTCAGGGAGAATGGAGTGGTTGAAATCTGTGAGAAAGATGAGCGCCTGGAGACGTATAATGAGTTCCCGTTTACTTTCTGTGCGCCATCCTTCCAGAACGCGGGGAAGTAGTTTTTCCTCGCATGAAATTATTTGGATGCTTGGGCCAAAGGGGAACAGCTTACCTGGCAATATCCGTGGGCCACGTCGCTGGCGATACGGTTAAGACGATGCAGTTAATTAACTGCGCATATAATGCTCACCGGATCGCGATTTCGTCCTCGGTCAACAGATACTCGAGGTTTAATGGGTCCTGTTGCGGAGTAAATACACACAACGCATGCGTTCTGCAAGTAGAAAGGGGACCTCCTCATTAAAACTCGCAAACTCTGAAGGCCGTATTAGCCAAGACAAATTGCAATGCGGGGTAGAATACCGACTAACTCGAAGCACCAGTGGAGGCAAAACGGCCTGAACTTAGCACAGAGGCGGAAGATGCACGAGCTCCGCTACGAAGTGCAGCGCGCGAGGAATTTACGAAAGACAGAGACATGGTCAATGTTGGATTGAACAAGTTGAAGTTCGATGTGGAGGATGCTCCGTTTTAGATCCGGCCCGGCTTTCTGCATCACCGGAATGGGCTTTACTCTTCGCAGCCAGAAGTCATAAATTTCTGTCCATGGTGAGTCCGGCTGGTAGCTTTGCAAGCTCCGAATCTCGTGTAAACCCTTGGTTGATGTCGGACACATCTATGACTCGCACTACTACCCGGTAACTACTTGCTCGAACCAACTCGAAGGACCGTTTCACACGATGACGAATGAGTTGCTGCCGCTACTCTCCGAATTATCCCTTGCTCTAACTGTCGAGCGTTGAATAACCGCGACTTTCCGAAGGTGTTTCGGATATGTAGTGCAAGCATTAACATTCGCTGCTCGCAGATGCAGCCAAGTTTGATCATGGACATACTGGTGATGAACTCAACAGCTTTGCCTAGTTTCTAGACGCGTCGCTTGACGTTGGATGTGCAAGACCGCTAACGAGTTCGAGCGGCCTAAAAACGTCATATTTCGCGCATCGCAGAGGCAGGGAACGAGGAATACCATCTGAGCCAACTGCTACTCTTCCGCCAGCTCATACCCAACCCAGACCATTTCCGAGCAGCTATTGCAGGGCACCAGATGGCGGCCTTTGTCCATCTCCTCGGAAGTGATGATGTAAATGCCCCCGCATCGACAGCTATGAGACCAGGAATCCAGATCGTCGTGCTCCTGGAACTCCTCTAGCGAGATAACCTGCGCGGGTCTGGGACCGGTAGGCACACGAGACCGTCGGGTCCTGGCGTCGTACTGAGCCCGCAAAGTCGGTGTAGAGAGTACGAGGTACGCCTCCTTGATGGACGCGATATCGACCGCACCGATGAGCGGGTTGGCAGTGAGGTTTTTGTCGGGATGAGAGAGCAGGAGAGCACGGTGGTATGCACTCTTGATTTCCGAGGGAGAGGAGTCAGAAGAGACCGAGAGAATCGTGTAGTGGTTGACGAGAGGCTGTGAAGAATCCAGTGTGGTTGCCAGTTGAGTGGAAAAGGCTTGAAGGAGGTCCGGAAGATCGGACCGAAATATTCGTTGATTACTAACAGCCGCAAACAACCGCCCAACGCATCCCCAATTTTCACGAAAAGGTAAACGGCACTCAAGCAACACTCAAAATGGGCTCTACTAGGTGAGACTGCCATCCAACGTTTGCTACGCCTCTGCTGGCCAATTCTGCGGTGTTTTCGACCAGGGGAACGGTTGGATTCGCCAGGTCCAATGTGGATGACTTTGCCCAGACGACCTCCAGACCCAATACCTTCCGAGACAACGTTTGCTCACTGTATCCGCTCTAGACTGTACAGCAAGGGCCGTGTCCTTGGCCACAAACGCGCGAAGCGCAACACCCGCCCCAACACGTCGCTGATACAGATCGAAGGCGTGGCGACCAAGGAGGACGCCCAATTCTACCTGGGAAAGGTGCGCCACCCGCCCTCCTCTCCGTGCGTCCTAACGTAGCCTGACTGCGCTCTGTCAGCGCGTCGCCTTCGTCTACAAGGCAAAGCGGGAAATCCAGGGCTCCAAAGTACGCGTTATCTGGGGGTGAGTCACCGTCATTCTACCACCGCGCAGAGTACCTATCCGTGTTTCGCAGGCGGGTCACCCGGCCACACGGAAGCTCGGGCGTCGTAAAATCAAAATTCCGCTCGAACCTCCCCCCTCGTGCGTTCGGTGCCAATGTGCGGGTGGTGCGTTGTCTCCTCCCTGCGTCTTGTCTTTGCCTCACGAACCCGCGAGCAGATGCTTTACCCCTCGACGATCTGATTGTTGTCGTCCGTCGCGCACATGTCCCTGTTTTTCACATACTGCAATATGATATGCGCACCATGCCTGAGCTTGTACCAACCCAGTGTTTGCTCTGCCGTACTTGTCTGCCAGCCCGTTGAATTTGCTTCAAATCCTCAATACTGCGCGTTTCAGCCCAATCATCTTGACGTGAGAGCAGGCTCCGCTCCAACAAGCGGGGGTAAGTACTATCATTAAATATCTAAGTTAAATCCACCTCCCCACCAAGCCCTTCAACCTAGCAGCCATCCCAGTCGTACGCTCCTCTACGTCGATGGGGCGAGCAGGCGGTGGCTCCTCCACAGGCAGCTGCTTTGCCGCGGCCTTTTTCTGCTTCTTTTTCGTCGCCGTGTTCGCATCAACCTGTTTAGCTTTTGCGCCCGACTCCTGCTTTCGCTTTCCCGCCTTCACCTCTCGTTCCTTGTTCGGGCCTTCCGGCGCTGGCTTCGGCTTCGCGGCGGCCGTTTTGCGCATGATATCCCGCGCGGCGCGTGCTTGCATCCGGAGGCTGACGGCGTCAACGTCCTTGGGAATCACCGTTTGCGTTTTCTGCGCTTTGGGCATGGGCGCTTGAGTTTTTGGGGATGCTTCAGCTGTTGTGGCGCGTGGTGGGGTGGTGGATACGACAGCAGGCGCGGGGGGCTCGCTGGAGGGTGCACGTTGTGCTTCGGTCTTCGGCTCGGAGGATTTGGGCTGGGTGGAGGCATCGGATTTAGCTGGGGACTGGGCTGATACGACAGGGCTGGGAGGGGCGGCGTCGTTAGACGTTACAGGCGCAGGCTGTGTGGGTGCCTGCTGAGGGGATACGATAGGGTCGAGGGATGCAGCTGCAGACGCGGGCTCAGTAGGGGGAGATGGGGTCTGATTGGCGTCAGTCATTACATCTTCAGGACTAGCCAGTGTGGCGGCATCAAAAGTCGCAGGTGCTAGTCGGGAAGGAGCGTTCGTTGACTGAGAAAGCCGCGGGAAACTGCGAAGCGTGTTCGAGGACGCGCGCTCGCCCCCCGGCGGGTGCTCGTACGGATTCGTGATGTTCAGCATCGCACTCCATGTCTTTATGACACTGCGCATGTGTGGATGGTCTACGCTCGCCGTGCCGAATATAAGGTCGCTCTTCGTGATGGTGACCGGTCCCTCGAGAGGTTTGATCGGGGCGAACCCGCCCCAGCGCACGAAGTTGTGGGCCAGGGGCACGGTAAAGCGCGCGGTGTACGCCGGGGGCGGTTCCTTGTTTCTTTGGAAGCCGACCTCTTCCCACAAGGTCAGCGTTTATGCGCCTCTGGATGGACTAAGTGAACGCACTCGCATGTTGGATGTTGAACTGGATGACGCGGCCCTCGGTCTCCAAAGGCGACTCATCAACGCCCGTCCAGTCCTGCGCGTCAAGGAAGGGGCTGATGTCGTCCAACCCCATGCCCCCCGGCGGTGGAGCAAGTGGGGGTACCGTGATACTGCATAGCGTAGGCTGAGAAGGCACGCGCGAGTACGACGCGGGATCCCAGAACGACAAGTAGGCCATGAACTGATACTGGTTTAATTTCTCGCTGTCCTGTATGTGCTATAAACGACAGAACGGCTGAAAGTCAGAGCAACGGCCCACCCGCTGCAAGCGATACTCCGCGACCCGACCGAAGCGCCGTTCGACGGCGCGGATAATGGCCAGCGCGTCGACGGGGGACGTGATTGGACTGAGTGTTCTGAGAATCACGGAGGAATGGCCTTGGAATTGGCTCACGGCGTGAGGGTCTATGCTCCTCTTCGCGTGATGAGGAGGTGCGACGGAGGACGGGTCACCTTCCCTCGACAGGCCAGCGTCCGAACCGGAGTGGCGGGCAACTAGCTGACATGGCTGCACAGACCGCCAGGCGACCAGCTGTCCGACGCGACGACGACAGAGCATAAAAATTGCGGCCGTCACGTGCCACAGTGCATTCATGGTGAGGAACTACCGCGACGCCCTCGCAGCGCTCGCCGCGAAGACGGGCACCCCGCTCTCATCGCTAGTCCTTTCCTTTGGCATCCTGCACGAGGTGACCGCGATCGTACCCCTCGTCGGCGTGTTCTACGCCTCTCGCGCTCTAGGCGTCGGCGAACGCGTTGTGGCCGCCGTTCCGACAGAACGGGACGACTGGGTCTCGCAGAAATGCAGAGCCTGGTTAGACGAGGGTCAACAGTGGACCGGAAGAGTTGGCAGGCGCTATGGAATGTTTGGTTTCGACAAGGGGCAGCCTGCGTTGCCCGACGACCAGACACCCGTTATCTCAGAGCGCATTGCGGGGGACGTCGCTAATGCCGTCGTAGCGTATGCCGCGACAAAGGTATTCATATCACGGTTGACTCTTTGCTGCGTTTTTCAGCTCAATAATAGGCGTTACTTCCCGTCCGGATTGGAGCGGCATTGTACCTCTCGCCTGCATTCTCACGCGCCATAATCGATCCCGTTCGCAGAGGTGTAACGCGCAGTTTCCGCAAACAACCATGACACTCATCTTGCACCAACCACTGTCGATATTATTGACAGTCTGTGAACTCCAGAATTACCGCTTTCCCGGCCTTGAGGATGTAGGTGCGATACTAGGGACCAAAGCACGGCCTGCACCGACAACCAATCTAGCTATCACGTAGCGAGAGACCGCCGGCGATCGTCGACTCGGAGGACATCGATCCACATGCACTGAGCTGTCAAAGACTTTGGAGGTCAAGCAACAGTTTATAAACTTCATGTCCACAGATTCCTCAACCCAAGAATAATTCGGGTTAGATTCTCTTTCGCGACAGACCGTATTCCAGTCAACAAACCCTGAGACAAGATACAACTAACGTGAAACGTTGAAGCTTGAGCTTGAGAGCTTGAACAGGCTTTTGTGCGACATCATGATCGGACTCGACTGGATCCAGACTCAAAAGAGCAATCACTTCACTTCACTCTCTTTATAAAATTGCGTCCCTCTGTCTGTCCGAAGCCTTTTTAATCTCAGCTATCTCCGCTTCAATTCGTCGTTAGCAAATGAGGCTGTTTCTTAACGGGACCGCGCCGGAATATACCTACCTACCAAAGAGGATGCCGCTTGTAAGTACTAAAATTCAAGACTCCATCCACAAGCGCCACAATCGTGTATATGTTCTATATATTCAACTTGCTTCAAACGCAGCAAACCTCGTGCCTAGCGCTGGCTGGTGACATCATAATCCTATACTTCAAGGGGCACTAAGCGTCAATCACGCATCTCCTTGCTCTTGCCTTCATCTGCTCTTGACTTCTACTTAGCGTATTGGGGACGAACCGACGACATGAGTTCTGTTCAAAGACAATGGTCATTCTACCAACCTCTGCCAGTTCCGCTTCCCATCCTTCGGGCGAGGTCTAGGACGCGCCGTTCAATACCGAGAGCCCTGGGGGCAGCGTCGCGGACTGCGCCTCTGCTCGACATCCCTGTCGACATCGGCTTGGACATCCTAGAGCTTGCCCTCATAGAAACGCCTCCCACCACCCTCTTGTTGGTCTCGAAGGCTTTCAATGCCCTTGTATCTACCATAATCTACAAAACGGTCGTCCTCGACTCCCTACAGAAAGTTGCCCTCTTCCATCGTACTATTGCATCCAAGCCCCCAGATTTTCTGGCCACTCACGTAAAGACGCTCGCCGTAACTGCCGAGCGCTACACCTCGGAGGCGCGCACTCAACTCGAGGATATCATCGCCGCCTGCAACGGGCTGCGCACCCTTGTGATCCCGCGCCCGGGCGTCCTCGCCGCCACGCGCGATCCCCGGGCGACGCCCACCGAGCTGGTCATCCAGAAGTTCGACGCTGTGACGCCGTTCGAGTGGGACCCGCCGTTCGCGCACGCCGCCGAGCGCCCCGCCGCGCACCTCTCCGCGGCGCTCACCCACCTGCGCGTCTGCGAGCCCGGAGATGTGTGGCACGCGCCGCGCGCGATGCTTGAGTTCTTCGGCGCGCTCCCCCGCCTCACGCACCTCACGCTCGCGCGGCACGTGAACGCACCGAACGAGCAGAACGACGACGTGTTCGTCGTGGACGTGCGCGCGCTGCTCGAGGCACGGCCGGCCCTCCAGATGCTTGTCGTGAGCCTCTTCCCCGCGGGCTGGCCACGCCGTACGTCCGCGGGGTGGAATCTGTGCAGCCACAAGTGCATCTGTAGGGCGCTGATGGCGCTGGTGGACACGGATAAGCGGCTTGTGCTGCTGACCGCTGGCTGGGACACGGTTTTCGAGGAGGCTCACCAGGGCCCAGGAAACTGGCCGTACTCTCCTGCCACTAGCCATGGCAGGCGACGACTGGGGGGCCGCGACTTCTGGGAGAACTGGAGGATGTCCGACAAGCGAACCGTGTCCCTCGCTGCCGGATGGGAGCCCGAAATCTCGACTAGTAGTGTGCGATGGACGTATCCCGCCTTGCCCAGCCAGCTTCACGGGCGCCACAACTTCTGGAAAAACTGGTTGATGATCGAATGATTCGTGTCATCCGCATTTCCCAGACAGTGGAAGTCCAATCTGTCGCTGTCTTATCGCAGTTCCCGATTCTTAACTATGGCGAGGTCATGCTCTTTGAGAGAGGGTGAGAAAATGAGTTGACAAAACGAGTGTACCGAGGTGCATCGTGTACTGTCCGCCTGGTTGGGCTCCCCAGGACGATATGGAGGAGCGAAGCCCTCCTACGCATTTATCCCCCGAGCTCAATTGCAAAGGGCCCCAAGGAATTCTTTTACGCAGCGAACTCGTTGTTGTGGCCAGTCCCCTGGGCTGTACACGGCAGCGTACTACAACACCCATTTATCCACGCTTTCTTCCCCGCTGCCTCTTCTTTGTTTTGTACAGACGGCCGAAAGAAACGCGAGACGAGCATTGTGCAAGCTGTAGACAACAGCGACTCGATGTCGGACTGCTTGATCCAGGCCCCGCAAAGCTCTAGCCAAGGGTTGTCCGGAAAATAAGCGAAATTTTGGTATTTTCTTTGTCTGGATTTGGTCTGGATATAAGCTTTTCGAGGCCACGAACCCTTGTCCAGAATTAGCTTTTTGAGGCAACTTTTTGAGATTTTGGACCCTCGAAAATTTGGCACAATTTTGTGGATGCAACCGCCGGCATCTCGGCACTCCAAGACCCTTGTCTGATATAAGCCTTTTCAGGCCAGAAACTGCCCAAACATACACTTTTTCAGGCCAAAATTGCGGGTTTTGCCTGAACAACCCTTGGCTGGAGCTTCATGGGGCCTCTGAGTTAACCTCTCGCTTTAACTCTTATGTCAGAACTCGACGTGTCTCCAGCTAAACGCCAATGCACAGAAAACGCGTCAATTACGCGTTCAGAAATACTATGGAGTAATGATGGGAGCATCATCCTCCAGGCTCATTTCACGCAATTTCGCGTCCAGTGTTCTTTCCTTGCATTCCTCCTTCTTTCGTGAAATGCAAAGCCTCCCCAGCCTCCCGACCAACCTAGCGTTGAAGGCTGCCTCATCATCAAACTCTCAGATTCTGGGGCAGATCTCACCAGTGTTCGCCTTAAGGCCTTAAAAATCGGCTTGCTGGCAAGCTAAGGCTTAACTTAAGGTTCAGGCCTTAAGATAAGGCCTCACCGAAGGCCTTAGTTCCCAAAAGGAAATACATTCTTGGAAACTTAGAACGCCAAAAACTGTCGCAATTACTCTCCGTACACCTCCGAATCATCGATCTCAACCTCGCCATCGTCGGGGGTGTTGTCCACCGCGTCCAACTCGGCCATAACCCCGCGCCATTCGCTCGCCATGCTTAGCACGGAGGGACTCCTTGGCTGTCTTTGCAAACAGGTGCTCGAGAGAAATGGGCTGCCACTTGCGAGGGGCGCGAAGCTGGTTGAGACGTGGTGGGTTGGGAACAACGGGGAGTACCTCACTATAACTAGAAGGAAAAGGATAAAATCTATATGAAGAGACCATTCACCGTAAACTTGAGTTGGGCCGTCTGCTGCAGGTACATACACCGCTGTGTGACGAGACAAGGTCACCGCGCAGGGGTGGATACCAATCTACCTGTCCGCCAACATATCACAGTATGTACGTGACCCAACCGGGAAGGAGAAAATTTTCCAAGTCGCGTAATTGTACACGTAAGCATATCTAAGGCCTTCGGTGAAAATCGGTCTGCAACTTAAGGCTTAACCTAAGCCCTTAATTAAGCCCTTAGGCCTTAATATCGTCTTAAGGCCTTAGCCCTTAGGGCGAACACTGGATCTCACACATCTCCTGGAAGCCTTGTATAATCCGTTAGTACAAGATCCTGCAGCTTTTTCGGCCGCCCTAATATCGGACATGTAGTCTATCATTCCACCAGGAGACTATTCCTCTTCCGTTCCTTGCGAGCATTGTGCGCTTGGGACGCAAGTACAATTTCAGGGAGCTGCTAAACGCAGCCATTGAACAGCTCACCTTTGAGAATCCTACCACTCTGGAGGAGTATGATGCCCTGAACAATAAGGGTCCCGTTTACTCACCAACACGAATCGTGAACTACCCTGGCATCCTGCTTGATATAATCACGCTGGCAATATATTTTCTGTTCTCCCCTGTGCATATTACCGTGCATCGGAGCTTTACACTCCGGTAAGGGCCACTCAACTGAATCCGTGCCCTTTGCTTAACACGGCTTATACCAGGCCACAATCTTCGATGGAATATGTCGGCCCGACGGCACCTGTGTTGTTCTGTCTGTTTCGGATCAACGAACATGCACTCTGGGTCGTATAAACATTAAAAGTGCATGATGGAAAGAGGGTGGCATGTTTGATTGGTATGGTATAGATCACGCCCCGTGGGACTGCAAAGACATCGTCTTCTGCACCGGTCAGAAAGATGAGCTTGTGCGCAAAATGCTTGAAAACGGGGAACTCCGCGCACTTTCCGTCCCCCCATCATCCAAGGAGTTGATTTGTGATACCTGCAGGTTTGAAGTTACTGTTGCGATGAACACAAGTCGTCAAAATATGTGGCAGTTACTTCCCAGTTTCTTTGAGCTCCCGCCATGGAGTGATTTAAAAAATGACCTGTGACTTTCATTCTCCGAATTTACCAACCTGTATGTGTATCCGCTTTGAACGCAATCCTCCGTGTCGCCGCAACGTGGTGTAGCGGAACCAGAATACGAATGTATGTAACTTGGACTTAACACTGCAAGTTGACCTTTTGGATTCCAGGCCAGCGATCCAACTATTTCTTAAGTAATTGCGATGTCAGAACCCACAAAACGACAACGTATGGAGAGCACGTTTGTGAAGTGGTCTGACATCTGGTACAACGACGGAAGGATTGTCCTCCAGGGCCACGACACCCAATTTCGTGTTCATTGGGGCATCCTCGCCGGGCACTCCTCAATCTCTCACGACATGCAAGGACTCCGAGTCCCACAACCTCCAGACCAACCTAGCTACCCCATTGTCCCATTGTCTCTGTAACAGACGTCGATAAAGTGTCTTGAGGAGATGTTCCACATCTGTTCCAGAGTCCGGTAGCTCTACTATAGGACAGCCGTCAACAGAAGTCACGGGCGAGGCAATAGAAACATTTCCGTCGCATTGAACATCTCGCGTGATATTGTGCCTGAATATCCATCTGATATACGTGCAAAGCGAGCTGTTTAGCCGAACTCGGGTATCTACGTAGCTCTATTGCGCTCTATGGCTCTATGACTCTACGGCTCTATCGATCTACAAGCCTCTCTGATAGTCTCTGATAGCAGGGGGCCACTCTATGATAGAGGGTACATGCCTATGTGCCTACTATACTCTACGGGGCTCTCTGTAGTACCATGTAGGCATGGGGTGATTCCCAGATGCGTATTCCAGTCAACAAACCCTGAGACAAGATACAACTAACGTGAAACATTGAAGCTTGAGCTTGAGATTAAAAAGAATTCTGACATGTAATTTTATAAAGAGAGTGAAGTGAAGTGAGGTGAAGTGATTGCTCTTTGAGTCCATCATATCTTGATGTCACACAAAAGCCTCAGCAGATCGGCAAGCTCGGAACTCTTCAAGCAGACTCAAGGGCTCAAGCTCTCAGCTATCTCCGCTTCAATTCGTTGTTAGCAAATCTGCCAAAGAGGATGCCACTTGTAAGTACTAAAAATTCAAAATTCAACACTCCATCCACAAGCGCCACAATCGTGTATATGTTCTATATATTCAACATGCTTCAAACGCAGCAAACCTCATGCCTGGTGCAGGCTGGTGACATTATAATCCAATACTTCATGATCAGGGGCACTAAGTGTCAATCGCGCATCTCCTTGCTCTTGCCTTCATCTGCTGCTCTTGACTTCTACTTAGCATATTGGGGACGAAGCGACGACATGAGTTCTGTTCAGTATAACTGATACCAAATGATGATCTGGGATGCTTGCATGCAGCTGGGGCACAAGAAAACACGAAATAATCATGAATTTTGAAGGGAAGGTGGAGGAAAGTGGTGAGTTCTGAGGGACTGAGAGGTATTGACGTGTTTTGAGTCGCGAATAATGTATATGTGGTCAGGAGAGAGCGGAAGAATGTATCCCGGCACTGAAGACATGCTATTGGGGCATAAACCGAGAACATCAGGAATCTATGCAGTCAAAAGTGCACTCTCAGGGTTCCATAGGCCCCCTAAATCATAATTACGACATACAGGACCATGCCTAAGATTATTCTACCCTCCAAATCTACCCAAATATCTATGGCTGTGTGGATGTATCATAAATCATAGTGAAGATAAAAATTAATGTTACATCACAAGGAGAGCTCGGATAATTGGAAATTGAGTGCCTATTATATGGCTAACAGGAATGCATGTACAAATTTTCATGCAGATATGAGCGATGGGGGATGAGATTTGCATTATTTTGCAGCAGAGGAACCACTGCGTGATGCAAGCGCATAGCTGCCTACCAAACTGCACCAGACGTTCTAGGGCCAAGGGGTCAAGGAAACCGTAATTCCGGACAAGAGGTGCCATCTTGGACTTCGATTATGTCAGCTGATGGTGATGACTTGCTCAGCAGCCCTCCAGGGGCAATTCAGCACACTGCATATTTTGTTTTCACATTACAACAGTCACAAATAGTGAGCCAGGTATCTTACCCAGGTAGTTGAGCCTGGGTTTGGTAGAAACATTCCTAGTGGGATTTGATGAACTGATGGCAACTGCCTTTTCGGGGGGGGGTCGTGGGAAGAAGTCCAACATCCAGAGATCAAGCACCCCTTGATTCCGAATATGGACCCCCCTCGTGCACGTGATGATCGCTCTGGGGTCCTGCTACATATACTTTTCCCTAGGTCCTCACCGAGTCAATTCTGAGGGCTCTATAGCCCTCTAACTAGGTTTTGGACTTTTCAAATGCATGTATGCCATAATTTAATGAATTTGAGAGCCATGCGCAAAAACATGGAGTCGGCCAGGTGATGTCAACAAGGATAAACAATATACCTGTCAAGGTTGTTTCTCTGTTCACTGGCCTATTGAGACCCGAAACCCTTGCATAAAATTTTGATAAGTTAATGATCCAGTATTGGTCTTATCTCCAATATTATACTCAGGCCCTACAGCGTATTAGATGCTCAACACTGGTGCAACAGTAAATTTACTGATGAACTACTGTCCCAGAGTATTCTGTTTTTTTTTGTACAGAATGTGGTATCAGTGCCAGAACATATATGCAGTACATTTCCAATGTCTAATAGTGTGCTTTCATGCTCTTTGCGAACAACTAATAAAACCTAGCGAAAATGCTTTCCGCATTTGGGAGCCGGATCACGGACCGGGTGGTGGTGGTGGTCTCTGGTTCCGGGGTCCTGATGGCCCGTCGAGGTTTTGGTAGTTGATTCTTGGTTGATTCCAGATGTTTTGTTTTAGCTACCCCTTGTCTATGGTGCGCATCACCTAGCTGCCACCACCAAATATTAGTGGCCAAATTGGCTGGAGAAAAAAATTCGCCCTATATACACCACTAAGCAGGAGATTTTGTCAATATTTCTGCCAAATCTGCGAGCAAATATTTTTCGAGCTCAGTCAGTTTTGATTTAAATGGAAATCCGTCTAGCAGTTCTTCCTGTATTCTCAAAAGAAACACTTTTGCTAGAGGGATAAGAAATCTCGGTGAAATTGAGGCTGGAAAATCCCGAGCAAGAAGTAGTGGTGGCTAGGTGATGCGCACCATAGGACAGCAAAAACTGCGTCGGATCATTTTCCGATGGATCCGATGGCTATATATATTTCTCCCTCCTCCTACTGCCCGCGAGCGCGGCGAGCGACTGCCCTAGAATGTCTGGTAACGAGACTAATGTTTCCCGAATTTCGCGCGTTGTAGAAGTCTGGCTTGAAAGACAGAAACTAAAGCCCAGAGTGGAGTGACAATTCTGTGCCAAGAAGAAAAAGATGAGCGCTTCCAGCAAGCGGAGGCCTGTCTCGGTAACCCAGACGTTCGGTGTGATCCGGCGGAGTTTGAATAAATGATAAGAAAAAGATGGACACCAGAACGTCTGGGGCATTTGGTATACAAACACCATCGAGTCACACTCCCATGTCACACTTGGGTCGACATCGTCTCTTGTATGTTCCAGCACTCTCAAAACCTTCCCTAAAGTATCCCATCTCAGATATACAATGCATCTTAGTATTTGAGCAAATTTTTTCTGGCTGCATGGAGGTCAATAGAAGGCTAAATTGCACCAAACCATGTCATTTCCCAAATGCTACCAGCTGGGCCAAAAAGTAAGTAATAAAATTAGGGAAAGCTGCCAGATCCAGCCCAGGATGTATATGAATGTCTTAAAACAGCCCTGAGGTCAAAAGCTTGGCAGGAGGAGGACAAGACAAGGGGTGTGACGCGATGGGGGGTGTTACATCAGAAGCATTTGCGTCCATCATTCTTAGCCGAACTCGCGTGGCCCGGATCATTCCGGGCCGATGCTACAAGAACGTCTGGGTTACCGAGACAGGCGGAGGCGAATGTGGCACATTTCCCGATGGTTGCCAGAGGGCTTAGAGTCTTACTAATAAGTTAGACTGCCTCAAATGTAGCTGATGGAGTGTCTCATCATCCGGAGAAATCACTGGAAGGAACAAGTTGTCTGATTACAACTGTAAAGAAATGAAATGAACGTACCCAGCGCTTCTGGTTGCAATGATCGATGCCGTGAGCCGCGACGTTGGATACCCACACTGGAGTGGCAATTGCCATTATCAATGGCAAACTGGCACGAAAAGCGATAGTCGCCGCTCAAAATACTGGGTGGCGGCCGTGTTCGGCGCCATACCCGACGGCGAGGCAACGGCATGAGTCAGGAGAGTGACTTGTGACCAACTTGTGACTGTTCATTACTGAGTGGGAACCGACATTTCTCGATATCTTTTGCTCCCACAATCTAATCATCTGCTCCTTGGTCTGCTCCCCTTCGTTTCGTCTCTCTCTTCCACTGCCCCCCATGGCCGCCACGACGCACTCGGCGGAGGACTTCACCAATCCGCCGAACTACGAGTTTCCGCACCACAGGCTCTCTCATGTCCTCCGTGATTCCGAGAAAACCC
Organism: Mycena sp. CBHHK59/15; assembly: GCA_029204085.1. Classification (NCBI taxonomy): domain Eukaryota; kingdom Fungi; phylum Basidiomycota; class Agaricomycetes; order Agaricales; family Mycenaceae; genus Mycena; species Mycena sp. CBHHK59/15. The sequence continues at coordinate 920,155 of JARGXW010000002.1, forward strand.
CCATCGTTCTGGTCGCCTGCGGCTCGTTCAGTCCAGTCACATACCTCCACCTGCGGATGTTTGAAATGGCTAAGGATTATGTCCGGCAGAACACGGAGTTTGAGATCGTTGGGGGTACCTCAGTCCTGTCAGTGACATGTACAAGAAGCCTGGCCTTCTCAGTGCCCCAGCATCGGTGAGCAGTCTGCCTCTATTCCGTGTGTTACGGCGGCCGCTTGCCCGCACTGGCCCGCTTCAAGAGAGCGAGTCGGTATCGTTCCGAAGTCCTTGATCCGGAAGTACGATCGGCTAGATTCTGTCACCCTGATAACGCTCTATCGGCGACTAGAAGCTGACGTACATGCTGCATAGAGTGAACATGTGTTCCCTCGGTGCAGAGGACACCTCGTCCTGGCTCATGGTTGACCCCTGGGAGGCATTCCAGGACTACCAGCGAACAGCCGTCGTATTGGATCATTTCGACTACGAAATTAATACGGTCCTTGGGGGGGCCCAAACAGAAGACGGCGAACACCGCAATATCCGTATAATGCTTCTTGCTGGTTCCGATCTAATCAGCACCATGAGTGAGCCGGGCGTGTGGAGTTATGCTGATGTCTGCTACCTTTTACCTACACCACACTTGGGCTAATCAGTTGCTTAGCTCGACCACATCTTGGGGCGCTACGGAACCTTCATCGTCGAGCGCGCGGGTTCTGGGATGGATCAAGCCACCGATAGCCTTGCCCGATGGCGGAACAACATCCATCTTATCTCCCAGTTAATACAGAATGACGTCTCGAGCACCAAGGCATGTTATCCTAGCCCAATTCCAGTCTAATCTTCCCTCATCGCGCATCAGGTCCGGCTGTTTATACGACGTGGTCTTTCTGTGCGGTATCTCCTGCCTGCAAATGTGGTGGAATATATCGAGCAAAATGGCCTGTACCTAGAGGAGGGTACATCTCCCAATATTCCCGAGAAAGAAGCAGTTGCAGGTGGTTCCCGGAAGGACTCGCATGCATCCTCCTTACGTTCGTAACGATCTTTCGAGCCGGTAGGTTACCGTATGCTGTCACCTTCCATGCTTGTCCTGACGCCTTGTTGTGGAACAGACAAATACCAGTGTATCCATGGGAAATAAACCAGTGTACAATAGTCGGACGCTAGATATGAGCAGTATTTACTGGTGTACGAGTGGGTAGGAGATCTAGTTGTGATTATTTATTCTCGGGCACTGACGGACTATCTTTTGATGCTTGAGAGTTACGTAAAGGCATATTCGGGCTGCTAACTTTCTACATGCTGTAATTCCGCGGCATTTGTGGCTGGGACATGCTAGGGCAAACTCGGAACCACTTACCCGCGAGCCAAGTGGACGTGCGGAGTCCTTGCCACTTCGTGCCTAGACTTCTGGTCTTCTCAATGGCCATTCCGGCAATTTAACCAGCAAGGTGGTCATAATAGCGCACTGTTCGGCGCATACATCCTCCGGCGAACTCTTGCGCTTCCAGCGGGATTGTCTTCTGTCTCCGACAGCACTTGACGACTAATGCGCTTCTGCTGGCTACTTAAGTCTGACGATTTGGCTCACACAGGCTAATCAATTTACTGCCCAAGATCGACCTGACCATGGACTCGGATCCACCAACGTCGCCGGTGAACGGAAACGATGCTGAAGCATTGCTGGCGGATAGACGGGTGCGAAGGATCGCCCACGAAAGAAGAATCATGTACGTTCCGGGCTAAACACCTGTCTGGATCTAATCCTTACCAGGCGACGGGTCGATTGGCGCCTTCTTCCTATCCTGGGTGTCCTCTATGCACTTGCTCTTATCGACCGGACCAATGTATCCATTGCTCGCGTCGTCGGCTTGGATCAAGATCTCGTTTGTGAAGTCCACCCCCATTTTGTAACCGGCGTGACTTGATGACAGGGTCTGAGTATCGGAAGTCGCTTCAGCATCGTCGTTGGCGTCTACTTCATACCGTATACAGTGTTGTAAGTGGGCGGACGATGCAGATACCGCTGTACTGATGAGTCCTTCTCAGCCAGCTTCCCAGCAACCTTCTTCTGCACAAGATCGGGCCCCGCAAATTATTGAGTTTTTGTGTCGTTTCATGGGGTTCTGCGCAGGTCAGTTGCTGTAACGGTGTCTCTGAGAGCAAAAATCCATCACATACTATTAGTTTGCGATGGGCTTCGTCCCGAATTGGCAGGTGCTTAGTTTTTTAAGGGCGTTGCTTGGAACATTGGAAGTTCGTACACCTGAGTCTCGTCGATCTGTCCAATGATACGATGTGGGCATCAGGCTGGTTTTTTCCCGTCCTTGGTGTATATAATAAGTACTTGGTGAGGTCCGGCCTACAGACTGAATCGTCTCTCATCCTCCCTCTAGGTATACGCGACACGAAGTGCAGACACGGCAAGTTTTGTTTGTAATCACCATCATCGCATACTTAATTTTTCCGCAAATCAGACTCGCTATCTTTTACGTTCTTGCGATAATTCTGGGTGGATTCAGCGCATTTTTTGCTTATGCTTTGAGCCTGCTATCTGGGACGCTGGGCGTGGCAGGTTGGGCTTGGATTTTTGTTTGATTTATTTTCCTGGTCCTTGTCCAGAAAAGAACTCAATTTTTTTTTCCAGATCATCGAAGGCGCGATAACTATGGCCTTCGGTATCTTGGCCTGGTTCTTTTTGCCCGGGTTCCCGGATCGCAACGAATTCCTTTCTGCAGAGGAGACATCCATTGTTTTAGACCGGGTACAAAACGATCGAGGAGATTCACTTCCGGACCTCCTGACCAAGGGAAAATTCTTCGGTGCCTTTGATTGGCGAGTGTGTGCGTATTCGGTCATGTTCTTATGCGCAACGATATCCAGTTATGGCGTTGGGTATGTCAAGATGTCCTCTTCCTTTATCACTTTCTCAGTCACCCGTAGATTCTTCGTGACACTCATTTTGAGAGGCCTGGGTTGGAGCGTGGCTGCTTCGCTTCTTTTGGTCTGTGACGGTCACTATACCACGGACTCGCGCATTGATAACCATAGTAGAGTGCTCCACCCTTTATTTTTGCTGTTCGTACAATCGGCCATCCTCTGACCTTCACCAATTGATGTATTGTACGCACAGGGTATCAGCACAGTGTTCTTTTCGCGTCTTTCGGACCATTACCGCCAACGTGCCCTGTTCATTGCCATACAGTGTTCGGCTGCAATTGTTGGCTGGAGTTTAACTGGTTTCGCCTCCTCTGGAATGTGGCGATATGGAGGTGAATTGCTAAATCCTTTATTTCGGCGTCCTCCAGCCTAACGAAACTCATTTGATCAGGGTTATTCCTGAGCAACGCTGGCTCTTCAGGATCTGTCATAGGCATTCTTGCATACGTATGTCATTTATCAGCCGACGCTCAATTGTGAAGCTTACTGTTGGAGCTTTCTGTTCCCTAGTCTTCAAACAACATCGTCTCCCATTCGAAGCGCGCCATTGTTTCAAGTGTAGTTATCTCCGCTGGTGGCGTTGGCGGACTGGTCGCTTCCAATATTTTCACACAAAATTCTGCGCCACGATATCTCCCTGGCATCGTGACAACTATCATTTCCCAGGTTGTACTACTGGCCGTATTGGGGCTCACGACTCGCCACTTTCGAAAACAAAATGCATGGGCTATCCGGGACTCCGTTCAACTTGAAGGGCATCCCGGCTTTCTGTACACATTGTGACACATCCGCCGGCTATGTTCTACATTCTTGTATACTTATTTTGAGTGACAACTTGATCTAAGCTAAACCGTTTTCTGATCTGGACAACACCAGTACAACACATTGGGTGGTGGGCCTTTACCTGATAAGCCGTCGCTGTCGGCATCATGACCACGAGACCTGTACCTAACGGTAATTGCAAGTGAACTGCGAGTGATTGGCAGTTCGGAAGTCCGCCCAAAACCCCCATCGCCCTTTTGACCCGTAACCGACGCTTCTAACTGGCTTCCGGCTGCCACGGGCTCGGAGGCCCTTTGTGCGTACTTATCCAGAAGTCATCTGCTTGCACACTTACTTACCTTGTGCGGCCAACATACAGGACCACGCGGCGCTTGTTCCGGCGCCGTACGGGCGTTTACTAAAGATTTGAAGTGGCTCGATGCAGAAGCCGGCATCCCGATGTTAAACTACATTTGGCAGTCTGATTTGCCCACTGGGCAGCGCGGCGGTGACATGAACTACATGATTTCCCAGGCAGACAGTATATAATATCTGGGCTGTGGGTCAATCTACAGGGACTCACCTCCCACTCTTGCTTTACTCGGGACTCCATGTCTTCCTCGTTCGAGCATGATGACGTCGACAAGAAAGAAGACAACTCTCCGTCCCTCCATTCTTTGGCAAAAGTCGAGCCCGTGGGCGGGCAGGTCGCGTTCGAGCGTCGAACAATGTATACTTGACTGTTTATGCCGCTAAATTCCAAGTTGGCTTGACGTTGTTCGACCTCCAGGCGTTCTGTCGACCTGCACATCATCCCGATTCTCGCACTCCTCTATGCTTTCGCCCTCATAGACAGGATCAATCTAGGCGCGGCGCGTACCGCAGGAATGGGTGACGCCCTAGTACGGCCCTCCTTGTTGAAACGTACTTCAATCTGACAGGCGACCCAGCACCTCGACATCGGAGCGCGTTTCAGCATCGCGACAGTTTTGTACTTCATCCCGTACATCCTCCTGTCAGCCGTATCTTTTACTGGGGCGCCGGGAGCTAATTGGAATGTCAGGCAAATCCCCGGCAACCTTCTCGTACGTAAAGTTGGTGCTCGAAATTGGCTCACGGTATCTGTAATTGGCTGGGGTGCGCTTTGACCTTCGTATATGGCAACGGGTCTGATCTGCGTATCTTGCAGGCGCTGTGCAGCTCGGAATGGGATGGGTGCCTACATGGGGCTATCTTACTTTTTGCCGCGTGCTTTTAGGGGGATTCGAGGTAATAAAACACGTTTTATATGCTACTTTGGCAGATCTCAAGGATGCTCTTTAGGCATCGTTCTTCCCTGCTGCTGTCTACATCATATCCAGCTGGTATACGCGTTACGAAGTCCAAAAGCGGTTCGTTTCTTCTTGGCTAACACCTAAGTGCCGTCCGCTGAGCTTATTATTTTCATCTAGACTGGCATCATTATACTTGATGTCTTTGACGATCAGTGGATTCAGCCCAATCCTGGCGTACGCTTTGAGCTTGCTAGATAGAAAACGGGTACTCGCATCCAATACTCTGTGCTCCGATCAAAATTAATCCAAATTTCCCAGAACATTGATGGCTGGTCGTGGATTTTTGTGAGTAGCGGCTCTACTACATGCACCGCCAGAGGACTGACGTATCTCTCAGATCATCGAGGGCAGCGTGACGCTGTTCCTCGGCATCATTTCCTTCTTTTTACTCCCCGATTTCCCGGAATCGAACACATTCCTCAGCCAAGAGCAAACCGCACTTGTCCTGCAACGCGTGGAGGATGACCGCGGGGACTCTGTCCCCGACCAGTTGACGTTCAAGAAAGTCTTCAAGCACCTCGGGTGGGCGTTTCCGGGCCTGGTATTTGCATACCTTTCTCACAGCTTCCCAGGGACTGGACGCTGTGGGCATATGGCGAGACCCTGCGAGTGTTCCCATGCAACGCAAGCTGACTCGCAGCAATTACAGGACTTATGTTCATGTGCTGCACGCTGCCCGCGTAAGCCCGTTGGCTGCGATTTATGTGCGTTGAGTGCTCATGAGATTTTTGTGTTAAGATATGCGATTGCGTATTTCATATCGGTCATTCTCAAGGGCATGGGGTGGAGCACCACCGCCGCCCTCCTCTTGGTGCGCCATATCATTTCGAATATATCATGGAGCCAATATTGATTCCAACATAACAGAGCGCGCCTCCGTATGCGCCCGCCGTATGCATTCCGCTTCTATTGCATATGCTGTATATGCTTACTGAGACAACTCGCAACTGTAGTTTTTCTCTGCGATATTCTTCGCGTGGTTGTCCGACAAGAAGAGGCACCGCGCCGGGTTCATCGTGCTCCAGGGGCTGATCAGCATCGTCGGGCTGTGCCTCACGGCGTTCGCGCCGCACAACGGCGCGCGTTACCTCGGTGAGCATTCCGCGCGCACGCCCGCCCACGTGGTCTCACGCCGCGGGCCGCAGGGATATTCCTCCTCAACGCGGGGAGCTCGGGCTGCATTCCCAGCATCTTGGCGTATGTGAGTGGCTGCCGCGTATCAGGGTCGCTGTAATAAAGTATTAATTTCCCCGCGCCGTGCAGAGTGCGAACAACGTCGTCGGAGCGTCCAAACGGTCTTAACCCTCCCTCTAATGCATTGAAGAATATATAACTTACGTCCCGCGTGTGGCAGGTCGATCTCCTCCGCGCTCACCGTCGCGTTCGGCGGCGTCGGCGGGATCATCGCGTCGACGGTGTACCGGGAGCAGGACTTCCCGCGGTACCTCCCCGGTGCGTTTGCTCTATCTCCCTTACCATCGCGACGCGCAATGCTCACCGCGTCTGCAATGCATGCAGGTCTGTGGGTCACGCTCGGCGCGCAGTTCCTGCTGCTCTTCCTTGTGGGCGCGACGAGCTTGCACTTCGCGCGGCAGAACCGCCTCGCGCGCGAGGGGCGCCTCGCCGCGCCGCTTGAGGGGCAGCCCGGGTTCTTCTACACGCTCTGAGCCATGCGCCGACGCCCAAATGAGATGTAATGGTATAGTATGTCCGTGTGTTACCAATGCACTAATCAATCCACTGTGTCATATGTGACTTAATATAAAGCGAGTAAGGCCGACAAGCGGCAAGGCCCTCTACCCGTTGTAAAAAAATGTTCGTGTCGACCAGCTCGCAGGAATACAGTTATATTCAAGGGAAAAGGGCGACCCAATGTGAGCCGGTCGACGCGTAAGATATCTACGCGTCGACTGGCTCGCATTGGGCCCCGGGCCCAGTTTGGTACCAAAATCAGTGTATTTATTTGCTGAAGTACCTACTCGGTGAGTCAGTGTGGATGAATTGGGATTGTCATTGGCACCACAACAAGCTACGTACTCGGGAAACCAGGAAGGGGGCTCGTAAGCTGGCTTATGATATTATCTGCGGCATCAACGGCACCTCGCTCGGCCGATCGAGAAGCCGAAGCTTTTGGCGGGGAGAATACGTGCTTACGCAAAAACTGATGACGAAGCCGTGATTTACTGAAATTAGGGTGCCTTCAAGTTACCTAAAGGTAATAGAGGGAATTACTGAGGTGCAGTCCATCTGTCTGTCGGTTTTGCTTCCGAGCTCCGGGGACAGCTGCGGCGAAAGTGACTTGCGGCCCGCGAGCGCTGTCCCGTTATTGATAACTCACGGAACAAGCATTCATGTTCAGTCATAATACGCCGCGCGTGCGCGCGTTGCCGGATACCGTCACAATTATCCTTCGCATCGATATCGATGCATAGTTTGTCGTGATCCACGGTCGTAGTTAACCTCCAGTAGACTCGGTCCACGGTCTCTTTCAGGCAAAAACGAGGCTAGCAGGATCCGTCGTTGTATTTATATTCACAGGAACTTGGCAAATACCGCCACAAAAAAGAAGAAGCTGCCTGATGGTGGGCGGGCCTGCTTATCGTCGCTCGCGGGGCACATGACCGCATGTTACGAGTGCATGACTTGTATGTTCCGTGCACCTCGACTTGGGCATACAACGACGAGGGCACCTCGCCCCGAGCATCCGAGGGGCAGCCAAGAAACCCCGTCGCAGGAGCCCCGTCGTGAGCCCTGGAGGTGTGATGGCGCGCGGGCATGTTCGGCGTCGGACGCTTGACTGCTACACAGTACTCCCTTCGCATGATCAGACAGATAGATTGTGGTCCAATAATCAATCACCCCTGTCTGCGTTTCGAGGAGAGGGATCCCAAATGCCGGGGGGTCCAGCGGGCTTGGTATCGCGGAGACTCCGAATTCGAAGACTCAGGTAGCCGAGCGCCTACTGGCGTCATGCGCAGTCATAAAGTGATATATCGATGCTGGGCGCCCCGACTCGGAGCGTCATGGATTCAATTTGTAACTTGGAAAGTGATAAGTACTCAGGAGAGGTGGTAGGTAGGTAGGTATATTCCGGCGCGGTCCCGTTAAGAAACAACCGGGGTAGTGTGTTTAATCAGCGAATGGGTTGCGGTGCACGATTTCGTAAGGACGAAAGAAGAAGTCTTGGGCCAGAACATTTGCGAACAGAAATGCGCAGTGGCGACAATTAAATAAATAACGGTGGTCCAGCGGGCAGTGGGGTTGAATAACTTTAGAAGGCGACGGGCACTGGGCGTCGCCTTGGGGACTCCACAGTTGAATGAAGTTCAATGGAGGTTGGTAGAGTTGATTGTCGTCGAGGTGGGTATTTCTTAATGAACGGCATCCATCCGGCGACTTGATCAGACTCTGAATCTGATCGCTCGGAATACAGGTACCTGCGACAGGCCCTCACTCTGGCTGCATTCAGGGGAGGAGAGGGGCTGCCTGTGATGCATGTAGTGATGTCTCATGCTCGTCCCCAGCAAGCAAAGGCGATAGCTATCAGGGTGCATACTATATTATTAGCATTGACTTGGACAGTCTCTTGTCGTTTTCGCGATTGCTCATCTGCCGCTGGGCTCAAGGGGCCAAACTTGGTATCTATGTCTAGCGTAGCAGCTATTGGCGCAAGAGCCTCCGTACCCCACGGGACACGCCCAGGAGGGGTTATGGGAGGACGGCGAAATTTAAGTTTAGCGTCGTCTTCGGGCGACGATTTGGGACCAGAGTGCTGTTAACCGGTATTCTGGATAATGGCGTTGCAGGCGCATATAGTGCCTGGTATTACTATACTTAACCAAGCTCAAGGGGGCAGTACACTTGGTGACCGAGCGGAGGCCCGAGCGCGCAAGCAGCCGTGGTCTGGGTCGGGGTCAGAGCCAGAGCCAGAGTGAAACGCGAAAAGATTTGAAGCAAACGGAGGGAAACGTGCGTCTATGAAATAATTCCGTCCGCGATCGCTAGAACTCAATCGCGTGTAGCCCGAACGGGCGTTCTGGTAGGAGGAACGGGAGCTTGAAGCGAAAGAGGCGCGGCGACGGGCCGGGGGCACGAGCGGGGACCCTCGTGGTTCGTTCTCGAGGACGAGGATGGACAAACCCCGCATTCTCCGAGAATTGGCCAGGATGAGGGGCGAGGGGTGCAGATCCGTGATGCTGACGGGCTACGGAAATGGTAGCCACGGAGAAAGCGGGTGCTGGGTACCATACGAGCGTGGTGGCCTATGGCCGTATAAGGTGAGGGCTGGGGAAGGAATTCTCGGTGCTCGGAGGGTTCTCGGGAGGAGAGGTAGGTGGTTATTCTACTGGAGAGCAGTTTTCTAGTTATTATTCTGCTAGTATCTAGTAGTTCTACTGGGGAATAGTAGGTTAGTATCGCCTGGTATGTCCTCTGAAACATCGAGGTGAAGTGATTGTAGCAATGGGGAGATGAGATGATCAGAGTTTGACTCTAAATCGGGATGTTGGGCGGGAACAGAACCAGAGTCCGAATTTGGCTGGTCCAAATTGGACCGGATATTATGCCCTAAAAGCCGTCTACATAAAAAAGTTGACATCAATCCACTATGTCCCGTCCCAACCCCCGTCCGCTCGAGATGTCCCATATCATCGCACCCGACGCTCCCCTCCTCTCCCCCGTCGACTACGCCCCCCTCTACTCCCCCACCGCCGACGCCTTCAACTACACCACCGCCTTCTACTGCCCTCCGACCTCCCCCCGTCCCCACCAACCTCCAGCGACAGCGACTCTCCCATCCCTGCCGCCCGCATGCTCAAGCTCCCCATGAACGACAGCATGCACTGCGTCCCCACCCACCAGCTCTTCGACTTTCCCCAGCTCTCCCCGTCCCCACCCGAGTCCCCGTCCTCCCCGCGCAACCAGCCCCGCCTCTCCATCTCCGTCAACCCTGCCGCCTGCAAGCGCTCCGCCAGCCCCGAGCCCACCCTCACAAAAAAGCGCGCGACTGGCGAGCGTATCAGCAGCAAGGACTTTATCCCCCCCGACGTCTCCGGCCTCAGCAAGCGCGAGGCCCGCCTTGTCAAAAATCGTGCCGCGGCCTTTCTCAGCCGCCAGCGTAAGCGCGAGGAGTTCGAGCTCATGGAAGTGTACGTCATCCCATGCCTTCTGTCAGCTCCTCTTCATTAATTCGGAAATGCCAGGCGGGTCGCTGAATTGGAGCAGGAAAACGCTCGCCTGCTGGCTCTGGCAAAAGGCGCAAGCCCTGGTGCTGCCGCACCGCGCAGAAAGTCCGACGCCGATGACACCCTCGTCTCCGAGATCGAGCAGCTCCGTGCCCAATTGCAGGCAGCCGAAGAGCGGGAACGCGAGCTAAACGCCGAGCTTACTGCAAAGAGCGCTTCGCGTGACGTTCCACCAGTCAAGGTCGAGCCGTCAGAACCTTCATTCCCCCTCTCCCCTGCACCGCGCATGCAGCCTCCACACAAATCGGCCGCCAGCCTAGGACTGATGGTATGCATCTTCGGAGTTCTGATTTTTGCACGCGCGTTGAATGACAGCCAAGCAGGTTCTTCTTTGCGCTCTGCCCTCCCTGCTCTCAATGCCCACAAACTCGGCTCTCCCCACGTCCTTTTCCCTTCCCCACGCACTGCCCGCGTCTTCATCTGCGTTTGATTTCAACTCGTTCCTGCCAAACGAATACGACTGGTCAAGGACGGGAAACTCGGTGATGGATTTGGACGCCGATGATAAACGAGAGATCACGGACACCACTACCACCGCTACACGGAAACTCGAATTCGCAGAGGACTCGGGCGCTCTGGCTGGGCTGGGCGGGCTTGACATCTCGTTTGATGCATCCCCATCGGATGATGGGAAAATACGTGTTCGGATACACCCGTCTTCCTCGGCATCATCGCGAGCTCCCTCTCCAGGGCATTACGCCACCAAACAGGAGAGCCCCTTAGGACTGTGGCCTGGGACCGAATCAGACTCTGGCACCAGCGCCTCGTTCTCGTCGGAGCCCTATGGCACTGTGGGGTATCCCTCGTCCGGCGGCGATCCCTTCCTTGGCGTCGGCGGCTATGGCTCACCGTACTCGGCGTCTTCGTCGCCGTTCATGTACAACAGCCAAGACGACATCGCGTCGGTCGACTACAGCGACTCGGACTTTGGCGTCGCGTCCGAGTACTCTGTCGCAGATAGCACCACCGGCGGTAGGCGACGCGTGCGGATCGCACTAAAGAGCATGCCGGCGTCAGGCGGCGAGGGCGGCGAGTGGGAGATCCAATTCTGCTGACGTGCCTGCCCCTGCCCCTGCCGTGCACCGCTAATTTTTTATTATCGGAAATCAACTCTTGCTCTGTCTGTCCCTCGCTGTCCTCGCATCTGTATTACCATGCCCCGCCCCGCGCGCACCACCCGTCCTCCCTATTTCGTAGCGTACATTCCGAAAAGTAACATAGTTTCTTTTTTCGCAGCCTCTGCGCCGCCACCCCGGGTTCTGTATCACCACGAAATTAGACAATACTACCTGTGTCTAACAATATATTTATTCTGGAGCCATGTACATGTACAATGATTATGATATGTTGCCAACATCGCGACATTGATACACCATCATGCTGCTTGTCGAATCAGACTGTACAGGCAGGCCCCCGGAAACTACCATGTAACCCTGTCCGGGATAGAGTAAAACTGTAGCCCAAAATGACCCCCAACCTAGTCCGCGATATAGAGTAAAAGAGCCTGAAAACCGGGGAACCTTGTCCGCCATAGAGTAAATTGTGAGGAGCGCGGAACTTTTTTTGGTGTGTATGTGCCTGGAGCCATGGAATGGTGCAGATTTGGTACAAACATCTGTGTTGAACGCCGCTGATCAGAGATTTGAATTGATTTCACACGCCAGAACAGACCAATTCCCAGTCAATCAATCCAAAAATTTGAGCAGGGAGAAAAAATCACAATTTTACCTCCTAAAACCTTGTCCGAGATAGAGTAAAAGATGGTCCGGACGGCCAAATTTCGTACGGTAAAACTGCCCAGATTTTGGGCTCAACCCGGACAAGGTTACATGGTAGTTTCCGGGGGCCTGTACAGGCCCAATCAGTCTTCATAGTGGGAGGGGTGCTTCTGGTGATTCTGCCGGGCTGATGCGGGCGTGTTCTGAGGCGGTGATGCGTGGATGAAGGAGCCACATGCGTGCTCGGCGCACGTCGGTTTTCCAAATATGTTACTTGTGTGTTTTTTTGTTGGTCGCATTAAAGTTTACTTGCTGATTCCCTAGCCTCGCAGAAATAGAGAGCCCTCACAGAGCTGAACAGACAGGGAGGGCCGCCCAACGTACGTCGCTGCGACGTCTGTCATGTCGGCGGATGTAGAACCTACTGGTATAGATAAGTGGTCCTAAGTGCTCATGCGCTCAGGCCCCGCTGATTCCTGGTGATACCATCTCCCGGGTCCACACCCAATCCGTGTCCGTTGAATATTGATTGATGTGATGCGGGCTGGAGAATAGGATAGGCCTAGGACTGGGCCATAAGCACACGGCATGTCCGCGGTCATGGTAGGTGTTGCAATTCTTTGGTTCATCTGATGCGATGGTGTTACTTGTCAACGGGGGAAAAGTATTCAGACTCAAAGAACTGGCCAGGTGCTTCGCTCGTCGGCATCCTGAGGCGGGGAGACGCTTGTCTGGGCAGTAGATTCCGCATCGGGCGTGGCGCGATCGGTGTTCGGACGTTGAGCGCCATGCGGTGCAGCTGTTGGGCCATGTGTACTGGCACCCACACCCGCACACGTGCGCGGCAGTGCCGGCCCGGCGAGGCGGTCACGTTGTATTTATAATTTAAGGCCTGCCAGCACACCCGTAGTCTTTTTCTTCTTCTCTTTCCTCGTCCCCGCGCAGCGGCTGGGATACGTACGTACCGCCTGCGCGCGGCCTAGGTAGATATCTCGGATCGCGTCGTGTAATGCGCGTGATGGAGAATGTAATCGCCGTCAGCGTGCCATCCAATTTGAATCGAAGATGCCGCGCGCATGGTGGAGAACGCCCGTTATAGACTGCTTGCATGCCTAAGCGTAGCCTTCCCGGAACCTTGATGTCGGTACCCAACGGCCTCATCTGCTTCACGAATTGCCTGCTCCCTCAGGAGGACGGCGCGCTGCTGGAGAAGGACCTCTGGATTGATGAGCGGGGGGGCGTCATTCTGGATGCGCAGGTGCGTCAGGTCGGCGATTCGCCGCTGGGGAATTGCTGACGGGTTTGCCACACCCAGCTCACTTTCTTCGCGCGGCGAGAGAGACCCGACAGGATCATCGATCTGGGTGGAAATATCCTCAGGTAATGGATGATAATCCGGGTGGTAATCGGGCTAATCGTGTCGGTGTTTCTAGCCCTGGTTTGATTGACATCCAGATCAACGGGGCCTATGGGTTCGATTTTTCGGTGTACGATGGAGACGACGAGGCGTACAGGCAGGGAATGAAGCTGGTCGCAGAGAAAATAGTCGAGACTGGCGTTACTTCGTGAGCTACGTCCACTCTCGAGTTCAGCTCGGATCTTCATGACATGCCAGTCTCGTACCAACGATTATTGTCAGTTTATTCAATATGAATGAAGCGCACTGCGTCTTATCGTTCACCTTAGACTCAAGAAAAATCACTTTATCCCAAAATCCTCAATTTGCTGCGGCCTTTTTCCACCCCTACGTCAGCAAGTCTCCTGGGATGGCACGCCGAGGGTCCTTTCATTGAACTGGCCAAGCGCGGCGCGCACGCACCGTCTTTCCTCCTCGCGGCTCCGGAGGGGTTCAAATCTTTCGAGGACGCATATGGCACGGACAACCTCGTCGATTCCGATGACTGGCTGATGGGTGGAGACGGACAAACCGGTGTCCGCATCGTTACTGGTGCACCCGAAATCAAGGGCGTCATGGGCGCCGTGAGCGAATTGAGCAAGCGAGGCGTCGTGTTTTCAATTGGGCACAGGTGCGCGTTACCCTTCCAGAAAAGCTTCTGTCTTCCCTTTTTCTAAAACACGGCAATCGCATTTAGCATCGCAAGCTCCGATGTCGCAACAACGGCGGTCATGCATGGAGCTCGGCTCATCACACATCTGTTCAACGCGATGCCACAGCTGCACCACCGCGATCCGTCCATCATAGGACTCCTAGGCGCCTCCCCGCATCTCTCCGCCCTCCTCGGCACCGAGTCCTTCTCGGCCCCCATCACCCCCGTCACCGCGTCAACCAAGTCTGCCCTGCCCCTGTCGGCCGTTGGCTCTGAGGCGTTTGAGTACTACCAGTCGCCGCCAACCCCGGTCCCCGCGTCGAAGCCCGTAATCAGCCGCGCTGGAAGCAGGTCCGAGCTGCATCTCGACAAGGGGCAGGTCGCCGACATGCCATTCGAGCGACCGTTTTACGACATTATTGTGGACGGTATTCACTCGCATCCTAATTCCGTGCGGGTAAGTACCCTGCCCTTGCCGCGTCGTACGAGTGCATTCGACTGATCGTGTTTCAGTTGGCGTATTCGGCATTCCCTGATGGATGTATCCTCATTACGGATGGTAGTGCCACTATTCCCAGTGTGGTTATCTCTACTGATGTCGTTATAGCAATGAAGATCCTTGATCCTAACTTGCGGGATGGCGTGCACGAATGGAGGGACGGCAAGCGTTTCGTGAAAGAGGGGGATAGGCTGTACCTGGAGGGGACGACTACCCTTGCGGGAAGGCGGGTCGTTCGTTTCTAGCCTCTTATTGGACGTGAAGTTCAATCTGTTTCAGTGTCGTCACTCTGGATAAGTGCGTGAGCAATTTCTCGCGCTTTACCGGCTGCTCGCTCGGCGAAGCGATCAAATGCGCGACATTCAATCCGGCCAAGTACACTTTTGTTTCGTTCGCTGTTTCCCTGTACTCACAGCGACCTCCTCAGGTGTCTTGGGATCGAGAACAAAAAGGGCACACTGCGGCCAGGCGCGGACGCGGACCTGATCGTTCTTGACCGGCAGGGAAATTTGGTGAGCACCTGGGTCAAGGGAAAGCAGGTTTGGGGCCCCGCCGCCTGAACGAGATGAATTTATCCTGTTTTTATTATGTGTTGCGAATCTAAAGACCTTCGAATATGATGTTAAACCCACTGACATCTCAAATTAGTCTCCGCTCTTCGAGCTTCGTCTCAATTTTCCGTCGCTGATATTTTATCCCGTCAGTCTTCTCGTTCCTTGATACTCTGCCACGTTCTAGAAGTCGCGTCAAGGACCAACTTTTCCAGGAAGACGGTTACGTTTGGAAGAAATTGCCATGAATCTGTGCCGGCATGAGTTCAATATACTCGGGCACGGGACCATTCAACTTACCGACGAGAGGTCTATTCCCGTTCCAGTTTGATTGAATCTCAACACATCTTCAGGATTTTTTCTGGATGAATAAAACAATAATCAATGCGTTTCTGTCACGTTCTGTTATTCATCAAGGAACTGTTTATTGGCTGGTGTTGGATTGTTCCGCAACTTCGAGGGTTGTTACAGATCCTGTGCCAAGTCCTGGAATCTGTGCTGCCGGTGTCCCCATGCATGCATAGTATGCAAATGGGTTGGTTCCAGGAATACGAAAGGCTGGCAACCTCGCGGCGAGATATTTCGAAGCTTGATCTTATCTTGTTCTAAAAAGCAACCCCAGTGCGATTGGTTTGTTGAACGTCGGGTTGTCAATGCGTAGACAAGGCCAGCTCTTTGTAATAACGATATATTATTTCGACAGATTTTCCTACTGCAGACAAACGCTTCCACTCTTAGATAGTAGTATCGAGGCGTTCTGTTGGAAGCGTCAACTTGCGAATGTTGAGCTGGCACCGCCCGGCAGAATCCAGATTAAGATCTCGCGATCTCGAAGTAATACGCCCCTGTGTTGAAACATTCTTACCTCGACCGGTGCCGTCTCAGGCCACAAAGGCCTCAACTCTCGGAGGGCGCGTTCCATGGAGCCCGTCAGCCGCAGGGCACAAGGTCGACGTCCAAACTCCCGAGTCGCTGCAGTCAGCCTCAACTTGAGACATTCGACTCAGCCGCAGACATACAAAACGCGGGTCAGCCTCTCACACATCCTCCGTCTCTCCTTCTTCCCTACCACCACCACCTCGCCCACCACCACCTCGCTTCTTCATCCCACCTCTCGCCCCGACACGCCTCTCACCGTCCACCAGTGCCGCCCTCCACCACCACTACCACCACCGGCGCGACCGACTCTCCCTCTCGTCGCTGAGCACTACCTCGCCGTTCCCACCCGATGCCTTCTTTTCCACCCGACACTCCACCCCGACCTCACGAGCGGCTTTCCCCCCATTCCTTCCCATCCGATACTCACCACGATCGTCGCTCGCGGTGCCTCCCTACCTCGCCGTCCCCGCCCGACTTCCTTCCCTTCCGCCCGACACTCCACCACGACATCGCAAGCGGCCCTTTCCCCCCATTCCTTTCTACCCGATACTCACCGCTACCGTTGTTCGCGGCCCTCCCTACCTTGCTGTCCCCGCCCAACCTCCTTCCCTTCCACCCGACACTCAATCCCGAATTGCGAGGGGCTGGGGCGGGGCCAACAACTCCCTCCACCTCTGGCCCCTCCTAGGCGTGTTTCCCTTCCGGCATTGCGAGCGCTTTCTATCCGATACTCACATCCTATCTCGCTCACGATGTCGGTCTCTTCGCCGGGCGGGCCGTGATCACTCCCTCCGCTGTCCATCCCTCCTTATCTTGCACATGCTGTTGTCTAACTCTGCCCCTGTCTGGAATCAAATGTTTATGTCTCTGCCCGCTCTGTTGTCTCACCCCACGGCCTCCACCCACCATCATTGTCTCGTTCCCCCCTCTCCTCCTTACTTCATCCTTCTCTCGATCCCTTGTCTGTGTTCCACCCCCTCCCTCTCACCCCCTTTTGTCTCACTCCTCTCACTCAATCCCACTCCCGCCACTTGTCTGTCTATGTCTCATTCCCCTTCGGCTTTGTCTCGCTCCTCTCCCTCTGTTCTGTTTCTCCGTCGATGCCTCATTCCACTCCGGCCATGCCTTACTCCGTCCACGACACCCTATCCTCCTCCTGCCTTTGTCTCGCTGTCCCGCTCGTCTTGCCTCACTGCCTCACCGGTCCTCATCTCACTACGTCCCCTTCCTGGTCTCACTCTGCCCCAGCCGTTGTATTTCCCTTCCTGTGTCTCTCTCCGCATCACTGCCTTATTCAATCCCTGTCCTTGTTTCACTCCGTTCATGCCCTTGTCACGGTCTCACCCCACCCACTGTCCATGTCTCGCTCCCTTACCTGCCGTTGTCTCGTCCACTTTCATCTACTCCCGTGTCTGCCTTCGGCCCGCGCTCCTTGTTCACTTGTCTGGTTGATGCATTCGGACATCCTCCCCATCCACACCAGACAAAGCATTTCTCTTCCTGGCATGTCTACTCTTTACTATTGTGTTTGGCGTCCCCATTGACGGACGTCAATCTCCCCTGTCCCTGTCCACATCGTCATTTCGTCTCTTCCTGGCTGCGTGTGGTCCATCTTCTATGTCGGTGCCGTTCTGTCATCTTATCTTTTCAGCATCCCCGCTGGTGGATGTCCTTCTCCACCTTCCCCGCCCTCGTTGCTTTGTTTCTTCCAGGCTCATCTGTTCTTTCATTTTTCCTGACATTCTTCTCTCTTCGGCTTCCCGTTGAGGGGTGACTCCCCGGTCTCTGGATTACCATGTCTCCCTCCAACATTCCGAAAACCGCCCCTGGCTCCAGTGGGCCTGCTCGCCTTCGCCGTTCTTCTTTTAAATACCCCCGTCCTTTTCTCCTCCCGTCGATATGCCTCAACTTCTCAATGATTATCTTCAAGTTTTCCTCCATTGTCCCATACTTTTTTCTCTGCCCCTTGCTCCATCATCTTTATATTCCCTGACTTAGTCCACCTTCCTTTTTCCCTTCGCACTTCTCGGCTTTGTCTCCCCTGCCTTACTGCCGACACTTCCTCGGGTCTCGGTCTACTCCCTTCAACATATCCGATGTGTTTGGTTATTTTTGTCAGTGCACGCCTTCCTCCATATAGTATGTCTTGGTTTCTCTTCTTCTGCCACCCTTCCCCTTCCAACTTACCAATATTTTCCTTGACTTCTGGTCCATCTCACTTCTTTGACCTCCCCAAACTATCGTGTCTCGACTGGGGTTATCTCCTTTCAACGTACCCATCTGCATTGCTTCATCCATATAGTCTAGTGTGAGATATGAGTTTGACTTGCAACTCGCGCTACGCTTCCCCGAATATCGCGCGGTTATGGCATTGGCGATACAAAATCTCCGTCCTTGCTTACACACCTCTACGTCGGATTGTCGATGGAAATGCGTTGTGCGCCTATCGATCCAAACGCACTCACCAGTCGCACCCCGAGTAGTGCTACCTTGATATCTGTATGTTCATTGCAGTAGTTTGCTTTGCGCAATGCGCTACAAGCTCCCGTGTTACCACTACAAACTGCTCAGAGCCCACGTCTGAGCGCGCTTAGTACCCGCCGCGGCCTCAAATTGTTTCTTAGCTTCTGTCAAGTTTGTCATGGCAGCCGCCATCATCTCTGCCCATTCCCAAGGCGAACTAAACAAGCGGGATGCAAGTCAGCAGGGCGAGGAAACGAAAGAAGAGGGGACAAACTTTGGATCAGTAGAAACAGAGTTGAAGTACTCCCATCCATTTATCCCACCAAAATTGAAGCCATACATGGCTGACAGGGCTTTGACGCTGCTTACGACCTCGCTAGGGCTGATGTAACCACCTCCGTTGGCAGGGCTTGTGAGCACCGAGGCAACGAGCCGGTTGGGATCTAATCCCGAGCCATAGTTGACGATATTGATGTACTGTGTGTCGGGGAACAGGGTGCCGAATCCAGAATAAAACTGCGCGTTGTACCAAGAGATCTGACTGCCCATGGTTTTTTCCAAGGTAATGTAGTCGAAGCCAGAGAGATTGCTGCCCTCGGTCATTGCACTGGCTACGGGAGCGAGCGTGATTATAAAGTCGTCGCCGAAATCCGCCTTGAGTTGTGTAATAAGATTGACGATGACGGACATTGCAGTGGATTGTTCAACGTCCAAGTCCATGCCGTCGAGGTGGTATCTAGATAGGAGAGTGTTGGGGGGGAAAGCTGATACAAAATAGAAAACAGCGACTCACTCCGAAATGTAGTTAGCGAGTATCGGGTAATACGTGTCGAAGTTAGCCGCAGTGAGGAGGGAGTATGTACCGGGGGCTGCTCCGCCGAGCATCCCAATGACCTTGACCCCAGACTCTTGCATCTGTGCGATATCCGTCCACATCTGGTCAAATAGGGGCGCTTCAGGTGGGTTGTCGTTGAGATGGACGCTCTTGTCGCCGTTGATATGAAAAGCGGCTAGGAAAAGGCTGCATGAAATAATCAGAAATCATAAAGTACAGATCGTATTGTACGCACTGCGTGATGACAGTCAGCAGAGGGAGGGGAGAAACATAATGGCCGTAGGGAGAGTTAGCGGCCATGCTGCTGTCATATTGAGTCTGGTAGTAGACCGCGACACGGTGCCCTTCGGACATGGTGAACGAGTGAATGCAGGACTCGCGATCGAGGCCCGAACAGATGGAACCTCGTTATAAGTGTGAGCCATCCCCGCTTGTAATGGTCGCAAACTTGAATAATTGCCGAATCGTTATGAGTAGTCTCGAGGTCCGAATTACGACAACTGACCAGAAGCGGTTCGGGGTGCGCAACTGCTGAAACAGCCGTTGCAGAAGTATAACAAGTCGTCATTAAGTCGCCAGAAACAGTGTTGGTGTACAGCCCTCCCATGCGAATTTGAAACCAGCTGGTACCAAGTCAACAGCAAAACTGCATGACATCAGTACCCATAAATGTGCAGCCATATGGGAGAAGCAAGACGGAAGATAGGAACTGGATAGGAAGATGCAATCGAATCTTGATGAGGATGAGCGAAGATTGTTGAAAGTCAACTGCTGTTGTTACTCTTCGTTGGCCTTGCCAAACAATGCGTTCACTCCAAGACTCCGAGGAGTCGTGAATTCTGAACTGCCCCATTTGCACATCACCTCCAGCAATCGCCTTTGCTCCGACGCCAATGCGATACGAATACGAGCAAACACTCCAGTTCGAATACTTCATCGGGGTTATTATCTGCCCATGACGTATGTTTGTCAGCTTTTTTTATCTTGGGAAAGTCTCCGACTGTCTCCGATCTGAATCTGGATCCTTGCCAGCAACAGTCATGTCGACACTCACCATGACACAATTTCAGGTCACCGCCCGGAGGTCTAGGGGGCGTGCAAGGTCGTTGACGCTCGTAGCGTCCCGGACTACCCCATTACTCGAAATTCCCACCGAACTTGGCTTCGAAATCATAGAGTTGGCCATCACACAGACCCCATTCAGCGTCCTTGCCTCCGTCTCAAAGGCTTTCAATGCCCTCGTGTCCTCCATAATCTATAAGACAGTAATCATCGATTCCGTGCAGACCATGTCGCTTTTTTATCGGACCGTCAAGTCCAAATCTCCCGACTTTCTAGAATCCATATCAAGACACTGGCCATCACCTTGGAGCCGGAGCGGTTCACCCTTGCGAAACGTATAGAATTAGAAGAAATCATCGCCTCCTGCAAAGGGTTACGCACCCTCGCGCTTCCGCGACCGGGCGTCCTCGCCGCCACCTTATCGCCCACCCATCGCACCACACACTGCCCAGCGAAGTGACCATTCAGTCATTTGACGCGACCGCCCCATTCGATTGGGAACGGTCGCCCAAGATAGGCACTGTTTACATGCAGCGCCGTTGGAACGCCCAGCCGCCCACCTTTCTGCCTCGCTCACTCACCTCAGGATTTGTGAGCCCGGCGAAGCATGGCACGCGCCGCTCTCGGTCCTAGAGTTTTTCGGTGGGCTCCCGCACCTTACACATCTTGCCTGGCGCGTCGCATGAATGCGAACACGGACAACGACGACGTGTTCATCGAACAGCTTTGCGCGCTACTTGTCAGCCGTCCGAAACTCAAGATGCTCATCGTGAGCATCTTTCCGGCCCATTGGCCATACTACTTCGACCAAATGACGCCACGGCGTCTAGTAGCATCTGGCAACTGTTGACCTCGGTTGCGGAGGCGGATAGCCGGCTTGTGTTGCTCGCGGCAAGGATCGATGGCTCGAAGGAGGCTTCCTGGGCGTGTGTTTCTTCTACTGCTCGTGGTAGCCAGCCACGCCATCGTAGTTTCTGGGAGGATCTAAATTAGATGAGAAGATTAGACGTAGACGGTTTAAATAGAGCTGATAGAGTTGTACCACCTCATAGATACATATAGTAGCAGAGTGCCAGTGCGGCCGTAGTGCAGGATTGTGCAGTAATAAAGCGGCAACCCGGGTACCCATTGCCCTTTCACGAAGTCGCCATTTTGCTATTTGACAACCCGCACGGGAGGTAGGTAGGTAGGTACTCCGACGCGGTCCATGGTTGTTGAATAGAATTGTCCGGCTGAAAATGGATTTAACTGGCGTTGAAACTAATTGATTCGGTGATATCTGAGTGCCTTGCAATAATGAGTTTGCAATGGGGTCGCGATCATCGTGTGCACGAATGGAGATACCGCGTCATTTTACCCTGCTGCCAAGGTTAGGGTCTCACAAATTTCCCAACCGAGTCACGGACCAACTCGTTCGCTTGTCTTCAACTCTACGTAGTACCGAGCGTAGGCCTGACGTGCAGGATGTTGTTGATAGGTTTGTTGCGACTGCCGTCCTGCTTTCGCATAGCTCGGTGTACACGCTCTTTTCATGCTCCCACCCCCTCTCTCCGAGCTGTTGCAGCACCTGCTGTGGGAGCGTACGCGCCAAAAGAGGGCGAACATGTCCTCAACTCTCCTTCAGAACTTGCGCGTAGAATATCCGCGAAAGTTCTGCCAAAAATTCCTCGGCCGGACGTTCAAAAGGTCGTCGTCGTGGGAAGTGGTGGTCTTAGCATCGGTCAGGCTGGGGAATTCGACTACTCTGGCTCGCAGGCTTTGAAAGCTCTGAGTGAGGAAGGTATTCAGGCTGTACTGATCAACCCGAACATCGCAACCTGGCAGACATCTCACCAATTGGCCTCGGAGGTCTACTTCTTACCCATCACCTCGGATTACGTCGCATACGTCTTGGAAAAGGAACGCCCGGACGGAATTCTCCTCACTTTTGGCGGTCAAAGTGCTCTCAACGTCGGAATCGAACTCGACCGCATGGGTGTGCTCGAACGGCTAGGCGTCAAGGTTTTGGGTACGCCGATCAGGACGCTTGAGGTTTCGGAGGATCGCGATCTTTTCGTTCAGGCTCTGAAAGGTGTGTTTCCTTTAATGTCTCATGCTCAGCACCAATGAATTGTCATAGAAATCGACATACCAGTGGCCCAATCCACCGCTGTTTCATCAGTGAACGCCGCCCTATCGGCTGCAGAAGTAATAGGCTACCCCGTTATTTTGCGCTCGGCGTTCACTCTCGGCGGACTTGGCTCTGGGTTCGCGGACAATGCTGACGAATTGCGAGATCTCTCTGCAAAGGGCCTCAGTCTCAGTCCTCAGGTGCTTATTGAACGCAGTATGAAGGGGTGGAAGGAGCTCGAATACGAAGTCGTCCGTGACGCTGCTGATGTATGTCGCGGTTCAGGATGTCGCCGCTGTTCTCTAAACGATCACACCAGAATACAATCATCTGTTGCAATATGGAAAACTTTGACCCACTTGGCACGCATACAGGAGACTCCATCGTCGTTGCTCCGTCACAGACATTGCCCGACGATGAGTATCATATGCTTCGAAGTGCAGCCATCAAGTTATCCGTCACCTTGGTGTCGTCGGTGAGTGTAATATCCAGTATGCGCTCAACCCGACCTCCCGGGAATACTGCGTCATCGAGGTCAATGCCCGGTGAGATTGCTCCAGCATGTCTAATTACTCAACTCATTTAAATACACAGTCTGAGTCGCTCAAGGTTCGTCCCCATCATCGCTCGAAAAGGCGAGAAATCCTAATCCACGAGCAGCGCCTTGGCCTCCAAGGCGACAGGATATCCTTTGGCATATACAGCAGCTAAGATCGCTCTCGGCCACACTCTCCCAGAACTCCCCAATGCCGTCACAAAGACCACAACCGCGTGCTTCGAGCCATCCCTTGACTACATTGTCACGAAGATCCCGAAGTGGGATTTGGCTAAATTTTCCTCCCAGGTCAATCGTGAGATTGGGTCTTCGATGAAGTCAGTCGGAGAAGTGATGGCAATCGGACGTACATTCGAGGAAAGTCTGCAGAAGGCTATTCGCCAAGTGGATCCCAGGTGGAAAGGGTTTGAAGTGTACATCGAGCCCGAAGATCTGGAAAAGGCGCTGACACGTCCCACCGACATGCGACTATTTGCCATCGCATACGCCATGTATACCAAGAACTACACTGTCGACCAGGTGCATGACCTACCAAGATCGACAAGGTACGGGATCCGTCTGCAATGGGGAAACATAGCTCATGCAGTCCGACAGTGGTTCCTTTACAAAATTGACAACATTGTCCAAACCCACCACGCACTCAAAGCTGCAGGATCCATCGAGAATATTGACCATGAACTCATGACTCGGGCAAAACGTATGGGATTCGCTGATGTCCAAATCGCGGACCTCGTCTCGTCAACGGAAGACATCGTTCGTGCGGCGCGGAAATCGCATGGAATCACGCCTTTCGTCAAGCGGATCGACACCCTTGCAGCCGAGTACCCCGCCCACACCAATTACCTGTATACGACCTACAATGCCTCAGAACATGATGTCGACTTTGACGAGCATGGTACCATGGTCCTCGGGAGCGGTGTGTACCGCATTGGCAGCAGCGTTGAGTTTGATTGGTGTGCTGTTACGTGTGCCCGCAAACTCCGGGATATGGGCAAGCGGACCATCATGATTAACTACAATCCTGAGACGGTGTCCACGGATTTCGATGAAGCCGACCGGTTATACTTCGAGGAGCTAGGTTTTGAGCGTGTCATGGATATCTATGAGCTTGAGCAGAGTCAAGGTGTTATTGTCAGTGTTGGCGGTCAGTATAGTTTCTAAATGTTTCTCTCGGATGGATACTCACCAATACTTCCACAGGCCAGCTACCGCAAAACATTGCACTCCGACTTAAAAACACCGGTGTCAAAGTTCTCGGGACGGACCCGGAACAGATCGATACCGCTGAGGACCGGCATAAATTCTCATCTGTGCTCGACAGCATCGGCGTAGATCAACCGAATGGACTGAAGTGACGACTCTTGATGCTGCGAAGGCGTTCGCGGAGAAAGTCAAGTGCGCGACTTTCCTGGACTGGCTTCGTTTTCGTTAATGACATACAGGTATCCGGTTCTCATTCGTCCATCCTACGTGCTTTCGGGAGCAGCCATGAATGTCGTGTACGAAGAGTCTGCCCTGGAATACAACCTCTCTGCAGCAGCATCTGTGTCTCCGCTTCACCCAGTCGTCATCACCAAATTTATCGACGACGCACAAGAGATCGACGTCGATGCTGTCGCGCACAAGGGCAAGCTCCTTGTCCACGCCGTGTCGGAGCACGTCGAAAACGCTGGTGTTCATTCTGGTGATGCTACCTTGGTGTTACCGCCATTCTCACTATCGGAGAGCGATCTTTCTCGGCTCAAAACAATAGCAGAAAAGGTCGCTACTTCATTCGAGATCTCCGGTCCCTTCAATATGCAGATCATCAAGAAGCCTGCAGCAGATGGCGAAGAATCACAGCTTAAGGTTATCGAATGCAATCTCCGTGCTTCACGATCCTTCCCCTTCGTGTCCAAGGTCCTAGGCCACAATTTCATTGAGACGGCCACGACAGCGATTGTGGGTCAAGATGTTCCGGAACCGGTGGACGTCATGTCCGAGAAACGGGACTACACCTCAATCAAGGTTGCACAGTTCTCTTGGACTCGCTTGGGCGGCGCAGATCCATTCTTGGGAGTCGGTAAGTCAATCCGCCCATCTGTTATGATGTCGAAATGCTGAGTATCTCAAGAAATGGCGAGCACTGGCGAAGTGGCGAGTTTTGGCAAGGACATTTACGAGGCGTATGGGCATCCCTTCTCAGCACCACTGGCTTCAAAGTTCCTAAAGCAGGATCGGGCGTCCTCCTCGGAGGAGACATCTCGAAACCGGAGATGGTTGTCATCGCCAAACGGTTGTTGAAATGGGATTCAAACTCTACTGTTCTTCCCCTGCCGTGGAGGAGTTCTTGAACGACGTTTTATATGTGACTGCGAAGCGCATATTTTTCCCGACCAAGGACAAGCGTAAACTTCGCGAAGTATTCGACGAATACGAGATCCAATGTGTCATCAACCTTGCGAAATCTCGCGGGCTGAGCTTCACTGATGAAGATTATGTGGCTCGACGGTACGCTGACCATGCTCACCTATTTATCCTGTTTGACTCGCTACCATAGAAATGCCGTCGATTTCGGCCTGCCGTTGCTCAATAATGCCCGCTCTGCTCAATTGTTCGTCGAGAGCCTAGCGAGAAAGATACCGCAGGGTGGTTTGAGGAATTACTCAGAAGGCCGCATACCAAGCGAGGTTCGGTCGTGGCGGGAGTTCGTGGGATATCGAGCTTAACCAGATACAATGACCCAAAGCAAAAGGAACATACAGTTCCATGTACATAATCTAGATTAATATTTCCGAGTTATTGGATTGCTTTGCTTTGTCGAACGGTTGTAATTTCGTTTCCACGCAGTCATTGGAGATCCTCTGGCGTACAAAGCTGGCTCAGATCCAGTTCTTGCAGGACTCGACCCACACGAGACTCGTCAACCTTGATTGGACTTCGATCCACTGCGAATTTGCGATCAAGTCTTGACTAAGTTTTCCTTCGATTGCATCGACGACGAGCCGACCAATCTTAGGCAGGAACTTACGTAGTGTCAGTCTGTCTGTCTCAAAAAAACTCGACGAGGTTTCTCTCACTTTGTAAGCATGACCACTCCCAGCGGTCGCAAACATCAGAGAGTCTTCTGAAAGCGGATGGTAGCCGATGACCCAGTCCCCATCAGGAGAATCGTTGTACCTGAAGTCCTTGAGCTTTGACCAAGATAGCAGCTTGCAGGTCTTACCAGCACAGTCGCGTAGCAACAAAAGGTTTGTTGGCGAGTCCTGGATACACGAGACGAAGTCCGTCCCTCAATTCCTTGACGTTAACTTTGGGGATAAGTAATCCTGTTTCAGGATCGGAGGTAACTGTCCGTGGGGTCGATATGTTTTTCGCTCCCATGCTCTGGGTATATCCCGCTATAAACACAAGTCAGCCAGTTGCCCATGTTTATGATAAGCGGCCGACCAGCATGAACCGCCATTTTGACCAGATTTTGTTCGTTGGGCTGCCTTCCAAGTCAGTGCTTGGAACGTGGAGATAAGATACTAGTAGATCGTTTTACCGGAAATATATAGAAGCCACTCTCAAAATCCAGAACAACAGGACAATCTCGGTAGATGTTACCTTCTTCCTGAGTGAGTTGCACCATCGCAATGCATTGCCTGCAGATACGGGCGTCAGAGGGACATCGGTAAGTGCAAAGGACAGCATACGCAGTTGCACAGAAGATCTTGCCCACAGGCACATCAGGAAAAGCCGACGCAGTCCAAGAACCAGTGGCAAGCACGACCAGGTCAGCTTCGAATACAGTCCCATCGCTGCAACGGACGCCCGTTGTCTTCTGGCCGTGCTGAATAAGTTCGGATGCATTCTTGCCACCAATGATTTTCCCATTCAGAGCGGCGACTTTCGACATGAGGATGGCTACACCCTGACCAGCATTTGCCCATCCACCGTCACGGTTGAGGTAGCCACTTTTCCCGGAGAAGCTGCCCGCTTCAACTCCAGATGGAAAGACTTGGCGCATCGTAGTCTGGTCCTCAAATGCCACTACACGGAGGCCCATCTCTTTTTCATTCAGATATGATTTATGTGCGTAGTCGACCGCACAATTTGGGGATCCAATACAAAGACGCCAGATCTTCACAAGGCACGTCAGGATAGAGCATGTTTAGGGTGACACTGCGTACTCGTGATACGTATCTTTCCATTCTTCCTTGTCCGCCAGGAGTGAATGGCATCTTGGGCTAGTTTAGCGTAGAAGGGATCCGAGTAGGACGTGCGAACAACTAGAGCTGATGTGAACACCGCTGACAGTCAACGATCTACTGCAAACGACCAACTCCTATTGAAATCATTGCTGCTACCGTCAGGAGCAGGTAGCGTGTTGGCCCTGTCGATGACGGTCACATCCGTCCAACCACGCTTTAGCAATTCCAGGGCAGTCGATAAACCAAAACAGCCAGATCCCACGATAAGGGCCTTGCGATCGTTACGAGCCATTGTCAGCGAGAGGCTTTCGGAGAACACTGAGAGACGTTTGGAGTCGAGCACAGAGTCAGAGAGATCCGACGTGGCGGAGGCATATTTTCGCGGACGAAGTCTTGACTCTAAATCTAGCCGGTCCAGTCCGGGCCGAGCGAATTTTCAGGAGTACTTGTTAATTACTTGGGCTTCGACTATAGATACACTTGGATTACTTGTAGTATTAATCTAGTATTAATCTAGACTTGGTTTTGGTGATAAAAGACGATCAGGCAAAAAGCCCTACAACAATGGGTTGCATTTTTCCGTCACGAATAGCCTGGTGAGCGAAAAGTTAGACATTGGTGGAACAGACCGTTAGGAGAGGAACATACCTCGTGAATAAGAGAGACATTCTGTCCGATTGTTTCTTCGTCCACACCCAGCCCGTTGACAAAGGAAGCATAATTCTCAGCGCCATGCATCTTGACTCCCAGTGTCAACCGAACGAATTCGTACACAGGTCGGGTCTTGCTGAGATAAGGCTCGCAGGAGCGGCACCTCGCTCTCCCAACAAATAGGCGCGGCGGAGTCCGTCCAACAGCGCCTCTGCTCGAGAGGCAACGTTCGCGCGGAACGACGGGATCGAAGACAGTGCGGCGCCGGGATTTATGCAAGATGGGCCGCTCAAAATGTCGACGAGGACAGAGGAGCTGGACGCGGCAACTTTAATCATCCGTTCGTGTGCATCCATAGTGCTTGTGTCGTTCAGTGTGTCTTGCAGAGCGAAACAAACTTTGGCCGTCGCGGAGCAGAGCTCAGATTGCGGCAAGTAAGAGTCGAAGATCTCGGTAAACTCGTGGCTTGCAATCTTGTTGAGTCCCTCAACAAGCTCATTCTGCATAGCACGGAGGTCCAAGGCTAGAAAGAAGGGATGTTGAATAATGCGCCGCCACCAGGAGCTGCAGTACATACCTTGGCAGAGAACATAAAGGTACGATGCAATCAGCAGGGACAAAATGTCGAGGGAGTCGATCGTAGCACGTCCAGATATCAACGCGAGAGAGCTTAGAGACAGTTAGTCACGCATGGGATAAGACATGAACCACACGCACTTGACAGCCTGATTATGCATCTCGGCGGACTGGATGTGTGTCGAAACGGGTGCGGCACGGTAACCGAGCTCGGATACATAGGCAGCCGTAGCGATATCAATGCCCTTAACATGATAGTTCAAGGATGGGTCGGTCGCCGCAAGGGAGGGCGGGAGTCCTCGGTTCATTGTGGGGTTGACCAGTTCGGTACATTGCGAAAACAACAGCTTGCCCAGGTGGTGAAGACCGAGACGGGTCTTTTCCATAGCATTCGTCACGGCCATTGCCTGGAAATTGCCGCCGTTATGAATCTTTCCGGTCTCGCTATCCACGAGAGGATTGTCGGTGGCTAGTGATATACGGGCTATGAGTTTCATTTGGCGCCGATTGAGTTGGTGTACGCACTGGAATTGCATTCCTGGGTGATCGTTTCTAGCGATGCGAGAAGATCTTCGATCTGAGGACCCATAAACTGAGGAGCGGTCCTCAACGGATACCGGTCCTGTCGAAGCACGCCCTCGTCTTCCTCAATGGTCACCTCCTGCTCGGATGTTATGGCAAATTTGCTCCCTTCCAAGAGATTCCAGACGATCCTCGCAGATTCAATCTGCGAGCGTAAAGTATGAGTGAGGGAATCCCGAAGATTGACAACAGCCACAGACCTGGCCAGGGTGCGGTCTAGCAATGTCATGAATGAACGGATCGAACGATCCACGACTGCCAGCCAATGCTTCTGTTCCCATCGCTGTACAGACCTGGGAGAGCAGCGCAAGATGAACAGCATCATTCAGTGCGAGGCAGGCAACAGATGCAGAGAAGGCGGTGCCGTTCAGAAGCCCTGTGTGTGTGTCAATTATTGAAGACACGAGGGAAGAAAATGTAAATACCTAAATGCTCTTTGGACGCGAGAGGGATTGGCTCAATTTGGTGTGCGCGGAGAGCCTGCGTGGATGGCACAATTTGGCGGGCACCAAACGCCGCAGGGCCGTCAAAAACCCGGATAGATGGGTTTCCCATCAAACATCCCGCAACATAGGACAGGGGAATCAAATCGCCTGACGCCGAGATGCTTCCCCGTAATGGGACAAGAGGAGTTATGTTGGCGGAAAGAAGCTCGTTCATTTTTTCAACGAGTTCCCACCTCACCCCGGAATGCCCACGGATGAGTGAATTCATGCGGACCAAAATGGCCCCACGAACCCAGCTTTCAGGCATACTGGAGGAATGCAATGGGTCCAGAAGGGGCAAGGCGTCGAGGGGCTTTGTAGATGAGGGAAGAACACCAGCATGTAAAAGCTGAAGGAGGGCGTTTCCGAGCACCAATGGCTGGTCAGTGCGGGTGTCTGCACTCCCACCGAAACCCGTGGAGACACCGTAGATACTGGATTTCTCTTCTACTTTCTTGTGAATCAAAGCACTACTTTTTTGGACGCGGTTCTTGACGCTTGGAGATCCATCTAGCTGGACAGTTGAGTTGTAACGGGAAGCTGCAGTCACTGCAGCTATGGACAGCTTCTGGCCATCGAGCACAACTGGTGTGCCAGCTCTGAGAAAAAAGCTAAGTTTTGGACAGCGATGCTTTCATTTGAGGCTGACCTGTAGCTTTCCAGTTCCCTATGAGAGTCCAAGAAATTTGCCAGGAGTGTTACTGGCTTCGTGGGGGGGTTATTCGGTACAGCCCAAGGCACAGGCATAGATGTTCGAAGTGGGGAAGCGACAACACGGACGACGCCCACTGATGAGCGTCTTCGTGATTGGGACGTGTTAATGCGAGTCTCGGACATGATTAGTGTAGGAATGACTAGTAGGAGGGGCAATGATGATCAGCCATGGCTTTCAGCTGTCTGTTATATAGTGAACTGTCCACAGCCGAATCGGGAGGTGCGCTCCGCTTGTGCACTGCAAAGTTGGTCCTGACTAGTGCCATGGAGTACGGAGAGTGGACACAGATCAAGTTTCACCGGAAGCAAATGGCAACGATGAAAACAGCCCAAAATAATTGTGTCTCATGGCCGAATCTGGCAATTGCTAAAGTTGAACGTTGAGCACACTGGGGGCAAGACCCATGACCGTGGGTTCATGGCGGTTGATGGGCGGAGCACCAACACTTGCCATGGCATTTGCCACGGCAGATGTCCTTGGCGCTTATGAGACAAAGGAGGAGAACAAAGGCGTGAGAACGAACACGGGAGAAATGATCGGAGTTTCAGTCTTCGGACCTAAAACAAAGCCCACCACCGTAGTTAGGATACAATAGCAGAAGTTTGGTGAAATATTGCCAAGTTAAGTCGTTTGGCTTTAAAAAAAGTAATCAGTACAGGTAAGACTCTTTGCGTAAAAACTTCAGCCTGCGCAACAAAGATAAGTGCCAAAAGAGGCTTGTTTGGAGGCTCACCCAAATGTCGGCACCTACAGGAGTTGTCTCGGAGGATCCCCCTGGATTTCTGAAAGCGGTTTCAAAATGATCAATTGGGCTTACTGTTCTATCCACATCATCTTCCAAAAGAAGTCTTTCTTACACAGTGAAGATTGCTGAGGACATCTCTGGGAGGTCTCGAGCTTCTGCATGGCAAAAAAGCCTAGAGAACTCACACAGAATTTCTCCCTCTCCTGCCGGAGATGGAGCACGACACATGTAGGCTACGAGATGGTATGTGGGGGGGGGAGAGCGAAATTGAGACCGGCAAACAGCAACTCACTCTATATTTTGCTGAAGCTCTCGGTGAGATTTCTACCAAAAATTCTACCAAAATCTCACAACTTGCTTCATAATTTGTGTCTTGGTGGACATTCCTGTGGGCCAAAATCTATTAAACATCGAATTTTCGTGAAATGAAAGTCATTCCCGGGCCTTCCTGTTTGCACAAGCCATATCATAAGGCTTGGGTGGCTCACTCTGATGTTTATTTTATCATCTCATTTCTTGTTCAACTAGAGTGTTATGAACTCATTTGCGACTCAACTTGATGAACACCGAGCTTGATTGCAACAACACCATCACGGATTCGGAACAAAGGCGGGCCGGAAGACAAAGAGAATGTGCTCGGCCATGGCAAATGCCATGGCAAGTGTCCGTCCTCTGCCCATCAAACACCATGAACCCACGGTCATGGGTCTTGCCCCCAGTGGCATTCATGCAAATAACTCCCTTCTCGCTATACGTTCTCTCGTGGATCCTTTGATTTTAGAATTATCCAATACGACTGCACTTCCGTTAATCTCACAATTTACAGTATCGGTGAATTGTAACAATCTCTGCCCGATCATGACAATTTGACGCTGTGTTACACTGATAATTGATTTGGACCCATGCTGTGCGATGATAAGAACTAATGATCCTCTCTAAAAGCCACGTTTTTTTTGTAGAGCATCGCCTCATAATTAAATCGCGGACGTATAGGCGTTCCGAGTCATCCGGCGGAGTTCGGCCCAACTTGTCCCGATAGTTCACTAAAACGAAACTCTTATCGTGGGCGTTAATTGGCCAAGTTTCCAAGAACAGCTCATGTTGTTTCTTCCGACGGGAGCGCGGCGTAGAGATCTCCAACCTCGAGGCAAACAGAGTCGGAGATTGGTAAGAGGCGGAGGTACCGTAATTTCAGGCTGTTTGCTACTGGGCGCGCCCCAAATCACCAAACTAATAGAACGGTAAAGAATTTATTAGAGCGTATTTGCAGCGGCTTTCAGATTTTCCTAGAAACGCATCACTTTTAGCCGAGACGATTTGATTGATGTGACTTTGCGTTATTCGAGTCGATCCGACGCGTCTCCACCATTCAGACAGTCTGCCTATGGACCATAATTGGAATTTCGATGCCTTCAACACCTCCGACCCTAATTTCGAGTTTTCCCTCGCTCCCTTCACCTTTTACGGGCCTCCTAAAGCTCAAAGACAGCCCCGACACGCGACGCGTTGTAACGCTTTCACCGTTGCCGAAGTCACGCGTGCCATTTGGGGCTCATCACTTTTTTGACATTACACATCACTTTTGGCTAGAAAGTGTCTCCGAGGCTGCTGCAAATACGCTCTATTCACCTGGCGGTGGCAAAAGAGGTTCACGTTCCATGACATTCTAGATAACATTCTGAGCCGACGAAAGTTTCTGTTAATTCCCAGTTGTGGCGGTCGTGGGAAGGTGGCAGTGCTTACCCTACGAGAATTACTCGTTTCTTTCTCGAGTCTATCCAGGAGAGACATAAAAAATGGCAGGCTCCAGTACACACTCTCAGACGCTCTCCCAATCCTCTATTTTTTCTTGCCCCCGGTGCGGCTCAACTTTCCCACGACCCCGTTGATCTGGCCGAGAACGCCAGCCTAGGCGGTCACTGGTGCGATCAGTGGCTGTGTTTATTTTCTCTCCCCAAACTGTTCAGTGTTCTATTACTATGGTACGTCCTGAACAGCTTCAGAAGAATCCTTAGGACCTATGTGCTACATAGACAAAGGCCAAGAAAACCCGCAAGTTTGCGACCGTCAAACGGATGCTGAATCCGAATGACATCCGGCTGTGAGTCTTCGTTAGATTTTTGCTGTTCACACTGCTCGATATGTCACGTCTAGAAAGGAAAATCAACTAAAGCAGAAAATGAAGGAAGAGAAAGAAAAGGAGCAGGCTGTCCGCCGGATGTGCGTGTCTGTTCAGTGCTTGGTTCCCGTTGTCTGACCCGTTCTACAGCCCTCAGGTCGCCTCTTCCATGTTCTTGGCACATAACGCTGCCTTGGTACCACCTTACCGGGTCCTCATTGATACGAATTTCATCAACTTCAGTCTCCAAAACAAGCTTGAACTCGTCAGTGGAATGATGGATTGCCTCTTCGCCAAGTGTACGTTGCTCAGTTTTAACCGGTGTGCATTGAATTCATCTTGCGTTAGGCATACCGTGTATCACTGACTGCGTGATGGCGGAACTGGAGAAACTCGGACACCGCTATCGCGTCGCGTTAAGGTGAGTAATTGGCGATTACATTCTTTCTCTAGAACTAACTCCCTGCAGAATAGCGCGGGACCCTCGGTTTGAACGTCTGACATGCACACACTCGGGCACATACGCCGACGACTGTCTGGTTCAGCGCGTTACGGCACACAAATGCTATATCGTCGCGACTTGCGATCGCGAACTGCGTCGCAGAATACGGCAAATTCCCGGTGTCCCGCTGATGTACGTCGTCCGAAAGAGATATGCGATAGAGCGCCTTCCGGACCAAGGAGCTCCCACTTGATACGGCTGGCCAGCCAATAGCGGGTCGTTGCAGATCACCCTCACCAGTTGCCCTACTTTCACTGGGCTTGACGGGGTTTCCAGAAGAGCTGTATTCAGAACCCGTTAACCATAGCATTACACTTCGTGGTGACCATTATTCAAATGAAAAAGTTGAAAGTTGGTGGACATGCATATATACCGTGTATTTCTGTATAATATTTTTATTTTTCCCTCCAGGCAACATCCAGGAGGGTCAGGGTTAATACATACACATGGGTCTCATTCCTTGCGGCCGTGGCAATTGAGAAGAGCTCCCTTTGCCGGCTACATAAAACATTTCAGCATCAAGCATGTCCGCGCTTGAACCTCTTCTTGCCCATGTTCTTCACTCCATCTCCACGACACGACCTCTGTTCGTTGCACTGCAAGGACCACAAGGATCCGGCAAATCGTATCTCTCTGCGCTGCTCGTAGACGAGCTACGCTCCCACTCGCTCAACGTCGCCTTGCTTTCCCTCGATGACATCTATCTACCTCACCAAGGTTTAGTCTCTCTCTCGGAAACCCATCCAAATAACTCTCTTTGGCGTGGCCGTGGCCAACCGGGTACACACGATGTGCCTCTTGGTATTCAGGTTCTCACGCAACTCAGGGACGGCTCACCAGTCGAGCTCCCTCGCTTTGAGAAGAGTCTGTTTGACGGGGAAGGCGACCGCCTACCGTCAGGGTCAGAGGGTGCGGTCGTGGTGTCACCGCCCGTGGATGTGGTTATCCTTGAAGGCTGGTGCGTTGGGTTCTACCCCATCTCATCAGCCGAGATCGACAAGCGGTGGGACCGTGCGTGGGCTGAGGAGCGAGGGCGTCTAGGTCTGGGCGATTCGGTGCGGAAGCAGGACGTCCTGGACGCCAACGAGAAGCTGAAGGATTATATCCCGATGTGGGATTTCTTCGATACTTTTGTTCAGGTGTGTAGGCCTCCCCCTCCTTCTTCGTTGTATATTCAGTCTCCTTCAGCTGCACCCCTCTCCTTTTGCGGACGAATCACCGCTCTCAGTCATTTATAAGTGGCGACTAGAGCAAGAACGCTATATGAAGGCTTGTAATGGCGGGAAGGGTATGTCCGACGCTGCCGTGAAGGTGTAAGTGGAGCAGAATTTTATCAGATCTCCCATTCTGAAACATGTTTCTAGCTTTGTGGACCGATACATACCGGGCTACGTTTTCTTCGGGGATGGTCCAACATTGGGCTTTGGTTCTCAGCCTCGGTGGATCGGAAGGTCTCTGAAGATATCTATCGATCACACCAGGATGGTCGTTGCTACCGAAAAGTTCTAAGGGTGTTTCTCTATTCGTATAGCGTTAGTGCGCAGTGTAGACTAGTGTATTCCAAGTGGTAAACGCGTCCATATCAGACTTGTCGTTGCTTGTTTGTGGTATTTCATCAACGCGCCATGGGCCATCTGCACGTGTCGACTCGATTGCTCTTATTATTATTAGCATTTTGTTGGCTTCCTTGGTTAACACCAGCTTGTATCCTGTCCACCGTGCGGCCTGCGGAACACCTATAACCTATATGCTATAGACCATGTCCCCCCCATCCTTCTACCGTGCCTCCCCCGCGCCTCCGGCATGAGGTCCACCTTTCCAAAAGCCGTCCCAATCCCAAAAGCACCCGTCGTGAACCCCTACGAAAAGTTCACCCAACCCGAGTTCGACGCGTGGATTGGGGACATCACCGGTGCGCTGCGCGAGGCACTCGGGTTCCGTGCGGAGGTGACGCCGAAACCAAAAGCCAAGACGCAGTGGCACGTACCCGCGCCGAGGACCAGCGAAGCAACAGATGCCACCGACGAGGACGCGGGGGTGGAGGCGGACGACTCGTTTGCAGAGGTGAAGGCGCGTAGAGCGGGCAACGTGAAGGGCAAGGGACGCGACCCCAGGGAGGGTCCTGGACTGGGCAGGGGGGACCGCGGTGCGCCCATCGAGATTGACCTAGATTCGGAGGAGGAGGAGGAGGAAGGGGACGATGAGGAGTGGGACGAGGATGCGGATGAAATTCGGACGTCGGATGAGGAGGAGGAGGAGGAGAACGCATTGCGGAATGGAGAGAGCTCAGCTCATGCACATGCCAGGTATCGTAAGTACGCGGACCGCCGCGAGGATGAGGCGGAGGATGAAGAGGAGGAAGGCGAGGACGCAGAGGACCCAGACTCCATCGTCATCTCGGACGACGAGGGCGACGATGAGGCGCGACACGCGAATGGGCTTCAATCAAACGATGGCGGGGATTCCGGTGAAGAATACTCCGATGGAGAAGACGCGAATCCCACCTCTTTACTCATTGGCCCGCACAAGAGCGCCTATCCATTTGAACGCGACTACAACGACGAGGGCGAAGAAACTGGATCAGAATCAGAGGTAGAGGCCGGTAAACTGTTCAGCCAACTTCTCTCAAGTTTGTATCTAAATTCTATGCAGCAGACTCCTCGCCCCCTCAGCACCACGCCAAGCTCGAGTCTAATTCCCACCCCGACCGGCCCCGTTATGTGTTGGATGACATGTTTGCGGCAGAGGAGGATGAATTCGAGGATGACCTTGGTTCTTCCCCCCCTCGGCACGCGCACGCAGATCCTGAGCTCATTGACGTTGACTTGGACGACGAGGAGGAAGGCCGGGATGAAGAGGACCGTTTGTGGGAGGATGAAGAAGATGTCGAGGAGCAAGATCAAGACCGGCGCGGACAGCCTCGGCTATACATCCAGAGGGACGATCAACAAGACGTCAACGACGACGATGTTCTCCCTGGGTCAAGCCCAATCCTGTCGTCTCCGGTGGAACCCGAACATCCCTTCCACGCCGCCACGCGTGACGTTTTCGACACCGATGAGTTGGAAGACGACGTAGAAATGGATGAGACCCATAACCGTATGCCAGTCTTTCTCAACCCGGTCTTCATCTACTCACTTCGCCCACGCAGTGGCGAAGCCCTTCGATTGGAACCATCCGCCAGCCTTTCCACGGGGTGTGCTTGCATCTGCACCTGGACATTTAGCAACTCCGTTGGACGATGAGGATGTGCCCGAGAGCGATGGGCTCCAGGTCTTTGGGACGAGTGACCTACTCCCGACGTTCAAGAGTGCCTCGGAAGCCGACGCCGTCGCTTTTGAAGACGATGATACCGAGAAGAATGTTTCCAACGTCACGGACGGTATGAACGTTATATTCAAATACACATATCGTTGCTTAATGTTCAGCAGATGTTCCCGTCACGCTTGAATCGTTACCTCTGGAACCCTCCTCGATAACTATGACAAAGGATTACGTCGTGACAGAATTCGACGAAGACAGAGAATTCGACGTGGACAGTCTGGGGAATGTGGACGTGCGCACCATCTCACGCAGCATGTCTATGGACCCTCACAATTACACTGTCGAGGAGCCGTTAACGGAGGACGAGGCCGACGACCGTGAACTGAGTCTCGAAGTTGTCAATGCGGAAGAGAGGCCGGATGTTGAAGAGTCGGCTTTCGAGGACGTCACGGCAATAAATAATCCCAAAGAACAGAAACCTGAAGACGACGACGAGGTGGCGGAAGACGTCCAGGAACCGCTCGTTCCACAGGAAGAACTGCCAGAGGGAGTCCGCGAACTCGACGCCGCTCTCACTTCGTCTCTCAACGACGAGGAAGCCGTGCAAACGCCCACAGCATCAGAGCCAGGCACCAGCGTGCAGCTGAACGGGAACAGCATACCCATGCCTATTTCAGCCGACCCCGCCGCACATGACCCATCCGTTCCGCGGCCACCGACGACACCCACCCGTGTGCCAATGATTCTCAGTCTTCCTGGGTCGACATTCTTGCTTAGCCCCGTCGGTACCCCTTCAGGACACCCCACGCCTGTGGCGTTGCCGGTGCCTGCATCCCTCTTGAAGGCTATGCGCAAGCGCCAAGACTCGGGCTTGTTCACGCCCGTGTCCGAAATGGCCTCAGGATCTGCGACACCCCACCTGTTCCAGAATCCCGCACAACCGAGTGCCGATGGCCAACCTCCTGCGCAGCCTGAGTCGCACAACGTAGAAGACACGATCGTTGACGACTCTCAGTCTGTCGCGGAAGAGTGAGTACTCGAAATGTCATTTCAAACATACGATAACTAAATATGCACAGGCCAACACAAACGACCACGCTCAAAATCGGGGAGACCATCGAAGAAGCAGAGGAGCCGTTGGAATCCGAGCACCAAGACCACGAGATGGGCAAAGCCGACTCTACCGAGTCAGTCTTTGGCTATATCTTTTTTTCTATGCAGTGCTGACCTACCGTACAGCCCTAACGAGCCTGTCGAACAGACGGACATCATTACACCCGAAGATTCGGACAACAAGGATGAGTTAACGGTTCCGACTGCTACTGTCGAGTGAGTTATCCGAAGTTGGTTTGGCTCGGTGATACTGATCGACCCTGAAGCCCGCTTGTCGAGAATATTTATGTGGATGTCACCTTGGAAGAGCCTCAAAGGGAAGAGGTTGCGGCAGACCCGACTCCTCCCCAAGATGACGAGCCGACTGCTCCTGCGGAAGTAGGTGACGGTACCGTTGCCGCTAGTCCACCCCACGTCGACGAAATGGATGATCATGTCGAGTTGGACGGTCCGCAAGCGAATGACTCTGTTATTCATGAGGAGGAACAAATGGCCAAACCATATCCTACACAAGTGACTCTCACCGGGAAAGCTGCCCCTGTCTTGGGATACGATCCCTATCCATACAGCCTGTCAACTCCCGGCGAGCATTTCGATCCTACCGAGCAGGACGAGGTTTCCGTTAGTTCAATAGATAAAGATTCGGAGGAGAAGACCGATGGTGAAACAACCTCTCCAGTCACCTCGAATGGTAATGATCGCCCCGATACGGAAGAGTTGGAACTACAATATCCCTCTGAGGTGGATATCAAGCTGACAGCGGAGGTTGAGGTGGAGGAGGTGGAGCCCGCTGACGACGCAGAACATGTGTCTGAGGAATCCGAGACCGACGCGGACGGCGACGATGATCTCGACTACGAGGACATGTCATCTGCGTCATCCGTAGTGGACGTGGTCGAGGAGCCCAACGTCGATGTGGACGTACAAGCCATTGACGCTGGCCGTAGTTCAATCCCATCTGCTAGTTCTCCGGTAAACGACAGCGCACTGGTGGAAGATGTCGACGTGCCCAAACATTCTGAGTACGTGTCGATCTTGTGTCTATACGAGTGATCTCACTGTTTTTACAGGCCTACCCAAATACCCGACACGGAGATTTCTGAGGGCATGGACGCGTCGGTCGAGGCGATTGTTACACCAGATGAGGTTTCCAGGTATGTGCGATCTATCATAACCGTGATTTTGGGCTGACAGGAACGACAGTCCAAGCGGAGGAGAAACTGCAATCGCACCTAGGCTTGTCGAGGATAGTGGCCCGGTGGTGGAAGAGGAAGAAGACATTCAAGTGACCGAGGAACCATCTAGGTCAGTCTTGGGTATGTATATATCTAGTTGGTCTGACGCTTTACAGTCCCATCGTCCCGCCTTCCGAGCCTATACCTCAAGTAAAAGAGGCTTCTCAATCGTCTGCAGCTGAGGAGTCGCAAGCTGTGGCCGATGGTGATGTTGATGAACCCCCGGCCGAAGAGTTGGCGGAAAGCCCTTCCTCCGACTCT
The DNA here is from genome assembly GCA_029204085.1 of Mycena sp. CBHHK59/15. Taxonomy (NCBI): domain Eukaryota; kingdom Fungi; phylum Basidiomycota; class Agaricomycetes; order Agaricales; family Mycenaceae; genus Mycena; species Mycena sp. CBHHK59/15. Next base: position 959,560 of record JARGXW010000002.1, read on the forward strand.
ACGTCTGCTTCGTTGAAACGGAAACGCCAATCTTCCCCCGAAGAACTTCCCTCGACTGCTGGCAACTTTGGGAAAGTTATCGAGTCCCGTTTATTACGTTCTTATAGCTCCAATTCTAAAGGGAAAGGAAAGGGGAAGGAGAAGATTGTGGATGATGACGACGCTGCGTCGAGCTCGGGAGCAAGCTCCGCAGCGCGAATGTTGAATCCCGGAAGCCGGGGCACCTCGCGCGCGTCTTCTGTCGCTAGCGTCCGGTCTTCCGTGGTGGTGGCCGAGTCGTCACCGAGTCTTCCAAGATCAAACAATATTATCAAAGCTGTACGACCCGCCAAGCCACCTCCACCTCCTCCCCCGCCACCGCCGCCACCGCTCATGCACGCGCACTCGCACAGCCGTGCCGTTCCGCACCACCACCACGCGCCGCCGCTCTCGCGCCAGCCGTCCCAGCAGCAGCGCCTGCTCCAACTCCAAAGAACACCGTCGCGGACCAGTGTCAACGAGGAGGCGTCGACAAGCTCCATGCCCGCGCCGCCTCGCCGGGCGGCGTCCGCCACAGGCTCGCCCGTGACGCGGTCCAACTGCCGGTACCACAAGATCAGCCTCCCGGAGGACGACGAGGGCGGGCCGCGCATCTGCTTCCTCGTGCCCGGGTGCTCGCTCGGGGACAAGGCACTGATGGACGAGGAGGAGATCCAGGACCTGGGTGACGCGACGCTGGAGGACAGTAAGCGCATGATCGCAGACCTCGGCGCGTTCCACTTTAACTCGTACCTGATTGGGATCCTGCGGCAGCTTGTCGGCGTCGACCTACTGCGCGAGCAGGAGGTGTACTACCTGCCGCAGCGCGGGGAGGAGCGCGAGCGCAAGCCGCGGCGGCGCAAGAAGTCATCGTTGCACATCTCCGCGTCGGCCGCGGACCTGGAGGGCATGGAAGGCGCGGCGTCGCCCGTGTTGGGGTCCGCGCGCTCGCCTGTGTCGCTGTCGTCGCGCGCGCCAACGTCCGCGGCAGGGTCGTCGTCGACGGCGTCTATGGTGCGGCGGCGGCGCAAGTCTAAGTCGGAGGATGGCCGCCGGTCGGCAACGCCGCCAGCTTGGGCATTCTCGGAGGGTGCGTCGACGGACGACGAGAGCCCCGCGGCGAAGCGCATCCGGGCGGCGGAGGCGGAGGGCGTTGCGGCCGCGGCCGCAGGGAGCCCATTGCGCACGCGGCGGAGCCGGCGCCTGGACCGCGAGGCGGCAGAGTATCGACCCGAGGCGGGGCTGGACGACGTGGCCGAGTCGTCGGAGGAAGAAGAGAGACAGGTGCGCCGGAAGAAGAAGGCGAATGGGCGCGGGGTCAAGCGGGGACGGCCGTCGGAGCCTGCGCCTGTGCAGGACGGGGGCGAGGACCGGAAGGCAAAGAAGGCGAAGACGCAGGACGGTGCTCCTGCGACGTAGTCTGTGTACATAGTGAAGGTCAACGGATTGAGTGCGAAAAATAGGTATACTCTTTATTCGGCAGGGACTCTCTCTAAAGTGCTTTCCACCCTGCGGCGGGCTGGGCCACTTTGAACTCATCCGAGTCAGCGCAGGGTATGTTGAAGAACGTCAAAACATTGATATTTCAGCGGCAGACGCCATACGTATAATGTAGCTGCTATAGAGGGCACATCCAACATGCGCCAGCAAGTCTTCCACCTCATGGCGCGAAACAACCGCCGAAATATAAGAGAGAAGTGCTCGCGTACTCGTGGCAGCCACGCGACGCTGACGAGCGGTAAGAAGGAAGAGAAACCTCCGAAAGACAAAAAAGCAAGCAACATGGAGATCTAGAAGGAGGATGAGAACAGAAACGAGGGCCAAGGGATGCGGGAAATCGAGTGCAAGCGCGACGTGAGCAGAGGCACTTTGCATATAAGGGGTATGGCAGCATTAGGAAGCAGAGGACCAGACACACAAACTGGAAGTACGAAGAGCACGGGAGCATAGCTATGAGTGGTAATCGACTATGGCCCGAGGACAGTATGTACGGGAGGTGGATCGTACGTCTCAGAAAGGGTATTATATGCAAAGAGTGTGATCGCCAGAAAAGAGGGCGAGCAACTGGGAGGAGGGAGCTAGCCAGTGGGGTGCACCGACCAGAGACCAGGGAACAGGGAACGCGGGCCAATACCATAAAAGAGAATGGAGAGGGAAGGTAAAGGCAAGGGGACGACACAACAACGCGTGAGGGAGCGAGATATAGACGGTGCGTGAGGTGAGACAAGGGCGGGGATGAAGTGTGCCAAGGACAGAATGAGGCAGTGATGCGAATGGAGCGAGACATAGGAGGAGGAGCAAGGCAGCATCGGGGACAGAGTGAGACAAGGACGGGGACGCAGCGAGACAAGAACCGGCGAGGCAACGAGGACAAGACGAGCACGACAATGAGAAAAACCGAGGGAGGACAGGGACAGGCGGACGGACAAACAGTGTCGTGGCCGGAGTGAGATATGGTTGGAGGGAAATGAGAGATGAAGTTGTAGAGGAGCAGGTGGAGTGAGACAAGGGATCGAATGAGGCAGTGATGAGGACGAAGTGAGACATAGAGACAGGAGGGACAAGACAACGTCGGGACCAGAATGAGGCAAGGACGGGGAGTAAGACAAGGACGGGCGAGAAAGTGAGGCAAAGACAGGCGGGACAGTAAGACAGGGTCGAGGGGCGGACAGGGACAGGCGGACAAACATACAATGTCACGGACATCGCCGAAGGGGAATGAGGCATAGACGGAGAGACAGTGGGCAGTGGGGCAGAGGGAGAGGAACGAGACAAAGCCGAAGGGGAATGAGACGTAGACGGGGAGTGAGACAGACAGAGGGGAGTGGGATGGAGGGAGACAGAGGTCGGTGTGACACACAAGGGGGTAAGAGGGAGGGGGTGTAACGCAGACGGGTGGTGCAAAGGACGGGCAGGAGATTGAGAGAAGGATGAAGCAAGGAGCGAGTCAATGACAGTTGGTGGAGACCGTGGGTGAGGCATAACTGTAAACGGAGCGAGACGAGATGAGGTAGAGACATAGACGGTTGAAGAGACCGACGTCGCGAGCGAGTAGGACGTGAGTATCGGAGGGAAAGCGCTCGCGATGCCGTAAGGGGAAGACGCTTAGGCGGGGGGTCAACCCCGGAAGGGAAGAGCCCCTCACAATGAGTGCCGGGTAGAAGGGAGGGACCGCGAACAACGGTAGCGGTGAGTATCAGGTGGAAAGGAATGGGGGGAAGAGCCGTTCGCGAGGTCGGGGTCGGAGTGTCGAGTGGAAAGCAAGGCATCGGGCGGGAACAGCGAGGTAGTGCTCGGCGACAGGAGGTGGAGGCATGGGCGGGGAGGGCGACGCTGGTGGACGGTGAGAGGGAGGTGTCTCGAGGTGGTGGTGGTAGGAAAGAAAGAGAGACTCGGAGGATGTCTGAGAGGCTGACCCGCGTTTTGTATGCTGACCGTGTCTCAGTCGAATGTGCCAGGCTGAGGCTGACTTCGGGACGGCCTTGTGCCCTGCGGCTTACGGACGCTTCGTCCGAGAGTTGAGCGTTGAACGTTGAACGTTGAGGTCGGCGCCGTGTTGCACTAACAGAATGAGGATAAGATGTCCGCAACCCTTGAGCGTGCGGGCCAGCGACGTTGTAGTCGTTGCAAACATGGACTCAACGCGGGTATGCCGTCGATGGACAGCAGCGCTGGTAGATTTGCTGGAGCACGTTGAACGAGGGAAGGTAGACAGCGTGGTCTACGCTGATCCAATCCAACTGCGCTTATGGCTCTTACTCCGTAATCCATTTTTTTTCTACTTCACCGATGACTCATGTTCTATTCCAACTACAATGTCCCGCGAACCGACATTTGCGACGGACGCGCTGAGCCCGCCCCAAGTCGCCGCGTACCTGGCGCGCATCGAGCTCCCCGCCTCCTTCGCCGTCGCGCCGCCGTCCCTCGAGTTGCTATCCGAAGTGTACCTCGCCCACCACCTCCATGTCCCGAAAGACACCACCAGCATGCACTGCGCGCCATCCGTGTGGACCGGCCCGTCGCAGCCCATCGTGCTCAGTAGCGCCCTCGGCGGCATGCCCCTCCGCACCGCCGCGTTCGACCGCATCGTGCGCCTCCACGCGGGCGCGTACTGCTGGGGCAACAACCCGACCTTTGCCGCGCTCCTTCGCGCGCTCGGCTTCCGCGTGTCCGAGGTCGCCACGAAGGTGTTCAAGGGCTGGGCGAATCTCGACCCGCGCGACCCGCCACGCGACAAGTGGGGCACCATCACGCACCTCGTGCTCGTCGCGGACTGGACAGGCGCCGCGGAGCGCTACGTGCTCGACGTCGGTTTCGGGGGCGGCGGGTGCCCCGTGCCCATGCCGCTGCGCGACGGCGCCACCGTCGCGGGCCTCAACCCGCGCGAGGCGTGGACGCTCAAGCACGAGCCGCTCCCGCACGACCCCGCCGACACGCCGCCCATCGACATCATCCCGGGCTGGACGATGTACCGCCGCACGCCGCTCGACGGCGGCGTGTTCCCCGCCACACCGACCGCGACGACGCCGAGCGCGTGGGCGCACCAGTTCCACTTCCTCCTCGCGTCGATCACCGTGCGCGACATCGGGCTGTACGACCACTACTCGCAGGCGCACGCGCTCGCCGCGTTCACGGGCTTCTTCCTTGTGACGCGCCTATTGCCGGACACGGGCGGCGCGCGCCGGAGCGTCATGTTCGCGGAGAGCATGCCGCGCCGCGACGGCGTGCGCTGCGCGAAGGTGCACACGACGGGCGGCGCCGCGGGCGAGGGCCCTCGCGACGTCGAGTATGTGCCCATGGAGACAGGTCCCATGCGCGTGTTTCTGGAGCGCGAGTTTGGCTTTGTTTTTGATACAGGTGATGCGCCTCAAGTCCATAAATTATTGAAGACGCGACAGGAATCGAACCCCACAGATGGAAAATTGTTGTTCATTTCAGGGAAGTAGTGTGCGTTCCCGGAGCACAGAATTCCTCCTTTTGTCAACAAATGAAAGTTGAATAAAGGGAGGTTCTGTGTGTCTTAACTTTGTAGTGCAGCGGGCTGTTCGACTTGAGAGCACTCAAGTCAAACTAGCGACCCAACTTACGCGTCCCCAGTGTCGCACACACGTCGACGCTGAGCTCAAACACGACCGTCTGCTTTCCAAAGGAGAAATAAAATTCCCCGTCCGAGGCTCGGACTATGTATTCCGGTTCCCCGCCGATTTCTACTACTATTAGCACCGAACATCTAAGATCTACGCCGGAAAAATAGTTTTGGGTAAGTAAGTAGTACAACGATGACCCAAAGATTAACGCAAGGGTTTAAACGACAAAACAGCATACGCAGTGTCTTGAAAAATTATATACTGGACGTCGGGAAGGGTCCAGGGAGGGGAAATGCGTCATGCGTCGTGGTTCGCGGGGCTCTTCACGCTGAGCGAATCCTTCCGGTGCAGCGTCTGGTTCCGCAGCGCGATGCTCTCCGACCCACCGCTGCGGTCCACCGTCGTGTGCACGTTCACGTTGATGCGCGCGCCCGAGTTGGACAGCATGTTGCGCAGCTCCTCGCGCCCGACCAGGTGGTCCAGGATGGTCTGCATAAGGCATTCAGAAATCAGAGGCGGCGAGGATCGTGGGGGGTACTTACGTGGACGTATATCCGGCCGATGGGCACCGCGAACAGCGCGATCATGTAGGTGCCGGGGGAGAAGCGGAACGAAAGGAGCGTGCCGAGCGCGAAGATGGCTGGTGTTGGGATGAGCGACAACGCACGACCCAAAACTGGCGAGGTACGCACATGTGAAGATACCGGACTGGACGGCGCCGCGGATGAGCAGGTTGAGCACTTGGTTGGTGTTCTTGAAGTCAGTTTTCGACCGGGCGAAAGAGAATGAAAGAATGACTGCGTTGGCCAGCGTATCAGTGACTGTTCGGGGCTGGGACAAGGAGCAAAAACAGCTCACTGGATATCCCCACATCCACGGTGGTCTGGAGGGCCAGATTCGCCTCGACGACGGGTTGCAGAGACACAAGTTTCGCAAGCCTGTGTCCGGTAGACGAATGAGCGCGATGAAGATGTGCGCAAGATGTAAACGAACTCGGAGAAAATCCACGACTGAATTGCGGCGGCGATCCCCATACCGCAAGTCGCGAGGATAGCCACCACGAGGAGCCCCACAAGCGGCTTGTTCGGGATGAACTTGTATATCCTGATAATCGTCCAGAGGGCTGCATACGCGGGGAGTTCAGAGCCTTACCGATAGGTTTGGAACAGCTGGTTGATGAGGGCAATTATCGCAGTGGCTACGGGATGTTTAGTTGCGGCATCGCAGCGTATATTCGCGCTTACTGAATGCGGTAAATGGATATGGCCACAGACTAGCTAGCGACAGCGTCGTAAGTGATCTAGCTCCCCGTGCAGATAGTGGGCACTTACTTGCGACAACGCTCGGGTTGTTAAAGTTGCTGTAGGGAATGTTCAGGACAAGAATACCAAGCCAGTCGACAGTGGCTTACAGGACACAATAAAACCTGCGAATCTGCGCTCAGCAAATCATACTATTGGGACCGTAGGCAGTACGTACCATGCCATATAGAGCACCGTCGCGGCCTGGGCGGCATTTAATACGAACAGAAACATTATACCCAGCCTGCAGACGTGGGTGGGTGAGAATGAAAGGCTAGAGGCGCTATCGAGTGCATACCTGACCCAGAGCGGGTCTTTAGCTTCTGCAAAAAAAATATAGTACGGTGGGTCGGTCGCGCATCGTGGATGAACATACGTGAACCCCAGTATGAGGTGAACTGGGACATGTTCACTCCCCACAAAAAGGTGTTGACTGGTCAGGCATATGTATTAGTGCGTACTGGGACGCAAACAGCGCCGAAAACTCACGAAGAATTCCAACAAGTGTGAAACCTGCCTATACGCATTGGCAATGACTGAAGCAACTGAAAAGAAAATATCACTAGCCTATGGTGGTATCGAATTCTCCCATGGCTATAGATAAAAAACGCGCGGCGGGGTGGATAAGGAAGGGAGAAACCAAGGAGGAACATGGAGCCCAACGGAAATCGATATTTGACGAGATGCATTAACGTAAGTTGCCTAGAGGAGATACAACAAGCAAGATGGTCCCTGCTACTTATGACACCGATCATGGTCCTTTCCGGACAGGATCTTTCAAGTTTTTTATGTATATCGGCAATCCCTCAGAATCGCTTCCGCGCATGCCAAGACTGGTGTCGTTACCTTCAATGCCGTTTGGTTACCGTTGTCCCATATATTGCTTGCTAGGCAAAATATTTTTACATTGCAGGGAAGGATGTACTAGTATATTCTTCCCTGCTAGTCAGCTGCAGGATCCAAGACCACTGATTATTATTTAAGGTTGGTTTCTTGATTCAGAAGAAGTTTGATGGTGTCGGTTAGAGTCAGTGCTTATACAGACATATGATGCATGTGCGTGCAAACTGCGCAATACTTTTACCATTGGACTCACCACCGACTCAAATGTGCTAAGTAGGGCTGCATCAGGAACACACCCAAGTAATGGCTAAGGCGCGCGCTAATGCCAGCGCACCGCCACGCACTTGTCAGTAGCAATGGTATGCCAGTGTATGGAGAACTGTGTGCGGCAGCCCGGGCTCAGGGCCCAATCGCGGCCGGACCGACAACTTCGGAAAAGATAAGTTTGGTCGCGTGTTTCGGTCCGGCTATGATCTATCTTCTGCTCATCTCGCTGCTTCCGGTCGCTTCTCATCTCAAATACTTACTTGTTGCTCTTGGATCTCAATCGACCATGGGCCTCAACTCCAGTCAGGTGCGGGAGATGTCGTCGTTCGTCAAAGTGCTCTCCAATGCCGATTTGGCGGACTGCTCAACGTTGGACCTTGGTTGCCAGGGCGCTCAGGTACATATATACAGGGCAGCCCAGCAAACTTTCTGCCGATACCGCCGCTTAAGTAAAGGTACGCGACTGATGTTTCGGGCAGATCAGCGGGCGAAATATTTTCCAACTCAAAATCTTACCTTCGCAATCCCGATATATTCGGCGCCGGCATACAACGACAACTTTTCAAGTTTATGCTTCAGGATATTGATCGCAGCATATTTACTGTATCACGTCCGACTCCGAGTCTCCTAGATGTGCTGCAGCGTAGGAGGACCCTGTGGTCTCTGACAGACTGTTATGCCATCCCGAATTTATGGACCCCTGTTATAGGTGAGAAGGCCTGATGCATCAGACTTTTGACAAATTGATTGTGGCGTTGTACAACGCCAAACAACGCCAAAAAACGCCAAAAAACGAGCCAAATTCTCACAAGACACAATAGCGACAAATTTTGTGAATTTTTTGACAACACGAGTCCTAATCGGCCAAAAAATACGACAATGTGTAACAACGTGAAAACTTTAAATGTATTCCGAGCACATATTTTGGACACTACAGCTAGTTTTCGGTAAATAGAAAAGGAAACGGGGCCCCACTCGTGCATGGAGGGGTTTTTTGGGAACCTAAGTACAGATATTAGTGTGGTCATGAAAATAGGAGGAAAAGGCTCACACATTGGCATTCATTAGTCCATCGGCGGTGGGCTGCTTGGGACATACATGCTGTCCCTGAGGGCAGCGTGCATGGCAGCGGCTTCACTGGTGGAAGCTTTGCTACTGGTAGATGCACTGGCGGCTGTGAGAAGGCTCTCCCATCGGCTGGGGGTGCAGAGGCTGATGTTCGCCAGATACCCTGCCACAGCTGTGCTGACCACAGGCTTGGAAAACTTGGGGACAGGTGCGCAAATACCTGTGGCCATGTAAGCACTGTAACCATGCTCAATCTGCAAGTAATGTTACTACACCATCTAAAATACAGTTGAAATGGACATGCTGCGTAAGCCAACATTGCAAAAAGACCGCTCAGCATGCCACTGAAATCATATGTACCGTCTGGCCCTGGCTCCGGGACTCTGAATTCTGTATTCTTGAGGAATGTTGCTGCGGTCTCGGTTATCATGTCACGATTAGATAAGATCTATCGTTCCAACGCTAGCGCCTGAGATCTAAGCGCTGGATGACAAAGAGGCTATGACTAAGACCGGCCCGAGGGAAGGGATGACGATGAAATGACGTCATGATGATGTCAGAGATGACGACAGGACATGAGGATGAAGCAAGGACACTGAGAACATGTGGTTAAGGGTAGTTGTAGTATATATAGATTAGTTCACACGGTTCCCTAGACAGTATAAGTAGAGTAGCTATTACGCTGTTGTAGTTAACCTTTTATTCCATCATCTTTCGAGATCAACCACGAGCACTACCCAATCCCTCTCTTCATACCGAGAGTGGACGCTCAGGTCTTGACTGTGACATAATAAAAGGTTACCCCTCATACCCTCGTACCGCCACTTTCGACCTCCTTTCCCTTTCTCCCCACCTACCCACTCTACCTCTTACCTTTTCTGTCGTTGCGGCAGCCTCTTACCTGAAGATCCATTTCCTCTACCACCATTCACGTCGTCCACACCGACGTTAAACAATTGCAGCGCCCATCGTGCGCGGTTCACTTGAACAGACGTCGCTACACGCTACGGGAAACGTTGAGACCGTCCCCGCGTAAAGCAGACAAAGGAGCACTAGCCTAATCCTCGGAGAGGGCTATCTCGCAGCCGTGGGGGGAGTCGTAGAAGACCCCGGACTGTTCTGTCAGCAAAAGACCGCCTCGACCTCACCACCTGCCCTAGTGGCATACCGAAACTCCGCCCAGCTTTAAAAGCCGTGATTCCTACCAGGACGTCTTACCGCGTCCCATCCGACTCAGAAGACGAGTCCGAGCTATTCCACTCGGCCGTTTCCCTTCCACCCCCGACCAGACCACTCCCACCCAGCCTCCCTCCATCGGCATTACTGTCGATAACCCGCCACACCAGTCGTCCGCCTCCTCCTCACCGCGCAGTATTAGCGTCCAGACCTACGCAGCTAATCGCAGCTGTGTCCCCACCAACACTCCCGAAACCCCTATCACCAGCGCCAATTGAGATGTCGCGCCCCCAGACCCCCGAACACCCCATGGAGGAGGAAGCCCCTCCCCGAGTCAAATATGTTCCAGTCCCTGTCCCGGGATGGAACGGAGAAGAACAACCCCCGCGTTCGGGATCCTCACGGATCTCTTACGCAAAGACTCCGCCGATGTTCGACGGGAACGAAAAATCCAAGTTTGAAACTTGGTGCGACGCCCTAGACAACTACGTCTGGGCCTACGTCTCGGAGTTCAATACCGAGAAGAAGAAGATTGCCTTCACGGTGTCCTTATTGGGCCGAGAAGACGGAGCCAGGTGTCCGGCGTCCAACTGGGCGCGGAACTGGAAGAAGAAAGCTCGAAGGGAGAAAGCCTTCGAGGAGAACTGCAACTTCCCAGAATTCCTGGAAGATTTAGCAGAGACGTTTGCCGACGGAAACGGCACCCAGACGGCGCACATGCGCCTTACCACCACCCGCCAGGGCAAGACCGCCCTGGTAGATTTCATTCAAGCCTTCGAGCTGAATGCAGAAGAGGCAGGATACGACCTGTCAGACAGAACAGGGACTCACGACACCTTCATGGTGGAGACCCTGGAGAACCTCGTCTCGGACGAGGTGAGGAGTCAGCTCAATGTCGGGCTGATGGAAGCTCCCACCACCTACCGGGAGCTGAGGAGAAGGCTGATGATAGTCAGCCGGAACATGGAGCGGCAGACGCTCCGGAAGGCCCAACAGACCAAGATGTTCTGGGTACCAGCCCAGAGGAATACTGCTGCACCAGCAGCACAGACGACCCTACCCGGGATATCAGGGGACAGCGCCAAATCTGGCAAAGAAGATTGGGGCCGGCGAGACTGCCCCCATGGACGTAGACAGGAACAAGGCGAAAGGCACGCCCTTCTTGTGCTACAATTGTGGCAAGGATGGCCACATGAAGCGGGACTGCCCTGAGCCCCGCAAGACGAAATTCAACATCCGGGCCCTCAAGCCCGATGACTACTCCCAGGAGGAGTTGGCGGCTTTAGCCACGATGTTGAGAGAGAAGGGTTTTTAAAGGGGCCCCCGCTTGCGGCCAAAGCGGCGCCCCCTCCGGTTACGAAATGCTCCCCGGTTCCAGTAAATACTATTAGATACGAAGACTTAATTACGGTTACGGATGTGAATGGACCTACTCCAGTAGTAGAAGGCCTGGACTCGGCAGGAGCCGAGGAGAAAATAGCTAGTGTAGAAAAACAAAAAATACGTATCTTGGAGAATCAGAATCGGTTACGTAACTTAAAGAATCAGAAAATGGACAAGAAGAATAAACTCTGGAGCGAGTTTAAGATTCAATTCAAAAAGGCCCCTGGAACCCAAACCAGCGAGAAAAATAGTGCGATGAAAAAGGGTGACGATGTCACGGAGGCTCAATCCTCGAAAGAGGAGGTAGCGCCTACGGAGAAGACGGGGAAGTCGATTGATGTGCCGGCCGGCCTGACAAAACTGAAGGCGGCCAAGTGGTCATCCCACAAGGCAATCAAAGAGCAGAAAGGAGACAGGCTAGCGAAGGAGATGAAGGAAATCCAGAGGCAGCGGAAGCATCATGAGATGCTGGTTCCAGTCATGTTGACAACGTTGGACACAGGGAAGATGCGCGCAGTCAAGGCTCTTCTTGATAACGGATGCACAGCTACATGCATCGATCGAGACTACGCCAAGGCTGAAGACTTCGAGCTACACGAGCTTGAAGCGCATATCGTCGCCCGGAATGCCGACGGAACCGAGAACGCACGGGGAAAGATCACTCATTATGTAGAGTTGATCATGTCCGTCGGATCCCATTCGGAGAAACAGAGATTCCTCGTCACAGGACTCGGCAAAGCCCGGATATTCATTGGGTACGACTGGTTGTTCAAGCACAACCCTGTGATAGATTGGAGAGCACAGACTTTGCTCTTTAGTCGGTGCCCGCCGGAGTGCAACATGACCGGGACGGAATTCGGAAGAGGAGACCGATGGAAGAACGAGTTGGAAGAAGGAGAATCCCTTCTACTCGTGGACTTCGGAGAAGCGATCGACTTGAGGTTGAAAGAGACCCAGTCACAGAAACTGGCAGAAGAAGCCAATCGAGGAAAGGAGAGGATGACGGAGGAGAAGATTCCCGAAGAGTACAGGGAATTGTGAAGGTCTTCGCCAAGGAGTCGTTCGACTCGTTACCCGAGAAGAGACTATGGGATCATGCGATCGAGCTCAAGCCAAATTCAAAGGCTGTAGATTGCAAGATATACCCGCTCTCGGTGACGGAGCAAGAGAAACTGAACGAGTTCCTGGAGGAGAATTTGAAGAGCGGGAGGATCCGACCCAGCAAATCGCCGATGGCTTCGGCGTTCTTTTTCATAAAGAAGAAAGACGGCACCTTGCGGCCTGTGCAAGATTACCGGAAGCTCAATGAGATGACGATTAAAAACCGCTATCCGCTTCCGCTAATTTCGGAGTTAGTCAATAAGCTCTGAGGTGCCCGGTACTTTACGAAGTTAGACGTACGATGGGGTACAATAATGTACGGATCAAGGAGGGAGACGAGTGGAAGGCGGCATTCCGCACAAATCGAGGGCTGTTCGAGCCGCTCGTGATGTTCTTCGGGCTTACCAATTCACCCGCGACATTCCAGACCATGATGAACGATCTACTCAGAGATCTTATCAATGAAGGAAAGGTCGTCGTCTATCTGGACGATATACTAATCTTCTCGGACAATCTGGAAGAACATCGTGCGTTGACGAAGCGAGTCCTGAAAGTACTACAGGACAACAAGCTGTTCCTCAAACCGGAGAAGTGCGAGTTCGAAAGCACGGAGATCGAATTTCTAGGAGTCATCATCTCCTACAACTCGATGAGGATGGACCCTGCTAAGATTAAGGGCGTGATGGAGTGGCCTGAACCAAAGAACCTGAAGCAAACACAGGCGTTCTTAGGGTTCACCAACTTTTATCGCCGCTTCGTCCGGGGATACAGCGAAGTCGCCAAGCCGCTCACACGGTTGACGGGGAAGGAAGGGTTCCGATGGGAACAGGAGCAGAGGAATGCGTTCCAGAAGCTGAAGGATCGCATTGCCGAGGATGTGGTATTAGCATTACCAACGGACAATGGCAAGTTTCGGTTAGAAGCAGACGCGTCGGACGGAGCGACGGGAGCAATCCTGTCACAGAAGCAGGAGGGCGAATGGCGCCCTGTAGCGTTCATGTCACATGGACTGAACGAGACCGAGAGGAATTATGAGATCTATGACAAAGAGATGCTCGCGATAATGCTCGCCTTGGAGGAGTACAGGCAGATGCTGATGGGAGCGCGAGAGACGTTCGAGATTCTGACGGACCACCAGAATCTAGAATATTTCAAGAAGCCTCAGAAGCTGAATAGGAGACAGGCCCGATGGATACTGGAGTTAGCAGAATACGACTTCACCCTTCACCATCGGCCCGGAGCGTTGAACAAGAAGGCAGATCTCTTATCTCGGAGATCGGATCATGACCAAGGAAAAAACGACAATGATGATGTCGTTCTTCTGAAACCGGAGCACTTTCGTGCGCAAGAAATTGTGCTCGACGGACCGGAGACGGAGATCCTGGAAGCGATCAAGAAGGAGAAAAGAATAGATCAGAGTGTCAAGCAGGCGCTCTCGAAGAAGCTCCCCGGATGGGAAAAGAAGGACGATGTCATTTATTACAATGACTTAATTTATGTACCACGAGACGAAGAGCTACGAGACAGAATCATTGGGCTACACCACGATAACCCTTGCTCGGCCATCCAGGAGAGAACCGAACGCAGGAAATGGTAGAACGTAACTATTGGTGGCCATGACTAGGGAATCAGGTCGGGAAATACCTGAAAGCCTGCGAGGCATGCCAGAGAACCAGGGTTCACCGCTATCAACAAGGAAAGCTGAACCCGCACCAGATTGCCGAGGGACCTTGGCAGATTATTTCCATGGACCTTATCGGTCTGCTGCCAGTCAGCAACGGGTTTGACGCCATACAGGTGTGGGTCGACACCTTTTCGAAGATGATCCACTGCGAGCCCACAAGCATGGAGCAAACCAGTGAGGGGACGGCTCGGTTGACCCGAGACAGGGTGATTAGATATCACGGAGTGCCGCGGAAGATTATCTCGGATAGGGATCCGAGATACGTGTCGGGGTTCATGAAGGAATTGAACCGGCTTATGGGTATCGAAATGAACCCGAGCACGGTGTTCCACCCGATCACGGATGGACAGACGGAGAGGATGAACCAGGAGATTGAAAAATATCTCCGGGTTTTCATTAACTATCGACAATCGGACTGGTCCGACTGGCTGTCGCTGGCAGAATTCACACACAACGACAAGACGAGCTCGTCGACGAGCATGTCGCCGTTTTTCATAAACACGGGAATGCACCCCTGGAAGGGGATAGAAAACGCAGTCGAGTCGCGCAATGAAGCCGCGAACGACTTAGCAGAGAAAATGAAGAAGATTCGAGAGGAAGCAGCAGCAGCGCTGGAGAAAACTCAGAAAACCATGAAAAAATATTACGACGCTAAGCGTCGGGATGTGCCGGAGTTCAAGGTCGGCGATCGGGTTTGGCTAGAGGGAAAGAACATAGCCACAGATCGGCCGACAGGGAAGCTGGAGGATAGAAGGCTGGGGCCTTATGAGATCCTGGAGAAGGTTGGTGCATCGGCATACAAGCTCAAGTTGCCGGAGACGGACAAGTCACATCCGGTCTTCAACGAGGCATTGCTTACGCCATATGTGGAACCCCCCGTGGGAAGGAGAGAAGAACGACCTCCGCCGAACATCGTCGGTGGAGAAGAGGAGTACGAAGTGGAGGAAGTTCTCAACCACAGAAAACGTGGACGAGGATACCAGTACCTCATAAAGTGGAAGAATTTCCCACTTTCAGAACGGACCTGGGAACCGACGAGACACTTGTCGAACGCGAAGAAGCTCTTGAACAGATATAATGTCGAGCACGGGATCGCGGTTCGAGAGTTGTCGGTAGAGTCCAAACTGGAAGGGATGACCACGGAGGAAAAGACGGCGCTGGCCGCAGAATTACGGAAAAGAGGCTTGATGCCACCAAAAACGGAGGAGTCCGCAAACTCGACGACGAAGCAGACGGTCCCTGTCTTCAAGCAAGGACACTGGGACTATCTAATTCACCGCTTCAAGCCGAAGCAAGAGAAGATGCCATACCCGGAAAGACGGTTATACGACCCAGAAACAGGCAGACTCGACGAAGCAGCCAAGTTTATCCCGTTACCAGGAATCGAAGCCTACGAGCGTTAAATCGTCGGGACGACGATCCTAGGGGGGGGGTAATGTCACGATTAGATAAGATCTATCGTTCCAACGCCTATCTAAGCGCCTGAGATCTAAGCGCTGGATGACAAAGAGGCTATGACTAAGACCGGCCCGAGGGAAGGGATGACGATGAAATGACGTCATGATGATGTCAGAGATGACGACAGGACATGAGGATGAAGCAAGGACACTGAGAACATGTGGTTAAGGGTAGTTGTAGTATATATAGATTAGTTCACACGGTTCCCTAGACAGTATAAGTAGAGTAGCTATTACGCTGTTGTAGTTAACCTTTTATTCCATCATCTTTCGAGATCAACCACGAGCACTACCCAATCCCTCTCTTCATACCGAGAGTGGACGCTCAGGTCTTGACTGTGACATATCATGGATGATTCCATGTAGCCGCTGCCCTTCTGTGAGAAGTTAGCACGACTGATGTGAGAATGAGACACAACATCACTTACGATATAGCCTGGTGCCTTGGGATCGGGAGGGCAGCTTGTGGGTGTAGGCACCTTGTAGAGGGCTGGCCCATCGAATCGGTTGGCATATTTAGCATATGCGTGGATCGCGGCAGGCTGACTGATATACTCTTTGGTCTTGAATGAATTATCTACAATGTTGAGACCCATCTGCACACTCGTGGATTGGTGCTTGCGAATCTGCACTACCACCTATGCCCGAATCAGCTAGAGAAACAAAATTAATGGCGTACCTTTTTACAAACTGGATCGTTCCAGGCCACCTTTGGCAGGGTATTCCCAGATGAATCTCGTCCAAGATTGCCTGCACAGCTGTGACCGCTGCCGCTTCTGTGGGTTCTTCAAGGTATAAAGACAACAATACACAATGGGAGAAACAGCGACTCCCATGTCTGACCCACAAGCGCCGGTAAGCCCTTCACGTCACTGGAGGTATCTGGAGTAAAGGAATCAGTCGAGGGCTCAGCCTTCACATGCTTCTTGGTTGCTGTTGGCATCTTGGTATTCGACGTGAAACTCAGCGAAGGGAGCTTGGTATCGATTTTAATCTTCGGTGCTTCCTGTGGCTTTGGAACTGGACATGTCGCCACTGGTGCCTGGGTCGGAGTCTCATCTATGTCAGAGCTATCGGTGACCTCGACGAGCTGCAAGAATTCAGCTTCGATATGACGTGGGAATGAACTACGTACCTCGTTGATGTATTTGGCTGGAGCTGTGGTTGTACCAAAGTCTGGACAAGCCGATTCAGCATCCTCGTCGGCCAAGCCTCTGAATTCCATCTTCCCTGGGGAGACAGCAGTGTGAGGAGCCTTTTCAGAGGCGGTGAGGAATGCCTTGGACAGCCCAGTGTTTTTGGATGCGGCAGCAGCATCGCTGTGAGAAGGAAAGGATCAGCTACAGGAGTACACAATGTCAATGCGGCAATAACACGCTCACTTATTTTTAAGGCCTTCTTCTTCGCCACGTCTCCCTTCTTCTTTGCCTGCTTCGAGGCCTGCCCCGCTGCCTCTATCTCGGCCTTCATCTCACCCTTCTTGGGCTTCCTTTTCCTTGTGACCAGACCGCTAACTAAGTCGTTGGTTTGACGTCAGTCTGGGAAAGAGAGAGAGAGAAGGGACGTGCCTGTTCGACACGTTCCAACCCTACTTCTCAGAGAGTGAGATTTCGACCTTGGAGGACACTTCCCCGGGTGGAAATCAAGACTCAAAGTTTAGGAAAAGGGCGTGGTGGGTGGGCCGCAAAAGCGAGTGCTGACTGCGAGTGCAAGAGATTCAAAGCTGTGCACTCGTTAGTCAGCACTCATTGAGCTCAGTCTCCACAAGCTCCGACACGCTCAATTGCAAGCTAACTAAGTCATTGGTTTGACATCAGTCTGGGAAAGAGAGAGAGAGAAGGGACACACCCATTCAACACGTTCCAACCCTACTTCTCGGTGAGTGAGATTTTGACCTTGGAGGACACTTCCCAATAAATGAGTGAGCACAGTGAATGGACAGGCATCCTCAAAAGGTGTCTCCCCCTCCCCCCCCCCCCCCCCCCCAAAAAGAAAGAAAAAAAAAATAGTACATGATTTCAAATGATACGGACAAAGTCTATAACCCAGCTAGACAAGAAATAGAGACCTTAATGGACTGAAAGGTGTCTAGGGAGTCTCCAATGAATAACGGCAAAATATCCTCAACATTACGCCAGTAGAGCAAAAATGCTTTAGAAGACCACCGGCCTTGTTTCATCACAACCCAGGGTTCGACACCCGAGATTAAGAGATGGGTTGTACCGCCAATACGAAAGCCATGTCCGTATGATGCTCCCATGCCTGAGTCTCGCCAGATGGAATTGCAGCAAGCCATAAACATGTTCCAAGTTAATGGGGCCCAGCTGGATTCGGTCTCATAAGCGAAAAGTGGAGCATCAGCAAGCACTGCAGCATTCATGACCAAATGGTGTTCGATGGCAGCTACAATGTGACGACATCAAATGTCTCTGTTAAAAAGAGCCAATCACCAGCTGCTAGTAGTGTCTTTGTCCATGGTAGCTTAAGCTTCAAAAACTTGTGTCCATTGGAAGCTGTGCTGCACTTTATCTCGCAACCCCACGTAACATTGCGGGAGGGCATGAAAGACGTCAGAGAGTCCACGAGGAGTTCCCCGAGTCATGCACAGCCCCTCCACACAGAAACGGCTACTGCCCAAATGGCCATGTCAAGGGTGTTGGTCAAGTCGAGGCATTGGAAGAGGACCAGCATGTGCTCAAAGGATACTGGGTCCTGCGGAGGGCGGCAGGACAGTGGAGGAGCCAGTTTAGAAACTCCTTTCTGGGTACGATGAAGAATGTCGCTGGCATACCACGGGGCACTGTTAAACTGGTGCCAGAGCTTGAGACCGGAAAGCCAGGATCCAACAGTCCCGGAGGTGACAAAGCCAGCACTGACAGAAGCAATGAACAGCGATAAAAGGGTCTCGCTAGCTGGTATGCACTTATCCTCTGGAATGCCGTGTGTGTCGCAGAAGTGATTAAAACACAGTAAACTGGCACCATAATTGTTATATCCGTGCAACTCGGAGTTCCTCGGAGCTCCGATCAGACTTACTTCGGAATTTCCGAGGCGGACTTCTATTCATCGCAAGGGACATTACGTGATGAGGGATTACCAAGTGGATTCCTCTTACTCATATTCCCTTACTTCACTCTTGGAGTTTATCCGACATCCACTTATTGTCCACGGACTTATACTTACTCATCGTTTGCAAGATGTCTTGACCACTTATTGTCCACGGACTTATACTACTAATCCTTCTCAGGATTGTCTTGATGACTTATTGTCCATGGACTTATACTTACTAATCCTTCACACCTTATTGTACTTCACTAAACAATTAGCTTGCTAGTATTTAAGCTAAGTAGTTTAGCCTCTGTTCTTCAGTTTGATAATTATATATGTTATTGTGTTCTCCTTCCCAATGCAACCTGAGTCAGACTTTCCGACCTATCAGATATTCCGTGCCTCCTCTGACCCTCCGGCATCCTTACTTGTCCTCCCGTTTTTATCTCTGAACTTGACTCTCCTTGGTCACAAGCTGGGTAGTTGCACACTCTTGTTTGTAGTGCTTGTGAGAACGACCTTCTGACCCTTCGGCACTCCATGACAAACTCCGATCTTTTACCTTCTGACTTTCTTGGCAATTCCGATCCCCTCGGCTCAGCACTTAACAATAATTCCCTTGGGTGTCAGGTTCGACAGACACCAGCACGACATCCTGCCATTTCTGAATAATCTCGAGTGGAAAGGAAGAT
Organism: Mycena sp. CBHHK59/15; assembly: GCA_029204085.1. Lineage (NCBI taxonomy): Eukaryota > Fungi > Basidiomycota > Agaricomycetes > Agaricales > Mycenaceae > Mycena > Mycena sp. CBHHK59/15. The sequence goes on from JARGXW010000002.1 coordinate 978,685, forward strand.
GAAAGAGAAGTTAAGGAATGATAAGAGTAGGGAGTTTTCCATGCCATGAGACAATCATGAGCAAGGACAGGAGGATGTAATGCTGATGGAATAATCTGTTTGGGGTTTTTTTGGATTTCTAGGGCCCTGGTGGCCACGTCCAGAGTGTGGTCGAGAAAGGCTGGCCAAGCCTTGCTCCCCAGGACACGTCCAACCGGTGCTGAAGCTAGTGCTAGCCTGTGCATTCAACAAGGTATGGTTGAAGCTCATCAGAGCAGTATGATAGCGGACCGAACTTCGTGACAAGTTCAGTCCCGATTTGGAAATCACTACTCGTCCCTCAATTTTCACTCTGATATCAAGCAAACTATGTAAATAGTACCCTATTAAGACACCCTTTAGATCCCCCGGAGCAAAAGTTTGAAAAATGAAAATATTTTTTTTTCAACCAAGATTTCGCGCTTTGATCTTGGGCCGGTAGTAGCTGGTGGCTGTGCAGTCCATCATATTGCGCGCTCGCCCCACTGCTCTCTCACCAGCATGCCTAGAGTGGCACAAAATCAATCTCATCAGCACAGAGGTGCCGGTGGGATGTTATGGCCCCTCTGCTGTCCCTCCCTGACACCCAATTCGAATCAGACGGCGACAGCGACATTATGTGGGAGAGTGATACAGAATCGGAGAAGGACACCGACTATTTTGAGGCATGGGAGAGACTGCCGTGCCATGGGAGGCAAAGGCAAAGGCAATGGCTCAATGGGGGTGCCGCACAAGGGAAGCCAAGGCAAAACACGTGGCGAAGGGGAAGAAGGTGGCCAAATAGGTACACACAATTTTTGAAAATTCCGTCCAAAATTTCGCGTTTTTCAAACCCACATTAGGGTTACTCCGTTTTTCTGAAATGAAAATTTTACCTATAAACCATACCTATGTTTCTTCCAAATCTCGAGTCTTGAAAGGTTTGATCAAAATTGCGGCTTGACATGAAGTTCGGTCCGCTATCATAGCACAGGTAGATAATTGTCACGTGACCCCAAAACACCATGAGAGAAAGGGTCGGCGAGATTCATAGCAGATGGAACATAAACAGGCGTGATTGTGAAATTGTTCGGCATCAAAATAGACAACATGCAGCGAAATGGGTGTCTGCTAACGGGGAATGGTTAACTGTGATGTGGTTTTCAATGCCCAAATGGGACATAAATCCTTGTCACCACCTTCTGTGGTGGTGAAAATACATTCCCTGCTGACTGGACCTGTTATCTTGGTCCATCAGAGATGAAAATTGTCCGTTTTACACCTGTTAACCACTGGCCAGGATATGCGGGTGGAACAAATAGTATTGTGCTCAACTGAAATTTTTTGGTCGAGTGTACCAGTAGCTCCCCCAGACAGCGGCAACCCAGAAAGTGGCCAGGGCAACAACCCAGATTGCTACATCACAAGGTTGTGAGAACACCAGCCAAGCACGAAGTGCATGCAAGTGCTCTAGCGTGATAGGCCCACATGGGGTCACTTGAATAGGATTCCTTTCTTGTCTGCTGTTTTCTTCAATGACAGAAGCCAGCCTTCATCTCCATGCCAAGGTGCATCATTGAATAGATGCCAGAGCCTAAGACCATTGAGCCAATTGCGTATTGCTTTGCCTGAACACGAGCCAACTGTGCTTGCCACAAAAGCCGACAGAAGGAATTTGTCTGCAGGCATTCGCAAATTCTCAGGAATATTTTGTAGGTTGCAGAACTGGTGAAATCGAAGGAGCCCTGCACCATATGATTGGCAGGTATCTTCTACTGTGGAATCTAAGAGTGACTCATAAATCTCTGACTGGAGGCACGGGTTTATGCCCTGCTTTGACATTTTGATATGGACCAAAATAGAATGGGGAGATGTCCAGAAAAGAATACGGTGGTCTGCTGGTACAATGGGCCTAAATACACTGGTTGTTAGTTCGTTGCCTTTGGCAGGTTGGCGGGCTCTCTTGTGGGGTAAATTTATGGATGCCACTCGATGGACATCCATCATGACCATGGATGGATCTGTTGTGGGAAGTAGCGATGAAATGCAGGAGTCAAAGGTGGCTGAAGAGTGGAATTGATTGCGGGAAATTAAGGGACATGAATTCAAAGTGTCGGTCGCTCTGATTAGACTAAGGTTAGTGCTGATCAGCTGGTGTATAAGCCTGATAGAAATCAGAGACTAACTCTGATGATGATATATTATAGATTGGAGTGCCTGCAAGCCAATCAGCAGACATCCCAGATGCAATAGGGTGGGTGGGAAGAAAAGAATGATTAAGAACAAGTGCAGGGTTATTGAGACCCTGCGTTTCAGACATGGAAAGTTGTGGCGAGTCCGGAATCAGTACCGAACCCCAATCGACACCTGAGGCCCCCCAGGAGCCTCCGAGGAAATTGTGTGTATTGGACATTGCTGCCAAAAAAAACAAGGTACCAGCTCGTGTGGTAATTCAAAGTGACGAGAAAGCTGGAGAGAGGGCACCTGTTATATACTGAGCCGAAGGAAGGTCAGGATGAAAGACTCCGGAACTGGAACTGGGAACTGGAGGATCGGAACTTCCGGAAAGTATATGGGGAGATAACACAAGCACCACAGGACAGTAGGATGTGCGTACTACTGAGGCCGGTGACAGAAGGAGGACCGGGGAGTTAACTGGAGGACAACTCAGTGCAAAGCGGAGAGCAAAGCAACATTAATTATCAAACTGAAGTACATGGCATATGTTAAGGGTTTATATAGCTAAGTCCTAATTGTATTCCTAAAAAGGTGCGAGTCAGGTGACCTGTCGGACATAACAATAATACGAGGTCCAAAGAGGATGGAGAAGTGATGTCGGAGAAATTGACAATAAGAAGATGGATTATAAAGACGGATAAACGGGAAACACTCAGTAATCCTTCATTGCGTAATAACCCGATGATCCGCAATGAATCCGAGGATATTCCGTCGGGTTCCGGGCTCCGGTACCGGACATGACCGGAAGGTCAAGGACCGAGTAAGCATGGATATAACAGTATCCCCTCTTGGGTTCCTTGCCCTCAAGGAACAGAGATGCAATTGCGGTGTCCAACGAATAATAGTTCTGGAATGGCCGGAATGAAGTCTTCCAAAACTGGAAAGGTTCTAGAAGGTCGCGTGCTGTTGATATAGCACAAACACAGTTGTGGCATGACTCATAACTTCTTTCTTTCACCCCACCACCGACTCATTATCGAAATGCCCCTTATGCTCCCGGATTCAATCCCAACGACGGCGGCCACAAAAAAAAGGATCCGACGGCAACCGGAAAGGGAAGAGACGAGCGACATCCGGGGAGCTCGAGGAAGACCGGCGCGAACAACAGCACCAGAAGAGGAGCAGAGGGCCCAGGAACGCTTGGAGCGCCTCTGAATCGAATTGGAGGAGGCTGCGGCGGCCTGGGCAGACATGGAGATGAGGGAGGCCTGAATCCGGCAGGAGTGGCAGGTATGGACCGGAAGGATGTGGAGGAGGAAGACGAGGAGACCGTAGAGGAGTCGGTTGGGGATGGGGGCCCCAACGATGAGACTGACAGTGACCGGGAGAGGGACCCGGGACAACGTATGTTGCAGTGACCGGAAACTGACCGGATACTAATTCTTTTCCAGAATGCGACCAATGCAAGAAGGTCACCGAAGTATGCGTTGTCGAGGGTGGATCCTGCACGACCACCTTGGCCTGCAATCGATGCAAGGTCAAGAAAGTCAAGTGTTCCCTCGTCAGACCCTCCAAGCGGGTCAACCAGCGAGAGCTGGCGAAAATCCAGGGGAAGAAGACGACCAGAACGAGTTCCAGTAAGGCCACCACCCGCCGCCCCTGACCACGATATATGGAGTCATCTCCGGAACTGGACGTCGGTTCCAGACCGACTGGAACAACCGCGGAGACGGGCCCCAGGACCCGTATCGACGACATGCGGGTCTGAATGGACCAGCTGGAGCATCGAGAAGATGCAGTCGAGGTGTCCTGGGTGAAGAACCGAGCCCGCCGCCACCGCGTGAATCTGGTCCTAACCGGATTGGTGAAGTGGCTATCGAGGGATTACTTCCCAGATGGTGTCCTCAGCCCATTAAGTCAGGATTTCGCGATAAAGTATGGGCGTAGCCCAAGAGTCTATCGCGAAACTTTCTGGGTCTAGTCGAAGGTCACAGGCCCTCTCTGGCGGCCGCTGGGCAGGCCTGTCGGGGCTTGAAATTTGGCCAGAAAGCCATCAAAAGTACATCAAGAAATCAAGAATTGGTGGCCGTTCGGTTGTGGCGGTATACAATACACGTGATCAAAAATCAAAAAAAGCGGGGCGCGCCAATTGCGCTTCCCCGCCCCCACCCCTGGTCTGCGCGCCGCGTCCCGACCTTCCCAATGGTCAGGCAGACCCCTTCATTGTCCACATCACTGCACGCGCCGCCCTGCGCGCCGCTCCCGCCCGATCCAGGTCCTCCCCTTCCCGCTCCTCCCCGCGCACACGCCGCCTTCCCTGCACTACGCTCCCTCCATGCAGTCCAACGGTGCATCACCTGGCATGCCCGCAACTTCTGCGCTAGTTGCTGTAGCCCTTGCGCCGCTGGGGCTGCCCAGCCTTTCCGCCGACCCCTGTGCTTCCGCCCCCGCGCCTGTGCTTGCGCCGCCGCCTGCGCTTCCGCAGCGATCCGCTTGCCCCTCGCGTCGTGGTCTGCATCGAGCAGTGCTCTTAATCCCGCTCCCCGCGCCCTAGCCTGTGAGGACCGTGCATCAGCAGCGGTCAGCTTTTTCGGCTTTAGCTGTGGCTTCGGCCACGCACGCACGGGTGCGGGTGCGGGTGCGGGTACTGGTGCGGCTGCGGGTGCGAGCACCCGTGCTGCCGCGGCCGCAGGTGCTGGTGCGGGCGCCGCGGAAGAGGGTGGGGGCGCAATTGGCACGGCGGCGGGTCCAGGTGTGCTGCCGCTTGGCGCGGCGGCGGCCGCGAGCTCTGCACTGGGGATGTCAGTGTCGGTGGCACTGGGGAAGGGAGTAAATGATTTTGTAAACAAGGCTTGAATGGTACTTACCCGGTTATTTGCCTCAAAACCCATGCCACGTCACCAACTGCGAGAAGCCAGCCCTGAGTCTCGAATGGCAACGCCACGCGCCACCATTTCAGGCAGATGAGCACGTTGAGGAAGCCATTGGGGCCGGGGCACTTGAGGATGTCCCAGCTGCCCGTCAGGCCATCCCTCACCGGCTCGCCGTCGCAGATGCGCCACTTCGGCTGGATATCAATCCACCAGGTGCCCCACTCCTCGATTAAAGCTTGGAGTTGGAACACGGGTGTTCCCTTGCGCGCGTTCTTGACCCAGGCCCCGACTTGCTTTGGCCGCTTTGCAGTCGGAAACGATTTGAGCTAGAACATTCAGGTCAGTCAGTAATCTGTCTTTCAAGTGCGACTAACAACGTACCTTGCTCACGAATCCCATGGATTCCTCGAGCCGCCACCAAAGCACGACGAGCTCGTTCCAGGCCGCGCCGAGGTCCCCGGCGCTCTCCAATTCTGTCCGCACTGTCACCTGCCCACTTCTGAGCCGGCGCGGCCGCCCCCGACGACTTCCTCGCCCCTCGCGTTCCTGGTGGTGTTTTTCTTTCACCCTCCTCCTCCTCGTCATCGCTCTCGTCGCTCCCGTCACTCTTCTCATCGTCGTCACTGAACACATCCCCCTCTGCTCTCTTCTGCTTCTTCCTTTTCCTCCGCCCCTCATCCCCTGCCCCTCGTTTCTTCTTCACCGCCATCCCACAAACGATGTCCCGGTGACAAGGTCAAAGGATTCTAACACCTCGCGGTTGCGCGCGAGGTTGTTCTCACGGGTCAGGTCCGTGCTCCGCATGTGCTGCAGCGCACGCGTGCGTCGGTCCCGCTTGGAACCAGTGGGCATGGCCTCCAGCTCCCGACGCAGCGGCGATGCGACGCCGGGGATCTTGGGCAGTGGCGCGGCGGGCGGGGCAGGGTTCGCGGGTGCGGGTGCGGGTGAGGACGCGGGCGTGGAAGGGGGAAGGGGCATTGTCGAGAGGGTGTGCCGAGGATGGCGCCGACATGATGTCGTCGTCGTCCTCAAGCAATGGGGGGGCAGGGGTGGTCCGGGTTCTGTAACGGGCTCCGGCGCGGGCGCCATCTCGACGTCGACGTCGGGGATGGGCAGCGGTTCTTCGACATCGGGGACGGGCGGGGGTTCGTCGACGACCGGTGCGGGCATAGGTACCGGCGTGGGCAGCGGTGGTGCGGACGATCCAGGGGCTTGACCGAGTGAAACTGTGGGTGGTGGTGAGATACATCGCCTCCCCGTGCTAAAACAGACCTACCGAGGTGAACAGCGTGCACGAACTTCAAAAAGGTCGGCAGCATCGCAGCGAAGCCCACGGATCCCATTGCGAGAAATCCTGTCCTCCAACGCACCCTGTACTCACGCTGAACCAGGTTTCAGCTCGAAGTTATTGGAATGTGAGGTAGTACTTACCTCACTGTGTCGAAACTGTCCCCATCCACCCTTGACGCCAGGATGGAGATCGTGTAGCCGGTATAGGCGTGCAAACCTTGCAGCAGCGGGGCAACGGTGGAGATGAATTTCTCGCGCGCTCTATAATTCAGTCAGTCAATGTCGATTTCGAGACTAAGTGTACTCACTCGTCTTGGACCGCCGGATCGACACTTGGCATCCCCTCATCCGCGTCCTCGTAGTCCTGCATTTCCTTCTCGTGCGCCTCCTCGGCCTCCTCTTTCAGCCGCTCTCTGACTTCCTCGGGTTCCTCTGCCAACAGCCTCTTCGCGATTTCACATCTGAGCGCGAGTTGCTTGCCGCGCGCCAGCTCCTTCCCACCCTCCTCAGCAAACTGCTCGTTCACTCTGGCTTTGAAATCAGGGTGTTGTAAATAAAACTGGTAGTCGGCGAGCCGCTTCGGTGGTGGTTCGTCGTTTTGGCGGCGCATTTGCGACAAGTATTCGAAGTACGGGTTGCCGTGGATCCCAATTTGACTGGGCCGTTGGCGATTGAACCACCGTTTTACTTTCTAAAGGAAAGAATTAGAAAACGCGGGCAGAATGTGACCGGCGATGGATGGACTTACTGCTTTCGTCTCGCTCTGGATTTTCGACTTGAGTTTTTCCTCCTCTGCGGACAAATCCAAGTCCATCGCCTTGAACGCCGCCTCCGCATCCTCAGGTGATGGCTCAGGCACGTCCCACCATGCACCGTTCTCTGGTACTGGTCCTTCCACGTCCGGCGGCTCCTCGTCGAGTGACAGACGCCAAGGGAATAATCACCAATAGCGGGCAAAGAAGGTCCGCCAGAACTCGGAAGTCTTCTTCTTTTTCGCCTTCGACGCAGTAATGTAGGCATCCAACTGGGAAGTCATGAACTCCATGCGCTTCCCTTTGAAGTCGCTTGGGTTCCCGCGCTTTTTTCGCGGAGCGGCGGACGCGTCGTTGCTTGATGAACGCGCCGGTCGTGATTTGGGACGTGCCATCGCGGAGGGTGAGAGTCTGGCGAGGAGTTTCGCGAAAGATGAGTAGGCGAGGAGCCTTGCAAAAAAATGTTGTTTGGCCTTGTTGCGCAAAGGCCCCACCAAGACAAGGCGTCGCCCCGCAAAGCTTTGCCAAGTTCTCGTCGAACCAATTCTCGTCGAACCAAGTGTACAACACAAATGTGTGGATATATTCTACAGTAAGAAACTATAGTACTCTAGGTAATTCAAGATAGGTAGGTAATAATAACAAATACAAAAAATACAAACGAGTCCGAGTCAAGTATATAATACATTTCAAGACAAGTAGTGTGGTCCAAAAAAGAGAGAGGGTGACAGCGCAGCAAGCGACAACAACAAGATGATACGACAGCAAAAAACGCATGAGAAGAGACTATGGCAGCCAGGCGGGGAATGGGGAGTCCAAGAAGGCGACATCAAAAAAAAAAAAAAACGCACGGCAGGGCCTACGCGTCCCCGTCATCCTCGCCAACGAACGGCTGATTCGTCATCCAAGCCTCCAGCTTCTCCGAATTGTCCGAGACCATAATCTTGGGGTCGACGAGCCCCAACTTCCGCGCCGCCGTCTGCGCCGCGCCATGAGACGGATAGAACACCGAAACACCGCGAATGCCATACGCGCGCACGCGGGGGGGCCGCCGACCGCCATGCTCCCGGGACCTGGAGTGGCGAGGATGGAGGGGCGTGGGGCACCGCCGGGGGTGACTGGGGCAGGCGGGACGAGAGCCGGCGGCGGGGGCGTTGCTGGACTATTGTCGGGGACGTGGGGCGTCGTCAGGACAGTGGGCCCGCGGCGAATGTGGGCGGCAGCGTCGAGGTCGGTGGCCACAAGGGGAACGGGGGCGAGGGCGGCGGCATGCGCATGACCGGCAGGCGTGAGGTGGACACGCGTGCCCATCGTAATAACGCGCGACCCAGTGAAGAATGGGTTAGGCGAGCCGGGTTCTTCTTTTTTCGGGAAAGGCGTCAACGGCGCTTTTTCCGGGAGGGGGGCAGGGGAGACTGGCGTGGCCAATGTCGGCGAGGTGCATTCCGAGTCCGACAATGAGCAGTTCGAGTTGGATCCGACGGACGACGTGTACGAGCGAAAGGGGGAGACAGTGGCAACCGGGGGTGGGACAACGGCGGGCGCACGGGGTGGGTGGGTGCAGGAAGAAGAGGCGGGGAAGGCGTTGTCAGGGGTGAGCGAGAAGTTGAGGGTTTTGAACGGAGGGCATCCATCGCGGTGGTTTTGAGTGCAATATTCGTCCCAATAGCCGAGCGCGTCGGCCCAAGTCTTGAAAGACTTGCAGTGGCTGTTGCTGCAGCCATCGGTTTGCGACCGCGCTATTCAACTGGAAAAATCAGCGTTGGTCGACAACGGTTTGAAGGGAGCACTCACGAATTGGTGAATACACCGCAGAACCACCCGAAGCAGACAACGTAGTAATAGCAGAGGGCGGAGCGGTCGTGGGCATTCCGGGATTCATGACCTGGACTGGGGTAGAAGGGAGGCGTGCAGGGCATTTTTAAAAGAGAGGGTGAGGGTAGGGTGTGGGAAGAGGAAAGAGAGCGCTGGCACTACTCGCTATAAGACTAAGTCAGAAGCGCCACACAGATCGTACGAGGGAAAAATTTAATTTGCCAGTGCACCACGAAGTCCAGACCCAGTCTAGGCCCAACCGACCTTCTTCCACCAACCCACCCGACGGCGATGTCCAGCTCGAACGAAAGCAATTGGTGAGCGTCTGCAATGAGGAAGGCTATGCGCTGATTATCATCAATCAGCAATCCCACGCCTTGCCCCATTTCCACATCTACAGTCACACCCTGTCTTGCCAAAACCTCGCCGCTCACCTGTACGGCCATCTCGATGACAGGCCCCTGGCCAATGGCGTGCCTGCGGCGTCCATCAGCGCCGAGCTAATTGAACAAGGCTGGGCCTTTAGTCGTGATGCGCCGCAGGGGAGACAGATGGGCGTCGGGCTGCGTACCGGCCATCACAAGGTCTGTTCCAATTCCCTTCATGGACTCTGGCTCACAATTTCGTAGGCGAAACTTTGACTGGTGAGGGCCGCGCCGATATGTAGTCACTTTTTTGTATCCCACACAAATACATGTAGCGTCTCCCAAAATCTATTCATGCCAGTATCCAAAAAAAAAAAAACATTTGAGATTAAGTACTACACGATGTCTACCAACGTTTGAGGAAGGGGTCGTAATAGTCGCATATCAAAGGGGCGGCAGAGGGGTCGTAGCTGTGATCGTCCTGGGCTGCATCAGTGTCGTCCTCGGTGTCGTCCTCGTCGTCGTCGACCTCGCGGGAAGGGGTTGGTGCGTCAAAGTGGCGCTGGATGTACGTGTGGACACCGTGTTTCTTGATGAAGGCTTGCTTGCAGACCTTCCGCTGCTTCAGCGCAAGCTCCTCGCGGTTGCTGAAGGTAAAAAGATCAATGAGCTGGCGACATTCGAGGTAACGGGAACATACTTCGCGCGGTATACAGCACTGGCCGCTCGGGCGCGAGCTTTCGCTCCCTCGTCATCCTTTTCCTTTGCACGGGCCTACAGAGAGCGGGGAGTTAGCTGTATCGACAAGATGCCCTCGATGGTGCACACTTGGCAGCGCGCAGACGCCCAGCCTCCAGGACTTTGAGCGGTGTCTGTCAGCAAGAAGGGTGGCGGTCAGGATATATTGTACAGGGATGTGGATAAGGCGCACTTGTCTCGATATCTCGCGGAGGCAGCACGGCGGGACTCCATAAAGTGCTGTTCCTGCGCACAGGAACACTTGCGAGCAGGTTTTCTGCAAAGCGAGGCAGTAAGAAAGATAGTGAGTTGCCGGGGGCAATGGCAGTGGAACGTACCCGCCGCCCTGTTTGGGCATGTCTGAGGTGGTCGCCGGTGCTCGAGCCATGGTCGGAGTGAAGGGTAGAAAGTACCTGCAAACAACTATCAAGTCCGCTTCAGTTTCAGTTAACGAGCAGGAATCTTCACTCACTACATTCCCTGATCCCCAAAAATCCCCAGAAATGGAGAGCCCCCCAAATTGCAGATAGAAAGGTTTGTACGACTCGGATTGCGATGGGTGGAGGTACGGAGACGACGAAAATATTAGTTGAGTGGTAAGTGCGGCATGCTGGTAGTGGTGAGTACGTGATCAAGATTCCAGTCCCTTCAGAGCATGGCGTACCGAATGCGCCCGGTGAAAATTTTGACAAAAGTGGATAAGGGCCATCCACCGCTCCACTCCCCGGATGTTCCTGGGCCCGATAGAGCCCCGCACGGCCCGTGGGGCTCGATTCGGCGTAGAAGTGAGCGGCACCGTGAATGTGTTCGGCGGGTCGCGGGAGGTCGAACTCGTGGTGGGTTTTGAGCCAGGCCGCCACGGGAGTGTGCAGACGCCTGCCGGAAAGTGAGTTGGCGCAGGGGAGGGCGTAAAGCTCGGGGTTAAGTGCGAAAGACGGGGGGCATGCAGATGCACCGACTAGAGGCATGGTGAGCCGAGAGACTGGTAGAGTAGAGCGTGAACAAGGCGCACCAGCTATAATGACTCGCTCTACACGCAAGGGCCCGACCCTGGCTCAGACAGTCTCGCGAAGTTCGTATCTCAACCACACAGGGGCTACACCCGTTCTCAGCTCATGAGCCCTCCAAAGTTGTGACAGTCGTAAGAAAACCAGTCGACATTGCATTGGGTGGGTCCGAATGTTGGATGAGATGGGACGGCATGTGGATGTGTACTGAGGGTTGGATAAAGCAAAGCCTGATGCGTTACAGAGCGAGCAGGCGATAGTAATTAGGACTTACCGGTGTGATCGGGGAAAGCGTAGGGCAGTGACGGCGGCGAAGGCTATCGGGGCGCGTCGGGCACACTCCTGCACGGCAACCTTGACGAGATGTGAACCTGTGCATTTCGTGAACTACGATTCTGCAGCAGAACTCCTATTGTGCATGGACTGACGATAAGATGTAAATTGGCTCGGTCCGTGGGGTTCCCTCGTCTTCGCGTTGGTAGTGTTGACGAGGCGGCGGCGGCGCATCTGTGTCCTCCTTCGCTGTCGATGTCGCGCGCGCAGGCCTTCAAGGTGAGAAAAAGGGAGCAGCGCCAGCACCTGCGCAAGGACAAAGGCACACGTTCTCCATCAGCGAGATCACGGGACATGCCGAGAATGCACCCATCACGGCATTCGTAGATCGCGTATCAACGGATAACCGGTGGTCCTATCGCGAAGAGGTCGTGTTTGCGCCTGACTCTCCACTCAAACGCCAGCGTCGCGCCGAGCATGACCGCCTTCAACCACACGAGTCCGCGATGCCGCCACTGGCACCTCCTTCCACCCTCGACTTTTCCCAGCCCGGCGTGTACCAGATGGGCTTCGACGACGAGAATGACGCCGACGCAGACGACGAATCCACATTTGGACCTGTGCCCAGACCCAAAAAAAAAAACTTCCGTGAAGCCTTCGGTGAGCGCTTTCTGCGTACCTCTTCACGACGTCAAGTCTCGTCTTCGTGCTTTATAGGACCCAGCTCTGCATAACTGGCGCCCTCGCAGACAAGAGTACCTCACGTGCTTGTTGCGCCGTGCGGGGTGCTTGGGCGCGGACGAAGAAGTTTGCCGCGTGTGCAAGGCGGCCAAACCCACGGCTCGATGCCAAGACTGCTTCGGCGACGATTTGTTGTGCGCGCCTTGCCTCGTGGATCGTCACGTGGAGAATCCGCTGCATAGGATCGACGTGAGTACTTGTGGCTTTTGTCCACGCGTTAGGCGGCGTGAATCTGATGATTTCATGCAGATTTGGGACGGCAAACTCTTCGTAAAGGCCAGCCTGAAGAACATTGGTCTACGCGTGCAATTAGGCCATCGCGTGCACGAGCGGTGCCCCGAACCGCATGTGGTGCACGAGGAATTCATTGTGCTGCACAAGAACGGGATTCACGACATCGCCGTCGACCTTTGCGACTGCGAGAATGCGGAAAACGCAGGGGCGCCGGAAATTCAGATGTTACGGGTGGGCTGGTTCCCCGCGACGGACGACAAACCCAGGACGTGCGCTACAATGGATATGCTGGACGATTTTGTGATCCAAACTCTACAATCAAAGGTGACGATTCAAAGCTAACGACACTTCACTTTACTAACAATCGAAGGTTACCATGTATGACTATTACGCGGCGCTGGAGAAGTTGACCGACAACTTGTCCGGCGACAAGCCGCCCAACCGCTACCACGCATTTCTGCGGATGTGCTGGGAATACCGCCATCTGTTGATGGAGAAGCAGGCTGGGAAGGGACACGAGCCGACAGGGCTTGCGGGGACACAGCAGGGTGATCTTGCTGTAAGATGTCCTTGTTGCCCGCGCCCCGGCGTGAACCTGCCCGACGGATGGGAAAATGCGACAGGCGACGACGCGTGCGTAGTAAATCCTATATTTGACCTTGAGTTCGTACTGACGCGGCATCGGTTAGAAAATTGTACATCTTCTTTTTGGCCCTTGACGCCTGTTTCCGATTGAAGCGGCAGCTCATTTCGAGCTACCTGAAGGATCCTCCGTTAGGGTCGGGATGGGCGTACATGGTGGAGAGCGAGGCTTATCGTGCGTTTTTGCTGACAGTGACTGACCAGAAGGAGGTAAGTACTTTCTAAGTTGCGCGATGTGAGTCGAGCTGATTTCGGATTCAGATGAGCACCTGTAGTGGCCTCAGGGCCCTTGATTACGCCAATACAAAATTTTCGCGCGGATACAGCGCGACGGGGGTGGGGATGGGTGTTTGCGCACGGCACGAATTCGTGCAGCCGAATGGAGTGGGCAACTTGCAAAGGGGGGAACGGTACGTGATTTTCATTTGCCGTATGGTTTCGCGAAAGGTCTGACACGTGACATTTTAGATTCGTTAATATGGATTGGATTTTCGCGTGTATCCTCAAGCACATATCCGAGCTACTTATGAAGATCGTTTCTTACGATATCGTGTGTCAATGGTGGAAGAATTTGGTCGAACACCTAAAAAAACTCCCCCCACTGGTTCGACTTCAGCTTGCGATGCATCTGATGCGCTTCGTCATCCCTAAAATGCACATCCACGGCCACACCCTTCCCTGCCAACTCCTTTTTTCCCTGAATCTCATCCCGGGCAGTGGACAGACGGACGGCGAAGGGATTGAGCGGCCTTGGGCAAATATTGGAGGCGTGGCGGAAATACGAGGGAAATGGGACCGGGGTCGAGAGAGGACACGCTGAACTGTCATTGGAACCATTGGAACTGGCAGAAGCTGCTGGGTTTAGGTACGTCCACTTCTTCTGCGAGGCCGGTCTCGACCTCACACTTCCTTTAGCAGAGCAGCTGCGCACGAAAACGGATCGCGCTCGGACCGAGGGTGCAGAGCAGGTTGAGGCCTTTACGACTTTCTCCGTCCAGCAATCGGAGCGTGTCCCGGTTTGGCGCCAGATGGTGCACGAGTTCGAAGCCGATTCCACCAAGAAGAATCCTTAGAAGCAGAGTTTCGAGTACGTTCTGTGTGCGTGAAAGTCGCAGAACGAGCTGACCACTGCCTTGTTCTTCGGTAGGACTGACCGAGGCCCAAGTGCTCCTCAAATTCGCCGAGGATGAAAAGAAGAAGGCCGACGAAGGTGTCCCGGGGATCCACGACGTAAGCCCGAGCTCGTTCATCGCGGCGGGGCTAGAAGTAGAGGATCAGCAGTGAGTCACCATGCAAATTGAGCAAGGCGGCGCACTAACTCATACGGTAGACGGCGACTTCACGTCCAGGTCGGACTCAAGAAAAAGGGGAGCTCGGCAGCGCAGCAGGTCGATCTCGCGGCCGCACGCCGGAAGCTAAGCAAGAGCATTGGTCGCCTACGGACGCTGCAGGCGACGTATACCCCGGCGTCGATGGTGATGCTTAGGGCGCGCCAAGCTCCCGCAGACGAGCAGTCAGAGAACGAACCGCTATTTCTGCCGTCGGCCTTGACGGAGGAGCAGCGGGCGGTGGAGCCGGTGAAGGGGCTGGCGGTAATGGAGGATGAAATGCGCGATGCGCAATGCGGCATGGCGCTGTTGCAGCTGCGCAATCAGCTCCATATCAAGTCTCGCCTCGTCCTTTACAAGGAAATCCAAGCTCGGAATCAAGGCCCCAATACGCGCTCCAGATCGGTGGTGGACACGAACGAGGGCAAGATACGGCTCCATTCGGAGAAGTACCAGATGGCCTGGGATGCGAAGCGGCGGCTGGCTGGTGGGGATCCCGAGCGCGTGGGATGGTGAATATTGCGCCCAGAGGACATTCGCTGCATGGAGGATGCCGAGGAGATCGTGCGGTACGCGGCGAAGCGCAGGGAGCAGGCGGCGCGAAGACAACGCCGCGAGGAAGAGTTGCGCGAGTACGGAGAGCTCCCGCCCTTGGGACAGGACCCCGAGGACGACGAACGGATGGCGCGTGGCGGGGAGAACGTGCGCGTGCTGTCATGGATTTGGTCGGCGACGGGGACGGCGGGGACGGACACGGAGATGGAGGATGGTGTGTTCTTTTGATGCTTTGAGTGGACCGCAATATCTGATACTTTTCCAGCTCTGCAGATAGAATGGTGCAAAGTGTATGCACGGGTGCGAAGGTGGAAGGAGGAGACGTGCCTCCTGCTGGAGGAAGTGCGGAGATTGCCCGTGTCCATGGAGTATGAGGCTAACAAGTGGGAGGTCCGCGTCACGCAAGTTCGTGTGGGCAGATACCCTTCGAGGACGCGCAGGGCGCGATCGCATACGGGTTAAAGCAAGCCGCGATGTTTCGAGCGCTAGGGGCGGGGTGGAGAGGAAGATGACGGAGGTCATCATGGGACCGGGGAAGCGGAGGAAGCGGTGGGAGGAGTTCGCGGGCGATGAAATGAAAGTGGACGGAGGAGAGGCGGCGATGATAAGTGGGGAGGATCGGACGAGGAAGAACTGGCTGACCTGCGCGGGGATGTGTCTCCGACGAGGAGCACATCCTTTGCGGCGGGGCGGATGACGATTGAGCAATGCGGTCAAGAACTCTGCCAGTAGCAACAGCGGGAGCGGGAGGGGCCGTGGGTGCAGGACGCAACGACGAGCGGGAGGGCGGGACACAGCGCACGGTGCAGCAACCAACGACGAGGGGAGCGGGAGCGCCGGTGCCCGTGGCCCACGAGCGGCAGCAACTGGTAGGCGGGGGGCTAGGAAGCAGCGAGCGGGGAGGGCGGTAAGCAGCGGCGCAACGTGCGGGAAGGGCGGGAAGCAGCGAGCGGAGGGGATGTGTGACGAGCAGGCAAGGGGCAGCAGCAGGGGGGGGCAGGAAGCAGCAAGCGGGGAGGGCGGGAAGCAGCGGGCGGGAACCAGTGGGCGGGGAGGGCGGGAAGCAGTGGGAAGCAGCGGGGCAACAACGAGCGGGAAGGGCGGGAAGCACCCGCGCGACAAGCGGGAGGGGTGGAAGCACCAGCGCGACAAGCGGGAGGGGGTGAAGCGGCGAGCGGGGGGGGGGGGGGGCAGGAAGCAGCGGGCGGGGAGGACGGGAAGCAGTGGGCGGGGAGGGCGGGAAGCAGCGGGCGGGGAGGGCGGGAAGCAGCGGCGCAACGACGAGTGGGGGGGAGGCAGCGGCCGCGACGGTGGGATGTGTGTGCTCCCGGCAGTACGAAGCGGCAGTGGATGCGGGGCGGGCGGGCGGGCGGGAGGCGGGCATCTCAGTAGATCCACGTAACATGTACACGTGCGGCCGAAATGCCGGTCCAAATCATAAATGATTTGTGGACGGCGACGCGGCGAGATTGATGGGAGGGCAGCGAAAATGATCCTGAGCGAAAATGCACCAAGCCGTGATGCCGCGCAAACACTTTCCTAATAAACAAGGCCCTTCCTGTGCCTTATAAGGGTACCCGTAAAATTTCGCAATAGGTTTTTCGGCACTTGCCAGAACCTTTCGCGTTATTTGGGCCTACTGAGGTGGTGTCCTGGGGTGGATGGTCGATATCATCCAGGGTTTGGAGGAGGATGGGCAGTCGGTGGAGCCTGAAGAAGAGAGGGAGGAGGATGAAGAGCTACCAGAGCCGGAGCCGGAAGCTAAGGAAGAAGAAGAGGAAGTGAGGATCCGGGTCAGTCCGGAGTGGCCAGAAGGATTCCGGATGGACGAAGAAGAAGGAGTTAGGGTAGTAGAAGAGGAAGCAAATGAGTCCCTGCCCCCGATTCAGGTAGAGGATCAACCAGAGGAGTCGGAGGATGAATAGAACATTTGTACTATAAAAATTTCTTCTGAAAAAATTCCTTTCTTGATTTTCTTGAATGATAAGAGAATCCAGAGTCGACCAGAATAACCAGAAATGCCAGGAGAGTAAGAAGATAAGGATTTCAAGGGTTTGGTCCAGGCTTGTTAGGAAAACAACGATGAAAATTGTTGATATGTTCATCGGCATCAACGTCATCCGCACTAACCCAGCTAAACTGTTCATTGGTGTTCTCGTAGCCCTGCCATTCAACCAAGTACTGGAGCTGGGTCTGGGGCAACCGGAAACGGCGATCAATCTTTGAGTCAACGATTTGTTTGATCTCATAGTGTTCTTCACTGTCAATGATTTCTACCGGAGCTGGAGGTGGTTCCTCACGACCGGGGAATGGATTCGGAAAATGAGGCTCGAGTTGAGATATATGGAAGACCGGATGGACTTGTGAAAGGCTTTTTGGGAGACGGATGGTATAGGAAGCCGCACTGGGTTTACCAATGACTTCGTAAGGCCCAAGGTGAGTTTCCGAGAATTGCGGAGTGGGTCGTTTCGTCCAGATATACTTTGTTGTGATAAATGCATGGTCACCGATCTGTAACTGGGGATCCGGAATACATTTCCGGTCAGCAGTTTCTTTATATTGCTGCTGAGCGAAAGTGATTTTCTCCCAGAGGTACTGATGAAGGTCCTGGAGATCGACAACATAGTCTTTGGCATACATGTTCGCGACATCGCGTTCCGGGTAGATATTGATAGCCGGATTATAGCCTTTATTCACAAAGAACGGAGATATTCTGGTAGAAGCATTCAGAGAATTGTTCAAAGCGAATTCAGCTAGGGGAAGAGTTCATGCCAGTCGTCCTGCTGGTACAAGGTATACAGCTGGATATATTGTTCCACAGTCTGGTTCATGTGTTCCGTCTGTCCGTCTGCTTCCGGGTGATAACTGGAAGTATAGTGCAGCTCCATAGAGAGGAGTTCGCTGAAGGACCGGAAGAAGGATGAAACGAATTCGGAGCCCCGGTCACAAATGACATGGGAAGGGACACCGTGCTTCAAGAAAACGTGGATAAGGAAAAGCTGGGCAAGTTCCAGAGAGTTGATATGAGTGTCACAAGCCACGAGAATAACCTGCTTAGAGGCACGGTCAACTATGACAAGAATAGTGTCATACTCGCTGGAAACCGGTAATTGATCGATGAAGTCGATAGAAATGGAATCCCATGGCTGGATGGGAACCGGAAGAGGCTTAAGCAATCTGTAAGGACGGTGCCTAGGCTTTTTGTTGCACTGGAAAATAATGCAAGACCGACAATAATCCCGGATGAAGTTCCAGCATTCCGGCCAGGTGTATTCTCGGCGGATGAGAGCTAGAGTGCGATTCTGACCAAAATGGCCGGAGAGAACATGGTCATGCAAGTACTGTAGAACACGTAGTCGCAACTCCGGAGAGGTTCCGGAGACCAGAGGCACATAAATGCGATCATCAAGCTGGAGAAGACCAGAAGGATCAAGAGTCCAGCAGGAAGGGTTACCGGAGTTCGCAACGTTAATACCGGAAACAGCGGCAGGATCATCGTTGAGATGGTTGCGGATATCTGAGTAAAGCTTCTCAAGATCCATAACAACGGTAGCTCGAAGAACGATTTCCTCGAGAAAGGTAGCGTGGAGAGATGCAGAGAGTTAATCTTGGGTGAAAATTGGGTGAAGGTTTTGCAGATTGAGCTGGCCATAAGCCCTATCCCCCGCTTTAGGGTAGACGTCCCATCGTCTAGTCAATGGATCTGGTTTACCTCCGAGCTTTCCGGGCTGGAACCGGATTACCATGTTGAAATGGCAAAGGTACTCAGACCACTGGACTTGGCGGCGAGTAAGAATTTTCGTCGTCGCAAAGTACTCCAAGTTCTTGTGGTCCGTGACAACATCGACCGGAAAGGTAGATCCCTTGAGATAATGTCGCCAAATGGTGAAGGCATCAAAAATAGCGTGGAGTTCCTTGTCGTGCGTGTTGTAGTTGAGCTCCGCCGGACCAAGTGTCCATGGCCGGAACACAACCGGGTGAATATCACCATCGTCTCCTTGAATTGAGAGAGTGGCTGTGATCACATAATTGGAGGCATCAGATTCAACGGTTACTTGACGACCCAGAATCCAATGGTGCAAGACCGGAGCCTCCGTATAGGCGTGTTTTAGTGTGTCGAAGGATAATTGGCAATCTTCTGACCAATTCCAGCGGACGTTCGACCGGGTGAGCCAGGTGAGCGGAATCGTGATGGAAGAATAATTCCATATAAAATGCCGATAGAAATTGCAAAAACCAAGGAAGGATTGAATATCCTTGACTTTGCGGGGAGTAGGCCAATCCATGATAGCTGAGACCTTCTCTGGAGACATCCGGAAACCTTCTGGAGACAGGATGAATCCGAGATACTCGCAAGTAGTTACGCTGAACTCGCATTTTGGAAGTTTGCAATAGAGTCCTGCGTTCCGGAGACGTCGTAAAACTTCCCAGATGTGACTAGTATGTTGGGAAGGATTGTCGGAATAGATGAGGATATCATCCAAATAGACGACGATGTAAATGTCCAGCAAATCAGCGAAAATAGTGTTCAAAAATCGCTGAAAGGCAGCCAGAGCATTTGTAAGTCCTTCTGGAACAACCTGGAAGTCATACGAGCCATAGCGAGTAAGGAAAGCTGTTTTGGGCTCATCACCCAGAGAAATACAGAGAAGATGATAGGCGTGCCGGAGATCGAGTTTGGTGTAAATTTGTGCTTTTCTGGGAGCATCAAGGAGGTCGGTGATAAGTGGAAGTGGATATGTATCCTCCTTCGTGATCCGATTTAGACCTCAGTAATCGACGCAGAGCCGGAGAGAACCGGATTGGAGCCCCATGACTAGACCGGGACAGATATATGAATCCGGCCTTAAGGTTGTTGTCAATGAACTCCCAAAGAGCAACTAACTCATTCTGGGAGAGAGAGTAGATGTGGCCGACTGGAGGAACTTCGCCTTCCTGGGTTTCAATTTTAAGGTCATATTCTCGATGACGAGGAAGATTGTATGCCTCCTTCTCCGAGAATACATCGGCGAAATCATGGTATTCCGGAGGAAGACCAGAAAGGTCTGGAACGTCAGTTGAAGCAGAACGAGCCTGGGCATCCTCTTTAGGACAAGCACGCAAGGTATACTGAACAGTATCCTTGTCTCGAATAATAGCACTATAAGCTGCAGCAGATACCAGTGACACAAGGGGAACAGAAGTGAATGGACGAGGCTTAGGAGCCTCCAGAAGAGGTGGAGATGCCTCGGAAGTGTCCATAGAAGGACCAGAATCTGGCGAAGACGTTGGAGTCGGTGTAGGTTTCTTGCCTGGAATGACTGGAATCGGAGATTCCCCGTCCGTAATCGGAACTACCATAGCTGGAACAGACTTAGCTGTCTGTGATGTCGACGATGAATCACCGGATTGACCGGAACAGAATGATATAGTAGCGTCAGACCAGTTAATCAATGGATTAAAGCGGTTGAGCCAATTGTATCCCAGAACCAAGTCACAAGGCGAATCAAGATGGGTAACGAAGAATTCCATAGGATGGATGTCGCCAGATGGGAATCGGATTAGCAGACAGAGCTGCCGATTAATGATTGTTGAAGAGCCATCGAGATACCAGAGTCTAACCGGAGCAACCAGATACAGTGAAAACCCATTTTTTTTCACATTCTTTCAATGATATAAAACAATGAGAAGAACCAGAATCAATAAGAGTTTGCAAGCGGATTTTGAATCCCGACACAATTCGTGACAGTATGGAAAGAGATATGGTTGCATATTCTTCCGGACCAGAATGGGTATAGTCCGACCGGAACGTAGAGACGTGAAGTTCGACGTAAAGGGCATTAGGGGAAAGAGTGGAAGCGTTGAGGTAAACCTCAGGAAGCACCCCGGAGTCAACGCAACTCGGACCGGATGCTGAGGTATCCGAGCTACTGATTATTTTTTTGACTCAGAGGTTTCGGCGGTTGTAGCAGGCTTTTCAGCCGTCGCAGATACCACCTTGGCCGGAGCATATTACAGACGCTTCCGGCACTCCGAAGCTGAATGACAGGTACCTCTGCAGAACATGCAGAGATTGAGTCGAGATCGGTGTTCTCTTTCGTCCTTGGTGAGTCTCCCGTGCTTATCGAGTTTGTCGGCATATGGCTTTGGAGTACGACCGGAAGACTGCTGAGCCAGTCTACCGGAAGTGGCCTTCGTCGAAGATGATGACAAAGTAGGATTGCCAGACTGCCTTCTGAAGGTTTTGTAACCGGAGGTGAAATTAGACGGTTTAGACGACGAGTTGACGCTCGTGTGATCCTTTGACTGTTGACCGGAATTTCCAGAGCTTCCGGGATTTCTGGAACCAGTACCACCACTGCTAATCTTCTCATGCTCCCGCTCTCGCTGTTTCTCCAACTCGTGTTTCCAATAGCGAGCATCAATCCGGCGGGCAATATCTTTGACCCCAAGTAAGGCGTTGACATAGTTGTGATGAACCATTTAATCCTTGAGCTGGCGAGGAAGACCCTCGTAGAATTGATGTCGCAGGGCATTGTTGCCCCATTGGGTAAGGACTGCGAGACTATCGAAACCGATGATATAAGTAGCAATCCGGTCTCCGGAGTTCATCTGGCAAGACCGGATGAGATCTTCAGCATCTCCCACCGGATCTTGCGGACCAAAATTCTCCTGGAGTTCCTGAATAAAGCGTGGAAAATTTCTGTCCCAAGCTGGAACAGAACCGGAGTCGTAAAGATTTGGTTCGAACCACTGCTGAGCAGTGCCCCAGAGACATGACATGATATAGAAGATCTTGTCATCATCCGAGATAAAATCCTGGTGACGTTCCGCAAAATGCAGGTAACACTGAGTGAGAAAAGACCGTCTTCGCCATCTCTGGGAAGATCACCTCCATGGTCATCATTGGGATCAGGAGGGTCTCCGTGCTCCAAACCGGAGGGTGTATGATTGCTACTGCCATCGCCAGGTTCCTCGGCCTGAGGAACCGGAGGTAGTCCGGTAGAACTGGATTCCTCTACATCCTCAGCAATAGGAGGATAAGGAATCGGTGAAGTGCTCTGCTGAATGACTCGAGCACGATCTGGATATGGAGATCGTGGAAAAACGGTAGGATTTTTTGGAGTGTGAGGACTTTGAACAAGTCCCGGAACATTAACCGGAAAGATAGTCGGAGCGGAGAGGGAGACCGGAGCTGTTGTTGCTGCTGTCTGGCATGTGCGAATAGCGACGTTAGGAGGAAGAGCAATTTGGCCAGAGGGAATAGTCGACATGGAATGAGAGGGTGAAGACAAAGGAACAATCTGCGAGTAGAGACGAGATGTGCGACGACCCTCAGAGATATCAGGTGCACAGGATTAGAGGTAGGTGTGACATAACCAGCCAGGATAGGTGAGTTTGATAATACTGTTATATTCCGAGCCGAAGGAAGGTCAGGATGAAAGACTCCGGAACCGGAACCGGGAACCAGAGGATTGGAACTTCCGGAAAGTATATGGGAGATAACACAAGCACCACAGGACAGTAGGATGTGCGTACTACCGAGGCCGGTGACAGAAGGAGGACCAGGGAGTTAACTGGAGGACAACTCAGTGCAAAGCGGAGAGCAAAGCAACATTAATTATCAAACTGAAGTACATGGCATATGTTAAGGGTTTATATAGCTAAGTCCTAATTGTATTCCTAAAAAGGTGTGAGTCAGGTGACCTGTCAGACATAACAATAATACGAGTCCCAAAGAGGACGGAGAAGTGATGGCGGAGAAATTGACAATAACAAGATGGATTATAAAGACGGATAAACGGGAAACGCTCAGTAATCCTTCATTGCATAAAAACCTGATGATCCGCAATGAATCCGAGGATATTCCGTCCAGTTCCGGGCTCCGGTACCAGACATGACCAGAAGGTCAAGGACCAAGTAAGCATGGATATAACAGCGCCTCAGGTATACCACGAGATATGGGGTCCGAAGGATTAAGTTTGGATTCTATGTACATGATTTTGGGGACGATGTGGTAATCTGCTGAGGTGGCGCATGAACATCGTGCACATAAATTGATGGCCACGTTCCTGCTACGTCCTTTCGAGTGGGTGCCAATGGCACCCTCATTATCTGAGTGGATGAGTAGATGTGCATTTGATATACCCATCTGTACCAGGAAGTACATGAGGAACTCAAGTGTGGCTGCCTCGAGCCAGCAAATATCAATGCCTGCAGTTTTCCAATTATTGGACAATTGGAATGTGTGCCAAAAACTCGCCAATAATGATGCCAATGCCCCATGATGTACTAGCATCAACAAAAATCCCAAGATCCTGGATGGGGCCCAGTGGCCGAAGCTGCTGGTTGACCAAAGGATCACTTAATTTTTGTACCACCATTCCAGAGTGTGGATCACGGACTTTTGGAAGGTAATGACAAGCCTCGGTTCAGAAAGTTGACATGCAGTTCGAGATTGGAGGAAGATGTAAGCTTCTGTCTGCATTGACAAAGAAAACATGCACCAGCGAGCTATGGATTTCCTGGATCTTGAGTAGTGAGAACTTCTTGCTGGATTGCGCCGCTGTTATCATCTTATTGACACGGCCCAGGAACTTCAGACGCTCAACTTCCAGTAGGGCAACACAGTGGTTGATCAAGTCCCAGTAAAAACCAATAAAGATCATGTTGTGTTCAAAGTGTTCACCAGTCTTCGTCAGGTGCCAAGGTGTATTCAGGGGCTGAATCAAGCCCACACACATGTCCCAGTCGTAGGGATAGTGAAATCCATCAAATTCGAATGGGCCCATGTCGTTGGGGAACAAAAGGTTGTCCAGATCATCCTCAAACTTGCAGACATCCAGATCCCCACCGCCCTCAGCATTCCAAATGTCAACAAGGGCATTTCAAATCTGACCTGCATTGCTGCTTGCTGAGGCAGTGCCGAACGGATGTGTATGATCCAGGTAGAATGCATTGTCGAGGCAAACAACCAGGAAAGGCTTGTGGTGTGGCAAGACTGGGCAAGTCCGATGAAATGCTTTAATGTCGAAAGCACATGCCAAAGTACCCGGAGGGGCCGAGGCGATCTGGGGGTAGAAAACATCAGTACAGCATGCTGGGTAAATGCAGGTATGGAGATAGAAGGAAGGTGAGGGTTGCCCGAAGTTGCATTGGCTGCTGTTTGTGCATGTTATTACGAGTACTTATGTTTACATAATACTTGTTCTTTTCATTCTTCCGAGGGGCTAAAAGTCTCCCTATTTTACTTGTCTCCAATTTTTTAAGATAGTCTCCTTAGTGGCTGTGCCTGACTTATTTAGTGGCTGTCCCTATACTTCGTTCTCTTTTTCCTTACCTCTTTAGTGGCTGTGTGACCTAGGGCTGTGCTATTTTTATTTACTTCTGTCTCTTTTCCCTGGTATTGCCGGCTCTCCATAGCTTTCAGCCGAAACGAGCAGCATTGAAAGCCGAATGTCCACCGCCTGCTCAATCCGTATGGCGATCAGTATATGTGGCATCAGCTACATAATAGCATATGTCCATTCAATTCCAAGTCTCTCCAGCTTTACTCTACACGGTTCCTACTTCTTCCATGTCCTCCGTGGTCAACCTCTGCAGTTTCTTTCTAGCCAATCTGACCATTTCGTCCTCACTGTCCTCGTCTTCATAAGCCACCCTTTTCTTTGTGTTTTGCTTTGGCTTCTCATACGTGACCATTGTGGGCATCTTACCCTCGTCCATGTTTCGCGCAACGTGAGCGGTCTGTTACGTAGTTGTGAGTTTACTGGGCTAATTATTTGTAGTGCTTGCTCACCCTGGTTATAGTTCCATCCAAGAAAGTCAAAGAACACATTACCAATTTAACCACATTCCTCGAGTCCCTTGGCCCTTTGAAGGCAACCATGGAGAACCCTAACTCGACAATATCTCAGATCCTTGTTCAATAGCCTGTTAGCTGTCAGTTTATGTGCCTAATTGAGTACACTGCACTCACCTCTTGCTGTCTAGCGTGAGATATGACACTTCATTGTCGATGCAGTGTAAGATTCCTTTACCTAGCATTTTTCCAATAACTTTGGTGGGGTCGACTTTGCGGTGAAACTCTGCCAGCTGATCTGCTGGCGCAACCTTGGCGAAAGTAAAATAGCGACACACTGCATCAAGTGGCTTCATCCTTGATCGCAGTACGTTCCCAAGGTGTTACGTCCGCCTCGTCGAAAGTGAGCTCCATGTGGTATGCGACATTGAAAATGCTCTGAATGGCTTTATTGAAGGTTTCAGTGTCGAAGCCGACAATAGATGCATGTTGTCTGATATAGTTAACGTTCCTGGCTGACAATCTGTCCTGATCGTCAGTTGCTACACATTGTGCACCTGAATATACAACTTACTTGTTCTTTTTCACAGGCGGCAAGTCCATATCCAACAGTGCACCCACTACGGTGAATGTTGCCTCTCGCTTGACACCGTCTCGGTCCTGGAGCATCACTTTCCAGCAAGTCGGAAATCCACTTTTCTTGATCATTACTTCCGATGTGTAACTGAATATGGCAGGTGTGATTCGGCTGAGATCATTGTGTCCCATGCCTGCCCGTAGGCTCATTCAGAGGGTACGAACATTAATACATCTAGTATATACCTCCTTCCAAGTCCCCCAGCAGATTTTCAATATTGCCCTGGACCTGCTGAAGTAAATACACAGCCTGGTCTGCCTGGGCCTCATCGAAATCACATCAATCATTTGGGTCAGTTTAAACGACGAGTGATGGCGAAAAGAAAATGGGCGGTGCAAATACACTCTATTTCATATTTTTTGAATGCAAGAAGTGGGCTTGATTAATAAAAAACAATATTTTCGGCAATCAATTTACATTGGATTCCAACTGTTTGGCAGATCGTTGGATTCTGATGACTTCCGGGTTTGCCGTGTATGTCCAGGTGGATTTAGGATGGCCAGCTTACTAAGCAGTGTAATCGGCATGATGGGAAAAAAGATAAGTACGAGATCCTGCCAGGCGCAGCCACAGCCCTCTACCCCTAAGTACCTGGAGGCTAACAGCATGCAGGTGCGATGAGAGAGATGGGTGCTCGAGCGGGAGTGGGTTCAATGGGCAGATGGGCAGATGGAGAGTGGGTAGATGGTGTGTAAGATGGGCAGATGGCTCAAATGCACTGGCAGATGGGTGGATGGGTGGATGGGAAATGAGCAGATGGGTGACAGGTTCCACATAATGAAGGGTCAACAATGAGTCGTACAAGCTCACCTTCTCAGCCATCTTGGGGGCCATGTCAAACCAAGTTGGGAAATCTTCCTTTGATATGAAGCTGTTGACCGCACCTGTATCTGAAATACGGTCCCCTTTAGAAAGGTTGTGGCAGACACGGCATTTTGGGGGAATGTCACGTACCGTGACATCGGACTCCCTCGGCCCCCGAGAATCGCCGAATAGTAACGTCCCCATTCTTATTGGCTACTTCATTCACCATATGCTCAAGACTCACTATGATTCACTATGACTTTCTTTGTCGGCGTCCTCGGTCTTCCGACGTCCGCCGACACAGCATTGACTTACATTGACTCCTACATACTCATTCCCATCGCGGAGCCTATCGGCCTCCGATGATTGATTACACTACGATATCATTTAAATAGCTCGATGTACTCTCGCTTCTAGTCAGTTTGAATATCGACTAAGTTTCCCTCTTCTCAGTTCTCTTCCTCTCGGTCTTCCGCCCTCTTCCGAAATTGGACATCGGGCATAGAGAAGGGCGCAGCGCACGAGCTGAAGCCAAGTCCACTCCCTCCGTCGGTCCCCGAGTCGGACCTCCGTCCGGCCTCCGATAAAGACTTCACACTTATATACGAAGTCCCCCCTTGTGACATTCCTTTCTTATCGTTCACATAAAAACTATTTGTCTTGACAGGACCCATCGGATCCCGACGGGACCCGACGGAATTCTGGTACTTGACAGTATATTCAAACTCACTCTTCTTACGCCCACCCGTTTATGGCTTTGGACCTCAACACACAAATCCAACGAAGAAACGAACGTGCCTTTCAGCGACTTGCACGACTCTTGGTTACTCCTCCAGAAATCGCCGAGCAACGCCGGCAACAGGATCAGGCTATTCAGGACTCTCGCATCAACTACAGCGCGGGCCTCCGAACATAGCCAGTCAAAATATTCAATCATCTTTTGTTACTCGGGAAAGCGCTCACATTGCTGGCAGTATGACTTCCACACAAACACTTCCTTCCCAAACCCGCAATCCCACTTCACCTAATCCCTTCGATTCAATCTCGCAAACCGGTGGACCCCGATCAGGCAGAAATAGCCTGGTACAGATAGATGAAGAATCGGACGAGGAAGACCACCCTCGGGACCCGATCTCCTCTGGGGAGAACCGTCGGCCTCCGACTCCCCCTCGGGAGCCGGAAGAACGCGAACGTCCTTGAAGATCATCAACCAACCCTTTCCATGATATTATTGGTGGAGTTAGCGGAGGCGGTGGAGGTGACGGAGGAGGTGATGGTCCAGGGGACAACGGGGGCCGACGCAGTCGATCCTCAACCCCCGACCAGAACCCGTTCAACAACCCCAACTTGTTTCTTACGTCCCTCACCCAAGCCATGTCTCAGGGTATTGGCAACGCGCTTAATCAACGCGATACTTCTAACGACAAGACTCGGTCCCGAGTTCGGGATCCCGAGACATTCGATGGGAAGGACCCCGAGAAACTCCGAACCTTCCTTTTCCAGGGCATTCTGAACTTCCGCGATCGCCCGTCGGCATTCGTCCGCGATCAGCAGAAGGTCAACTACATGATCACCCTTGGCAGTACCAAAAAGCCTACGCCCGTGGCTGCAGCCACAATCATATTTTGACTTCCCACACGGCTGCAGCCAGGGACCTGGCTGGACCAATTGCCTACCATTATCTGGCCTTGGCCGTCGGCTTGCGTCGCGCCGCGTGAGTTTTCACGACATAATAATGTAAACTAAAGCCTTATTGCATGATAACAACAATTACACATAAAAACCTCTAATTAAAACCCCCTTGCGGCACTCAACGCCGTCGACCTAAAAAGGGCATTGTCGAGCCCTGTGTCTAATGGCCGCCGCTGCCTCCTCCTCAGGCCTCCTCGTCACCTTGGCCCGTCAACGCCCCAAACACCGACATGCTCTCCGCCAGCATCGCGTCATACTGGAGCGCCATCCGCACCACCGTTGCCGCCGACGTGTCCCACGCGGCCTTAAACCGACGTGCGATTTCGCGGTGCAAAGCGGCCTGGCGCGCAGCATACGCCTCCAGGCCACTCCGCAACTCCACCGTTACGCACTCCCGCCTCGACCCCCGCCTTGTCTCCCACCACAGCGAACGCCAGCGCAGGAACCGAAGCACGCGCTTCATTTCCTCGCGCAACAACAATACCTCCTCCTCCCACCGCTCCTTCCGTGCCTTGGCCTTTGACCACTCCACGCGCACCGCTAAAAACGCGTTAGTACCCGATTAGTCTCTGTAGATCCAAAACAAACGTACACTCGTGCAGCTCTGCTTCATCTTCGCCAGGCCCACCCCCCTCGGTCCAAATCCAGGACATGCTCCTCTCCCTGGACGACATCGCCGGCCCCGGGACCCGCCGAAACTTGGATGAGCCGATGTTTCCCAGCTTTTTTCTGGCCTTTGCGTCCACTTCGCGCTCCTCATCCAGCTGGATGTCGCCCGGCTTCAGCTCCTTCCACCCCGCGCACTCATCGAGTCCCTTCAGCGCTATGAGCGCGTCCCGCGCGCGCCTGTACTTTGCAGCTACGGCGTCCACCCGCTCCCCGATGCGCTCGACCAGACTATATGCCCGGGTCATCGCCCTCTGTCCCACATTGGCGTCCCGGTACGTGAGCATGTGACGCTTCGCATGTAGACGGCTCCGCAGCCGCCTCAGCGAGTCCCCGCACTGCCCCTCTCGCAATTTCGCTTCCATCACCGACAGCCCTTTCCTGCAGCCGTGCTCCCTATCCACCGCGCGCAACCCCGAAGGAAGATACAGTTTGACATCCTCCGCCCTCGGTGGCGGCATCTCGGAGTCTCGCGCGTCCTCCTCGGCCTCCACCTCCCGTGCCGCTGCAGGCATATAAATGGCCTGTAGCTTCCGAAACGCGGCGAGCTTCCTGAAGAATGCCAGGCGCATCTCTGCGAGCCGCTCGCTTTGATCGGCCGCCAGCAACGTTCTTCCTCTCGCTTCGCCCCGAATTCGTCGCCTATCTTTCCCGTCAGTCGCTATCTGAGCGCATGAACGCGGAACTCACTGGGATTCTTCGAGTTGTAACCCTGCCACTAGGAAGGACGTCACGCTCGACCCTTGCAGCGTCCCTCCTGCCGTCGCCGCCTCTTGTGCTTCCTCCTTTGTTAGTGCCAGTCGCACCGCGGCCTCGCTCGGCCCCCCTGTCCGTACCGCCTTTCAGTAACGCCACACCACGATGGATTAAAGGACCAACTCACCTTCATTTCCACCCTCCATCTCGTAGGGATTCGGCTGCGTACGATCCTTCACCCAGTCGTCAAGTCGAGTGCAGCGAATCTGGCGTGGAGTCAGATTACCGCCTGACGTGTGAGTCGGCGATGGAGTGACATGTCAGTCAAGCTCCTCAGATCTTGCCAGCGAGGTTGGAGGCAAAGGTCGCATCCGGTGGTGGCATCCGGTGGTGGCAATCTGGCGCGAAGCCAGATAAACAACCCGACGTGAAAGTCGGGCGACGGGGGTGACATGGCAGTCATGCCCCCAGAGCCGCCTTTGTCGTGGGCTCGGTTGAGGCGCTGCGGAGGATGGGGGTGAAGACGCAAAAGAGCGGAGTTTCAATATTGATCATGTGGCATTGACTTGAGCTGATTGTCTGTGTCAGTCTAGGTTCAGAACAAGCCGCCTTCTCACGTGCTGAATGGAAAAGCATGACTTTCACGTGCTTCGCAGGAGAAGGGGCTTGTATCAAACTCAGGAAAAAAGGGGATGCGTTCTGCGCGTTCTCCTGCCTCAGAAAGCGCGTCAAATCTCCTGGCCACCTGAGATAATACGTTTCTAATAGTTCAGAAAATGATTTGCCTGACTCAGATTTTCCGCCAGGGAACACACTGTCCCTATAAACTGGCTCCAATATGGCGTAGAGAAAAATTTAGTCGTTTGAAAGACTGGACTATGGTGCACTTCACTTAGCCACCACCTAAAGTTGACTAGTCCCAAATCTGCCGGAGGCCAAATTTTTTTCTGATACCTCTTTGGAGCAGCCAGAACATGGATTTCGGGTCTCTGCAAACCATTCGACTCTCTGTATGCAATTAATCACTTTCCAGCATATTCCTGACAATGTTCATATATTTCATGTAAAAATTCAGAGGCCACAGAGTCAGAGTCTGTATATTGGAGTCATAATCTCATCTATAGCATGTGGTACACCATTATATAAGAGCCTAACAAGGTAGTTTGGTGGTACAAAAGGCGGTTGAGTGTACAGTCCCAATTTGACCGACCCCCAAAAGAATAACCCCTCAATTTTGAGTGTAATAAAAATCCCTCTAGTCAAAAGTTTCCTCTCATTGAAAGGAGCACTTTTACTAGAGGGATAAGAAATATCTAATTTTTTGCGTGACTTGTAACAGTTGTAACAAAGTAGTGGCCACTAAGTGAAGCGCACCATACAGTCTTGGAGATTTTCGACTGAGCCAAAATCTGAGGAGACAGAAATGTTTGGCCTTTGATTCTAGTCCTTACACACCCTTTACTTGTATTCGGAAGTGCAGAAACAAATTTTCTGGAGGCGACGAAAATTGTCCGGTTATGGGCATGATTTGTCAGCAAGCGCGTCGCGTCTCTCGAAGCTTTTTACCACATCTCTGATGGCAGACCAATGTTCCAACACCGCGCAACCACCGAAAACGCCCACTAAAACATTTACTCCACGCCGACACCCTTTTTCACCATCAGCATCGCGTCGCCCGCGGTCTCCCACCACTCCAGGTCGGCGTCACATACCAGCCCGCACAACACGTCTCCAGGGGATAAAAGAGTGGAAATTCTCGTTTGAGGAGACAAGGAAGCAAATGGCCGACAAGCTGAAGCTCTCCTACGTCCCCGATGACTGGCAGGTCCACCTTGTCATCCGGATTCTCCGTGAGGTGCAGGCGTGCTTCCAGACTAAGCCCCTTTTCCGCCTCTGGAATCTGTCCTCTCCAGAACTGGTGGTCATATTGGAGGGTAGCCAGCTTCAGTAACGGTGTATGGGCGTAGAATGAAGTGGGAAGAGATCCGGCAGAGTTGTATCCGATGCTGGGCACGACGAGACTGAGCGAGAGGAAAATTGATGGCAAAATCTGCTGATGAGTCACGCTTAGTCATTAATTAGGCGCGTCCCATCACAATGTCCCAAAACGGTCGTGAATACGAAAGCGTGTTTTGCGGACTCAAATCCTTCAACATCGCAAAACTTTTGCTGAGAGATCTTGTCCTGATAATATTCCGATCCCATCGGGTCCATAAAATCGAAGAAATTCTACGTTCATATCTTTTGTTTGATACGATGTTCACCAGAAAAACATTTCTCAAAACCCCCGTTCAGAAAGACCCCTTCGCCTCTGATAGCAAATCTATAATTGCGAGTGCATTCTAATCGATCGAATGAACGTGTCTGCCGCTTATATCGAGTCATTTCGTGGAGAACTGGTTGAGATACTGGCCTTTGAACACATCCCCTTTTTTCCGTAGTTTGTGGCAAGCCTCTCTCCGAGATGCTCCGGCTTGCCGGACCGGAGACAGGCTTGCTCCGAACCTAGTGTCAGTCTGTGTCCAAATTCTGATCATTATTGGAAAGGAGTGTTCTGTGGTATTTGACACTATTTAAGGAAAGCAGGGCAAGTATCAGAATGTATTGTTCGTTGATGTTTAAGACAAGTCCATGGCATTAGGGTACACGAGAATAAATGTCAGTCAGTGTCGACAAGAATCGGGTCCGATGGTACTCCACGGGCACGCTTGGCCAATTGCTTCACCAACATTTCCTCCTCCTTATCTTCCGCCCGAAGAAAGAGCTCCTCTTGATCGTGAAACACAGACGAATATGTTCTCTTTGCCCGAACGGAGGTGCTGGGCGAGGAAGCTGAACCCGTAAAGCGTGACGGTCCAGCGACCGCAAAAGCCGTTGGAGAAGACGATGGTCCCGCAGACCATGAGCCTTGAGATGGCAGGTCCGAAAGCGAAGACGTCGTCTGTGATGACGATGGTTCCGTTGCTGGGGATCCCAGATACGGTGGCGATTGGGCTGATAGATGATGTTAGCGACTGATTGTATGCGTGAAGATCAACTCACCTTCCGCAGACTCGATGGCTTGTTCGATCCACGAGGCGATATCAAGACAGGCCGCTTCCGCGAGGTCTGTGGCTCGATACACCAGGATCGAACCACGCTCTTTCATGTTGATAAGACCATCCGCTGACAGAAAACCATAGCTCTTGACGCAATACCATAAATATGGTGTGGCCGACCCGGCCGTGGCACCGTTGGCCGGTACAGCGTTTACAACACGAGCGATCTCCAAGGCCATAAAATCGAAACAACCAGCGCACCTGAGATTCAGGTACTGTTGGATAGGCGGGGTGTCAGCTTGCGTGTAGATGATTATGTGGATCAACCGTCCTGAAAGATTCGTCAGTCATCATTCGCTGCAGTTGTTTCCCAATGGCAGAAGACTTACTTTCCGCTGGGTCGATAATGAATTCATCGCTATTGTAACCGTCATTTGCCATCTCCGCTGACGTCCGGACTAAGTCAGTGTGTAAACGAAAGGCGAAGGACACTCACGCAGTGCGATTGCCCGGCTCTTGTCCTGGATCTTGGCCTTCTTCGGCACTGGAGACATTGACGACGAGGAGGTCTCCGACAGTGCACCGGCGTCTTCTATAAGAAGATTGACAGGGTTTTTCTGCTTCGCTTCCTCTGTCAAAACATTCAGGTCAGAGGGTTGGATAACAAGAGATTCCACATACGTTTCGTGTCCACAGCCGCCGCGGGCTGCTTCTGTTTCCCTGTCGTAGAGACCTTAATGAAAACTGAGACCGGCAGAAGTATCACATACTCGATCGAGACATTTTCGGTGGCGCGTCCTCGCCAGTTGCAGGTTTCGGCTCTGTGGCCAGGTTAGAAAGATCCCGAAGTACAGGGGAGACACGTACTTGCTCGCGGCTTTGGAGCGGCCTTGTCTTGTTTTCTTTTCGCCCTCTCTTGTTTTTTTCTCTCGTCAATCTCGGCACAACCTTCTCGAAACGCCTGGATCGTAGGGTCCCCCTCCGGTAGGGCAGGACTTATCGAAGTGAAACAATGGGTCTTCGTCTCGTTGTGTGGGCACTGCAGGGATTGATTAGCCTGCTCCAGGGTGTATGCAATGTGCCCAACATAAGACCTGTACTGGCCAGCGAAGTCTTCACGTTTGGCACCGCCCATGACAGGTTGGACACTATGCTGGTTGCCATGAGGGCATACTGTGTGCTGTTTCTTCCAGCCTTCCAGAATTTTAACCAATTTTCGCGCGAGTTTGACATAGTCACTTTCCTTGCCCATAGTTGGGAGTGTTAGGTAGTAATTCAGAAGACACAAGTGTACGGTTTTATACGCAAGACCGAGGGCCAAAGCTGACAAAAAAAAAGGTTGCTGGGGCCCCGTTCTGATGCGAGTTATTGTTATCCTGCGTGATGGGTGGTCAAGTCCAAGCCATCGCAATGACCGGGACTGCGCCGCAAGTACACAGCGTACGAGACACGAAGTCCCTGGAGTATGACATCCAGACCGACGCGCTAGTCGGGTCTGTCCAGTCTCACTTCAGTAGCAAGGACCCCGCAGACTAACACGCTTGTCAGGGCGGCTAAGCTGCTGTTGTAATCAGACGATTGGCACACGTGGCGAGCACAATAATACATACATAGCCGAACCAGCTCGAATCCGGGCTCGATTCTCAGGTCGTTTTGGATGGCTCGTTATTGTATTCACATTTAGGCGACTACTCTTCACCGTCTGAATCGAATACTTCCTCAAGCTCGGGCATGTCCAGGTCCAATTCATCGATCACTAGCACCCAGTCTCCCACCGCTCGGTTTTTCGAAGGCGTTGCGGCGTTCTGGGCGTGCCGGCACGAGGTGTCGTACTGGACGATGCCGTGTGTGGACACACTTGAAAAAAGAAAGATGTGATTGATACGGGAGACTGGCAATTGGAGATTGAAGCTGTACTTCACATAGGTACGATTTGCGCTTGATTCTCCCTTCGCGAGACCCCGTTTCCTCTGCAGGCGAAAGTTTCCGTCCATCGCTAGAAACAGCATGTCTGAAAAAGCTGTACTCTCTATGGCCTCTCCGGCGTTGACCTTGGCGGTAATTTTCGCCGATTGTGCTGCTCAAGGCCGTGAGTTGTCATCCATAGTAAGTAGAGATCAGCGACTCGCCAGATGTTTTGTATGCCGTGTCTGGGATATAATCCGCTTTCGATGGCTCTTGGTCTTCTGCCATTGTGCGAGGTGAATCCAAAGCTGCAGAGGTGCAGGTGTCAGTTCGTAGTATATAGGGAGGTCTCACACCGCTCACAATCATATGCTCCCCGATCAGGGGTTTTGTTAACAATAAGTACAACCGCCGATCATGTTTTCCTCCAGAGGAGGGTATCAGCAGGCATCTCGTGGCCATCTGAAAACCGTCCCGAGTCAGGCTTGGCTTGTTGATCCCGTCCATGTGAACAACGTACCATGTACGAGTCATGGTTGATCCATGATAAGACTGACGCGAATAGTCAGTTGAGGAGGGCGCATTGCTGACGCGAAGTCAGGGCAAGGCTGGCTCGGGTGCCTTGACGCGAAGTCAAGAGCAGGTGGAAGTGAAGTTGGCGACTTGGTGACTCGAGGCGCCGGATCATCAGCTTGTTGAAGCCAAACAAAGTGTCATGGCAAAAGACCTGGATACAAACACATGTACATACGTTGGTATCCACTTGACTTCGCGTCAACTCAGGCACGGAAGACGACTTCGCGCCAGTTCTCCATGCTCGAGCCTCACGTCTTGTGGGGGCGCAGAATATGACTTACGCGTCATTTCTTCTCAGAGCATTCTTTCTTTTGCCCTCAGTCCTGATGGCTCTACGCTTTGACTTATGCTCCATTTCTGGCGGAATCTGAGGATTGAAGCTCTTCTCCGTTTGCTTAAACCAAACACTTTGATTCTTGACATATAAAGGTGAAGTTTGAACACATTTCAATAGTACTTCAACAGGTCTGAATACATGGCCCGAGCTCCAACTAGAGACCATCCATCGGGGCCGCAACATGCCCACCAACGTAGCCGCGTGCTCGATGCCCTGGATGGATTTCTACCCAGGCTGGACCCTCCCGTCTCCCAGCCACCGCCCAAGCGCGGGACCATAGCCGCCCGTGGTACCGGTCTCCAGCACTTGCCACTCACGCCGGACTCTCCGCCTTTCCGCGCCGCTGCTCTTCCTATGGCCAACGCTGTCTCCAGGGCCTGCCAGTCAGGCCAGGCTCCCCCCTCTCCGTTGCGCCCCCCAAGCAAGCCAAAGCACGGCTAATCTTCT
Source organism: Mycena sp. CBHHK59/15 (assembly GCA_029204085.1). Taxonomy (NCBI): domain Eukaryota; kingdom Fungi; phylum Basidiomycota; class Agaricomycetes; order Agaricales; family Mycenaceae; genus Mycena; species Mycena sp. CBHHK59/15. Next base: position 1,014,052 of record JARGXW010000002.1, read on the forward strand.
GGTTTGGAGTAAGTCCTTCGCTTCTCATATGACGATCAATGTTGATCTTGTGAAGGATAACACTCCACCCGTCCACGCCCGTGTGCCGATTCATCGGGGGCTTGTCCGACTTCACGAGAACAAGAGGATCCTCGGTGACATCAATCTCGAGATGGGCACGAAGATCAGAGGTTTGTGCGCAGCGGGAAGGGGGGTTCATGGAAGGACTGGAGTTGGAGCACAGCTATGTGTATGACACCCCCGAGCACAATAATGTTGCGGCGTCGAGGAGTCGTGCAGCTGGACCAATGGCCCCCGTGTGGGGAACCTTTTGAACACAGAATGTCAGAATATTCAGCTTAGTATTCTACATGTATAGGGTTGTACTCGAATACAAAACTCTTTGAATATTCGTGGTGTGTCGACGCGTTCAACGAAAAAATGTCTCCTAATATTGATCGACACTCAAATCATGTGCCCGTGATATTTCAGGAAACGTGAGCCAGAATCATGAGCAGGCGTAACAAATTTGGACCGACCGTTCATATCTCGAAGAGACAGATGTTGCCACACCATTTGTATCCAAATATCATAAAAAATCTACGTGTATTTGATGTCCATGGCCACAAATTATAACACTGGAAGCGCTACTATGAAAATGCCCAAGATTACTGGACTTCGGCGTCAGAGTCTGGCACTAGTATTTCTCCAATATCCTCGATTTCGGCGGGTCTGCCTTCCGAAGGAGGTGATTCCACTTCCTTCATCTCCAACCCCAAGTTTCCGACTGGGCAGGATATTAGTCGCATTGAGGGATCGTGCGCTGGACAACGTACGTTCCAAGGCCGACGAGGTGTACACTCGCTCAATCCAGTTGTCAATACCGGGGCAGCGGTTTCGCGTTTTGGAGGTCTGTAGATACAACATGAAGGAACCGCGACCTTCCAAGTTGGTGGGTCGGGAATGTTCGAAATCCCCGGTGTAACAGTTGAACGCGAGGTATTCCGCGTCACGGACCTTTCGCGAAATCGGTAGGAGAAAAAACGGTAATAACTTTCCCGAGGGACAAATAGAAACTGGCGAGTCGGTTCTCTATGGCCCCGCGCATATATGATTCTTCGATTAAACGGTCTGAGAAGGATACGTGAGTTCCGGGGGAAGATATATCAAAAAAATTAACGGACTTTCGTTGCCAGCCGGTTCGTATCCCTCTTGTTCGAAGTGCGCGTCCCCAAGTATTGGCCGCTCTGGGAGACATATTGAATGATGTGCGGTCCACAATAGTAGAATCCTTACGGATGTCGCTGGTCCGCTTGGGAGGCATGATTCAGGGTGTGTAATTGAGTGCTACCTGAAGGGACGGGCGCGCGGATTTTATATTCCAAGGGGAGGTCCTGTGGTGTCTCAGGTGCCCGAGCAGAAGCGATCATTATTGTTGAAGAAACAATAACCGGTGGTTGGACCACGAAGCCTGAAGCGGAGTCAAGCAAGGCATGACGCGTAGTCAGGCTGGTGTGTGATGCGAAGTCACCCAGCTTTTGTGCAGGAACCCCTGAGAAAGGCTGGAGCACGGAGTTCACGATAAGTGGTGTTTGGACCAAGAAAGAGGACTAACATCACGAATGGTTGGGCCACGCAGTCAGGCAAGGTCTGACATGGATTACGGCAAGGCTTGACGCAGAGTCGGGCAAGGCCTGACGCAGAGTCAGGCAAGGCCTGACGCAGAGTCAGGCTAATGGGCGACGCGTAGTCGCCCAACGTTGTATGTAGTCACTGTGACTGCAGACTTTGATGTCAAGAACCGCCGCCGGAGTTTGAATATAAGACACGTGCCACAGGCAAACACAAGCAAATTAAAGGCCGCAGGCAAACACAGTCCAACATCTCCAACACCTACCCACCACAGTGACTTCGCGTCACTGACCTGACCGACTTCGCGTCGGTCATCCCCTCCACTGCCTGACTATCACGTCAGATCGATAATGTCTGATATCGACCTTTTAAAAAACCGGGACTCCGATGGTATACCAGCGGCTTTAATCTGCTTTCCGCACTGCTAACTTTGAGCCAGCCAAACTAGGCCCATTCGACGGGCGGGTGGGGGCAGTTATTCAGATGGGGGGGGCTAGTTTTTTTATCACCTCGAACGCCCGATACATCCCCGGCTTGCCCATTACCCACGAAAATAAGATCTTCATTCGTGCGGACATGTGGTATGGCCCCGACGACCCAACCCTGTGGCCTCAGGCATACAGCAGCGCCTTTTGCCACCTGGGCACGATTCCCAAGAAACCGACCAGCGAAAAGAAAATCAAAGAGCATGGGATAATGTGGTGGGATCCTACCCCTGCTGATTTCGTATCTTTGGACATGGGGCGTTCAATCATCCGAGGCTTGGGCAAGCTCAGCACACCCCAATTCTCTCGCCTCGCGCAGCCTACAAATACACTGATCGAGGAATACAAAGTTTATGCCAAATCCATCCCTCCTCCCGGCAAAGTCATCAGCCTCTTCCCTGCCTTGGTGCAGACACTTTCCCTGGGCCTAGAGCGGCTCCAAACCCTTCCTTCGACATATAGCAAAATGGTCCTTGGGGTCATCAACCTCCAGCACGCATACCTTGAGCTCCACGGTTTGCTGAGCTACATGACAATCTACAAGCCCCGTATGGAGGACCCCAACGCTGTTTCAGCTCTCCCGGACGGTTGTGTCGGTGTTTACACGTCCGACCCCACCGTCGCGCAGCAGTTTCGGATCGCGCGCCTCCCATATTGGTTCATCCGCCCGATGCTTGCGTTCAAGCACGAGAACATCTTGAGCATTGCCACCCCTCTCGACCCTGCAGCCGAGCTTCAGCTGGAGCCCGCAGTGGGATATCCTGTGATTACCGTTGGTGCCACCACTGAGGACAAGATGCGTGCGCTCCCTTTGCACGCAACATTACGCGATGAGGAATTACCAAGCGGATTCCTTTACTCATAATCCCTTACTTCACTCTCGGAGTTTATCCGGACATCCACTTATTGTCCACGGAGAAATACTTACTCATCGTTCACAAGATGTCTTGACGACTTATTGTCCACGGACTTATACTTACAAATCCTTCACAGGATTGTCTTGATGACTTATTGTCCACGGACTAATACTTACTAATCTTTCACACCTTATTGTACTTCACTAAACAATTAGCTTACTAGTATTTAAGCTAAGTAGTTTAGCCTCTGTTCTTCAGTTTGATAATTATATATGTTATTGCGTTCTCCCTTCCCGACGCAACCTGAGTCGGACTTCCGACCTATCGGATATTCCGTGCCTCCTCCGGCCCTCCTGCATCCTCACTCGTCCTCCCGTTATTATCTCTGGACTTGTCTCTCCTGGTCGCAAGCCGGGTAGTCGCACACTCTTGTTTGTAGTGCTTGCGAGAACGACCTTCTGACCCTTCGGACGCTACCGACTTTGCACGGCCAGCAAACATGCACCACCCGTGGTACAAGGATCCCTTCAAGTCCTGCGAGACAGAAGGCTCGACTTCCCAGACTCCTGAGCAGGGGAGATCCAATCCACATCCCCAGCATACAGGTGCCGGCGAGCTCCCAGAAGCGGGTCCTAGTCAGCAGAGAGGCAGTGGTGATCACGGGCGGCTCGATAACCAGCGAGGTGGTAAGAAGGGCGGTGGTGGCAAGCGTTATTCGCCATGTAAGTCAGGCCTCAAATCCTCACACAGGTCCATCGCTCATAGTGCCGCAGATCAGAATACGAGAGACGCGAAAGCAACGGCGGCGTCTTCTGCGAAGATCAGCCGCGAGAAGTTTGCGGTCTTTGAGGCCCCCGAAATGCCTCCTTGATCCCGGCCTGGGAGCGAGCATTGATGGGAGTCGACCGGACGCGGCCCACACAGTCAAAGGCCCACTCGGACACGTACTACGTTTTCCCAGAGCCGGCTCTCCTTGTCTCACCGGGCGACTACGGCCGTCGTCAAATGTTCCTCCACCACTTCTCCCTGATTCGCGATGCTCTGCTGTACCGTCTCGGGGACCCCGACGATCCCCACGACCACCTAAGCTCGCATGAGTGGCGGGATGTCCTGCAGGGAAAACTGGTCAAACAAGGCAGGCTGGGCACCAAGGCATACGCGCGCAGTGCCATGATCGCCGATATCTTGGGGCCTGCGATGCGCGCGTGCGAGATCGACCAACTCCACAACTTTCCCGTCGCCCCCGAATCTGTTCCTCGCATCACCAATAAGCGAGCCAAGGAGATCCTTTGGGACATCGCGGAGATGAACTTCCGCTATGAGCTGTTGGCTCTCGATGCACACGCATCAGGCATCGATAGGCCTGAAGAATGCAGGCAGTGTTTCGCGGATGCAGTGCTCCTAGGCCTCGATATTGGCCTTAGCAAGCGAGGCTTGGCGGCGGTAGCTTCTGCGGAGCGCCATCCGTACCTCCTGCAGCTCGCTCGCTTGATGTGCGACTGGCGCTGCGGCCCTCGTCCTGACATCATCGCGGAGGCCGGTCAGCGTACCACATGGACCACGGAAGCTGTCGCAGCGCTGGAGGACGCGGTCGCTGGTTACTACGCACAGAGCTTCTACGATCTGTTTGGCCGCGCCGCTGTCATTCCCATGAGACTCGAGCACGAATTTGGGACGTAGTAGGGGAGAAGCGGACACGATCTATCATCCATCCGATCTGTAGAATAAACCAGGACCATCCAGATACATGTAGCATATTCTTGTAGATTACCTTACATTAGAATCCGCCCATAAAATGTACTATACACAAAAATGTAATTTAATGAGGTGAATTCCTTTTTCGGTGTTTCCCAAGGTAATGGCCTCGCGACCAAACACACACACTCTTTGTTCCCCTCCACCATCGAGGAGCCTGACTCTCACGTCACTCCTTTCCCTGCCGACTCTCGCGTCGGTGGCCGATTGACTTCGTGTCAGTCCTGAGCGGCACTGAATCTCGCACCAACGGTTGTGAGTGGGCGTATGTGGCATTCACTCAATCCACATTTTCTCTATTGACAACGTCGCGCCAGAACCCAGAACCGGCCTCACGCTCGGAGACTGACTCCGCGTCTCTCCATTGACCGACTGCGCGTCGGCATCTCAGCACAACACAGCTCTGACTTTGCGTCAGGTCGGTGGCACTCCACTTAGTCTTATATACGTCTTTTCGAGCCTGGCGAGCCACTTTACAAGTTGATGGATGGCTTTATTTTTCTTTTCTTCGTGGGCCTGTTGGTCTGAACTTGGGATGCCGACGCGCACCGCAAACGCGGCTCTCTACCAACTCGATCTTGTAGCCAATAGGCCGAGCCTATCTTCGTGCTTATAACTGAGCGAGAGCGGCAACTTCGCTCTGCGTGCTCGTCAGCCCAATTCAGGCCTGCGGTGCATCTCTTTTTTTCCCTTGCTACATATATCTGGACTTCCCCCTCTGTGAATGGTCGCCAGACCTTTTTTTTTTGCCGCTTTGCCTTTAATATCACTTTACTTTACTATCACTCTGGTATCGCTGACGAGTGTCCTTACCGTCATTTTCACAACCATTGCGAATCCTTCGGCACCATGCTTTCGTTACCATTAGGAGTAGCATCAGTCCCTTTCGTTATTTCTGCCAAGTGAGACATTTTGTCTGACCAAGTCCTATCGCTAACCTCTCGAACAGCGCCTCCATCCCTCCCCGTCCGCCGCAGCTCTTTACTGTTCCATCTGCCGCAGTTCTCTAACCAGTTAGGTACGTTAACTACTATAATCTCTTCGCCGTTATTAAGGTCCTTAGTCAGCCTTGCACCTCAGGATGGTCAAACGCAAGGGTGACGACGCTGCTGCCGAGGCTTCCGCCGGTTCCAAACGAACAAGATCCAGTGCTGAACATCCTGTTCCTCTGCAAGACTCTGGGCACGTGTCATCGGCGGGAGGGCGCGGAAAGCTGAAGAGGCGACAAGTAGTGAAGAAGGCACCTGCGCATATGATTAGTCGCAGCGCCCAACCCGACGAACCGTCAAGCATCGCGGGGCCCTCGTCTGCAGCTTCCCATGTTGCACTTTCCCTACCGTCTGTGCCCGCGACGTCGGCTGAGATCAAGTCCGCGACGCCTTGGGCAGGCACTACAGGGTCCAAAGTCAAGTGGAAGAATGTGCTTTTCGCGCGGGCGACATTGTCAGACGACACCGACACCCACCTGAGCGCGATAGGAGCAGAGGCACCTCGTCCTGTATCGCCAGAAACTCCAGTCGCGCCCGCATCTGCGGAAACCTTTGGACCTTTGGATAACAAAGAACGGGATAAGTGGCCGCAGGTGAGTTTGTTCGATACCGCCCCAATTCTGGTAGAGCTGACGCTGCAAAAGGGTGTTTCCGCCAAGATGGCGGAAGTTCTGCCCAAAATGGGGTTACTCCAGGATCTCATACTCGATGGCTATGTTCACCACTTGCTCGGCACGCCTTGCAAGTGCGGTAAAAGTGCCGAATACCGCTGTACGGACTGCTGGAAATCCCCAATGTATTGTCAAACCTGTATTGTCCGCAAGCACGACGATATCCCCTTCCACGCGATCGAGAAATGGAATGGCCAGAACTTCGATGCGGCCTCCCTGAAGGATCTCGGTCTGGTGCTGCAGACAGATATCAGGTCCGGACGGGATCGTTGTCCCAACGTGACGGTGGCAAGTCTCCATGCGAAGGATATGAAGTTGGTGGATACCAATCGTCTTCACGATGCGAGGATCGAATTTTGTAGCTGCACGAAATCCCTGAGCAATAGCGAGATTCCCAAGTACTGGGAGCAGCTTGTAGCTGTACGGCTATTTCCCGCCTCACTCGAGAACCCAGCGACGGTGTTCACCTTCAGGGTGATGAAGGAGTTCCATAAACACATGTTAGCTTCGAAAAAATCTGCTTATGACTACTTCAAAGCCCTTGCCTTCTTGACGGACAGTGTAACTCCGCAAGACGTCACGGTGAGTTCTGGCTGTGTCGTCAGGTCTAGCAGTCGTACTGATGTCCATTTTCTTTCACTAGGATCGGTATCAAGAGTTCCAATTTGCGTATCGCATCTGGCGATCTCTGGCACTGGAACACCGGACCGGTCAGGCACATGGGATCGACGAGTTGGTGCCGCACCGACGGCCAGGCTCCCTCACCGTGCGGTGCCCTGCGTGCCCGGAGCCGGGGTTCAATATCAGCAAGGAAACGATTCGAAATGCGCTGGAGAGTGAGAGGTACATGACCGTGACACTGTTTTCTGTCTCATCTTACTTACTACTGCTGTCAGACATAAATTTACGCTGTTCCTCTCTGCGGATGGGAATTTCAAGATGCAGAGGAAAAATAAGCGTGACGATCCCGACGACGTCGCCCTGAACTACGGAGGTGGGTACTTTGTGGAGACGAAAGAATACGAGAGATACGTGGGACTGGTTAAACCGAGCAAGAGTCTGAGGAGGCTGGGACATGTAATCATCTGCGGGCAGCTAGGATGCAAAATATTGCCAAATTCAAGAACGCGGTCATCAGCGGGGTGGTTGCCGTTCAGTGCGCTCGCCACGGCTTCTACCTTCCTCAAGGCATGGTAGACTTAAAGAAGGGCGAAGCGTACGTCATTGACTCCACCAGTGGGAGCTCTATCACTGACGCAATGCTTTTCAGGTTTGCTCTTACAGACTATGCGCTGTGCTATTCTCTCGTGGAAGCCACAACACAACGCTGGGTATTTGTCACCTACGACATCTGGTGTCAGTACTCGATCAAGCTATTGGAACGGGTCAAAAAGTGGTTTCCATCAATGGAGTCTATCGTCGAGATGATTCTCGGTGCCATTCCAAAGATGCACATCCACAATCATAAAGAGCGATGTCTGCTTGAATGGAATCTGAATTGGCTGATGTACGTCGGCTTGACGATCGGGGAGATGATCGAAACCGGTTGGGTGGAACAGAACCTGACGGCGGAAGCACGAAGGAACAGAATCATGGCAATAGACACGATTCAATTGACGATACAAGCGGTCACTGGAATTGGCAGAAGCTGATTAGCCTCAGTAAGTGCTTTCTCTGCTGTCCGCGAAGTTTCTTAAATTTAATAAAACTGTAGCGATTGCTTTGTCGCGTCTTTACGTAGTGTGTATGCGGGAGCGCCAGGCGCGACAGGAACAATTTGATGCATTCAATCGTACACAATCGCCAGAGTTGGTCAAGCAGTGGGAGGCGATGGATGTGGCGCCCAAGATGGTGAACGGGAAGTTCGAGAGTGTATTCCAGGCAAACTTCAAGAAGGGTGAGATATCGCTCTCTGTGCTGTAGTTGTTGCAGCGTTCTGATTGACGCCCAGGGCCTCCGACTCATGCGGCTGCATACGCACAGCTTTTGGAGCAGGAAGTGGAGGCGGCAACAGCTGAGCACGAGAAAAAGACGGGCGATGCTGTGCTGATTAGCACAGGACTGCTGGTAGAGCGAGACCAGTATGTGACCATGTAGCAATAGCGTCGTCTATTCTGACCAGCTGTCGCAGGCACCACGTGAAGCGCATGGCCGCCCAGTCCGTCGACAACGATCTCTTGAGAGGGGCTCGTAACCGGCTGCATCGAGATGTGACGGACCTGAGAACACGACTAATACAGCGGGTACCAGCGTATAAGAAGATTATGAAGGACATCGACGCCACAAACCTGAGAACGAGGTGTTGTTCTTCCCATCGCAATTTAGTGAGACGGTGCGGGACGAGATGAAACTGGCTGCCCTCGCGCAGGTCGAGTACGTGCAGCGGGAGGGACAGGCATTTGACGCGCTCAGTGATGTACGGACCGCGATCATGACCTTCAACTACAACTGCACGATCAAGCGTTCGGAGATCCATGGGGTGGGAGCGAATACGCGCGCCCAGAACTACCTGAAGTCGCTTCACAACGACATCATCATCGCCGCCGACACGTATACGCGGACGCAGGAAGCCCTGATTGCCCTAGGGCTCCCCAGTACAGATCCAGTCCTACAGCGGCTGGTGAAGACGGAACTGTATGGTAAAGGTGGCACCAAGCAAGCGGCTGGAGATGCAAAGAAAAGGGAGCCATGGTTTTGGAGTACAGGACGGCCCGCCGACATGTCGGCGGAAGAAGTAACCGAATGGGAAGCTGAGGGTAAGATCTGTTTTTGATGTTCGCATGGCATTGGCTAAAGAGTTCCCAGTAAATCGTGTCAAGTGGTTTAGAGAACGCGCTCTACGGGATCGGGCTCAGGAGGAGAAGGAGATGCTGGAGCAGGAATTCGAGCGCGCTATAACCTGGTTCAGCAAGACGGCGGACGTGTAGGAGAAGCTCGCTGCCAAAACTGAGGGGGCTGGGGCGAAGGCGTACGCCCACAAGCAGGCCAGGATGTACCACAAGTTGTCTGACAACTGCTTGGCCGAATACAAGATACTGGACCAGCGTGTCGCACAGGATAAAGAAAAGCAGGCTAAGGCGACTTCTCGGCGAGCGGAAAGGAAGACTCAGGAGCCAATGGATTTGACCGATTTCTCAGTGCGTTCTTCGTGCTCAATGCCCGCGGCATAGAATTAACTGACTACGTAAGGCCTATTAGGCAAACGTGACGTAATCCTGCCCGGATTAAATCCTTGCTACGATGATCCTGCGCTGGGATTGTAAAGCTTTGCTATACGAAAATCCCGCGCTGGGATTGTAATTCCTTACTGTGCGATAGTCCCGCGCTGAGATTCTAAACCTATGCTATCCGATAATCTGGCGCTGGGATTATAACTCGAGCCTGGTCGTATTATAATCCCGTGCTCATTGTACGAAAATCCTGATAGGTCTGAAAAATCCTGGATTATGATTTCTTGGGAGGATTAATCCTCTATCATGGTCGTATTATAATCCCGTGCTCATTGTACAAAATCCTGATAGGTCTGAAAAATCCTGGATTATGATTTCTTGGGAGGATTAATCCTCTATCATGCTGAGATTAATCTTACATTGTAATTTAGTCGCCTGTATGTACTGTAGCAATGAACATGTAGAATTAATCCAAGTCACATGTTAATAGCATATAATTAGAATCCTTGCTACTGATATCACTGAGGAAGCACTAGGTCGCCCTTTTTCTAGACCTGTATCCTTCACCGGATATGTTGATACGAATCTGGGGCCTTCTTGGGGGATAGACGGCAAATTCCGTTCTACAGGCGGAGCTGTTAAAAAGCTTCCGTCGCGATGCGGGTTCGCTTTGTAAGCCTCCAAGGATATGTAGTTTCTAAGGGTTTCTTTATATCGAATGGACACTGTCCGCTTTTGAAAGCAAACGGAAAAATGATGTCCGCAGGTCTCCGATCGCGCTCCACGGTACCGCGAATGATTTAAACATAGAAGGCGGATGCTTCAACAGACTATGTGAAGGAGGTGGATGGCTCCTCAGAGAATCCGCACACTCCGAAATGCTATATTGTTGGCAGGGTTCGAAGCGGAGAATGGATCCGGGTAATTGATTTTGTTGTTCGCGCAGTTGTTCAGGGTCAGATCAGATCTGTACCAAGAACTGGCGCCGTACCGGGGCTCTTTTGGAGCTTCACGGTATAAATCTGTTTAGCGGACAGTGCCTCTCAGGACCTGGAGAGGACTGATGAGTTTTTGTGAAGGGCCTAAAGGACGACGCTTCCGGGGATTTATTCTTGTTCAGAATGGAGGATCAGTAAAGAAGAGAGCCCCTGGTGACCAGTGAACTCTTTAGATTGGCAGGTATCCTACTTTTCCGCTCTAGTCTAGGACCGTAGCAGAGAGCAGGGGAGTTTGGAGATAATTTCTCCAGATACAGTGAGTGGTATTTATACTGTTTCTAAAGTCCATGTGATTTTCCCTTATTCCGATGACTCCATTCATTCTTTCCGACGATCGGGAACAGGTCCCCCTCTGCTCGCTCTCCCTCCCAGATGTCGGAAATGTTTCGTGGTGTGTTTCTTGTAGGTGGAGTGATTCTGGAGTCGGCGGAATGATCCTGACGCCGGCGGACGGTGTAATTGCTCATCGGACATGGTCATAGTCAGACTCTGGGGCCGGCAGACGATGCCAACTAGGTTGCAGACGATCACAGAGTGTGGCGGAATGATCCTGGAGCCAGTGGACGGTGTAATTGCTCATTGGACACAGTCATAGTCAGACTCTGGGGCTGGCGGACGATGCCAACTAGGTTGCAGACGATCGCAGAGTGTGGCGGAATGATCCTGGAGCCAGTGGACGGTTTAATTGCTCATCGGACACGGTCGTAGTCAGACTCTGGGGCCGGCGGACGATGCAAACTAGGTTGTAGACGATCGCAGAGTGTGGCGGAATGATCCTGGAGCCAGCGGACGGTGTAATTGCTCATCGGACACGGTCGTAGTCAGACTCTGGGGCCGGTGTACGTTGCAAACTAGGTTGTAGACGATCGCAGAGTGTGGCGGAATGATCCTGGAGCCAGTGGACGGTGTAATTGCTCATCGGACACGGTCGCAGTCGAACTCTGGGGCCGGCGGACGATGCAAACTAGGTGGTCGGACTACACCGCAACGGTGGGCAAACATAGTGCAGCCTCACATCGCCTCCCCGCACCTCCCCTGGCCTGTGCGCGCTGCTCGACCATTCCAATAGTCGTGCAGCGCTGTCTGCCGCCGCTACGCCGCCAATTCCGCCAATTTCCGTCCGCGTGCCCCCGCCCCCGCTCCTCCCTGCTTTCCCGCTCCTCCCTGTTCGCCAGCTCTTCGCCAGAACCACCTACCCTATCAAAATGTCCATGGGCACGTCCTCCCGCAGTGCCGCACCTGCTACAGTTGCTGCGGCGCCGGGGTCCACCACCGCGGCGCTGCCCCCCGCCTCCTGCGCCCCCGCTTCCTGCGCCCCCGCCGCCTCAGCGAGGCGCTTACCTCGCTCGTCACGGTCGGCATCGAGCAACACCCTTAAGCCCAGCCCCTTTGCGTGAGTTTGGGAGGCGCGCGCATCAGCAGCGCTTGGGTTTTTCAGCTTGGCATTCGGCCTCAGGCGCGTGAGCACTCTCTGGCGCATTGGCGTGGTGCTCGCGACAGCGCCATCCCCCGCGACGGCAGGGGCTGGTGCGGGTACAGCCGATGTTGCAGCCACTGGTGGAGGCACGGGTGCCGGCGCGCCGCTTGCGCCGATTTGGGCGGGGCCAGATGCGCCGGCAGCAGGCGCTGCGTTCCCGTCGTCGGGCATATCGGTGCGGCTGGGGAGGACATGGGGAATCATGTCAAAAGTGTTTGACTACGGGCGGGAAAGCCACTTACCCCGACATTTTATCCAAAACCCAAGAAACCTCCTCGACGGCGGTCAGCCACCCCTGCGTCTCGAATTCTAACGCCGCGCACCACCATTTGAGGCAGATGAGGACGTTGAGGAAGCCGTTGGGGCCGGGGCACCTGAGCACGTCCCAGTTGTCTCCTCTGTCCCTCGCCATCTCGCCATCGTCGCGGATGCGCCACTTCGGCTGTATCTCGACCCACCACTCCCCCCACTCCTCCATCAACGTTGCCAGCACGAATCGGGGTGTTCCCTTCCGCGCGCTCTTCACCCACTGTCCGATTTGTTTCGGGTGTTTTGACGTGGAGAATGATTTAAGCTGAAACGTACAAGTCAGTCACCCATCTAACATATTTCCGAGTGACTAACGCCACGTACCTTGTTGACGAACCCCGTCGATTCCTCCAGGCGCCACCAATGCTCAACGAGTCCTTTCCAGGCCTCGCCAAAGCCCTCAACCTCCAATTCTTTCCATGCCGACAGCTCCCACTTCTGGCCCGCCGCCTTCCTCGGCCCCCCTCGGGTTATGGGCGGTGTTTTCCATTCGCCCTTGACCTCGACCTCGACCTCCTCCTCGCTCTCGTCGCTCTCATCGTCGTCTTCGCTGTACATGTCCCCCTCTGCTCTCTTCCTCCTCTTCCTTTTCCTGCGCCCCTCATCCTCGTCCCCTTGCTTCTTCTTCTCCGCCATCCCCATGAATGAGGTCCCGCTAACGAGGTCGAACGTATCCAGCACCTCTCGATTGCGTGCAAGATTGTTCTCCTGCGTCATGTCCACGCTCCGCATGCGTTGCAGCGAGCGCACACGCAGGCTCCGCTTGGTTTCCGGCATCGCTTGCAGCTCCCGATGCAGCGGCGACTTTAAACCGACGATCCTCGGCAGCGCGGGTTGTGCGGGCGCAGGGGTGGAGGCGGGCGCGGTAGCGGGGACAGCGCGGGGGTGGGGGTGGGGGTGGGTGCGGCGACGGGCGCGGCGGCGGGGGTGGGGGCGCGCATAGGTGTGGGAGGTCCACCAAGGATGATGCCCGACATGATGTCGGTGTTGTCCTCCAACAACGGCGGGGGCGGTGGCGGTCCAGGCTCAGACATAGCCGCGGGCGCTACTGGCGGCATCTCGGTGTCGGGGGCGGGAACTTGGACGAGCTCGTCGTCGACCGGCGGTGCTGGCGCGGGCACGGGCACGGGCAACGGTGGCGCAGACGATCCCGGCTCGCTGCCCACAGATGCTGTGAAGGTATCGTCAAATCCACAACCCTCGCACAGAAAACCAATCTTACTTACCCATGTGAGTGGCGTGCACGAATTTCAAGAAAGTCGGCAGCATTGTTGCGAACCCCACAGGATCCCACTGAGAGAAATCCTTTCCTCCAACACTGCCCGTATTTAAGCTGAATGAAAATCAGACGAAGCTTTCGAAATGCAATCCTTGCGACGTACCTTATCGTGTCAAAAGTGTCCCCCTCGACCCTCGACGCAAGAATGCAGATTGTGTATCCGGTGTATGCATGCAGTGCTTGCATCAGCGGCGCCACCGTGGCCGGGAACTTATCGCGCGCCCTGTAATCCGGTCAGTCAGTCCAGTCAAGTCCGGGTCTATTCGCGCACTCACTCTTGTTGGACCTTCGGATCGACACTAGGCAACCCCTCCTCCACGTCCTCGTACTCTTGGAGCTCTTGTTCGTGCGCCTCCTCCACCTCCGCCTTCAGGCTCTCTCTAACCTCCTCGGGTTCCGCCGCTAGAAGCCTCTTCGCGATATCGCACCTCAGCGCGAGTTTCTTGCCGCGCGGTAGGTCATCTCCACCCTCTTCCCCAAACTGCTCGTTCACGCCGCCTTTGTAGTCGGGGTGTTGTAGGTAGAATTGGTAGTCGGCGAGCCACTTCGGCGGCGGTTCATCGTTTTGGCGCCGCATCCGTGATAGGTGCTCGAAGTACGGATTGCCGTAGATGCCCATTTGACTAGGCCTCTGGCGATTGAACCACCTTTTGATTTTCTAAGGAAGAAGGTTAAAACCCGTCCAATAACCCGACAAGAGATGGACTTACTTCCTTGGTCTTCGTCTGGATCTCGGACTTCATGGCGATCTCCTCCTCGGACAAGTCGAGGTCCAGCGCTCTGAAGGCCGCCTCCGCGTCTTCCGGCGACTCCTCGGGCAGGTCCCACCACGCGGCGCCTTCCGGTAATGGCTCTGACGCGTCGGGGGGTCCTCGCCGATGGGAAGACGCCAGGGGAAAAGGCGCCAGTAGTGGGCGAAGAACGAACGCCAGAACTCGCTGGTTTTCTTCTTCTTCGCCTTGGATGCGGCGATGTAGCAGTCGAGCTGGGAGGTCATGAACTCGAGACGCTTCCCTTGGAAGTCGCTCGGACTCCCGCGCTTTTTTCGACAGGCAGCGGACACGTTGTTGCCGGGGGGATCTGCCGGAGCTTTGGTTTTTGGTCGGGTCATTGAAGAATGAGAGTCGGGCTGCCGAGGGACTTTGCGAAACGAGGAGATTCTGGTTGGCGACGAGATTCGCGAAAAAGGTTGTTTGGTCTTGTGGTGCACAAGCCCCACCAAACAAGCAAACTTCGCGTGTACAACACCAAAGTGTGAATATATTCTACAGTGACAAATCTAATGTACTCTAGGTAGTATCAAGATAGGTAATAAAACAAAATACAAGCAAGACAGGTAATAAAAAATACAAAGCAAGACAGCTAATACAAATACACCGAGAACGAGAATGTACAAGTTATAATAGTAATGTCCAAGAAAAGTAGTAATGTCCAAGAAAATACCGAGCGCGACGACAACGACGACGGACGAACAACAACGAACACAAAAACGCGGATAGTACATGCAGCAGGGACTGGCACGGAGTCCAAGATATCAACCCAAAAAAAAACGCAGCGCCTACTCGTCATCCTCCCTGACGAAAGGCTGGTTGGTCATCCAGGCCTCGAGTTTGTCCGGGTTATCAGACACCATGATCTTGGCGTTGACTAACCCCAGCTTCGTTGCTGCCGTTTTCGCCGCATCATGGCTAGGATAGAACACGGCCACGCCTCGGATGCCATACTGGCGCACACGGGGGGCAGCGACGGGAGGGCCAGTGCTCGCGACACTCCCAGGCCACGGAGTGGACCGAGGGGCGTGCGGTGCGCGCCGGGGTGACGGGGGCGGGCCCAGGCGTGACGGGACCAGGCGGCGGCGTCGCGGGGCTATTGTCGGGCACGCACGGCGTTGTCATGATGGTGGCCGTGCGGCGAGCGGCGACCGCAGGGCCGGACAAGAAGGAGGCGGCGAGGGTGGCGGCGCACGCCTGACCGCTGGGGCTGAGAACAATGCGGGTATTCGGCGTGATGCGGGGCCCGGTGAAGAACGTGTCGGGGCCGGCGGATTCTTCTTTTTTGGGGAAGGGGGACAGCGGCGCTTTTTGGGGGGTAGGGGAAGCCAGTCCGGGCAGCGAGGTGGATGTACATTCTGAATCTGACAAGGATGAGGTCGAAGTGGAGCCCATGGACGATGTGTAGGACGCAAAGGGGGAGGGAGGGGCGACGGGTGCGGGTGGGGCGGCGGCTGCGCGGGGTGGGTGGGTGCAAGACGCAGGCAAGGGGTAGGATTCAGAGGGGGTGAGCGAGAAGTCGATGGGCTTGAAGGCGGGGCATCCATCGCCGTGATTTTTGGAACAGAATTCATCCCAATAGGCGAGGACGTCCTCCCAGCTCTTCACGGCCTTGCAGTGGCTGTTACTGAAATTGTCCGTCTGCGTGCGGGCCAGCCAGCTGTCCAAAAACAAAATCAGCGGTATTTCCAGCGCGGCGAAAGGTGCACGTACGAATTTGTGAAGACCCCGCAGAACCAGCCGACACAAACTAGGTAGTAATAACAAATGGAGGACCGGTCGTGGCGTTCCTGGATTCATGGCCAGGGCTCGGGTAGAATGGTGGAGTGCAAGGCATCTTTTTGAAGTCGAGTAGAAGAGTTTTTGGAAAGTCAGGTTGTGGGGAGGAGGAAAGAGAGGGCGGGGGTATTTGCTGGCACTACTCGCCTTAAAATTTCGTGAGTGCCACACAAATCGTACGACGCAGGATTTCTTAGGTAATCAGCCAGCGCACCACGGAATCCAGAAAGTCCAGGCCCAGCCTAGAGTCCTTCCATGCAAGGATGTCCAGCGCGAAAGAAATAAACTGGAGGTGAGCGCGTGCGTGCGACGAGAGGCGACTTCAGCTGACAGGAGAATCAGTGATCCCGCTACTGTGCCCCGTTTGCACATCTATAGCCACAGCCTTGCCTGCCGAAGCCTCATCACCGATCTCTACGCCAATCATGATCTTCTCACCCATACGGACGGCGAAGGAGTTGAGCGCGTGTGGGCGGCCTACGACCCCTCTTACAACAAAAAAGAACAGGGCCCCGGCAAAAGAGCCAAATTGTAGTGTAGAGTCGTAGGGTACAAAAATATAAAAACAATTTTGATTGATTTGTGTGCGACGCAAGGGAGATACATGAAAATGTAGGTAGCTAGAGCTACCAGCGCTTGAGGAAAGGGTCATTATAGTCGCAGATCAACGGCGCGGCGGAAGCGTCGTAACGGTAGTCGTCATTGTGGACACCCTGATGGTCGTCGTCGGCATCATCCTCTTCGTCGACCTCGCGGGACGGGATGGGCGCGTTGAAGCGCCACTGGATGTAGGCGTGGACACTGTGCTTCTTGATGAAGGCCTGCTTCCGCACTTTGCGCTGCTTCAGCGCGAGTTCCTCGCGGTTCCTGAAAGTAGCTAGTGACGCGGGGACATTCGAAGAGAAACACACGAAACGCACTCGGCGCGGTATCGAGCGCTTGCCTCTCTGGCATGAGCCTTGGCCCCTCGTCATCTTTCTGCTGCGCACGCCGCCTAAAGCCCGTTAGCTTGGACGAGAGGCGATCAACGGCGCCTACTTGGCGGCACGCAGGCGCCCGGCTTCAAGCACCTTGGAGCGGTTTCTGTGGGCACGGCGGAGACGGTTTAGGATGCATTGCATATACAGCGATGAAGATGGGCGCACCTCTCCCGATATTTCACGGAGGCGGCGCAGCGGGACTCCAGGAAGCGCTGCTCTTGTGCGCGAGAGGGCTTACGGGCGGGTTTTCTGCAAAGCCCGCAAGTGAGACAAAGAGCGAGATGAAAGGCGGATGTGGAGTGGAACGTACCCACCTGCCGGTGTAGATGTTTCGGAGGTAGTCGCCGGCGCTCGTCCCATGGTCGTGGTGAAGGGTAGAAAGTGCCTGTAAACAGCTATCAAGTCTGCTTCAGTTTCAGTTAACACGACCGTTTCTTCACTCACTAAATTCCCGTAGTCCCAAAAATGCGCAAAAAAAAGGAGCTCCTCGGACGCCATATTGAATAGATTTGTACGACTCAGAAGGCTGAGTGTGGAGGTATGACGACCAGGAAATATTGTTTGAGTGGTGAGTGCGGCATACTGCTAGTGGTGAGTACGTGATCAGATTTCGAGTCGCTTCAGGTCAAGGCGTACCGAATGGACTCGGTCGAAATTTCGACAGGAATGGATGCGGGCAGTTGTTGACCCACCCCCTCGCATGTTTCTGGACACGATGGAGGCCTGCACGGCCGGTGCGGATCGATTCGGCGCTGAAGTTAATGGCGTAGCGAATGCGCTCGCAGCGTCGCAGGAGGTCGAAGTCGTGGCCGATTTCAACGCAGGCGGCCGCGGGTAGGTCCAGAGGGCAGCGGAGAGGTGAATTTGAATGGGGGAGGGTGTAGAGCGTCGGGTTGAGTGCGAAAGGCGGGGGGTCATGCAGATGGACCAGACTGGGACGCCAGGTGAGCTGCGAGGCTCGCAGAATGAATGTAAGCAAGGCTCACTGGCTCGTGTGAATCCTTGCACATGGAAAGTCCTGCTCCAGCGTCGGCTTGTCTCGCCGACTTCGTATCTCCACCGCACAGGGGCTCAACCCGTTCGTCGCTCGTGCGTCGTCCTGAGTCGCGCGAGAGGTAAGTGACGAGTCGAAGGTGGATGGGCGAGGGGGGCAAAGGAGAGGCACGATCTACGGCCGTGTATCGGGGTTTGGAGAAAGGCCGACTTGGAATGCAGTCAAAGAGTGAGCCGGCGACTGTGATTTGGACTTACCGGTGTGAACGGGAGAAAGGGCAGGGGAGTGAGGCAAAGTCTATCGACGTGCACCCTCTCACACAACCACCTTGACGAGATATGCACCTGTGCATTTGGTCAATGACGATTCTGCACCGGAACTCCTATATTGCACCAACCTACGATAAGACGTAAATTGGAAGGCTCCGCGGGCTTCCTCGTCTTCGCTTTGCTGGTGTTGACGAGGCAGTGGCGGGTAACTGCGTTTTTTGCGTCGCTTTCGATGTCGCGCGCGGAGGCCTTCAAGGCAAGAAGAAAGGGTGGAAAACTGCCAGCGACGACTCATGTCAACAGGCACACCATCTCCGTCAGCCAAATCACAGGCCATGCCGAGAATGCTCCAATCACGGCATTTGTGGACCGCGTATCAGATGACAACCGGCGCAGCTATCGCAACGAGGTCATTTTCAACCCCGGATCTCCCCTCAAACGGCAGCATCGCGCCGAACGGGAACGGCTGGAAGCAGATGGGGTAGGCGGCTCAGGGATGCCGCCAGCGGCTCGTCCTTCCGCCGGCGGCGACGACTTTTCCCAGCTAGACGTGTACCAAATGGGCTTTGATGCCGACGACAAATCTGATTGTCCACACCCACCCGCCAACACCAAGACCAGGAGATTCGTGAAGCCTTCCGTGAGTGCCTTCCCATGCACCTGCCGTCGCGTCTCATCATCGTCTAGGATCCCGCCCTACATAACTGGCGGCCACGCAGGGACGAGTACATCGCGTGCCTGCTGCGCCGTGCGGGATGCCTCGGTGTGAACGAAGAGGTTTGCCGCGTCTGCAAAGCGCGCAGACCCCCGGCCCGATGCAAGGAGTGCTTTGGGGACGACTTGCTGTGCTCGCCATGCCTAGTGGACCGTCACGCCGAAAATCCGCTACACCACGTCGAGGTCAGTGTTTTTCCGATCGTTGGCGTTTTTTTGCTCGTTGGCGATGCGAAACTGATGATTTGGGGAGAACACCTCACCCAAGGACGCGTGCGTATTACACCATTTTTACATTGACTTCTTACTGACGCAGCTTCACATTAGACAATTGTACATCTTCTTCCTGGCTATAGACACTTGCTTCCGACTCAAGAGGCGTTTAATCTCCAGCTACGTCAAAGATCCACCTTTACGCTCAGGATGGGCGTACATGGTGGAGAGCGCAGGATATCGGGAGTTTCTGCTGACGGTAACCGATCAGAAAGAGGTGAGTATTTGCTCTCGACTACGTGCGACGAGAAGGAAGCTGATTCCGAGTAGATGAGTACCTGTAACGGGCTCGCAGCCCTCGATTACGCCAACACCAAATTTTCGCGCGGATATAGCGCGACCGGGGTCGGGATGGGTGTGTGCGCGCGACATGAATTCGTCCAACCGAATGGAGTCGGTGACCTTCAGAGAGGAGAACGGTACGTGTTTTTTGACTTGGTTTTTTTGCCGCCTGTTTTCGCGAAACGTGCTGACACATCTTTTAGTTATGTAAGCATGGATTACATTCTTGCGTGCATCCTCCGGCACATACACACCTTGCTAATGAAGATAATCTCTTACGATATCGTGTGTCAGTGGTGGAAGAACCTCTTCGAGCGCCTCAAAAAACTCCCCCCCATGGTGCGACTTACCCTTGCGATGCATTTGACACGCTTTGTCATCCCCAAAATGCACATCCATGGCCACACCCTCGCCTGCCAACTGCTTTTTTCTCTCAACCTCATCCCGGGCAGTGCGCAGACGGACGGGGAAGGAATTGAGCGCCCTTGGGTGAATATTGGCAGCGTCGCGGGGAGCACGAGGGAGATGGGACCAGGGTCGAGAGAAGACACACTGAATTGTCACTGGAATCATTGGAACTGGCAGAAGCTGCTGGGCTTAGGTACGTCGCAGGTTCTGCAGCGTCGATTTCGACTTACAGCGGTTTCAGCGGAGCGACTGCGCAAGAAATCCGATCGCGCACGCGCTGAGGGCGTGGAGCAGGTGGAAGCTTTCACGATGTTCTTGGTCCAGCAACAGGAGCGTGTTCCCGAGTGGCGCCAGGCCGTCCACGACTTCGAGGCCGACTCAACGAAGAAAAATCCTTACGAGGCCGAGTTTCGAGGTACGTTATGGTGCGCGAAAAGAACTATACCGAACTGACCACTCGGTTCTTCTTCGGCAGGGCTTACGGAGTCCCAAGTCCTCCTCAAGTTCACCGAGGAGGAGAAGAAGAGGGCCGAGGAAGGCGTCCTGGGAATCCACGACGTCAGCCCAAGTTCATTCATTGCGGCGGGGCTGGAAGTTGAGGATCAGCAGTGAGTTACAATGCAAATGGCAACGAGGGCACGGACTAACTCATCTGGCGGGCGACGACTTCGCGTCCAGGTGGAACTCAAGAAGAGGGGAAGCTCAACAACGCAGCAGATCGACCTCGTCGCGGCACGTCGGAAGCTCAGCAAGAGCATTGGGCGCTTGCGTACTCTACAGGCGACGTACACCCCCACGTCGATGGTGCTGCTCAGGGCGCGGGAGGCACCTGCAGACGAGCAGGTGGAGGACCTGCCGCTGTATTTGCCCTCGGCCTTGACGGAAGCGCAGCGGCTGGTGGAGCCGGTGAAGGGGCTCGCCGTCGTCGAGGACGAAATGCGCAATGCGCAATGTGGCATGGCCCTTTTGCGGCTGCGAAATCAACTGCATATCAAGTCCCGCCTCGTTCTTTACAAAGAAACCCAAGCTCTTCATCAGGGCCCTAACATGCGGTCCAGATCGGTGGTGGATAAGAATGAGGGGAAGATCCGGCTCCATTCGGAGAAGTACCAAATGGCCTGGGACGCGAAGCGGCGGCTTGCTGGCGGGGATCCCACACTCGTGGGATGGCGGATCTTGCGCCCGGAGGATATTCGCTGTATGGAGGATCCGGAGGAGATCATGCGGAATGCGGCGAAACACAAGGAGCAGGCAGCGCGGCGACGGCGGCGCGAGGAGGAGCTGCGGAGAGTTGCTGCCCTTGGGGCTGGACCCCGAGGATGACGAACGGATGGCGCGTGGTGGGGAGAACGTGCGGGTGTTGTCGTGGATTTGGACGGCGACGGGAACGGCGGGGACGGACGTGGAGATGGAGGATGGTACGTCCTTTTCAATCTTTGAGTTGACAGCAATATCTGACATTTGGCAGCTCTACGGATTGAATGGTGCCAAGCCTATGCACGCGTGCGAAGATGGAAAGAAGAAACACGGATACTCTTGGAGGAAGTGTGCAGGTTGCCTGTCTCCTTCGAGTATGACGCGATGCAATGGGAGAGGCGCGTCCAGCAAGTTCCCGTCGGCCAGATACCCTTCGAGGATGCCCAGGGCGCAATGGCTTACGGCTTGAAGCACGCGGCCATGTTCCGAGCGCTGGCAGCGCGTGTAGATGTCAAGATGACGGAGGTGATAATGGGATGTGGGAAGCGGAGGAAGCGGTGGGACGATTTTGCTGAGGATGGAAGGGAGGTAGAGGGAGGGGAGGGAGAGGAAGACGACGAGTTGGGGAGGTCGGATGAAGAGGAATTGGCTGACCTCCGCGGGGATGTGGTCTCCGACGAGGAGCACATCCTTGGCGGCGGTGCGGATGACGATTGAGGGTTGCGGAGGCGGGAGGCCGACGGTACGCGATCGAGCGCGAGCGCGGCGAGCAAGTGGGCGCTACCCATCGACGTCGAGGTCGACGATGAGGCACGTCATCGTCGCCATCAGCTATGCCTCGAGGCACGCAGCGAGCGCCGGTTGGTAGCTGCAGCGGGAGCGGGGGTGGAAGGGCGGCGACAAAACACGCAGCGAGCGGGCGCGGATGCCTGCAGCGACATCGAAGCACGCAGCGGGCACGGAGGGCGGGAGTGCTGGTAGCTGCGGCGGCAGCGAGCGGGGAATAGCGGGGGCGGGGGTGGAAGCGCTGCTAGCTGCGGCGGCGCCGGTGCGCGCAGCGAGCGCGGTAGGCAGGAGCGCTGGTAGCTGCGGCGGCAGCGGGGGCGGGGTGGAAGCGCTGCCAGCTGCGGCGGCGCCGGCGCGCACAGCGAGCGCAGTGGGCAGGAAGGGCGGGGGGAGAGGGGAAAGCGGGAGCGGCGGCGGGATGGAAGCTGTGTCGGTGCCGGCGCATGCAGCAAGTGGGTGCAGGGTGGGCGGGCGGAGCAGCAGCAGCAAGCAGGCGGGCGGGAGCAGCGGGCGGGCAGGCGGCAGCAGTGGGCGGGCGGCAGCAGTGGGCAGGGCGCGACGCGCCGCTGGAGGGAAGCGATGTGCAGGGTGGTCGGGTGGAGCAGCAGCAGCAAGCGGGCAGGCGGGAGCAGCGGGCGGGCAGGCGGGAGCAGCGGGCGGGCGGGCGGGAGCAGCAGGCAGGGCGCGAAGCGAAGCGCAGCGGGCAGAGCGCGACGCGCAGCTGGCGGGAAGTGACGTGCAGGGTGGTCGGGCGGAGCAGCAGCAAGCAGCAAGCGGGCGGGCGGGCAGTATTCTAGTCACGGGATCCTGTACATCGCCGCCATGCCGGTGCCAAACAAAATGATTTCTCCCCGGCGATATGGCCAGAGTGATGGGAAACCGGCAAAAATGATGGCTATGCCAAAGGGCGCAATGCCGTGAAGCCGAGCAAACGCTTTCCGGATAAACAAGGCCCTTCCTGTGCCTTTTAAGGGTAGCCCAAAGATTTCGCAATAGGTTTTTGGGCAGTTGCCAAAGGCTTTCGCGTTATTCTGGCCTACTGAGGTGGCCACCTCACGTTCATCCCCCATGACGTCGGGGACGCCCTGGAGGGTTTGGTGCGGCGGGAGTTTCATGTGACTGAGCACAGAGGAAACGAACGTCCCGGTACTAGACGCCGCTGCGTACTTATAATGCACGGTAGCGGCCTTCTCCAACGTAGCGTGCGCCAATTTATAGTCCGACACGGCGGTCAGACAAATGTTGCGCATATGAGCCAACGCGGTAGGAGGTGGGACGGCCGTGCCCTTGTCTACGAGGCCCTGAATGAGGCGGTCGAGAGGGTCGGTGTGTTGCGCAGCGAACGACGAAGCCTGCACCGTGTTAGGGCACCCTGAGGCCTTGCCGGTGGTGGAGACGTCATCACCAGTCGAAGTGCGTTTGCGTTTATTGTTATTGTTGAACGATAGGCCAGCGGGGACAGGGCGAGCGAGAGACATTGGTGACGTGGCAGAGTACGTGCAGTGTCAAGCTTAGCGGTGAGGGCGCGGCGGGTAGCGGGGGGTGCTGCGGGAGTGCGAGCAAGGTGCTGAGGTGCTGGGTTACCGGATGGGGATGCAGCGATGCCGAAACGAGGAGATGTCGAGTTGGCGGGAAGATGTCGGTGGGAACAAGGTGGGCTCTCAAACGAGGAGTAGACGCGGGCGAGCGATAGCGAGCCCTAGCGATCAGGTCGCGAAGCGACCACCGCTGGAAATAAAGAATGATATACGGGAGATTTTGTTATGAAACGGGCGGGGACCACGACATTGTTGGTTTAGCGCAAGAACGTTTCGTCACATATGACTCTTCAGGTGTTACTGTTCCCCTTCCAAAAACGGGTGATGATCGGCACGGTGCTGATCCTTGGGCGCTAACAGGGAACTTTTCGTGGAATCCTAATGGACTCGACGCGTAAGCCTGCAACCCAGTCCTCTCTTATAATCCTTATAACACTTACATCCGTATAATGCAGAGTTATGTATAGCGGAATAATAGAGTTTGCAATATTGATCCAATCAACCCCATTTCACGCGTATCGGCTCGAAGGGCCCGATCAAAGGCGAAGAAATACGAACGCGATGCGCGCTCATGGGTCCAGGAGGGTAAATGTATGGTATTGCAAATGAACAAGGGACGAAAATTAAAAACATTGTATTTTTTCGAGAATCCGAAGACTGGTGCCGCTGCAAGTGCGCGACCCGTAGCTGCCAAAATGGCCGAGTGACATCAGGTCGGCTCGTCGAATGGCGTAGGTACAGTCAGGGCCAGGGTGCAGTATCCGGGGTCCAAATATTAATGTTTTGGAGGTTTGTGTCGGAAACTTTGCTTCCGCCTACCTCTCCCTTAGGAACCCCCTTGCAGCGGAACACTCAATACCAATTCACCGATCATCGATTCGGTGACACTGTAAGTGTTGTATACTCAATGTCCAATCCATGCTCATGAACACCTCTGAAGAAGGGAGAATTTGAACCATGCGAGGTAGGTACTTAGGAGGATTCCGGCGAGTTCCCTTTGACCTTTTTTTTTTCAGAATCTAACAACGGCCAGAAGGAATGAACCAACATCCGAATCACGAGTTCAAGGGAAGCATCGGAATGTACAAATCCGATCATGATTCCGTGTCAGAGAGGGGCACTTGAGGGTCCTCACTCACAATTTCACCCCCGATCCATAAGACCGCACCTCCTTCGCACTTGAACCCCCACTATCATGAACAACAACCCATTCTACAGGTGCTCGTCTCACCCGAGTCTCTATCTTCTCAGTAGCTCATCTCGATGGACACAGAGAACCCGACTTCGAAACCCTGCAGCTGCACGCAGGACAATCGCCGGACCCCACCACAAATGCACGCGCAGTTCCCATCTATCAGTCGACTAGTTTTGTGTTCAACAGCGTCGAGGTGCCTTACTCCATAAACTGACACCTGAATTCATGTTCACCTGGTTGTAGCATGCTATGCAACTATGCGGGCTGAAGTCTATATTCTCTTGCTCAGCGGAGAACTTTGTGGTTGACGTCCAAACAGGGAAATGGGCAATCTCTACTCCCGTGTCGCCAATCCCACTGTTGTACGTGCAACCCAGCGTGGTTATGGGTGCAAGATTTACTCTGGGTACAGGATGTGTTCGAGAAGCGTATGGCTGCACTGGAGGGCGGTATGGCAGCAGTCGCGACAGCGTCTGGGCAAGCCGCTACGTCCTTGACCATCACCTCGTTGGCATCTGTGGGAGACAACATTGTCGCGTCGTCAGTCAGTCTTTTGGCTCGGCCTTCAAATTTACTGACTGCTTGCAAGGTCCCGGTTATATGGAGGAGTAACGGTCCATGACATTGTCTGGAGTGCCTGACGTGCTAACATCTTTCCTTAGACCTATAATCAGTTCAAGATAATCTTCAAGAAATACGGAATTGATGTAAAATTTGTCACCACCACTGATCTTAGTCGGAGCAATTGACCCAGCAGGTTTTTGCGGACACGTGCTGATGCCAAGGGCACCCTAATTGGGAAGCTCCGGTGCATTTCGGATTGTTGTATAGTACCATGGCCTCCGGAGGGTGGTGGACTCTGCCAGCCGTGTTAGACTCCAAGAAATGATGGCTCCGAGAGGCGACATGATTTTTTTCGGGCCTAGATTCTTTAAAATTGAATAAATTGTACTTTGATGGACTCGGAGCCGCCGTCTACTGTGCTTAGCCCGTCGCCATGGCTTTTATCTGGTGTCTTAGCTCAGCTGTTAGTCCGCCTATCCCTCTGTGCCATGCGCTTGTCGGCTGTCGTTCGTTCGATCCTGTCGCGTCGCGGAAACTCTGGCTTTTTTTGGCTCTTGCGTGAGTTTCCGAAGTCAATCTCCCCGCTCATTTTACTTCCCCGACTAACAAAAAGTGCCGTAGCTCAACCAAGGATAATATTATGTGGAGTATACTTTATCTAGCCAAGTCAGAATTGATACCCCATCGTGTTTAACACCCGCCGCTCATCCTCCCGGTCCCCGCTTTTAGCCCAGGTTGTCCCACGGTCACGCCCTGTCCTTTCAAACTTTCGAATGTCATCCACCATTAGCCCGACATCAGCTCCGATGTTCCGCTTGACAAACCGTGACATCCATAATCTATTTCTGTGTGGGACTTGGGCGCGAAGAATAGCGACGGCCTGTTCCAATTCGTCTGCACGTTTCAAGATATGGTCCCGGTAGCCATCCACCTGCAGAGTAATCAATAATAAAATTATCAAAATAACGTCTCACTTACCTCCTCCTCATTATCGCTGTCATGCGTGTTAAAAGCTGGGAAGAAGTGACGTTGGATCTCTTCGGCATCATCAGCGCTCGAGTTTGCATCAGAGTCTTGACTTGATGATCGCGCGCGCTTTCCGAGGAGGCTGGCCGAGCTGAAATTAAAGTTCTGCCAACCCCCACCACCTGCCAGAACACTGGAATCCCCGGACCATGCGTGATCATCGCCGTCCGTGATACTTCCATCCGTCGGTTCCATATATTGCGCGTCTTCTTGACCAAGAAGAACCAACACCGGATGACGATACAGCGGGAGGGTTCGACAGCGAACGACTTGTGTCCAAAAGTGCGGTGGAGGATGGCCAACAGCATCGACCAGGTGCTTGCACAGGTGACAGCTATTGAATGGCTGTGATTTGCATGTGCAAGTCCAATTCTTGACGGAGGTGATGTATTTTCTATTGGCGTCGATGCTGAGGGTCACGTTCTCCAATCGAAGCCACTCCGCTTTGAAGTGCTTTTGGAATTGAGTAGGTGCCTTTGAACGGCCGAGGCGATGGCCATCATTGAGGATTTGCGCACGCACGAGGTATGCCGGGGTAACCTGAGTAACGAGAATCCAAATAAGTTGGTCAAGGCGGGGACGGACATGGTTGTGAAGGAAGCCGTGTTTGAGCTGCTGCCAGAAGTTCTCCACGTTCATGGTGGTTCGAAGGCGTGACAGATAGGGAGACGTTGACCGTGCCCACAGCTTCCACATCTTTGGCGCGTACCAGGAGGTCCAGAAGTACCCCCATGCTTCTCGTAGGCCGCGCTGAACGCAAAACATATACATTTCGTGAACAGAGTCCTCCCGAATTTTGGCGGCCGATTTCGGGCCATCCTGGGTTGGAAAAATGGGATGTTGACAGAAGTGCTTTGTGAAGAGGCGTAGGAGGGGGCGTCGATGTGGTGCAGGGCAAAAAACATAAGTGGGGTCAGCAGATTTAATTTCGCCATCTTCGAACAACCAATCCGGCCCATCCTCGGCATCTTGGGCAGTGGCGGCATCCTTTTCCAGGAAGCGATCGACTTCGTCGAGAAGGTCACCCTCACCCTCTTCATCCTCTGAGCTGGAGGTTTCTTCCGGGCTTTCGGTTGACATATTTAGACGTGGAATGATAGCGCGAACTTGGCCATTGAGTCGAAGAGTTAGGGAGGGTTCAGGAGCAGTCGAACGCGGTACAGTGGAAACTGGAACTCCGCGAAATCGAACCCGGAGGTGAGGGATAGCTTGTGTCGCAACCCAGGTATCCTGCATGAATCAATTAGAAATGCTCGCAGTATTCCGATGGGAAAACTTACTGGCTCTAGCTCTTGAGACTGCGAAATCGGAACAAACTTCGTGTTGATCCAATCGAACTCGTCGTGGGCAACATCAACAGCATAGTGTGCCGGAGACCTACGAAGAATGGCGAGCCGAGTCTTGACCGCCCGCAAAGCATGCCAAAAACAGAGTTGATGCTTTGCCTCGGGATACTCGGCCAAGAAAGCGTTGATCTCCGACCAGTCCTTGTCCGTCAGCGTAAGGAGTGCTCGGACCTTCCAAACGACTCGAAAATGTCGCAGGAGCTGACGGAGGAATTCTTCTTTGCCCCCAGCGGCGCTCTCGGGGGTTGACTGAATGAGGAGGTAACCCAGTGGCATTCCGGAGCCATAAACTTCGCCAAGCAGGGCGTAAATCTCGTAGCGGGAGCCATTGGTGTTCCCTGAGATGTTTAAATATTTAATCGGTAAAATCCGAATGCATACGGACAACACTTACACGCTGAGTCCAAAGATAGTTCACGAACGCGGCCACCAACTTCCCGCAATAATTTTGGGAGAGCGAACGCAATCGCCGTAAAGCCCGGCTGCGGGGTCAGAGAAATATTCTCGACGCTATAGAGTGGTTTCCCACCCGAAGTAGGCTCAGCAGAAAATTCTTGAAGCAGAATATTTGCAGATTTGAGTTCATCGGGATCTCGTTTCCACGCCATTGCATTGGTGTCGGCCCACATTGCGTAGATGGATCTGCGGCTGAATGCAGGTGTGGGATGTGTCTTCAGGATCTCATCCCAGAGCTATAACGATGCGCTTCAGTTAAATTATACGATAATTCCATTTTTCATGTCCTACCTGGCCCGGCGTTAATTTAGGGTTGTTCCGAACAAACTCAATGACGTCGGAGGGAATGTCAATCGACCAATAGGGAACATGATCATCTTGATGGCCTATCTTGACCAGAGCAATATCTTCGTAGTCGTGGATTGTGATATGGAGCCATCCGTGACACTCGAACGCCTCCATAGCTAATTTATCTCGATTTTTAACCCCTGCTGCCTGGGATTTTTTGGGAGCGTGCTGGCGGGTTTTATTCTGTGCGCAGTGATACATGAAGCGCGTAGAAGGCGAGCGCTTATGATCATACTTGCTGTGGTATCTATTGTGAAGAGATGAGTGGAGAATAAATAAATAATCTGTGGTTACACACGTAAAGCGGTACTTCATCCGGTTCCAAATACGCGTCGCAAGCTCATCAGCCTTCTCTTTACGCGAACCCGAGATGGACGAGGTTTCGACGCGTGCTGTCAGATCGAGATTGTCGTCCTGTTGCGTGAGGGCATCGAGGAAATTTGCGAGCGGCAGAACCGTCAAGTCCATGCCGTCGTCGGCGGACTGTTCCTGTTCCTCGGCATCTGCTTCAGGAGCTTGGTTTTCCTTTTCAGCAGCCTTCTTCTCCTGTGCTGCTTCGCGAGCCTTTCGCTGACACACTAGGCAAGTTTTGGCACGTACTGACTCGCCATTAACCTCTTTGACGCGGAACTCGGCCTCGGTCTTCTCCCCTTTACACTTCGAGCAATAGAAGCGCGCGGCGTTAGGCATCTCGGCTTGCTCTTCGTCGCTTCGACGTGGGAGAAAGGTAATGAAGAAGACGCGACGAGACGTGTTATGTGGTGATATTATGACAGGACTACATTGGGGATATCATTGATCACATCATCACGTGTCCGCAAAAACCTGCTGGGTCAATAGCGGCGAGTATTCCCAGAACGCGGCTTCAAGTTCACGGTTTACTGCCGACTCTTCGCCAATACTGTCGACCCAGCTTGGATCAGGCGAGAAGCTCAAGAGGTTATTGATTCTGTGGTCGGGCCGTTCATATGGCAAGGCATCCGGCAGCGACTTCATGTAGAGCCTGAGAACCTTGATTTCGTCCGACATGGCAGGCAGATGGCAGGCGTGTCGGTCGCGGAGATAGAAAATTCCCGTGTCACACTGACTCACGCAGCCACCTGACTGTGACCCAAGGCGAGTTGCCTAATTTGTGCGAGAAATTCTCAGTTGTTCAATTGCCCAGGTTCGTCCCAAGTGTCAAGTCACAGTCGTCTTTGACACGATCGGATGATAGGCGGTCAATAAAAACAGAGAAGACGCCATAGCGTTGGCAAAGAGCGCTGCCGAAAGGACAAGCTCGATCCTGGATGCTTTCAAAGGAAGAACCAAGGCCGATGTGCCCCCCGACCTACTGGCGGACATTGAGCAATATGCCAGGTACATAAATAATCCAATTTCATGCCGTCGA
Source organism: Mycena sp. CBHHK59/15 (assembly GCA_029204085.1). Classification (NCBI taxonomy): domain Eukaryota; kingdom Fungi; phylum Basidiomycota; class Agaricomycetes; order Agaricales; family Mycenaceae; genus Mycena; species Mycena sp. CBHHK59/15. Next base: position 1,043,968 of record JARGXW010000002.1, read on the forward strand.
TCGATTATTGGTTTTATAGGAAGCTAGAACTCGTGCAGAACATCATGCGCAAACACATATTGCAGACGAACATCTTCAGGCGAATTCTGAAACGCATCTCGAACAAGGACGATATCGACAAATGCAAGGAGATATTGAACGAAAGCTTTCAAGTTTTTGAAGTAATACATATTCCTCATTCATTTTTTGCCACTAAAATCTTTCTCTAGGTCTCTCTTACCCTCAAACTCCATACGCGTCTGCCTGATCTGGTAAACTGAACCTTTTCCTTCACTCTGATTGCGAGAACTCAGAAACAATCCGCGTCAGCTGATCCAGCTCCAGTCATACATTGAGGCCCGTGTCGCCCATGTTCAAGGTACGGGTACTAAACACAACTCTTAGTCGTACCTTAATCCCTTCTCGAAGTTCCGCCAAAACTTTTAATAATTCGACGGGAAGAGCTGGATCTACTTGAATGTTGGCATGTGCACGGCAACACTGTCGTTTTTTCAGAATACAAAGGAAAGCGCGTCGTGGTTAAGAAGTACGGCCCAGATAAGAACAAATGGGTCCGCGCTGTATGCTTTATCATGTGCCTGTCTTGACTATCACTCAGGCCGCTGATATCGACACTTGGTTAGAATCCGAAGCCTGGTGAGATTTGCCGCATTGATCTAGCCAAATTGTCGAGACTCAGATTCCTCGTCGCGTAGGGAGCCCCACTACCTCCAAATAATTGGCCAATCAGAAGACAACTCACATTGTTTCCATCTTGTATTCCAAGGTCAGCAGCTGATTTAATCTCTGTCTTTTCTTTCAGTACTCAGATAAATTCAGATCCAGGTGTCCCCGTCCAGAACTACATCGAGCGAGAATGCCACAGAAGTGTCCAGAAATGCACACTGGACGTTTTGAACATGGTATGTACGCCTCCACACGCTCAAATGACAATTTACAATTATTGTTTCCCAGATCATCCAATTTGCGGTGTGCCATGCATTCTGTGACTTCAACGCTCACAATCTCACCTGTGAGTTTAGAGCGCATCAACTGAACTGCTACGCCAAGACCGAGGTGGCTGTAAACTAGACGTCTGTATCCCCAAACTACATCTCGACTTTTTTCTGCCCGTTGACCGATGTCCAGACAGCTCAAGTGTGTCTCCGTTTGACCAGAAGCAGTTCCACAACTGGTCCGAATTTTGTACTTGCACATTTCGACCCGTCCCAATTTTATCAACCAAATGCAAGCGACCAAAAAATTGCAGTAGACGGGTGGGATATTTTTGTCAACTTGATTACCAAGGTATCTGAATCCGGGTCCTTTCTTCTTTTTCTGAATCCGAACAGGCAATTACTGGCAATCTTTCCAAGCCAAACTACGTGATGGGTCAATATGTTCGGCTACCGCCTTCAGTGGTTGGGTTAAACTAGCTAATTGGATACACCAGGTGAAACCGGTCCTACAGTAACGCGAATCTTTAGATTCCTCATCCATTTCTTGATCGACTTTCGCTTCCACCCCGACAGGCAGCATGATAAATTGCATCAATTATTTAAAAGACTTTCCTCTGAAGTCAAAGCTATTCGGAACGACGTGGAGAGTGTAGATCCACAGAGTAACAACCCTTTGCTCGATTCCATGCAAACATATTCTTCTAGTCTGTGCGCAATCTGGGATCTTTGGGACATATTGCCGGTCGCTCCGGGCGATCTTGGAATCATGATTCCCGGTGACGACCCCAGACGTCCGCGCTTCAAGAAATTTGCGAACCTCGCGGAAAATATCAAGGAATGGTTGGCAGATAATGGTCAAGTAGTCCCCACCATAACAAGCTATCCGGAATACGCGGAGGAACAATATATCCCGTCCGGTGGGGACCCTCCTTACTGGACTTTCGACATCGTAGATGCTGAAACCGTCCGGTGAGCTTTTTATCCTGACGATCTGCGCTGGCATCCTAAATTTTATTCTCAAGGCATATTTTGAGGCTACTAGGAAACGCTAGGATTGATACATACTCGAAGTTTGTGTGTTCTCGTGCTCGTCAAATCTCTCACTTGGGCGAGTCATGGGATTACCACGGATCATGGAGTTATCTGCGTCACATACATGATAACGGCGAGCTTCTCGCAGCAATAACTGAACATCATATTCGACCGGAGGATCTCATTCTTGGTTTGTTTCCTTCCGTTTTATATTTTCTCACCCCTGATACTTTTGCGAAGTATTTTCCTCCTCCCAGAACAAAGGGTATTCCCATCTCATCCTAAAAACCAGTGAACGACGTGATTCTCTGCTGACAGAAGTCGGGGCCAAAGATGGGCTTTTGTATTACTTCGAAAATCTGTCTCCAGAGGAAGGTGAACTGCATGGATACTGGTCTGCGTCTCGGGAGCCTGGACATCCTATCTTGGGATGCTCGCCTCGCGCCCCAGGTCCTGAGTGGGGATGGGAATACTCTGATGGAGACTTTAGGGTTGAAGTTGGGCGGTGCACTGTTTTGTTTCTGTGTCATCTTTCACGTCGGCTGACGGGATCATCGTACAGTAAAGGGCCAGCGCAGCATATCCGCTACATCTCTCTTTAATACGCGACAAGACGTGCCTTCGCTTCGCTCCGGCACAGTTCTGGGGTGCGCTGTGAGAAGTAAAAGAACTACTGCTAAAACCGAGACGAAATAGGAACACCAGAGCCGAATCTCCGGCCTTCGGGGTCCGAATGCGCCTCCGTGGCCAATCCGTGGCACTTGAGCGGTGCCAAGTGCCGGGTTTTTGCATAATCTAATTTGTTTAGGGTCTGTCTAAAATGGGCGGGCAAGTAAAAGAGGATCGATGCAAAATATGCTCGGTGCATGTGATACTGAGAGCGCCATTTTTGCGAAGAGCCATGAGATACCATGAGGCTGAGACTTAGATCTCAGGCCAAGAAATGACGTTGATAGTCCCAGCCGGCAACAACCTCCATTAATCATGTCGATAAAGTAGGAAACGCTATGTTCAATGTCGACAGAAATGTTGTTGCACTATCTATACAACGAAGTGGAGAAAGAGTGCCGCGAATACACTGCCGCCGACCGCCCGCCAGGTTGAACTGTTGACGCCACTGGCGTCCGTGACAAAAACTATGTTTCTGCAGCGAGGCCATCATGACGTCTAGGGCTTATCCCGGTATCATCCCAGAGAGCGAGTCGCCTTGTATTCCAACTGGGTCGGCCTGCAAGGAAAGGTTCCGAGTCGTAGCGATGTTCTCATCATTCACCTATCAAACGGTGGTTTACATCAGCAATTTGACAAGTCCTTCCCAGCCAGCTTTCCGCACCTTTTTTACCTTTCGTCTTTTTGTAGTCCTTTTTTTGGACCTTGTTCTTGGTGGCCAATAGCTTCCGGTCCTTCTGGTCCTTTCCCACCTTTTCTCCTTTTTGTCCTTCAGTCCCCATAGTGGTAGATATATGACATTGATTTGCAATTGTTTGTTCGAACCGTCACACTGTGTAAGTAGAAATAAGGTATACCGGTGGTTAGATACAAATGGCACACATTCTGAAGCGACATAAGTACTCTTTTTTACCTTAGGAAGCAATTCTTCTGTTCACAATTCATTCATTTAACAGCCCATTGGAGCTGCACCGAAGTCTTCGCAACACCCTAGTCCTAAAAAGGAAACTCTGAGACACTTACAGGATTCCCCTGTCGAGTCGTCAACTCGTTCGGACAAAAGTTGTCTGAGTGTCCAAACAGCACTAAAAACCATGTATATTTAAAAGGCAATCTCGTGGGCATGATGGTCTGCATATTTATTTACATAGAAAGCTTTGAAAGCATCTAAAGAGTCAGAAAAGTCCAAGTTTCGTATGGGTATAAATTCCTTTCCTGCGACGCCAATGAGGTGAGTGCTGCGAAGCAGGCAATCTAGGTGAACAACGGAGAGGCTCGGTCCGCCGCCCCGCACCGAATCTGGTGTCACAATCCACATTCCCATGTCTGGACAGGGTTGGTCGCCCTGGGCGGAAAACCAGTGGATGAGGGCACAGGGATAATCGATCCCGCAATATTTAAATCGGAAGAGCATGCGCACACGTGCGGCGTGCAGCCCACGGAACCCAGGGAGGTCCTTGTCGTGCTCCAGGAAGACACAATCATACCGTGGAGGTCCGCGATACCAGGATTTTGTGGCCCTAATGCGCTCGTGATGCATCCCGCCTACGCCGCTGACGTCACTGGGTGCATAGAAAACCGCCCGGGCCGAATTATACAAAAAAATGCGTTCAGAAAAGTCAGGACACTGAGAGAGCGCAATTCTCCCCCCCGGTATAGGTGCATTGGGGTTGAATTGGTCGAAAAGGAAACTGCAAATGAGCTCGCAAAGACGTGGCTGGTCCATGTGTACAGCCAGGCTATCCACATCACGAGGGACTCGACGAACTGGGGACTTGATAAGAACATGATTGCCAAACTCAAAGATAAAAATTGCCCACCATAGGTTTTGGCAAGCTTAACCTCGCCAATACAGGTAGGTCCGTCCATGGCTCCGTGGTCAAAACACTCGTCGTCAGGATTCTCGGGAGGTGGGGGCAACGAATCATGAGGGGGAGGTGGTGGTAAAGGAAGGAGAGCGCCGTCCATCATGCCCCGGGCAGTAAAGTCCATGCGAGCGGCGGCCAATTTATCGAGCCGCTGATTGGTCAAGAGCATTTGGCTCAGCGGCTTATTATGGCTCGTCCGTCTGTACGGTCGCTTAACAGCTTTGATATGCTTCGACTCTGTGATCGATGAGCAGAGACCGTTTGGGGCACCAAAGAGTTGGATTAAAACACGATAGTGGACAATGGAATGTTGGCGAGGAAGGGAAAGCCCTCGGGCCGGATGGTGTCCCGAAAGACTTCGCGGTGAAGATGAAAGCGGGCCACAACAGTGTCAATGGCAATTAGTGTGTCCTCATCGATCACGGATCGACGGACAAGATGGCAAAACTCAACAATATCTGCAATGGCTTGGACAACCTGGCTTGGTGCGTGTCCGGCGGTGGCGGGTAGATAGACCTATATGTGATTATTATGATATATATCTGCATAAATATGAGTCCCACACCTTCATGAGACCCTTGGAATCATTCCCGGTCCATTGCTTGTAGCCGTGACCAACGTGGAAATGCCGCAGGCCCGGAAAGGGAGGTGTGACGGCAATCCTGGGCCAAAACTATCAGCGACAAAGGGTAAAAATAAATACAAGGAGACTTACCGGCGATCGATGTCTGCCAGGATTCGATCAGCCTCAGGCTTCTCATGCTCCGCGCAAATGTACTCCTCAACCCAGTCGACGATGTGGTCCTTGAAAGTAGGTTTAATAACTTGGTGCAGCAGATCCATCAAAATCAATTCGTGGATATCTGCGTGGGGAAAACCAGTGGTGAATGGCTGGGAGGTAAAATTATTAGGATTTTGCACTGAAAATACTGATACTTGACTCACAACAAGGTCTCCGACGATTCCGAAATCATCCTACAGTTCTTTCAATGTACAGCCTTCCATCAACGCGTCAGTATGTTCATGCGAGCGGCTGACACTGGGTTGATCGAGGTCGCTCGCTGGGGATAGGCAGCTAACGGAGAGGATTAGATAGATCAGTGGTATATATAAAAACTGACCGAGGGCACCAGCCTTGGACTATACTTGTGAGGAGCGCCTGCTCAGGGTAGTCAGCAATATAGGGTCCTAGACCGTATATCACCCGTCGGAAATGGCCGTCTGCGCATCGTGTAACGTGTGGAATAGTCATGTGGGGCTTAAGCGGTGATAGGATGTGATGAAGCGAGGAATGGAAAAGCTGATGTCAAAATTTGCGAAACACCATACTTCCTGAATGATCTCGGGTCACTATGACTTGGTCAGACAGAGAATAAATGCTTTAAAATGTCGTACTTTTTGGAATGGACAGAAAGGCCATTACCAAAAGGCCATCGCAATGTGCATGCCGTGTTGAGTTATAAATGTTTCCGACACCGCCATATAGTGGGTAAAACTCTGTATTTCCCGTCCCAACAGACACAGTTGTCTTGTCGCTTCCGAGAACACTGGGGACAAACATGGTGCCATGAGTATTCTCATCTTTTGCAATTTTGTCCTAGATTGTTGTTGAGAGCGATGATTTGAATTGAGATAAATAATAAATTCGTACTGCTTGCTCCCAAACCCAATTCCCGGAGAACAAGTCCACATACTGATGCTTTCCGCCCTTGAAAATCCGCTTCGGGGCCCAATCCATCTCGTCCTTGAAGTCTGGGTTGGCCAGCTGCTTCTCAAAAATTCCTAGCGGAGATCGGAACCAGACCTCATACTTTTCTGTCATCTACGCCGGAACTTCACCCGATTCTGGAAGAGGTCCAGTATATGTGACAGAGAACGACTGCCAGGGAACATCCCCCTGCTGAATCACATCGATTGTACTGTACAGATCTTTGTGATCAGCAGATGGGGGATCCATATCTTTATAGAGCGCAGCAAGAAGCTGGGACAAATGGTTGATCCGCTGCCCTGCCATCTCCTCATCTCTGTATAGAAATTCTGCAAACTCAAATTTGGCACGGCTGTTGAAGGCAGAATAGTCATCCAGGGCTTGCTCTTCCCATGGCGGGGGAAGTGAGTCGGGTGGAAGGTCGTAGCCATTCTTATCGCATGGGGTCCCTGAACTCGAAGATTAGTTCCATAGTAAAACATGTAGAATCCATGAACCATCCAAGATCGGGTGGTATTCCACGTTCGTTCCTCGGTGGTAGGGAGGAACTGTTTGACGAGGAGGTGGTGAAGGCGGCAGGCTCAGTGGTGGTGATATGGGTGGAGCAGAGTTCTCTCTGACTCCAGGACCCTGATCATGCTGAGTGTTGTTGGCAGGTGTCGCGGCCCGGGGAAGACGCAGATGGATGGACTCTCGGTGATGAGTGAGTCCCCAGGCAGATTTACAGAGTTTTCGGCAATGAGGTTTGGGGCAGGCAAAAGTGGCGGGAACAAGTGCGTGCTTCCCGGTCATAATGGACTTCTGCTGAGATCTGGATGGGGGACGTCTTGAAGTTTGAAAACCTGAGGAGTGGACGTAAAAGCAGTGACGCTCGGTGCCTGGAAACCGGGCTGCAGAGCCCGCAGTGGCGCTCTGAGTCAGAATCGGATGCAATTTCAAAAAACACAAGTCACACCTTACTCGAACCATTCCCATTATCGCACCACTTTCTTACCATCTCGCACATTAGCTGCAGGAGTGCGATGCCCCCTCCAACTGTTCCAGCATTGCCCTTTGCACTCAGAGCGAAACGAGACACTCATCCGGGAGCTCCAGTAAAGCCGAGACCAAAGTGGACCACAGAAGAAGTCCAGCAGGAGAAGGCAGAGAAGGCACAGAGGAAGACGGAAAAGGCAGAGAAAAAAGCAGCAGGCATCAAGAAGGCAGCGAGGATCGAGTTTCAGAAGGAGGCAGAGGCCAGGGAAAACGACCTGACTGGTAATCACCATCCCCCTGCTTCTATCAAGAAACTGCTGCGCCTGCACCCACAGACCGCAGTGTCGGCAGTGCATGAGACCTCGAGTACGTTGTCATTCAATGGCAGACTAATAATACTCACACGTCCTCGTTCAGATAACCCAGAGAATGGAGCAATAGACCCCATCTCTGACAGTCCCAGAAGTAGCAACGAGTTTATACCACCAGCCGAGCCAGGAGATCCGGATGACGAGGAGCTCGACCCATCTGAGGACGAGGGCCAAGTTACCAAGCCAGGTCGCAAGAAGAAACCGCCGAAAGGTGCCGCCAGAAAGGCCGTTGAAGAACAGCGTGAAAAGCTATCGGGAGCGACATCGGCAGCAAAGGGAAAAAGGAAGGAGCCCCCTACCTCCGAGCAAGCTATTCTGTATCATGCTCCTTTGACAGTTTACTGATGCTTCCAAGATTGACAGGCTTGTCCCGAGCGGCGAAGAAGTCCAAGGCACCCACTAAGGCCGCCATCGGTGGTCTTCGCGAGGAATGGAAGCGTGGCAGAGCCCCCAGCAGCTCCTGTGCGGCGTCTGAGCGATCCAAGTCCGCTGGATCGGCAATGTCCATTGACGCCTTCAGCGACGGAGATGCAGCGGCGGTACCTCCACTCAGTGAGTGTAACGACTCCAGCGAGGGGATTGGGGGCTTTTCTTCCGACATGGATGACAGCGACGAAGTGGCATGGGCAAGCAGTCATAACGACGAGAAGGTTGGGCATAAGTTGGGAAACTTGTTGAAGGTGATGTTCATTGACATCGATCTTATCTTATCTTATTTGGGTTTGCTTGACCAGATTGATTCTCTGGCTGGCGTCATCGAGACTGATGCTCCAGGCCTCGTTCCTCTCCGTCGCTTGAAGCCTGGTATGAAGAAGGCAAGCATTACCCTTGGAGATCTCCCTCGAGAAATCAGGACACTCTTCCACACCAAATTTAAAACCAGGCTGATTCAGGACATCGGCACACTTCCCTCATGGCACGGCCTCGACAACTGGGAGGATCTCGCTGACATATGGGACAATGTATTTCCCGCTCATGCGCTCGCCGAGAACCCTGATCTACAGATTGTTGTACAAAAGCTGGTGAGTACTGCCTTATTGCAGTTGGATTCACTCACTACTTGCACTGCAGGCTGAAGACAAGCTCAACTCCTGGCGCCACAAATTTGCCGCTGCTGCAGTTGAAGCCTTGTCATCTTGCTTCAACTTGTGGAAGCTCGAAACAGCTGAGGAGCGCGCGGAGACAGTTAAGTGGCTCCTCGAAGGCACTGAGAACTCCCGCGTCTTTTATTACCGGAGCTACCATGACAAGCTCGAGGATGGTGCTGCAGAAGATGCTGTACCCACGGTGAATCCCAAGGTGCATCATATCCATGCCTCACGCGCTAGTCTAATCCATCAAGTTACAGGGTATCTTCCAGTCTTATCTCATCGCGAACACGCTCGCAACCCACTACAAAGCCATTTACGGACCCCATGCACGTGCGCAACATGATCCTGCTGACACCAAATACCCGGGTTCAAGAAATTGCGAACCTGAACCTCAGGTTTGGCGTTCTGGGAAAACATGTTTTCTCAGAACACAGTTGAACATGTTCAAACATCTGGATTCTGAATCAATGGGGTAGGGAAGGCCTTGTCATGCAGGATGATCTAACCTGAAGTGATATCATTCCTTGTCTGTTGCATCAATTTCAATGCATTCTACCCTAAGAGAGGCCTTGGCTTCTATCAAATCTTCAACACCTTCAGAGATGACTTCATAGGAGCCTTCGCCTGCACAAGACTCAGGCATGGAGAGTGAGGAATGCAGCAGAACTAATGATGTGCTGGTTATGCTTGGCCTGCAAACCATGGCTTAGGCCTGGCTTCAGAAATCCCACGCCAGAGCCAAAGCCAGGGATCCTGGCCTGACTTGGCTTGGCCCAGGCTTGAGCCATGGCTCACACCAAATAATACACAATTATGTTTTCATTTTCTATACCTCCTATAGGTTATCTGTGAGTTGTTCTATCTCAGTTGAGTGTTTGCACTTACTCAACAGTGTGAATTTCAGAGCCATAATGGTACACTTTGAGCTTTTTGTGAAAACATAGGTATTAATTGGTGTCTTGACAAAGTATCATCAGAATAACCTGAATGGATTATTCATGAATCAGTGAGTGGAATATCAGATACAGACAAATAACCACTCAAAGGAATATTTTTACCAAAAATAATGCTCTGAACACAGCTTAGACCTCCTGTATTCAAGCCCTGGCTGGACAGCCTGGCTTGGCTTGGGAAATCTGAAGCCAGAAGCCTAAGCCAGCCCAAGCCAGCCATGTGGCCTAGCCTGGCTTGACAAAGCTATGGCTTGGCTGGCCTGGCTTCTGGCTTGAAGCCTGAGCTAGCACATCACTAAGCAGAACACAATGTGTTGGTGCAATGGTGGTGTCACAACAATGATGACAGAAGAACAACCATGTCACATGTTGATTGGTGACCAAACAGACCAAACAGGTGGCAGTGAATATTTGCTGCAGTGTCTTTTTTGGGTCTGATCTGGGAGTGTGAAAAAAAAAGCAGCAATGAGATGTGAAAAAATATAGGAAATGGAACCGGTGTATCTTTCCAAAACCATGAGCAGTGTTTTTTCTTGTCAAAACATCAAGCAGTGTCTTTTTGTGTTCAACACACCTGTGTATTTATTGAACGTGGTACTGGGGTGTGCATATGTTTCAGATTTTGAAACTAGTGTAAGTTTATGATAAAATGGGCAAATGTGGTGAATTTTTCTTCCAAAAAGGACCCACTGGTGTATGGGGGTAATACTGTAACATTATTATTTCAATTTTTCACAATAACACACCACTGATTTCCATCAAAAAAATGCACACCCCTACCAAAGTTGCACAGCATGAGTGGGTGCCACAAAAATGCACAGGCTCAGACTATCATGCAAAATAGCACTACTTGTACTTGATGTTGATATCAGGAGCTGGGCAGTGGGTAGGCTGGAAAACTGTGGGAATGTATTGATCTCAGCTGAGAGGTCAGTTCAATGGACTAAATAGAAGTATAACCCTGAGAATGTACTGAAGGTAATTCCCTGGTAGACATCTATGTCAAACCCTGGCATTTGCCTCATGGAATCAATGGAGCTTTGCATTAATTTCCATGCAAGAAAGGCTATGACTGACATGTTCCATTACCCACTAATTTTCTTGGTATCCAATCTGCCTTTGGTCTAAAGATTATTAGATGAAGTATAACATTTGAGGGCAGCAGGCCCTGGCCTGTCCTATGATAACCCATTGAGAACATGCACACTTTGGAATCAGATCCAAAACCATTAGGCTAATCAACTGTAATGCCCAAGACATCACACACACTGGTTGAACATTTCAAGTTTTGCACTGAAAATTTTGGTGAAAAATGTTTTGAATTTTACAGTAATTTTTCGCCAAAAAAGTAGGTGAAAAACTTGAAACATTTTGGTGACCTTTTTGAACCTTGTGAAAAATTTCTGAAAAAGTGCTGAAAAAGTTTTGAAGTTCAAAAAATTCATGAAGAAGTTACAAGTTTTTCACTTGGTTTTTCACTGAAAAATTGCTGCAAAATTCAAAACATTTTTCACTAGTTTTTTCACCAAAAAACTTGAAATGTTCAACCAGTGACATTGCTGTAACATAGGCTGGTGAATTTTCTCGAGTCTCTGGAAGTGGTGAAATTTTCCCTACCTGTAGTTGATGAATTTTCTGAAACTTGACAGAGGTGGTGCATATTTTGTAACAGTGGTGTATTTTTTTTTGTCATAAACAACATGGGTGGTGCATTTTTTGCAAAAACTGTGCAGGTGGTGTGACAAATAATAATGTTACAGTATTACAGCCATACAGCATCATCGCCATGACTGCCTTTACCCCTCATGTCATCGCCTGGGTTGTTACACAGGTATGTGAATCACCCTCCCAATGATGTCCATCTCACACACTTTGCTTTCCAGTCTATTTTGCACTGTCCTCCAAGCAAGAGTGGTACAATACGGATGGGGATCATTTTGACTACGAGGAGTTCTTCTGGACCATCTGTGACCTTAGGCTCATTACCAGCCATTATAGCAAGGGAACAATGACGAGTGAGCAAGTATTGTTTGCTATAACGGCTGGTGGCCACTTAGCCGTGATCGAAGCGACGGGAATTTTAAACCCCGAATATACCATATGGGGAAGCAGTGGCAGTGCTCCTTTCACAGAGAACTGAGGTGTTTGGGCTCCTCGGGGACCTCTGCCTGTTATAAGCAAGTCAAAAATCGAACTATAATAAAACCTTGATTTACTGGATAGGTTCAATATTTTTCCTGAACTTCGAGGGGGTGTTTCTAAGCCTGAAGCAATGATGCATACAAAGCACTTGAATTTGAGGCCCCAATATTCACTTTTGTGGAGGGATCATATTTGAAAGATTACAGAAGTCGATGGGGTGAGTTTTATATTTGATCCATACCGTTGAAGGGCAATTTGGTTGAAAACCACTCTTAGGGGCTTTCCCAATATGGTATATTCGGAGTTTGAAATTTCCATCGGTTCAATCACGCCTAAGTGCCACCAGCCGTTATTGTAAGTAATACCTGCTCGCTCGTCATTACCGCTTTACACATAATGGCTGGTGATGAGCCTACTGTGACCTCTTCGACAACGAGTAATGGGGTCAGGAGATTATTGGCTTGTGGAACAAGTGAGTCCCTTTTCTCTCTCAATATCTCTGTTTACTGACTGTTCGGCAGGGTCGTCCTTGGCACAGTTGCTGGCTCCAAGCCCACAGCCAATGCAAGCTTGTCTGGTCCCAGCCACCTTGAGCAGCTCAAGGCAGCCCTCACCACTAAAAAAGTGTTCTGCTGCTGCTGCCCCTGCTGCTACTACATCTGTATATTCTACCTGTACTTGTTTCAATGAGATTGTTTTTTTCAGCTTTCCTGCATTTAAATTGTGAATTATTGTGCCTGTTCTCCAATTACAAGCAAGCTGAATTAATCCACTTGTGGCAAAGATCGACAAGCATGGTGCATATATGTGGCCGAAGTAAGTCATTATATATGCATTGACACAGTGCAAATCTTTGAAAGCAGGGGCATGTCAAAGCAGCATTTTAGAATCTCACCATGCTTATAGGCCATTGCAAAGAAATTAGATGTTTCACGAGGCTTGATGATTTTTTGCCATGCTGATAAGCCTTTTGCGCCTTTTAACCTTTATAAGGCCTTATTTGGCCTTGTCAGTTTCTGCCTGTTTTAGTGATGGTGACAAAGGACATCTGGCAGAAGATTGCTTGTGTTCATGAAAGTTGGCTGTACTAGGTACCTACTTTTCCCACCCTTAAGTCCAATTCTGGCATCTCTGTCTGTGATCAAGAGTCATTCATGGCCAGGAATAATAGAAAAGGATTGTATAAGGTCAACTACAACATTAGACTCCAATGTGAATAAATGGTACCCAGCGCTCATACGAAACTCCAGAATCACGCAGCTTCCTCACTGCCAACTGCAAAGCCTTTGCTGCATCAGTTGCTTGAGGCTTTTTGCCATTGCTAAACAAGTGGGTGTAAATTGCTTCAGCAAGCACTGGCCCATCCTGATCAAGCATGGACCACATGGTTCCAATTGCTCCACGAAAGCCTGCAGCAATGAACCCTCCTCCCAGGTGAAATGATTCATTGGCCAGCTCTGCATCCCCCATGGCAGTCTGGCATGCAGCAAGAAACACAAATTCAGCATGGGAAAGCGGCATCCAAAGAATGGTTTCCAAGTCTAGGATGCCTTCATATAGCTGAAGGCAACTCCTTGGAGGGTCATGCAAGTTCTGCTGTCCATGACAAGCCAGGTGGACCCAGGAACAATCTTGGAGCTGAAGCTTCACAGCTTCCACAGTAGCTTGGTCTCCAAGAAGACTCTGAACATTCTGTTCACCAACAATGGAAACAATTTTGGTAATTTCCTGCCAAACTCCAGGAAGTGCTCCTGTTCCACCAGGTCCATGATGTGTTACTCCAACTACACCAACAGTCTGCATAGAGCTGTGAGGTTTCTTTGAATTGGCATCAAGAAGTGCTCCCAAGGTTGATGTATAAGACTGAACAAATTGATCGGATGGGGCCGCTGCATGCAGCGGCAAGCCGGTGAACATACCCATAGGGCACCACCACAGTCGACCATCATTAATGCCATGCTGGAAGGGAAATAATGATTTTAATTTGGCACAAGGAAGAACATTTATTATACTCACTAATTCCATGGCCTTGTAAATGTGGACAACAATGTGACTCCAAAGCCATGCTAGCATGTCTTCAAAAAATTGCTCAGAGGACTTCTGTCCTTCTCTGCTCCCATAAAGACGTATTGATTCTGCATCTCTGGCTCTGATATTCCGCCCACGAATAAACTCCTTAAGGCTAACTCGATGTTGTTCCAGCTCATGTAATGTAACACCAGGGAGTGGGACATGGAGGGGGTCCAGTGTTGGATGGAGTAGAATAATGCCATCACAGTGATCATTGTGAGAATTGAGAATTATAATGGGCCCATTTTGAGATGCTTGACACAGATGCTTGTAAGGTTGAGGCAGAAGGAAGTATCCAAAGCCAGGACGGGTCCGAATATCTTTGATCAAGGCATTTCTTTTGATGGCAACCCCCTGAGGATTTTCGGAGTTTCCACTGAAGAGCTCAGAGGAAAGCAGTTTCAACTGGTCATCATCAGCTTTAGGCAGAAGTGCATCACCACTGGTTTTCAGTTGTAGCAGTTGTTTAAATGTGGTTGCCAACCCTTGCTCAAGGAGCTCAATTGCAAGGGGCAGATTGAAATGGTCAATGCAGGTGGTAACAGCATCAGAGGTGGTTTGGGTGATGTCAATTCTCCTCGTTGCATCTTGATGAACCAGTAAAGAGTTGCCGATCCAGAGAATGTCAGGTAAGAGGCCAAATGCAGCTGAATATGCCTTTGGACAATCCGAAGGCCTGTGTTCTTGTGCCAGGGATGCCCATCTCAGAGCTGCCTTCCAGGAAGCAACAGAGTCTGACGTGGTACCTATGAAAGAAAGAGCATAACTGGAAAATATGGTCTCCAGATCAGTCGAATCTCCCAATCTCTGATATCTGTCTGTAAAAGACACAGCCAAGCTCTGCAGATGTCGAGCACGATCTGGGTGGCCTTCAGGTGTCAGTGCCAATGCTTCTTGCTTGTTCTGCAGGGCAGCCTCAAGATCGGTCAAATCTCCCAATCTCTGATATCTGTGTGTAAAAGACACAGCCAAGCCCTGCAGATGTCCAGCACGATCTGGGTGGCCTTCAGGTGTCAGTGCCAATGCTTCTTGATCGTTCTGCAGGGCAGCCTCGAGATCGGTCAAATCTCCCAATCTCCGATATCTGTCTGTAAAAGACACAGCCAAGCTCTGCAGACATCCAGCACGATCTGGGTGGCCTTCAGGTGTCAGTGCCAATGCTTCTTGATCATTCTGCAGGGCAGCCTCGAGATCAGTCAAATCTCCCCATCTCTGATATCTGTCTGTAAAAGACACAGCCAAGCTCTGCAGACATCCAGCACGATCTGGGTGGCCTTCAGGTGTCAGTGCCAATGCTTCTTGCTTGTTCTGCAGGGCAGCCTCAAGATCAGTCAAATCTCCCAATCTCTGATATCTGTCTGTAAAAGACACAGCCAAGCTCTGCAGACGTCCAGCACGATCTGGGTGGCCTTCAGGTGTCAGTGCCAATGCTTCTTGCTTGTTCTGCAGGGCAGCCTTGAGATCAGTCAAATCTCCCAATCTCTGATATCTGTCTGTAAAAGACACAGCCAAGCTCTGCAGATGTCGAGCACGATCTGGGTGGCCTTCAGGTGTCAGTGCCAATGCTTGTTGACCATTCTGCAGGGCAGCCTCAAGATCAGTCAAATCTCCCCATCTCCAATATCGCTGTCCAAAAGACACAGCCAAGTTCTGCAGATGTCGAGGACGATCAGGGTGGCCTTCAGGTATCAATAACAGCCTTCTCTGAAGGTCATCCTGTTCATCTGTTCAGCTCATCCTTCCACCAGAATTAGCTTATACACTCACAATGGTGGCAAAGAGATCCAAAGAGTTGTCACTACTGTTGGAACTGAAACCTTCATCTGAGTCTGAACCCTGCTTCCAAGTCAGCCATGCCAGCACAAGGGACCAACAACATCAATTACAGATTGTGAAGACATTTAGGCAAGCGTCAGCAGAGGGGATCAAAGAGAGACATCGTGCCAAGCTGCCTTTATATATTCGGCCCACATCCCTGACAGCTCGGAATCAAACACGCCGTTAACCGAGCACCGCATCAGCACGCCGCTTAACAGCCTTGCTCACACATCACCAGCCTTCTCGGGCGTTGTTAACACCAATGTCGCGGCCGCTGATGGTTTAACATCAGCATTGCGCTCGCTCCTGCGCACATGCCAGGCATCCCGAGCGCTTCCCGGCAGCCTTCTCGAGGATTGTTAACTACGTAACAACATCTCTCGCGCCCATCATTGTTGTAAGGCACATTACTTAACAGACGGCAGCTGTCCTCGGGAATGTGTTTTACTCACATTATTAACAGGTCGCATATATCCATCTTTTACCCGCATGTCTCTCGCTCCGGTGGCACGTTCCTCGCAGAGCATCCACCGTGAACCTCCCGGCCGCATCGCGCGCACTTCGCTCGGGCGGGAGGTGACGATCCGCCAAGGCGCCCGCTGCACGTGCTTTCTCACGATGCACCAGTGCCAGCGCCAAAGACAGCAACTCACCAACGCATTTGCATGGTCCTGGACTACCCACCAACGCCACTTCGGATGTTGCCCTGTACTGGACATGATGGAGGAGCGCGCGTACAAGTACCCGACGCCGCTATCGGACGGGGGTCGCTGACGCTTGAGGGACGAGCTCGACGACGCTGCGCTGGGGGCGGGTGTGGAGATTGATCTGGAGATGGAGTTGGCCGGCGCCTTGTGTACGTTTCCGTATCCTCTCAAATTCCTGATACCGAGTGACTCCTTTCCTCAGCGTCCCCGTGCTCCTGAAAGACCGAGACGAGCCATCGCAAACGAGGGCGAGCGCTGCAGATGCGGTGGCCAACACGTCCTTCGCGCGATCGCAGGCTCGAGCCGCGCCGCGTATCCCGACTGTCGGCTGACCGATATCGCAGTGCACGAGCGAACGGGGAGGGAGGGAGTCATGCAAGCCGGCGGGAGCGTCACTGCCGGTACGCATCCCGCGCTCCCTCAGCCTTGCCTGGTGGCTGATTTCGTCCGCACGCAGCCTCGGACGTCGCTCACTACAGTAGCTCTCCAGGCTATCGTTGTCTCCGCTTACACCGCCCGCTCGCCTTTCGTACATCTCGTATTCGAAGGCGCTGACGACGTGTCCTGCAGTGCCCACGCCTATCGCGGCCGATCAGCCGCCATCGTTGCACATTATCTCACTGCAGCCACGCCACGCTGCCGCTCTCTCGCACATGCCACGTCATCGCGTCGGGGACTGCGGCACTCAGCGGTGGGGCAGGTTACCGCGGCGAGTGTGAGCGAGGATGGGAATGGGACGCCGGCGGACGAGGACGACGGGCGAGTACGAGGACGCAATCCTGGTGGGACGAGGTCGAGGACGAAGTCGACTTGGATGGGGATCTGAGGTATGTCTTATTCAAATAACATCCCTCTGTCAGCTCTACACGTCGAGGAGCGACGTCCGTCTGGCCGCCCCATGCGCATCCGAGCGCTGCATATCGGGTCTATCCGCAGACCATCCACGCACTGCGGGCACATCCCCGCTCTGATATGTGTACGGCCTCGGCACTTGATTTGTTCTCTTCCTTCGTCCCCACTTCTCTTCTCCCCCTTACCCGCTCGCTCACACGTCCACCTATTCAGCTCTTTCGGGCCACACCCACGTCGGGCGCCGCGCACGGTGCGCTCGACGACGTGTGTGCGGTCGTGAACCTCGCCATACCGTCCGCACCTCATCGGCGGAGACGCGGGAGCAGGAAGAAGGACGGTGGCGGTAAAGGGTCGAAGGGGGTGTGGGCGGCCCGGTCGTGTACTGTAAGTCAGGGATGCTGCCCATGTGTCCTGGGGCTCGAGTTAGGCGTTTTGTGAGTACCTCCCCCCTTTTAGCCTTCTTTCCTTCGTCTTCGATGCCTCCTGTGCACCCCGTTTGCGCCCCTCGACTGTGTCTATACATCCACGCACGTCCTGCCCATCTGCTTTTCCCACTCTGTTCCTGTCTGCCGTTCTCTCTATGTCGCCATGTCGAATCCTGCCTCCGCATATATTCATGCACTCTTATTCTCCCACTGCCGTCCGTCTTTCCCCCACTATTCCCGCCTTCCCCCATTCTCGTGTTCTTTCCTGGCTTCCTGCTCCCCTTGTCCTCCCGCATCCCATACTGGCCTATCTGTCTTTTCACAGGACACCGGCGTCTGCGACCTCCGCGCGGGCGCGTCGTCTCCGTTTGGGATGCTGCGTCTGGCTCGGGGACGCCGTGTGGCGCGGGTCGCTATCGTCTATATCATACTACTAAACATACCGCTCAGCGCCAGTCTGCCCGCCCTGCTTGTCGTCCTCGCGCGGCCTATGCTCCGCGTGCTGCCACCTTCCCTCCCCGGCCTCGTGCTCGGCGTCACCACACCCGTCCCGCATCCAACTCCCCAGCACGCCCGCCCCGCCGGCGCCCTCTTCGCGCTCACGGGCGGTGCCTTGCCTTCCTCGCCCACGCACCTGCCGCGCCGCCCGCCGCCCCACCGCTGGCTGCAGGGCCGGAGGACCGCCTCGTGCGCTGCTTCCCGCGCAGCGTGCCCCGACGTCCGCGTTCGCACCCGCGGCCGACACAGGCCCCGCGTCCTGGGCTGCGCGCTCTCGTGTAGTGCGCCCGCGTGCCTCCGGCTCTTTCTCGGAGGCGCCACGGGAGGCGCCTGTTAGAGGCGGCGCGCGGGCGGTACTCGTCGGCCGCAGAGGTGGCGCAGCTGTACGACCTGCTGCGCAGGTCGTCACGGCGCTGGCGTACGGTACGCGCCGTGCCACCGCCGGCGCTGCTCGCGTTCACATTCGTTACCCCCAACGTGCGCGCGCTGCTCGCGCCGGGCTCCCGTGTCGCCCGCGGGGCGCACGGCGGGCATGGAGGACATGATCGTGTTTCACCCCGTGGACGGCGTGCTGGCCCTGCGGCGCGTGGCGGTCGCGCCCGAGGCCGTACACCACCGCCCGGGCTGCCAGTGAGCGTATCGCTGCCCACGGGGTGGCGCGCGGTGGGGAAGGGGATGGGAGCAAGCACGAGCGCGTCACCACTGCGGCTCGTTGTGTCATATCTGCGCAATGGCGGCACGCGCGCGGTGGAGGCGCTGATGGAGCTTGGCGCGTGGGATGCGGTGGTGGCAACGTGACATCTGCACAGGGAGCGGTGGGCAGAGATCCGCCGGGCGGTGGTGGGGGATACGGGCGGGGGTCGATGGGCGTCCTGGGTAGGATGAGTGAGTCCTTTGTGTTATCATTCGAAAGTTTGCTGACCTGGTCGCTTACATAGCCGGCTCGCTCAGGCAGAGCGCTCGACTTCCTCCCGCGGTGCTCCCACGACCCTCTCACACCAGGTCTCCTTCCATACCCTCGGCAAGGACTACCACGCGCTCGTCCGGCGCTTCCAGTTCGACCGCGATGGTGCGAAGCTCGAGGTCTGCGCGTACGCCGTGGGCGCGGGCGCCGGCAAGTCGCCTTCACGTCGGCACCGCGTGATCCCCGCGCGTGATCCTTCGACGAGCCGCTCGCGTCCACGCTGTGCGCCCACTACGAGCTCCCGCCGCCCATGTTTTCTATGCTGCCGAATGGCTCGCCCGTGTCGTTCCGCAGCTCAATCCCGATCAGCACGATGACGGGGTTTGGGGACGACGTCACAGAGGACCTTGGCGGTCTGCGACGAGAGGCGCCATCAGTGCAGTAGGAGCTCGCCGTCGACAAGAAAGGCTGCGGAGGCCACAGGGAGATGTCGGTGCCGTTCGAGTTCGAGGAGGACGGGGACCGCCCAGTGGAGATGATGGTATTTGCACGTCCATGCGGATAGGGAGGACGACGAAGCGCTCTCGGTCAATGGGGAGGACTCCACCACGTCCATCTCGACGCCGGCTACATACCAGCTCGCACCCGCTCGAGGACGATGAGGACTGGCTGGATGTCGGTGTGTGTATGGAGGGCGAGTAGCACGGGTGAGCGCGGACACGCAGGCGGTGGAGGAGGCGGAGCAGTTTGACGATATAACTTGGAGTCTCTGTATGAGATGGAACCAATTTTTGTGCCTTTTTTGTTTCGTGCAGACTGCAGAGCATGTTTCTCTGCCTCAAAGATAACTCACATAGGAAGACCGCCTGTGCCCAGTCCCGAGGAGTCCCTGCACGCCCCCGTAGGACGAACTTGGGAACCCGCAAGAGCGCGAGGGACATGAGCCGATGACATCATACAAATGTGTAGGGTTCAGATCGTCGGCCGCCGCGGCCAACGAGCACATGGACGCTGACGCGTCACCTGGACGCTTACGCGTCCCCTAGCATTTAGAGTAGCTACCTTCGTAGATAGGAGCAGGATTCCCTTTTCACCCAAATGAATTCTGGCTGCCGGGGATTTATGGTTCAATTCAAGGAATTGGGTTGAGCCACCCACGAGGTTTTAACCGGCAACCTGCCTGCTCTGGTCCGAGCCAGGCCGGGAATATCATTGGATATCTAGACTTTCCGCCCCCCTCTTGGTAGTACGTGTGTTCTATGTATTGATGGGTAACTTTTAGCCTGCATAAGTTACGATGTCATGCGTAGTAAACTGACAGTTCCAATTGTGGGACCGTGTCAGTATAATATATCCTCCTCCTCCTCCCAACAGAGTTTATTCGTGTTCTGTTGAGTGTCTCTGCGAGTCTTCTTGTGAGGAGATTGCTTAGTCAATCTTCGCCTCTCCTCTACACTTTTTGAACTCTAAAACTCTCTTGCTTTAATCTTTATCTGGCGCTACGTCTTCGGCCTGATCACCCGTTCGACCACCGCCAGGACCAACGATGGTACTACAACAAGACACACGGTAGCTACCCCGCCTTCGCCCGAAAGTTCGTCCGAAGGCAATGTCGAGATGGATGCCCGACTGGGCACCTCGACGGGCACCGCAGGTGAGTCTCTCTCTGCGCTGTCACCGCTGACCCCATCTGCCGCAGGTGCGATGAACCACAGCATTCATGAACCTCGCTCCAGCAGTCAAGATAGTGCTGCAGAGTCCGAGCGTCGCTCCCGCTTGGCGGATGTCGACGAATCTAATGGCCACACCGATATGGATGTGACGCCGATCTCCCACCACGCTGCCTATCAAGACGGTAGTGTGGTGTCGGACGATCAAACGGAATCCCATCGTACCACCTCCGCAGCTGGTGATGCGATGTCAGATGCTCCGTATCGCGATGCAATCCCATCCACAGAAGACGGTTTCCAGACTCCGAAACGGACCTCTCGTGTGTCAAGTGCGAGAGGGTCCCCGGTGCTGGACACGACGCCGAAGTTCTTTGGTGACTGGTTTGACCCTGCGGACAATGATTCCGTTGAGGGTGTAACAGAGAGGGTGAAGACCCACAAGAATTGGGCTGATTTCAAAGATGACGATGGTCTCGGTGAAATCCCCTCCGACTGGAAAATAAAGGATGAACCCGATTCCGACGTACCCTTAGGTACCACGTCAGAACGGTCGTTATCGCCAATAGATAGTGGTCTGGAATTTTCCTTTGAAAATGTGATGCGTGAAGTGTATGCGAACCTTCCAAAGGGTGCAAAGGACATACTCGCGCGCCGCAGTGCCAAGATGAGGAAAGCGCGCCTCAAGGTACCCAGATCAGTATCGGGAACATCCAGTGAGAAAAGGTCTAAACATTCTGACGGTGTGAGCATACATACAGCAGAATTGGCTGAACATGCATCGGTCTCGTCGAAGGCTTCTCAACCTTCTCGCGCGGCAGCTAGTAACCACAGGATTCCAGCCGCCGCTAAAGGGAAAGGGAGAGATCCTCGTGAGGGACCAGGCATCACAGTCAATGACTCGGACGGTGCCGAGTCTACACCAGAAGACGACATAGACCGAGAACAAAGGGACCAACGTGATGCTTTACTGGCAATGTATCTACAATGTCAGCTGGAAAAGGAACTAGATGAACAGGAAAATATGCCTATTGGCCGAGAAGCTGGTACCTCGCAACGGCGGGTTATGACAGAGTCTGACTGCAATAGAGCCGAACGGGAGGCTGAAGATCAACGACTTGCGGAGAAGCTACGGAGGCTCTATGACGAGCATGAGCAAAGACTCCACCAACTGGAAACATCGAGGCCAGCCCTAACGAAACCAGCGGAACCAAGGGCACAAGCGTCCGAGCTGAAGGGAAAGCCAACGGCCATGGATCAGATTCCAAAGAATAGTCAACTGTACAGGGACATGCACGGTGATACCCCGGACAGCTCAGATTCTTCCAGTTCCAGTTCATCTGAAGACACCTGCAGGAAACGTAAGGCGAAAGAACACAGTAAGAGGAAGAAGCCACGGAGGAAGGCACCACCTCCTCCAAGTGATGATTCCAAGGCTCCAACCATTTAGTTTTCGTTTGAAGAAACGGGCAAACTAAATGGAAACGGTTAGTAAACGTTTTAAAACCGTTTAAAACTGTTTATAAATGGTAATTTCGGCTGGCAATTTTGCGGAGACATTCCAGGCCTGTAGACTTGAAATTGTTATCCACAACAGACTTCAACAGACAGAGTGGCCCTCAGAGAGATCCCTATGCTCCACTCGGAGAAGAACAGGAGCACAATAGGGGCGGCGGGACGAGGGCGGGAAGTTGGCGGGTGGCGAGGTGGAGATTGCCGCGCGCCATCACTCACGTGAATAATTACCAGATTGGGAACTATCGCTTGGATCGCAACCAAATCAACACTCCTCAGTGAGTACCTCATTTATGGGCCTTGGGTGCATTTCATGAACGATATTCAGATTGTGTCTGGGTCTGAACACTTGATATATAATTGATAGCACAGTAGGTGAGTTTGGACAACCATTTGAACCGTTTACAAACGGTTTGCTTACCGTTTGCGAGCCCCCGCAAACTAAATGGAAATAAAAACGGTTTTTACCATTTGAAAATGTTTATAAACGGAAATGGTTGGAGCCTTAGATGATTCAAGCCCCTCTGATTCAGAGTCGAGCTCCTCTGGGAGCAGCTCGGATTGGAGTTCCCTTGGTTCAGAGCCTTCCGATATCAGCAGCGGAGACTCGGTGAAAACACGGTGCCAGAAGAAGCGAGCGAAGCACCACTGGCGCATGAAGATTTTCCGGTTCAAATTGGAACAATCTCAAGCAAGGCCTGACCCACCGTTTGTATACAATGGTGAGGCAAATTTTGCCAAGTTTCAGAAATGGCAGCTAGAGGTCCGGGATTGGGTCAAGCAGAGCTTTATCCGGAGAAAGATGCAGGTATCCTGGCTGAAGAAATATGTTGGGGGCCGTGCCGAAACTTGGTATATGCGCAAGGTCGCTAGAAACCCGGAGAAGTGGTCGTTGAACAAATTCCTTGTGGCACTGTTTAACCATTGCTTCCCACCGGATTTCAGGAGCATTCAACGGACTAGATTCAACGTGTTCCAGCAGAACAGTCACCCGATTGCAGACTATAGAACAGATCTTGAGGAACTACGGGACAGTGTCGGTGATGATATATCGGACCGGCAGTTAGTCATACGCTTCTGGGAGGGCGCAGACGTCGCCATACACTTGAAATGGGCTGAAGGGGGCTATGACCCAGAGTCCTCTACGTTGAACGAACTCGAAACGGCTGCAGCCAATTATCAGCGAGCTTTCAAAATAAAGAAGGCACAGCAGTCGAAGAATGGTGGTGATTCAGAGAAATATGCACAGAAACCGAAAACTGAAGGACACTCTAACTTGAAGAACGCAGGGGGCACGAGCTCTAAGAAGGGCGGGAATTCGGAAAACAAGGCCTTCAAGGGCAGGGACCAGTGAGACCCGAAGAAGAAGAGTTCTTCCCCACCAAAACTCTCCAAGGCTGAGATGGCGGAGTACAGAGCCCAGGGCAAGTGCTTCACATGCGCAAGCACAGAGCACATGTCAAAGGATTGTCCAAAGCGAAGCCAACTGAAACCTAAAGTGGGGGTTGCTTCGGCAACTGTGGACTTTGCGGAGGTTGAGCGACTTCGGAATTTAAAGGCAGCACAGTCCCTTGGCATTTTTGTGGTCGATGTTGTGCAAGTGCAGCCAGATGCAGCACACATCAGCGCCATAAATGAAGTACTCGTTGCAAAGATGTACTCGGAGCTATACACAGCAGTTCCATTTGTGTTCGACCATTTCAATGACCCGGACAACAGTCCATTTGCCGAAAATAGGTTTAAAATCATCGAGACACAACTGGGATGGTTAATCTGTGACCGTCATACAGACGATGACCACGAGGTACTGCGAACTCAGTTACTGGACTCGGGATTCAACTTTATTGAGTGGCTATACATGGAGAAGTGCAAAGTTGAGGACGAAATACGTCTGAGGCGGGACTGGGTGCACACCGCATCAGCTGAAATGGCGTCAGATGGGAGTCATGAACGAGGACCACGGGATGACATACCAGACACATTTCGACAATTTATGTACTCAATATATCACGATCCTGATGAACCTGGGATGGCGGAGGAGCTTATCAACTCAATCTTAGAAGATTTCCGAGTGGGCGTACCATATTCATTTGACTCTGAAAGAGTCGAGGACCGTGAGGAGGTATACTCTAGACAGAGATTCACACTCACATACTCTGAGCGAGATTTTCTCCTGCTGGATGATCAGCATATGCATATAGGTTATAACTTGACCTATGACGACTTACTAGCAGGGCGATGGGACGCATCAAGGTGGCTTGAAGATCAGTATGCCACATTTGAAATGAGACATCAGGAACCGACGGAGGGTGACAACACCTCAGACTCTGATTCGGATTCAGACACATCGGACTGGTGGGATGATGACTTTAACAATAATGGACCGCCTGCACCACCACCGCCGCCACCAGCGGTGGGACTCGCAGCAGAGCTGGACTACATTGATTCAGATGGCGAGGGGATACACAGCATGAAGGACGTATCAGAATCCGAGTCGGATGACGAAGGAATGCCCAACCTGGATGACACGTCGGACTCAGAGGATGACGATGACACGGAAAACTCACATGAGAAGAACTGGGTTGAAGAAGCCTGGAACGATGTATGTCATGAGTTGCATGAGCTCGATGCATATCCTGCTACAGCATCAAAGCCACGGAAGTCTACAAATACAGGTTTGAAAGACCTGGAGAGAAATGCATCACGCGTGAAGGATTTCGTGCGATTAATCCCGAAGCCCGTGATAATTATCATTCACCTAAATGATGAACCTGTCCGGGCATTAGTAATAGACTCGGGGTCGCTAGCGGATTTTGTATCGACGACGATAGTTGATCAACTGAAGCTGGAAACAGAGGTCCTCGGTAAATCACTTGGTGTAAATATGGCAGCAAGTGGTTCACGCACTGTGGTAAAACACAGTGTGACTACTCGTTTTCAGTACCAAGCAATCGACGAGGATCGTCATTTCGACGTAATGAATCTGGCTAATTATGATGTCATTCTCGGGACACCATTCATATTTCAGCACCAAGTCTTGGTGGGTTTGAACCCAGCACAGGTGGCGATAGGAAGTACGAAATGCTTACCCATAGTTGGGGATCAGGTAACCACATTATTGTCACTTGCGGCAGACATATTCCACGAAAACCTCGAGAAGCTACGGCGGGAGCTTCATGAATATGCAGCCGACATCTGCTTGGATGCGTCAAGGGCCCCGTTACCACCGTTGAGGGCAATAAACCATACCATTCCACTGATAGATGAGAATAAAGTATATTCATACCGGCCTTCTAAATGCCCCGATCCGCTGAAAGATATATGGCGTGAAAAACGGGACGCTTACATAGTGTCAGGTCGTTGGAAGGTGCAGCCGGGACACAACGCAGTGCCCATGCTCATGCTAAAGAAGCCCATACAGCCAGGCGATAAGACAATTCGGATACGCACTGTGTTTGACTGTCGTGAGCGAAATGCGAATATCAAGAAGATGGCTTCACCTTTACCTGACGTGGAGGGAATACTTAGAAAGATCATCCCCAGATCCGGGCGGATGTGCGGCCTCCAGCTGTCCCGGGGTGCGGGGAACGCTCCGCACCCACCCTGGTGCTTCAGCTAGATGAGAATACATTTTAGTACATCACAGGCAATAGAAAGGTGGAACTTACGTTTCACTGCTTCAACAGCAGCAGCGACTTTCGAGGCAACAACGTGAGGAAGCTTTGCTGTGCGGAAAATTAGTGTGACGACGGTAAATTGGATAACACATACCCTGCACATCAATGCAAATTGTGGTCATGTCAAGAGCCATCTTCGACAATGCAGAGACCTGCGCAACTAGCGCCTGCAATTCATCTGATGAATTGGAGGGGGTAGTTGCATTGGCGGGCGTTGAAGTCATGGCTGAGGGGAAGTTGGGGGGAATGCGATAAGGCAGATCTCGTCTTTTGATTGAACACATGGCCGGCGCACTGATTCCGTGGCTACCCGGGTCACATTGCCCTTCTGATGGAAGCTGGGTGCGTGTTTGAAATGATATGTTGAGATGTCTCAATTGGGGTGTAGGGTTTTCCCCAAACAGTGGCGATGGCGGCCTAATTTGAGGCAGGAGTCAGAGCCCGTAGGGTTTGAGGCACAGGTGCGGGTGTATTTGGATGAGGACCAATCACATTTGTCGATTGCTGGGATACGGGAAAAATATTGAAAACAGGCAATTTGGCTGTAAGCAAGACATAATGTATCAGCCTTCAGAGGCGATTGAACCGTACTCCCCCCCCTCCCCTCACCTCGCACTCAGAGTCAGGGTTTCAAAACACCTACTTGTTCCTCACCTCCTTCCACCGACAGAAATGGCTCCAACCAGTTGGGCGAATGCCAACGAGACATCCTTCTTACATACATATCTTCCCGAGTACTTGCACCGACAAGCTGAGAAGAAGCTGTACAAATTCTGGCCAGCCATGGAGGAGGCCTTCTTCCGGCAGTTTTCCGAGCATGAACGGCTTGGCTTTGCGGTCCCGGGCTCCTCCGATGCGCCCGACTTGACAGCAGATGAAAACAAGATTGTCGGTGACGCTATTATCAAGCGAAAGAAGGTAAGTTCATGGCCTAATTTATTATTCATGTTTGCAACACATCTTACCTGCCTACTCAGCAACTTGCGAACTGGTTCCGCCACCAGAAGACGAAGGTGGTGAATGTCCCCGCTTGCCATCGCAAATCAGAAATGTCGCTAGCCCACATGCTCTTCAAGGCCCAGGCGGCACGTACACGAATCCACCACCGCATCGAGATCTTCCAAAAACGCAACCCGAAACTCATTCGTGTTGCGCTCACCGAGGCCGGGTTTGACAGCCTGAACGAGGAGGCAATGGTGGATGATGTCGACGAGTGGGTGAACGAGAGAGATGAAGTTCATCTGGCGCACATCAAGGAGACCCAGTCAGAGAGAATGCGAATGCGCATGAGGGTAGTGAAGGCGTTGTTTGCCGAGGTGTCGGAGGAGGAGCTGCGCGCGATTAACGAGACTGTTTCAGAGGAAAAGAGGAAGGCAGAGCAGAAGAACGAGAAGAAGGAAGAAGCGGTTGAGGGTGATGAAACCGAGCGCACGCCAGAAGAATACCAGATGTACGTCTTCGCATTTCAAATGTTGAGCTTGTTGACTGACAATTAGCAGGTCCATCGACGAGCTGCGCGAGATCCTTACCGACATACACAAGTGCATCGAGAAGATGACCGGGTGGCACGGCATGACGATCGTTGGAGGTCCGAACCCTAGGTTGGGCGGCGAGTTGAGTATGAAAGTGTACGTCCCAATTTGGCACAAGTGTGGTGTTGTTAACTCACAACGACATTGCCTTTAGTTGCTCTTTTGGTCTCTCAGCTGCTGGCAACAACTTCGAGGCCTCACATGCAACATTCGATGAGTCGGTCTCAGTTCCCTTCCAGCAATTCTTGAAGCGCAACTTTTGTAAAAACCTTGTGTTCAATAAATGGGCTTCCGTTGATGACTTTCTTGCAGCTCACGCCCTCCGCCGTTCTCGAGCTCTTGTCACTGAAGAGCCGTCTCCGAGTCGTACCCAAACTCCCGATGCTGCGCCTCCACCCCCTGACTTCGACGGCATGATTCCGATGCCCACTGAGAACAATGCTGAGGCTGCACTGAGGAAGCCAAAGCGCATGACAAAACCCAAGAAGGCTTCCAAGGCAGCAGCGCCAGCTTCAAGAGGTGCTTGATCTCTGGATCTTGGACTTCGATTATGTCAGCTGATGGCTCAGCCGATGATGGCCGACACTTGCTCAGCAGCCCTCCAGGCGCGATTCAGCACACTGCATATATTCTTTTCACATTGAAACAGTCACAAATAGTGAGCCAGGTATCTTACCCAGGTAGTTGAGCCTGGGTTTGGTAGAAACATTCCTAGTGGGATTTGATGAACTGATGGGAACTGCCTTTTCGGGGGGGGGGGGGGGGGGGGGGGTCGTGGGAAGAAGTCCAAGATCCAGAGATCAAGCACCCCTTGGCCAGCTTCCCCTGTGCTAGCGTCCACACCACCCATACCGGTCTCTGTTCCCACGCCGTCGCCTTTCACCGTGGGCGACGACAACGACGGCTTCACTGCTACCAATGACTTCACGTGGGACAACGGTTTCAGCAGCGACGACATCCTTCAATCCCATGCCTCCCTTCCAGTGCCAGAGCTGTCACCTGCCCGTCCTACAACACCACCGTTGCCCTCACCACCTGCGACTTGCTCTCTGTGGCCTGCTGGAATGCCGCCGCCCACGAGCCCAGCTACCGCAGCTGCCATTGCTACTACGGAGCGTGGAGGACTGCCTGGAGGGGCCACGTACGCTACACCTGCGATCCCAAGCACCGTGCCGCAAATCGACCCCGCCTTATTACTCACTCCTCCTCCTTCTGCACGCCCTGCACCTCACGGTTGCTACCGGGGAACGGTGTTCACCAACAACCATGTTAGGCCGGAGTTGCAGGAATACAGGCTTAGTCCCCTGTTTGACGCATTCCGGAAGAACGCAGCAACCCCACTCGCTGTGATACCTAGCACGTCCACAACCCCCGCGCCTGCACCAACTGTGCCGACTTTCATCGCCACGACCACCACGCCAGCACCGACCGTACCAACTGTCGCCGCCACGAACACCACGGTCACACCAACCGGTGCGGTTGGTGCCGCCGCATTGGTCATTGCTGCCCCGCCCTCCTCACCGCTCGCTGTCTACCCACGCTCGCGCCCAGCTGCCAGACCCATCACGCAAGTGACAGCAAAGAAGGCACCTGCTCGTAAACCGATGGCGAAGGCGGCTGCCAAGAAGGCAGCGAAGAAGAGCGCCGTTGACAAGATGCGAGCAACGGTGGCGGCTGCTTCTGCATCGATGTCCTCGGCTGTTCCCGTTACTTCAGCTTCGTCATCAACGGCCGATCCTGCAGTCTTGGGGGATGCTACCAACGTATCCGGCGCGACGGCCACAAGTGCACCCACTCTCATCTACACCATCAGAAGCGGAAACACCCGTGGTGGTATCAACGTGAGGGTGGACGCGGAGAAGGCGCGTCAGAAGAAGAGGAATGCGGCCCTCTCCAACCCTGACGGGGAGTCGCTGCTTGTTGTAGTCCCTCGCGTGCCCTCGGGGCGGGTGAGGACGTTGAGCAAGAATCACGATGGAAGTGCAGTGCAGCTGCCGGTAAAAAAGGCGCGCATGCCTCCCGTCAACAAACAGGCGAAAACAGAGAACAGCTTGCTCGCGAGGACCGCAGAGAAGAGGAAGGCGGAGGCGGTGGAGGCGGCAGGGGCAGCGAAGTCTGCTGCGAGGAAGTGAGTTGTTCGTTGGCTCATTGAAACACCACTGATATCTTTCACCACAGGCGCAAAGCCTCCTGAATATTTCTTTACATTCTGATACTCTGCTCAACCAGACCCAACGGCGCACCGCTCAACCGGTGTCTTGTTTTCATTTAACATATATACAATGCATGTCGTAGTAGATGAATCAGTGACTTGTCGAAAAAAAATCTAATGAAGTGATGTATCAGGGTTGCTGACTTTGTGATGTATGATTGTATCACTAGGATTGACGAACACGTGTAAAAGGCCAAAAAAATGACATTGAGCAGAGTCGAACACCAGCGAGCCCGACTGATGGGAAAAGCAGCGAGCTCAACACATTAACAGCTGAGCAACAATTGATAGATTCAACATTTGTTGTTGAATGGTAGATCGAATCATATCGAGGACAAAAAAAAGTGCGAGTCAAAGCACGTTGTGTGCGGGCGAGGACAGCGTAACAAAAGGGAACAATGCGTGGAGGTCGACAGCGCGGTAGGAGCTGGGAAGTGCCGACCATGCACAGAGGCGGGAACGGGACGCGTGCAGAGGCGGGAACGGAAGTGACGCGAGGGAGGGCGTGAAGGTTCTACAGGCGGCCGAGGGAACACTCCTAGTCGGTACGTGCGGAGAGAGCCAGGAAGCGCTGGGAGCATGTGGCGGCGGGGGAAAGAAGCCGCTGTCCTGGCACGAATGGGCAAAGCTTGAAAGAGCATACCAGGGAGCATTGTCAACGAAACCCAAGGATATTGCAAGGCCAGCCACGTGGGGGAGGCCCGAAAGGATGCGTGACAGTGAGTAGTGCAAGAGAGTGTGATGCTAATAGATGCAAATGTGCCCCATTTGATGGCGCCCAAGCGTGCACGGACCACGATGGCGCACGAAGGCGCCCCGTATAGCGGGGCCCAGGCGCAGCGCTGCGCGTGCGCGGGAGGCGTGTCTATGGAGCGATGTATCAGATGCAATCCTTGATCAGGCCGATTTATACATCATCCACCTTGGGATCTTCACCGACTGGTGATACATCAATACCCCATATACGCCTGGTGACGCGGCCATTGGTTGTTGGAAAAACAGTAAAAGCTTCAATGGAAATGATCCCGGAAGTTACTGAAGTTGCAGCTGAGATCCAGGCTACAGCGGTAAAACCGATATCAAAACGAGCGAAGAAGACACCCTCTGACGGCCTTCCGAGGGTGATATTGCGAGCACGTGACCCTTCAAGCGGAGAGCTACTTAGACCGGGCAAAACTCCGGAGGGCGCGTATGAGACAAAGACAAAGCCTGTTAATAGTGCAAACTTGTGTATGGAACTTAGAGACTCGGGGTAAGCGAGTCGAACCTTAATCACACAGAGATGATGGGGAAAAGATACTTCGATAATTCATAGGTACAGAATACAGCTGTTTAAATACTACGAGGTGGAGTCAATGTTCGTCATAATAAAGCTGTAACGCCGGCGAGCGGCACGGCCCGCTACCTAGTTGTTGAATCAACCTAAGACTCGATCTATTAAACTCGATGTATTCTAATGCAGCAGTACAAGTAGTGAGTAAGCGAACGAAATACGAGTTGGTCTAATAAACTATGTACGAGTAAAGGAGGGACAGAAGAGCTCGACTCGCCGCTTGGGCTGCATCCGGCCTAGCTAGTAGTACAAGAAAATGAGGTATGAGGCAGAAATTGTTGTAGTGTCTGTTCATAACAGAGTAGCTTAGTTGAGTGTTGTGTGGATACAATGTGGATCATATTATCTGGTGTGGCGGGATGCGGCATGATCAAACGTGGGCGACTGCGACTCCAGAAAGGCGAGCACCGCGGTGGGCTGGCAGATTGCGTCCAATAAGACGAGTGGAAAAGATTTGAGTGCGGTATCAAGATTTTTTCCTCCTCTGGCTGTTCAAAGCTTTATTTTCAGGGGGCATTGCGGGCGGACGTAATCAGCGAGGATCACCCCATCCATTGAATGGTAAGTGGAATTCATTCAAAAGCTGGGGATCAAACGTGCCGAGGTACTTCCAGTGGAAGATACTTGGCTGATTTTGCTATTCAACGACGGATGGTCCATGGCTAGTCAGACCTGGCAAAATCAAAGCTCAAGGATGGCAGAGTTAGAAATAATGCACGTCGAATCATCGCGACCTTTGGGGAGCAAGTCTAATCGGAACCGGAAAATCCTCAACCTCGTCGGGCGAGTCGCGGACTGTTCCTCCTGTTGCACGACAAGCCAGATGCGAAAAACAGAGAGGCGTGAGACGCACAATACATGAAGAAGAGGTGCAAAATGCGGCGAAGTTCAAGGTATTGAGGATGAAGTACGTCTTGTAGAAATCTAAGAAACAGAAATTTCAACTGCTGAAAAATCGCCGCAAGGCTCAAGCCCCGGGCGCGCGCCGAGATCCACACCCAGTAGACAGACGAATGCACCTCCCAGTGCAGTGATAGCGCACGCAGGTATTCCCCGGCCGCCAAGGTGAAGCATGAGGCCAAACGCGCTGATGTGCACCGAACAGCTCATGGCGCTTCTGACAACGGAATTCCCCCTCGACAAGAAAACAGCACAGGGCCGGCATTCCCAAATGTCCCGATGAATCGCCCTAGGAACGGCATTGAAGGGATCCAATAAACAAAGAAAGTTACAGTCTTGCTCACTATCAGCACCCATACATAACTCAGGCGCACATACACCCACCCAGACCCAACCCCCAAGACGCGGCTGGTTTGGCAGATGAGAAACGCGCTAAATCACACCAAAGAGTGCCGCCCGACGCTCGAAGGCCGACACCCACTTGGTAGGAAAAATCACGCACGGCGGACCCCTACTACGCAAACGCGTGGCGGTGGACGTGAAGTACCCAAGATGTGGGGGACAAGAAATTGAAATATGATGGAGAAGAAAAGCATAATTGCGCAGCAAGTGTGAATGGAGAGACACCGGGACGGCTCAACGCGATTTATTGCAGGACGAGAGTCAAGTAGGAATGAGAATTAACCCGCGAAATGAATTAGCAGAGAAGTAGTCATGAGTGCGAGAGCTCAACACTCATAGGGATATTTGAGGCCGAGAAGGGTTTGACACAGGAGAACAGCCAATCACGACCAGCACCAGATCATACGGGAGACCGCGAGCCTGTGCATGGAACAGACAATGCCATCAGACAGGAGAGCAAATATATTGAGGAGCGGGGATCCAAAGGTAACAATCCGATCAAGAGAGGCTGGGAGGGAGGATTCACGGAGGAAGAAAGTGGGAGTTTGCAGCGGTCACGGAGGTGGACATGGCGGAAGAGGATGCCACGTCGCCATTGCGGGACGACTGACTTCTCGACGGAATCTCAGAGATTCGAAGAACATTCTAGACACAGAATATAAGCAGGATTATGAGATTTATTTCGCGAATCATCGCCCGCAACGTCGGCTAGTGCAAGCCGAGAGTTGGCCGACACATTCTGGCAGAGAGAAAAGGTGATTACGCTAAAACTGCTGACGAAAATGTGATGTACGCCCAAAAGCAAAAATTAGGGCTCTCATAATACCCGTACCTTACGGTAGCGGGAATGAGTCATATAATTCGGGCGGGTGCGTGGTCTTCCAGTTCACATGTTGACTCTGGCGGATTGCCCGAGAGATGCCCGAGGCAATGCCCGAGGTGTGCCCGAGGCACTTACTCCAATACCCCCCCTCAAGCCGGCAGGAGTCCCATGTTCGAACAAAATTGCTCGTGCTTCATGCGGGATAATGCCTTGGTAAAAATGTCTGCAACCATCTCATTAGTTGGACAATATTCAACGTTGATAATACCATCTTCAATGCATTCACGAATAAAATGATTCTCGATTCGGAAGTGTTTCGATCTTGCGTGGTGTTGAGGATCGCGCGCAATAGAAATTGCGGATTGGTTGTCCGAGTAAACCAACGTCGAATCTTCGTGAGGAAAATCGAATGGGAGAGCCTCGAATAAATATCGAAGCCAGATTGCGTGTCCCGTCGCGGCGGTGAGAGCGGTGCTGAGTGCCACGGTTGGTTGTTTCTTGGAATGCCAAGCTATCGGGCCTCCAGCGAGAAGATAGACATATCCAGAGACTGATTTGCTGTCGTCTGGATTGGTGGCGAAGTCGGTGTCGGCATATGCGCCGTAGTGGTTGAATATTGAGGTTGAATCGGACTTGAAATCCGGACCTCCGAAAGTGATCCGATGATCACGCGTTCCCTTTAGGTAACGGAAAACTCTCCATCACCAAATGTGGAAAAAGCTTGTGAGCGAATACAAGCGGTTACGATCCGCACAATCCGGACAATCTCCACAATTATTGTGAGGGAGATCACGACCGATTCCAATCGAATGTCACAACGTGTGGCGGTCACAGAATTGACAATCATTTTGAGTATCGCGAGGACTGTAATCCAATATAAGGGCTTAAATGGCATTTGAGTGAAGATGAACTCAAGACAAGGGTGCAGTGGATTGTGGGGCAGCTCTGATTGTCACCATCATTGTAGACAGTAAATAGCAAATAAAATGATAATATTCAACGGGTGCTAATAATCTATTACTGGTACGAATCAAGCCACAACCTCGCGTGCAGCGTTGATACGAGCCACGGAGGATTGTGCCGGAGCAACAGAACCATCATACAGACCCCACTGGGTAGGGTGTCCGAACACATACCTGAAAGCAAAGCTTTGTAAGAAAGGGAAGACGAATTTGGGATGCAACTCACGAGTTCCACCAGTCGAGGAGCTGTGTGACTTGTAGCCTGGCGACGGGTCCCGGGGGCGCCTCGAGATAATCAACCACATTGTTATAGAACAAAATGTAGTCGAAGGCACCATCACTGTTATCCCAGTGATTTGTGTCCGAGAGAGCGACACGGTACTGTGGAACTATCAGATAAGTGGGATAATAGCCATCCAAGGCACATACCTGAACTGCCGCATAGGCAATTGAACAGCCAGAGACGCGGTTGAGGCCAATGATTGCGGCCACACTCCGCTTGGATTTGGGTGCCGCTTTTTTTGTTCCACGTCTTTGCCTCGGAGCTGCCGGGTGTAGAGTGTTGTCCGTGACCATAGTCTTGACGGACAAGGGTGACGTGAAGATGAATTTGTATGTCTGCGGGAAAAGAAGTCAGCTGGATATTCGTTCGGTGAGGAGAAGACGACTCACCATCAGCAAGGTAACATTTCTGAAAAGCCCTTTCTCCGGGTCGTTCGGGTCAAATTGACCTTCAGGGTAGAGACCCGAGAACCAGCTGTGAGCAGTGAGAGGAAAATCTGGATGCCCTTCATGTATGTTCATGCGAGTCCTGCTGAAGGATGGTTATCACTGAATAAGTGATCTTGTGAATAATGTACTCTTCATTATTCCAATCATACTCGATTGGGCACAGAACTCGCCCAAGCGTGTCGTGATAGATACCGCGATTGTCGTGGGAGTCAGCTTCCAGGGCAGGGTCCATAGACGGGTAGTCCCTATTCAGCCACAGTACAATAGCCTCCCGTAGGTTCTTCGTATCGTCGGAATGGGCATTGCGAGAACCGTTGCGCAGCTTTCAAAGTAATTAGTAAGATATATTGATAAGAGCTGAACGACTCGACTCGTACCATGGTAATGATTTGAGTGAGTTCCTGATGGTCAGCCTTGACGAGGGCCTTACGAAGCGGAGGTATAAATCTTATAAGCTCCTTGTACCCCCGGTAAAGACGATCCTGTCTGATATCCACGGTGAGGAAAAAAAAATGGGAGGGAATGGAGACGAACTCAGCAGTCGGCTGTTCTTCCTCGCCGTGCACATCGTCTCCGCTGGCTCGCGCTTCTTCCAGATCCTGGCGCCGATCATGCTCTGCAATGAGACTGTCGATGGAATCAAATGTCGAAACCACTTTGGAGATGCTGCGGCCTAAGCTGGCGTATGATTTCCTTGAAGGTGTGTCAGTTTGGTGAGCGCACAAAGAGAATCAAAGTACATACAAGACTGATGCAGGTGTTTTGGTGCCTGCATCCTTCTGAAGCTGTGCTTCAAGTTCCACAATACGGTGTTTGAGTCGCTGTACGATGGCCTCCAAGCTTTCTGGGGCCATGGGTTCAGCAGGAGGGATGTAGTCTGGGGCAAAGGGAGGCATGTCAGACTATTGCTGAGGCCACATTCTCAGGGCACCTTTTTATGTTTGCAGTCGGCACTTTTCTCATTCAGGAACCAGGCTAATGCGGCATGCGAACTTGTCAAAAATGAGACCGCTTGCATGAAACGGCGTGTCAGCAACACAACACTGTGCAAGGTGAAAAAAGTATCAGGGTGGGTGTGAACAGTGCCGAGCAAAAAGTGTGTACTCAGGTCCCTGTTGACCATACAGCTATAGCTCCTAGGACATGAAACACTGATTGCAAGGTAAAATGGTGTGATTTGGCATTCAGCCGACATAGGTCAGCGAGATTCCGATGGCCGCCCGACAAAAACTTGATGTCGCATCAGCAATAGGTCCCTGTCAGGTCGAAATTGGGCTTGCCTAAGAGCACAGGGGCTCGAAAACTCGGTAAATCAATGTCGTTATAATGCGGGAGCCGCTGGTCAGGAGGCCACGTATGCTGCATACATTTTTGAAATTTGGGAATGACCAATGAGATGATGACGGCTAGGCAAACGAGATATGTGAGACGGTGAGGACATGGGGTAAAAAACATACAAGACAGAAGCGGTGGCTCCGGATAGGTAAATTCCCTAGAGACCAATGAGAGCGTGCAGGGTAAAACATACAAATCACATACCACCGATTTTCCGGGGACTTGGCAAAGGTTTTGGGCAAATTTTTACAGAAAGAGGTGATAATGGAGGTTTGAACTAGATACCATACAATTTCAGGGGCAAATATGGGTAATAGTGCGTGTATGCGCGAGGGGCCATGGGGGAATGAGAGAAGGAATACGAACATGTTTGGCGCAGTTTGGCAATTGCAAAGAGGTGTCAATAACGCGTAGTTGCCTGGGCCTCAATCTCATATATACCGTGAATACAGATGAACACAGACTCCCCCCTCCCGTGCTCTGTCATGAGAGCACTATACCTGTTGTTTCTGTGGACAACTCTCATGGTCTTCACTTGTGCAGCTCCAAAATGTCCATGCACATTCCCTACACCTCTGGGTCTTTCTCGACACAACGCCACATGCTCAATTATGGCAGCGCTGAAAGCCGATTCAACAAGTCGTCGACATGCCCGTGCTACCAAAGCCCTCCATACCCCAAAGTTCATCCATTGACAGTAAGCATGGCACAATACTGTACGAATGTAATCTGACTGATGTCTTTACCTCGGCCTCGTAGAATGTTGCCGTCACAGGCAGTGGCACTGATGCACCAATGCCAGACTGTGCACCATCTTCTCCTCCAATTCGATCTTCCTCCTTGGTGCCATCTCGACCAGCAACCCCCCCGGAGCCGCCACTGACTAATGCCGGTCGGCCACGGAGGAAGTATAGGCTCCCTGCTCGCTTTGAGGATGTGCTTCCAGAGCCCGCTTCTCCTTTACCTCCGGCTCCGGATCCTGCAACAGGTCCTCGGCGAGTGATACTCCATGTTCATGACACAATGTGCTCTGTTTGCAATCGATTTGGCCTGTTTCGGGAGTACCCACATCGTCCCTCTTATGATCCTGACTCTCTAGTGCAGCCAGAAGATCTGGCGAATGTCTACATACCTCCCAAGACGGCCATGTTATCTGACAACACCCCTACCGTCCCACCTCCCCCTCCTTGGCCCTTCCGTAACATGTCGATATACCGACTCATGCACTGGGCAAACTCTGGCAGTAATTCAAAGTCAGAGCAAGAGGTTACTTGCCTTGTTGCTGATGTTATCAGTGCACCAGATTTCCGCCCGAGTGATCTCCACGGCTTCAATGTGCATCGGGAGAACCAAGTTTTCGATGACTCAGCAAAGCCAGGTGCGGGTGATGCCCCGTGGCTGAAAGATGGCTGGTCAGAGACCGCTGTTGACATTGAAATCCCATCTGGAGTTAAAGGGTCGCCGCCGAAGTTGTTCAGCGTACCTGGACTTCATCACCGATCCATTGTGCAGGTTATCAAGGCTGTGTTCGCAGAAGCAACTGCGCTTCAGTTCCATCTTACCCCATTCAAGCGCCTCTGGACCACAGCCTCTGGAATGGAAGAGCGAGTTTACGACGAAGTCTATTCATCGGACGCTTGGTTAGAGGCTCACAACTCTCTCCAGAAGTCTCCGCGTGAGCTGGACTGCAAATTGGAGAGAGTTATTGCAGGCCTTATGTGGTGGTCAGATTCGACACATCTCGCAAACTTCAGCACAGCCAAGGCCTGGCCACTCTACCTCTACTTTGCCAATCTTTCCAAGTATGTCCGTGCCCGTCCTAACTCCGGTGCTTGTCACCACGTGGCATATTTCCCCTCCATAGGACCCTGTCACTCTTCCAGACTGTCCGATTGCTGATTTCTCCCATTATGTAGCTTCCAGATTCTATCCATGAGTTTCTCTCATTCATCAAGTCAAAGCATGGTAAAGCGACGGCTCTCACGCACTGTCGCCGGGAGCTCATGCACCAGGTCTGGAAACTAATGCTGGATGACAAGTTCATTGAGGCGTATCAGCACGGGATTGTTATTCATTGCATCGATGGTGTTTGGCGGCGTGTGTACCCCCGCATCTTCATCTACTCCGCTGACTATCCCGAGAAGTGAGCCCTGTTTCTTTGTCTCATTCTGAATCTCATAACTCTGCAGAGTTCTCCTAGCCACGGTTTGAGACAAAGGGTATTGTCCGTGCCCTCGGTGCTTGACCATCAAGAAAAAATTCGATGGGATGGGGATGGTGCAGGATTTGCGCACGCACGTGAGTCTTGCTCGTACCTATTTCTGGAACAAAGTCAATGCGGCCCGCAACTTGATTTACAACTTCGGATTTGCCATTGGCGGCACACGCGTGGACAACCTGTTACAAGCATTCTCGTTGGTGTCGACTGTTGTAAGTCCAATTCGACGAGTATCCATACAGCTTGAACTTACGCCTCATTTAAGAACACATTTGCAGAGAGGCTGGGTCCTTTTGGATTCAATTTTTACCCAATGCTCGTTGTCGATCATCTGCACGAGTGGTCCCTGGGAGTCTGGAAGGCCACATTGTGCGCGTTCTCTACGCCGCTGTTCCGAGTGGTGCAGCCGTTACTGAACTTAATGCACGGTATGTACTCTGAGTCTCCCACTTGCATTCTATTCATATATGGCTTTCCAGATTTCGGCAAATACCCAGCTTCGGTCGTGGAACGGTCCGACGGTTCTGCACCAATGCATCTGAAATGAAGAAGCTTGCCGGTCACAATTACGATAACCTCCTTGTCGTTCGTCACATTAGTACTCTCAGCCTTTGATCTCATACTCAATCTATACTGCAGAATATCATTCCATGTGTTGAGGGACTCCTACCGGAACCATTCAACTCGTGGCTTCTCACCACCCTCTTTCGACTTTCCGAGTGGAACGCACTTGCAAAATTATGTATGCACACCGAAACGTCGCTTAAGTACTTTGACCAGACTACAACCGTCATTGGCCGCGAGTTACGATCATTTAGAGACACCACCATGGCCGCGTTCAAAACGGTTGAATTGCCGAGCGAGACAGCTTCCAGAGCTCGCCGTGGAGCTCGCAAAAAGGCTGCTGCCAATCCATCCGTGCCACCGCCGCCACCGCTGCCTCCTAAAGGCAAATGTTTGAACCTGCTCACATACAAATTTCACGCTTTGGGTGATTACAGACGCACCATTCGCTTCTTTGGGACTGCAGATTCCTATTCCACTCAGATTGTAAGAACACTGCCTTTATTGTTGCGGATCGTTACTGATCTTTTGTTCTATCAGGGAGAACTTGCGCACTGTTTCGTCAAGAGATTCTATGGCCGGACGAACAAGAACAATGCAACAAAACAGATGACTCGTCTGGAACGGCATGACACCCGTCTCCGGAGGGCAAGACAGGCTGCCGCTTCCCCACGAAATCGCGCAAACCCCCGAAACTTTTCTGAAAATGATACCTCGTCATACACCGGCCTCGACTTGCACCACCACATGTCCAATCTGCGTAAAGATCCTATCCACCTTCTCAAATTCGTTGAAGAAAATGCCCACGATCCCGCCAAAAAGGTTTGCAAGCACCGATTGTAATCCTTCTTTAAGAAAACTTATG
Source organism: Mycena sp. CBHHK59/15 (assembly GCA_029204085.1). Classification (NCBI taxonomy): domain Eukaryota; kingdom Fungi; phylum Basidiomycota; class Agaricomycetes; order Agaricales; family Mycenaceae; genus Mycena; species Mycena sp. CBHHK59/15. The sequence goes on from JARGXW010000002.1 coordinate 1,083,726, forward strand.
TTTGTCTCCAGCGCTTCATCCCGAGGCTCAAGGACCACCTTCTCTCTCGTCTTCTGAACCGCGACTTCGACGGTGACGAAACAGACTACTCTGAAGGACAACGTAACACGGTCAGGATCATTCAACAAAAAATATATCGAGCCCAAACCCTGCATGTTAACTTCACTACGTATGACATGCGACGTGACCAGGACACCATAAATCCTCAAAGCCACCCCAATGTCATGGTTCTCTCTCCTGAGACCGCGGTGAATGCTCACCCGTTTTGGTATGCACGTGTCTTGGGCATCTTTCACGTCAACATCATCCACACCGGTTCAGAATCCCGCAACGGTGCTGCTCAGCACATGGAGTTTCTCTGGGTACGGTGGTATGGCACAGAGCCTGGATATAGGTCTGGATTCAAGGCTGCGTGCCTGCCGAAGATCGGATTTGTGCCCAATACGGATGTGAATGCTTTTGGTTTTCTAGATCCGTCTTTGGTGCTTCGGGGGTGCCATGTCGTGCCTGCCTTCGCTGCGGGACGCACATCTGATTTGTTAATGTTGCTCCCAGGACAAGTCACCGAGGCCTGTACCGCAGATGACAAGGATGGTGACTGGGGAAATTACTACGTCATAATGTATGATTCTTTTTTGTTGAGTGACTCTTCTCTGACACAAGTATAGCTGGGTTGACAGGGACATGTTCATGCGGTACTTGGGCGGCGGTGTTGGCCATGTCGTTCATCGCGGGTCAGCATGGCAGGGTAATGATGATGTGGATCTGAATGGCCTGCCAAATGAGGACGATGACCCAGGTAACGACGACGAGCCCCCATCCATCTGGGACGACCTACCAGCGAACAGTGGTCCGGTTCCTGTGCCCGAAGACGACGACGACAAAGCTGAAGACGATCACGGCAGTAAGAGTGACTCTGAAGACGAGTCAGATGATGAAATGGAGGAGGAGCCGGAAGTCGAAGGAGATGATGATGACGACAACAGCGGTATGGATGGCGGCGATGACGAGGATATTGACCTATTCGACGACAAAGGCTTCTTAGATATATAATCTCACTTCACTCAAATTTCAATGTGTCTTGTATGAACTCGGAAGCTAATCCGAGCCTAAAAAATAATTGTATTCCCTGACGATAACAATACAATAATTGTACATTTATCACCTGCGGCTCACAATACTTATCAGAGATCGCGAGTGTACACCACAATTGTTTGACGGTCGCAAGTGGTTGTGAGCGGTTGTGATACCTAACCAGGATTGTGCACATGTCGTGATTGTCACCCAGGAAATACCTTATTTTTCCAGAATTGGTGATGTCTTCATCGCCGTCCAATGCGTTGGACTGGGGTTGCTCGTATACGCTCCAACTCGTGCGACCGCATATGCAATATCAGGTCGACTTATAGTGGCTGGCCAGATCAGTGAGCCAATATACTCGGCAAAACTGTGGCCTCGCTCGTCGGCTGTCTTTTCCTCGAGCGTGCTCTTCTCCAGGACGACATTGGGATCCATTGGTGTCTTCACAGGCGACATCTGGTCGTAACCGAAACACTTCAAGATGCTGTCGATGTAATGCTCCTGTGAGATCTGGATTGTGCGCGTTGCGCGGTCCGGTAAATCTCAAGACCTATGGTCTTCTTCGGCTCGCCCAGGTCGTTGATCTCAACTTCCTGCTTCAGGACGACCTCGGTGGCGGATAGCATGGTGTTGCTGTTGCTAAATAGCAGTAAGTCATCCACCCATACTGTGATAATGGCATATTGGTCCTTAATTTGGCGTAGATATATGCCATGGTCAACTTCGAGGCGTACGAAACCATGTTTGGTGAGTATGGAATGCAACTTTCGATTCCATTCCCTGCCTGACTGCTTCAGTCCGTACAGGGCTTTCTTAAGACGGCATTTGCATCCGGATCCATCGTCAAAACCAGGAGGTTGTTCCATGAACACCTCTTCTTGCAAGTCTCCGTTTAGGTATGCTCCTTTCACATCTAACTGCTTCATCTCAAGATCTTTCACAGCAGCTATCACGAGGAGGGCACGGAGTGATTCCAGACAGACGACTGGGGAGAATGTATCGAAGTAATCGATGCCGGGGACTTGTGAGTAACCTTTCGCTACGAGTCTCGCTTTATAGCAGACAATTTCCCCTTGCTGACCTGTCTTTAGGTCGAATACCCAACGACATCCAACGGGCTTTCGTTCTGCAGGGCAATCTTCGAGCTCCCACGTACCCATCGTTGCCAAGTTCTCCAATTCGGCGTTAATGGCCTGCTCCCATTGTGGCCATTCGGGCGATGCCTTCGCCTCTGCGATGTTTCGGGGGATATTCGGTTTCCCCGGGTCGAGTTCGCCGGATGGGGCCATGTACGTGAAGTTGGCCATGGCATCGTCGTCGCCACTGGCTTCTTCTGTCTCGGCCGTTTCGTCTTCGGGTGGGTTGCTCCTCATGGAGCGGCCTGCCTTCGGCCTTCGCGCATTGGGATTCCCGAGCTGAAGATAGTTGTGGTCCGTCACGGTACGTGTAAGTCTGCGGAGTGGGATTGGATTGAGCTGATTGGGCTTCGGATTAGGTTCCGTGTTTGCGCGAGGTGTCGATGGTGCCGACGGTGCTGGTTTCGGCTTGGGCGTACTCGCCAATTTCGGCGGCAATGCGGGCACTGGTGTAGACGGTGGTACTGGTGTTGACACTGGTGAGTTCTGCGGCGTTGTTTGCGTTGGCGCTGGCTGATTTGATGGTTTAGCTGATGTGCCATGCGCGTTCCCGCTGTTCTCCCCCTCGGATGGCACATCAGACTCGAGTTCATTGAATTCAATGTCGGGGTCGGTAAACCTGTAATTGTGGGAAATCTTGATGCGATGAGTCTTTGTGTCGTAGTACCGAATTGCTTTGGGGCTGTCTAGATAGCCGTAAAATATATGCTTGATTGCCCGTTTATCTAACTTCGATAGTTTCTCAACATCCTCGCGGAAAATCCAAATGGGTGCTCCAAACTCCTGAAAATGTGAGACGTCTGGCTTTTCCTTCGTGAAAAGCTCATGTGGTGTCTTACCGTCTGCTAGGGCCTTCGTTGGTGAACGATCTCGGATATAGGTGGCATGTGTTACGGCGAATTCCCACAAACTGTCGGGTAAATTCCTTTCCGTCAACATCGCTCTCGCCAATTCAACGAGTGTGCGGTTTAACCACTCAGACACTCCATTCTGCGACTGAGAATAGGGTGCTGTTTGATGAATCTCAATACCCTCCGCTGTGAGTGCTGACTTCAGCTTCTCATTCAGGTATTCCTGTCCTTCGTCGATACGAATCCACTTTGGCTTGTAGCCATACTGCTGTTCCAACCATTCAATGTGCTCCATAACCCTGGTCTTCGCCTGGTCCTTTGTCCGCATGAACAAAACTGTTATTCTGCGACTTGCATCATCGGTAAAAGAAATATAATAATAATTCCCTTCGGTTGACTTCGTACGTGCAGGACCCCATAGGTCGCTGTGGATGCCTTCTCCTGGCTCCTTTGAGCGGTGAAGGGCTTTATGCGGAAATGGCTGCCTGTACATCTTCGCTTGGATGCATGATTCGCAGTCCTCTGCTTCGGATCTGCTCTCGGGATCAACGGTAAGTCCTTCAACCGATTGATTTTTGACGAGAAGTTCTAATGTTGAGTCAGATACATGGCCATATCTACGATGCCATGCCGCTCAGCTGTTTGGGTCAACTTCCTCGGCAATTCCGGCGTTGGCTCGGTTCCTGACAGTTACTGCGCGGACATTGTCCAACCAGTACAGTCGGAATTTCATCTTGCCTTGCAAGACGAGCCTTCCGTCTCGATTACGGATCTTGGCCTTGCCCTTCTGGAATGTGGCTGCTCCTCCCGCGTCATCTATGCGTGGAACAGATAATAAATTGTTAACGGCCATCGGTGCGTACAACATGTTGTATAATTTAACTGTCTCCTTCTGGCCATTTACATAGCTCTCGAGGGTAACTGTCCCACGTCCGTGGGCTTTAACAATGTTGTCGCCAAGTCCTTTGATGGTTTCGCCGTCAAGTGGGATATAATCAGTGAAAATATCCCGCTTGTTTGCGATGTGAACAGTGCAGCCGGAATTGGCAAGCCATGCATCTCTCGATAGACGTGAATCGAAGTGGGGGTCGTTGGAATGGGTCGCCGTGAAGGCTGACTGTTGGTTAGAGTCCTCGGAAGCTTCATCCGTACCTAGGTTAGCTGAATTTCCCTTCTTCTTACCTTTCCATTTACCTTTACCCTTTCCACTGTTGTTCCTTGGCCTTGGACTTCTTTGGCTCCGCCCTTGCTCCAGCAATCCTTGGCCATATGGCCTTCCTTTCCGCAGTTAAAACATCCATCATTCGTGGTGTTCGAGGACTTGCTGTGTTGGTGAGTACTTTGACTCCTACCGAACAGTGCTGATGATCTGTTTGAAGATTCTCCGGCTTTCTCCTTCCGACGTCGATACTCCCACCAACTCGTGTGAATTGATGGTGACGGGGCTCGCTGGCCCGGTGGAGGATGAAGGTGCACTGGCTGGCACAGGGTTACTTGTTAACTTACCGTTGTTTGCCGCCAGGTACGAGCTCGTGAATTGATCCCAAGATTCTGGGAGAGACGTGATCAACACGATGAGAAATTCCTGGTCTGATACCAGGCTACTCATTGTGTTCAGTTGCTCCTGAATAGAGCGCAGCTCCGTGATGTGGGCCGCAATGACGCTGCCTTCGTCGGCAATCGTGCGGTACAACCTACGCCGATACGACATAATCCCCAGCTGACCTCTCGCTTCTTTCACAGTGGTTAACTGCGTCCGCATCTGACGTGCAGTGGTAGCTCCCGCAATATGAACCATCTGGGAATTTCCCAAGGCGAGCTCAATTTTGCTCCTTGCCTTTCCATCTCCTTTCTTCCATGCTGTAATTAACTTCTGCTCGTCTGTAGTTGGCTTCGCGGGGTCAGCAACCGTCGGGTAAGCCTCAGAGCCATCAACGTAACCCTCAAGTTCGTTGTCTCGGAGTATCGCCGATATGCGACGCTTCCATGGCATCCACTTCTCCTCGTTGAGGAGCTCAATACGAGTGGAGGTGTGTTCAGACATGGGTAGGATTGGATTGGTTAAGTAACTCTTGTATTACACAAGTTTACTGGATTGTCGGGGCTGAGTGAAATGAATATAGAGTGTCGCTGATACTTCTGTGTGACTATAAGTTAGGGCCGGGGCCCATAACCTAATAGCGCAAACTTGTGTATGGAACTTAGAGACTCGGGGTAAGCGAGTCGAACCTTAATCACACAGAGATGATGGGGAAAAGATACTTCGATAATTCATAGGTACAGAATACAGCTGTTTAAATACTACGAGGTGGAGTCAATGTTGGTCATAATGAGTCATATAATTCGGGCGGGTGCATGGTCTTCCAGTTCACATGTTGACTCTGGCGGATTGCCCGAGAGATGCCCGAGGCAATGCCAGATGCCCGAGGCAATGCCAGATGCCCGAGGCAATGCCAGATGCCCGAGGCAATGCCCGAGGTGTGCCCGAGGCACTTACTCCAATACCTGTGGATGCGTCAGTTCAGACCAACAATGAAGAGAACACTACTGTACTATTTTGACCGAGTGTTCAGTGACGCGTGACACCCAATGTTTTTTGATGTATGCAAAAATCACCTTAATTCAGAAAAAAAAAAATTGGTCTTCTCGGACATCGAAAATTCCCAAATTGATGAACACTTGGTCGAAATAGTACAGTAGCCAGGGACATAACGATGTGTTTCCGGCCCCCAAACGAGCCGAAACTCCAACGCAGCCAACGCAGCCCACAAGCGCCCACAAGACACTGGGTGAGGAACTGGGGTTCACGTCAAATGGAGACATACATGTGCAAACACCTGAGGAAGATATCTTGCCATTGACCTCTACGGCGCCACGGCTGGCCGAGATAATTTCGCAAGGCGATCCGAATATCAACCTGCCTGGATGCTTAGTTAACAAGTACTCAGAGGACCATTTTTTAAACTGATCCTGGCAAACCCTGGAGACTACAAAAACTTCGAAGTATCTGATGGCCAGATCTTTCTTCGGGAAAGCGACAGACGGATCCTATGCATTCCTGATGCTCTAATAGGCCGTAGGAGCATCCGAGAAATTGTAATTTCTCACGCACATTCAATCTTAGCCCATCTGGGTGGTTCTTGAGCTCAAGTAGCGCGAGGCACGAGCACTACTACAAGCTCTAGTTAGGCCTCGAAAAATTGAGGAGTTGGGAAGTAGGAAACTGCGCAACGACAAATCAAGTAATGATTTGATCGGTGGCAGTCTCGTGCTTTTCTCTCTTCCCCAACTCGCAAAATTTTCAGTCGCCTACGCGAATTTTTGTGAAAACAACTCTCGTTAAAACAACAAGGAGAACAGTAATCTAAGAACCTTAAGCACTCGTTACAATTACTCGAATGACTAATACGGGACCCAACGGTGCCGGAAGCACACTCTTCACTAGGTCTGCAGGATGGCAGGCAGCGCAGAGCCAATTCTTGGCAGGAAGGGTGTCCCGCAGAGCGGCGCGGAAGACACGGAATGGGCACAAGTCTGTCCAGAACACCCACAGAGCAAACGACCGAACAACCGCGGGGGTGGCGAAGGGAAGTGCAGGAGACACTTTCGGGGAAGATGAGCAGATGGAGCCCGACTCGGATGACAACTTTGAGGTTCCGGAACCAGCCGGTCCAGGAAACCACGCACCTCTCGTCGTGCCAAACCCAGGAATGGACATGCAGGCTGTCATGACCTTCATGAAGGACATGGACCCCGCGACGCAACAGATGTTTTTGACGCTAATGACAAATGCGAAGGGCCCGCCCGCAGCGACCAACAATGCCACGATGGGAACGAATGCAGCGGCAGCGGAAAAGCCAACCCTACCGCGTATCTTCAATGTGGCAGCAGTACGGTCAGCGGGACCCGAAGTGGAAGGCAATAGACCATTCTCACCACGTATCATGGAGCTTGCGGCAGCGGGGGTGTACCTCACACGCTCTATTTTCACCAACGAGCGGATCCTCGACATGTTTGTTAATCAGAGCGACCAGAAATACCAGCCAAAGAAGCGTACCATCGTCAACGAGGAAGGCAAGGTGGTCAATGTATACACCATGGACCCATCGGTCTTCGAGGACGAAACGACCTTGTCCCACATCCGATTCGACGAGGCGCATGCCAACTATCGGTGCTGGTTCGTTGCTCACGCGCCAATCGAAGCCGCATCACAATTGGAGTCCTATGACAATCACAGACAGCGCTGTCAGGATGTTGCCCTCATTGACGAAAAGGATTTAGTCATGGTGCAGCGGTGGTGCAAAGAATGGATGCAGCGCCAGACATGGAGTCCGACTACGTGGGACGAAGGGCGGTATGTCAAAGAGTTCGAGATCAGCAGAGCGCGCTATTTCGAGGCGAAGATGGGGCAGCAAATGGCTGACTTCCAAACCATGCAGCGCTCGCAGCAAGGGAGGCCGAATCGAGATTCAGCCGACCGAGGGGGAGAGGGGGAGAGGGCAAAATCAACGTACCCGGAGCGGTCAACAAACTCCTCGTATCCGGAGCAGATCTCCCCATACTCGCGAGAGAAAACCGATCGGGACCAGCAGTCCTTTCGGAAGGAAACCGCAGTTTGCCTCAAATGCGGGGATGCGGGACACGTGGCCCGTGAATGTCGAGCAACGAAAACCGTCAAAGGAGGAGCAGTCAAAATCCTTGTGGAGGGAGGAAAGGTCTTCTGGATCGCGGACCCAAAGACACAAGTCTGCATCACATGGAACCTGTACGGAACGTGCGAGGCAAGAAACACTTATCTGCACTGCCATGCTTGCACCTTATGCGGAACGATGAAACACCACGCCGTGTCGGGCAAGTGCTAGGCGACCCAGCGACACTTTTGAACCTGTGTATCATAGTCCAAATGCGCACAATTTCATCTCGGACGCCGTAAATAATTCAATCAACTTCCGTTTCATTCATTGCGGCCACGAAAATACTCTATCAGACCTCAACTCAATAATCACTCCTTACACCGCCAACGCGTTCGAAGCAGCACTCGAAGACCTACAGCTTACCCACCTATACCCTAATTTGGTCCACCACTTGCGACACGGTTTCCCAATGGGAGATTTCGGTCCAATTCAAAAGACGACAATATTTACAAATGACATATCGGTCAAAACTTATCAGGTGCAGGTCGACCAATACCTCACCGACGAGAAGGCCGCAGGCCATATGATTGGGCCATTCACACAGCCCGAGATGGAGAGGGTGTGCGACGGGCCGTTCTGGTGTTGCCCGATGACGGTTGTGTATACCCCTGCGGATGCGAAGGCATCACCACCGAAACCCGAAAAGTTTCGGCCATGCACAGACGCGTTGAGAAAACAAAAGGACGGGATGTCCTTAAATGACCAGATTGACTCGGATGAGTTCCCGACGAGATGGGGTTCCGCATCCCAGATGGGTGAATATGTGCGTATGATTCTTTGGCATACAAAATTGCGCGGGCGGTGTGGATACACGTCATGGCGAGGTTCAGTGCGGACGATGTGGAGTACACGTCACGGCTAAAGACGCGGAACTCGAGAAGTCACCGCAGGCGAACGGACATCGGCGAGAGTCGCGATGCGTGTGAATCGGGCATTGAATATGACACTGATTCCATATATACAGGCAGCTACCTGTCCAATAGGAACACAAGGCGCGACAGTAGATGTAACCGGGGCGTACCGAACCATACCCATACTACCTGTGCAGCGGAAGTTCTTGGTGTGCGAGCACAGGGGCCAGTTCTGGTGTAACACAGTCGGTGTATTTGGTGTATCCTCCATGAGCGGGGTCCACAGCGAAGTTGCTGATGCGGTCGTTGACATCTGGAAGGGCCGCGGCATTCCATTCGCCATCAAATGGGTCGACGATGGGGCAAATTCGAGAGAGCCATGTGCGGAAGGGACTTTCCAAGTATGGCACTCGGAGGGTTTGCTACACCCAATTTCCGGCAGCTGCAATTTCATCGTGATACGGTACAAATACGACAAGGCAGCAATGCTTGCAATGATCGACAATCTCGGAGTTCCTTGGCACCTACTGAAGGGACAAGACTTCGACTTCATTGTGGAATATGTTGGTTTCCTGTTCAATCTACTCCGGCGCACAGTTGCCCTCCCGGAATGGAAACGGCTGAAATTCCGCCTTCAAGTCTCCACTTTCATCAGCCAGTTTGAACGTAGACAAGCACCACTCCAGGACGTCCTCTCGCTAGTCGGTTCTCTGTCCCACATCACGTATGTCTACGACCACGGCCGTTCCTACCTCCCAGCATTGTCAGCATTCTCTGGATCCCATCCGAACAAATTCACGCCGAAATTTCCCCCGAGAGCGGTCATTTCAGATCTCAAGTGGTGGCTACGAGTACTGGACGAGCCGTCATTCTCTCGTTCGTTGGCAGCACGGGGTCCGCTCCTAGACCTGGGGATCTGGGTGGACGCATCAACCGATTGGGGAATCGGCATCATCTGGGACACCACACAATGGGCAGCATGGAGACTACTTCCTGATTGGAATGCGGACCGCTGGCGGGACATCGGATGGGCGGAGGGAGTAGCCGTAGAGCTTCTCGCCTACATCTTTGAATGGAAAGATCTTCGAGATGCGAACATCTTAGTCCGCAGTGACAAAAGGGTGTAATTGGGGTGTTCACAAAGGGCCGAGGGAAGAATGTTGAGGTGAATGCCTGCATTCGGCGAGCTCACGTCATGCTGGCAGCGCGAAACATCACCCTCAGCACAGAGTACGTTCGGTCAAAGGTCAATCTCGCAGATTCAATTTCAAGAGCCGAATTCGGCCATGATCGGGACCAGTTTCACCCAGTGTTCGAGTTGCCAGAGGAGCTGAAGCCATTCATAACGATATACAATGGACAATAAAGGTGGGTAGTAGAGTAGCGTGCAAGTATAGAATGCATGGTCGGTATGGCCATGTTTGGCATCACCATCTGGAATAGACGGGTTCTCGCTGCTACGGTCCACAGTCTTCCGAAGTCATTAACGGACACGATGCTCTCCGCACAAACTCAGGAACTGGCAAGGGCCATTGAGAGAAGAACTTGGGCTACACGTGGTGACACGGTAATCGCTGCACCGTTATTGCACCACCACACAACACCCACCGCGCGGTTACTCCAAGGCAGATTCAGAAAGCCAAGAAAACCACGCGCAGGATGTGAATATTCCCCTTCGCTGCTCCGACCGCTTGTCCTGGCACATGAAAGAATCCAAAAATGGACAACACCGCGTACAGAGATTTATCGACAGTCGATGCAGAAAGTTTTCACCCCGGAAGCCTTCCAGAAATTCTTAGAGGTCATGCTACTGGGATTGGATGAGAGCACCCGGTCCAATTACGGTGCCGGGCTGCTACGATTCACGCAGATTTGCGACGCATTAGGCATCCATGAAGAAGCCAGAATGCCGGCGTCCGAGAATCTGCTGGCTATCTTTGGCTCGGATGCAGCGGGATACAGCTCAGATGGAACACTGAATAATTGGTTAGCAGGCCTCAAGATTTGGCACGACATCAACGGCGCCCAGTGGAACGGGGACTCGGCACAGATGAAACGGATTAAAGCCGGAGTCAAAAAGCTAGTGCCCAAGACTTCGAAATGAGCAAAACGACCGCCAGTGACAATCGAACACATGTACATGTTGTACTCAACACTGGACTTGACCAACTGCAGGGACGCGGCCGTGTGGGCTGTCGTATGCGTGGCATTCTGGGGATGTTGCCGTTTGGGTGAACTTTTGCCGACCAACCAAGTCTCATTTCACCCCTCGCACCATGTCACTCGAGGCGAGGAGGTCATGTTAGAGTTAAACGACAACGGGAAAGCTCATTCGACGGGTTTCCACATCCCGTGGTCCAAAGTTACAAAAGAGGAAGGGGCGGATATTTGTGTCAGCGAACCAGAACCGGGTATTTCCACACAATACGCGATGCGACAGCACTTGCATGCAAACAAGAATGTACCACTCCACGTGTCTTTGTTTGCATACGAGACGGATACAGGTGGACACCATAACTTGACCAAGACAGAGTATCTGGCCTGGGTGAACGGCATATGGAAAGCAGGCAGCATGTTAACTGTCAATGGTCACAGCGCTCGGATCGGCGGGGCCACCGAAATTCTTCTGAGAGGGGTGAACCCAGATGTGGTTGCTCAGCAGGGCCGATGGTCGTCCCACTCGTTCCTGCTTTATTGGCGGAAAATACAAACCATCCTGCCATTGTTCATAAATGGCCAGTTTGGGGTGAACAGAATATCGCAAGCGATGCGGGGGATGCAAGGTTTCGTTACGAAATATGGGCTCCAAAATGTAGTGGCAATGTAATGAAACAGAGTGTGTGGGGAGCCGAACAAAGTTCGACTGTTCGGTTCAGATCTGGATTCAGATCTGGACCGCTTGATGGGTAAGTCGAACTTGTATTCGCAGCCTCGTCAGAGCGTGTTCTCCGCTCCGAAATTGTTGATCCTTTGCGAAGAACAAACTTGACGCGTCTCGGATGCAACCGGCGAGTCACATGTCAATTTGAAAGGATTCAATTTCCCCCACCCACGTTTCCGTATGCCATTTGGGAAAGGACGAGGACAATCAATTTATTGTTGTCCTCACTGTAAGCTACAACCCCCACCGACATTTCGCGAGGAGCTCGGAAAACACTGTATTATCTAAAGGATAATGTGTGGTGGAAGTCCATGGTGCACGACGTAAAATCTTATTGTGATTCGTGTTCTCTATGTGCAACATCCAAGAGCAACTCTCAAAAGCCTTACGGACTACTGAACCCGCTGCTTGTCCCATCGCGACCTTCGGAAACAATCGGGATTGATTTTGTCGGCCCTTTGACAAAGTCCAAGAACCATCTTGGAACGTTCGACATGATAATGGTGATAATATGCCATTTTTCAAGTATGGTTCACCTGGTGCCAACCGGGATACATCAGATGCGACACACGAACACATGGGGAGTGCGACACAACCTGTTTAAGTGCGACACTTGGTGAGGATCTGCGACACATCACAACAGAAGTGCGACACACAGAGTGCGACACATCTATAGGATGTTCGACACTTCTACAGGATGTTCGACACTTCTACGGGATGTTCGACACAATGTTCAGCCTCCACGTGATGTTCGTTGTTCGTGTAGCTCGCAAGTTGAAGCATTAATTAAAACCAAAGTATATATGTAACAAAAAGATCCCAGAGCGTGGTTGCAAGCACGTTCAAAATTCTGAGAAACTCCGATGAGAACCGAAAATGTAGTATTTGAATCGTAGACTTACCTATTCGTCACGCCGCCTTGGGGTTTTGCGAGGCCGCTTGGTATAAATGGCATTTTCCTGGTCAACCTCGTCTCGAGCCTTACGTTTTTTGGATGCATTCGGCGGCAGAAGTTCGAGCTGCGGGGCGACTGGGGCGGGTTCCAGTTGAGGAGGCGACGAGAGCGGTACAGGAGGAAGTCGGGGCCATTCAGTGGACGGGGACAATGGCGGCTGTGGTTCAAAAAGGAGTGAGGGTGCAACGGGCTCCTCGGGGATGGGCGCAAATAGAAAATCGTAGTCATCTGCCGTGAATTTATTTGACGTCGCGGTGGACTCTTGGAAGTCGGGCGCCGCTACAGCGCTGTTCAACATGAGTGTCCCAAAATCCTGAAGAAAGCTGAAGTCGAAAGTTTGTAGTGTGTTGAAGTTTGGGGGGTTCAGGACAGGGGAATCAGCGAAACCGTACGGGTTCGGTGTAAAAAATGCATCTGGGCTGCCGTACACGACGTTCTGAACAGTCGCAGGTGGAAGGGTGTCATACGGAGCGGTAAATGTCGTGGCAGTCGAGTTTGACGCGACGGGCTGAACGGGGGATTCGATCGCATGCAGAAACGCCGGAGTCGAAGCTAAACAAATGTCAGAAAACCTCGCTCAAATATTAGATGTAGGACGGCACCAAGAGGTCTGGTCTTCACACGACCACTAGAACTCGAAGAGACGACGACACGGCGCGGATGAGAGCTTGGCTGCGAAACCTTCGCACCTTGCCGCACCGTCTTTTCGAGTGCTTGCAGGTCTTTCAACTCTGCACCAACCTGCTTCTTCTGCTCTTTAAGCGACACCTTTTTGAGCGTAATGCGGGCCAGTTCTTCAGACTGCTCGCTGGCCTCGTGGCTCTTGCGCATCCGCGTAGAATTGCGTGTCGAGTTACGGCCCTGGCGATGGGAAGACTCGTTGCGCGAATTGAGCAGTACCCCCGATTTGATGGAGATCTCAATCTCTCGGGCGACCTCGTTGTCGAGCTTCCTGCCACTGGATATTTTAACGACATGAATTAACTTGATTCTTTAAAGACGAATGAATGCGTGCGTACCTTTCCATCGCTTCAACGAGCGACAACCCTATACCGGTCCTCGAGTTCGTCCAGGCGTGCTGTGCCTCACCGGTATTTGTGGTCGCGGGAGTACTGTCCCAGTCGTCGGCACTCATCGGAGACTGGGACTTGACCAGGCACGGCAGGATCCAGGCGCTCATTGCCTTGTGATCCCACCAGTCTGTTATAAACATGAATAACGGTACACAGGTAGCACTGGAAACACACCTTGAATCTTCTTTATACCAAGACCCCGCACGAACTCGGAAAATTCGTCGATCTCCTCTTCCAAGTCGATGTAGACGAAGTCCATCAGACGCTTGTAATTGTCCGCAGATACAAGCGTCTCGAAGTCGAGAACCGCGCTGGAACGACCGAGCAGTGAGTGGCCCAGAATGCCTAAAAGATCGACGATGCACTCACCGTTTTGCATGTGTTGTACAGAGCTTGATGATCTCGGGTGCGACCTGCTCGGGAGGAGTGTCAAAGGCGAGGTTGCTGTACGCCTCGTCCTTGTTCAATTTTGAAAGCGAGCGCGCCGCGCCAAGGACTTGTGCGGCCTCCATGTCAGAATTCATTGCCAGAATGTTACCTCCTTCAATGAAGCGTTTGAATCCGACCGGCTTCCCGGTCAGCTCGAGTTTCACTTCTTGAAACTTGTTGTACAGGCTCTCGTAAAAATCGGTGCTGGCCCCATTGATATAGGCCCGAGCGATGGTAACGGCTGAAGAACACTGAAATTACTCTACTACGGAAACGATGCAAGAAAAGACTCACCACGCTGCAAAGCCTTGAGGAAAATAACTACCTCCCATTCGTTGAATTCCCCAGCGATACGCTTGAATGTTGTGTCATTTTCGAAGCTTTACGCCGGCGTCGTCCAAGAGCCTCATGAGCGATGCGAGGCACGTGAGGATAATTACTCCACCGTCTTTTTCGAACGCAATATGCTGGATGTAGCGTTCGTCGACACCCTTCTTCAAATCCTCGAAAAATAGCTGAAACGCGCCTGGAGAGATGCAGCGTCAGTGCACAAAAATCTGCCTCATTTTCTGGTGAAAAATGTGTACCCTTGATGCCGAGACCCTCAGGATAGGCCTCCAATTTCGTCTCGTGAACCAGCTTTTGCTTCGCCGTACTGGACTATAGCGCCGCAGCGAATTCGCCCGGCTTCTTGCCCCCGAGAAGCAGCTTTGTCGAAGGAGCTGGAGCGTGCTTAGAATTGGTGTCAAAATTTCAGTTGATCACGTACCGTTATCCACCTTTGCTACCGTTGCACCCACACAGCCCGCAGCCTGAATACACTTCTTGTAGATGGCCTTATGTTCGTGCGACACCTTTTTGAAGGCAGGTATCGGATGGTTGTGGGCGATATTGCCCGGGTGAACGATGAGCACCTTTCGAATGCTGGGGTCCATGGGAATATAGATCCGTCTCTGGACCGGACACAGACGCTTCACGATTGCGCTGTTCGTGTGAGGCTCGCCCTTGACTATGTGTGTAAACGCTGGTACAGGGAATCTAAATTAAATCTGGCATATGAAAAACGAGAGAACACACCGCATTTTTTGGACTTCAGGCCGGTGGTGGGATGCACGATAGCGCTGCAGAGAGGAGTGTCTTTGGAGGTGTCTGCGGCGAGCGGCTGTCCGTTGAAACCGGCTAAAAACAGGTCTGGGTCAACGTTGTCAGGGATGGAGATGCCGGTATGCTTCGTGTTGTCCCAAGCCCAGCCGCTGCATCCGAGCCAGAAGGAATGACCCCGAGATTTCTGCATAGCGGAGATGGGTGAGTACCGCAGTAAACGCGAACACTTGACATACCTGGGTTTTGGTCCCCAATACCGCAATTCCCTTGCATTTCCCACCGTCGGCCGCGTGCCCAGTGCAGGCGCGATTGCGAACAAGTTGCAGGAATCTTGAAAGCGTCTCAGAAAACGGTCATGAGTTAATTTTGTACGTACTCCGTGACCCGTTGTTCAGGAGTTCTTCCCTCCTGCCGGCGTGTCTCCCGTTGTGCAGCAAAGACCGCGTCACGAGTGGCCGAATGTAAATCGAACAACGTCGAGGAGCACTGTATCGGTGTGCTCACAGGCATAGCTGCCTACAAGGTGGGTCAGTATCAACTGATTGCATCGCGGATTCTGGCATACCTTTGTAGCCGAGGCGAGAACGGCGGCAGAGGATCGGCGGCTGACCAGGCTGAAATGTGACAAGTACCTTTGAGTCGCCTGTCCCGGTCGGGCCCTCGAACGAGTCGTTATCCTAAGGCTAAGGTATCAGCTATGCTTGAACGTTAAAAAATTCGCGACGTACCTTGTTTTTTATCAAAGCATCAACGGTGTACAACCTGCCGTGCTTATCCGTCAGATTGTACTGGGCATCATGGAGGTCAACTACAAATGCGGTTGCGATTTCGGGGATGGGGAAGGCAGATGGAAGTCCGGGAACGTATTACTATTTGTAACGGTGCGGGTTCTTCCGAAACTAAAACAAGGCACAAACAAGGGATAGGGGGCAGAGTTACTGGCGTTGGAAAGACGACCAAATAGATTTTACAAGGCTAACTATATACTCTACTAACCGATTCCCCAGTAAGTAAACATCTGGAACCTTCGAGTCCGTCAAGACGCCGCCCTTCACATACCATCACGGACGGGCATCATTGCCGCCGGACGGGTTAGGCGACGAAATGGGGAGATCTCGCCCAGCGCCGCTACATTATCCCCCTTCTAGCGCAGGAGGTACAACTGACGCGGAAATATTTGCAGAGCGGCGTGGGCGGCGTGTCTTGGGAACGTGAACTGGGTCGAGGCGGTCAGCTGGTCGGGAAACACGTCCAGAACGTGTTGAAGTTGAAGTGGGAGGAGTGTAATTTGCGCGTAAATTCTCGCGCACTGGTGGAGGTGTTGGAGTGCGACGAGGAGCTTGAGGGACGGCGGCAGCAGTTGGGGCCGCCGGGAGATCTGGAGCGGGAGGAGAAACAGTGGAGATAGAAGTAGAAGGAATGGAATCAGTCACCGGATATGTTTGATCCAGAATGACGCGTTGTGGGCGAGGAGCACGCGGGTGACGACGGTGGAAACGTTCGAGCAGCTCGTCTGCGGTGCGTGGGATATCGGAGAGGGGAATCCAGGCGTCTTCGTCCTCGGACACGTCACGGAAGCGTACGAGGTACTCGTACCTACGTCCAGTCTTGCGCGCGTCAAGGATCGCCGCAATCTGGGTCGCCGGGTCATCCTCGGGTGGTAACTCGAAAGGGTGTGGTTCTGCGTGTGGGTGAAACTCGGACGGATCATTGTAAGGTTCAAGGAGCGAAATGTGGAAAACGGGGTGGAGGCGTGAAAGGTAAGCAGGAAGACGTAGCTTGAAAGCGCGCGTTCCAACGGCACGTTCTATGGGGTAAGGACCGAGACGACGGTGATCCAGCTTGTCGGACGGTCGCGTAGTCTTGATGTTGCGCCGGAGGAGCCAAACGAGCTGGCCAGGTTGGAGTTCGGGAGAAGGATCGTGGCGTCGATCATAAGCACGGGCTTGAATTTCCTGTGCATGCTTCAACTCAGCACTTAACTCGGCGTGGATGCGCTCGAGTCTTGTAGCCAAGTCAGCCGCAGCCGGAACCGTGTTGGGGGTCGTATCCGTAAGTCGGGGCTCGAAGGTTGGGTGGAAGCCGGAGTTGGCGAAGAAAGGAGACTGCTTCGTTGAAGAGTTCTCCGCATTGTTGAAGGCGAACTCAGCGACGGGCAGGTAGTCGACCCAGTCATCTTGTTGATAAGAGACGTAGGCGCGAAGATAGGTCTCGAGCGTCTGGTTGGTACGCTCGGTAAGACCATCCGTCTGCGGGTGATACGCTGTAGACGTGCGCGCATCAACCTGCAAAAGACGGGTGAGCTCTGACCAAAATTGAGAAATGAATACTCCACCGCGGTCAGAGATAATGGACTCGGGGAGTCCATGGTAGCGAAAAATCCGATCGAGGAATAGCCAGGCGAGTCCGGGAGCTTTGATCGATTCGTTGCAGGGAATGAAGTGTGCGGCACGGGTTAGGCGATCGCACACAACCCAAATGGAATCGTAACCGTGGGAAGTCGGAAGTTTGACGATAAAGTCCATGGAAATCGAAAGCCAAGGGCGAGACGGAATATCGAGGGGTTGGAGAGGCCCATAAGGACGATGTCGGACGGCCTTGATCCGAGGACAGATGTCGCACGCTTCGACATAGCGGCGAACTTGGGTGTACAAACCCGGCCACGAATAATCTCGGTGCACATTTTGGAAAGTGCGTGTGCGGCCGGGATGTCCTGCGATGACACACCCAAGAAAGAAAAATATCGACCTAGGTCGAAAGGGCTCCGGAAAGGGCTCCGAGGATTTTCCTATTGGCAGGAAAATGCCGGACCAATGGGATAATCCTCGGAGGCCTTTCAGGAGGCCTTTCGACGTAGGTCGATATTTTTCTTTGTGCGGTGTGTGATGGAATCATGACGTGAGCGCAGAATATCTGTACGGAGGGATTTGGGAACAAAGAGACGCCCCTTGTGAAATACCATCCCATTTTCGGCGACAAAATCGGGGTCGCCGCGGGCTAGCGCTTCGCGCCATTCCGAATCGGACTCCCACTCGCGTTGAAAACGCTGCAGGAGCTCGGACGAGTCAATCGAAAGAGTGGTGAGGGCGGGAATTGAGGCTGAGGGGGTAGAAGTCGAAGGCCGGAGAGTACGATCTGGGAACAGGAACTCGGTGTGGTAGGGCTTGAGAAGCGTTTTGAACTGTGCTTCGAGAGCCTCATCCCCCTTCTGAGGGACGAAGTCCGGGCGTCGCGATGGAGCGTCAGCAACGTTCTTGAAACCGGGACCCCAGGCGAGCTTGAAGTCAAATTCTGAAAGAAACATAGACCAGCGAACCTGGCGGCGGTTCAAGACTCGAGTAGACATGAAATACTCAAGATTTTTATGGTCCGAAATCACAGACACAGGTTGAGCAGTGCCGAGGAGCCAGGCGCGCATATCACGGAAGGTATCCACGACGGCGAGGAGCTCCTTGTCGTACACTTCGTAGTTGATTTCGGCTGGGGAAAATTTGCGGGAGTAATACGCGACAGGGTGAAGTATCCCATCGTCGTCAGGTTGCTGGAGGACGCCAGCAAGCGCAAAGTCGGAGGCGTCGGTCGCAAGAGTGCAAGGTCGAGTCGGGTCGAAGTGTCGGAGTACGGGTTGGGAGATTAAGGCAGACTTGAGTTTGTTGAAAGCCTCGCGCGCGAGGTCAGAGAAGCAGAAGGCGATATCCTTTTTACAAAGGGAAGTCAGTGGAAGGGCAATAGAAGAGTAATGGTCCACAAAGCGTCGATAAAAATTTGTGAAGCCCAAAAAGGACTGGATATCTTTCACGGAACGCGGCTCCGGCCAGTTACGAACGGAGTCGAGCTTCTTGGGATCCATTTTAATACCGTCCGCGCCGATTACATAACCGAGGTAAGTAACCTCGGACCGGTCGAACTCGCATTTCTCCGGATTGGCGAAGAGACGCGCGCCCTGAAGCCGGTCGAGCACTTTCTTGACGTGCTCGTCATGTTCTTCCTGGGAACGAGAGAAAATTAGAATATCATCAAGATAAACGACGCAAAAGACGTCAAGATAATCGCGCAGCGTATCCATAATAAAAGCTTGGAAGGTTGACGGTGCGTTTGAAAGTCCAAACGGCATGACGAGAGTTTCGAACAGCCCCAGTGGAGTGCGGAAGGCCGTTTTCCACTCGTCACCATCCTTGATACGGACGAGGTTGAAAGCGTTCTTCAGATCGATAACCGAAAAAACCTTGCAGCCTTGCGTCCTGTCGAGAAGATCATCAATAAGAGGTAGGGGATAACGGTTCTTCTTCGTAATTGAGTTCAAACCGCGATAATCCACACAGAGTCGAAGATCGCCAGATTTTTTACGGGCAAAAAGGATCGGCGCTGCCGCAGGCGAAGTTGAGCGTCGAATAAAACCCTTCTTGAGGTTTTCGTCGAGGAATTTGGCGAGAGCGTCACGTTCGTCTTGCGAGAGGCGATACATCGGGCCGAAAGGAGGAGATTTGCCCTCTTCGAGGTCGATCGAGAGGTCGTAGGGCCGATGCGGCGGAAGTGTGTTCACTTCGACGTCGGAGAAGACAGTTGAGGCCCAGGGCATATATTTTGAGGGAAGTGCGCGCAGCGCGGAAGCGTCATGAGGGTCGTCGGGGTCGTCCGGAGCCAAGTCCGAGCTGAGAGTTGAAGGCGTCGAGCCCATCGTAGCAAGTTTGTAAAAAGGCGAATCTATGGGGTGGAATCGAATCAGTGAAATATCGTGATTCTTGGTTTGTTTTCGGAAACGGGAGGGGTTCAAAACTTGAATTTTGGGAGTGGGAGCAGGAACGGGGTGAGTGCGATCGAGGACAGCACGACCGAAGCCGTTAAGTCCTGTCAGCGCCGAGAGGAAGGAAGCAGGAGGGGATGTGCACATCAGAGGAGTTGGCGCGCTGTCCGCGGACGAGCGCAGGGACGAGTCGTTGGCCAAACGCTCATCATCGAGGGAAGGAGAAGTTGTATCTATTTTAGGTACATGCGGGGAAGGGGATACAGGAGGAGCGGAGTTCGAGGAGGGAATGGAGCGAAGAATAGGAGGAAATAACTCGCCGTTAAGACCGAGGCCTAGGCCGACAGAGGTTGCAGATATGGAGTTGAGGGGAGAGGAACCTGAGGAGAGACGCGCCAGACCGAAGCCTTGGGCATCCACACGCACAGGCTCCGAGCGAACAAGGTTGCAACAGGAGAGACTAAGATCCATGCTGGACCAGTCAATTGCCGGGTTGTGCAGGCGTAGCCAGTCCAACCCGAGGATAACCGGATACCCGACAGAAACAACGCCGAGGCGAATCACCTCCGAGTGGGTATCCACAGAGAGGCGAGCAACAACGTCATGGGTGACCAGGCCGCCGGCGATCGGGCGATCGTCAACAGCTGTGATTGGGACTGGAACGTCCTTGGACACACGTGGGAGCGAATGCCTTTGGGCGAACCGGTCAGAGATACAGGAAGCGGACGCACCACAGTCCACTAATGCGAAAGTGCGAACAGGGGCGCGTCCCGGAAAGGAGAGGAGGACACTAATAAAGAAATGATCTGGGGAATGAAAGTGAGAGTAAGAAGCGAAAATAAAGCGAGGAGGAACATAATTTTGGGGTATGAAACGCCCGTTCGTCGCACGAACGAACGCGGGCTTCGCGGCGAGAACTGGACGTGCCCTGTCGTCAGAAACCGAGAGCCCTAGGGCAGGAGTCGATGGACTCTCGGTCAGGCTTTTCCCGCCGAGGCAGGAGCAGCTGATCGCACGGCATCGCGCTTTTTCGCCTTGCTGGACTTGTTGGGGCAAGCGCTAGCATTGTGACCAACACCTCCGCAGTACAAGCAGAGGTTGAGCTGGCGGCGGCGGTCTTTCTCGTCCTGGGTCAGGGGACCACGAATCTTGACAGCATCGACTTCCATCGGAACGACATCGGAAGATGCTGCGGCAGACGTCGCAGAAGACACCGGGGGAGTAGACGCAGCCTGGCGAACTACGGGACGGGATGAACTCGCGGTTGAGCGCGAGCCGTGAACACGTTCACGAGCAGTGAGCTCGTCTTCGTGAAGGTCATTATCAAACTCGATAGCGAGTTTGACATAATCGTCGAATGTTGGCGGTTTAGGCCGAACACCACGGACGAGGTCCCGGACGGAAGTTTTAAGGCCTTCCTTGAATTGATCGAGCTTCGTCTGTTCAGAGAAGTCAACGTGCGGCAGGAGCTCACGAAACCTCGCCGCGTAAGACGCGCACGAGCCCGTTTGCTTCAGCGCTTTAATCTTGCGAAGCGCTGTCCGCGAATAATTCGGATCACCAAACTGTGAACGGAACGCAGCGAGGAAAGCGGGGAAATTGGAAAGGAGGTACATATCGTGAACTTTGATGGTATAGTACCATGACTTGGGGTTGCCGTCTTGAGGTACGTTGAGAAGTAGCCCGTTTTGTCGAGGTCGTCAGTCATGCGTTGAAGCCGGATGTTGGTTTCGACCTCGTCGATGAAGGGTTCGACGTCGGTAGTCGCACCAGAGAACATACGTGGCTCCCGAGCCTTGAGAGCCCGATCAGGTGGCGGTGCTCGGGGAACACTGACAGGCGTGGAAACCGGAGCGGAAGCCGAATGCGGAAGCGAGTTGGCAGAGCCGAGGATATTACCAAGTGCCTGGAGCGTGGCGGTCATCGTCTCCAGAGCGCGATTGGTGACAGCCTGCTGCTGTTGGGCGGCCATACGTGACTCCGCATTCTCGTTGCGGAGGTCGTGAAATAGTTGCCACAACACGGAAGCGTCGGACGCCGGGGTTTGTTGGGGTTGATCCGAAGAGGTGTAAGGGGACGGCGAGGTGCCAGTGGTGTCCCAGGTCGGGTCGTCGGTGCCGGAAACCCAACTAGGAGTGCCCTGCGGATCCATGAAAACAGATAGAGGAACGGGAAGACAGGTGACAAGGGGTGGGAGGAAAGTAGTGAGCGGAAGCAATGATACTCAGCTTGTAAGCCGGGGTTGATGGTCTTTCCAAACTGTAACGGTGCGGGTTCTTCCGAAACTAAAACAAGGCACAAACAAGGGGATAGGGGGCAGAGTTACTGGCGTTGGAAAGACGACCAAATAGATTTTACAAGGCTAACTATATACTCTACTAACCGATTCCCCAGTAAGTAAACATCTGGAACCTTCGAGTCCGTCAAGACGCCGCCCTTCACATACCATCACGGACGGGCATCATTGCCGCCGGACGGGTTAGGCGACGAAATGGGGAGATCTCGCCCAGCGCCGCTACACTATTCAACCCGCTGGACAGTCACATTACTGGTAACGCGCATCTCGCCGATGCGTACCCGAGATGACAGGCCGTCATCCAGCCACAGCGTATCTGAATCTTGTAGACCGCCCTCGGACTCGGATTCGTCAGCAGAGGGCTCGTTGTCATCCAAATCTCACTGTCGTCAGGTTGTGTTCAGTACGAGGCGCCAAAAAACTTACCGGTCCCGACGTACGTTGCCTCGCTTCCGGCATCAGATCGAGGCAGAAAATTGTCGGAATCTAAACATAAATCATTGATTAGAGGAACCCAAAGAGACAAAAAGCACTCACCGGTTAACTGACCCTCGCCCCGACTTCTGAGTCCCAGTCAGAAAGAATCTCCAACACCTCCTTGTTCCCCTCCTTCAGAGTGCGAGTTTTGATTTTGGCGTTAACGGAGGACGGCGCTTGGCGTTCCGCAGCGAAGAGATGCGTGGACGCGTCGGATTCGAGTTTGTCGCGTGTCTGAAGCGCGTCAGAGGGGTGGGAATCGGTGTCGGGCCGCGCGAGAAAGTGCTTGAGCTGATCCATATTAATCCAGTCGTTGTCGAGGAACATGCTGGCATTGGACGCGACGTATTCCGATTGGTAGATCTGTGAGCGTGCATCAAGAAGTATGTCACTGGTGTGAGAGAACACGTACAGAGTTCCGAAACGCGATCACGACGCGTGTTGGCAGCCCGTCAATCAGCTCGTTGTCGGCCGCGGAGCGCATCGCGACGTTTGTTCGATGCGTTTTGGCGGGCGGCGGCAGGGCGGGTGGTGGTGGTAAGAAAGAGAGGGAATTGAAGTTTGTTTGGCCTGCCCTCGGCAAATCTGATGTGTCGCACATGCCTGAAACACAGAGCCGATAGCAATGTGCGACACATTGATGTGTGTGTCGCACTTGATATCGCGTGTCGCACTTGAACTGGGTGTGTCGCACTTGAACTAGGTGTGTCGTACTTTACAATGTGTAGTGGTGTCGCGTCTCATACAACCTCGGTGCCAACAAAGCAGACTTACCGCGCGAAGTACGTCGCTGAATTGATATTTGAGCATGTCTATTCAAAGCATGGACTACCGCAGGCGGTTGTGAGTGATCGTGATTCACTATTCACAAGCATATTCTGGCATAAGCTTCACGCCTTGATTGGAACACAGCTGAGGATGTCGTCGGCGTTTCATCCGCAGACAGACGGAGCAACCGAACGTGCCAACAGAACAGTTGTGCAGATGCTTAGATCCTGCATATCACCAAACCAGAAGGATTGGGTGACGAAACTACCAGGAATTGAATTTGCAATGAACTCGGCGCGCTCGGAAACAACGGGTTTTAATCCATTCTTCTTGAATACTGGCCGCTCACCTGGACCGATGGTATGGGATGCGAAATCTGAATATCCCGGTGTTCGTGTCTTTGCTCAGCGGATGAAGGAGGCGATAATGATAGCACATGATGCGATTATTCATGCTCGCGTCAAGCAGACAAGGCAGGCAAACAAACATCGAAAACTAGCACCATTTATCAAGGATGATCTGGTCTACTTGTCTACGAAGAATTTGAAAATCCCGAAGAACCGATCACGCAAATTGGTTCCTAAATATGTCGGACCGTACAAGATCGTCAACGACTACAAGAACGGGTCATTTAAACTGGACCTCCCATCCAACCTGAAGAGCAAGGGCATCCACCCAGTATTTCACTCTTCATTGCTGCGGATACATCATCCGAACGACGACCGAAGGTTCCCTGGCCATCAGATACCACAGATAACGGGGTTTGGAGAACAAACCAAGGAGTGGGAAGTCGACAGAATTCTATCACACTCGGGGAAAGGTTCTAGCGCCGTTTTTGAAATAAGGTGGAAGAGCGGCGACACAGCTTGGTTCCCGTACTCAGAAGTGTCGCATCTTGGTAGCATGGCTGGGTACCTGGAAGCATATGGAGTGCAGACAATTTCAAATTTGCTGACAGGTACCGCAGCCGCACCAGATGATCCACAAATATTTGTGAGCGCGACAACATATAAAGGGCTGGAGTGTGCAGTAGCAGACTTCACCGAGATTGCACCTATGGCTATGACAGACCGACCGAACTTCACGCCCGCTCACATAACATCATTTCGCACATACGCAGCCTGGCTCATCGACTCGAGCAAGGACAAGGCCCCGATGACAGAGCCGGAGATGTACAACACATACGTCTATTGGGAGATGACGGATGGTGTCGAGGATGGTCCACAATTCTCACCTACGTATGATGGCCCGATCCCAGGGGTCCAGCATGGAGGAAAACTTGGCATACCCGCACAGAAGGATACCGATAACGTGGACTTCATAAAGCAGTCGGCAATGAAGTACATGGACGTGGCCGACAACGCTATCACAGCATGCCTGGGGTGCGGCTCGGGGGTTCGATACCGATGCACAGCCTGGAAGGGTTCGACATGGCACGCAGACTGGCACCATAGCCGTGGAGGCAGGTACAGGGCACGTGGCAGTCGAGATGGGAAATTTACCACCAATGCTGAAGATTTCGACCTACGTAACATGAACAATAAGCGCGAACATGACGAGCATCTTCGGGAGGACGACGACGAACCGGTTCGCCATCACCAGCGCCGCAGTGATTACGATGCGATTACTGCGTACCTCGAAGAACATCCAGAGGAAGCACGGAAGATCCTCGAGCGCGCTACAGCTCCAGACGACCTCGGTTTGAAGGATCTCGATTTGGGCTCTGGCAGCAAAGGGAAAGGCCACAGAGATTCAGTGGGGAGGTCCAACAACGCAGTGGCTTCGTCCAGCAAGACCGAGTGGCGCGAGAGGAAGGGCGATGGAGACACTGACGACGACGCTGAAGGCGAGCTTGAGGAGGATTTTGGCCCCGAAAAACGCGCTTAAAGAGGTATTTGGAACGAGGACCCTGACGGCGCAATAGCAGGTTATTTTTTCGACTTGATTTTCGACTTGGTTTTCATTTACTTACTTACTTACATTTCTTAAGACGTGGTTTCTTCGACACCATGGGAGGGCGTATGTAGGGTTTCAGATCGTCGGCCACCGCAGCCAACGAGCACATGGACGCTGACGCGTCACCTGGACGCTTACGTGTCCCCTAGTATTTAGAGTAGCTACCTTCGTAGATAGGAGCAGGATTCCCTTTTCACCCAACAGAGTTTATTCGTGTTCTGTTGACACGGCGGATAATCCGCTGTCATGTTGCATATGGGAAGTGAATCTTCGACCGACAAACAAGACAGTCCCAGTGATGTGACCGGATGTGACGACGGCGATGGCAAGCGGCGGCAAGCGACGGCAAGCAGGAGCCAAGCGGACCGGAAAGGACACGCGAGCGCGATCGCGCGATCAGGATCGCGCGGAGACAAAAGGATGGAGGGGAGGGATGGGAGGGGAGGGCGAGAGGAGATGAGATGGATAGATAAAAGGAGACTCGACTCGGGGGCAGGGGCAGCACCGAGCCATAAACAAGTAAGAACACACTGCCCGTGGCGTGTGTGTGTGGCGCGCGTCGAACGCCGAACCGAAATAAAAAATCTCTCTCACTCTCTCCGAAAAATATAGAAAGAGACGGGAAAAATCCCAGAGAGCAACTCACATTACATGCTGCAAAGTCCTGCCGACATCGTGCCAATGGACTGGGACTGTTAATGAGAGAAACAACGGGGGAGGCATGCTTGTCTTTGGGACAGATATGGTGTTGTTAGGTTTTGCTGACAGGAAAAAAGAGTGCGCTGGTCAGATTGTATGCATGCAAGTACTTATATCACTCACTTAGGCAACACCTTGTCGACGCGTCGAGCACTAAGGCCGAAGGGCGTGGTGATGGATAGCCGTCGGCAATGGATCCATTGATATCCATCCCTTGATTACATTCTGCCGCGAATGCCGAAACAAGTGAAATGTCTCTTGATGCCTGTGGACTGTCTCTTGATGCCCTTTTCGATGCCCCAAGACTTTTTTTCAGAGCCAAATGAAACCCGAAAACGAGGCACCCCGAAAAAAAGCCATTCCAGCTAGTTTCCCACATGGTCAAAGACAAACCAGCCGTGCTCCACGCCTTGTGCACGCGGCTCTGGCTAGATCCATTTCTTCCACATCCCTCTTCCAGCCCCGGCCGCTCGAAATAAGGCCGCAATGCTGCAGCATTGATTTGGGCACAACTTGCTGTTCCTGCCCGCATTCTAAGTGGTTCCAATTACTTTTCTACGTGTTTTTTTACGTGTTTCTATGCAGTGGTTTACGAGGACTCAAGCATTGATGTATTGAGCAAGGGTATGAGGAGAGATGCATAGTCCAGTGAGGTGTACTATTTTGCTTGAGCTCTGTACAGTATCCTAATGGTTATCGACGCGTCAAAAATTGACGGACGGTCGTCAGTTTTCGACACGTCGCGTCACATCGGTTTAACGCGTCGTGTCACACCAGAGGCACGTGAAGTCCCCAAGTTTAAGTAATATGTACGGTGCAAGACCATGGGAATCATCACATGTCCTGGCAAACACGAACAAACTTGTCCCGTTCACCTGAGGACAGCGTGCAGCATGCTGACCATTGCACAACCACGGAGAGCCCCTTCAAGCTCTCTGAGCTCTCCGTGGCTAGCTCTCCGTGGTTGTGCAAGGTCATTTCAAACCTGTTTCATACTCTCCCGAGGTCGACAACCAGGGTGCGATGGACAATACTCCTTCCATGATGGCCGAATCCAGAATTGAACGAGCCCTCGATTTGATATGGCATCTATCCCTATGCAACCTTTGGAGGAGGAATGGAAGGATCAGGCGATACCCGGAGCAAGTGCACCTTCATTTTGGGTACGTGTATTTTATTTACTCCCAGTCTTCAATAACTAATTTCCATATCTTCCCAGGTCCCCCGCATCCCCCCACCAGAGCAGCATGTCCCAGCACCAAGCTCCTACGGACGTCCAAACGATCTGTCATTACTTAGGTATGTTCGATTCACTCCAACTTCAATATTAAATACTTATTGCCTATATCTACCCAGATTATCCGCATCTTCTCTCCGCAAATTGGCGTGTTCAGCTCCCTTCAAGGTCCAAAATATTGCATTCGAGTGCGGTAATGATGTCTGTGTATCGTGATCGTTACTATGCCGGCCCAGAAAGCGACTGTCAATCCGAATCGCCTGAGCATGGACTTCGCGCGCCACGCGAGCACGAATTGGAGCCTGCGCCCGCTGTCCGGTGCTCTTGAGCAGGGGCTCCACGAGGTCGCGCGTGAGCAGCGTGCACTGGGCAGAGGTTGTTGACCACGTGCACAGTGGGAAGGAGGAGCGCGTGGAGAAGAAGGAGAAGGAGAGCGAGAGGAGGGAGAGGGAGAGCCGGCAGATGTCTGAGGGGTGGAGGTGCACGCCGCTGAGCAACGTGTTGCCCAGCATGTCGATGTGGCAGTGTTTGTCGTTGGCGGAGAGTGCACTCTCTTCTGGGGGTCAGGGCGGGCTGCTGGTGCTGACTGTAGAGGAGGCGACGACGGACGGGCATGGGCATCGTGATGAGGAGGACTACAAGATACTGACTGTGACGCCTGTCAAGTGCCCGCGCCCGCGTCCAGTCTTGAAGGACATGCTCCTTGGGAAGGGGAAGATTCGCCCGCATGGCATTTGTGAAGATACGGCAGCAGACGGTCGGTTTCTTCTCTTCTTCCTTTTGATTCTATCACTAACTATTCTTGCAGGCGTGTTCACTTTGCTTGACACCGCTGCCGACGACCTCGTGCAGCTCATCACACATTTCGACCTCGAGGCAACACCTGGGATGCCGTTCCCTGCCAAAGGGTCGATCGTGCCGCGCAAACGGTGGCAAGACAACCTGACGGGCAGGTCCAAGAATCTGCGCCAGAGCACGGTCAACAGAAGCATGGGCTCCGACCTGGAGGCATGCCTCGCGCGTGCGGACGAGAGCGTGCTCGGGCTGCAGGCGTGCGTCGCGGCGCTCAAAGGACCAGCAGGCGTGTGTCGCGGCGCTCAAAGGACCAGGTCGAGTGCGAGCACCGTGCGGCCGAGACTGGGCACCTTCAGGTGCAGCTCGCTGAACTGAGTGTGGTGGGGGACATATGGTGGGCAGACCTCGAGGCAAGGGAGGTGCGTGTGCAGGAGCTTGAGGAGTAGATGGGGGAGTGGGAGAGGAAGAGGACAAGGCAGAGGCGGGGGAAGACAGGGTGCGACTGGGAGCAGTGGTAAGGGAGGGTGGCGAGCGTGCGGGAGAGCTTGACGCTTGGGGTGATGGACAGCGGGATGGCAACGTGCCTGTGGTGGCTGAAGACACCCCTGCGGACCTGACAGCGACGGCGACAGCGGACCCACGGACGCAGGGCGACCAAACACCACAATGCTTGCAGACCGTGACAACCAAGTACTGCGACGTGATGCACTGCACGAGATCTCAGACCTCGCCGCACAGATCCATGAGGCCAATCTTGGCGGGCACGGGCTCGCGAAGTTGCTGACACTTGAGACACCCATTGGGGTCGCTGTGCCCAATGTGCGTGTTGTGCCGGAGGTGCACGAGCTCAGGTTTGTTTCTTTACCTGTTTTATTATCGTTATTTGGAACTCTTTTCCTTTTCGCAGACGTATGACCACGCCAAGAAGCACTTTCCAAGGACGCTGCAGTACACCGAAACCGTGTAGCAGACACGGTGACACAGAAGGAGGCTGAGGTGTCTGCCACACTGCGGGGAGCAGTATCAACGTGCTCTCGAAGATGTGTGCAGACTACGCCGCGGCGCTGGACATGCATGTTGCCAAGGTCGCCGCCATGCTCAAGCACCTGCACGGAGCTGCGGATGGTGGAGAGGACATGGGAGTCATCCAACTGTCGTCGCAGTCGTCCAGCCGCCCGCCTCCACCATGCCTGTCTCAGCGCCAGACCACTTGTCTCCGTGCCGATTCGCTTCCGACCCCCGCCTCAAGTGCAGATGTTGTAGGTTGAGGCTCACCAGGGATTCACAACATCCCTGCCCAACAAACCTCATAAGATATCTATGAAATATACAACAAATGGTAAGATTCACATTGTAGCGCCTATTCCAGTAACTGATGCCCTAATAGGCGCCCATGCCAGATTACGGACATTCACCGCGCCTCCATTGCGCGACCCAAAGTCTCCGGTCGTCACGCTGGGTGACGATGCATCAGGACTATGGGCAGTGAGCTCAGTGACCTTGCAGCGCTCGTGGGCTCCCTGTCCGCGGCTGGGCTGCACGCGCTACGGCTGGCCCATGGAGAACGTTCCGAACGTCCAACTCGTGCGCAGCCCCCGCTCAACTCCCATTGCATGCATTCTACAGGCTGTCTGCATTCCGCCAGTTGCGCAGTCGACTCCCACGGTGTGCGTGCTATGGGCTCCCATGCACTGCCGACCCAACCAGTGCGCCGGTGCCGCAGAACGACTGTTGCTCGTGATAGTGCTGCTTGGGCGTGCGTGGTGCATGTACCTTGCAGTGGAGTGGCTCGTGTGGACGGCAGCGAGCTCTGAGGATGAGCAGTGGGGTGTAGGATGGGACGTGGGTGGCGGGCACGGTTATGATGTGAGCAGGCGTAGTGGAGTGCAGGGGCGTGGAAGCAGGGAGCCATCGTGGGGATTCGGCTCACTCATTATCTATGCTGTCACAGTGCTGGATGCGATCTGCGGCCCGGATGCAGTGTCTTGTCCTGCTACTGCAAACACCCCAACGCCCCGTAGAACACCAGAGATATATGATCACTGGTGGTGCTACGTGACGTTAGCGTGTGTATGTGGTCCAGCGGGTCAGCGAACCCACCCCCCTCACTGCCGAGTGTTACGATAGCATCGTAGTTGTCTTTGCCATTGAGGCCCAAGCCACTGAGGCCATTGAGGTCGCGTGGTGGCGACTGCGGGTGTCGTGTCGGTGGCAATGACGTGAACCGATCGTGTCTAAGACACTCCTCCTTTTCTCAACTACTATGGGTATCAAGGGACTGTGGAAGGTAATTAACTGTTCAACCCCCTCAATCTTCGCTCATGACTTTCATAGGAACTGGAACCTGTCGAGCAAAAGATTTCCCTCCACAGTCTTGCTGTAGGGACTGCCTTCATTGGGAACGCAACCGGACGTCGCACATTCCGAGTGGGAATTGATGCCAGGTACTTCGGCCAATTTACTGGCCATATATTCATATTCTGACATTGTGTATAGTGGATGGATCTATCGTGCATGTTATCGACATGGCAACAACCAGAGCCCTGAGCTTGTAGCACTATTCTCCAGATGCAGCCGTCTTTTTAGGCTCCCCTTCGTCCCCCTCTTCATATTTGATGGCCCGAATCGTCCAAGCATGAAACGCGGCAAGGTCATTCGCGGAAATGATCATTGGTTGACTGGTGATTTCAAGCGGATGTTAGATGGGTTTGGTTTCAAGTGGGCAGTGGTATGTCTTGTTGGCAGGGGTAGCCCTTTCTTAACTAATACATATATTCCAGGCACCTGGAGAAGCAGAAGCAGAGCTTGCTGCCATGTCAAATGCAAATGTCGTGGATGCTATTCTCACAGATGACTCCGATTCATTTGTGTTTGGGGCCAGTATTGTTCTACGCATGTACGTGACCCCTGCTCCACTATTTTTTAATGCTAATCTCATTCAATATGCAGCCGCTCCGAGGACAATGAAAACTACGAGGCGTCCCGTTACTCGGCGTTTGATATTGCTTCAGTTCTAGGTCTCTCCCGAGAGGATTTTATATTGATTGCATTACTCGCGGGCGGTGACTATTCGGTAGGTTTTCTAGAGTTCATTGCCCTGCTGATTATTGATTTTTGGGCAGGATGGACTAAGTAAATGTGGGATAACTACCGCCATTGGTCTTGCCCATGCTGGCCTTGGTAGAAAGCTGATCTCTGGCCTCTCTGGGCAATCTGGGGGTGATGTGATCCTTTTCTTGAGGACTTGGCGAACACTACTGAGCTCTGAGCTTTCTACAAATGCATCTGGCCATCTCCCTCATCGATATCCGCAGCTGGCGGCTGAAATACCATCATATTTTCCGGACCTTGATGTCCTCCATCTCTACCTTCACCCGCTCATATCGGAACACGTTCCTGCTGCGCACAGCTCACAACTATGCTCCCCGCGGCTAGACCTCCTTGCCCGCTTTGCTGAAGATCATTTTACGTGGGGCTCTAGCGTGGGGATTCTGGTGCACTTTGCTGATCAGCTCTTTGCGGGATTGGTAATCCGCGAGCTGGTCCAGCGAGCGTTGGCTGCAGACAACCTTGTTTCTGCTGATGGTCCGACAATAATCAGAAAAATTGTTGGCACTCGCAGTCACAGGTCCACTGGCTATCTGGCAGAGCTCCGCCTCTTACTTTCCATTGATGCCACCCTTTTAACACGTGCGTTGGAGGCTATCATTGGCGAGCGTGATCCCCATCAAGATACTCAGCTCGCCGTTGAGGCGTGGATCACCAACAACTTGCCAAAAGTCAGGGTCTGGGTGCCACGATCCATGGTAGAGCACCTGTATCCGAGTCTCGTCTTGGACTATATTTGTTCCAAAGGTGTGCCTATATTCTTTCCTTCATATTTACACCTTATTTACTGGTTTCAGCGAGGATCGGAGCTGCTGCTCTGCAGGCGACCGCAACTGCCGCAAGTTCCGCATCTTCTGCATCGTCAAGTTCTATCAGTGGTCAGGGTCCACCCGAAGGTTTGTGTTTGTGCTATCAAGCAGTTTTTCACTCTGACACAATTTATTTTAGGCGATACTGCGGATAACAATAAATCCACAGAAAATGGCGCAAGCGGCACATCCTCAGGAAAAGCCAAAGGTGCGTGGTTCAGATACCATCAGATATCATTCTTATCTATTAATCCTTCAGGTTCATCTGCACGTCTTGAAAAACGGTACACCACGATGAGTGTTACCTACCAGGGACAGGAGGTGCTGGAGCTCATAACCGACTCCGAGGGTGAATATTAAATGAGTGAGACATTATATATGGTATATAACGGGCCTGTCTCTTCGTCTCCTAATAATTATCCTGTCTTCTCCCCCCCACACCATGAGCACGTTTTTGCAAGCCCCCGAGTATGCAGGGATTCGTCGAGCTATCAGACCTGGAGCTGGCGATGATTGGGAGGCTCCTTTTCAGGATGAAGTAGATGATGATGTTGATGGCGAAAAAGAAACTTTTGTCTGGGATGATGTCCCAGGATTGGTAGAGGACTCTGATGAAGACGACGACAACGATGAAGAGGATGAAGACTTGAACGGTGACAGCAAAATGCCAGACATGTCTACCATGCGCGCAATATTAACTGAAGCCTCGAAGGGAGTTGCAGAGAACACCGATGCTGAGTACAAGAGGTACGGTCAAATTCTTCACTGGATACCTCACTCACTATTCATTTACAGACTTATTGCGGGCTGTGAGAAATTTGTGCATGCAAAGCATCTCATCAAGGACGACGAAAGTTTATTTAATCCTAAACCACATCCAGATGCCGCTTGGTTCATAGTTGCCTGGATTATGGATAGGTAAGACTCTGATTAATTGCGGCAGTTCCTAAGTCCTGACCAAATTAGCTGTGATGATATTACACTAGATGGAAAGCCAAAGGACCCTAGCATTTCCCGAGACTCTTACAGTCATGCCCAGAAAATGCGTGCCTCTGCTACATATGGTTTCGGACGTATTCATGGGCTCGGATCACTTCCATGGCAAAGAAGCGAAGTCACAGGCAAGATGACAGGCAACCCATCTGTCTCTGAGACTGTCTCTAGATACATGATGAGTTTAAGGAAGAGGAAGGCACGTGAAGCAGAAAATATTATAAACGTGTAGAGCTGATGAATTTCCGACGAATTTTCCTCTGTTAGGTTCGCAGCGGGGAGACAGCAACAAGTGCTCGTGCTGTCACCCCAGTGAGTCAGCTATTCATTCAATTTGAGACTAGAATATCCAGTTAACGGTATACCCATATCAATAGAAGATCCTACACAAGCTGTATCACTACAATAATAAGCCAGAAGTCTCCGAGATCAAACCTGTCAAACAGCGCAAGCGGAATGCTCCAGTTGATATCAACGAGTGGGGAGGCGGCCGCAGTCGGCGACTCCTTCATGCTGTATATGTCATTGCCTTTTTGTGTCTACTTCGCTTCGACGAAGCCCTCAAAATCCAGGCACAAGATATCCGTCGGATTGACGAATCGACCTATGAGCTGACTTTACCGTTTCGGAAGACAAGTCAGTACGGAGGTAAAATGTTCTGATAACAATGGTCCTTTTGACGTATTGATATTTAATATAGATATCAAGCCCTTTGTACTTCATGAACTCCCTGAGGATCAAGCTTATCTCTGCCCAGTCAGAGCTCTGAGCGCTTGGCTTTCAGTCTCAAGAATTACGACAGGGTACTTGTTTCCCACTGTAACCCTACGCGATCAAATTGGCGAGTCAACGAGACCTATGGTATGCCTGCATACTCAGCACAGATAATTTTGCTGACCTGTGGCTCATCTGGTAGAAATCGGACCGGTTCTTGGAAATGTTTCGCAACAATTTGCTAGACATCGGTCTTGATCCCTATCCTTATGGGACTCATTCGTTCCGACGTGGTGGTTGTCAGTATTTTGCTTCACACCGTCGCTGGAGTTTGCGCCGGATTTGCGAGTGGGGTGGATGGAGCATGGAGTTCTCCAGCTTGACCATCGTCAAGTATTTAATTGGGTGGAATGATGATCCAACAGAGTTGCGGGAGAACTTTCTGAATCCAAATCAGAAAATTAGCGAAAGGTGTCCAGCCTGTGGCAGAACTTGTGCATGTGGCCGTTGAATTGTCAACTTGTACTGGTACTCTTATAATTATTGTTCTTCTGTCCTGTACCTCTATCTATTCTCCTGTACTCTGTAACAAACTCAATTCAATTCAAGTCAAGAAAGACATTGACATGAACGGGAAAATTAATGTGGATATGTCAGAAACTATACTAATTAAAGATCATTCAGCCTCTTGTACTCTTTAGCAATGGCCGTGTCCTTGGTCATAACAATACGACCACCGGACCTACTCGAACGGTAGCTAAATTTGGCATCGAAACTATCCCCGTACTCCTGACGGGCCCGAGCAGCCAGTATCTTGTCCTCGTTCTTGCGTTCCTTCCGGAGACAGTCACATATGGCAGTATACGTCATCTTACTGCCATCCTTGGCTTTGAATGCGGCCGAAAACGCTTCGGCTGAACCTTGTCGGAAGCGATCCACAAGGAACTGATAAATTGCGTTAGGATGGAGCCGTGGTGAAAAAATAAGCACTTGCCTTCCATTCATTCCAATTAGACTTCATGCCAGGCCATAACTCACTGTTCTTGAAGATCTGCGGCCAATATATGAGCGCAATGGCATGCTCGTCGATCTTTAGCACGGAGTCATTTTTCCAATGCGGAGATGTGTCATCCCACATCTGATTGAGCCGCTCAATATTAGCAGCGAAGGAGGTAGCGGGGATTTCGACTCTATTGACATCAACAGTTATATCCACTCCATCCCCCAGTCTGATTGAACGGGTCAGGGCGGTGCATACAGTATCAGTTTTGATGGCGGCGATGGCCTCGGCAGGTGAACTGTTCATTGCAGCGGTCGAGTCGTTGAGGCCATCATCGTTCTGGGAAAAAGGTATGCAAGAGGATGTCAATGTCGCGGCCACAGAGCAGGAGCCCCTGCCGACATCAACGGCTTGTCCGAAGCCGAAATGCTGAACGTCAGGCATGGACGGCCACATGAAGTCGCCGAGCATGCTGAACAAAGCATTTTCCTGGTGATATTAGACCGCAAGTTAGCGTCGAGAGATGGATGAAGATTACATATGTACCTTGTCTCCTCTGCCGAATAGCTGCTGCACAGTTTCTAAATTGGGAGCGTACGCGTGGCCTGCTTGATTTGCCATGGTCCAATGGCCCCATTGAAGGATTGAGCAGGCCGCGCGACAGTCGATGCCGCGATGATGGCGAGCTGACTCTCGATGATTTTCATGCGGTCGTGGAGGCTATGGTTGGTCGCAACCGTCTGCAGGCAAGTGAGTATAGGTCCGTGGGCAAAAACGACAGCGTACCTGAGAAACTGACTCAGCAATCAAGTTGGTTTCTGATTTTGGACGTTGGTAAGGGAGTCTAGCCATTGTGCGATCCGCCTATTGATGGAACGTGAGCGAGATTGTATACAAGACAACAGAAGAAGAAATAACCCATAAGACCATTTCTTTCATCTCGTCTGTAGTACGGGAGTCTTTGGAGCGTTCAGTGACCCGGTCGGCATCGATTATTACTGCCCTCCGGTTGGCGGACTTCTTGGGCTTCGTCTTCTTGATACCTTCTCGGGGGCCTTTATGGCTACGTCGTTTGCCTGGACCAAGATTGCTGCAAATAAGGAAGCGAGCTGGAGTGCACGTTTGAGATGATGCAGACACGCACCAGCTGCCAGGATCTTCACAGAATTTCTTGCTGAACTCCCGAAGACGTTCCGTGAGGTCTTTCTTATTGCCGCTAACATTTAAACCGTAATCACGGCACATGTCTTTGAGATCGTCGCATCTCTTCCCGTTCCTGGATTATGAATTCAATGAGCCACGAAAAGCATCAAGACAAACTACGTACACCGAACGTTCCTCGGCACCCCCAGCCTTGGCTGGGAAACATAACATCTCGTGCTGTGACCCCAGGGAACTGCCAACTTGTTCTGCGGAAGCTGTGATGGCAGGGGCCATTGTGAGCATGAAACCGGCGCAGTTAAGATGTTTCCAAGCCGTCGACACAGTAATGTTGAGGACAGGCAGCAAGCAGAAGACGGCGACGAGAGCGCAAAGTGCCAGCGACAGAGGGTCGTTGACGACGCAGGCAATTTGGAAATGGACGGCACGGGCTGCCGCCCCCGCCGCCGAGATGACGGCGGCAACGGCGGCAGCGATCGAGGCGGCGAGGACCGATCTGGCGGTGGCGATGAGCAAGGGTCGACGGAGGTACAATTAAGGAGCACGTGCCGCCAAGAGCGGCAGCCAGTCCCTAAGCGAGACACAGTCCAGGCCATCAGCGGCAGAT
This sequence comes from Mycena sp. CBHHK59/15, assembly GCA_029204085.1. Classification (NCBI taxonomy): domain Eukaryota; kingdom Fungi; phylum Basidiomycota; class Agaricomycetes; order Agaricales; family Mycenaceae; genus Mycena; species Mycena sp. CBHHK59/15. The sequence continues at coordinate 1,120,144 of JARGXW010000002.1, forward strand.
GCCGGCGTGACAGAAATGGCTTTCGCCAGAGAGAAGCATCAGTCACTGCACGCGTCACTGCGTGGTCACTTGCACTGTCATGTTACAATGATTGTTACTCTGATCGCCGGATCCCGTCTTGTGTCACAATAAGTAATGGGTAATTTATTAGGGTAAATATTAGTTTTGGATATGTGGGACGCAGCAGGTGATCAGGGGCGGATCTTCCGGCCCGCTTGCCGACGATGCTTATCATACGTCGTTGCTTTCAGTGTTCGCTCTCGCCACTATGCCACCCGACCCGTCCCAAAACAAGAAGGACTACAGGCTCTGTCTCTGTATATCCAGTGACTGTAAAGGTCAAAAATGGGAGGGGAACGACGGCTCGATCAATGACGGCAAATGGTGTCACCGAAGTACTGGTAGCGCCAAGGCCAAGTCTGCCGGTGACCCGGCGAACAGTGACGACGACGTCCAACACTCTCACTGAGAGTATTGGATCTCGTGACTCCACCGACGAGAGTGACGGGGCAAGCGCGGGCTCATTCATTGAGGGCGATGAGGGAGCTGCAGGCTACGACGAGCAAGCTTTCCGGAGCGAGTATGCCAGTGATCACGAGGCTTCGTTTGTGACGACCTCCTACAATATGGATCTCGAGGCCGAAATATTCGGGGACGACTCGGACTAGTTATCTTATTCAATTTATCCCTTACCTTACCTCGAATTCTTTTGCCGGCACTCGTTATTCAATTGTTTCTCATTGCTCGTAACACTGTGACAAAAGAAAGAAACCGGTGATCAGAGTAAGGATCATTTGCAACATGACAGTGCAAGTCACTGTATGGTGACCGCGCAGTGACTGATGCTTCCCACATGCAACATGACAGCGGATTATCCGCCGTGTGAGTGTCTCTGCGAGTCTTCTTGTGAGGAGATTGCTTAGTCAATCTTCGCCTCTCCTCTACAAAATGCCACGTGGTGGCTCGGATCTTTCGGTCCATCCCTCAGGATTGTGGGCCTTGACGCCCATCGACTATCGCATCCATCAAGAACAAGTTGCCTCAAGCCAAGAACGTCCTCACGTTAGCGATGTTACGAGAACGAGTTTGAGGCCACGGGCGATGCAGATATTAGGAATGCGGAGACAGATTGGAATTCTTACCGAAAATGACCCAAACGATCCCGACGACATAACGCAACTGCGTGCTTCGACAAATGGCCGTGCAAAACATGTTCGTTTGGCTACTTGGGGTGATCTTGGGCGTGTTAGCATTCCGTGGATGGCCGGCACATACAAACGGCGCGCCCCGGGGGTCTGGTACATCACTGAATGCATGGGGGCGCCAACAGTAAATGGAGCTACTGTCGTTCGAGTGAGACGTCCACATCCCACCGTGTGTTTTTACTTCATATTTTCGTCATTATACTGACTTGAAACAGGTCCAGGTCGGGGTGATTAGCAGCCTTACACTCTCCCGAAATCGTTACGCGAGTGGCTATCTCGCATTGCCGCTGTCTATCTGGCAGTTTGCGTGCAAGGCCCATGTTGACGAGAAGCGGATCATGAGTCGTTTCGGATTCAGCGTTCATGACAGCACGGCCAGGGCATGTCTGGACTCTCTGACAGACTCGAGCTTGAGTCAACTTCGTCAGTCAGTTGCCGAGGGCATTGCCAGTGGTACAAAGTACTGGCAAATTGTGCTGGACAATGTTCAGCAGTATTGCCGCCAGCGAGATCATCGAATTGGCCGCGAGGACGTGCTCAAAATCGGTACGGCTGCAACCGCAATACTCCTCGAGGACTGCGCCCCCGGTGCATTTGATCTCCAAGATCATCTCGATCGGGTTATGCGGCGGGAGCGTCGGCAATTGTCTGTCCAATCGCTCTTTGCGGACATTGATTGGGAGTATATTCAGGAGCTAATGGCCCTTCATTGGGTTCTCGTGCTGGTGACATTCATCCCCCAACTTGCCCATCTTCGCAAGGTGGTCTCCGCCCTCTTTAAAAGCGAGCGAATGACCAAGCTTCGTCTCCGTCTCCGCCAAACCGTGATGCAGGCTCTTGGGACCAATGCCGAACGGGAGACGGAGACGCAGGGCATGATGCGCGCCATCCTCGACTTCCTGAAGCAGATGGGATTGGACGAGAAGGCCTTGGAGAATTTAATCTTCATGGCCCGCGGAGATGGTGCCTCTGTCGCTGCGATGTGGCGTATCAAAAAATACCTCGCAGCTCATCCAAGCCACTACAAGGCCTTTCGAAACCTCGTCCCACCCGGGCCAGAGATTTGGCACACTCGTTGGACTCAGCTGAACACACTTGCGACCAACTACTATGGTCCTACCGCCTCAGCAGATCCTTCCTCTCTTTCCAAAAGCGCTACTGCTGCGGGAGCAAAGCGACCTACAAATCTCAATAAAGTTGACTTCTTCCCTACCTCTCGGAGCATGGAGTTATTTTTCGAGGCTCGTGTCTTGGACTGCTGGCGGTGAGTGTTCGCATCTGTTTAGTGTAATTTTGCAACTAATCAATTGCAGAATATTCTTCGAGGCAGACGACATTATCCAATACTTTGAGCAGCCCGGGACAAATTTACCAGACGTTGAATCGCTTTGGGCCTCGGCTCGAGTCTTGGTTCGGCGATACGCATCCCAAGAGGCGTATAATCACGCCCTCAGCAAGAAACTTGCAGATTCTGCAAGTGATATCATGAAAGTCCCGCGCGGGACGCAATGGGTTCCACCCGTCAATAACTCGCGTTCGAACAGAGTTGACGACGAAAATATGGATGTTGATCCTGAGGAGGAGACCGAGGACGTCGCAGTAGATGAATCGGGAGAGCTTCATGGGCTTGAGGAATTCTTTGCCGACTTGGAGAACACATCCGGCAAGAAGAGCCAAAAGACAAAACAGCCCAAGCATCTCGAGGCGCCGAATTTTTCGGGAGATCGGGCGCTCGCTAACGAGGTTCTATTCCTTCAAGACATGGGATGGTGGGTTATTGCTGCCCATGCGGTCCCCGAAGGTGAAATCGGTCGGATTTGGGAGATTATGAAGGTATGCGAAGCTGCCACGAACCTTACTATCGTACTAACCTCTCAGTAGATCTGGATCATGAACTTCTCGGGATCTTCGAACCACAATTATGCCACTTACCTCCTCGAGACATACTGTCTCCATCGCTTTGAGGCTTCGAAAGAATTCTCTGACGCCATTTTCAACAATTCACTCGTCAGTCCAAATGGCTACAAATTTGTCGAATGCGACTTTAACCAGGAGGGCTACAACAAATGGCTTGAAGAGATGGTTGAACACAAAGGAGGGGATTTCGACGACCACTTCTACCGGCACACACTCGCACCCAACGTCATACACTTCCTTCGGATGAAGGAACAAATGCAGACCGCGTTTGAGTTGAAGCCTCGCGGCAAGACTCACACTGCGCCCCACCTTCGAAACGAATTCCAGCAGCTCCTTCGGATGCACAAAGAAGATCAATTACACTTATTTCGGCCAGGTCGCACGAACGGTCATGCAGCGGTAAATTTTTTCGAACGAGGGTTTGAACGACTGGATGAAGATCGGATGGACAATTTCATCCGGCAGAGCACGGCATACGCAGATATCATGGCCGACGCGGTCAATCTTGGCAATGTTACAGACGAGAGGGAGGAAGAATTGTTTCGGCAAGCTCTCGAGAAGATGCTCGCGGAGGCGGAGGCGAATCAGAACTCGGCCCAGGACAAGTCGGATGAAGAAGAAGATTCAGAAGCCAGCGATGGAGATCCCGGTATACACGGGATGGAATATTATTCGGACGACTCTGGAGACGAATCCGAATCTGATGCCGCATTGCCAAGCCCGCGCCCAACAGATGACACGTCCGCCGAAGAGGAGAGCGACGACGGAGGCGAGGAAATGTCGGAGGTTGAGGAGGAGAGAATGGACAAGATTGTCGAAGAACAGGAGCACTAGTAGTTCACAGAAGATCACATTAATTTTCTATGTTACGACGATTACGAGGTTTATATGCTGGCCGATAACTGTTAACCGTATCCTTCACACTCTCTTGAGCCAGCCGTGGCCGCTTTTCACGCGGGGGAACATTAGTTGTATCCTCCAGCGTGCGCTTTGCCCGAGCAGGAATGGGTTGCGGGGCTGAGACTGAAGGTGGCGGCGGTGGAGCCTCGGCCGCGTTCCTGGGTTCTTCATCCTCGCCTCCATCCTCGTCGCCCATATCCTCCTCCTCTTCCATCGAAGCGGCTGCACGCTTCGATCGAGCACGTAAGCGGTTCTTCTCGTTGCGCTCGATACGCGCGGCTTCCAATTCTTGCGCAAATTCACGCTGGGCCTTGCCGATGAGTTCGAGAAGCGATGGACCATGCTGCAAGTGGTATTTCCACTTGGGTATGGTCGTGGAAAGGATTTCGAGCGAGGTGATTTGGAAGAAGTGGTCAAGGACCGATGTAATGGTCGGGTTGCTGAAATAGGCGGATGCCGGCGTAAAGCCATGTCCGACGTTGTCGCGTTCGAGCGAATAGACGTGCTCCTTGAACTCGCGCAACCGTGCCTCGGCAACGGTGCGCATCTTCCTCGTGAGCTTTTGCTGCTTTGGCGGACGCTCGGGAGGTGGAGAAGCAGATGAAGCGGGGGAAGTAAATGGAATAAGGCGCGGTTGGTTGGATGGAAACGGGAAATATAATGGGCCAACAAAGCGTGGGCGGCAATTGGAGCACGGAAAACGCCGGGGCAGTTCAATGCAGTCGAGAAGCGCACCCGGGGTATTGTTACCATATAGTTTGTTGAAAAATGCGACCAGGCACTGCTTGGTGGTAAGCATCAGCGCCTTCTCGTTGTTCATGGTCGTTAAATTCTTGCTTGCTTTGCCCGCTTTCGCATGGTTTGTGCCGGAATTCCCTACAGTTTTCGACGGTGAGCCTGGATCACAAAATTACAACGGCAATAGAGTACTCACTGGCCTCCAGGTATTTTTCAGCCGCTAAATAAGCGCTGGCCTGAGCCAAAATTACCGTGCGACCGGTTGTAGCAGGGTCCCGAGCCACGCGACCCCTTGTTGCAATGCCTGAGCTACAGTTTGGGGAACTCCGAGCTGCAGGCTAAGGAAAAGGGATTTGACGTTAAATCCCTGGCCAAACGCGACCGTGGCGACGATGACCTGGCAAAGAGGATCATCTCGTATCATCTTGACGGTCTCCTCGTTCTCCTCGGGCCAACACATAGCGTGATAAAGACGAACGCGTCGCAGTCTGTGTGAGCCCGGGGGAAGGAGACGAATCAAATATACGAACACGCGCCAACACAGCTCGATAGTTGCGCAATAAATGATGGTCTTGCGGCCTTCGAGGAGATATTGTAGCAAGTCGGGGAATTCTTCCCCGCCGAGACCATGGGTGAGCGGCGTGATGAGAAACTGGATGTTTGTGCGCTCGTTTGAGCGCCGGAGGAGGTGGAACATCTTCGGCTGGAAACCGAGACTGCGGCAGACGGAGTTTGTCATGGAACCGGGCTGAAGTGTCGCGGTGAGGCCAAATATTGAAATGTGAGGTGGTAGTCGACCGCGAAGGAATGGGCCGATGCGGTGAAAGGCAGGCCGAAATTCAGCGCCCCATTCATCAATCAGATGTGCCTCATCGACGCAGGCGAACACGACATTCTCGCGGAAGACCGGCGAGTCTGTGATACGTTCCCACTGCTTGTCCGTGAGGTGCTCTGGATCAATGCAGATAATAGACCAGCGGCACTCGGCGATCTCTGCCGTAAGATCGCGACCAGACTTTCGAGCCTCAGTAATAGTCTCGCTGGTGCACGCGAGGGCAGGAATGCGGAGTCGAGTCAACTCGTAGACCTAGATTATCACGGTAAGCCTTATTGCACTAGAAGAGAAAATCTGTCGCGTACGATGTTGGTAGAAAGGCCTTTTGTGGGCGCAATCACAATTCCGACAGGCTTCTTCTGACACACGGTGAAGCCGCGGTACTTGGTGGGATTTCGCGCTACCTCAAGGAGAACAATCATTGGGACTGCGAAAATGGCCGACTTGCCGTCTCCAGTAGCCGTAATGCATAACACGTCCTCCCCATCCAGAATCCACGCGACGACGATGACCTGCCAATCGTGAAGGCCGCCTGTCCACTCGGGTATCTGTTCCTCCACAATCTTGCGTATTGTTGCGTGTCCTTCGGGAGTTTGCCATTTGTGACCCCTTGACGGTGCCATGGATGCGATCTTGGTGGTGGTGTCGCGTCAACAAAGAGGGTGGGAGTTGATGCGCATTGCACGTGTGCGCGCATTAGCGACGGCCGACTCAATCCGACGGTGCACGGTGGGTAGAGGTGATGGGGATCAATTTGCCCATCTTTCTTCTCCCCAACTTTCAAGAGCCCCCCGTCAGTGAGTCGTGCTTTCCCCGCTGTTTTTGCTGGAAAACTAAGCTACCACCTCAAATTCAGTGGAAAATTCCCACTCTTACCCAGAGCTCGTCATTATATGGGACAATTTCGACATCTCGGTGTATTCAAAATCTTCTCGCAATGTCTCCGCCTGCAGAAAAACTGTCGATAACTTCGAAAGCGAAGATGAACCGCCGGCTTTGGAAGGGGAAGATGGTGTGGACATGAGTAGCAAAGGAAATTCAACTTCGTCGGGGCAGAAACTGCATTCTAAGATGTAATACACTCAATTGACGCGTGAAAATACATTTCACCGGCGAGAAAGAGCCCGCTACGCGTCGTGTAATTAGGCCGAGTCGCGTCGGAGATCGTGCACGTGAGTTCCCAAAGCGGATGCTTACATTATAACGCAGGCCGCCGGCTAATTGACGCGGTAACTAACAGACTAGGTGGCATCCGTCTCGGTGCACGCGTCCGCTGGCACTGCATACCAGTTGTCGCTGTCGTTGGATGCGCTGTAGCTACTACGGCCTAAGGGCACGTCCCCTCTGTGGCCGCTCCGATATGTGTGCGCCCCTGTTTACCTGCAAGCTTGTTTTCTTTGTCCCCTCCTCTTTGCTCCCCCTCACCGGCTCACTCGTCTATCCAGCTCTACTCAGCCACACCCGCGCCCGGCGCCACGCGCTCGGAGGTATGCGAGAGCTTCAAACCTCGCCGTGCCGTCTGCCTCTCCCGCTCTGCCTCCGCCTTCGACTCCAGCTCCTTCGAATCCATCTTCGCTGCCCGAACAATCTACTGCAATCAGGGAGACAGTCCGTGGAGGCCACTGGCAGAGGGGAGAAGGACGATGGAAATCGGGCGACGAGATGTGCGGGCCGATCATGCAGGCAGGGGGTGCTGCCCGTGTGGCTCGAGTTGGCATTATGTGAGTATTTTTTTCCTCTTTCTTCGATACTTTCCGCGCACTCTTCCCTCTTTCTCCCGTGTTTGCTGCGCCTCCCGTTTTTCGCCTCCGTGCCCCTCGTGTACACTCCCCGATCTTGTGGGAAGGATGAGTCTAACCGAGGAGCTTGGGATTGTCTCGTCGGGTGCCTTTTGGCACCCATATCCTGCCCATCACGTCTGCGCCGCGATCCCCTCCTTCTTTCCCTTCCACTCCCCCATCTTTCTTTGCTCCCCTTCCCTTGCTTCCGCTCCACCCCGCATATATGCAGGCGCACACGTGCAGCACGCCTTCCCCTCCGTATCTCTCACCCTGTCCATGGATATACATGTATTCCGTCCCTTTACTCCTCTGCCGCTCTTTTGTCGCCCACCCTAATCTTCCACACTTCCTAACTCCTCCCCCAACCATACTGACTAACCCTTCTTTTCGTAGAACTCCACGCGCGCTCTACGTCTACGACTACTGCGTGTCGTCTCCATGTGGTAGGCCGCGCTCTGTGTCAGGGACGCCGTGCGGGCTTGCTGTGCGGCGCGAGTCATCGTATTGGTAAGTACATATCCTCTATATTCAACACCACGCCCCAATTCCTGCCTCTACGCCGATATGTCGCCCTGCTATCATGCTAACGATGCCCCTTAGCGCACACTCCCCGCCCGTGTCGGCCTCCACGGACACGGGCAGTATACCTTCCCCACCTCCGTGCTCCGCATCGCCGCGCCCGTGCGGCATCCACCAACCGACAACGACGCCCACCTCATCGATGAGCACCGGCCTTGCCTTGTACTCGGCATATATAAGCAACGTGCCCCCCAGCACGCTGGCGCCCGTCTGCGCGCTTCATGGCCGCTTCTTTTGGCACAGCGTGCCCGCGGTGTCCGTTGTGCTCCCCACGCTTGGCGCACCGCACCCAGGGGCGTGTTGCCGGCCTCGATCAGGAGGCGCCTGTGTTCAAGGCAGCGCATAGGCGGTGGCGGTGAGCGCGCTCGCATTTGCGCACGGCGGGCGGCGGCGCAGCGCTTTCTTGCGCAGAGGGCTTGCCGCGGGCATATGGGGGCTGCGGTCGTCAATGCACTCACGGGCGCATGGGCGGACGCTTCGTAGTGCTTGCGACCCGCCGGCGCACGGTGCATGTGTTCGCTGTGAATCCATACGGCAGACGCGCGGACGTGCGCGGCCATCTCAGCCTGCGTGTACGGGGCGGGAAGGTGGTGGGCGTGGGGGCGGAGGGTGTGCACCCCTTCCTGCGCATGCAGCGGCTAGGACTACCGGTGGGCCGGGAGGAGGCGACTCGCCCCCGCCGGCTCGCTTGCGTGGTGGCATGTGACAGTCGCGCTCGCGGCAGCGCACCACACATCGGGGCTGCCGTGAGCGTGTCGCTCGCTTCCCGCGGGTTTGCTTACGGTCGGGGATGGGGATGGGCTTGAGTGTGTCGTCGCCGGGGTTCGCGGCATCCTATGTGTGCGGGCAGGCAGAGATTCGGCGAGCGGGAGACGAGTGGGGTGGAGGGACGTCATGGGGAAGAGGAGTGAGTCTTCTTTTGCATGATTCGAATGCTGACCGACTCGATCGTGTCCACAGCTGGCTCGCTTGGGTTGGGCTCACGACCTTCTCGCGTGTTCCCACAACCTATCTACATATCGCTGTAGTTTTCTTTCCACACGCTGGGCGAAGACTACGACGCGCTCATCTGGCGCTTCCAGTTCGACATCGACGCCGCGAAGCTCGGGTCGCGCAAGGAGGTCGAGGTTACGTGTACCCGGGTGGCGGCAAGTCGTTTGTCCTTCACGTCATCACCGCGTGCGATCCAGTGCTGGTTGCTTCGACCAACCGCCCACATCCGCACTCGCGCGCGCGCCCCCGCCACCCGTGCTGTCCATGCTCCCGAACGGCTCGCCCATGTCGTCCCGCAGCCCAATCCTGATCCGCACGATGCGGGTCTGGGAGAGGGCGTCTCGCAGGGCCTGAGGCGTCTGCGGCACGAGATATGCCATGAGCGGCAGAAGCAGCTTGGGCGCTCGCCGCCGGCGAGAAGGGTAGCGGAGGATATGCGGAGCGTGGAGGCGTCTGTTCCACTTGAGCTTGACGAGGGGAACGGGGACTTTGTGGTGCTGCCCAGTTGTCTCCGCGCGTGCATGCAGACCGGGACAATGACGACGCGCTTCCGACGACGACGTCGCGCAACGGGGAGGACTCCCGTGGTGCCGGAGGCTTGCAGCCGCTCGAGGACAAGGACGGGCCGGATGTTGGTACTTGTGTGGTGGGCGAGTGGCACGGGTGGGCGACGGTGGAGCGACTGGTGCTCCAAAGTGTCATCGTGTCCCACATGAACTCACTTTGAGCGCGACTCGGAACTATATACGAGAGACACATTTACTACCATCTACCAATTGCAGTGTGTGTTTTTAATCTCAGGCCCTCACGATCTCCAAATTACTTATAGCGCGTATCTCATTGTCGCTATCACAGCACCATTGTCCTTGTCAACGTTACGTTACATAGGTGAAAGCTGTCTCATTCCATCAGTGCCGCCGAGCTTCTTCTACCCTCCCCACAACCCCCCAGTATGGGCGACAAGGAGAAAGGGTTAGCATCGGAGACTAGTAGCACTAGAACTGTTGAATCCTTCACCGCCGATGACACGAATGAAGCTTTTGCCGTGAAGCTATGGGCAGTGTATATTTCGGAAGCCGAGAAGTACGATAAGGCACTGGTGGAGAGCTGGAGGAGCGACATGGATGGGATGCTCATATTCGTGCGTAATGGCTGTATTTATTTTCCCGAAGCTCACAATTCCCCAAGGCTGGTCTCTTTTCCGCGAGTTTGATGGCCTTTCTTACACCACCAACCAGCCTGAATTCGAATTTGAGAGACTGTATAAATGCTTTATACAGATTGTCGAGTAGTTCTTTACAAATACAAAAAATGAGCTTGAGTGAAGATTCAACGTCCAAAGGCCGGCGCGATGTCGTAACCAAACCTCAAGGCGATGTGGTTGATCGCATATCAAGGAGAGCCGCCAGCGTGATGTCTCTCGGACATCCCACTGTATGGCCACGCAACGTCTGCCCATCTATGTTCGTGAAGTCTCTGCAACGGCCTCCTCTCCTCCTCTGCTGCTACCTTCTACCCGCAAAAGCTTCAAATCGCTGTCAGGCCTTTGACCTGATGATTTCACGATGAGTACGCCCCAGCTCATAATATTTAAGAACCTCTGTTGACTGTTTCCGTCCCAATCCTCGCAGAGACCACCCCACTCCACAACGGCACTTGGATGGCATCCCGTTACCCAACTCCTTCGCCCTCATCCCATGCGTCGAGCATGCTGCGTGCCGCTCTTAAGACGCCCACATCGAGCCCTTCGAATCCAGCGAGTGAACGTACCAGCTGTGATGACAACCCGACCACCACCACGGATTCCACCCCCCAGGCCCCTGTTTATCATTTATTTGGGCTTGACTTCCGCGCGAGCATTTCCTCGTCGACAACGGGATCCTCAAATGACGCCGAATCGGGTATCAGGAGCATACGGCGTCTTGTGCTACCCCCATTTCATTATGGAACACCTTTCAACCCACCTGTGAAGACTAGACTTGCAACCAGGTGCAAGGTGAGTAGCCGTGCTGTAGAGTCATATATTTACAAGGTTGCTCACACTTTCACAGGACGACATCTTCGGGCCTCACGCGCGACACAATTCAAGCAGACTACGAGAGTACACGCAACGGTGTGCTGACGCAGACCTTGCTGCACACGCGAGGTATCTTCGGACCACCGCATGGGTTAGGAAGCTGTGTAGGGATGTCGCGCAGGCAGAGATGTCGCACGAACCCCGTCAATGAGATTAGCAAGTACTATTATACTGTATTCAATATTCTACTCAATGCGGGCCCTCTTTTGAGGGCCGTCTTTACCCTGTACCTCCCCACTGCCCGATCCAGCCTGAAGGCCCGCCGCTGCGTTGTCCATCGTCTGTGGGTTTGCTGACTTCGCTCCTTTGTTTTTCTCCCTTGTCGCTGCGGCTTTCTCCTGGGTCGCGGCACGCTTTGCTTTTTGAGTCACAGTCAAGATGGCAGACAGTTCGTCGTGCCGTTGTCTGCGATCCGCGAAAAGCGGTCGGGGTGTCGTGAGCACGACAGGTAAATACTTTCGGAGAAGGCGAGCATTGTGGAATCCATGCAGGTTAATGATGAAGCGGGTGTCATCCTTGTGCACAATGGAGTGGATTATTGTATCTGACTGCTGACGCTCTTGCATTTGCCTGGTAACCCCACTAGCATCGCACTCGCTTGCACGGCAGTCGTGCTGCACATTGAAGGAGAACTGGATTGACTGGAAGTTTGTTAGTTAGAAGATAGTGTGCGAGCTTTGAAAGCTTACATCCGAAGGGACCACTATGCGGTGTGCCGCCGTATCCGGAAGGAGTATGGGCATGCGGTAATGCGGATGAAGGGCTTCCCTGGGATCATACTTGGCCACGACGAGAATCCCTTGTGCCGACTTGCTGCCCTTGGGTAAAAGAATCTTTGAAAGACACGCAATCATAGGGAACTGTGCAGGAAATTATTAGAAGACATTATTTCACGCAAAAATCACTTACGTCGTGCACTCGAAAAACGGCCCAAGAACCCACGGTACAGCAGTCACCCGACACCGATGCAACATTCGCGCCATCGGTCCATGATGTTGCGGGGTCGAGGGCGATGGAAGCCGGGTTTGCCGCACCGGCGAGCATTGCCTGTTCGGCGGTCAGAGCTGTGAGCTTGCCCTGTTTCTTTTGTGCGACAGCTTTGATCTGCCCAGGGGTCCAGAATGGAGGTGGTGCCCAACCAAGGTGCCGCTGAATAATTGGAGTATTTCGGAGGATAGCCGGACATCTTTTCCTCCACGTACCCATGCCAACTCGGACTCGTCAAACCAATATCCTCCACTCAGGATATGCTTCACGCGGTCTAGATCGGCAAACTTGGCTGCGATGTCGCGGCTGGGGGCCTGGTGATTACTGAGGACAGAACAGAGGCGGAAAATGGCATTGAAGCATTCAAAGACTTCAGTCGAAAAACGGACAGCTGGCCCTCGCCGACGGATGTCTTCTGGGATATGCTCAAGTACATGAAGCTTGAGTTTGATCAAAATTTTTGAAGGATCTATTGCGGCGAACGCATCAAGAATGTTGTCGATTAATATTTGAAGGTCTGCCTGCCAAAGGAAGTAAATTCCCGGAATGGTGCGCGAGCAAGAAAACACGATAGAGCGTACCAAATATTCCTCCAGATTGTCGATCACAGGCATCCAAGAATGGGCCCAAGCTCGCCGAGAGCACGGACAAGGGCAAATTGGTCCGGTGTCACTAGGTTGTGTATATGGAATATCATAGTCTGCATCAGAGTCTTGAAGTGCTTGCCAATCAAGCCGTTGCGATACTGCATCATATATGCAGCCCGAATGGGGGGGACTCGGAGCCCGTCGAGGTTCGTCCCTTGCAGCCAAATAGTGAAGATATCCTGCTGCACTGCCGTCCAGTTATGATGAAGCTCATACCATGTATATTTTGCATGGCCAAGCAGGATTGTGTGAAGAATTTCTACGAGAGTGTCTTGGGACGGGTCAAAGACTGACAGAAAATCAATGGGGAACACGACGAAAATGCAAATAAAAACGCACATGGCAGATCTAACAAGGGGTTATATGGCTGATCAGTTTCTTTGGCCAGCCAGACGAGAAGTTCATTTGAAATTTCGTCTACGGAGCGACCAGGAGTAGATGCCTGCATCTCGCGAGATTTCAGGATGAGGATATCAATCCAGTGCTGGGCAATCTTGTCCTTTGTTCCCGTCGATGTTTGTAAAGCATCGACATGAGAGGCAACTCCGTACGTCGCCAAGCGTAATTGGGACAGGACACAGCTGCGAATATCTTCGACATTTCGGGGCCGCCCGGCCTACGGTATTCATAATCAGAAATAAAATGCAGAAACACGCCAACAGGCTCACCTGGTAAAAGGAATGGTAACCGTCCGGACACTCCTTCTCTTCATTTGTTCCACCAACAAGACAACGCCAACAGAAGTAATTGCCTTGATGGCCGATATGCGAAGCCTCTTCTGCTTGTTGTGGATTATCAGCGGGTCCATCTGGTACATTCAATCGAAAGCCGCATGGGCGCTGTGTCTCGGCATTATAGGTGCGCATCGGCTTCAGGTGTGTGGATCTAAAGTTCAAACAGGTTCAGAAGATGATATAATCCAGTAGCAATCCAGGCTTACTTGACTTGATCTACAACTACCTTCAATTGCTCCAAGGCTCCGGCGTGAGGAGACGTGGAAACGAAACGAACAAAATATTCTTGCTGCAAGAGTTGGCCAGGTAAATTCGCATTTGCGGTGTACACATTGAGATGTTTTTGATATTGTTTGCTCCTTGCGCCGGACACATTGTCTGCCCAAACCGGGACCCAAACAGTAAACAAATCTTCGCCGTTATCAATGGAACGAAACCGATTTGGAATTCTTTGGGCATATTCTTTGTACCGTTCTACACATTTGTTAGCTCACACAGTCTTCAAGCAATGAATGTACTACCATGGAAAACAATTGAATGACCTAACTGCCTCTCAAGGGCCTCTTGATTGAGGCATAAATCATCCAAAGGAATTCGTGTAATGTCCGGCACGACCGCGAGAACCTCAAAATTCTGGGGCTACACATTAGGCATTAGGCAGCCTGCAACAATACAATCGGAGGCTCACATTTCGTTCTACGACTCTGCAGTCAACATAGGTTTTACCTTTGGAAACGATCCAGAGGGCAGGAATGATCCATCTTCCATCGGACAGCTCAGCAACCTCGTGTATATAATAACGAGCATGGCCAACAAGGATGGAGGGTGTGAGCTCATCGAGGGGTATGTTGTGCCATTTTCCCTCCTTAACTTGCCAGATTTCTGACACAGGGCCACCGTCAACGTCCTCCGGGTATTTCTGAATATGCAGTGCAACCTCTGGGTTTGCAAAATCCTGCTGAAGAGGTCAGTGGTCGAGTTGAGGGAAGGATTGAAGGCTGACCTTCGCGATCAGGTCCCGGATGTCATTGACGTAAAATAAATTTCCCAGACTAGACTTGTGCGCTTCACTTCTAACACCCGTCGTCTTCCGAATGTGCTTTTGCATGGCTCTAAATTTGTTGAAAGACGGGACATCCCGGGCTCCGCAAGCATCCATAATCCATAAAATCATCTTCAGTTGACTGGAGGAAAGTCGCAGACACGGTAAATTGTCGAGTATATCTAAATAGCACATCTAACAGACCGGAATTCCTTGGTCAATTGTCCCTTTAATCTGAGGCAAATACTCACAGTTTGTTGCCATATGGTGCATAGTCATGGTCGATCGGAACAGCCCCAAAATGTCTGTTGATTCGTCTTCATATTCACCGGTTGCACGGAGCATGTCTGCAAACACAACAATTTAAAAAAAGGCAATCAAGGGCAGCAAACAAGGTCCTTACCATTGTCCCGGATTTCTTGCGCAAGCCGCGGATAGTTTCATCATCAGCACCTTCGATTCTGCTTCTAGATGATGCAGCCGCATATTTTCTACCTCACGCGAAAGCGCCTCAGCGTTCTTGGCCAAGAAATCCTCCTGCTCCTTGATAGCATGCAGGTAATTGGTCTCTTCCATCATTATATCCCGAAAGTCGGCTGCACTGACACCATTTGTATCCTCGTCGAGTAGGATTGGTCGGAACTGAGCTCGGCGGCCAAGACCCAGGTCAGTTGGCAGTAATGGTGTATTCAGAGACGTGCTCGGCATGTTATAAAGATCATTGTATTGCTGGTGAGTAGCGGCCTGCTTTTTTGTGCTTCCGCAACCTGCTGGATTGCAAGGGAATGTGCAGGAGATTTTATGTGATTTGCCCAGGAGCTCCGATTGATCAAGGAAGGGAAATTTGCGCCCGATGAATTGTGACAGACAAGACAGTAGACCTTGCCAGTGCCCTCCTCAACGACACAATCTGAGAAAATAGCATGGTTTGGTGAGTCCAATAAATTGAAAACTTGGGTTGCAGCAATCTTACTTGGCCCCAAGTCCTTCAGCTTTGCCCCTTTCTTTGCCATGAGTGAGTTTCCAGATGAGATCGACACGCGCAAGTCACAGTCAGGTGTTTGGGTGACCTTTAAAAGTCGAGTTCGCAATTTCGGAGCTTCAAATCCCTTGCTCTCGACTTTCATCATGATTGGCACCCCAGTACTGAATGCTGCCCAAATGGTACAAGCCCAAGCACTCCGTGATCGCCTCACTCAAGAGATGGCCGTGCGCAACCAAAACAATCCAGACGACGCGTCGAACACGTCGGGTCTCGATGGTTCCTCGCCTGAGGACCCGTTGACGGGCACGGTACGCTCGCGTAACGATGCCGACGACGATGAGTTTCCAGGTCGTCTGGCCGACCCCACTGCGCCCTATAATCTTGAAGAAGGACGCGCTTTTAAACGCCACAAGAACTTGAGTGGCCAATCGGACAACGATGCCGAGATCTTTTTGAAGGCGCGTCTTCTATCTTCTGTCTCCATTAGACTTCCTGATAACCATTCTAGACGAGTAACCCGATGCGCCACTTGTACCAGATCCATATCGTGGGCCTCCAGTGCCGTGATATGTTGCACATCATCAAGGCAGATGGTGACAAGAAGTTCAAGCTGACAGATATTACAATGGTAAGGAATTAATTAATTATATGCAACAACGTGTTCTTTCCTGAGTCTAGAAAACTGCCCAAGACTACGCTCACTGTGCTGTGCTGTCTCCAAGCGCGAAGAATTACCGCAATATCAAAGAGCAGCCCACGATTGCTGCTGTAATTGTGGTAAGTGTATTCCCAGTTTGTATTAGTGCATGTTCTTCATATATCCTCTCAGGGTGTTATGCGCGCGCTCGGCATATCCGATCTTCCTCCCGCGATGGAGACTGGCCGTGTCGAGGTCCTGCTCAAGTTTTTGAGTAAGGCCTTGACTGCAAAGCGCTACCTTATCAAATCCCAGGTTTGCGCTTTTGTGACCAGTGGTCCCATTCTAATTCTTGTCTTAGATTGTTTCGTCACTCAAAGACAAGGTGGATATTGCGACGTTGACACGCGCTTGTATTGGTACATCCCGGCCGCGCCCACTGCCGCTGTCTATCAACGCATCGCACTTCTTGTAAGCATCACAGATCATTGTCAATATTCTTATTCTCATCATTTTTCAGCGCAGTATAGCCCTCGAGCTTAACAAGACGGGGAGTTCGACCCCGATGGCGGGGATGAATCAAAAGACGAATCCAAGGACAAATTTTGGCCGGAGGTTGACAGCCAACTTGCGGTATACTACCAAGTTATGGGTCCTGCAGAAAGACAAGTGTAAGCCATCTTATGCTCTCTCAAGGCTGGATACAACTGAAGGACCTCCAAGGATGTATGAGGTGACCTACCGCGAAGATCTCGCCACTTACGGCGAGCCCGACAACACAATCCCGCTCACTTTGATGCAAGATGTCGAGGGGTGGCTCACAACTTTGAACAAGGCCATGGAAAATAGAATAGCACATACCAGGAGCTCCTAGGGTACCCTGAGTATCATACTAATTTTACATTACCCACACTCGCCTGTAAATAGTTTATATATCTCAAAAGTTGCATACACGACACAAACACAAACAACGCGTCTCGCGTCAAAGGCCGCGTTGAAACTCTGATTTGGCATGTCTGCCGAACATAGCGAACTTCTCAGATAAAGCGGGTAGGGCCGACGAGCGGCAAGGCCCGCTACCAAGATCTCCAAGTGGCGTCATTAAAATCGACTTTATTGTAGTGACTGCTCAAATAAGTATGTACAGTAACGAGTTTATCAAACATGGCCAAATGCAATTTGCGCAATCTGCGCAATTTGCGCAATTTGCACACGCTGACTAATATTATCGCCCCTTTGGGCTTCCTTCGGGTTTCCCCGATGATCTAGCCAATCGTGAAAATAGGGCGCTATAAGACCCTTACCTAAAGGTAGCGGGAATATTTCAATTCAAATATTAAAACCCCCGTAAATTTTCTTGGGCACTTCTGCAATCTCCCCGGCCGCTATTGGATGGTGAACATCGAGAGCCGGTTAATGATGGTAGGTGGCTGTGAAGCGAAGCCTTTGACAAACTCGACCATACCATCAAAACGAACCATCTTGTCCTTTCCCCCCACCATCGTCTTCTCACATTCTGGCTTCCGCTGCCAAGATTCCTATCCCTGCTTGTTAAATCCACTCCCAACTCCTAACAACTGAATTTTGCGAATAAATAGTGCACCGATGGTCGGCAGTGGACACATGCAAACATCATTGCCGTTGGACACCTTTCATTGCATTGGAGTCGCCGGGATGTCACACTCGAGGTGAGCAATGTCCCGTGGCTCCCATTGCTCATGTCCGTGTCTTTCATTGGTTTCCTCCCTTCCAGATGTCAATTGGATGGTCTGAGGGCAACGGGATGTCGACGTCGTCGAAAGACACGAGAGGTATGTCTTTTTGTGCCAATTGGTCTTCTCTATTAACACTAAACCTGAATGCAGTTTATAGTGCATGGCCGTTGTGTGGTACATGTCAGTCCATCTGCCATTACCTGGTAATCTGCTAACCAGTTATTTATTCACAGGACTGTCCCTCGGAGCAGCCAGCGTAGGCCCTGGAACCAAGCTATCTAGCTACCACTACCTGGTAAGTTTCCAATAGGATTGCGCCGCACATAATCACTGACAATGGCTTTGTTTAGTGTCCCACTCTCTCCTTTGCCCCTGTGCCGTTTTAATGACTTTCACGGTACGCTATAGCCATCACCTGAAGGCTAACAACTGCTGATTTCGCTATACACTTAGCAGGGCCATTTTATCGATCCAGGCCTCTGGTGAGTATCCGTACTATATGATGGCGTTCATCTGGCTAATGCATATTTTTTAGACCTTCTTTAGTTGCTGCGCGTGCTGTCTCGATGCGCGACTTGTGTTCTTCGCCGAGTACAAAGTCCCCAAATACGGGTAAAGGTGCATTTTCCGTTCTCCCGTCCCCTTTGCTTGACTCCCTTTCTTCTCTCCCATCCCTCCGTTTTCCACACTGTTAACGCCAACTTTACCCGCAGACTCCGCTCCCACAACGCGCACGCACGTGGCTATATCTTCGAAACCGGACGAACGAGGAGGGCGTGGATGGGCGGCATTTGTACAGCTGTATTATTTATGAACTGAATATATATTTTATTTGCTATCTTTCCTGAGCATTGACCACGACATCGATCGAAGAGGAATGCAGTGTATTGAAAGGATGGCTGAGAATATCCCGAGGTTGTTGTACCATACATATGTAAAAGGCTGGCTCAAAGGTCTGTTGGACATCTGGCAATAGCTCTGTGAGACATCCGTCCGATGATCAGCAGGAGCTACGTCTCAAAAAACGATCTGGTAATTTGCGACTAGGACATCACACGGACATCACACGATGTCCGTCTGATGCACCGGCTGTGTCACCTGGTGATCAACCACGAAATCTCCTTCAAACAACGCGGCAGTTTGGTGGTGTACCAAGTTACAACGGCGCATACCCCTCCTCTACTTCATCTTCTAAGAACCCATCGCCGTCCTCTGGCCCCAGCTCAGGCTCGTCGTCGTCGTCACCTGGATCATAAGCACCATCCGGATCACCCATCGAGCTATCACTACCGCCGGAGGATGATGACGTCTGCGAATCGTCTGAGTTCTGGGACAATGACGAGCTGGGACGTGTCGCGGGAAGACGGATAGGGTTTGCGGGCGGTGTGCCTGGCGGCGTCACAAGCAGTGGTGCTGGCGAGACTTGGGGAATGGTAACCATTGGCTCATCATCCAGGTCCTCATCATCCGAGTGCACCGCCGTCACGTCCTCCTCCGGCAGAATGCTGACTTGGTAGTGCCCGACGCCTCCTCCCCGATAACGCAAGTACATATCGCGATCAACGAAGCTAATTGGAGGAAGGGAAATCAGTTGGGAATGATGCGAGGAAAGATGAGCACCGTACAAGTTTGCATAGTAGTATCTCCAGTCTTCATCGTCATCCAAACCATCCCGGTCTAAGCGCCCAATAGAGTCGGCGGCCAGGAGGTCGCCGGTGGTCCCAGTTGCAAACGCTGGAATAATGTGTGCACCTCGAATGACTTCGTCTGGATTCAGAAAGCCGAACGCGTTCGGGTCCGTGTCGGGGAGGAACTCGAGACGATACAGCCGCTTGTGCTTGAATCCTGCATGCCACGTCGTGTCAAGGCGATACCGCCGGACCCAGAGGAATTCCATCGGTTCCGGTTTGGGGTTAGCTCCTAGCGCAGTGTTCACGACGTCGGCATGGAAGATCCCGATGATCTGCGCGTACGAAAAGGGATGTGAGGAATCGTCCTCGGGGGAGAGCGACATGACGTCCGAGTGGGTGCGCGGGTTGAGGCAGTCTTGGCCGCGTCGTACGTCGTACGTCGTGTAATTGACGCGCAGAAGCTTGTGGCGGTACATGCGATTGTTCCGCAGGACTAACTTGTACCGTTCCGCGCTAGTGAACTCGTTGCCATCGCCAGACCAGTCGGGGTGTGTAAGACGACTCAAGAGATGCTCTTGAAGCTTGGGAAGAAAATCCTGAGAAGGGTCAGACTGGTAAAATTCTCGATGACAAATCAAAATTACCTTGGTGGCGGGATCGCCCTGGTTTTCTCGGAGCCACGACGATAAATGCAAGGAAAAGTTGCGGGATGTTGAGATGTGATGGTGACGGTCGGGTGTTGTATATGGCAGGGCCTCCGACTCAGCAAACGGCACGAAGACTTTCCTTTTTTTGAGCTTGCGCTTGTGGCCTTGATGGTCTGGAGTCGCGATCGTTTTCCCGAAGAGACGGGCGTTCATGCGGGCACGTATCGCGATGCGCATGAGGGAACTCTCCCGGCGCTCCAACTGAGTCATCTGTCGGACGGCACGATTTTTATTGGTGCGTGCATAGAACCGTTTCACGCGACGGTGCTCAAGTTCGCCCTAACATCATTCTATCATTAGTCGTGACTCGATAGTGAGGTATCATAGACTCACCGGTTGTGTAGAATAAGAGTCACTGGTTCCAAACCATAAGATCGATCGAACGTAGTCGCCGAGGGAGTGAAGTTTGTAGGTGAAGAGACTGAACTCCTTCTTGTTCGCCGTTGTCTTGGGAGCAGTAGCCTTTCCTTTCCCACCCTTTGCAGCCTTCCGCGCTTGCCGGCGGCCGCGAGCAGCCTCCTCTGACGGCAGCTCCTTCGTGGCAAAATTCGGGCACGTCACCCGTTTGAATCGGCGAAGTAGCCGCCCAATTTCCTTCGTTGCCAAGCGCAGAAGGCCGATGGATGTGTCGGTATGCATCTTCAGCTTCGCCAGAGTGTGCCATTCGGCGAGAGCGAACAAGAGGTCCAAGACCTCGGTGTTGTATGGCTCTGGAAGTAACCCTTCGATGACAGGGATAGAGCACTGCAGGCAAGTAAGTACAATATATGGGGAGAATTACACGAAAGACGTACCAGTAATATGCTCTGATAATTCCACGCCGCCAATTTCTTCAGCGCTGACGTATTCTGGGTAAAACACCGGATAGTGGACCGTCCAAACGTCGGAATCAATCGAAAGCTGCAGTTCGTTGCCTCATTAGCAGATCTTATTGCAGTAGCCCAAGAGCATCACCGTATGTTGAGGTTTTGAATTGCACTTTCGCCGTGGGCATAGAGAATGCGAAGTAGATAGATAAAAAAAGCCTTGAAGACGCCGAGTTCGAATTCATGCATGAAATCTGGGACGAGCATCTTGAACGGATTGAAGCCGAACTTTGACAGACGATCCGAAAAGGCATTCTAAAGGGTGTCAGTCAGTTAACACATTTTAATCTTCGACTTACGGAGGTTGGTGTCCATGAGCGCGCAAGCAAGTAATAGTCAAATGTTGTCGATTTGACCTTACGACCCAACTGAAAGATCCAACGGCGGATCCGGCCCAACGTTCCATCTTGGACATGGTCATCCGTGCGTGCAAGGGTTTCCCTCTTTTTGTCATCGCGGACAGTTCCGAGCTCCGGGATGTCTTCCTTCGGGAGGTAACACCGAGGACACGGTGCTTTCCCCAGGTTGCGGATGGTCGCCAGTAGAACCCTAGATGGATGACCAGGTGAGAATCAAAGAATGCACAGAAACATGGCTTACTTTTCGGGATAATCGGCTGAGTACGTAAAAATTCGGGGATAAAATCGCCTGAATATACCATCTTCGCATTCGATAACAATACCATGCTCATAAGCCTCCAAAAACTCGTCGTCCAGCAGGAGACGCCATATTGCATGCATGAGCTCACGGCGGCAGTGAGTCAGAACATCTGCAGAAGGTGCGTTACCAGTCAGAGCTTGGAAGAAATCGTGGAACGCGTCGGGAAGCTGAAATAAGATTGAGAACTTGAATAAACCACAAGAGATAGACACACCTTTGGAAAATATGCGACATGGTGACATACATTTGACCGTGGTTTCACACGCAGCCATTTAGACTGGTTTCCGAAGAACAAGTACAGTGGCCAAAGAGACGCATCTCCGAAGCTTGCGAGGTGCGTCGAGTCGGACCAAAACATCAAGCTAAGAATAACTCGTTCCAGAGTACATCCGGGCTCGCGCGGCTGATTTTGAAGCACCGTATGCGCCTCCACCATGGCGTCGGAGGAATATATCTCATCGTAGATTCGCTCTGGCGGGCTCCCCGGTGAAGGGGTCCAAAATTGCTTGAATGGGGTGTAGTGGAAACAGCGGTCGCCGACGTCCCGGATAGCACTTTTGATGACTTCTGTTAGAGGTCGGTAGAAAAGGCCGGGGACAGGGAAGACAGGAGCGTCTGCTTCCGAGGCATGCTTGTGCCCATCAGGGATGGAAATGTTGACCGAGGCGGACTTCCAACCATCGCGGATCGTCGAAGAACTGTCGGATAGATGCTCATCAAATTTGGCTGTTTCCTGTCTGACGTTGAAGTCCACGATATCGTCTTTTGAGAATCGGGGGTTCTGCAATATCTCGACAAGCTTGTCCATTTCATCGACAGACTTAGTTGCCGAGCCCGTCCACAGCCAGGTCATAAGTCCCATGACACTCCAGTTACGGAATGGAGCGGTGTCAGATGGAGGTGACTGGGATGGAGTGGATGTGGAGGTGGATGCAGCAGGGGCTGGCTCGCGAGCAGGAAGAGATGGGACAGGTGCTGAAGGAGCTGGCTCGTCAGGCTCAGGAGATGGGTCGTCAGGTTCGAATGGAGTTAATGTGGAGGGAAGAGTGGCAGTATTGGACCGAGTACCACCAGGGATATCAGCCATTTCTTCGAGGGTCAAGACCGCATCAGGATTGTACGTAGGGATCGATGGATAGTCACGGAAGAGCCCAAAAGCATTGACAGTAGTGCGGATCGATTTCCACACCCAAGACTCAGCTGGCAGCATCGGCTCTGGATCTGGTGCAGACTCCTCGGGAAGGGGATCCGGGACAATTGGTGGTGGCTCAGGAAGATGCTGAAGTAGTTTCCATGTCTTTCGCTTTGCGCGAATGGGACGACCAGCAGCAGTGACCTGAGGAGGTGGGGTTGGGAGCCGTTCGGGTTCCGTGGGAGGTTCAGGGACACTGAAGTTTTCATTGACACCGGCCATGTCGAAGTCCGAGAACTCATCATATTTTTGAGTCAAAGAAAAATCATTCTGCGTGATAACATACCTCAGGAATGCTTGAACTACCCGCGGAGACCTCAGGGCCGACAGAAGGGGTATCCCGGCGTCTCCTCTTGCGCCTCAGGCGCTCAAATGCATTCTCGCCCTGCTTTGCTAGCTCGTCGCTGGTATTGCGAGTGGCTATGAATACAGAACAACTTGATTGATGGATATGGAGGTCCCTCGTAGTACCAAAGACCGCGAACAAGGTGGCGGACATAGAACCATGAGCAACCAGAGCAGAACAAAGATATTCATGGGATGGGGCACATAGGCGACGGTGGAAGGGCTGTTCTGAAGAGGGGTAAGTCTCGGATGTGAGTCAGCTGTGACTTATCTCCGGAGATATCTCAGGACTCCTGAGGCACGGATCTCAGGACTCCTGAGTTGCGCAGCTGGTCATGCCACAGAATAAATTTTATTTCACATGGTAATCTCAATAAATGTTATGGTGGTGACGCTCGGCCCGACGGCGGGTGGATCGAAGCTCCCGTTCCCTCCTCGGAGGGTTTTTGCTGGCCAGATGCTGTCATCGACCGCAGCGGGGATGATCGAACGAGGCTGCAGACCATTAGCATAGTTGTGGGGCAGAAAAACGACCACATACAGTGACTGCAAGGGCCCAAGTCCACAGTGCATTTGCCTGTCAATGAAATAAACTATTATGAGCTAGTTGCGGGCTCAAAACAATTGACTTACTACTTGGCCGCAGTTCACGGGTTGATTAGAGTAGTAAGTACAGTGGCGTATCTCTGACTCGAGGGCCTTGACTGAATATGAAACGACAGAGCCAGGTGCGAACTTCTCGTGGTCAATCCATTTCGGTCTCGGCACGCCAGAATCAGACTTCCATTGCCGACGCACAAATCGGGGACTGCTGTGCAAGATGGTCGGAATATTCTTCAAGGGACGGATCCAAAATCGCGTATACTGGAAATGAGTGTTGATTTCCTGTAGATGACAGTCAAAAAATGCGAAATATTACTTGTAAATCTCTAGATATACGTGCCGTATCAAATTTATACGTGTTCTCAAGGAGAACCTGACGCGAGGTGAGTTGGTGGACATAGTTTCGATCCATCTGTGGCTCTGGAGATGTACTCCGCTGTCTCAGAGGTAATTTCTAACAAAATAACAAAGACATGATTGGTGGATGAGCGGAGTACGTACCAAGTCTCTGTTTCCCGGGAGCTCGGGATCCTCCGGATTCTTGTGCTTGAGAGGGCTTTCAGGGAATGGAAGCAACAATCGTGCCATCCGAGGGGACAGTTCCGTGTAGTCCTCGCCGGTGCCCTGGACGCGCCATGGTCAAAAGAGTGATATTGATACGAGAAAACAAACTACCTCCCATGGTTGGTTAAAATCGTCGCAGTAGCCCAATTTTTCCGCCACAAAGAGGTAAGGCATTGTAGACAATTGAAATAGAGCCAAGGCGAGAGTGCTGAGTGGCAGAGAGTCAGACGCTTGGCCATGGATATGCACACGTGATGGCATATTGAGGAGGTTCGTGTCACAGCCTTGAATTTCAAATGCTCAGTCATGCTATAAGAGATAAGAGATGCGATAGAGCACACCTTGCTTTCCCCCACCATCTTCCCCCCACCAAAGTGGCCTCTTTCTCCGTGTTCACGTACCGTCACTTGCCTCCAGCTCACCCAGATGTCGACTAGTACACCAGCATCATCATCACCATTACGGGATCGTTCCAATGCGTCATTGAGTGTAGCCACTCAAGAGGACAAGGACCAAGAGATCCAGAACTTGAAGGACATCATTCGGGGAATGACGAAGACACGGCGTCGAGGCAGGAAGCGTGTTCGGTTTGTGTGGCCATGTTATGATCCCACGTGATCGATCTGACTGCACCATCGCAGAGATCACTCGACCGACGATCCAGCAGACGCGCCACTTGCCTCCAGATCGAAGACTGATTCACCAAAGGTGGATCCATCAACCGACTACGTCCATTATGGACGTATCATCGCTCGGTTTGTTGGCCCCTTCGTCTCAGTCAGCCACGTCGTCGACTATGGCCTCACGATCGATTCCGCTATGTCCGGGGATGAAGAGGAGAATATAGAGTAAGCACAACAGCCGTTCTTGACCCTATGCTCACCGACCTTTTGACAGCGAAAAACTTTTCGAATCGTGGAAGATCATGTGGAGCAAGTTCCCGGGGTTTCACGAGTATATGCTCAAGCTCTCCTCTGAACCTGTTGTCCGCCGCACCCTCTGCAAGCAGGCATGTCCCATATTCACCTTCGCTCTTTACATTTCTGATTCGGTGCAGATGAATGCGGGGATGGAACGCGCACGATCAGATGATACAAGCACCCTCAAGCACCGCATCCTCCGATGGGTCTTGAAGAACCCCAAGGAGGAGGAGCTGAGCCCCGCAATCCCATACTCAAAAATCAAAGCAACCCGTGGATGGCAACATCCAGTTCTCGCCAGCCTCCTGTGTCCCCTTGAGTGGCCCGATATACAAAGGTAAGAGTACTCTTTATTCGGGTGTCCATGCTGAGCGTCTCCCTTCCTAAAGCACCTATGACAAGATCAAATTGGGCGAGTTGCAGCTCGACGCCAAGCAACTCCCCCGATTCCTCTTTCCCATAGGCCAGCAAGATGACGAGACCGCACTTGGGAATGTCATGAAGGGTGAAGTGCTCCTCCGTGTAAGGTCCAAACTCCCTTGTTGCACTCTCACTCATACCTCATTAGAGCGCAAAGGCCATTCTCATGGGGCCAGACTCTGCGCTGGAGTGTGATGGCTTTCACAAGGGCCGAGAAGGCAATGCCAGCATCATTAGGATGACAACGGTTACGCCGCGTGCCATCTGTTGGGTTGGTGTTCAGGTAAGTGGGCACTGCACTATTGCGACGCTCATTACTTACCTCACGAACAGGTCTACTTTGTGTTATCCTCCAAACAAGAGTGGAGCAAAACCGATGGGGATTTTGACTACGAAGAGTTCTTCTGGGCCCTTCTCGCGCTGTTCGAAGACGAGGAAGCGACACAGGACATCATTGATCTGTGGAACAAGTAAGTCTCCGTCATGCGACAGCCACCATTGCTCATCTGATCCATCCATAGGGTTGTTTTCGGGGCTGTTGCCAAGCCAGTGACTGATTCAGAGATTACCGTTGCTGACAGCAGCCTTACTCATCTGGAACACCTTAAAGCAGCCCGTGCTGCATCGCGCCTTCCCGCTGCCTCACCTCAGCAGACCACCACTGCACCTGCACAGGCTGCTGCTGCACCCGAGCAGTCCGCCGTCCCAGCGTAGGTCCCTGTAGTACACCCGCTTTATCCAATTTGTAAGGTCTATTTTGAATGATATCATGGTTTCCCATTCTTTCTGTGTGTTTCGAGCTCCCATAGCCAATTCATTGCAATAAATCCGGGGAGCGCTATGTATTTACATCTGCCAAATAAGGCTATACATGGTTCACGATGCTCTGTGATATCTGACCACTACCATCATATTAAATAGAGTTGCAGCATCTCACCACGCTGATAGGCCTTTATAAAGAAATTAGATCTCTTGTAAATGTCGGCGAGTTTTTCGCCGCGCAGATATGCGTGGTATGCTTTGTAGCCTTTATAAGGCTATATTTGGCCATGTATGTTTCTCCCGCTTTTCGTGATGCACTCTGTGGACTATAAAAGGCCTGAATTACCCCGCTCTCCAGCCAGAACCTGGGTCTCTCTCATCCTCTCCGTTCTCTTCTTGCTGGTAGCGACATCTTGGCCCGATTAATTTCAGTTTCTGCTCACCCCAGGTTCAAGTGTTCTCAGTCCAGGTTCTTGCTGTGATGTGTTCAATGAAAGTGCTCTGGCTATTTTTCTCCCTTGGTCCTGGTTCCTTTTGCTCCCGGCGAATGGAACAGGCTCAATATGAATCAGTTCTACGATGTCTGCCCTTAAGTGACTGCTACATATCTGTTTTGCCCTCAAAAATATTAATTTCGGCTCGTTATCACTCACTGGGCTCCACAGTAAGCTCCTCTGTTGCAGTGCCTTCTATTCTGTCCAATACTCTATCCTCAATCCGTCTCTGTGATTTGACATTGAATTTTCTGGTTTTCATCTTCATCTTCGACTTCGATTGCATTGCATTGTCGGTTAGTGACCGTTAGCCCGTACACTCATAGGAGTGGGCACGGACCACATATATATATATTATTGCCTTCTGTGCATTTACACTGGAAAATAAATGGCTTCAGGTCCAACGAGAATAGCCGACATCGAGTAGAGGGGGGGGGTCTGGCCAGAGGCCGAAAAAAAAAGTTGTATGTCATTTGTCAGCAGCTTCCTGTGGGATCCTGCAGTGGACTGGTACATCTAGGAAGATACTAGAGGTCAATTTGAGGGTTACCAACAGGCTATGGGGCATATGTGTACCTATTGGTACGATATGAGTCTCAGAGTGCTGGCCAACCAATATTTTCGGCAGATGCCAAACAAATAACATGTGCAAAGTATCATTCAACTTATTCATACTTTCGGTTCTGGCGAGTTCAAAGCTTCTCATACGGCATGGAATGTAAATAAAACACAAAATCCTTGATGAATGGATTATTTTTATGGGACTTTGTAGTTCCTAGGTGCCTTAAGTGATTATCAGACCTACATATAGAAACAGGGGCTCCCGGCACTGGGGGCACTCCTGGGACACAGAGCAAGGGGAAATCACTCATTTGTACTTGTGGAGTATTAATTGGCTCCAGAACTGTTATTTAGATGGTTTGCAGGGTCATTTACATGTCAGGGAGCCGCAGGCAGCAAGCAGCTGTGCTGGACCAAACACGTGAGGGGGGGAGGGGGGTCTGTCAAGGGGTCTGAAAAAAGAAATTGCAGGTGATATCATATTTTCGCATTTTTGGACCACCTTGCAATTCCTAGTTATCACAGAAACACCGGAGTGAAGCAGAGGCTGATCTTGTCTTATTCTAAAGTTTACGAACCTCGACTGTGGTTGGCTACCTGTGGCACACGAAACAAAAAGACTGTGCAGCCACAGAAAGATACAGAAAGCCAAAGGCAGAGAACCGATTCTGGCCTTTAAGTAATAGATAAGTTGCACCTGCAATCTTCCATACCATGTTGCTGAAAGTGTTGTCCTCAGACCACAGAGGGCTGGTAATGTCAAGGTGGTTGACTGGAACACCATCATGCATGATCCAAGTGGAAATTGGGGTTATACAGTAGTCTGTGCTTATGTATTAAAGCCAGATATTTCAGACATATCTGAGGCATCGACGGCATCAGCAGAGCAGGATCAGGCAAGGGCATGTGGCACTGGCCATGCACTTCTAGACTCTCCATCCGCAGGAACAGCCCAATGAATTGCAGGACGTTGTCCCCAGATTTGTAGATCCCTGACCTAATGCAGAGCGGCCCAGTGGTGCAGGCCAAATTTGCCCTGAGCACCTGAAGCACAGCCTTGAAAATCTCACTTGAAGCAGACACACATGTTTGCTCATTCAAGTCCATGTCCCCAGTATTGCCCTTGTTGTCAGCTGGATTCATCTGCATTGACATTCTACAGGATTCATTCGACAGCAGTGCTGGTGGTTACAAGTACTTATGTTTACATAATACTCATTCTTTTCATAATTTGAAGGGACCTCGAAAACCTCCCTAAAACAACAGTGCCCCCAAAAATTTGATTACTTTTTTAGTGGTTGTGTTTGAATAAATAGTGGCTGTACCACCTAGGGCTGTACACCTTGTCTTTGTACTTTTCCCCGAGCCACCTCCAACGTGCTCACAGACTTAGTTTTTGCTGTTCATCAACTCTGTTGATGGGGATGGAAATTTCAACTGTGACATTCCTTTCCCACACACCAAGACATAAGAAATTTGCGGTCACTTTTTTGAAAAGTTTGTAGGGGATCTAACTTTGTATGAAGAAAAACATCCTAAAGGCCATCTAATTAAAGTCTTCATGAAAGAATTCTGTGAAACTTTCACATTGTTTTGTATTCATACAAATTCATACATTTGATGGGTATAAGTCTGCCCACACTGCATGTTTAGAGCCATGAATAAAAATTCCTTCCTAAAGACTTTAATTGGGAGGTTATTATGCACGTCCCCAGCCCTTTAAACCATTGAAAATGGATGGCTGGAAGAAAACAGGAATTTGGTTTGGATGTTATTTGTCTGTGTTTGCACCACCTTTGCAAATTTCTGTTCAACACATCTTTTGGACCCTGTAAGCAATTCATTAAAAGTATGATGTGTAATAGTGTCACAGGAGTGTCCTTGGAGTGTCCTTGGAGTGTCCTTGATTACCTTTGAGCATTTAGGGTGTCTCCTCTTGATACAATGGATACAATCATCAAAAGACAATCAAGTGCAAGGTTTTCTAAGATCCGAACCGATTTTTGACTGTGTGTGCAGTCCTGGTGGGAGATAGATATTGCAGCCATATTACATACTCAGTTTCTGAGGAATATGGGCTCTTATATGCAGGAAAACTCAAAAGAAATATGACATATGACTTTGTTTGATACTTCAGATTCAACTGACATCAGATCGGACCCAAGTAATGCTATAGGAAGTTGACTGAATTGAGAATTATAGCCCTATATTCTATTCTTTATGTTTGTGGAGCAGTGCCTTGTGCATGGGTCTGTGGACTTTCTGATCCACTATATCTCAACTGGGTCTGAACTCTCAAACAGCATGTTCTGAACACATGACATTGTACTACATGTTTAACGATACCAACCACGCAAACAATGCCCTGTGCAGCTTGTGCATGTCCATCTGAATGCTCATCTGAACCCTGCTGCCCTGTGCACCAACTTCAAAACTTCCCCTCACCCTGTGTTGCTTGGTATGCAATGAGAACTATGTACCTGGCAAGCAATGTGCAGTGGGTTGCAAGGCTGAGATACAGACAGCATGGGCACTAAGAGGCCAGTCCCTTAGTGCCCACCTGGTGGTGTGTGCTATCCCAGTGCCTGCCTCACACAGCTCGCACATGCATGCTGCAGCCTGCACCAGTCTCCCCATGCACAAATGACTCAACCACACTGCACACCCCAACTCAGACATGTCCATGAGGGAAGCCATGTGGCTCGAGGCTGCACCACCAAGCAAACAAAGGCTGCTTGAGCCAGGGCTGGGATGATGGTGACTGGGACCCACTTCTCAGGAGATACACCCCCAACAGCCACACAGGAAGTGCAGCACAATGACCACCCCATGGACTCATGATGCCCATATCCACACAAAGAAAAGGTGCCATGTGTATGCAGGAATGCCCACACTGCTCAGTGGCATGTTTGGGATGGTGGATGCAGCAGCATGGAAAGACAGTGGGAGGAACGATAGAGAGGAAACAGAAGAGGAGAAAGGAAGAAAGTCCAGATGCACCTTGCTTGACAAGCACTGGGACATGCAGTTGAGTGGATGGTTCCTCCCATGTTCTGCCTGTTGATTCTGCTCCCGGGAGCAGTCTGACATGGACACCTTGCTCTAGGGCACAGACACTGGTGCATTGAACACATTCTGGAACTGCAGCATGGCAGGGTCAGTGATCGAGGGCACATTAACACTTGCAGCACTGATGGACATGGTGCCAGGCAGAACAAGTAGGAATGATGACAGGTTTAGCCAGGGTGGGCAGGTACATCGAGCATGATGGTGGTGGCTGACCCATGGTGCAGTATGTAGCAAGATAGTTGGTGATGCAAATGTGGCTGTGGGGGTTGTTCAGGTTCCACGAGTGAAGGGTCTGTGACACCAATGTGAGGAACTAATGTAGTGCAGTGCAGGCAACACGGGGAGTCCTCACACAGGAGTCTAAGTCACCGCTGCTGAGCACCTGCAAATGGTGTCGCCTGAGTTGTGTCATCTGAATGCACTAATAATGATTTATTCTAGACCAGTGATGGATCACTCTATGAAGAGGAGAATCATTCATAGAGTGACTGGTCAATCTGAGTTTAACTATCCATATGACACAATCAGATCATGTTTTTGGCACATGCTTCTCATGAACACCTCTACCTGGGCCAATGATTATGGCTTGGTAGGTCAGATACCAAAATTTACCTGACCCAAAGTTTTGTCCTAACTTTTGGTGATGGTACCTCCAATGTTTTTGTCCAAATTCTGCTTCTGGCCAGAGGTTCCTAATTTTTTTTTTCTGGACTTTGCTGCTGACCTATTTTTTTTGCCCAAAAACCTCCCAAGGCCCCAAAGAAATATCAAAAAAATTGAATAAAAGTCTAGTACTATGCTGACTGCCAAGCTACCTGCACAATTTGTAGTACACACATCCTTGAATTCCTTGCCACACAAGATCCATTCAGATGGGTGCCACTTTGTGGTAAGGTCTTATTCCTCTTCATTGTTGTTCTGTATTGTGTCCATAGGTAGATTGTGAATGTAAGGTGCATTGTCTGCAAAACCAAATTTGATTGTGGTATATATCAACAAGTTAGACAAGTGGGGAAATTATGTAAATGATCAGCCAAAATTTTGTCTGGCCCCAATCTGACCTGGGATATCCAAGTTTCCTTGCCTGGACTGTGGATCTAAGGTTTGCTTATTGACCTCTCAATTTGTCCTGACTCCCACCTGATTTCCATTAACCAAATTTCGGATTTTGTCTGGATTCCTTATTTGACCTACAAATCCATTATCATTGGCCCTCTCCTACCAAACACCTTGAGCTCAAATTTGAAGCAGGAAAGACATCCAAAGGTGGATACATCTCTCGGGACAGAATTATACTTGAGAAACTTACTTTGGACCTTCTGAAGGGGGTTTTACAACACATCACATGAGCATTGTTATGCGCCTGAGATCCCAGGAGTGCGTGAAATTGACAGTAATTGCAAATCTGGCTTTGTCACACACTTAATAATGCATTGAATAATTTTATACTCAAAATTCAGCACCCTACATATACCCCTATGCCTGTCAGAGGAAATATGAACAGAAACAGGATAATTGACCAATCAAAGTAATACAATGCCAAACAAAAATTCAAAGGACATCGCCCCCTGCAGATTTTCAAGGTGAGGCAAGTGAGCCATGCATTGAGGAAAGCAAAGCAGAATTGAGCTCTCAAACTGCAATATATGCAAGAGGATCAAAAATGACCCAAAATGGGGGAAAAAAAATGCCCATGCCCTAAGTTCTGCCAAGAGCTGTAAGGGAATAGAACAAGTTTGAGGCTCTCTCATCTCTATATATGTGCTGTTTGACAACTTTGGGGAACATCCACCTGCTGAAAAAGTGATTTGATCACACAATATCTATATTTAAACTCAGATTGACTGGTCTGTCTACCAACGGGCTTGCCTCTCAAGTAGACAGAACAGTTACTGGTCTAGGTTTATTCAGATTAAAGACATTAAGTACGAGTTTCCTGCTGGACCACACCATGGCCCACACCCCCAAGTCACGTGGAAGTCCGGCGGATGCTGGATGAACGGCTCTTTGCAGAACTTAAGGTGCGGCGACCTTTTTTTTCCTTTTGGTCAAATTTTGATCCTCCTGTATAAATCGCGGA
Source organism: Mycena sp. CBHHK59/15 (assembly GCA_029204085.1). Lineage (NCBI taxonomy): Eukaryota > Fungi > Basidiomycota > Agaricomycetes > Agaricales > Mycenaceae > Mycena > Mycena sp. CBHHK59/15. The sequence goes on from JARGXW010000002.1 coordinate 1,152,790, forward strand.
TTGCAGGCTCATTAGAACATATTTGCACTGCCCATTTTCTTTTCACCATCACTCGTCGTTTTTGACCGACCCAAATGATTGATGTGATTTTGATGTGATTCTGGTGTGACACTTGAGTGACTGGACATGCGTGCATCACAAGTCCCGAGTCCCGAGCTAAGTGAAGTGGTGCAACTCTGTCAGCAGTTTCAACAAGTGACAGCTATCCAGGATGCCGAACGGGGGCATTTTTTTTACCCTACTTGAACGAGCTAACCAGGAGCATGATAAATATCGTGAGGATGCCCAGAAATGGGAGGCCCAGGCAGACAAGGCCATGTACTGTACCATTTCAACCATAGGTTCAGGCAATGTGACCTGTGACCTCGGAAGTTCATATATTCAGTTGTTCAGCATGGATTGTGACCTGTGACCTCTATTTTAGATGTTCATTTGTCTCCATGTTCAGCTCAGATCTCCTGGGTTTCTGTACCCAAAATTGACTGATTTCAGACTAATTGTGGCAATTAAAGATACATTTAGGGTAAAATTGTGGGGCATCAATTTGGCAATTTTTTTTTTTCGCGAGATGACAAGAATCTTCCATTATGGCCACATTCAACAGACAGGAATGGGTCTCGCAAGGCAAGAAATGGGATGACAGCAACATCCTGGTTCAGGTGGTCATCGACCACATTGTGTCATGCAGTGCTGCGGATCTGCCTGACAGATCTAAACTTGACTCTGACAGAAATCTGAGTACATACAACTTTAGTAGGATAGGTATTCAATGGATGCCTATCGCGCAGTTGAATGCCTATCACGCAATTAAATGCCTATCCCACATTCAAATGCCTATCATGCATGCTTAAACACCTATCACGTGCTTGACTGCCTAACAAGTCACATCAGTAACATGAAAAGTGACGCATATTTTCAGTGACCACAGTCACAATGACCGCGCCCCCTTCACCCCACCCAGCTAATGCCATGAATAGCAAAGCCCATGCCCACGTGACTTTGAGCCAATGTCCGACTCAGTCCCCACTGCGAAATTTGTGTATAATAAATACATATGACAATAAGTGATTGTAGTATTTTATGGCTCAGTTATGACCAAGGCTATGACCAGTCATGACCGCATTTTTCGAACATCCCAATTTGCGAGAGTTTGAATCTTTGCATTTTCATGTCAGAATTCTTCGCTTCCTCCTTGCTGAATTCGTCTAAAATGAATGTACATGACCATTCTAAGTGAAAATAAACCATCCTGGTACTTTCTGGCTCAGTCATGACCGAGGCTATGACCGCATTTTTCAGACATCCCAATTCAGGAGAGTCCAAATCTTTGCATTTACATTCAGATTTCTTTGCTCACCCCTCACTGGATTCATGTATAATGAATGTATTTTACCGTTCTAAGTGAAAATAAACTATCCTGGTACTTTCTGGCTTGGTCATGACTGAGGCTATGACCGCATTTTTCAAACATTGCAATTTGGGAGAGTTCAGATCTTTGCATCGAAATACGGTATAAAATGAGCCAGTTTGGACCCAAGTCCTTAATCAACCTCCTGTTTCTCCATGCACAATGCACTTTTCAACGTCTGTTCTTTCTGGCATTGTCCTTATTTAATTTCACTCTGTGAAAATTCACCCATTCAACTAGTGTACATTTGTGAAGCAATAGGCATTCACCTGCATAATAGGCATTTTTTTAATTGTGATAGACATTAGTCCCATCAATAGGCATCATCCAATGCCTATCATACTAAAGTTGTCGTGCCTCCGGAAATCTCGTTCAAATCAGAGCAACAGAGCATGCTGATTTGGATGAGATTGTGGATGATCTTCCACTAGCACTTAGCCGCTCCAGGTGTACCATCAAGAAACCGAGCCAATTCCAGGATATAATGTGGGAGGAGCATTAGGTAGTGCATTTTCGAAAATAATAATTACTCCGTCTGTTTTTGTGATTTACATCATGTAGGTACTCGCAGGAACCCCAAGAGCACTGAGAACAACGAAAAAAAACCCCTGTTTTTTGAGCCCGGGCTGCAACGAAATGGCCAAGTGTTCAAACCCTCCAGTGACCTGTGACCTTCATTGTTTAGGTTCAGTTCAACTCTGCTTGTGACCTGTGACTGAACCTACTGTCGAAATGGTACAGTATTTGCTTTGGCAGGTCCAGGGCAATATTAAAAATGTGCTGGGGACTTGGAAGGAGGTATATACTAGACTTATATAGACCCATTAATACCAAGTTCGTACCCTCTGAATGAGCCTACGGGCACACAATCTTAGCCAAGTCACACCTGCCATATTCGGTTGCATCAAATTTCTGACAAGCCACATCAAAATTTTGCCAAGAGAGTCGTTGTGGGGGGGGGGGGGGTGCAAATACGCTCTATTTCTCACCCGTTTGCCTCTAGAAATGGCCCGTTCAATTTGTCTCGAAAATCCGCAGTGTATGATGCTTTTAGAATTTTTATTTAGGCCTTTTCTCTGGTTCATAGTCAAATTACCCTGTTTCTGCATATATCACCTCTCGCAATGGAACAGAGAAGTGTGGAGTGCCTATGTTTGACTATTATATCATGCAACATACTATATAGTGCGTAGCGAAGCCATATTAGCAATATTGACCCTGTATGGCTTGCAAATCTGACTCAGAACAGGCCCAAATGACTGGGCATAAGGAGTATGGTATCAGCAACATATTCAAAATCTGGCTTTGCTACGGACTATAAAATACATATGAGACTAACATAGCCAAAAATGACCACTCCACACTTTCACATTCCATTGTGAGAGGTGATATATGCAGAAACAGAGTAACTTACCTATGAACCAGAGAAAAGGCCTAAATAAAAATTCTAAAATCGTCATACACTGCGGATTTTCGAGACAAATTGAACGGGCCATGTCTAGAGGCAAACGGGTGAGAAATGAGCCCGCAATCCGCAATTTATACAGGAGGATCAAAATTTGACGAAAAAGGGAAACAAAAGTCGCTCCCTAAGTTCCGCAAAGAGCTGTAATGAACAGTGGAACTCGCCACGTAGGGCTGCGGACCATACCGTATATGGTTACAGCCATACCGTAAGCTTCATTTCCGGGGGCACGGTACGGTATGGGTGGTGAATTACGGAACCCATATAACTGTCGCATATGGGTACGGCGCGCAGCCCTAAACTCGTGTTCAGTGAAATGCATCGAACGAATCCGATGAGCACTCAGGAAGCCTCTTGGAAAAAAACCTAGAGCTCGAACATTCATCTCCCTGCTGTGGGTTTTGATATTTCCCCTTTTGCATTTTTGGCACCATAAAACTCAACAAGAGAAACAGTATGTCTCCAATGTCTGACAACACATTCCACCTGTGTAGGTAGGTAGGTAGGTAGGATTACACAGCCGGTCCAATCATGAACACTGGTTCCAGGAATTTCCCAGTGTACACGCAGTAATTACACCTTTGTCCCTGGGCCTCTCCACATCACTCTAGCCAAGCTCATGGGTGCTATCATTTGACACACCGCAGTAGAACTAGATGAACACGAAAAAGTGTTAGCACATCAACTCAAGACAACCTCAGAAGCAGTCAAACGAAACACGGGAACGGCGTAAAATATTTCCAGGACATCAAATGCGAACTTTGCGACGAATGCAATAGTTGATCGAGGATGGATGATAGCTTTTAAGAACTCTGTGTATGAGAGTTCAGCCATCTGCTGCGGTAAGTACGGCAGATCCGAGAAGAGCTTCCCCTGGAAGACGGTTCTTAAATCAACCACCAAGTCCGAGGACTTGCAGCTGATTAGAGCGTGTTCGGGGGTTTCTACCTCTGATCTACAGAACCGACACAGCTGATCCGATCTGAGCACGGGCTGATACGCATGATCGACGTGGTGCAAGATTTCCACGGCTAACAGGTGAGTAGAAAGTAGCACAGAGGTTATAGCCTCGCGGTGTTTCTGAATTTTCACCATGGATAGATAGTGCTGTATTATGGAAGTCACTTGGGCTGGTGCCTTGTCCTTTTGGGGTTCACGACGACCATGTAACAGGTACAGCTTCTCTGACGAGTTAATTTCGGCTTGCAACCATTCGAGCATAAGCTTATGTACCAGTTTTGCATAGTCTTGGACGTCTCCGACAGAGGTAGAACGTGTTAGGGGCAATACTGGACAATTGAATAGTAATCTCGTTACCGCTGTGATGAGATCTTTGGCCCATGATTTTTTCCCCTTGTGGTAGAGTTCAATAGAACTGTTTAGCGCGGCGCGGGCGTATGAATCATTTTTGAGACCAAGAAAGTACACCAGGTGGCTGAGAGTGAGCAGCACACATCGAACTCGGAGAGGTATTATCCCAGTTTCTGTGAATAATGGAGCAATCATGGAGCGGTGGTGGAGATTAAGCTAACTTGAACTTTCATTAATTGCTTGACATGTACGTCTTCACTGTCCAGAGCTACTTCGCCTCCGTGAATTAAGTGGCAGTCGACGCGGGCCATGTAAAGCTGTTTGAGTTCTCTTGGCATTAGCCTTCCTGTCATATCTTCGATCGCCATGATCCGGTGTCCACAATAGCGCGCTGTGCATGCCTTGGCTTTGTAATGGTCTGCGAACATGTTCCGAGTGTCCGTCCTGATGTTAATTCCCACGTATTTCTCGTCTGTGTGCACCGACTCAATGAGTGGAGAACAGATTCTGATTACGGAAGTGGCAGTGCATTGCTGACTAATCAGCGCAAAAGGAGGAAAGCACGGTGGGTGCGGGTCGGGGACAACGACGGCCAGCACACAGATCTGTGGAGCAAAGCTGCTATACATTAACCTATTCATACGACACAACGTGCGGTAGAATGAGGCTCAAGGAGCAGAAATGAGCTGGATGCTCGACCACTAATCTGGATGTAGTTTTTGGATTTTTCGATCTTCACTACCAGGCCATCTGTATGGGAAGGGCTCGTATAGATGGCTCTCAGGACTACTGCGGCACATTTGGCATGGCAGAGGGGCTGGGCGTGCTATCGGCAAACTTCGGCATTTTAGATGATGGTGGGAGGAATGAATGTGCGACTCTTGAGTAATTTACGATTCGAGTGAAGTTGTAATATGCATTCGGAAACTAATTTGTTGTCACATTTCCACGCAGCTCGGCCCATCCAGGTGCTGGGACAATCGCGACAGTGGCCAGCTTGCTCGAGGTCAAACTTATACGCTTGTTGAGCTCCAGGGTCGATAGCTTGGCCCCTGAGGCATCTGAGGGAGTGTTAAGATGAACGGAGCAGTAGGACAAAGAGTGTAATCAAACGCACTCAGTGCCCACAAGGAAATCAACACTTCGTTCTTCCCGTGGTGGTTCAATATTCCTTCAGGGATCGGATAGCTAATCTGAGGGCCGAGTGACGATATGAACCTTGACAACAATGTCAGTCCTTTGGGAGTATATTAGACCGACCGCTTCGTACCGTCCAAACTGCCACCCGTTGACGTAAATGAGGGTGCGATAAGGCGCGACGGTATCAAGGGCGAAGTCGAACGCCAGCGGGATATCCGCGCCCATCGGGAGGTCGAGATCAAAGGTGGTCCGGTACGCGATGACGCCTGCCTTTAAGCTTCCTTGGTACGGAGTGCAGGACTGGTTCCACGCCGAAGCGTCATATCCAGGAAGATGTGCCCCTGCGTCTCCGTGAGCAGAAGATCATATATTACTGAGACAGAAGCACCATACCGACGCGTTCGAACCACCATCCGCCCTGTCAGGTTCGGTCACTGCGATGAATGCTTTCTGGATGTGAAGGATTACCTCATTGTATGGACCACGGACATAGTCGGGTGCATTTTCGCCACCAAGGTCTAGACGTCCATTAGTTTGGGCTACGCGAAAATTCAAGATGCTATACCGTGCTACTTACTTCCGGCGACCCTCCACTCCGTGAAGTCGCTTGTCGAGAGCAACTTGTATCCGCGAATACCTCTCGGAGTCTTATGTTCGTCGTTGATATTATCTTTCCCCGTTTTAGCGCTTAAATTGAATTACTAATTCGGAAAAAACTTACAATCCTCATTCATCCCCGTCGAGTCGTGGATGACGGTGAGAACTGGAATGTTGAATCAATCACGGACGTACCCACACAGGAAAAGTTTACATACCGTTGTCGCCTGCTACGAGCTGGCTCTGGGTGAAATTGAACGTCGGGGACAGAATATCGACGCCAGATTGCGAGTGAGAGCTGCCTTGACCTGAGCCCAAGAAATGAGAGTTGATGAACACCGAATATCCGAAAGAGAAGCCGCTAAGTGATCGGATCAGAACGACCGAATTCGCCGAACGAGAACGCCTACCCTTGAATTGATAACTGAACACCGGTGGCGTTTCCGGTGAAATGGCCACGCCACACCCATTGACCTTGAGGTATCCCGATTAGTTTTCCATTCCGCGAGAAATACCTAAGCTTACCGGAGTGGAACCCGTATCTTGGGCGAATATTTGTTAAACACAAGCGTTTATCAGTATATACAAAGGCACTCACTCGCTCGAGTAAAGAACAATCTGGACCTTCCGTCAGCAAAAGAAGGTATCTCGGAATGCGTGGCAGACCTTTCCGGCAGTGGGCTGCTGCGGCCTCTGGGTCGAAGTCTTATTCGCGAGAACCCAGGTACCATCATCGAATGCGGGATCAAGCTCAGGAAGTGAGTCTGCGCACGCCCAATCCAACTTTGACAAGACCGGGATGGTGGCCGACGCCAAACTGGCGGGGAAAGCGACGTCTCCTCGCAAGCTTCCGAGCAAGCTGAGCGATGTGTGCACAGGTTCCCCGTTCCAAGTGACGCTCTTGAACTGCTTCGGCGCAAAGATGTCGAGGACCGTCGTCGCGTTAAGGTCTCCAGTGAGCTGTAGGACGGAGCCGTGCGCGGTGGCGGAGCGTACGAAGTAAGGGCCGAGGACGAAGACGGAAGGAATGTCGGGGGTGAGGTCGTAATGGACGTGCCCGGCGAGGCTGGTCGTAGAGAGACGAGGCGCCCAGAGGCCGGATGCCGTCTTCTTGTCGCCAACAATAACTCGAGTGTTGCCAAATGTCACGACGGTGAGACCGGACGGGGAGCCGGAAAGCGTGATAGTCTGGAAATAAAAATGAGATGACGTCCGGATGATGAGATCGATGAGTCAATGAGAGCTAACTTTGCCCGTGGCGGTTGCTGTGATGGTATTCGACCCGGCGTGAGTAATCTTCGTCTTCCCGGAACACTCCACCGCAATCTCAGCGTATTGGCCTTCGAGTGCGTACACCACGATTGTGTCCATCTAAAGGAATGAATAAATAACGATCTGAATTTCAATAAAATAATACTCACTTTATCGAAGGTCGCCCATGTCATCACCTGCGAGTATCTTGTCAGATAATACATATACAAGACGAAAATAGCACAGACCTCCGCGGTGGAATATTCAAGCTTCGAGGATCCGAACGGATAATTCGTCACAATAATCTAGGTCCAAGTATCAGCGACAAAAGAAGCAAATACTCGGATACAAGATATTGCCTTGGATTCTCTGCCCGCCAAAGTCAACAAACCCTGTTTAGGAATCGAGATCTCACCCTCCAACGTCGTATTTACGCGGAGCGTGAAATTTGTGTCGGCAATCCGAGTGTTTGTGAGCTGTCGGACGAAGTAGAAGTTCGCCTGCGACGCGGGCGACTCCAAGTTCGTGGTGTAGATGTCGGATGAGTTGCTGTACGCGGTGCCGAGGCCTACCGTACCGTTCCCAACGCGGCCGACAAGCAGGTAGTCTGGCGAAGCGTGCAGGAAGTATCCTTGCAGCTTTATTTCATTGAGTTTTGGGGTGAACGTTCGGTCCTCGGAGATTGCCTGGCGCCGAACTCAATAAGATATTAGAACTATGAAGCTTTTACCGACCGCGCCGTAACTGCAAGTTTATCAGTAAGAAACAGGTGATTGAACCGCTGTAATGCTTACTCGTAACTGGAGTATATAGCTGTAGAGCTGTATGTCAGTACTCAGATAATAAACATTGAGGTAGAGGAACCGACTGGAGCAGTGCTAAAAGCGAAGCGTTACTGATCGGATTAGTAGGAATTCAACGCGAATATGCTCACCATATTCCCCCAGTTGGTTCCGCCTGTCAATCGTTTAGTGAGGCCCGATACGATTGTGAGCAAGAAATGTACCGTATGTCATGTACAGATTTTGTATGGCAGCACCAGAAGCGTAGTTGTTCTGGTGACATCAGTCTCAAGGCGGTTCAAGAAGGAGTGTTGATGTTCTAACCTTGTAATATACCTGCGGCGATGTTAGTCAAAGTTAATGCGCAAGAAATTGAGAGATCGTGTACATTGGCAAATTGGTCGTTAATCAGCTGGTAGCATTCGTCATAACCCGGACCGCTCCAGTACGAGAAGGCACCGCCTTTTGAAGACGTGAGCGATAAACGACATTCAACTACGGAAAACGAACCTTGCCATTCGAATAAAGCGAGGGGTTCGGCAGGATTCCATGTTTGATGACTTGTGTCACTCTCTGGATAATCCTTCGTCAACTTATTCAGGAAGAGAGAACATGCCGAGACTGACGCGTAGACAATTCCGTCCAGACTGTGGGATTGTCACAGTCGAAACCCAGTGGATATCTAGTGCGAATATACTCTGCGGTTTTCTCGGTCAAAATAAAATATTTGCGTACCCGTCCCAGCCATAACTGCAAATACAGGATGAGCCACGATAGCCAGAAATAGATAAAAACGACGCTTACAGATCGACCTTCCCCAAGCCCGGAATCGCATACTGCCCACTCGGATTCTTGTCGTTGTGAATCGTAGGAATCTTCGTGATACCGCCTTCTCGCAGGGTGTTGATTATGTCTTGCATGTGCTCGTTGAGGCCGGGGATGTGAGCCTGAGTGGTGGTGGCATATTCGTTTTCGCTTTGGACGGCTGAAAACACGCAGTCAGGGCTCTGAATATCCGCGATATTGGACAGCTTGGGGACCATACCGATCACAGGGCCGTCTGGGTACTGGAAGGGAACAGTCGCTTCAGCAAATTGCTTGACGCTGGAAGAAGATCAGCGGACTGGAAGAAAACAAGTATATAGCTCGTACTAGGGATACCACGCTGCTCTGTATGCCGTATTATTCGTCCTGGCCAACCCAGGTATATTCGTTGCCCATCCTGGAATACCGCCTGATCGCAATTGATCGGTTTGTACCAAGATGAAATCAATGACGATACTTGCCTGCTGCAGTTTCGGCGTTGACGTACGGTCTAGAGAGCATCAATCAAAAGGAGACATGTGCGAACAGATTTGACGAGTTGCTCACCCAGGTCGGACAATCACCAAGATACCAACTTCTTTCGCCACCTGAAAGAATTTTGCGAGATCGTTATGCTCAGTGAATCTGACTTCGTTCGAATTTGGTGCAGATAAGCCCCAGTGCCCTGGAGGCGGAGTCATATAAATGTGGAAAAGACGACGGGGGAAGACGTACAATACACAGAGACGCCGTTGAATCCAGCTGCTTTGAATCTGTACCAAAAATGTTTGAGGATACTGAAATCATCGCAGTCGCTACGAGCTCACTTTTCTAATACATCATACCACAGCTCGGGCGATGGAAGTCGGAATGGATGGAACTCTCCAGAAAAGACCATCACGCGCTGTCACGCAATTTAAAAATGAGAGTGGGTGTGAACGTGGAGGAGGCTACCTTCCCGTCGAGAAGAATGGAATGCTGATCGAGAGTAACGGATGCACTCGAGTGGCCATTGTAAAAGTCGGCTGAAAGACGTTCATGAGCAAAGGTCCGATGATATGCGAGGAACAGATGACGCACGTGAGCCCACGGGAAGCACGTATTCTGCGCTATTATTTTCGAAAGATTGTCGCCTCAACAATTCCCCATCTGAATACGCCAGAATGCCAGGCAGCAAAGCCACAAGCGAGAAGAGAAGTCCGAATCTCATTGTTGAGATCAGAGATGGAGGTCGAGGTGCCCCAGCGAAAAAACCGTCGCGTACTTATAAAAGATCCCAAGTGAGTCCTGGGCGGTGCCGAGAGGTCATACCGACACCACGGGGGTGTAATTGTTGCATCAGTGGATCACAGGACATTATTCGAAGTTGGTTCGAAGCACAAGTGGCGGGCCGACGAGTCAAGTGGGCACAAAAGATCACACAGAAGATGACCTGGAATATGATGCACTGATGCAGCCCATATACCTTGCATATACAGGGACTCAAAGCGGCCAGATTCTAACAGGGCGAGGCTCAGAATTCGAAGCTGTCGTGCAGGAAGGAAGGGCGTGGGTGTAACACAGCCACCGGTCCGAGATTGGCCACGTGAACCCATCTTCACTTCGTTGCGTCCTGCCTCGCATGCAGATGAATCACCTGTCACTGACGCACTAGCGTGGATTGATTTTCCAGTGGGCCGTCGGAGATGTCCTATCAGTTCCGCAATTTTGATGGCGGGACTCGGGATATACTATAAGCGCAAAGAATCAGCACTGGGCAAAGGACGAGCACTGTTCAACAGGTGAAGAAGGAACAAAGGGAGCTAGCATTTCAAAAGGCCATAGGCGCCTGAATAACGAGCTTCAGCAACAGAGGAAGGAAAGGAAGACGAGGGCCAAATCACGGTGAGTATACATGACGGATAGCATGCGCTACGTACATGGTATACGCGGCATTGGAGGCTATAAATAATAAGAAATGACGACCGAATGTTCCATCAGGCGTGTCAATGCACCACTGTAAGGCGAAAGAGAACGATCCAACTCATGTGTGCTCCCTTGCATCAGCGATAATTGCCGCCGCTGTCGTTTGTCGTTCCGTTTCACATGGTGTATCGGAGAGAGATGAGGAAATATGTACCCGCCTACGGCGTAGCCGGCATATGAAGACGTTTGGATGGATCGAGAGGGCACTGATTCTCTCGACATCTGTTTCCACTGGAGGGACGATGCTGCCGAAGCAGGGAGGACCAACTGGTAGCGGAAAAATACGCCCTTCTGGACGTCGGGCTGTGTGCGCCAAGGTAGAAGGTTGTGCAGAGTGAGAGTGCTATCCTGAGACTGTGAAGGGGTGTCGGACGTGTACGGGAGATAAATGTATACGTTATAGGTGTTGTTGTGTAACACACTTCTGTAGGCGTTAAGCTGGATGGACCGGCTGTCCAGAGGCGGATCGCATCTGCCAAGGTGCACTGCAACCGCAGCGTTCGCCGATGTAGGCTTGATATCGTGATTAAAGTGTAAATCCTTCAGAGGGCGCCAGTTGGAGGTAAGAGAGTCAAAATCGTAGATATAGAGGTGCTGGTTGTACGAGATATATTTCCCGCACTCTGCAGTGACCAAGATCAGATGTCCGGACACGATCCGAACCTTGGGTGGTAAATAATGCTAGGAAGACAGAGTTCAATGCACAGATGGAGGGAAAGAGAGGAAAGTCACACAATGCCACTGATCGCTCCCCGGATGATTATATATTGCTCCGTGCGCCAGTTGACAAGGAGAACACCATAGGACCCACCAGGCTCGTTGTTTTCCGTGGGGGCCGCAAAGAAGTCGCCCCAGATGGCCGCATGGCCCTCTAGGGTGACAGTCGGCGGCAACGGTATCTGGAGCAAGCAGGTCGATTCTCCGGTCCGCAGATCAATTTGGACTGTGTCGATACAGTCCACTTGGTTTATTACATGCCTATCGGGGATTCGAGTGCATAACAGAAGGCATGAATCAATGGTCCCTACCTTCTGAACACGCCTATCATCAACGAATCATCTTCATCGGCATATTTAATGGAATGGCCGACGTATTCACTGTTGGCCCACACGCGCCTTTCGGCCGCCACGTCCCATAGCTCATATAACACATCGGACTTGATGATAAAATGATTTGCACCGGGAAACAAAGCGACGCGCGCTCCGACAGGATACGGATCTTCCTCTGGTCGTCTGGTTTGAACAACAACATTACGATACACGATTGGCGGCTTCTTCGAGGTGCCTAGCCATGTTTGAGGTCCGAGCACCACCCTTTTGACCTCGGCAATTACCTGCTCTGGCGAGTACTGGCTGAGCGACTGGCCGAGCGGAGTATCGACTAAGCGACGTGCTGTAAGGTCCTGAAGAAAGAACAGCCAGAGTTGCTTTGTGTCCGCAATTCTGCGGAAGCATCGCGAGATCTACCCCAAAATTAGAGTACGATAGGTGCAGTATGGACGAAATCTGACTCGACTGACAACACAGAGGACTGTGTAGATATCACAGAAAGACAATATACACAGAAGCACCTCCTCCTCCTCAACATCTGAGAGATTCACAGTCATTTGGAAGGATTCACAGTGAGGTTATGCCAAGATCTTATCGATTCTGGCTGAAGACCTGTACAATCCTAATCAAGCCAGTCTTGGAGTGTTTAGTATTGTCTGAAACTCCGCGGGTGTCCCACACCCGTAAGCGAGACTTCGTTGTCCGGAGAGGGGGAGGGGTTGGAGATGACACGAAAGAGGCAGAAGGAGTCGCCAGATGCTAAGGCCTCGGCTCGCTGGAGAACAAACAAGCTCAAATTGGGTTGATTTCATAAGCTTCGGCATAGTGCAAAGCCGGAAGGGGGAAGCCCCCATCATTTGGTCTTGTTTGGCTACAGCTGGAATATGTGGCATAGTCGCGTCCAGTGTTGCAGATTAAGGGCTTTTTAAGGGCGATTTTTTTTTAAGGGCTTAGGACCCTTAAGAAGGGGTTAATAAGGGTAGCTTAATTAAGGCTTAATTATATTTTTCCCAAAATGGCCATGCAGTTTTTGCCCCGTCTTCCAGTCCCTTCTTGGTCCTCAGTAAGTACTAAGTACCTTCAAAGACAGCCGAACCGGCTTCTGCTGCTTATGATAGAATATTTGACTTGAACTCCTGGGTAAATTTTTGAACTAGCAGGTGTTGAATTGTTGACAAATGTTGGGGCTGTGAACAAAACCTCTCATTTAAAACTGGTATGTATGTTTTGTACTGAAATCCATCACAAATCCATCTTCCAGGATGGCCCTCAGTCCCAAGAGCAACGGAGTTGGTTTTCTGCGTGGAGGACATGTGACCATATTAAGGGTAATTACACTGGTTGAGCATTTCAATTTTATCACCTTCTTTTTCAGTGAAAAATGTTGTTTATTTTTCAGACATTTTTCACTGAAAAAGAAGGTGAAAATTTTTAAACTTTCTCAGCACTTTCTCAGTTCAAGGTGAAAAATTCGAAATAAAATAAGAAAGTGATGAAAATGTTTTGAAAATTTCACCTGCTTTTTCAGTGAAAAATGTGTGAAAAATAAACGACATTTTTCACTGAAAAAGAAGGTGAAAATTTTGAAATGTTCAACCAGTGTTAAGCCTTTGGAACGTTCTGAGCTTTTGTTAAGGCCTTATTTTAAGCCCTTGTTAAGGCTTAGGCTTAATTAAGCCTTAGCCCTTAAGCTGTAACACTGGTCGTGTCGCGTCTCAAAGAGACTTTATTGAGTTTTCATGGGTGGCAATAGCACTATGCAGAGCCAGAGTGCCTGGGAATTTCACTTTATCTTGTTTTGACCAAAAATTAATTGACAGAGAGTACATAAAATAGTATGGTAGAAGGTAGAAATTAGATGAAATCCCATACTACTACGCTGTATGATGTCAGTGGCAGTCTGAGTAGCAACCGTGACTGTCAGAGAAATACTACACCCAACAGGGATCTCAGACAATTAAGGAAAATCATTAAATATCTGTTTATCTAGACATTCAAATAAAATTCCGTGTAGATAGATCGTTGCAATCTTTCTGTTTGATAGGTCCAATACTTTGGTTTGTGGGAAATGGTCCATTCGTTGTCAAACAGCGGTGTTTTCTTTGTTGTGGTCAGTTGTCCAAGTACTAAGTAAAATCGAAATTTCTGATCACCAGCCTTGTCTTGAGCTCATCTCTTACAGCAACACCTTGAAACTTTACATGGGGGATCAACCACGTCTTGTTGGCATCCTACAAGGACCAATAGTCTGAAAAGTTCCTGAGAGGTGCACGGCATATCATTTAATTCGCAAATATTTTAGATCATAAATCCATGACATCTGATCACTTTACAATCTATTACCACGTCATCAGGCCACCTACCCTCGATGTAGACTACTAATATGTTCCAAAAATGTATTTTCATTATTTCAGAGGCTTTGTTCAACTTGAATCAAGCCCCAGCCACAGCAATTGTGCTGAAAACATCGAAAATCAGTCAAAATCACAGTACTGGGCAGATTATTAATGGCCAAAGGGCCAAGGACAGGTAATATCTGTCTGGTTATTTATCCTATTCTCTTAGGAGACATCCTATAGAGTATGGCACGAAAGAGAGCTACTTAATTGAGCCAGAAATGGCGGAGTAATAAGTGTTTGTCCAAGATCTAGGTTTGTCCGGAATGGTGGGGGGTGATAGTAATACAAAACGAAAATGGGAGCATGGAATATATATTGGATGTGTCAGATGTGTGTGTGGCTGAGAGATACAAATGGGAGTGGGGCAGGGGAGCACTGGGGCAACACAACCTCAGGTGAGTCATCACATGCCACACAACTTGTGTATTGCACCGAGGCATGTAAGGACCACCTATTCAATTACAGCGGAGAAAATTAAGATTTGAGGGTCGTCTTGAGCGAGCTCTGCATTGAGAATGTCTTAAGGACAGCGCGCATCGAGGTTGGTGGCAAAGGGAATGAGGCACCTGCAGGGCTAAACATTGCCAAATGATAGAGATGTTTAGGGTTTCTCTAAGCTCAGAGAGATTTTGGAGACGTAATTGTCGTGTATACTGTACTATTAGTTCAATTCGACAGTCATGTGTCACGCACCCCCCTGTCGGTGTCGAATTTGGTATGTGTCACGGAGGGGACTGTCAAAACCACCTGGTGGTTCATTCCGATGGGGGTTCACCAAAAAGGTCGAATTTGCCAATCTTTGGTGTTGATTGTCGAAAATTTTGGTTCTGTCACTCAAAATTTCGGTGGTTGTCGAACTGTCAAATTGGTTGAGTGAGTCACATGTCACACCCCCTGTCGAATTGAACATAATAGTAGTATTAGTACCAGAATCGGATACCAGCGGAGTTTGAATTACACGTGACATCGGTCCAGAGCTTCCGCTGTGTGGCCGCTTCAATCTGTGGCCGCTTCAATTCTCCAAGCACGTTTGTAGTCGCTCTGTCAGTGTTTCATCCTGACGATTGGAGATGCTATATTTGGGACATCCCAACTCACAAATTGCATGACACCAAGATCCAAACCAGCCACAAAGACACCTGATACTACGGTGAACATGATTAAACTGTTTTTACACTCAGAAGACATGTTGGGTTGTGATTCCCGTATAGTTCTCTTGCATTGGATAATTTCAATTATTGGAACTAAAATGAAAAACAGAAAAATGTGGGCAGAGTAGATACACAGGTATCAAGCATGTAAATCAGGCATCTGTTTTCGGTGAAGAAAATTTGAGCTTTTTAGCTTAAGCAACGTGATAAGGTGTTCGGGGGAGCTGTGATTAGTCGACTGGACACAAACTGCGATTTTTGACGTGTCAAGCTCTCGGAAAGCAGCATAAATGAGGCAGGATTGGGGCCAAGATTATCGAAGGCAGGCAAGAAAATTTTGAAATTATGAGAGGCCAGATACTATCGTCCCCCACCGGGCCTGACAAACCTAGATCTCAGACAAATAATCGCAGCTTCGTCAATTGTCGCCCGTTTCATGAGATCTCTTTTGCACATTGTTCTATATGCTATGTACTGCAATCCTAGGAGGAGTTTCGACTAAATATGAAGCTACTTCATGTCCCTTTGTTGCATAGAAAACATCAACTACTGTGATTTCAACAATTTCACTGGCCAACCTCATGGTCCCCATGTCATAACCCAAATTTGAGTCGCAGTCTAGATAGAATATGGCATCCCCATTGTCCATGCAAAAATACCTTGGAGGGATATTGCCTGTGGCCATCGGAACACTTGTTTCGGGAAGTCCAAATTATGCCCAAACATCAACTTAACAAATCTCCACTATACCCTCTGCTTGTACATTTCACTGACATTGGATGAACTCTGACCTTCATGGTACTACCGTCGGCTCATGATTGCCCCCTAGAAGAATGTATGGCCCATGCCATTGCCAATGTCAAGAGTGGCAAATATGCAGTACAAGAGGCTGCAAGAATCTATTCGGTTGCAAAGAGTACCCTCTATGACGGTCTCACAGGTACCAAAACATGTCATGAGGCCCACCAGAGCCAGCAGCTTCTGTCATAAGCCCAGGAAGCGGTTCTTGTGGACTGGTGTCATCATCTCACAATGACAGCTCATCCACTAGATCGGGCAACACTATTTCCAAAGGTCAAAGCTTTATGCAGCAAGGAATCTGGCCAACACTGGATTGACAGGTTCCTTGAACGTCATCAGGCTGACCTTTTGACCTCCAAAACTTCAGGTTTAGATCCGAAATGGGCACACTCTTTCAATTTCACATCAATCAATGACTACTTCGAGAAATTAAGTGCACTGATGAGAAGAATATACCGTGGAGGAAGGATGAGAAGGGGATCCAATTGGGTGGTGGACACAAGAACCAAGGTGTGAAATACATTGTCTCCGCCCGTTCCCGCTACTGATCTGCCAACTCGGACTTTTGCGATTTGACGCATCTGATCAATGCCAATGCCAAGAAAAAGCAACAGGAATCAAGTGGACAAGGCCGCGGACATGGACGTGGACGAGGACGATGCAGGGGAGGGGCAGGGTGGGTGAGCAAGAGATCCAGCAGATTGCACAAGGAGAACGACATACCAGCGACCGAATCCAATGACGACAGCTTCTCTGATGCGGAATCAAGTGGTGGAGATGCTAGCCCACCCCCCAATGATGTTCCTCTGTGTGTATGACGTTCAGCTCGACGCCGTCCAGCTCATCCATGGGCTGAAGCTCTTGCTACCATTGAAGATGATTGACAGTCTTGAAGCATTTCTCCGTAGCAAATCCAATGCATAGAATAGTTGATTACATGCCAAAGAATGTGCATGCAAAGTTTCAAGGGCCAGCAACATGAATTGAGCTCAGGATGCGGTCAAGGATGGCGAGTGACTTGGTGGGCCATTAGGGTCACGTTACCTATTACTCGGACAGCAGACCACAACAAAAGAAATGCTGTGTTTGATGAGGGATGGTCCATTTGATAAAAGGTAAATATGTACTCCTATGTAAAAGACGGATTGCAATCGATCTGTTTATTCAGATTTTACCCAGATGAAGCATAGAAAAATATATTCAATTGTTATCCTTAACCGTCTGAGATCACCGTAGGGGATAGTAGCTAAAAATTGAGTCATAATAGCATCCAATAGAAGAAATAACAAGGTTCCATATGATGATTGGCCCAGGAAAGTCAAGCGAGAGCCCCAGCAAGCAGAGATCGAGGGCATCGGAAGCAGCAGACAGTTGCCATTGATCCGACTCCGCGGGCACCCGGTGGAGTGGTATCGAAAAGTGTATTGTATTTTATTCTTTGCGCAGACACACCAGATAAAGCAAAATATTGACCTAGGTCAATATGTAAGCTTAGAGTAGATAATTCAGTAGAAGAATTAAAATTTGTAGATAGTTGATGAATTGATTTGGTGCGAAACCGCTACGAAGTAGCCGCAATCAGGGGCTCTTTCGAAAACGGAGAGTTGTTCACTCTCAGTGAGCTGTGAAAGGACTCCTGAAAGTGGTCTTTCAGCAGCCATTTCCAGAAAGAAGAAAGACTTTATTTTCATGCAGTCAAAAGGTGCATCAGAGTGTCTTTGTTTCCTTTTTTTAGGAGATATTTCCGTATAAGGGGCGAAAGTTCCCGAAAAACATGAAACAAAGAACTTCAATGCACCTTTCAACTGCGCAAAAATGATGTCTTTCTTCTTTCTGTAAATGGGCGCTGAAAGATGAACTTTCAGGAGTCCTTTCACAACTCACTGAGAGTGAACAACTCTCCGTTTTCGAAAGAGCGCTGATTGCGGCTACTTCCGTAGCGGTTTCGCACCAAATCAATTCATCAACTATCTACAAATTTTAATTCTTCTACTGAATTATCTACTCTAAGCTTACATATTGACCTAGGTCAATATTTTGCTTTATCCGGTGTGAGACATTCCCCCACAGATACCAATTCTGAGTAGCTAGAAAGTTTTGAAATAAATCGTTATAGAGCAATCGATTTCCTTAGGGCAATTGGTGTCCTATGGAACAAAAGAGCTTACACCTGCTGGTATCGAGTTGTGATGCTGAGGTAAGCTTGATCATTCCCAGCCGCGGCAACTTTTATTGTGATTTATTATCTTTACTTGTTGAATTTATCCCAGTATCGAGCCGAACTTGTGGCGCCTCGGGCCTCGCGGAGTTTGAAAATTAGCCACCTCCAACTCGAACTCAGCTCGCGGTATCACCAACCAAAATTTGAGAGCTTTCGGGAAATGGCGAAACCGGCAGGCCGGGGAGCTGGCGGCCACGGTGCCTGATGGGAACTTTAATTTTGACACCACGTGACAGTCACGTCGCGCTGTTTTCGTAGTTTGAAGGCTCCTCATCGACTTTCAACGCGTAAAATGTATATAAATCGCATCCTGTAAGCGTTATAGCTCATCTGTAAAATTTCCCTATTTTCGAGGGCCAAATATGCTCCCAAAACAACATCGTAAGCGGGGCCTGCCTCAACACTGTTACATGAGGTCGATTGGAGGTGCTGTAGGCTCAATTACTTCCTTTGAGGTGCTGAACTTTCCAATAAGTACTTTCCATCGAAGTTATGGAGCCTTGGGGCTGAAACAGCAGTCAGATATGCAGGGAGACAATAATGTATTTATTTCACATGCTGAATAGAGCCCTAACTTGTGCATTTGTAAGCCGCAGATCTGGGTTTTGGTATTAGATGGGGCTGAGCGTAGCTGCCACTATTTTTGTTCACTTTTTTCCCTTCTCCGACTCTTTCTTTGTTCCTTCTCCCAACCTTCTCCTGCGTCTTCTGCCAGCGACAGTACTAGTATCGTACCTTGTGTGGTGAGAAGACTCAAAACTGTTCTGAAATGCGCCTTCTGCCACTTCTTGAACGTAGTGACGAATTGAAGCGGAGTTGGCTGAGATTAAAAAGCTTCAGGCAGACATGCTTTTATAAAGAGGGTGAACCTCCAGAAGAGAGCGTGGACGGTTTGAAATTGGATTTTGAAATCTGGAGAGCGAGTGCAGTCCGTCCGCCGTCGGATAATAAATCCAAAGCGGTCCAGACGACGAAATGTATTTAACACAGTCACAATCCAAGTCGGCAATGCCATATATCGAAACAAGAACATCCATGATCACTCAAACCGGCTATTCGATACATAACACTGTGTTTGTCTTTGTAGTACATAGAAAAACATAGGGTGAAGGAGCGTGAACGGACATAAGTCACCAGAGGAGGCTAGACGAGCATCCGCGCGGTCGCCGAAGTCGAAGGCGAACGGTGGTTGTGCCTCGACGTCCGGGTGCGGGTCAGAGCCCCAGTCGGCGGAGTCCGAGTCAGATCTAGAGGCGGAACCACCCAAGCAGCCGCGCCCCTGTACGCAGGGGTGGAATTCAGAATTTCAGATTCGGACTGGTATTTGAGTCAGAGTGCGAGTTAGCGTTATCGAAGTTAGAATGCGAGCTAGAGTTGGAAAGGTAAGAGAGGGAGAGGAAGAGGAAGAAGCTGGCGCGCGCGCGAGGTACCGCTCGTCAGCGTCCGTGTATTCAAAGAATTTAAACGACGCCGCATACGTAGACGACGTATACGCATACGCGGTCTACGCGCTGGACGACGACGCAGTGTACGCACTCGACACGCTCGCAAGCGACCCCGCGAGCTTGAGGTCCGTGCCGCGCGGCGAGTACGCGGAGAGCGAGATCGTGATCCTTTCTGCCTCTGTGTTTGCGTCCGCGGGCGTGGGGTTCGACTTGCGCGTCGAGTAGTGTCTGCCGCACCGCACCATGTCAGTCCAACACGATAAAGCACGGAAGGAAGGAAGGAAGGAATGCGCACCCAACCGGCACCCCGCCTGCAGAAGTAGCAGCTGCAGCCCCCACGCCCGTCAATGCCCAGAACTCACTCCTATACTGCCGGACATTTGCTGGTCTTGCGCGCACTGAAAGCCTCGAGCGCGCCAAAATATCTTTGTATAAATGAACTGTCATGCTCGTCACCATACTCATCGACGTCCATGTGTCCACAAAATTTCGGCGACGACGTCAGGCAGCTCAGACGAGCGGACGCGGCTGCGCCGGGTTTCTGAAATGAATCGCCTTGACGTCCGTGGGCGGATGTACCTCGATGGCCGAGTGCTGCTGTGCCTCGACGTCCAGCGCCACTGTCCCTCCACGTCCAAACGCCGGTCCCACTGCGGCTCAGAGCCGGAGCCACCCAACCACGCCGCGCCCGCGTAGGCGGGAGCGGGAGCGCGTGCGCGGCTGGTGTGCATGGTATTTGAGTCGGAATCAGCGAGAGCCGAGTTGGCGAGATCGTCATCGGAGAGAGGGTGATGAGGGATACGATGGAGAGTGCGAGGACGAAGACAGTGACGGCAGGCCGCCGTCTGGCGCGTGCACGACGGACCCCTCGTCGGCGTGCTCGTCCACGCCCGGGTGCTCGACGAACTTCGACGTCGGGGCCGTCGACGCGGACGCGAAGGATCCCGCGCGCTTGATGTCTGTGCCGCCCGGCGAATACGCGAGGAGCGAGATCGCGACCGGCGCGTCTGCTCACGGCGGGAGTGCGGGCGGGTGCGTCAGGTTGTGTCTGCTACAACGCACCATGTCTGATCCAACACAATAAACGAAGGAAGGTAGGAAGGCGCACCCAATCGACGCCACGCCTACGGATTCACTCGCCAGCCAACGGCCACACGAGCGCCACACGAGCGCCAATACTGCCGCCTTGCGTCCTCCACGACCCCGAAGTACACGGTGCACGCACCATGAGAACTCCAATGGCACCATCAACTCCTTGTTCGCACGACAGAGGACGGCGGGCACTTGCTCTCGGCGAGGGAGCAGGGAGTGGTGAGGTAGAGGTAGAGGTAGAGGGAGAGGGAGAAGAGGGGAAGGAGTGTCACATGGTGGATGAGGACGAGGACAACGCGGGTAGCGCGTGGGGGCGAAGCCCGTACGTGGAGAGAGATGCGAGGGCGGGAAGAGGAGGGCGAAGGCGGTGCGCTGATGGTGGAAGGCGCGGGGAAGAGAAGGAGGAGGGAGGGGACGCACAGCGGAGATGAGCCCGAGAAATGGGGGTCACATCATGGAGATGAAGTACATCGGGAGGGTGTGGTACAGCGCGGGATACTACTAATAGCACCCGATCTGCTCGTAGAGGTTGGAGCGGTGGACCTACACGATGGATGTACTTTGTGCGCAGGTCCGACAGCGGGAAAGCTGGGTGATAGGGAGCAGGGGAAAGGCACACGCAGGGCGACGCAGACGAGCGGGAAGAGCACGCAGATGAGGCTGTCGACAAGCACCGCGCGCCGCTTCTTTTCTGTGCGTCAAGCACGATTGACGCGTACGTCGGCGCGGGTGTTAAAGCTTTAAAAGGCACTGGCGATGTGCTAAGCACAGCCGTCGGTGCCCCTCGGCTCTGTCGGATCACACGATTTCGGGCTCCGATCGAAACATTTTTTGTGCAATGCCAGCCTTCGTCAAGCGACTCATCGTTCACCGCCATGGCCCAGCTAAGTATTTGTTGCGGATGATTCCCAATTATGTACGAATTTCAGAGCACCAATCGGCTCCGCAGTGTCCTGTGACAAGATTTCGTCTGCCGCTCGTGAAGTAGCCGCAAAATGTTAGGTCTTAGATAGTTAATGATGTGAGTGGTATTCAAGGTGTCCGCAGAGCGCCACTTACTTTTCGTCCTACTGACAGTGTTCCTTTCATGCGTGGTAATATTATATAGAGATTTGTGCTATTTCAAACTCCGACGGTCCGTCGGCATGGTTGTTTGGCCGCGGCCCGGTCACCAAACAACTGGCAGTTGGTTCATCTTTCTTTCCCGTCTCCATGCGTGCCCGCCGCTCCTTCTTGTGCTCGCCACTCTTGTTACACGGTGCCGGTGTCCCTCTCAACGTTGTCGCACCCACTCGTCCCGCATAAATGAAGCGCCAGCGCAGTGATAGTGATAGTGATATATCATATATACACAGCATGGTCCAATCTCTGAACACTGTGTTCGTACATGTAGGATAGCAACAATCTCGCTCTGCCGCTACATCTTGATCAACCCAATGCCATGCGCCTCTGCTGTATTGCTCCACCTCCAATGCCGGCCTCCTGAAGCCCGATTCTCAGCCCTGCTTTTGCTAGCCCCCGATCACAACATCTATACCAGACGAGTCATTGCCTGCGCGACTCTGATATAAGGTATGCCTCTGTACGCACTGAGCGCGCCATAGATTGCGCTTTGCTCCGCTGAGTTTTCGAGGTAGCGATCTCCTGTGCGAGGTGCGTCGAAACCCGTCCTCAGATCTCAGTTCTTAGTTTACTAATTATAATTCACACCCAGTTGGAAATCAGGCCATCACGATAGATGCAAAGCCTCTGGAGAGAACCTGCTACAAATGATAACGGGTTATGTTCATCAGGTTCTCAGGCGTTCATAAATAGGAACGTGTGAAATTAACCCATTAACTCTTACCTTGAATGCGACCATCATTCGGCATCGGGACAGCCTAGCGCTGGTATCGACCACATATAAATGGGCACGCACTGCCTTTGAACCCTGAATCTCCGTGACTCTCTCAATGCTTCTCTTCCACCCACTCGTGAGAGTCTACACCCTTCGGAGCCTTCTGCTTGTGTCGACATTCCTTGTTGCTTATATTCTTTCATCGATCGGTCCCCTACTAGTGAACGGAGGGCCAACATACCGGACACCTGTTATTACTGGTCTCTGCAATAGTTGTCTGATCCTTTGCCATCATATCCTATTGTGTGTTACACACCAATCTTCAGGATTGCACCAGGGGATTAAAACTACACATAGTCTGTATGGAGGGCGGTTATGTCTCGCTCTTATTGATCTGGTCCTCATGATGGGAGAAATTGCTGGTAAGGGGCATCTGAGTTGCTAGTCCTGCACATTCTGTGATACCAACCTCTTCCCAAGCGGGAGTCATCCTGTGCCAATACATGGTAGATCACCATGATAGCAACCTGATCGCTCTGGAGGTGGTCTTTCCTTTGCAATTGATTCTTCTGCTAGCTGCAGCACTATGTCGCCTCGGATCCATTACAAGGTCGACAGACATACGTTTCGGGCAACGATTCAATTTCCTAGGTGGTTGTGACACCTCCCACGAGTATGCATCGCCCTTTCGTATTCTGTTGGGGCGCTCGATGTGGCGGCCACTAGTCAGGTATATCTGAAATTTAAATGGAACACCTATCTGACTGAATCATGCATGGCTCCAGGGGGGAGTTCCGCGCTATCGCAATTATACGTGGCATGGTTCTCTTGGGCTTGTGCCTGGCGCTTCCTCCTTTCGCACTCTATAATGTCGTTATGTTCCCGCTTCAAGGACAGTTGATAACCAGACAGCTACAGCAGGACTCGAGTGTTGAGATCCCCAACCCCGGAAATGCCAGTGTTGAAGTAAGTTATGTGGACTCTTTGCCTCATAATATCAATGATTCGTAATGTTTCTTAGAATGATCTTTCTGGCTCGGATGCCATTGGTTCGCTCGTCACGGCAAGAATAGTGACGACGGACGGCAAGTCCTTGAACTGCAGTACAGGCCATTCCCTCAGCTTCTGTCCTTTTTTTTCTTGCTGAGTCGAGCTGGACCTGACCCATTCTCAGGTCCTGCCACATGGGCTAGCATAATCGATTGCACTGTCCTATACAATTTAACTCGGCCTCTTTCACATTTTGCAACTTCCGCTCAGCCTGCCATCGGTCGTGTGAAGGTTACCACATACCCGGGCTACAACTTCCACGAAAGCTCGTTATACAGCGAGCCAATCCCGCTTGTCCGTGGATCGCATCTGATTGTTTTCATAACCTGGGTCCAAAGGGAAGTCTTTGTTGACGGCTCCCCCGGCATTCGGGGCTCCTCTGCTGTGAGTTGCTCCTACTTGCGTATATCTTTATCTCACAAAAATCGGCTGTAGCCTACCACATATGTTTATAGTAGCGAAGCTACGATAGTTCAAACCGACCCTGATCCACCGAGTATTGACCCTGATATGGCCACACTTCGTATCATGCAGCTTGATCCTGGTCGTTACCAGAAGTCCTTTCAAGATTACACAGATACATCCGCACTTACAGGGCTGGCCACCGTGGGTGGCTTCTGGACATTTGTAAATGGCGCATTTATCTTCTTCTTTGGCGCCAATGTGATGTACTTCCTCTTTGGTGAGGAGGCTCGGACTCTCATCGACTTAGTCATCTCATATACTATATAGGAAGGCGGCCTCTCTCCGCTCTGGGAGTGGTTCATTTTCTCCAGAGGCGCAGCCTCGTGCGGAAATGGAACGAAGACTTTCCCGCCATCCACACAGAAGGGGGTCAACCTGGTTCTGAAACAGCTGGGATTGTTGCTTTCATTCGGGAACGCCTCGTGGACATCGATGATGATTCAAGCAGAGGAGATGCCGTGGACCTCGAAGCCCAAATCGATTCCACAAATACAGGATATCAGGGAGTTGGCGGTAACGAGGAGACAGTAGAGATCGAAAGTTTGGATTCTAGGACACTGGAAACGACATGGAGCCGATCCAAAGATGTACCGTCAATTAACGATTAGACTGCAGTGTTGATTTCGAGGACAGGACGAAGTATCATACTCATGGACTGTACCCCAACCTGTTACTCGGGATGGCAGCAAAGCCCAGGACTTATGACACGTAAACCTGCGTTTGGGCAGACGCGTACTTGGTGAGAAAAGCATGGAGTATATTACACGGAAGGGGGTCATGAAAGGCGTAAGTAACATCGTGCTATAAATAACTTAGAGTAATACAGTGGGAACGCATCTAAGTACCCCGTCGTCAGAAATGCCTTGCGTGCGCGCCAGAACCATCGGTGGTCTTCCCCACCGGCGCGTCTGCTCAATACACAAACACGAACCGCCCAAACACAGTCAGCCCGCACAACTCAAATCAAGAACAACACCCACTACGCACCTCGTCGTTCTCCCAGTCCGTGAGGTCGAGCAGCGCGTTGTTGCCGAGGTGCACGCCTCGAGCTTGTTATGGTCCAACTGGGTAGCGCATGTCCATCGACGCGTCGTGGATGTCGGACGGCTTGCCGTTGCTCTTGCGCTGGCGACGCTTCAGCCGGTTGAGGACCATGGAGTTGAGGACTTGCAGGTTGCGTTTGCGGCGTCAGCGTGGGGCGGGTGCGGTGGAGTGGGAGGGGGAGACGCACATGATGCTGGCTGCGAGGGCGGCGAAGATCTCGATGCACGCGCGGAGGCCGTGTTTGCACATCGGCGCATCCGTGTCGGCGAACAGGAGGGGGCCTGGAGAGGTAGAGGCACGAGATATTAGACGTCGCGAGATATTAGACGTGTTTATGGATTAGTTACTTGCTGGAGCCCACCGATGATGTTCCCGCACCCGCTCGCGGCGTTGAACCCCGTGAGCACGTCGACCCGGCGATGTTCGCCGAGATCCACGACACAATCAGCGGGTTCGCGACGTACAGGAACGCGAGGAGGTAGTACCCCGCGAGCAGCACGGGAGCGCGTAGAGGATGACAAGCCCCGCGAGCACGGGCAGCACGAGGAACGCCGTGACGGCGGACTTGAGCTTGAGCATGTACGCGGCGTACGAGACGAGGGAGATGACTACGATCTGGAAGGTGCCGAAGGACATGTCGAGCAGCGAGGTGCGGAACTTGTCGAACCCAATGCCGTTCAGGATGAGCGGGCCGAAGACGAGGGTCTCGGAGGCGCCGAAGCTGTAGTATGGTACGTTAGTATTCGAGTCAATGCAAAGGAAGAGACAGAAGGTGGGTTGTGTGGGGCATGGGAGGAAAAAGACGTACTTGAAACAGAGGGTCATGGCGAAGAACAGCCAGGTCTTGGGCTCCATCAAGGCCACGAGGGCCTGGCGCCACTTGAATTCGCTCGTCGACTGGGTTCCGGTATTGTTGGCGCGCACGCACTCCACAGCCTTCTTGCGGTCCTCTAGCGACAGGAAACGCGCCTCACTGATACTGTTGGACAACCGCCAGTACACCATGGGGCCGGTCAACACGGTCACCTAGACCACAAGGAAGTAGGTACGCATGGACGAGGATGTCGACAATGGGGGTAACGCACGAGCTCGCAGAAGAGAAAGATAATCTTGTATACGCGGAGCTTGGGCTTTTGCGGCGCCGGTGAGAAAGATAGAGGAGATAAGTCGGCGAGATTATACTTTTGATACCCGTATGCGAAGGCGCTCGCCATGATGGTGCCTAACCAGACACAGATGCGGAGTGGTTGCTCTGCACGCCGGTACCTAGGGAGTGACTAGAGTAGGTGGGGATGGCACAACATGGCCATGGCAACGATGCGCACCAGACGGAAGTCAATACGGCAAATAGCAGCAGACACGCAGCTTCGAACAGGCCCGGTGCTCGCTGCCATCCCACACAGCGCGACGCCCCAGCAGCTGACGATGACGGCCATCAGGATCCGCGGCTGGACGCGAACGATGAGGTAGCTGGAGAACGGCATCCAGGCCTGCGGGGAGAGCATAAGGAGGTGTAACTATTCAGCGGGAATGAGGGGCGTACGAGCTTGAAGATGGCGCATGCGGTACATCCCTTCTCAGCTGCCTCTGTTAGTTGCTGACGTTCATGGTACTGTAGCGTTTCGACCAAAGGTTCAGGACAGAGGCCCGTGAATGAATCCGGACAGAACTGGATAATGATCGCTGTGGCTGTGCCTAGCACCGCCAAATTAGCCGTCTGCACCCGCCGGAGAATGCCGAGGCACAGCCTCACAGGGAGGGTCGCCGGACCCCTTATTTCACTTTTCGGACAAATGTACAGGATGGACCGAAAACGCGTTTAAGCACATTAAGAAAAAAATGGGTGAAATATAATATGAAAACTCCAGTGAGAACGAGAGCTAGAAAGCTCAGACAAGTTGGAAACCGTTGGTGATGGCTAACAGGGCCACGTAGAGCCACTTTTTGCAGCCACTTTTTGAGTGATACAGGGTTGACTCAGATGATGATGAAGAGCCGGGCGTGCTTATTCAAGTTTGTGGGGATCCGGATTGCTCGATGGAAGGTGATCTGCCGATGATACAATGTATGGGTCCGGGATGCAGCTCTCAAGTGAGTATTTTGATTGATATCTCGGAATTTGGAGGCTGACTAGACTATTCTTCAGTATCACCGCTGTTGCGCTGGGATACAAGAGTCCGAGACCGAGGATGCAGTCGAAGAGTGGTTCTGCGATGAGGATCGCCAGGTAAACGCTGGTAGGGGCAGAAAAAAAGCGCGGAGGCACTGAGGAGATGTCGACGTATACGTAGGATGTTGTTTATTGCACTGTGGCAAATGTGTTGGAGCGCGCGAGGAAGATAAAACAGGTGGCGGTGCCGATCAAAGCGGAATTACCCGATTAGGCGCTTACGTAACAGGGAGGAGGGTCTGAGCCAGCCTTAATTCAGTTTTCCGACCTCGTGTAGCAAATTTCAAGGGTGGGTACCCCTTGCGTCTGCACTTTCAAGTTACGACAGTATGGAACTGGATGATGCAAAGCAGCAGTACAATGGTGAGGACTCTGATTCTCCTCACCGACTATGATGCTGAGATAGTCCAGCCTGGAACGACGAAGCCGAAGCCGCAACCGCCAAGCTCTGGGCTGTTTACGTCGCAGAGGCCGAAAAGTACGACCAAGCGCTCGTTGATAGTTGGAGGAGCAATATGGGCGGGATGCTGATATTCGTGAGTCCTCCTATGTCTCCCAGAGCTCGTATGGCGAACATGCTCTTTAGGCAGGTCTCTTCTCTGCGAGTTTGACAGCTTTTATCACTGAGAGCTACCAGACACTTTCCCCGAATACAGGAGCCGCCACGGTCGTTCTCTTAGCTCAGATCTCACAGCAACTAGCGGCATCTGTGAACGGAAGTGCTTTCGTTGTATCCCAACCTGCTCCATTCGATCCACCGGCAACGGCGGTGGTCTGCAATGCACTCTGGTTCATCAGCCTGGGACTCAGTCTTACATGTGCGCTCATCATCACTCTGGTCGAACAATCGGCTCGCGATTATCTGCACAAAGCCAACCTGCGCTCAGCGCCGTTCATCCGCGCCCGGATATTCTGCTACTTATACTATGGGCTCAAGCGATTCAATATGCACTTCATTGTCGAGGTCGTCCCTCTGTTACTCCATGCTTCACTTTTATTCTTCTTTGCCGGACTTGTCGCATTTCTACACCCCGTGAACCGGGTAATGATGATCATAGCGGCAGTGCTACTCGGGCTCGTTACCGCGATCTATGTCTGCCTGACTGTCCTGCCGATCATCTCACTTGACTGTCCATATCGTACCCCGCTTTCCGGCGCATTTTGGGTGGTCGCACGCGGCCTGACCACCCTGATGCGTAACTTCACCCGTACTTCTGATGGGGCAGATTGGAGAAATCTGCCAATGTCCCCGCGAACGGAGAGCATGATAGGTGCCATGACGCGGCAGGCATTACATAACTCAGACGAAAGAGCTTCGCGCGACCTCCGAGCCCTTGTCTGGACTCTGAAATTATTAACGGATGATATTGAACTGGAAACATTTGTCGAGAGCATTCCTGATGCTTTATGGGGTCCGAGCGGTCGACCCGGACACACGACAACCACATACGGGCCCTTGCCGATGATGACGAGATTCCACTGACCCTGCACGTCGAATCCTTGCTGCGTGGCTGTTCGAGTGGCCTCCTTTCCTTGGAGGCCAAGGAGCGTCGTCAGATCACTTGTCTGAAAGCTTTGTGGGCCATCTCAAGCTTAGCTGAGCCCACCACTATTTTGAAGCTACCACGACATTTCTTCGATGCCTCTATAATATTACAGCATGCCACAAGCAACACCATCCAGCATTATGAAATTTCTGCGGTTGCACTTCTACGTTGGTCTGCATACTGTGCGGCCAATGGCGTAGCCTCTCAAACTTTGATCTATGCAACTCAATGTCAGGAAGATATCCGGCGTGGTGGATATCCCAGTACAGCACCTATCTCGAGTGGGATCCAAGAGCTCCAGCGAGCACTGAGTCACTCTATTTTTATATCGTGGACAATCTCGGAGATGCTGTACCATCTAACACAGTACGAACTGTTTGACGTTCATTCTACGTCATTGTTTGTCGACAAGGTCATACAAGCACTTCAAATGTTCCGCGACCTCCCTCATTTCATTTTATCCCACTACCTGGAACATGCTGCCCTCTTGGAGTCTGCACCATACCAATTCGATGAAACCTGCGAGATTCTCAAAATCTCTGATTCAGGTCCCTCGTCCCAGGTGCTATCCTACCTGGAGTCGGTCATTGAAGATGTCGTTGACTCGTGCTTAGATCTCGTGCGCGAAAACCCGGGATCCAATTCAAAAGATAGGATTATCTGTGAATTATTCAGCCTCTGGCAGTTGCCAGAGAGTGGGGGCCCGACGCCTGCAGGATTGGTCCAATATTTGCAAAACAGAAACTCTGAACTGGCCTTGAAGAACCTGCTATTCAGATGTGGGAGTCATCTGTGGTCATGCATCACCTCGAATATCCTCCGTGATCCCTCTTCCTTTCTCCTACATGACACTTTGATTGTACTGTGGCATATTTGTATATTTTTTTCAATTCCACTGACTGGCAACAAATCTACGCTCTCCACTGTTTCCGATCTAGTCCATCCCTCTTCCTCATCCGCCGCACCGTCCGCCATCGCTCTGCTCATGACACACTTATTAGGGTGTTTCATAATTAGAATTTTGACCCCAACTTGTGCTGCAACTCGGACCCCAACTTGAGGTCAAGTTGGGGCACCAAATAGTTCGGGAAACGAAGTTGGATGTCAAATCGTGCCTATACCCACGATCTGACATCCAACTTCGACCCCAACTTGATGCCCCAACTTCGCGCCCCAACTTCGGCTAATCTCGGTCACTCGGGCCTTTGCCACCGCAATCATTATGTAACCACTCTGATCTTTCCATTGTCGGCCGTCGGTCTCCCGCCTTGACTCCCGCCACATCTCAAACTACCTCTAAAATAATTGTAGTGCAGTTCAGGCAAATAACCATATGATTCAAGTCCACCAAAAACCATTTACAAGGCTAGGTACATAAAATACAACTACATTTCAGAGCACCACCATTCCAATGCCCGACTCCAGCTCCTGACAAACCTGCTTAACTGCTTGTGAGAGGAAATCTCAAGTTGTGGTTTTGAAGTTGAGGCTCAGTTGAGGCTGGTTTCTGGTAAAATGGGAGTGCAGGTGTTTCACAATTGAGTCCCCAACTTGAGCCCCAACTTTGGCCAAGTTGGGGTCAAGTTGGGGCTCAAGTTGGGGCTCAGGTTGGGGTCAAAATTTTAATTATGAAACACCCTATTGGGTGCATTACAGTATCGCTCTGATACCTCTGCAGAACTCGTTGCTGCGCTCTCCCACTCCGCGCTGCCCACTGATACCGTCTCAGAAATTCCTCCTACAGTGCCAGATGGGAAAGAACCCGGAGCGTATCTCAGAAGTATTCTCGAGAACAGGATCGAGGAAGCAAGGATTTCAATATTAGCCGACTTCCTCGAGAGCTGCAGTTCACCCGAACTGCCTTACAATGCGGCTGCGACGATCTCCTACCTTGAAGGGGCCCCATCCGCATCTCCTATCTGAAGGCCCATCCGCCTGCATCCACACCGCGCACCAGATACGTTTTGCCAATAGTGTTCGCAATATGCATTATACTCCAGAGCTGCTAAAAGCAGTCCTCGATTCCAGCACTCTGCGCGCGTACACCGCCCCCGATCTCCGTTATTTCCGCTGGCTCGATGACCCGGGCGCTCGTCGCACACTCAGGGATTCCCTCGCAGGCTATGCGACCAGCTCATCTGAGTCACCTCTCCTTGCCAAGTTAAACCTGATCATGCAGGAATTAGACGGAACAAATGAGGAGATGGAATTGGATGCTGAGCCATGAAGATTCAGACAGGTTGTCAGGTTCGTGCGGACCATGGTCAGGCACAATTGGACGCCGTCGATAATTCGAGTAGGATGTGGTGTGGTAGATTATTGTGGACGACCGGGAATTGTGTTGGAGCTTGCAAGCTGCTGAAACCCCAACTTCAAACAAGTTTCCCGCGCCCACCATTTACAGGCCCTTATGTTTCATTTCTGTCTCGGGACTCTCGGATATTCTGCTCGACTTCCACAAATTACACATTGGTCTTGCTAACCTTCCCAGCCTGAGAATCTCTCCGACTCGATCCATGAAATCGCAACTTGGTCTGCAAGACAATACATATTTTTCGGCTTGAAAATCGCACTGGTCCCCTGCATTTAATTTCCAGATCTTCTGATTTGTCTGGAAAATAAAAAGCCATACAAGGCCTTGGCGAGCCTGACGATCTTGTCAGGTTTGGCAGTAAGCCTCATAAGACCCCAAGGAAACTGGCTGAGCTGTGAATACTCACCGATCACCAACTGCTGGGACGATATGACACTGACGAACCTGGCGTACGCCGACTGGTTGATTTGATTTTTTGTGGCAGTAGTTTTCAACAATTTATTCGCCGCGTAGAGAAGAAAGGTTCAATTTTTGACCATCAGCACAAAGCCAGCCAACACCTACTACTACTAGCATGTAGTCAATCGCCATCGCTTATCGTGAAGCGTAGGAAAATCTGCCGAGCAGACAGGCAGCGCGGGCGCCCCTCCAAGGTCCGACTCGGCCACCGCAATTTTTCCGTGGACCCACGCGCTTAGTTCGTTACACGCCCGCACGCGACGCCGATAGTCTCAGAGCCAGCCTGCCATGCCATTCCCCGCTGGCTCTGAGACTATGTAAGCACACGCGACATGATTCTCTTCCTCGCAATCGCCAACCAATCCGAATAACCAAGTAACAAAGTATCAATATCAGCATAGATCAATTTCGGACAGACCCTAATGGCCCGTTCTGCTACATAGAGATAGACAACGTATGTATGTATGTAAGTATAAGAACGATAAGGCATAGGTAGGTAGGCAAGTACGTAGGCAAGATAACGAGTAACTACTTAGGCATATGGGGATGGATGGTAGAAGTACAGTGCGTGTGGTGGTGGTGGTACAGCGGCGCGGGCTTGGCGACGCGGGCTCGCTCATCGCACGCGACGAGGGGTTTTGGGTGTTTTTGGATTTTCGATTTGGGGCGTTTTGCGGCGCAGGGCCGGATAAATAGGCATAGAGTTTTTGGCTTTGGCTTGTAAGTCGCTTGCCTGAGGTGATTCAGTATTTTGGTGCGCGCGCGCATCGTGTCCGGACGGGCCCCACCCACACTCGAGGCCGCGCGCGCGGTCGCGGAGCCGGCTGCTGACGCTGATGCTGGACGGATCTAGCCGTCCGTAACCCCTCCACCTCGGGGCGGGGCTGCTCGCACTGGCGCTCACCACAAACGGGAGCGCTGCCGCTGCCAGCTGCCGCGGCGCTCACGTCGTCACCCCGGCGAGCGTCATCCGGTGCAAGACGCTCGCGATGCTCCGGCGCGGCGGCGTGCGTGCGCCCGCGGCGCAGTCGAGGAACGAGAGGAGGGTCTTCTCCGAGACGGCGCTGTGGACGCGGAGTTCTGCGGCTCGACGAGGATGGGGAGGGGAAGGGGTCTTTCGCTGGGATGGGTGCAGGCGTGCGGGGCTCCTCGACGGGCGCGGGCGCGGGCTCCTCAACAACGATCGGCACGGGCTCCGCCACAATCACGCCCCCGGGGAGCACGGTCGCCGGCGCTACGATCGCCTCGCCCTCCTGCCCCCACCGCGCTACCAGCGACGCGCACCCCTCGAACGCCGCCAGCCCCGCGGCCGCCGTCAGCGGGCCCGGCACGCACCCCGTCAGCGCGAGCAGCTCGTCGCTCGGCGGGACATCCGCGATGTCGAGGAAGGCCGCGCGCGCGGCGTCTGGGGCGAGCGGCGCGAGCGCGGGCAGGAAGGGGCGCGTCCAGCGCACTTGGCGCGGGCGCTCGCCGCCGCGGAGGGTTATCTGTGGGGTGGTTAGTGTGGGTTTGGGAGGGAAGGGGGGACGTACAATGAGCGCCACATGCTCCAGGTCCGCGAGCAGCGACAAAAAGTCCTCGACGTCGTTCCGCGTCTCGTACGGCCTCCACGCCGCGTCGAGCCCGTCCAGCACAACGAGCACCGTCCCCCGCCCTCGGCCAGCGCGCCGAGCGCGCGGATCACCGCCTTCCGCCGCCCCGCCTGGTCCGCCGCCAGCCCGAGCTGCGCCCCAGCGCGCCGACGAGCGCCTTCGCGTCGCCCGCGCCCGCGCACTCGACGAAGAAGCGGTGTGCGCCGAAATAAGCGGCGAGCGCGGGGTCGTGCGCGGCGGCGAGCGCGAGCGCGCTCTTGCCGATGCCCGCGGGGCCGACGACCGCGACGCGCGCGGGGGTGGGCGCGGTGATGGTGTTGACGACGTGCGCGAGCTCTTCGGCGCGCCCGTGGAAGATCTTGGGCGACGCGGGGAGCATGGGAGCGGGCTGTGGTTGGGGGTGGGCGGGTTAGTGAGGGTGGATGAGGGGAGGGAGGGCAGGTACCTGGAATCGGTCTTGATGCTCGAGGGGCGCTTCTTGCGCGGCGACGGGGGCGCGGGGACGAGGAGCCCGAGGAGGAGGCGCGCCGGGGCTTGGAGCGCTTTTCTTTGAGGATCGCGATCAGCTCCTCGTGTCGCTGCGTGGCGTCTTTCTGTGGACACAGTCAGCATTGATGCATTGATGGTGCGGGAAGCGCACCTGCATCTCGGCCATCGTCACTGCTGCGATGATACCCGACTGGACCTGCGCACGGTTAGCTATTATTGGACGTGAGTGAGGACGACGTACACCAAAGACGTCCAGCGCGTGCTTGAGGCCCACGTTGCACTCGACGATGAGGCCCGCGTCCTCCATCGAGCGGAAGACGCGCCGCCACAAGCCGCCCTTGACCTGGCTCCGCACGAAGGAGAGGATTTTCTCCAGTGTCCTGGAGGCGCAATTAGTGACAAGTTGAGATATACTGGGCGCTGACGTACTCGGTGAACTGGGTGATGCTCCGCACCATGGCGGGTGCGAGCTCTGCCTCGGAGTCGCGGCAGATGTTGATGATGGCGCATACGAGCTCGTATGCGCGCTCCGTCATTTTCACGCAGGCTGTGCACCAGGTTATTCCCAGTAAATATTGATAACCCAGCAGGACTACTCACCATCTTTGTTGTCCCTCACTCTCTGCACGATAGGGCCCGGGGTAAGCAGAGGACTGGCGGGGAGGGCAGCCGACGCACCTGGACGGTCTCCATGATGAGCAGCGACACGCTCGCTATCGCTTGGAGATACGGCTGGTTGCTGGCATTTCCGATGTCCTTGAGCAGGGTGCAGGCGACGGTCCCGTACTGCAGGACGCGGTCCGAGGTGGACGCGCTGTTGATGGTGAGAGTCATCGCGGGATGGCAGCGAGACGAGTGTGCGGTGGGAACCAGACTCGGGGCAGCTGCGATGGCGTTGGCCATATTTATTGCGAATCAGACGTGCCTGATGAGTGTAAAGTTTCGATGAATGATCCAAGCGGATGCAATTTCGAATTGGGCCATGCCGCGATCAATCAGCGCTTGTAGGAATCACTTGAATCATTTCACTAGACCCATCGGCCTGCTCGGGGCTCTAGACGATGGTGGCGTGGCCAGGTGGGTTGCAGCTGCAGCGAGTGCGCGACGACGTGCGCGAGGACCTCGGAGGATGATCGAAAGATCTGCCGATCACGAAATAGATGGCCTCGGAGAAGAGCGGAGAAGCTACGTCAAAGTGACTGATTGGTGGTTCCGGCGACAAAACAAATTGGCGAACAGCGTTGATTCGTAAACTCACTCCGACATACAAGGCGGTGCGAGACGACGCGTATCGCGCTCATCGGTCATCGATAATCCCCGCTCAGAATGACTGGCGCCTAGCGTACATATGCCGAATTCAATCCTGCCAGATGCTTTCCGCGACAGCAAGAGTTGGTCGAGAGGATCACATTTATTACATGATCGAGACGCCGACGAGCTGCTAGCAAGACAAGCTCAAGTCAAGATCATCTTCGAAGGCGTGCGAAAAACTACTAGCCGCATTTGCTGTTGCACTCGAGATAGATAGCCCGCATGCTCAACAAACGAGGTACGAGTCTCATGTTGAATCGTCCGTCTAACCTGTCGGGGTTCCCGTTCAGAAACACAGAGAGTCCGCAATATCCGAGGCGCGCGTTTTTTGCGCCGACAATGTGACCAGTGACGCGTCGACGCATCATGATCATCGTCCGAATTCAGTCAAATTGCGACCCCGCTTCGAATTCGTCGACATCGCACCATCGCGTTCGCGCAACCTACTGCACCTCGACCTCTTCTCACTGCAAACGAGCAAACCCAACTCAGGTCACTCAACCAATAATACCCGCTCGCCCGTCAGACCTGGGCACATACGCGTCACTCGTCTTCCCCACCCACGCAGCCCCACGCAGACTCCGCAAACGTGCGCCCCCAGTGTCCTGAAAACATGGCTAACCGATGCATGCCCGGCTCGTCGTCGCACTCGTGAGCACTCAAATTCAAATCCAAGTATATCCCCTCCTAGTGTACGGACTAACCGCCGGCAGGCCGTGATCCTCGCCGCGTGCTTCGCCCTGCGCAACTCAGTCGGCATCCGTCCCCGATCGCAGAATGTTAACCTTACGCACACGAACACCGGGGCTCCTGCCCGGTTCGCACGCCGTACCCGCTAGCGGCTGCGCGCGCACCCTCTCACCCTACCCTGCGCCGGCCCACCCCGCTCGCGGCGCGACAAGTACTTATTGGATTCGGAATCTGCCCGCGTCCGATGCCTGAGATACACGTCGATGGAGCGCGGGCGTGGGCGTGGTGGTTCCGAGGGCGCCGGTCGAAGGGGCCGTTGAGCGGAGCGGAGGGCGTTTTTGTCCTTCGTTTTCTGTCTCCACATACTCACGACCAATCTATGCTGTAGTTCACCACTCCTGCGCTGTGGAACGCATAATCCTACGTACGGGTCTACGTGATTGATGAGATAACGCGTACGTGCATTCTCTCCGCCCACGCGCTCTGACTCTACGGTCACGTCGCGGCCTCCGCCAGATTTTCCTCGGCGGACTCGGCGCGAGTACAAGTACGCATTACGTATACGCCGCTTTCAAGTTAGCTGCCCCCAAAAAATGCCAGATAAGTTTTGGTTGGGAATGCCCCCCGGATTTCATGTACGGTAAACGATGCCTGCGCGCCGCCATCGTCTGAGCTTGCTTACAAACCATGGGGGTGCTGGATACAGTATCCCCGTAGGCGTACGTACGTTCGGCGCGGGGGGCATCCATCTTGACAGCTGAGTGAGAAACGATCGCCTGACACCTTCAGATTCAATGTTCGGGCCGGCGGCAATCCCAATTCAATTTCGGCATACCCACCTTCGTCGCTGCCCTCCACCACTTGAAAATAAGCTCTACGGCGGAGCGTACTACCGGTAGGTACGTATAGACAGTTGCACAAGTGGAGCACCTCTCTGGGAACCCCGCACTTCTGCCCGAGTCGTATGTTCAACGTTCGACCTTTACAGTGGGGCGACTGGATTGAATTTCTGGCCCAGCCGTCGTGGGGAGTACTCCGCGGATGCACCTGCTCCAAAATCCAACCAAAATCCGAAGGGCTGTTGTTTCTCGCATAGCTGGAACATATGTGTACAGTAGCCCCTCGATGAACTTTGTTTTCGCGTTCGCGTTCGAGTCCACGGTCATAATTACCTGCCGGACGGCATTTTTAGCGCCGTGCGCCACCGGGCGAGGAGCCCCATAGTCGTCTGATGGGGAGTGGGCGGCCTTGTCCTTATCCTTATCCTTATCCTTATCCGCGACGGTTTAATTTTGCTGAATTTCACTCCAGCGCTCCTCGACGGCACAAAAGAAAAGGAGCTTCGTGGAGCGCGGCGCTGGAGTTCGGAATTTGCGTCGTGCAGTATTCCGCCAGCCGACGAGCGTTCCGCCGTACTCGGAAATCGAAGCCGAGCGTGAGAGAACGCTAGCGTTGTCGAGGGGAAGGGGATACGGATCGATCAGCGGCAAACGGTGGTAGCTCGAAGAGTTAAGAGAGCCTGAGACGAAAATTGAAGAGGTCAGTGAGTTTGAACCAAAAGACAACCCAGGACCACCAGGAAGTTAATCCGGGGTATTGCGCTCCCAGACGATCGAAAAACACTCAAGCTTGAGCGATATGGTCATAAGTACGACGGAATGAAGCCTATTTGAACGAATATTCATACATCAGTACAAGTGTAAGAGGCAATAAATTCGGACTTGCCAAGTCCATTGACAAGTCAGTCCGCGTTTTAAGGCTTTAGAATGTTCAATATGAAGGTATTGAGAGTGGTTCAGGTCGATGGCTTGATCAGTTAAAGGCATCTGAGACGAAAAAACCAGAAGGTCGGTCAGGTTGAAACAGGATAAAACAAGGACGCACCGCGGGTGACTATGCAATCAATCCGGCGTCTAACGCGCCGAGACGGTTGAGAAACACGCCGAAACGACGCAGGTACCACAACCAGGTGAGACGATGAAGAAGTGAAAGTGGTTAGGACTAGAAGTGAAGAGTCAGTGAAATTGAGATGGGCGATAAATTCGAACTTACCTCGGTCGATACTGAGTCGATCCGCGGCCGAACGCGTCCAAACGTTCAATATAGGTGTACGTGTAATTCAACGAGCGATTCAAGTCGCTAGCTTGAAGAATTGAAGGAGCCTGAGACGAAAACGAAGGAAGTCAGTAACTTTGAACCAAAATACAAGTGGGGGCACACTGCGAGTTGGGATACAGTCAGTCCGGGATCTGGCTCCCTCAGATGTTCCATACACACACATGATTAAGGTCTCAGACTTATCTGACCATAAGCAAGAAGAATCGAAGCCTATTCAAACGAACATTCATATGTCAGCAAAAGGGAACTGGTCAATAAACTCGGACGTGCTCTAGTCAGTATCAAGTCAATCGGGGGCCGAACGCGCTCAAACGTTCGATACAAGTGTATTTATGAGATAACGATTGATTCTGGTCGATAGCTTGAAGATTTAAGGGAGTCTGAATCGAAAATTAAGAAAATGAGTAAAAGGCGAAAAATTCCGACGTACAAGGCCGTTACCAAGCCAGTCCGCATCCGAAGGCGCTCGGACGTTCAATAGGAATGTGTTGACAGGTTAACGAGTGAATCAACCTAATAGCTCGATGGGTGGAGGGATCTAAGACGAAAATTAGAAAGGTCAGTAAATTTGAAGCCAAAGACAAGCAAGACCAACTGCGAGTTCAGATGCAGTGAATCGCGAGTATAGCGCGCCCAAACGTTGGAGAACAACCGCATATTGAGTGTGGAATCGTACCTGAGACTGGAAGGTCGAAGACTAGAGACCCTTGGGACTAGAATCCAAGAGTCAGTAAAATTAAAGTGACCGAAAGAAATTAGACTTACCTCGGCCGCTATCAAGTCAATCCATGCCCGGATGTGCTTAAACGTTCAAAACATATGAATAGGTATGGTAAGGAGTCATTCAACGCGATATGTTGACAACCTGAGACGAAAATCACAGAGGTCAGTGATTTTGGGGGAAACATAACATAAGGATGTACCGTGGGCCGTTGCTCAGTCAATCCGGGATCTAATGCGCCCAAACCCTCGCACACTGCGAGTTGGGATACAGTCAGTCCGGAATCTGGCTTGCTCAGACGTTCATAATTAAGGTCTCAGACCTATCTGGCCATCAGCAAGAAGAATCGAAGCCTATTTAAACGAACATTCATATGTCAGCACAAGGGAACTGGTCAATAAACTCGGGCGTGTTCTAGTCAGTATCAAGTCAATCGGGGGCCGAACGCGCTCAAACGTTCGATACAAGTGTATTTTTGACATAACGATTGATTCTGGTCGATAGCTTGAAGAATTAAGGGAGTCTGAATCGAAATTAAGAAAATGAGCAAAAGGCGAAAAATTCCGACTTACAACGCCCTTACCAAGCCAGTCCGCATCCGAAGGCGCTCGGACGTTCAATATGGATGTGTTGACTGGTTAACGAGTGAATCAACCTAGTAGCTCGATGGGTGGAGGGATCTAAGACGAAAATTAGAGAGGTCAGTAAATTTGAAGCCAAAGACAAGCAAGACCAACTGCGAGTTCAGATGCAGTGAATCGCGAGTATATCATGCCCAAACGTTGGAGAACAACCGCAGATTGAGTGCGGAATCGTACCTGAGACTGCAAGGTCGAAGACTAGAGATAATTGAGACTAGAGTAAGTAAAATTAAAGTGACTGAAAGAAATTAGACTTACCTCGGCCGCTATCAAATCAATCCATGCCCGGATGTGCTTAAACGTTCAAAACACATGTATAGGTATGGTAAGGAGTCAATAAACGCGATATGTTGACAACCTGAGACGAAAATCACAAAGGTCAGTGATTTTGGGGGAAACATAACATAAGGACGTACCGTGGGCCGTTGCTTAGTCAATCCGGCATCTAATGCGCCCAATCGCTCAATAACTACGACATCTTGAACCATAACATAAGGACGTGCCATGAGCCGTTACTTAGTCAATCCGGAGCGAAGCCTATTTGAACGAAAAATTCATCTGTCAGTACGGGGGAAATGGGGAATAAATTCGGACTTACCTGGTCCATTGGCAAGTCAGTCCGCATTTGAAAGCTCTCGAATGTTCAATGCAGGTGTATTGAGAAGTTAAGAAGCGATTCAGCCTGATAGCTTGATGGGCTAAGGGAGCCTGAATCGAAATTACGAAAGTTAGTCAAGTTGACGCAGGTTGATAGTAAGGGCTCATCGCGCGCAACTTTGAAGTCAACCGGGGGTATAACTCCCACAGACAATCGAAATCGACGGCTAGTTGAAGCCCCAGGTCTATTTAGTCAGAAATACAACTGAGTGAAACCTCCTTGAACGATCATTCGAGTGAGCAACAAATCTGGACTTACTACAGTCAGTATCAAGTCAATCGGAGACCGAACGCGTTCAAACGTTCGATACAATTGCATCTGTGAGAAAACGATTGATCCTGGTCGATAGCTTGAAGATTCAAGGGAGTCTGAATCGAATCTAAGAAAGTCAGTAAAAGGCGAAAAATTCCGACGTACAAGGCCATTACCAAGCCAGTCCGCATCCAAAGGTGCTCGTACCGTCGATAGAGATGCTATTGAGTGCGGAATCGTAATCTGAGACTAGAACGTTGAAGAGTAGAGATAATTGAGACTAGAATCCAGGAGTCAGTAAAATTAAAGTGACCGAAAAAAATTAGACTTACCTCGGCCGTTATCAAGTCAATCCGTGTCCGGCCCAATAAAGGCATCATTCCTATCTCGTCATAAACACGAAGGCTTTGAGAGCGCGTTCCAAAGCGCTTGAACGTTCAGTACAAGTGTATTGAGAAGACAAGAACTCTTTTTACATGATAGCCTGAAGAACTAAGGAATCAAGGCAAGTCAGTAAATTTGAACTAAATGCCAAGTGAGGACCCACAGCGAGTTGAGGGTGCATTCACTCCGTGATCTAACGGGCTCAGACGGTCGGGAAACACGTCAAAATATGGCAGGTATAGTATCCAGGTGAGACGACGAAGGACTGGAAATAATTAAGACTAGAAGTCAGTAAAATGAAATCGGCGATAAATTCGGACGTACTCAGTGGTTACTTAGTCAACCCGCGGTCAAACACGTTAAAACGTTCCATACACGTGTACTTGCAATGAAACGAGTGATTCAAGTCAATAGCTTGAAGAATTGAAAGAGCCTGAGACGAAAAATTAAGAAAGTCAGGAATTTTGAACTAAAATACAAGTGGGGACACTGCGAGCTGGGATACAGCCAGTCCGGGACCCAACTCACTCGGGCGCTCGTTAAACACGCCTAATTAAAGCCTCGGATCTATCAGAGCATAGCACGGAGAATTGAAGCCTATTTGAACGAAAAATCATATCTCAGTACAAGGGAACCGGTTAATAAATTCGGACTTACTCCAGTCAGTATCAAGTCAATCGGGGGCGAGGTCAGTAGTTTTGGAGGAACATCAGATAAGGACGTACCATGGGCGTCAATCCGGTCCCTAACACGTTCAAACACTCAATAGCTACCCCACATTAAAGGCCATTCTGTATCTAGAAGAAGCACAACGAATCGAAGTACACTTGAACGAAAATTCATATGTCAGTCAGAAATGAAGTGAACGATAATTTAGGCTTACCTCGTACATTACAAGGGAAGTCCGCATCCGATTGAATCCTAACAGTATATTGAAGGGTTGCATAGCGATAGCTTGACACAAAGGATCAAAGTCAACTAGAGTAAAAACCCAAAAGTCAGTAACAGTAAAGTGGGCGATAAATTCGGCCTTACCACGGCTGATACGGTATCAATCTGCGTCTGAATGGCTTGAAGCAAACACGTCAAGCCTTGATAGAGTAGAAAGCGAGTTGATCCGCGAAATCGTGAGGATTTGAAGCGGTCTAAGATTAAAGATCAGCAAAGTCAGCAAAGTAATGAGTGATAGATGATAGCATGAAGCTTACTGCGATTTGCCAGGCATGTTGTGCCCGAATACTCCGATCCCTTCAATAAGAACATCTTGATAACTTGAGATCGGATCTATCGACAAGTTGAACGGTTCTGGGAAAGAAGTCAGTAGCCGTGAAAACCGACGCAAACAAGGACTCACCACTGGTGATGCGGGGTCAGGTCGTGTTCGGAGATCGCGGTGCGATAAGGTGAGATGCGCAGGACCTGGCGTTATCTAGATCAAGTCAGATCGTCCGAGTGAGAAGTAAAGGCAACTTAGGTAAGAATTACCTGACTTGATCTTGACGAGAGTGTAAACTCGGCGGGTTCGGGCCGGCAATATGCTGGGGTGAAGTGGGGTGTCAAGGCGAAATGGAATAGAGCCAGAGCTGTGATCCATGGGGTTCGGAGTCAAATAGATTGAAGAAGGGAGCATGAGGAGGGCGCTACTGGTATAAGAAGAGGGGGGAAAGAGAGAACTCTAAAGAATATGTCAAATCTCGACGGGTTCTTATAGCCCACGAAGCTGGATTCAAGCTCCGAAAAAACGGTGAGTATGAATGGATGCGCGTGCCTTCGGGCTCCGTCGGAATCGGGCACTGCTGGCACTTGGATACAGGCCCCAGAAAATGGGGCCGGAAAATAACGGCGAGTGCAAAAACCAAGTATCAGGTAGCGTGGGCAGCCGATAACGTTTGATGGCGACGAATAAAAGTTCCAGAAGGAAGTATTGATGGTTACAGAAGCGACGTACTCGGGATCTGAGGTGTCGGAATTCGGACATGGTTGCACTTGCATAGGCTCGAACAGTGTGCGGTTTGGTGCGAATGGAAGGGTTTGAAGCACCAAAACTTTGAGGAATAATTGGAGGTATAGATTAGAGTATCTCCCAAAGGAAACGGTTTAGAAGGGAGGCAAGGGAAGGGAAGGCTAGATACAAGGGCAAAGCGAAATATTCGTTGGTGCCTGAGATTCGGCGAGCCAAGCCCACGCACCTTATGACAGCTCATACCATGGTTACCAATCATATTCCGAAGCACCACTTGTCCCGAAATTCCCGTGATGTGTAGCTGAGGAGGCCTTTTCGCATTTTCAGAACAGCTCTGTTTGCGCGCAATGCTTCTGCAGAGAGACCCAGCGAGTTCAGAGGAGCAGGATATCCAGGCACAGAATCTATTTTAGGAACTATATCCGGAGGGTGTGAGACAGGGACCGTGAATTAGCCGAGAGACCGGAAAACACACCAAATGCAACGTAGCCGTTATTCCGGTCGTAATGCACCCAAAAGTGCCCTGAGCTATCTTACGTGGTTATATCAATTGGTATCCATCATGTGTTTGATGGCGCACTGCCTGCGGAACTTCCAGCATCCGAATTTGCGAAAATATGCCAAACGACCGTTGCCGCCATTCCGTCGTCCCTGAGCTGCAGATAGGCCTAGAATTTGTCAGAAAGACACTGGGGGAAGAACTTGGTACATACATTGCCGTAGGCCCCAAGGGTCTGCAAAAATCGCGAAACAAAGAGAGGCAAGATCTGACAGTTACCAAATTGGGTGACTGGCGTTGGCGGCTTTGCGTTTGTTGGCTCGAAAACGAACATGATCACGTGATGTCTTGGCACATCTTTTAAATTTCACGTCACCGCTTGGATTCGGCCATTTCCGCCCTAGACATTTACGGCACTGGAACGAAGGTTACCCGGCTGCCGCTGTCAATTTTCTCGGCAATCTCGATCAAGTACGGTCGCTACAATTTGCATTGTGCCATCCTGCCGCATGCTTCCTGTATTTCTCAAGTATACCTTGACGTCCTAGGGATCCCAAGTCTTCTGGGTGCATGCTGTGATGTTTCAGATGTTGATGAGAGCAACGTTGTAGGTTGGTCTCTGTCCGAAAAGATTTAGAGTGTCTAATTCTGCACATCTTCTGCATCAAATTTCTACGTTAAATCAATGTGAAGGTGTGGTACCTTTCCGTAAAGCGCACCGCCCTCGCGTAACCAATGTGTCACTGATTTATGCGAAATTGCGGACTTCCATTGGTCTATTGTGTTCCCGGTCCCTTGGCAACCCACCACTGTCCTAAGTTCCTGCTTTTCACTCGATTTTTGGCGCATTTTTGACCATTTTGTTTCCAGAAAAAAGCCGGCGGCAGCCACATCCCACCTCCAACTAAAAGTCTTTGATGTCCACGGCATTCCAGTCCCTGTGGAGGCACCATACAGCGGCGCCAGCCATTCCGGGCCCCTATTAATGGGGGTAAGTTGGTGGTTTCAATCCACATTTGATGTCATTTTGACGTTCTTTCAGCGCGTGAGTCGTTTATTTTAAATTCACTTTTGACCGCTTTTTGACCTATTTACAGCGCATTTTTTTCAAAAAAAAAATGGCCGCCGGCAGGCACGCACATGCCTCACTTGCAATGCAACGTGTTGACCATCGGGTTCTTCCGAGGTGCAGCGAAGCTGCACCACGGCCTTGTAATTTAAATTCGATTTTTCGCACCCCCTGCGAACCAGGGATCGAGCCCAGTTAATCCGCTTTTGACCACTTTTTGTCACATTTTCAGCGCCTATTTTTTTTTTAAAAAAAGCCGCCGGCAGGCACACGCACACAGCGCCCGCAATGCAACATATGCCACCATCAGGCCCTGTCCCTGGGAGGCGCGGCGAAGCCGCGCTGAGGCCCCGTGATTTGGATTCGATTTTCCGCGTTCCCACGACCCATGCGAGAAAGGGTGGTCCGTTTCCGTACCAAAATTTTCCAGATCAGTTGAGTTACCAGCCTTTTCTGAATAGGTAAAAAGGTGCACAAGGGGCCTTACTATGACCTGGAAACCCGCATATCTGCCCTCGTTCCTGAGTTATGGAGGATATAATTTCTTTTCTCGGATTTGGCCGCATTAAAAACCCCATCAAAAATTGAAACTACAAACACGAGTTACAGGAATAATATGGGTGAAATTGGCCCACCCCAACCAGATCCTGTA
This sequence comes from Mycena sp. CBHHK59/15, assembly GCA_029204085.1. Taxonomy (NCBI): domain Eukaryota; kingdom Fungi; phylum Basidiomycota; class Agaricomycetes; order Agaricales; family Mycenaceae; genus Mycena; species Mycena sp. CBHHK59/15. Next base: position 1,197,596 of record JARGXW010000002.1, read on the forward strand.
CTGAGTGTCCATACGATGGAGATTGGTCCCAAAACTGCAGAAATGGGACGAGAAACCGACTAGATGCACCACGTGATTTGGCGTTTTTGATGGGCAGAGCACCCTTTTGCGGAGCTTCCCAGGGCCTCCCATGTGCTCATTTCAATCCCAATTTTACCGCATTTTTGACCCGTCTACAGCGCAAAAAAAAAAAAGGGCGCCAGCAGGCACATACATGCTCAGCTTGCAATGCAACGTCTTCTGTGATCGGGTTCTGTGTGCGGGAGGTGCGGCAAAGCTGCGCCGACCACTCTCAATTCAAATTCGATTTTTGGCGTTCCCGCGACCGATGCCATCAGCGCGGTGAGTCACTGACTTTCAATCCCATTTTGCTGGCATTTGACCTATTTGTAGCGCTTCTGCACTGGAGCTCTAGATTTTGACAAGGATTATGCACTATAATACATAGAACATTATTCTAGTACTGGCCAAGCTCCTAGTAGCACCCCCATGTTCTTGTCGCGAAACCATTTGTGTGAATTCCAGATTAGGAAGGCGGATCATCGGACCGAGGGTGATGGTAGTTTACGTGGTCCTGACGGGCGGTTTCTGGTAGTTGATGTCCGGCGGTTTCTGTTTTGCCACCCCTTGTATTTACAGCGCATTTTTTTCAAAAAAAAAAGGCGGCAGGCACGTACACGCCTCACTCGCAATGCAACGTGTTGACCATCGGGTTCTTCCGAGGTGCAGCAAAGCTGCGCCACGGCCTTGTAATTTAAATTCAATTTTTCGCACCCCCGCGAACCAGGGATCGAGCCCACTGAGTCGCTTATTTTTAATCTGCTTTTGACCGCTTCTTGTCACATTTTCAGCGCCTATTTTTTGAAAAAAAAAAAGCCGCCGGCAGGCACATGCACACACCGCCTACAATCAGGCCCTGTCCCTGGGAGGCGTGGCGAAGCCGCGCTGAGGACCCGTGCATTCCCGAGACCCATACGGTCATTTCAATCCCAATTTTATCGCATTTTTGACCTGTTTACATCGCTGTTTTTCCGAAAAAAAGGCCGCCAGCAGGCACATACATGCTGAACTTGCAATGCAACATCTTCTGTGTGCGGGAGGTGCGGCGAAGCCGCGTTGACCACTCTCAGTTCAAATTCGATTTTTGGCGTTCCCGCGAAACTGACTTTCAATCCCATTTTGCTGACATTTTTGACCTATTTGTAGCGCTTTTTTTTCCCCCGCAAAACAGCTGCCAGCAGGCAGGTACACACTCCATTTGCAATGCGACGCCTCCCCCCCATTGGGCTCAGCCTCTGTTGCCACGCCGACATTGCATCATTTAAATTCCATTTCTTGTGTTCCCGTGAACCATGCCCGAAGCACGGTGAGTGGCTCATTTTCAATGTTTTTACAGTGCTTGTTTTTCGCCAAAAAGCCGCCGGCAGGCACATAGAACTCTTGCCCAGCAATCCAACATAAACCACCCCACCTGTCATCCTGATTTTGCTTGGCGAGGCACGGCAAAGCTGTGCGGACCCCTTGCAATTCAAATTCGATTTTTCACCATCCCGCAAAACAGGCCCAGAGTGTGTGAGCTTCTCTTTATTTTGAGGGATTCTAAACTATTTCCAGGTCACCATTTCAGAAGTTGTTCGCCGCAGGTGCTGTACACTAACCCCCGGATCCAAAATTCGATTTTTGGAGTTCCCGTGAACTCATGGTTCTCTGGCTTCCCAACTCGCATTTTGTGCCATTCACACTCCACCATCAGGCTTGGGCTCAGAGAGCTGTGCCGACCTTGAATTTTTAAATTCGATTTTTCGCGTTCCGGTGACCCATGCCTCAAGCAAGGTGAGTGGCTCATTTTCAACACATTTTTGATGTATTTACAATGCCTTTTTGTCGCCAAAAAGCCGCCGGCAGGCACGTAGATTTTGCTTGGCAAAGCGCGGCAAAGCCGTGCCGACCCCTTGCGATTCAAATTGGCCTTGCGATTCAAATTCGATTTTTCACCATCCCGCAAATCAGGCCCAAAGTGCTGGGAGCTTTGATCACCATTTCAGAAGTTTTTCACTGCCCCCCGGATCCAAAATTCGATTTTTGGAGTTCCCGTGGCTTGCCAACTCGCATTTCGTGCCATTCTTACGCCTTTCAGCCTCAAGTTTCGGCCGCAAGCACCACGGGCCATTTCCGCGACATAACTGAACTAACATTATTTTAGCCCCGAAATTTCCAGAAAATCAATGGCAGCACTTAAGGACTGCAACTCCATTTAACAATGTGATATTCATCTATGTATGTAATACTCAGGTACCGGTACCTCGACAAACCCAATAAGAAAGGGAAAGAAGCCCATTCAGGGTTTCTGCGAGCAGCCTTGTCTGTCTCCAAGTGCACTGTGATTTCGATTTCTGGCCTCAGTGTGCGATGTTGAATTGGTATGTTTCTGGACTGTAACCCTAGTAATGAGGTACGGTGCCTCAAGTTCGGGGTTAATATAATAGCCCATCTTACCGTAACCCTACTTGCCAATCTCCCCTGGTAGTCATAGTAAAATAGGCGAGTACTCCGCCTTGCCGGATCTCAAATTTCGATTTTTAGGGTTCCCGCGAGCGACCTCCTCAGGCACGCCGTTTATTTCCCATTATCTAGTCCCTCGCTGTAATCCTAGCAAAGACTTGCTATTCCATTAATTCCAGGGCATAGTAACACCAGTCGGCAGTAACCCTATGTCGCGAATCTCCTCGTAACCCGCCCACTTAGTCGGTAGTGTTTCGCGTGTTTAACAACCCGAAATTTCAAAAAATTCCCCCGCAGGGGCGTTGTAACGTAAGCTACCGCAATCAAGATATTATCAGTTGTTATGCGCCCGCCGCGCAAAGTATAAAGCTGGGTGGGGCCATCGCGGTACGCGACTTGTCGCGGGCCGCGACTTATCGAAGGCAAGATGGCAAGTCAGCAAACAAACCAAATGTAGACACAGAAGGCAAGACAGCAAGTCAATTCAAATGCAAGTCCAGTAAAGACTTGTCATCGGCGAGACAGAAATGAGTGTGAGAGAAAGCGTGAAAGCCAGAGTGTACACAGTCTGCATGCGGATCAATCTTACATCATACCAGTGGACCAGACTGGAAGCAGAAGCAGAGACCGAATCGCGCGATCTCGAATGCGCACAAAAATACTTTGCATTGGTAAAATTCGTATCGAACCCGTCCAGCCGCTACAATCGCCTCGCCCTCCTGCCCCCACCTTGTCCGCCGCCAGCCCGAGCTGCGCCCCCAGCGCGCCGACGAGCGCCTTCGCGTCGCCCGCGCCCGCGCACTCGACGAAGAAGCGGTGTGCGCCGAAATACGCGGCGAGCGCGGGGTCGTGCGCGGCGGCGAGCGTGAGCGCGCTCTTGCCGATGCCCGCGGGGCCGACGACCGCCACGCGCGCGGCGGCGGGCGCGGTGATGGTGTTGACGACGTGCGCGAGCTCTTCGGCGCGCCCGTGGAAGATCTTGGGCGACGCGGGGAGCATGGGGAGGGGACTGTGGTTGGGGTGGGCGGGTTAGTGAGGGGTGGATGAGGGGAGGGAGGGCAGGTACCTGGAATCGGTCTTGATGCTCGAGGGGCGCTTCTTGCGCGGGGACGGGGGGCGCGGGGACGAGGAGCCCGAGGAGGAGGCGCGCCGGGGCTTGGAGCGCTTTTCTTTGAGGATCGCGATGAGCTCCTCGTGTCGCTGCGTGGCGTCTTTCTGTGGACACAGTCAGCATTGATGCATTGATGGTGCAGGAAGCGCACCTGCATCTCGGCCATCGTCACTGCTGCGATGATACCCGACTGGACCTGCGCACGGTTAGCTATGATTTGACGTGAGTGAGGACGACATACACCAAAGACGTCCAGCGCGTGCTTGAGGCCCACGTTGCACTCGACGATGAGGCCCGCGTCCTCCATCGAGCGGAAGACGCGCCGCCACAAGCCGCCCTTGACCTGGCTCCGCACGAAGGTCAGGATTTTCTCCAGTGTCCTGGAGGCGCAATTAGTGACAAGTTTAGATATACCGAGCGCCGACGTACTCGGTGAACTGGGTGATGCTCCGCACCATGGCGGGTGCGAGCTCTGCCTCGGAGTCGCGGCAGATGTTGATAATGGCGCATACGAGCTCGTATGCGCGCTCCGTCATTTTCACGCAGGCTGTGCATCAGGTTATTCCCAGTAAATATTGATAACCCAGCAGGACTGCTCACCATCTTTGTTGTCCCTCACTCTCTGCACGATAGGGCCCGGGGTGAGCAGAGGACTGGCGGGAGGCAGACGACGCACCTGGACGGTCTCCATGATGAGCAGCGAGACACTCGCTATCGCTTGGAGATACGGCTGGTTGCTGGCATTTCCGATGTCCTTGAGCAGGGTGCAGGCGACGGTCCCGTACTGCAGGACGCGGTCCGAGGTGGACGCGCGGTTGATGGTGAGAGTCATCGCGGGATGGCAGCGAGACGAGTGTGCGGTGGGAACCAGACTCGGGGCAGCTGCGATGGCGTTGGCCATATTTATTAAGAATCAGACGTGCCTGATGAGCGTAAAGTTTCGATGAATGATCGAAGCGGATGCAATTTCGAATTGGGCCATGCCGCGATCAATCAGCGCTTGTAGGAATCACTTGAATCATTTCACTTGACCCATCGGCCTGCTCGGGGCACTAGGAATGGTGGCGTGGCCAGGTGGGTTGCAGCTGCAGCGAGTGCGCGACGACGTGCGCGAGGACCTCGGAGGATGATCGAAAGATCTGCCGATCATGGCCTCGGAGAAGAGCGGAGAAGCTACGTCAAAGTGACTGATTGGTGGTTCCGGCGACAAAACAAATTGGCGAACAGCGTTGATTCGTAAACTCACTCCGACACACAAGGCGGTGCGAGACAACGCGCATCGCGCTCATCGGTCATCGATAATCCCCGCTCAGAATGACTGGCGCCTAGCGTACATGTTCCGAATTCAAACCTGCCAGATCTTTCCAGTTGGTCGAGAGGATCACATTTATTCCGACGTGACTACATGATCGAGACGCCGACGAGCTGCTAGCAAGACAAGCTCAAGTCAAGATGATCTTCGAAGGCATGCGAAAAAGCACTAGCCGCATGTGCTGTCGCACTCGAGATAGATCGCCCGCACGTTCAACAAACGAGGTACGAGCTTCATGTGATAATGTTCAATCGTCCGTCTAACCTGTCGTTCAGAAACGCACAGAGTCCGCAATATCCGAGGCGCGCGTTTTTTGCGCCGACAATGTGACCAGTGACGCGTCGACGCATCATGATCAACGTCCGAATCCAGTCAAATTGCGACCCGGCTTCGAATTCGTCGACATCGCACCATCGCGTTCGCGCAGCCTACTGCACCTCGACCTCTTCTCACTGCAAACGAGCAAACCCAACTCAGGTCACTCAACCAATAATACCCGCTCGCCCGTCAGACCTGGGCACATACGCGTCACTCGTCTTCCCCACCCACGCAGCCCCACGCAGACTCCGCAACCGTGCGCCCCCCGGCGTCCTGAAAACATCAAAAAATGGCTAACCGATGCATGCCCCGCTCTTCGTCGCACTCGTGAGCACCCAAATTCAAATCCAAGTATATCCCCTCCTAGTGTACGGACTAACCGCCGGCAGGCCGTGATCCTCGCCGCGTGCTTCGCCCTGCGCAAGTCAGTCGCCATCCGTCCGCGATCGCAGAATGCTAACCTTACGCACACGAACACCGGGACTCCTACCCGGTTCGCACGCCGTACCCGCTAGCGGCTGCGCGCGCACCCTCTCACCCTACCCTGCGCCGGCCCACCCCGCTCGCGGCGCGACAAGTACTTATTGGATTCGGAATCTGCCCGCGTCCGATGCCTGAGATACACGTCGATGGAGCGTGGGCGTAGGCGGCGTGGTTCCGAGGGTGCCGGTCGAAGGGGCCGTTGAGCGGAGCGGAGGGCGTTTTTGTCCTTCGTTTTCTGTCTCCACATACTCACGACCAATCTATGCTGTAGTTCACCACTCCTGCGCTGCTGAACGCATAATCCTACGTACGGGCCTACGTGGCTGATAAGATAACACGTACGCGCATTTTCTCCGCCCACGCGCGCACATGAGATCTGACTCTGGGGTAAGGCCATGTCATGTCGCGCCCTCCGCGCAGATTTTCCTCGGCGGACTCGGCGCGAGTACAAGTACGCATTACGTATACGCCGCTTTCAAGTTAGCTGCCCCCCAAAAAAAGCCAGATGAGATTTGGTTGGGAATGCCCCCCGGATTTCAGGTGCGGGAAACGATGCCCGCGCGCCGCCATCGTCTGAGCTTGCTTACAAACCATGGGGGTGCTGGATACAGTATCCCCGTAGGCGTACGTACGTTCGGCGCGGGGGGCATCCATCTTGACAGCTGAGTGAGAAACGATCGCCTGACACCTTCAGATTCAATGTTCGGGCCGGCGGCAATCCCAATTCAATTTCGGCATACCCACCTTCGTCGCTGCCCTCCACCACTTGAAAATAAGCTCTACGGCGGAGCGTACTACCGGTAGGTACGTATAGACAGTTGCACAAGTGGAGCACCTCTCTGGGAACCCCGCACTTCTGCCCGAGTCGGATGTTCAATGTCCGACCTTTACAGTGGGGCCACTGGCATTGAATTTCTGGCCCAGCCGTCGTGGGGAGTACTCCGCGGACGCACCTGCTCCAAAATCCAACCAAAATCTGAAGGGCTGTTGTTTCTCGCGTAGCTGGAACATACATGTACAGTAGCCCCTCGATGAACTTTGTTTTCGCGTTCGCGTTCGCGTTTGACCCCACGGTCATAATTAACTGCCGGACGGCATTTTAGCGCCGTGCGCCACCGGGCGAGGAGCCCCATAATCGTCTGATGGGGAGTGGGGCTTACTTATCCTCATCCTTATCCTTATCCTTATCGGCGACGGCTGGCAGGATTATTTTTGCAGGATGCAAATTCCGCTCCGGCGCGCTATTCACAATCGTTTGTTGAAATTCGCGTGCACGGCGCAGGCCTTTGATATCTGACTCCGACACCGACGTCGTACTCGGAAATCGAAGCCGAGGGTGAGAGAACGCTAACGTTGTTGAGGGGAAGGGGATACGGATCGATCGGCGGCAAACGGGGGTATCAGCCGATCTGGAAGCGGAAGCCTCGGTACTGTAGCTTGAGTGCGCGGTTCTCGAGGTGGAGATCATGTCAGTCCAGCTCTCGACGAGATCATTTTCAATTAATATTTGGCAGACAGATTGAGATACAGTATACATGCAGGACATGTGCTTATCCGCCCGAACCGCGGCGCGACCTCACCCCGCATGTGCGCCTCCACCTGCCTCCACCCACCAACACTAGCCTAGGCCAAATGCGGCCCCGAGGTCGTCAGCGCGACTTTCCGGAGGAGGGTGCAAATTGAAATACTTGTGGCTGACGCAGGATTCAAGGGCATCGCGGATCATCGATCAGCGTTGTATTGATTCGACCTCGGGCATGAAAATGCCCCCCGCGTTCAGGTGCCATAACGCTGCTCCGCAGCCGCGTAAGCGGATTTTTTCCTTGATTTTTCAATGCGTCTGGTGTTGATCTGGTGTGCACCCTGCATGTGCGCCTCCACCTGCCTCCGAGTCCTCCACCAAAAGGGTCAGTGACTCTGAACCAGAATGCAAGAAAGGGAGTACCACTTGTCACTTTGCAGTCAATCCGGAGTCTAACGCCCTTAGACACTCAATGGAAACGCCGAATCAAGGCATCATTCGTATCTAGTCATATACACGAAGGCTTTGAAGGATGCTTGAACGAACATTCATATGTTAGTACAAGTGTAATAAACAATAAATCCGGACTTACCAAGTCCATTGGGAAGTTAGAGCGTGTTCCAAGGCGCTTGAACGTTCAATACAAGTGTATTGAGAAGGCAAGAAGTTGTACTACATGATAGCTTGAAGAATGAAGGGATCCTGAATCGGAATTAAGGAAAGTCAGTGAAATCGAACTAAATGCCAAGTGGGGACCTACAGCGAGTTGAGGATGCAGTCAGTCCGGGATCTAACGCGCTCAAACCGTCGGGAAACACCTCAAAATGTGGCAGGTATAGCATCCAGGTGAGACGACGAAGGATTGGAAATAATTAAGACTAGAAGTCAGTAAAATGAAATCGGTGATAAATTCGGACGTAATCAGTTGTTACTTAGTCAATCCGCGGTCGAACACGTTCAAACGTTCCATACACGTGTACTTGTAATGCAAGGAGTGACTCAAGTCGATAGCTCGAAGAGTCAAGAGAGCCTGAGACGAAAATTGAAGAGGTCAGTGAGTTTGAACCAAAAGACAACCCAGGACCACCAGGAAGTTAATCCGGGTATTGCGCTCCCAGACGATCGAAAAACACTGAAGCTTGAGCGACATGGTCATAAGTACGACGCAATGAAGCCTATTTGAACGAATATTCATGCATCAGTACAAGTGTAAGAGGCAATAAATTCGGACTTGCCAAGTCCATTGACAAGTCAGTCCGCTTTGAAGGCTTTAGAACGTTCAATATGAAGGTATTAAGAGTGGTTCAGCCCGATGGCTTGATCAGTTAAAGGCATCTGAGACGAAAAAACCAGAAGGTCAGTCAGGTTGAAACAGGATAAAACAAGGACGCACCACGGGTGACTATGCAATCACCCCGGCGTCTAACGCGCCGAGACGGTTGAGAAACACGCCGAAACGACGCAGGTACCACAACCAGGTGAGACGATGAAGAAGTGAAAGTGGTTAGGACTAGAAGTGAAGAGTCAGTGAAATTGAGATGGGCGATAAATTCGAGCTTACCTCGGTCGATACTGAGTCGATCCGCGGCCGAACGCGTCCAAACGTTCAATATAGGTGTACGTGTAATGCAACGAGCGATTCAAGTCGATAGCTTGAAGAATTGAAGGAGCCTGAGACGAAAACGGAGGAAGTCAGTCACTTTGAACCAAAATACAAGTGGGGGCACACTGCGAGTTGGGATACAGTCAGTCCGGAATCTGGCTCGCTCAGACGTTCACAATTAAGGTCTCAGACCTACCTGGCCATAAGCAAGAAGAATTGAAGCCTATTTAATAGGAACTTTCATATGTCAGCACAAGGGAACTGGTCAAGAAACTCGGACGTGCTCTAGTCAGTATCAGGTCAATCGTGGGCCGAACGCGCTCAAACGTTCGATACAAGTGTATTTGTGAGATAACGATTGATTCTGGCCGATAGCTTGAAGATTTAAGGGAGTCTGAATCGAAAATTAAGAAAATGAGCAAAAGGCGAAAAATTCCGACTTGCAACGCCGTTACCAAGCCAGTCCGCATCCGAAGGCGCTCGGACGTTCAATAGGGATGTGTTGACAGGTTAACGAGTGAATCAACCTAATAGCTCGATGGGTGAAGGGATCTAAGACGAAAATGAGAGAGGTCAGTAAATTTGAAGCCAAAGACAAGCAAGACCAACTGCGAGTTCAGATGCCGTGAATCGCGAATATAGCACGCCAAAACGTTGGAGAACAACCGCATATTGAGTGCGGAATCGTACCTGAGACTGCAAGGTCGAAGACTAGAGATAATTGAGACTAGAGTAAGTAAAATTAAAGTGACTGAAAGAAATTAGACTTACCTCGGCCGCTATCAAGTCAATCCATGCCCGGATGTGCTTAAACGTTCAAAACATATGTATAGGTATGGTAAGGAGTCAATCAACGCGATATGTTGACAACCTGAGACGAAAATCACAAAGGTCAGTGATTTTGGGGGAAACATAACATAAGGACGTACCGTGGGCCGTTGCTCAGTCAATCCGGCATCTAATGCGCCCAAACGCTCAATAACTACCACATGTTGAACCATAACATAAGGACGCACCATGAGCCGCTACTTAGTCAATCCGGAGCGAAGCCTATTTGAACGAAAATTCATCTGTCAGTACGGGGAAATGGGGAATAAATTCGGACTTACCTGGTCCATTGTCAAGTCAGTCCGCATTTGAAAGCTCTCTAATGTTCAATGCAGGTGTATTGAGAAGCTAAGAAGCGATTCAGCTTGATAGCTTGATGGCTAAGGGAGCCTGAATCGAAATTACGAAAGTTAGTCAAGTTGAGGCAGGTTGATAGTAAGGGCTCATCGCGCGCAACTTTGAAGTCAGTCGGGGGTATAACTCCCACAGACAATCGAAATCGACGGCTAGTTGAAGCCCCAGGTCTATTTAGTCAGAAATACAACTGAGTGAAACCTCCATGAACGAGCATTCGTGTGAGCAACAAATTTGGACTTACTCCAGTCAGTATCAAGTCAATCGGAGACCGAACGCGTTAAAACGTTCGATACTGTGAGAAAACGATTGATCCTGGTCGATAGCTTGAAGTTTCAAGGGAGTCTGAATCGAATCTAAGAAAGTCAGTAACAGGCGAAAATTCCGACGTACAAGGCCATTACCAAGTCAGTCCGCATCCAAAGGCGCTCGTACCGTCGATAGAGATGCTATTGAGTGCGGAATCGTAACCTGAGACTAGAACGTTGAAGATTAGAGATAGAATTCAGGAGTCAGTAAAATTAAAGTGACCGAAGAAATAAGACTTACCTCGGCCGTTATCAAGTCAATCCGTGTCCGGCCCATTAAAGGCATCATTCCTATCTCGTCATAAACACGAAGGCTTTGAGAGCGCGTTCCAAGGTGCTTGAACGTTCAGTACAAGTGTATTGAGAAGGCAAGAACTCTTTTTACACGATAGCCTGAAGAACTAAGGAATTAAGGCAAGTCAGTAAATTTGAACTAAATGCCAAGTGAGGACCCACAGCGAGTTGAGGGTGCATTCACTCCGTGATCTAACGGGCTTAGACGGTCGGGAAACATGGCAGGTATAGTATCCAGGTGAGACGACGAAGGACTGGAAATAATTAAGACTAGAAGTCAGTAAAATGAAATCGGCGATAAATTCGGACGTACTCAGTGGTTACTTAGTCAACCCGCGGTCAAACACGTTAAAACGTTCCACACACGTGTACTTGCGATGAAACGAGTGATTCAAGTCAATAGCTTGAAGAATTGAAAGAGCCTGAGACGAAAAATTAAGAAAGTCAGGAATTTTGAACCAAAATACAAGTAGGGACACTGCGAGCTGGGATACAGCCAGTCCAGGACCCAACTCACTCGGGTGCTCTTTAAACATGGCTAATTAAAGTGTCGGATCTATCAGAGCATAGCACGGAGAATTGAAGCCTATTTGAACGAAAAAATCACATCTCAGTACAAGGGAACCGGTTAATAAATTCGGACTTACTCCAGTCAGTATCAAGTCAATCGGGGGCAGAACGCGCCCAAACGTTCGAGATAATGATACCTGTAAGATAGCTGGTAATTCGGCTGGATAGCCTGGCGAGTCAAAGGAGCCTGAATCGAAATTAAGAAAGTCAGTAAAAGGTGAAAAATTCCGGCTTACAAGGCCATTACCAAGTCAGTACGTGTCCGAAGGCGCTCTGACGGTCGAAATAGGTGTGTTAATTGTTCACGAAGGAATCAAATCAACATCTCAATGAGTTGAAGGGATCTATGACGAGAATTCAAAGGTCAGTAAATTGAAGCAAAAGATAAGCAAGGACCAAATACGAGTTAGGATGCATTGACCCGAGTCTAACGCGCCCAAACGTAGGAGACCAACCGCATATTGAGTGCGGAATCGTAGCTGAGACTGGAATGTCGAAAACTTGAGATAATTGAGACTAGAATCCAGGAGTCAGTAAAATTAAAGTGACCGAAAGAAATTGGACTTACCTCGGCCGTTATCAAGTCAATCCGGTTCCGAGCGTGCTTGAAGGTTAAACACAGATGTGTCTGAGAGGGAAAGAGTCAATCAACGCGATACCCTGACGAGTTGAAGGAGCTGAGACGAAAATCACAGAGGTTAGTATTTTTAGGGGAAACATAACATAAGGACGTACCATGAGCCGTTACTTAGTCAATCCGGTCTCTAGCGCGCCCAAACGCTCAGGAACTATCACATATTGAGTACTCGGAGTTGGAATGTTGAAGGATTAGAGATAATAAAGACTAGAATTGAGAAGTCAGTAAACTGAAGTGGGCGAAAAATAAAATAAGACTTACCTCGGTTGTTACCAAGTCAATTCGCATCCGAACGTGCTTAAACGTTTATCTCAGATGTATTGAAGAGTGGCCGATCATTGAATCGATGGTTGGCCTAGTTGAAGGGCTTGAGACGAAATTTACAGAGGTCAGTAGTTTTGGAGGAACATCAGACAAGGACTTACCATGGGCGTCAATCCGGTGCCTAACGCGTCCAAACGCTCAATAGATACCCCATATTAAAGGCTATTCTGTATCTAGAAGAAATGCGACGAACTGAAGGGCACTTGAACGAAAATTCATATGTCAGTCAGAAATGAAGTGAACGATAATTAGGCTTACTTCGTCCATTCCAAGGGAAGTCCGCATCCGATTGAATCCTAGCATGGATAAAAACGTATTGAAGGGTTGACAGTATGGTAAGAGTCATTCAACGCGATAGGTTGACAAGTTGGGGGAACCTGAGACGAAAATTACAGAGGTCAGTAATTTTGGGGGAACATAACATAAGGACGCACCATAGGCCGTCGTACTGTCGATAGAGATGCTATTGAGCGCGGAATCGTAATCTGAGACTAGAACGTTGAAGATTAGAGATAATTGAGACTAGAATCCAGGAGTCAGTAAAATTAAAGTGACCGAAAAAAATTAGACTTACCTCGGCCGTTATCAAGTCAATCCGTGTCCGGCCCAATAAAGGCATCATTCCTATCTCGTCATAAACACGAAGGCTTGAGGGCGCGTTCCAAAGTGCTTGAACGTTCAGTACAAGTGTATTGAGAAGACAAGAACTCGTTTTACATGATAGCCTGAAGAACTAAGGAGTCAAGGCAAGTCAGTAAATTTGAACTAGATGCCAAGTGAGGACCCACAGCGAGTTGAGGGTGCATTCACTCCGTGACCTAACGGGCTCAGACGGTCGGGAAACACGTCAAAATATGGCAGGTATAGTATCCAGGTGAGACGACGAAGGACTGGAAATAGTTAAGACTAGAAGTCAGTAAAATGAAATCGGCGATAAATTCGGACGTACTCAGTGGTTACTTAGTCAACCCGCGGTCAAACACGTTAAAACGTTCCATACACGTGTACTTGCAATGAAACGAGTGATTCAAGTCAATAGCTTGAAGAATTGAAAGAGCCTGAGACGAAAAATTAAGAAAGTCAGGAATTTTGAACCAAAATACAAGTGGGGACACTGCGAGCTGGGATACAGCCAGTCCGGGACCCAACTCACTCGGGCGCTCTTGAAACACGCCTAATTAAAGCCTCGGATCTATCACAGCATAGCACGGAGAATTGAAGCCTATTTGAACGAAAAATCATATCTCAGTAGGTTAATAAATTCGGACTTACTCCAGTCAGTATCAAGTCAATCGGGGAAGAACGCGCCCAAATGTTCGAGATAATTATGCCTGTGAGATAGCAGGTGATTCGGCTCGATAGCTTGGCGAGTCAAAGGAGCTTGAATCGAAATTAAGAAAGTCAGCAAAAGGTGAAAAATTCCGGCTTACAAGGCCATTACCAAGTCAGTCCGCGTCCGAAGGCGCTCTGACGGTCGATATAGGTACGTTTAATTGTTAACGAAGGAATCAAATCAACATCTCAATGAGTTGAAGGGATCTAAGACGAGAATTCAAAAGGTCAGTAAATTTGAAGCAAAAGATAAGCAAGGACCAAATACGAGTTAGGATGCATTAACCCCGAGTCTAACGCGCCCAACCGTAGGAGAACAACCGCATATTGAGTGCGGAATCATACCTGAGACTGGAATGTCGAAGACTTGAGATAATTGAGACTAGAATCCACGAGTCAGTAAAATTAAAGTGACCGAAAGAAATTGGACTTACCTCGGCCGTTATCAAGTCAATCCGGTTCCGAGCGTGCTTTAAATTTAAACACAGGTTTATCTGCGAGGGAAAGAGTCAATCAGCGCGATACCCTGACGAGTTGAAGGAGCCTGAGACGAAGTTAGTATCTTTACGTACCATGAGCCGTTACTTAGTCAATCCGGTCTCTAGCGCGCCCAAACGCTCAAGAACTATCGCATATTGAGTACTCGGAGTTGGAACGTTGAAGGATTAGAGATAATAAAGACTAGAATTGAGAAGTCAGAAGAACTGAAGTGGGCGAAAAATAAAATAAGACTTACCTCGGTTGTTGCCAAGTCAATTCGCATCCGAACGTGCTTAAACGTTCATCACAGATGTATTGAGGAGTTGCGGAGTCGTTGAACGCGATAGTTGGACTAGATGAAGGGCTTGAGACGAAAGTTACGGAGGTCAGTAGTTTTGGAGGAACATCAGACAAGGACTTACCATGGGCGTCAATCCGGCGCCTAACCCGTCCAAACGCTCAACAGATACCCCATATTAAAGGTCATTCTGTATCTAGAAGAAACACGACGAATTGACGGGGACTTGAACGAAAATTCATGTCAGTCAGAAATGAAGTGAACCATAATTTAAGCTTACTTAGTCCATTCCAAGGGAAGTCCGCATCCGATTGAATCCTAACAGTGGATAAAAACGTATTGAAGGGTTGGCAGTATGGTAAGGAGTCATTCAACGCGATAGGTTGACAAGTTGGAGGAACCTGAGACGAAAATCACAGAGGTCAGTAATTTTGGGGGAACATAACATAAGGACGCACCGTAGGCCGTCGCTCAGTCAATCCGGCATCTAATGCGCCCGAACGTTCAAGAACTACCCTATGTTGAACATAATCAAGACTAATATTCAAGAGTAAGTAAAGGTGAAGTGACCGGAAAAAAGTAGACTTACCTCGGTCATTACCCAGTCAATCCGGTTCCGAGCGCGCTTGAGCGTTAAATGCAGATGTATCTGAGAGGGACAGAGTCAATCAACACGATACTTTGACGAGTTGAAAGAACCTGAGACGAAAATCACAGAGGTTAGTATTTTTAGGGGAAACATAACATAAGGCCGTACCATACACCGTTACTTAGTCAATCCGGTCTCTAATGCAACCAAACGCTCAAGAACTACCACATGTTGAGGACTTGGAGCTGGAACGTCGAAGGATTAGAGGTGATGAAGACTAGAATTGGGAACTCAGTACAACCAAGCTGGGCGAAAAAAAGAGGACTTACCACGGTTGTTACCAAGTCAATTCGCGTCCGAACGTGCTTAAACGTTCATCACAGATGTATTGAAGAGTGGCCGAGTCATTGAATGCGATGGTTGGACTAGATGAAGGGGCTTGAGACGAAAGTTACAGAGGTCAGTAGTTTTGGAGGAACATCAGGTAAGGACGTACCATGGGCGTCAATCCGGTGCCTAACACGTTCAAACACTCAATAGCCACCCCACATTGAAGGCCATTCTGTATCTAGAAGAAGCACAACGAATTGACGTACACTTGAACGAAAATCCATATGTCAGTCAGAAATGAAGTAAACAATAATTTAGGCTTACTTCGTCCATTGCAAGGAAAGTCCGCATCTGATTGAATGCTAACAGTGGATAAAACGTATTGAAGGGTTGAATAGCGATAGCTGGACACAAAGGATCGAAGTCAACTGGAGTAAAAACCAAAAAGTCAGTAACAGTAAAGTGGGCGATAAATTCGGCCTTACCACGGCTGATATTGTGTCAATCTGCGTCCAAATGGCCTGAAGCAAGCACGTCAAACCTTGATAGAGTAGAAAGCGAGTGGATCTGCGAAGTCGTGAGGATTTGAAGTGGTCCAAGATGAAAGATCAACAAAGTCAGCAAAGTAATGAGTGATAGATGATAGCATGAAGCTTACTGCGATTTGCCAGGCAAGTTGTGCCTGAATACTCCGATCCCTTCGATAAGAACATCTTGATAATTTGAGATCGGGTCTATCGACAAGTTGAACGGTTCTGGGAAAGAAGTCAGTAGCCGTGAAAACCGATGCAAACAAGGACTCACCACTGGCGATGCGGAGTCAGGTTGTGTTCGGATATCGCGGTAGTGGCTGATAGCAGAGTGATCCGGGCGATAAGGTGAGATGTGGAGGACCTGGCGTTATCTAGATCAAGTCAGATCGTCCGAGTGAGAAGTAAAGACAATTTAGGTGAGAATTACCTGACTTGATCTTGATGAAAGAGTAAACTCGGCAGGTTCGGGCCGGCAATATGCTGGGGTGAAGTGGGGTGTCGAGGCGAAATGGAATAGAGCCAGAGCTGTGATCCATGGGTTTCGGAGTCAAATAGATTGAAGAAGGGAGCACCAGGAGGGCGCTACTGGTATAAGAAGAGGGGGGAAAGAGAGAACTCTAAAGAATATGTCAAATCTCGACGGGTTCTTATAGCCCACGAAGCTGGATTCAAGCTCCGAAAAAATGGTGAGTATGAATGGACGTGCGTACCTTCGCGCTCCGTCGGAATCGGGCACCGCTGGCACTTGGATACAGGCCCCAGAAAATGGGGCCTGAAAATAGCAGCGAGTGCAAAAACCAAGTATCAGGTAGCGTGGGCAGCCGATAACGTTTGATGGCGACGAACAAAAGTTCCGGAAGGAAGTATTGATGGTTACAGAAGCGACGTACTCGGGATCTGAGGTGTCGGAATTCGGACATGGTTGCACTTGCATAGGCTCGAACAGTGTGCGGTTTGGTGCGAATGGAAGGGTTTGAAGCACCAAAACTTTGAGGAATAATTGGAGGTATAGATTAGAGTATCTCCCAAAGGAAACGGTTTAGAAGGGAGGCAAGGGAAGGGAAGGCTAGATACAAGGGCAAAGCGAAATATTCGTTGGTGCCTGAGATTCGGCGAGCCAAGCCCACGCACCTTATGACAACTCATACCATGGTTACCAATCATATTCCGAAGCACCACTTGTCCCGAAATTCGCGTGATGTGTAGCTGAGGAGGCTTTTTCGCATTTTCAGAACAGCTCTGTTTGCGTGCAATGCTTCTGCAGAGAGACCCAGCGAGTTCAGAGGAGCAGGATATCCAGGCACAGAATCTATTTTCGGAACTATATCCGGAGGGAGTGAGACAGGGACCGTGAATTAGCCGAGAGACCGGAAAACACACCAAATGCAACGTAGCCGTTATTCCGGTCGTAATGCCCCAAATGTGTCCTGAGCTATCTTACGTGGTTATATCAATTGGTATCCATCATGTGTTTGATGGCGCACCGCCTGCGGACCTTCCAGCATCCGAATTTGCGAAAATATGCCAAACGACCGTTGCCGCCATTCCGTCGTCCCTGAGCTGCAGATAGGCCTAGAATTTGTCAGAAAGACACTAGAGGAAGAACTTGGTACATACATTGCCGTGGGCCCCAAGGGTCTGCAAAAATCGCGACACGAAACATGAAAGCGAGAGGCAAGATCTGACAGTTACCAAATTGGGTGACTGGCGTTGGCGGCTTTGCGTTTGTTGGCTCGAAAACGAACATGATCACGTGATGTCTTGGCACATCTTTTAAATTGCACGTCACCGCTTGGATTCGGCCATTTCCGCCCTAGGCATTTACGGCACTGGATCGAAGGTTACCCGGCTGCCGCTGTCAATTTTCTCGGCAATCTCGATCAAGTACGGTCGCTACAATTTGTATTGTGCCATCCTGCCGCATGCTTCCTGTATTTCTCAAGTATACCTTGACGTCCTAGGGCTCCCAAGTCTTCTGGGCGCATGCTGTGATGTTTCAGATGTTAATGAGAGCAACGTCGTAGGTTTGTCTCTGTCCGAAAAGATTTAGAGTGTCTAATTCTACACATCTTCTGCATCAAATTTCTACGTTAAATCAATGTGAAGGTGTGGTACCCTTCCGTAAGGCGCACCGCCCTCGCGTAACCAACGTGTAACTGATTTATCCGGAATTGCAGACTTCCATTGGACTATTGTGTTCCTGGTCCCATGGCAACCCACCACTCTCCTAAATTCCTGCTTTTCACTCGATTTTTGGCGCATTTTTGACCATTTTGTTTCCAGAAAAAAGCCGGCGGCAGCCACATCCCACCTCCAACTAAAAGTCTTTGATGTCCACGGCATTCAAGTCCCGGTGGAGGCACCATACAGCGGCGCCAGCCATTCCGGGCCCCTATTAATGGGGGTAAGTTGGTGGTTTCAATCCACATTTGATGTCATTTTGACGTTCTTTCAGCGCGTGAGTCGCTTATTTTTAATTCAATTTTGACCGCTTTTTGACCTATTTACAGCGCATTTTTTTCAAAAAAAAAATGGCCGCCGGCAGGCACATACATGCTGAACTTGCAATGTGATGTCTTCTACGATCGGGCTCTGCCTACGGGAGGTGCGGCGAAGTCGCGCCGACCACTCTCAATTCAAATTCGATTTTTGGTGTTCCCGCGAACGATGCCATCAGCACGGTGAGTCGCTGACTTTCAATCCCATTTTGCTGGCATTTTTGACCTATTTGTAGCGCTTCTGCACTGGAGCTCTAGATTTTGACAAAGATTATGCACTATAATACATAGAACATTATTCTAGTACTGGCCAAGCTCCTAGTAGCACCCCCCATGTTCTTGTCGCGAAACCATTTGTATGAATTCCGGATTAGGAAGGCGGATCATCGGACCGAGCTGGTCACTAGTTTACGGGGTCCTGACAGGCGGTTTTTGGTAGTTGATGTCCGGCGGTTTCTCTGTTGCCACCCCTTGTATTTACAGCGCATTTTTTTCAAAAAAAAAAAGGCCGCCGGCAGGCATGTAATCGCCTCACTTGCAATGCAACTTGTTGACCATCGGGTTCTTCCGAGGTGCGGCGAAGCTGCGCCACGGCCTTGTAATTTAAATTCCATTTTTCGCACCCCCGCGAACCAGGGATCGAGCCCAGTGAGTCGCTCATTTTTAATGTGCTTTTGACCGCTTTTTGTCACATTTTCAGCGCCTATTTTTTTCAAAAAAAAAAGCCGCCGGCAGGCACATGCACACACCGCCCACAATGCAACGTTTGCCACCATCAGGCCCTGTCCCTGGGAGGCGCGGCAAAGCCGCGCTGAGTCCCCGTGATTTGGATCCGATTTTTTGCATTCTCGCGACCCATGCGCTCATTTCAATCCCAATTTTATCGCATTTTTGACCCGTTTACATCGCTGTTTTTCCGAAAAAAAGGCCGCCGGCAGGCACATACATGCTGAACTTGCAATGCAATGTCTTCTACGATCGGGCTCTGCCCACGGGAGGCGCGGCAAAGCCGCGCCGACCAATCTCAATTCAAATTCGACTTTTGGTGTTCCCACGGTGAGTCGCTGACTTTCAATCCCATTTTGCTGACATTTTTGACCTATTTGTGGCGCTTTTTCTCGCAAAACAGCTGCCAGCAGGATGGTACACACTCCATTTGCAATGCGATGCCTCCCCCCATTAGGCTTAGCCTCTGTTGCCGCGCCGACATTGTATCATTTAAATTCCATTTTTTGCGTTCCCGCGGACCATGCCCCAACCACGTTGAGTTACCCGGTTTCAATCCCCTTTCAGCCGCTTTTTGAGCTATTCACGGCCCTTTTTTCGACAAAGGGCTGCTGGCAGGCACAGACCCAGGTCACTTGCAATCCGATGTGTTCTACCACCGGGCCCTTCTTCCGAGAGGTGCGGCAAAGCCCAATGCCCGGCTTTCATATTTGATTTTTTGTTGCACCCCCAAATCATCTCATGAGTGCGGTGAGTCACTTATTTTTACAGCTATTTGCGGAACTTAGGGCGCGGCCGACTTTTTTTCCATTTCGGGCATTTTTTGATCGTTTTGCGTATGTCGTGAGGTTTGGGCTCAGTTTTTATTTGTTTGCCTCGGGACCACGCACATTCGATTCGCCATCGAATTCCGCAGTGGACAGTCTCTTTATTATGTCCTTACAGTCCCTCTAACGAGCTCTGAGTACAAATATGATGATTTGAGCATACCATTACATGTATCGGCTCTAACAAAACTTCTGATGCCCCTAGGACTCTAATTTTTTTATACAATGGTCTTTCATGCGTTCCCTAGAGGATGTATACCATGAATAGTCGAGATCCACAAAAAGACTCACACAATTGTGACCGCAATTGCAGGTCTATTAGACCATGCCTTTGGAGGTGGCTGACAGGGCACAGAATGCTGCCCCCTCAAATTTTATGATCCTATCCCCTTCAGATCTCAATAGAGTTGAACATATTCAAAAACTATGTGAATTTGAGTGCCTTAGATGTTGCTAGAGGTGATATAGGTGAAAATATCACATTTTGACTCGGAATTTCTGGAAGTGTGAGTCCCGGACTTCTGAGCATACCATCCTCTGTGGATTCTCGAGCAGAGTTGAACGAGCATACTCCCGAGGCCCTTGGATGAAAACTGAGCCCGTGGTGGGCGATATATGCCTGGGATCACATTTTGATGAAATTTTGATCTGCGCCCTAAGTTCCGCAAATAGCTGTAATTCACTTCTGACCGCTTTTTGACCCGTTTACAGTCCCTTCTTTTCGAAAAAAAAGGTGTGACACTCCACCATCGGGCTTGGGCTCAGAGAGCCGCGCTGACCTTGTATTGTGTAAATTCGATTTTTCTCGTTCCCGTGAACCATGCCTCAAGCACGGTGAGTGGCTCATTTTCAATGTTTTTACAGTGCTTCTTTTTCGCCAAAAAGCCGCCGGCAGGCACGTAGAACTCTTGCCCAGCAATCCAACGTAAACCACCGTCCTGATTTTGCTTGGCAAGGCACAGCAAAGCTGTGCTGACTCTTTGCAATTCAAATGCGATTTTTCACCATCCCGCAAACCAGGCCCAGAGTGTGTGAGCTTCTCTTTATTTTGAGGGATTCTAAACTATTTCCAGGTCACCATTTCAGAAGTTGTTCGCCGCAGGTGCTGTACACTAAGCCCCGGATCCAAAATTCGATTTTTGGAGTTCCCGTGAACTCATGGTTCTCTGGCTTCCCAACTCGCATTTCGTGCCATTCACACTCCACCATCGGGCTTGGGCTCAGAGAGCTGTGCCGACCTTGAATTTTTAAATTCGATTTTTCGCGTTCCGGTGACCCATGCCTCAAGCAAGGTGAGTGGCTCATTTTCAACACATTTTTGATGTATTTACAATGCCTTTTTGTCGCCAAAAAGCCGCCGGCAGGCACGTAGATTTTGCTTGGCAAAGCGCGGCAAAGCCGTGCCGACCCCTTGCGATTCAAATTGGCCTTGCGATTCAAATTCGATTTTTCACCATCCCGCAAATCAGGCCCAAAGTGCTGGGAGCTTTGATCACCATTTCAGAAGTTTTTCACTGCCCCCCGGATCCAAAATTCGATTTTTGGAGTTCCCGTGGCTTGCCAACTCGCATTTCGTGCCATTCTTACGCCTTTCAGCCTCAAGTTTCGGCCGCAAGCACCACGGGCCATTTCCGCGACATAACTGAACTAACATTATTTTAGCCCCGAAATTTCCAGAAAATCAATGGCAGCACTTAAGGACTGCAACTCCATTTAACAATGTGATATTCATCTATGTATGTAATACTCAGGTACCGGTACCTCGACAAACCCAATAAGAAAGGGAAAGAAGCCCATTCAGGGTTTCTGCGAGCAGCCTTGTCTGTCTCCAAGTGCACTGTGATTTCGATTTCTGGCCTCAGTGTGCGATGTTGAATTGGTATGTTTCTGGACTGTAACCCTAGTAATGAGGTACGGTGCCTCAAGTTCGGGGTTAATATAATAGCCCATCTTACCGTAACCCTACTTGCCAATCTCCCCTGGTAGTCATAGTAAAATAGGCGAGTACTCCGCCTTGCCGGATCTCAAATTTCGATTTTTAGGGTTCCCGCGAGCGACCTCCTCAGGCACGCCGTTTATTTCCCATTATCTAGTCCCTCGCTGTAATCCTAGCAAAGACTTGCTATTCCATTAATTCCAGGGCATAGTAACACCAGTCGGCAGTAACCCTATGTCGCGAATCTCCTCGTAACCCGCCCACTTAGTCGGTAGTGTTTCGCGTGTTTAACAACCCGAAATTTCAAAAAATTCCCCCGCAGCGGCGTTGTAACGTAAGCTACCGCAATCAAGATATTATCAGTTGTTATGCGCCCGCCGCGCAAAGTATAAAGCTGGGTGGGGCCATCGCGGTACGCGACTTGTCGCGGGCCGCGACTTATCGAAGGCAAGATGGCAAGTCAGCAAACAAACCAAATGTAGACACAGAAGGCAAGACAGCAAGTCAATTCAAATGCAAGTCCAGTAAAGACTTGTCATCGGCGAGACAGAAATGAGTGTGAGAGAAAGCGTGAAAGCCAGAGTGTACACAGTCTGCATGCGGATCAATCTTACATCATACCAGTGGACCAGACTGGAAGCAGAAGCAGAGACCGAATCGCGCGATCTCGAATGCGCACAAAAATACTTTGCATTGGTAAAATTCGTATCGAACCCGTCCAGCCGCTACAATCGCCTCGCCCTCCTGCCCCCACCTTGTCCGCCGCCAGCCCGAGCTGCGCCCCCAGCGCGCCGACGAGCGCCTTCGCGTCGCCCGCGCCCGCGCACTCGACGAAGAAGCGGTGTGCGCCGAAATACGCGGCGAGCGCGGGGTCGTGCGCGGCGGCGAGCGTGAGCGCGCTCTTGCCGATGCCCGCGGGGCCGACGACCGCCACGCGCGCGGCGGCGGGCGCGGTGATGGTGTTGACGACGTGCGCGAGCTCTTCGGCGCGCCCGTGGAAGATCTTGGGCGACGCGGGGAGCATGGGGAGGGGACTGTGGTTGGGGGTGGGCGGGTTAGTGAGGGGTGGATGAGGGGAGGGAGGGCAGGTACCTGGAATCGGTCTTGATGCTCGAGGGGCGCTTCTTGCGCGGGGACGGGGGGCGCGGGGACGAGGAGCCCGAGGAGGAGGCGCGCCGGGGCTTGGAGCGCTTTTCTTTGAGGATCGCGATGAGCTCCTCGTGTCGCTGCGTGGCGTCTTTCTGTGGACACAGTCAGCATTGATGCATTGATGGTGCAGGAAGCGCACCTGCATCTCGGCCATCGTCACTGCTGCGATGATACCCGACTGGACCTGCGCACGGTTAGCTATGATTTGACGTGAGTGAGGACGACATACACCAAAGACGTCCAGCGCGTGCTTGAGGCCCACGTTGCACTCGACGATGAGGCCCGCGTCCTCCATCGAGCGGAAGACGCGCCGCCACAAGCCGCCCTTGACCTGGCTCCGCACGAAGGTCAGGATTTTCTCCAGTGTCCTGGAGGCGCAATTAGTGACAAGTTTAGATATACCGAGCGCCGACGTACTCGGTGAACTGGGTGATGCTCCGCACCATGGCGGGTGCGAGCTCTGCCTCGGAGTCGCGGCAGATGTTGATAATGGCGCATACGAGCTCGTATGCGCGCTCCGTCATTTTCACGCAGGCTGTGCATCAGGTTATTCCCAGTAAATATTGATAACCCAGCAGGACTGCTCACCATCTTTGTTGTCCCTCACTCTCTGCACGATAGGGCCCGGGGTGAGCAGAGGACTGGCGGGAGGCAGACGACGCACCTGGACGGTCTCCATGATGAGCAGCGAGACACTCGCTATCGCTTGGAGATACGGCTGGTTGCTGGCATTTCCGATGTCCTTGAGCAGGGTGCAGGCGACGGTCCCGTACTGCAGGACGCGGTCCGAGGTGGACGCGCGGTTGATGGTGAGAGTCATCGCGGGATGGCAGCGAGACGAGTGTGCGGTGGGAACCAGACTCGGGGCAGCTGCGATGGCGTTGGCCATATTTATTAAGAATCAGACGTGCCTGATGAGCGTAAAGTTTCGATGAATGATCGAAGCGGATGCAATTTCGAATTGGGCCATGCCGCGATCAATCAGCGCTTGTAGGAATCACTTGAATCATTTCACTTGACCCATCGGCCTGCTCGGGGCACTAGGAATGGTGGCGTGGCCAGGTGGGTTGCAGCTGCAGCGAGTGCGCGACGACGTGCGCGAGGACCTCGGAGGATGATCGAAAGATCTGCCGATCATGGCCTCGGAGAAGAGCGGAGAAGCTACGTCAAAGTGACTGATTGGTGGTTCCGGCGACAAAACAAATTGGCGAACAGCGTTGATTCGTAAACTCACTCCGACACACAAGGCGGTGCGAGACAACGCGCATCGCGCTCATCGGTCATCGATAATCCCCGCTCAGAATGACTGGCGCCTAGCGTACATGTTCCGAATTCAAACCTGCCAGATCTTTCCAGTTGGTCGAGAGGATCACATTTATTCCGACGTGGACTACATGATCGAGACGCCGACGAGCTGCTAGCAAGACAAGCTCAAGTCAAGATGATCTTCGAAGGCATGCGAAAAAGCACTAGCCGCATGTGCTGTCGCACTCGAGATAGATCGCCCGCACGTTCAACAAACGAGGTACGAGCTTCATGTGATAATGTTCAATCGTCCGTCTAACCTGTCGTTCAGAAACGCACAGAGTCCGCAATATCCGAGGCGCGCGTTTTTTGCGCCGACAATGTGACCAGTGACGCGTCGACGCATCATGATCAACGTCCGAATCCAGTCAAATTGCGACCCGGCTTCGAATTCGTCGACATCGCACCATCGCGTTCGCGCAGCCTACTGCACCTCGACCTCTTCTCACTGCAAACGAGCAAACCCAACTCAGGTCACTCAACCAATAATACCCGCTCGCCCGTCAGACCTGGGCACATACGCGTCACTCGTCTTCCCCACCCACGCAGCCCCACGCAGACTCCGCAACCGTGCGCCCCCCGGCGTCCTGAAAACATCAAAAAATGGCTAACCGATGCATGCCCCGCTCTTCGTCGCACTCGTGAGCACCCAAATTCAAATCCAAGTATATCCCCTCCTAGTGTACGGACTAACCGCCGGCAGGCCGTGATCCTCGCCGCGTGCTTCGCCCTGCGCAAGTCAGTCGCCATCCGTCCGCGATCGCAGAATGCTAACCTTACGCACACGAACACCGGGACTCCTACCCGGTTCGCACGCCGTACCCGCTAGCGGCTGCGCGCGCACCCTCTCACCCTACCCTGCGCCGGCCCACCCCGCTCGCGGCGCGACAAGTACTTATTGGATTCGGAATCTGCCCGCGTCCGATGCCTGAGATACACGTCGATGGAGCGTGGGCGTAGGCGGCGTGGTTCCGAGGGTGCCGGTCGAAGGGGCCGTTGAGCGGAGCGGAGGGCGTTTTTGTCCTTCGTTTTCTGTCTCCACATACTCACGACCAATCTATGCTGTAGTTCACCACTCCTGCGCTGCTGAACGCATAATCCTACGTACGGGCCTACGTGGCTGATAAGATAACACGTACGCGCATTTTCTCCGCCCACGCGCGCACATGAGATCTGACTCTGGGGTAAGGCCATGTCATGTCGCGCCCTCCGCGCAGATTTTCCTCGGCGGACTCGGCGCGAGTACAAGTACGCATTACGTATACGCCGCTTTCAAGTTAGCTGCCCCCCAAAAAAAGCCAGATGAGATTTGGTTGGGAATGCCCCCCGGATTTCAGGTGCGGGAAACGATGCCCGCGCGCCGCCATCGTCTGAGCTTGCTTACAAACCATGGGGGTGCTGGATACAGTATCCCCGTAGGCGTACGTACGTTCGGCGCGGGGGGCATCCATCTTGACAGCTGAGTGAGAAACGATCGCCTGACACCTTCAGATTCAATGTTCGGGCCGGCGGCAATCCCAATTCAATTTCGGCATACCCACCTTCGTCGCTGCCCTCCACCACTTGAAAATAAGCTCTACGGCGGAGCGTACTACCGGTAGGTACGTATAGACAGTTGCACAAGTGGAGCACCTCTCTGGGAACCCCGCACTTCTGCCCGAGTCGGATGTTCAATGTCCGACCTTTACAGTGGGGCCACTGGCATTGAATTTCTGGCCCAGCCGTCGTGGGGAGTACTCCGCGGACGCACCTGCTCCAAAATCCAACCAAAATCTGAAGGGCTGTTGTTTCTCGCGTAGCTGGAACATACATGTACAGTAGCCCCTCGATGAACTTTGTTTTCGCGTTCGCGTTCGCGTTTGACCCCACGGTCATAATTAACTGCCGGACGGCATTTTTAGCGCCGTGCGCCACCGGGCGAGGAGCCCCATAATCGTCTGATGGGGAGTGGGGCTTACTTATCCTCATCCTTATCCTTATCCTTATCGGCGACGGCTGGCAGGATTATTTTTGCAGGATGCAAATTCCGCTCCGGCGCGCTATTCACAATCGTTTGTTGAAATTCGCGTGCACGGCGCAGGCCTTTGATATCTGACTCCGACACCGACGTCGTACTCGGAAATCGAAGCCGAGGGTGAGAGAACGCTAACGTTGTTGAGGGGAAGGGGATACGGATCGATCGGCGGCAAACGGGGGTATCAGCCGATCTGGAAGCGGAAGCCTCGGTACTGTAGCTTGAGTGCGCGGTTCTCGAGGTGGAGATCATGTCAGTCCAGCTCTCGACGAGATCATTTTCAATTAATATTTGGCAGACAGATTGAGATACAGTATACATGCAGGACATGTGCTTATCCGCCCGAACCGCGGCGCGACCTCACCCCGCATGTGCGCCTCCACCTGCCTCCACCCACCAACACTAGCCTAGGCCAAATGCGGCCCCGAGGTCGTCAGCGCGACTTTCCGGAGGAGGGTGCAAATTGAAATACTTGTGGCTGACGCAGGATTCAAGGGCATCGCGGATCATCGATCAGCGTTGTATTGATTCGACCTCGGGCATGAAAATGCCCCCCCGCGTTCAGGTGCCATAACGCTGCTCCGCAGCCGCGTAAGCGGATTTTTTCCTTGATTTTTCAATGCGTCTGGTGTTGATCTGGTGTGCACCCTGCATGTGCGCCTCCACCTGCCTCCGAGTCCTCCACCAAAAGGGTCAGTGACTCTGAACCAGAATGCAAGAAAGGGAGTACCACTTGTCACTTTGCAGTCAATCCGGAGTCTAACGCCCTTAGACACTCAATGGAAACGCCGAATCAAGGCATCATTCGTATCTAGTCATATACACGAAGGCTTTGAAGGATGCTTGAACGAACATTCATATGTTAGTACAAGTGTAATAAACAATAAATCCGGACTTACCAAGTCCATTGGGAAGTTAGAGCGTGTTCCAAGGCGCTTGAACGTTCAATACAAGTGTATTGAGAAGGCAAGAAGTTGTACTACATGATAGCTTGAAGAATGAAGGGATCCTGAATCGGAATTAAGGAAAGTCAGTGAAATCGAACTAAATGCCAAGTGGGGACCTACAGCGAGTTGAGGATGCAGTCAGTCCGGGATCTAACGCGCTCAAACCGTCGGGAAACACCTCAAAATGTGGCAGGTATAGCATCCAGGTGAGACGACGAAGGATTGGAAATAATTAAGACTAGAAGTCAGTAAAATGAAATCGGTGATAAATTCGGACGTAATCAGTTGTTACTTAGTCAATCCGCGGTCGAACACGTTCAAACGTTCCATACACGTGTACTTGTAATGCAAGGAGTGACTCAAGTCGATAGCTCGAAGAGTCAAGAGAGCCTGAGACGAAAATTGAAGAGGTCAGTGAGTTTGAACCAAAAGACAACCCAGGACCACCAGGAAGTTAATCCGGGGTATTGCGCTCCCAGACGATCGAAAAACACTGAAGCTTGAGCGACATGGTCATAAGTACGACGCAATGAAGCCTATTTGAACGAATATTCATGCATCAGTACAAGTGTAAGAGGCAATAAATTCGGACTTGCCAAGTCCATTGACAAGTCAGTCCGCTTTGAAGGCTTTAGAACGTTCAATATGAAGGTATTAAGAGTGGTTCAGCCCGATGGCTTGATCAGTTAAAGGCATCTGAGACGAAAAAACCAGAAGGTCAGTCAGGTTGAAACAGGATAAAACAAGGACGCACCACGGGTGACTATGCAATCACCCCGGCGTCTAACGCGCCGAGACGGTTGAGAAACACGCCGAAACGACGCAGGTACCACAACCAGGTGAGACGATGAAGAAGTGAAAGTGGTTAGGACTAGAAGTGAAGAGTCAGTGAAATTGAGATGGGCGATAAATTCGAGCTTACCTCGGTCGATACTGAGTCGATCCGCGGCCGAACGCGTCCAAACGTTCAATATAGGTGTACGTGTAATGCAACGAGCGATTCAAGTCGATAGCTTGAAGAATTGAAGGAGCCTGAGACGAAAACGGAGGAAGTCAGTCACTTTGAACCAAAATACAAGTGGGGGCACACTGCGAGTTGGGATACAGTCAGTCCGGAATCTGGCTCGCTCAGACGTTCACAATTAAGGTCTCAGACCTACCTGGCCATAAGCAAGAAGAATTGAAGCCTATTTAATAGGAACTTTCATATGTCAGCACAAGGGAACTGGTCAAGAAACTCGGACGTGCTCTAGTCAGTATCAGGTCAATCGTGGGCCGAACGCGCTCAAACGTTCGATACAAGTGTATTTGTGAGATAACGATTGATTCTGGCCGATAGCTTGAAGATTTAAGGGAGTCTGAATCGAAAATTAAGAAAATGAGCAAAAGGCGAAAAATTCCGACTTGCAACGCCGTTACCAAGCCAGTCCGCATCCGAAGGCGCTCGGACGTTCAATAGGGATGTGTTGACAGGTTAACGAGTGAATCAACCTAATAGCTCGATGGGTGAAGGGATCTAAGACGAAAATGAGAGAGGTCAGTAAATTTGAAGCCAAAGACAAGCAAGACCAACTGCGAGTTCAGATGCCGTGAATCGCGAATATAGCACGCCAAAACGTTGGAGAACAACCGCATATTGAGTGCGGAATCGTACCTGAGACTGCAAGGTCGAAGACTAGAGATAATTGAGACTAGAGTAAGTAAAATTAAAGTGACTGAAAGAAATTAGACTTACCTCGGCCGCTATCAAGTCAATCCATGCCCGGATGTGCTTAAACGTTCAAAACATATGTATAGGTATGGTAAGGAGTCAATCAACGCGATATGTTGACAACCTGAGACGAAAATCACAAAGGTCAGTGATTTTGGGGGAAACATAACATAAGGACGTACCGTGGGCCGTTGCTCAGTCAATCCGGCATCTAATGCGCCCAAACGCTCAATAACTACCACATGTTGAACCATAACATAAGGACGCACCATGAGCCGCTACTTAGTCAATCCGGAGCGAAGCCTATTTGAACGAAAATTCATCTGTCAGTACGGGGGAAATGGGGAATAAATTCGGACTTACCTGGTCCATTGTCAAGTCAGTCCGCATTTGAAAGCTCTCTAATGTTCAATGCAGGTGTATTGAGAAGCTAAGAAGCGATTCAGCTTGATAGCTTGATGGGCTAAGGGAGCCTGAATCGAAATTACGAAAGTTAGTCAAGTTGAGGCAGGTTGATAGTAAGGGCTCATCGCGCGCAACTTTGAAGTCAGTCGGGGGTATAACTCCCACAGACAATCGAAATCGACGGCTAGTTGAAGCCCCAGGTCTATTTAGTCAGAAATACAACTGAGTGAAACCTCCATGAACGAGCATTCGTGTGAGCAACAAATTTGGACTTACTCCAGTCAGTATCAAGTCAATCGGAGACCGAACGCGTTAAAACGTTCGATACTGTGAGAAAACGATTGATCCTGGTCGATAGCTTGAAGTTTCAAGGGAGTCTGAATCGAATCTAAGAAAGTCAGTAACAGGCGAAAAATTCCGACGTACAAGGCCATTACCAAGTCAGTCCGCATCCAAAGGCGCTCGTACCGTCGATAGAGATGCTATTGAGTGCGGAATCGTAACCTGAGACTAGAACGTTGAAGATTAGAGATAGAATTCAGGAGTCAGTAAAATTAAAGTGACCGAAGAAATAAGACTTACCTCGGCCGTTATCAAGTCAATCCGTGTCCGGCCCATTAAAGGCATCATTCCTATCTCGTCATAAACACGAAGGCTTTGAGAGCGCGTTCCAAGGTGCTTGAACGTTCAGTACAAGTGTATTGAGAAGGCAAGAACTCTTTTTACACGATAGCCTGAAGAACTAAGGAATTAAGGCAAGTCAGTAAATTTGAACTAAATGCCAAGTGAGGACCCACAGCGAGTTGAGGGTGCATTCACTCCGTGATCTAACGGGCTTAGACGGTCGGGAAACATGGCAGGTATAGTATCCAGGTGAGACGACGAAGGACTGGAAATAATTAAGACTAGAAGTCAGTAAAATGAAATCGGCGATAAATTCGGACGTACTCAGTGGTTACTTAGTCAACCCGCGGTCAAACACGTTAAAACGTTCCACACACGTGTACTTGCGATGAAACGAGTGATTCAAGTCAATAGCTTGAAGAATTGAAAGAGCCTGAGACGAAAAATTAAGAAAGTCAGGAATTTTGAACCAAAATACAAGTAGGGACACTGCGAGCTGGGATACAGCCAGTCCAGGACCCAACTCACTCGGGTGCTCTTTAAACATGGCTAATTAAAGTGTCGGATCTATCAGAGCATAGCACGGAGAATTGAAGCCTATTTGAACGAAAAAATCACATCTCAGTACAAGGGAACCGGTTAATAAATTCGGACTTACTCCAGTCAGTATCAAGTCAATCGGGGGCAGAACGCGCCCAAACGTTCGAGATAATGATACCTGTAAGATAGCTGGTAATTCGGCTGGATAGCCTGGCGAGTCAAAGGAGCCTGAATCGAAATTAAGAAAGTCAGTAAAAGGTGAAAAATTCCGGCTTACAAGGCCATTACCAAGTCAGTACGTGTCCGAAGGCGCTCTGACGGTCGAAATAGGTGTGTTTAATTGTTCACGAAGGAATCAAATCAACATCTCAATGAGTTGAAGGGATCTATGACGAGAATTCAAAAGGTCAGTAAATTTGAAGCAAAAGATAAGCAAGGACCAAATACGAGTTAGGATGCATTGACCCCGAGTCTAACGCGCCCAAACGTAGGAGACCAACCGCATATTGAGTGCGGAATCGTAGCTGAGACTGGAATGTCGAAACTTGAGATAATTGAGACTAGAATCCAGGAGTCAGTAAAATTAAAGTGACCGAAAGAAATTGGACTTACCTCGGCCGTTATCAAGTCAATCCGGTTCCGAGCGTGCTTGAAGGTTAAACACAGATGTGTCTGAGAGGGAAAGAGTCAATCAACGCGATACCCTGACGAGTTGAAGGAGCCTGAGACGAAAATCACAGAGGTTAGTATTTTTAGGGGAAACATAACATAAGGACGTACCATGAGCCGTTACTTAGTCAATCCGGTCTCTAGCGCGCCCAAACGCTCAGGAACTATCACATATTGAGTACTCGGAGTTGGAATGTTGAAGGATTAGAGATAATAAAGACTAGAATTGAGAAGTCAGTAGAACTGAAGTGGGCGAAAAATAAAATAAGACTTACCTCGGTTGTTACCAAGTCAATTCGCATCCGAACGTGCTTAAACGTTTATCTCAGATGTATTGAAGAGTGGCCGAGTCATTGAATGCGATGGTTGGCCTAGTTGAAGGGGCTTGAGACGAAATTTACAGAGGTCAGTAGTTTTGGAGGAACATCAGACAAGGACTTACCATGGGCGTCAATCCGGTGCCTAACGCGTCCAAACGCTCAATAGATACCCCATATTAAAGGCTATTCTGTATCTAGAAGAAATGCGACGAACTGAAGGGCACTTGAACGAAAATTCATATGTCAGTCAGAAATGAAGTGAACGATAATTTAGGCTTACTTCGTCCATTCCAAGGGAAGTCCGCATCCGATTGAATCCTAGCAGTGGATAAAAACGTATTGAAGGGTTGACAGTATGGTAAGGAGTCATTCAACGCGATAGGTTGACAAGTTGGGGGAACCTGAGACGAAAATTACAGAGGTCAGTAATTTTGGGGGAACATAACATAAGGACGCACCATAGGCCGTCGTACTGTCGATAGAGATGCTATTGAGCGCGGAATCGTAATCTGAGACTAGAACGTTGAAGATTAGAGATAATTGAGACTAGAATCCAGGAGTCAGTAAAATTAAAGTGACCGAAAAAAATTAGACTTACCTCGGCCGTTATCAAGTCAATCCGTGTCCGGCCCAATAAAGGCATCATTCCTATCTCGTCATAAACACGAAGGCTTTGAGGGCGCGTTCCAAAGTGCTTGAACGTTCAGTACAAGTGTATTGAGAAGACAAGAACTCGTTTTACATGATAGCCTGAAGAACTAAGGAGTCAAGGCAAGTCAGTAAATTTGAACTAGATGCCAAGTGAGGACCCACAGCGAGTTGAGGGTGCATTCACTCCGTGACCTAACGGGCTCAGACGGTCGGGAAACACGTCAAAATATGGCAGGTATAGTATCCAGGTGAGACGACGAAGGACTGGAAATAGTTAAGACTAGAAGTCAGTAAAATGAAATCGGCGATAAATTCGGACGTACTCAGTGGTTACTTAGTCAACCCGCGGTCAAACACGTTAAAACGTTCCATACACGTGTACTTGCAATGAAACGAGTGATTCAAGTCAATAGCTTGAAGAATTGAAAGAGCCTGAGACGAAAAATTAAGAAAGTCAGGAATTTTGAACCAAAATACAAGTGGGGACACTGCGAGCTGGGATACAGCCAGTCCGGGACCCAACTCACTCGGGCGCTCTTGAAACACGCCTAATTAAAGCCTCGGATCTATCACAGCATAGCACGGAGAATTGAAGCCTATTTGAACGAAAAATCATATCTCAGTAGGTTAATAAATTCGGACTTACTCCAGTCAGTATCAAGTCAATCGGGGGAAGAACGCGCCCAAATGTTCGAGATAATTATGCCTGTGAGATAGCAGGTGATTCGGCTCGATAGCTTGGCGAGTCAAAGGAGCTTGAATCGAAATTAAGAAAGTCAGCAAAAGGTGAAAAATTCCGGCTTACAAGGCCATTACCAAGTCAGTCCGCGTCCGAAGGCGCTCTGACGGTCGATATAGGTACGTTTAATTGTTAACGAAGGAATCAAATCAACATCTCAATGAGTTGAAGGGATCTAAGACGAGAATTCAAAAGGTCAGTAAATTTGAAGCAAAAGATAAGCAAGGACCAAATACGAGTTAGGATGCATTAACCCCGAGTCTAACGCGCCCAACCGTAGGAGAACAACCGCATATTGAGTGCGGAATCATACCTGAGACTGGAATGTCGAAGACTTGAGATAATTGAGACTAGAATCCACGAGTCAGTAAAATTAAAGTGACCGAAAGAAATTGGACTTACCTCGGCCGTTATCAAGTCAATCCGGTTCCGAGCGTGCTTTAAATTTAAACACAGGTTTATCTGCGAGGGAAAGAGTCAATCAGCGCGATACCCTGACGAGTTGAAGGAGCCTGAGACGAAGTTAGTATCTTTACGTACCATGAGCCGTTACTTAGTCAATCCGGTCTCTAGCGCGCCCAAACGCTCAAGAACTATCGCATATTGAGTACTCGGAGTTGGAACGTTGAAGGATTAGAGATAATAAAGACTAGAATTGAGAAGTCAGAAGAACTGAAGTGGGCGAAAAATAAAATAAGACTTACCTCGGTTGTTGCCAAGTCAATTCGCATCCGAACGTGCTTAAACGTTCATCACAGATGTATTGAGGAGTTGCGGAGTCGTTGAACGCGATAGTTGGACTAGATGAAGGGGCTTGAGACGAAAGTTACGGAGGTCAGTAGTTTTGGAGGAACATCAGACAAGGACTTACCATGGGCGTCAATCCGGCGCCTAACCCGTCCAAACGCTCAACAGATACCCCATATTAAAGGTCATTCTGTATCTAGAAGAAACACGACGAATTGACGGGGACTTGAACGAAAATTCATGTCAGTCAGAAATGAAGTGAACCATAATTTAAGCTTACTTAGTCCATTCCAAGGGAAGTCCGCATCCGATTGAATCCTAACAGTGGATAAAAACGTATTGAAGGGTTGGCAGTATGGTAAGGAGTCATTCAACGCGATAGGTTGACAAGTTGGAGGAACCTGAGACGAAAATCACAGAGGTCAGTAATTTTGGGGGAACATAACATAAGGACGCACCGTAGGCCGTCGCTCAGTCAATCCGGCATCTAATGCGCCCGAACGTTCAAGAACTACCCTATGTTGAACATAATCAAGACTAATATTCAAGAGTAAGTAAAGGTGAAGTGACCGGAAAAAAGTAGACTTACCTCGGTCATTACCCAGTCAATCCGGTTCCGAGCGCGCTTGAGCGTTAAATGCAGATGTATCTGAGAGGGACAGAGTCAATCAACACGATACTTTGACGAGTTGAAAGAACCTGAGACGAAAATCACAGAGGTTAGTATTTTTAGGGGAAACATAACATAAGGCCGTACCATACACCGTTACTTAGTCAATCCGGTCTCTAATGCAACCAAACGCTCAAGAACTACCACATGTTGAGGACTTGGAGCTGGAACGTCGAAGGATTAGAGGTGATGAAGACTAGAATTGGGAACTCAGTACAACCAAGCTGGGCGAAAAAAAGAGGACTTACCACGGTTGTTACCAAGTCAATTCGCGTCCGAACGTGCTTAAACGTTCATCACAGATGTATTGAAGAGTGGCCGAGTCATTGAATGCGATGGTTGGACTAGATGAAGGGGCTTGAGACGAAAGTTACAGAGGTCAGTAGTTTTGGAGGAACATCAGGTAAGGACGTACCATGGGCGTCAATCCGGTGCCTAACACGTTCAAACACTCAATAGCCACCCCACATTGAAGGCCATTCTGTATCTAGAAGAAGCACAACGAATTGACGTACACTTGAACGAAAATCCATATGTCAGTCAGAAATGAAGTAAACAATAATTTAGGCTTACTTCGTCCATTGCAAGGAAAGTCCGCATCTGATTGAATGCTAACAGTGGATAAAAACGTATTGAAGGGTTGAATAGCGATAGCTGGACACAAAGGATCGAAGTCAACTGGAGTAAAAACCAAAAAGTCAGTAACAGTAAAGTGGGCGATAAATTCGGCCTTACCACGGCTGATATTGTGTCAATCTGCGTCCAAATGGCCTGAAGCAAGCACGTCAAACCTTGATAGAGTAGAAAGCGAGTGGATCTGCGAAGTCGTGAGGATTTGAAGTGGTCCAAGATGAAAGATCAACAAAGTCAGCAAAGTAATGAGTGATAGATGATAGCATGAAGCTTACTGCGATTTGCCAGGCAAGTTGTGCCTGAATACTCCGATCCCTTCGATAAGAACATCTTGATAATTTGAGATCGGGTCTATCGACAAGTTGAACGGTTCTGGGAAAGAAGTCAGTAGCCGTGAAAACCGATGCAAACAAGGACTCACCACTGGCGATGCGGAGTCAGGTTGTGTTCGGATATCGCGGTAGTGGCTGATAGCAGAGTGATCCGGGCGATAAGGTGAGATGTGGAGGACCTGGCGTTATCTAGATCAAGTCAGATCGTCCGAGTGAGAAGTAAAGACAATTTAGGTGAGAATTACCTGACTTGATCTTGATGAAAGAGTAAACTCGGCAGGTTCGGGCCGGCAATATGCTGGGGTGAAGTGGGGTGTCGAGGCGAAATGGAATAGAGCCAGAGCTGTGATCCATGGGTTTCGGAGTCAAATAGATTGAAGAAGGGAGCACCAGGAGGGCGCTACTGGTATAAGAAGAGGGGGGAAAGAGAGAACTCTAAAGAATATGTCAAATCTCGACGGGTTCTTATAGCCCACGAAGCTGGATTCAAGCTCCGAAAAAATGGTGAGTATGAATGGACGTGCGTACCTTCGCGCTCCGTCGGAATCGGGCACCGCTGGCACTTGGATACAGGCCCCAGAAAATGGGGCCTGAAAATAGCAGCGAGTGCAAAAACCAAGTATCAGGTAGCGTGGGCAGCCGATAACGTTTGATGGCGACGAACAAAAGTTCCGGAAGGAAGTATTGATGGTTACAGAAGCGACGTACTCGGGATCTGAGGTGTCGGAATTCGGACATGGTTGCACTTGCATAGGCTCGAACAGTGTGCGGTTTGGTGCGAATGGAAGGGTTTGAAGCACCAAAACTTTGAGGAATAATTGGAGGTATAGATTAGAGTATCTCCCAAAGGAAACGGTTTAGAAGGGAGGCAAGGGAAGGGAAGGCTAGATACAAGGGCAAAGCGAAATATTCGTTGGTGCCTGAGATTCGGCGAGCCAAGCCCACGCACCTTATGACAACTCATACCATGGTTACCAATCATATTCCGAAGCACCACTTGTCCCGAAATTCGCGTGATGTGTAGCTGAGGAGGCTTTTTCGCATTTTCAGAACAGCTCTGTTTGCGTGCAATGCTTCTGCAGAGAGACCCAGCGAGTTCAGAGGAGCAGGATATCCAGGCACAGAATCTATTTTCGGAACTATATCCGGAGGGAGTGAGACAGGGACCGTGAATTAGCCGAGAGACCGGAAAACACACCAAATGCAACGTAGCCGTTATTCCGGTCGTAATGCCCCCAAATGTGTCCTGAGCTATCTTACGTGGTTATATCAATTGGTATCCATCATGTGTTTGATGGCGCACCGCCTGCGGACCTTCCAGCATCCGAATTTGCGAAAATATGCCAAACGACCGTTGCCGCCATTCCGTCGTCCCTGAGCTGCAGATAGGCCTAGAATTTGTCAGAAAGACACTAGAGGAAGAACTTGGTACATACATTGCCGTGGGCCCCAAGGGTCTGCAAAAATCGCGACACGAAACATGAAAGCGAGAGGCAAGATCTGACAGTTACCAAATTGGGTGACTGGCGTTGGCGGCTTTGCGTTTGTTGGCTCGAAAACGAACATGATCACGTGATGTCTTGGCACATCTTTTAAATTGCACGTCACCGCTTGGATTCGGCCATTTCCGCCCTAGGCATTTACGGCACTGGATCGAAGGTTACCCGGCTGCCGCTGTCAATTTTCTCGGCAATCTCGATCAAGTACGGTCGCTACAATTTGTATTGTGCCATCCTGCCGCATGCTTCCTGTATTTCTCAAGTATACCTTGACGTCCTAGGGCTCCCAAGTCTTCTGGGCGCATGCTGTGATGTTTCAGATGTTAATGAGAGCAACGTCGTAGGTTTGTCTCTGTCCGAAAAGATTTAGAGTGTCTAATTCTACACATCTTCTGCATCAAATTTCTACGTTAAATCAATGTGAAGGTGTGGTACCCTTCCGTAAGGCGCACCGCCCTCGCGTAACCAACGTGTAACTGATTTATCCGGAATTGCAGACTTCCATTGGACTATTGTGTTCCTGGTCCCATGGCAACCCACCACTCTCCTAAATTCCTGCTTTTCACTCGATTTTTGGCGCATTTTTGACCATTTTGTTTCCAGAAAAAAGCCGGCGGCAGCCACATCCCACCTCCAACTAAAAGTCTTTGATGTCCACGGCATTCAAGTCCCGGTGGAGGCACCATACAGCGGCGCCAGCCATTCCGGGCCCCTATTAATGGGGGTAAGTTGGTGGTTTCAATCCACATTTGATGTCATTTTGACGTTCTTTCAGCGCGTGAGTCGCTTATTTTTAATTCAATTTTGACCGCTTTTTGACCTATTTACAGCGCATTTTTTTCAAAAAAAAAATGGCCGCCGGCAGGCACATACATGCTGAACTTGCAATGTGATGTCTTCTACGATCGGGCTCTGCCTACGGGAGGTGCGGCGAAGTCGCGCCGACCACTCTCAATTCAAATTCGATTTTTGGTGTTCCCGCGAACGATGCCATCAGCACGGTGAGTCGCTGACTTTCAATCCCATTTTGCTGGCATTTTTGACCTATTTGTAGCGCTTCTGCACTGGAGCTCTAGATTTTGACAAAGATTATGCACTATAATACATAGAACATTATTCTAGTACTGGCCAAGCTCCTAGTAGCACCCCCCATGTTCTTGTCGCGAAACCATTTGTATGAATTCCGGATTAGGAAGGCGGATCATCGGACCGAGCTGGTCACTAGTTTACGGGGTCCTGACAGGCGGTTTTTGGTAGTTGATGTCCGGCGGTTTCTCTGTTGCCACCCCTTGTATTTACAGCGCATTTTTTTCAAAAAAAAAAAGGCCGCCGGCAGGCATGTAATCGCCTCACTTGCAATGCAACTTGTTGACCATCGGGTTCTTCCGAGGTGCGGCGAAGCTGCGCCACGGCCTTGTAATTTAAATTCCATTTTTCGCACCCCCGCGAACCAGGGATCGAGCCCAGTGAGTCGCTCATTTTTAATGTGCTTTTGACCGCTTTTTGTCACATTTTCAGCGCCTATTTTTTTCAAAAAAAAAAGCCGCCGGCAGGCACATGCACACACCGCCCACAATGCAACGTTTGCCACCATCAGGCCCTGTCCCTGGGAGGCGCGGCAAAGCCGCGCTGAGTCCCCGTGATTTGGATCCGATTTTTTGCATTCTCGCGACCCATGCGCTCATTTCAATCCCAATTTTATCGCATTTTTGACCCGTTTACATCGCTGTTTTTCCGAAAAAAAGGCCGCCGGCAGGCACATACATGCTGAACTTGCAATGCAATGTCTTCTACGATCGGGCTCTGCCCACGGGAGGCGCGGCAAAGCCGCGCCGACCAATCTCAATTCAAATTCGACTTTTGGTGTTCCCACGGTGAGTCGCTGACTTTCAATCCCATTTTGCTGACATTTTTGACCTATTTGTGGCGCTTTTTCTCGCAAAACAGCTGCCAGCAGGATGGTACACACTCCATTTGCAATGCGATGCCTCCCCCCATTAGGCTTAGCCTCTGTTGCCGCGCCGACATTGTATCATTTAAATTCCATTTTTTGCGTTCCCGCGGACCATGCCCCAACCACGTTGAGTTACCCGGTTTCAATCCCCTTTCAGCCGCTTTTTGAGCTATTCACGGCCCTTTTTTCGACAAAGGGCTGCTGGCAGGCACAGACCCAGGTCACTTGCAATCCGATGTGTTCTACCACCGGGCCCTTCTTCCGAGAGGTGCGGCAAAGCCCAATGCCCGGCTTTCATATTTGATTTTTTGTTGCACCCCCAAATCATCTCATGAGTGCGGTGAGTCACTTATTTTTACAGCTATTTGCGGAACTTAGGGCGCGGCCGACTTTTTTTCCATTTCGGGCATTTTTTGATCGTTTTGCGTATGTCGTGAGGTTTGGGCTCAGTTTTTATTTGTTTGCCTCGGGACCACGCACATTCGATTCGCCATCGAATTCCGCAGTGGACAGTCTCTTTATTATGTCCTTACAGTCCCTCTAACGAGCTCTGAGTACAAATATGATGATTTGAGCATACCATTACATGTATCGGCTCTAACAAAACTTCTGATGCCCCTAGGACTCTAATTTTTTTATACAATGGTCTTTCATGCGTTCCCTAGAGGATGTATACCATGAATAGTCGAGATCCACAAAAAGACTCACACAATTGTGACCGCAATTGCAGGTCTATTAGACCATGCCTTTGGAGGTGGCTGACAGGGCACAGAATGCTGCCCCCTCAAATTTTATGATCCTATCCCCTTCAGATCTCAATAGAGTTGAACATATTCAAAAACTATGTGAATTTGAGTGCCTTAGATGTTGCTAGAGGTGATATAGGTGAAAATATCACATTTTGACTCGGAATTTCTGGAAGTGTGAGTCCCGGACTTCTGAGCATACCATCCTCTGTGGATTCTCGAGCAGAGTTGAACGAGCATACTCCCGAGGCCCTTGGATGAAAACTGAGCCCGTGGTGGGCGATATATGCCTGGGATCACATTTTGATGAAATTTTGATCTGCGCCCTAAGTTCCGCAAATAGCTGTAATTCACTTCTGACCGCTTTTTGACCCGTTTACAGTCCCTTCTTTTCGAAAAAAAAGGTGTGACACTCCACCATCGGGCTTGGGCTCAGAGAGCCGCGCTGACCTTGTATTGTGTAAATTCGATTTTTCTCGTTCCCGTGAACCATGCCTCAAGCACGGTGAGTGGCTCATTTTCAATGTTTTTACAGTGCTTCTTTTTCGCCAAAAAGCCGCCGGCAGGCACGTAGAACTCTTGCCCAGCAATCCAACGTAAACCACCGTCCTGATTTTGCTTGGCAAGGCACAGCAAAGCTGTGCTGACTCTTTGCAATTCAAATGCGATTTTTCACCATCCCGCAAACCAGGCCCAGAGTGTGTGAGCTTCTCTTTATTTTGAGGGATTCTAAACTATTTCCAGGTCACCATTTCAGAAGTTGTTCGCCGCAGGTGCTGTACACTAAGCCCCGGATCCAAAATTCGATTTTTGGAGTTCCCGTGAACTCATGGTTCTCTGGCTTCCCAACTCGCATTTCGTGCCATTCACACTCCACCATCGGGCTTGGGCTCAGAGAGCTGTGCCGACCTTGAATTTTTAAATTCGATTTTTCGCGTTCCGGTGACCCATGCCTCAAGCAAGGTGAGTGGCTCATTTTCAACACATTTTTGATGTATTTACAATGCCTTTTTGTCGCCAAAAAGCCGCCGGCAGGCACGTAGATTTTGCTTGGCAAAGCGCGGCAAAGCCGTGCCGACCCCTTGCGATTCAAATTGGCCTTGCGATTCAAATTCGATTTTTCACCATCCCGCAAATCAGGCCCAAAGTGCTGGGAGCTTTGATCACCATTTCAGAAGTTTTTCACTGCCCCCCGGATCCAAAATTCGATTTTTGGAGTTCCCGTGGCTTGCCAACTCGCATTTCGTGCCATTCTTACGCCTTTCAGCCTCAAGTTTCGGCCGCAAGCACCACGGGCCATTTCCGCGACATAACTGAACTAACATTATTTTAGCCCCGAAATTTCCAGAAAATCAATGGCAGCACTTAAGGACTGCAACTCCATTTAACAATGTGATATTCATCTATGTATGTAATACTCAGGTACCGGTACCTCGACAAACCCAATAAGAAAGGGAAAGAAGCCCATTCAGGGTTTCTGCGAGCAGCCTTGTCTGTCTCCAAGTGCACTGTGATTTCGATTTCTGGCCTCAGTGTGCGATGTTGAATTGGTATGTTTCTGGACTGTAACCCTAGTAATGAGGTACGGTGCCTCAAGTTCGGGGTTAATATAATAGCCCATCTTACCGTAACCCTACTTGCCAATCTCCCCTGGTAGTCATAGTAAAATAGGCGAGTACTCCGCCTTGCCGGATCTCAAATTTCGATTTTTAGGGTTCCCGCGAGCGACCTCCTCAGGCACGCCGTTTATTTCCCATTATCTAGTCCCTCGCTGTAATCCTAGCAAAGACTTGCTATTCCATTAATTCCAGGGCATAGTAACACCAGTCGGCAGTAACCCTATGTCGCGAATCTCCTCGTAACCCGCCCACTTAGTCGGTAGTGTTTCGCGTGTTTAACAACCCGAAATTTCAAAAAATTCCCCCGCAGGGGCGTTGTAACGTAAGCTACCGCAATCAAGATATTATCAGTTGTTATGCGCCCGCCGCGCAAAGTATAAAGCTGGGTGGGGCCATCGCGGTACGCGACTTGTCGCGGGCCGCGACTTATCGAAGGCAAGATGGCAAGTCAGCAAACAAACCAAATGTAGACACAGAAGGCAAGACAGCAAGTCAATTCAAATGCAAGTCCAGTAAAGACTTGTCATCGGCGAGACAGAAATGAGTGTGAGAGAAAGCGTGAAAGCCAGAGTGTACACAGTCTGCATGCGGATCAATCTTACATCATACCAGTGGACCAGACTGGAAGCAGAAGCAGAGACCGAATCGCGCGATCTCGAATGCGCACAAAAATACTTTGCATTGGTAAAATTCGTATCGAACCCGTCCAGCCGCTACAATCGCCTCGCCCTCCTGCCCCCACCTTGTCCGCCGCCAGCCCGAGCTGCGCCCCCAGCGCGCCGACGAGCGCCTTCGCGTCGCCCGCGCCCGCGCACTCGACGAAGAAGCGGTGTGCGCCGAAATACGCGGCGAGCGCGGGGTCGTGCGCGGCGGCGAGCGTGAGCGCGCTCTTGCCGATGCCCGCGGGGCCGACGACCGCCACGCGCGCGGCGGCGGGCGCGGTGATGGTGTTGACGACGTGCGCGAGCTCTTCGGCGCGCCCGTGGAAGATCTTGGGCGACGCGGGGAGCATGGGGAGGGGACTGTGGTTGGGGGTGGGCGGGTTAGTGAGGGGTGGATGAGGGGAGGGAGGGCAGGTACCTGGAATCGGTCTTGATGCTCGAGGG
Organism: Mycena sp. CBHHK59/15; assembly: GCA_029204085.1. Taxonomy (NCBI): domain Eukaryota; kingdom Fungi; phylum Basidiomycota; class Agaricomycetes; order Agaricales; family Mycenaceae; genus Mycena; species Mycena sp. CBHHK59/15. The sequence continues at coordinate 1,239,691 of JARGXW010000002.1, forward strand.
GCGCTTCTTGCGCGGGGACGGGGGGCGCGGGGACGAGGAGCCCGAGGAGGAGGCGCGCCGGGGCTTGGAGCGCTTTTCTTTGAGGATCGCGATGAGCTCCTCGTGTCGCTGCGTGGCGTCTTTCTGTGGACACAGTCAGCATTGATGCATTGATGGTGCAGGAAGCGCACCTGCATCTCGGCCATCGTCACTGCTGCGATGATACCCGACTGGACCTGCGCACGGTTAGCTATGATTTGACGTGAGTGAGGACGACATACACCAAAGACGTCCAGCGCGTGCTTGAGGCCCACGTTGCACTCGACGATGAGGCCCGCGTCCTCCATCGAGCGGAAGACGCGCCGCCACAAGCCGCCCTTGACCTGGCTCCGCACGAAGGTCAGGATTTTCTCCAGTGTCCTGGAGGCGCAATTAGTGACAAGTTTAGATATACCGAGCGCCGACGTACTCGGTGAACTGGGTGATGCTCCGCACCATGGCGGGTGCGAGCTCTGCCTCGGAGTCGCGGCAGATGTTGATAATGGCGCATACGAGCTCGTATGCGCGCTCCGTCATTTTCACGCAGGCTGTGCATCAGGTTATTCCCAGTAAATATTGATAACCCAGCAGGACTGCTCACCATCTTTGTTGTCCCTCACTCTCTGCACGATAGGGCCCGGGGTGAGCAGAGGACTGGCGGGAGGCAGACGACGCACCTGGACGGTCTCCATGATGAGCAGCGAGACACTCGCTATCGCTTGGAGATACGGCTGGTTGCTGGCATTTCCGATGTCCTTGAGCAGGGTGCAGGCGACGGTCCCGTACTGCAGGACGCGGTCCGAGGTGGACGCGCGGTTGATGGTGAGAGTCATCGCGGGATGGCAGCGAGACGAGTGTGCGGTGGGAACCAGACTCGGGGCAGCTGCGATGGCGTTGGCCATATTTATTAAGAATCAGACGTGCCTGATGAGCGTAAAGTTTCGATGAATGATCGAAGCGGATGCAATTTCGAATTGGGCCATGCCGCGATCAATCAGCGCTTGTAGGAATCACTTGAATCATTTCACTTGACCCATCGGCCTGCTCGGGGCACTAGGAATGGTGGCGTGGCCAGGTGGGTTGCAGCTGCAGCGAGTGCGCGACGACGTGCGCGAGGACCTCGGAGGATGATCGAAAGATCTGCCGATCATGGCCTCGGAGAAGAGCGGAGAAGCTACGTCAAAGTGACTGATTGGTGGTTCCGGCGACAAAACAAATTGGCGAACAGCGTTGATTCGTAAACTCACTCCGACACACAAGGCGGTGCGAGACAACGCGCATCGCGCTCATCGGTCATCGATAATCCCCGCTCAGAATGACTGGCGCCTAGCGTACATGTTCCGAATTCAAACCTGCCAGATCTTTCCAGTTGGTCGAGAGGATCACATTTATTCCGACGTGGACTACATGATCGAGACGCCGACGAGCTGCTAGCAAGACAAGCTCAAGTCAAGATGATCTTCGAAGGCATGCGAAAAAGCACTAGCCGCATGTGCTGTCGCACTCGAGATAGATCGCCCGCACGTTCAACAAACGAGGTACGAGCTTCATGTGATAATGTTCAATCGTCCGTCTAACCTGTCGTTCAGAAACGCACAGAGTCCGCAATATCCGAGGCGCGCGTTTTTTGCGCCGACAATGTGACCAGTGACGCGTCGACGCATCATGATCAACGTCCGAATCCAGTCAAATTGCGACCCGGCTTCGAATTCGTCGACATCGCACCATCGCGTTCGCGCAGCCTACTGCACCTCGACCTCTTCTCACTGCAAACGAGCAAACCCAACTCAGGTCACTCAACCAATAATACCCGCTCGCCCGTCAGACCTGGGCACATACGCGTCACTCGTCTTCCCCACCCACGCAGCCCCACGCAGACTCCGCAACCGTGCGCCCCCCGGCGTCCTGAAAACATCAAAAAATGGCTAACCGATGCATGCCCCGCTCTTCGTCGCACTCGTGAGCACCCAAATTCAAATCCAAGTATATCCCCTCCTAGTGTACGGACTAACCGCCGGCAGGCCGTGATCCTCGCCGCGTGCTTCGCCCTGCGCAAGTCAGTCGCCATCCGTCCGCGATCGCAGAATGCTAACCTTACGCACACGAACACCGGGACTCCTACCCGGTTCGCACGCCGTACCCGCTGGCGGTCGACTGCGGCTTCGAGCGCACCCTACCGCCCTACCTCGCGCCGGCCCACCCCCTCGCGGCGCGACAACGATTCATTGGGTTCGGGATCTGCACGCGTACGATGCCGAGATGCACGTCGATGGAGCGCGGGCGTGGGCGTGGTCGTTCCGAGGGCGCCGGACGAAGGGAGGGGAGGGCGTTTTTGTCCCTCTTTTTCTGTCTCCACATACTCACGACCAATCTATGCTGTAGTTCACCACTCCTGCGCTGTGGAACGCATAATCCTACGTACGGGTCTACGTGGCTGATAAGATAACGCGTACGTGCATTCTCTCCGCCCACGCGCTCTGACTCTACGGTCACGTCGCGGCCTCCGCCAGATTTTCCTCGGCGGACTCGGCGCGAGTACAAGTACGCATTACGTATACGCCGCTTTCAAGTTAGCTGCCCCCAAAAAATGCCAGATAAGTTTTGGTTGGGAATGCCCCCCGGATTTCATGTACGGTAAACGATGCCCGCGCGCGCCGCCATTCTCTGAGCTGGCTTACAAACCATGGGGGTGCTGGATACAGTAGCCCCGTAGGCGTACGTACGTTCGGCGCGGGGGGCATCCATCTTGACAGCTAGGTGAGAAACGATCGCCTGACACCTTCAGATTCAATGTTCGGGCCAGCGGCAATCCCAATTCAATTTCGGCACACCCAGCGTGCGCCTCCGCAAAATAAGCTCTACGTCGGAGCGTACTAGTGGTACGTACGTATAGACAGTTGCACAAGTGGAGAATCTCTCTGGGGACCCCGCACTTCTGCCCAACTCGGATGTTCATTGTCCGACCTTTACAGTGGGGCGACTGGATTGAATTTCTGGCCCACCCGTAGTGGGGAGTACTGCGCGGACGCACCTGCTCCAAAATCCAACCAAAATCCGAAGGGCTGTTGTTTCTCGCTTAGCTGGAACATACAGTAGCCCATCGGTGTTCGCGTTCGCGTTCGCGTTTGACCCCACGGTCATAATTAACTGCCGGACGGCATTTTTAGCGCCGTGCGCCACCGGGCGAGGAGCCCCATAGTCGTCTGATGGGGAGTGGGCGACCTCATCCTTATCCTTATCCTTATCGGCGACGGCGGGATTAATTTTGCAGGTTGCAAATTCCGCTCCGGCGCGCTCTTCACAATCATTTGTTGAAATTCGCGTGCACGTATCTGACTCCGACATCGCCTCCGCCGTACTCGGAAATCGAAGCCGAGGGTGAGAGAACGCTGGCGTTGTCGAGGGAAGGGGATAGGGATCGATCGGCGGCAAACGGTGGTATCAGCCGATCTGGAAGCGGAAGCCTCCGTAGCTTGAGTGCGCGGTTCTCGAGGTGGAGATCATGTCAGCCCAGCTCTTGAGATACAGTCTACGAGCCACACCCGCCCGAACCGCGGCGCGACCTCACCCGCATGTGCGCCTCCCCTGCCGCCACCCACCAACACTAGCCTAGGCCAAATGCGGCCCCGAGGTCGTCAGCGCGACACGACATACGGGGATATCGCAATTTGTGACTTTCCGGAGGAGGGTGGAAATTGAAATACTTATGGCTGACACAGGATTCAAGGGCATCGCGGATCATCGATCAGCATTAGAGGTTATTAGCAACCGATGAAAAACGATTTTTTAAACATTAAACTAAGGCCCGCTTCTGACTGTGGAGCCGCTCAGATTTTTGAAGTACTTTTTCGCCCCACACCGCTGTCATCCGAATTGGGTTGGCCGTGGCCGGCCGGATGTTCCAAAAATGGTAGATGTGGAAGAGATCCCCATCATCCAATCGATGAGGGGACCGAGTATGTTGCAGAGACATCGCCTCAGTGGACTGTGAGGCATGGTGGGAGGCAAAAGAGATTAAAGCGGTGCACCGGCCGGAAAGAGCGCGTTCAATTTGCTCATGTGACCGCGATGACGTGCCGAAAGTGGAGCCAAATCATACCAACTTTTGTTAGTTCTGAATTAGATCTCCAGCGAAAAATCATCGGTGAAAAAAAATTCATCAGTTGCTAATAACCTCTATTGTATTGATTCGACCTCGGGCATGAAAATGCCCCCCCCCGTGTTCAGGTTCCAGAACGCTGGGCCTGAGGGCTCCGCAGCCGCGTAAGCGTGTTTTTTTCCTTGATTTTTCAATGCATCTGGTGTTGATCTGGCATGCAACTTGTGGTAAGTGGTAACATGGTGTGGATAATCCATCAGACGCACGTGGCCTTGCGCCGCATCAGTGGCGGTGCCCAGCCTGTCCTCCGTCGCCACCAACATCTTACCCCGTTCGATGGTTGCTGCCCAACCCCGCTCTGATGAAGCTTTCCCGAGTCAGCTGTTAGGCGAGCGCGCAGAATGAATTCTTCATGAAGTTGAACCCCTGATCCACTGGTCTGGTAACTTGCGGATGGATACTACTGTACGTATCGCATGCTGCAGTCGGACCAACTTGAAGCGCAGTCCAAGCGCGTCTAGTTCAACGAGTCGATCTGCTCGGAGGATATAGGCGCTGCGCCGGCAGCGGCCTTTTTTTCTTTCTTGTCTGGTCTGTAGTGAGACTGGGGTCATCTGACTTCCAAGTGCTTCGGCTGTTTTCTTTGCCCGAATCCCCCCAATGTCCTTTAAAACGTCCTCCAGCACCTTTTGCACTATCAATACAAATTGTGGGTCGTTTCTCTTGAGTAACGGAGTACTAGTGTATTCTGTCAATTTCTTGTTCGCATCGGTGCTGTTGTCGAGGTTGGAAATGAATATTCGAAGAATCTTAAAATTGGATAACAGAGCTAGAAAACAAACGGTCCTTCGTTGAAATTTTTCGCTTATTTATGTATGCAAATTCCCAACTTCGTTTAATTGCGCCGCAACCAAAGTGAAACTCGCATGTCGGCATCTTTGTGGTTTTAATTCCGTCCACTGATTCGAAGTGCCTTGGGCCCCACGCCTGAACGTGGTCAACTCAACTTAGAGGACGCTTTCTTGCAGAGTTCGGAAAGGGACATGAATAGAACTCCGACGGGGAATGGTTGGAAATCGGCTCGAACTCCGATGACCATCGCATGACCAGCATTCGCAAGCAATGACAAACTGATTGTGACCTTCTGTCGACAGCTGAGCCATGGCATCTGAAGCACTCAACGACACTGGGATCGCGATTGTCGACTTCGCCCATTCCTGGATGGCTCCAGCAAGAAGGAAGTTGCTGATAGCATCTTATCCTCGTTCAAAGAAGTTGGGTTCGTCTATCTGCTTAACCATGGCATACCGCAAGAGAGGATTGCCGAGATGTTCGAATTGGTAAAGATATTTAGACGGATTTTATAACTGTCCGCTGACAGCATATCTTGGAGTCCAAGACGTTTTCTCTCAACCGATGGATGTCAAACAGCTAGCACCACATCCACCCTCCGGAACACATCATCGAGGTATTGGCATGTGCGCACGGAGATTCAACCTCGTAATGTGCTGTGAACTACAGGGTATTCATCTCCCGGACAAGAGAAAGTCGTTCAACATGTCTACCACCCGGACGCGATCGCTGAAGAACGTGCGCGGGCTCCGGACGCGAAAGAAAGCTTCGAGTGTGGACGCGAGGGAGATGAAGTGATGCCAAATATCTGGCTCCCGGACGGCGTTCTTCCAGGGTTCAAAGAAAAAAGTCTGGATTTCTTCTGGGTGAATATATTCGCTGGAATCACCTCATCTATCTGGTATTGACCAGTGCTTAGCTATGCTACGAGATTGAATTGGATATTCTGAGAGCCTTGGCCTTGGGTTTTGATCTTCCGGAAGAGTATTTCCTCAAATACCATACGGCCCCCGACAACCAGCTGCGATTGTTGCACTACCCGAGGCTCGCTGACTATTTCTTCCCCTTGAGCGTCGCTCACAGAGAATATTTCCCAGCGTCCCAACAGAGGCACTCCAGAACGAAAGGATCTCTCGCATCGGCCAACATTCGGACTTCGGATCCATCACCCTGTTGTTGCAAGACGACGTTGGCGGGCTCGAAGTGGAGGATCCCCACATCGCGGGTCTGTTCCGGGTGGGCATATTCCCAATGTTTCAATTCCATGCCCTTAATTCACGGATCTTAGCCGGCCCCACCCATTCAAGGAGCACTCGCCGTGAATGCTGGTGACTTTATGATGCGCTGCAAGTGGCCCAGCACCGACATGAAATAATCTTACACGAACTTCGATATAGGGTCGAACGATACTATCCGAAGCACCATCCATCGTGTACGGGCCCCACCGCACGCAAAATCTGACGGAATGACACCTGACCGATACTCTATCCCTACGTATGTCGTTGAATTCAAGTCCTCCCACATAATTAATGTTTTCTCCCCACAGTTCTGTTGCGCGGTGGGTCGGATATTCTCCTCGCGGCATGCGAAATTGACTACATTATAGGACTTCCGAACCGTGGTTGACTGCATTCCAGGGACGTGGAGTGACGAGCGACCGAAGAAGTATGAACCCATATCAGTAGGCTTTGTTACTTTAAGTAGCCTGTGTGTCAACTGAACCATGCGCTTCGTACTTAGGCGGAAGAGTATATCATGAAACGTATGGCAGCGACCTACTGAATCCATAGAACAGAACAAAAGATCCAGATTGAAAATGATTCTATTACTTTCGCGATGCGCGTGTATGGTATTACTGTATGGTATTTAGAAATGAATGATCTATGACTCTAAAACTCAGTTCTCATCCTTTGCAGCTGCCTGCATCACCTCCTTCTCCGCCGCTGCGTCCGCCGCCCGCCTCTGCGCCGCCTCTCTGCGGCGCTTCTGCTTCAGCTCGTTCATATCCCGTTTCTCCTTCTCCTGCTTCTCGATCCATTCGCCAATGCGCTGCATCGCGCCCTCTGGATCGTTTTGCAGCTCAGCAGGTAGCCCTGCAGCTGCGCGATCGAGTACTTCGACGCGGGAATCGCGTCGGCAAACTCCTTCGCGAGTTTCTGCAGTACCTCCGCCGACATGCGCTCACCCGTCGCGGAGAAGTAGCATCCGATGCTTGGCCCGAGTTCCGTAGCGCTGTCTTCGTGGTATGGATAGAAACGGTCGAACATCTGCTCCAGCTGTGCGGCAGTGGCGAGGCCGTACTGGATCTGTGTTGGATTCAGCTACTGGCCCAAGTAAGGATAGGATCAGATGAGATGTGCAGACCTTGAGATCCATGCGGCCGGGTCGGATGAGCGCCGGATCGAGCTGTTCAATGTGATTGGTCTGTCGAGATCATGAGATTGCGGAGTCGGTATATACAACGTCGTGAACAAACCGTAGCGAAAGTCAAACGCCCCTCCTCGCTCGCGACGGAGTCCAAGACATTTAACAGGCCAGCTAGCGTCACCTGCGAGCGTGGTGGGATTGGCTCCTTGGGTATCGGGTTGCCCTTTGCGTCCAGTAGTGGTTCGTCATCATCTTCCTCACGCGAAGGGAAGGCACAGTCAATGTCTCTGTGGTTGATATCAGTAAGGGAAACACTTCGATGGAACAGAGAGCTTCGGACTCTATGAGCAATATGCAGCGCGCGGGTGTGTCCCTGATCAGGCGTCCCAGTGTGTAGTCATCAATCCTGAATAATACTCGGTCAGTAGGGATAACAGAAAGTATAAGCAAAGTGGGTACCCAGGAGCAGCGAGTGAGATGAAGTAGATCTCAAGACCGAGTTCGCCAGCCTGTAGGACAGGTTCAGGATGGAGTACGATGAACAGAAGATAGGCCTCGTCGTACCAGAGCATGAATGGTGGAACTTTTGCCGGTTCCGGGTTCCTGGATGAGAATAATGAGAAGGTATCGGATACGATATGCAGGTGTATTTACGCCATAAAGCAGGTAACCTGGATTTAGAAAATCAGTAAGAATTCTCGCGCCAACACAGTACACTTACCGCGACGGTGAGGCACGCCAGCAAATGTATACCTATCACGACAATCGTCAAGACGAGGAGGAAAAAAGCATCAACGGTGCATACCACTCCTCGCTTGCTAAGAATTCCTTCGCGTCCGCGAGCAGCAGCTCCTTGATGCCATTCGGGAGGATAAGCGTCGAGAACGCGCGCCGGTTCTTCGTTACTGCGCGTGCCCAGCTACCATAGTTGTCCGTAAGGTGCACCGTGACGCGCGAGATTGACGCATGCGTATAGTGGATGCGCGCAGCCTCGATGAACTGGCCGAGCACCGACTTGTCACACGAGTGGAGGAGGATATTGATGCTGCCGCCCGATGTGCGTCCGTTTCCGTCCTATGGATACGTACGTTGAAATACTGGGTGAAAGGGAATGGGAGCACGCGTACTTCGTAGCCCATCACGAACTCGACTTGCATCCAGTGGCCCTGCCAGCGTAATCTACGGTGAGAGGTCAGTTACTGTTATTCAGGTGGCGGTACTCAATGCGAGGGACCTTTGCTTGGTATTTGCCGAAGGCACATATCGTACGAGCTGCTTGACTTCGTCGCGATTCCAGCCGGCATCAGTCTGTTTTGTCGAGATCGTGAATTCGTTGGCGTCGGCCATGACATTTTCGGATTGCAGATAGTCGAGGACCCAGTCGTAGCTGAAGTCCGCTGTACTTCTGTTAGTACAATCGCATATCCACGAGGCAATGTAGTTCAATTACCTTGGTTGAAGTGTCCGGAAATGAGGGAGCGAGACTGATATAGAATAGATAAATTGGGCGGAGAGAATGCAAAAAAAAAATGAGACGAACCCAGTCGTAGTCCTGTTTTGGTGGAGGCTGGGGCGAAGTACGGTAAAAGGTGCGAGCTTCCTGGATGAATTCGTCCAGGACGCTCCGGTTGCGGCTCCAGACCTGCAGTGTCAGAGACGAGGCGCCCTCCTTCTCGTCCTTGCTAATCGTGATCCAGTGCTTCCTCCGCCAGTGGAAGAGCTCTGGCTCATGGTTGCTCGGCTCGTACACGGCATCGGGGTAACCATCGACAGCGCTGATAGCCAGATCGCGGTTGGCCATTTTCTCCGCATTGCGGGCGACGACGCGGAAGGTCCTGGAGCGATTCCAGACCTTGTGGTGGTCGATGTAGGCGGACACCTGCTGAGGGATCAGAAGATGAAACCTAGAAAGATAGGCGAGTCGTACCCATTCATAACTCAGCTCTCCTTGTTTGAAAGACGCCTGCGAAACACGTGGTTCAAATCTGCGGTAAAGACTCCAAAGATAGTCGTACCTTCACAAGGAAAACTATTGGTGTGGCGTTCAGTTTGTTTCAGCATTCAAAAACGAATTACATACAACTGTTCACTGTGGCAACCATTTTAGCGCCGATTACGCGGCCCCTGACATTGCAGGTGTTCGGAGTCAGCCATCTTCTGGAGACGACGCGCAGTAAAAAAACCCTACGTCTCTACAATCGTGCCCAGAAAAATGAATCTAATGAGTTCTGAGACCTGGGAGTTGCCCAGAATGCGCTTCAGTAAGACCGCCAGGGATTTCAAGATGTGTGTCCAGGATCGGCCGGACTGTTTCTGGAAGCGACGCAAGGCGCGGATGAGCGTGCTGACGCCCGACATGGTGGTAAAAGGAGGGGAGATTTCTTTGTTTGCCGGTTTTATATGGCGTGCAGGTAGTTAGCCCCTTGTGGACCCCTGATACACGTTGACTGGCTGGGAGGAGAAGCTGGAAGGAAAGGAGGGGCAATGGTTGCTCTTAAAAGGGCCCTGGGAGTCAGTGACTGTCAGAGTCATTTCCGGGTTGGCGGAAAGCTGTGCGGCGCTGCCAAAACGTGTCCCTTCATAAGTTTTTTTGCACAGCATCGGGTCCGATTCAAGTCGCGCTGAGTCATAAGTTTGTTCGTGTGTCCAACGCTTGCCTTTCGACCTGGCACAACAAGGCACTTGCTACCCTTTCTCCCGTTGACCTGAGCAAGAATCTTGCGAATTATATTACTCAATCATGGGCGGCGAAGCTATGGCCGCTCTGCCCTCTGAGCTGGAGAGAGATGTGAAGATTTGGCAGCACCCGCGGTAAAATGAATGACGACTAAGAACAAAGGTAAGTCTCAGAACTGCGAAAGCAAGAACTGAGTTAGTATACCTAAGAACAAAGGTAACTAATGTACAGTAAGTAATGAGCTAAGATAGATAATACTGGTACTCACGTCTCAGAACTGCGAAAGCAAGAACTGAGACGCAAATATTTGTGCTACGGTAAGTAATAGCTCGCCGGGAACTTCTGAAGTAAATACACGTAAAATACTAGACTCGCAGGCCAGTCGACGTACACTCGGTTACAGACAGAGTGGTGGGAACGGCGAACGGATTAGGGAAGAGAACAAATAGTTACAATATCAGAGCAAATATGATGGGACGTCAAACAACAGGTAACCTCGTGTACGGACTGGGCCACACCTCCCTCCAAAATGCAGACCACGTGCTTTCGAGTCTCGTGCCATTTCAGTGGCACTGGCTACCGGCAATGCTATGGGACCTTGATGGCATCACCGTTCTGTCCCAATTTGGACGCTCTGCCAAAATCTCAGGCCTCGATGGATAAACCTGGTATAAAATCGCCCGGCCCTGCTACAGCACAGTTTATTGAGCCATAAATCATGATAAATCATTCTACATGTATTCTTGGTAGCAGATTTTTTGAAGTTCTGCTGTAGCTCAAATTCAAGCCAAGAGAGACATCTATTGACCTGAATTCGGGGAAGTTTTTACCAAGAATACGCATAGAATCAATTAAAATAATATTTGGGCCAGTTTCTGGGTCCATATCGAGTCCGTGGGAGCCCATACTAGGTCGATCTGAATCAGTGGCAAATCCAGTGATAACCAGTACAAACAAAGATGAACTGCCAATTCTATCTGAATACAGTGGTCTCTGGGCTCAGAAAAAGAGGTATATGGTTGTATTAGTACCTGGAAACAGATTTCAAAGTCTTCAGGAGCCAGAGCAGCAGAAGAGGATGAGAACATATCTAAGAGGGAGTTTGCCATCGGAAAGGCCGGATCACGCTTATGTAAGCGCACGATTTTCCCAAACGGATTGCCGGTGGCCAGAAATAATTTCACGTGTGGAAACATAGGCTCGTGACCAACCGCTTCTACTCACGTGGCTGCGCTATTCACGGTTGCGAAGCGGCTGGGAACTTTGGTCGCCATTTTGGGTGGGCCCGCCAAATCAGTGGCGGGACTTAGAATTTTTGACCTCTTCAATGTCTCCAGACGTCGACAAAAACTGTCATAGACAAAGTTGTGTATCTCGCAAATCCGAACCGAACAAGACATACTTTTTTGGGGGTATTACACCAAAGTGCCCGACGTCGTCTCCTGGTCCGTGCGCGGACAATGTCGAGGCACCTTCCACCCAACTAGAAAAATATGTTGTGCTCATTCTTTGTAGAATTCAAAAACACTCAATGTTCCCTATATCAATTTTGACACTTTTTTTGAAGGTTGCGCGCACTCAGATTTCAAGTTCCACCACTGATTTGGCGGGCCCACCCAAAATGATGACCAAATGTTCCAGTCGTTTTAGGAACCTTTTTTGATCCCTTTGCTCGTCTCGTGATCAAAAAGTCCGGTTGCCTAAAACAGACTGGTAGCGAGTCTAGTGGAAACATTTTAAGACGCGTCAAGTCAGCATTTTGACGCCTCTCGAAGCGTCTACGGCTAAATTAGTCTAAATACATGGTATTAGAGTTATTATCGTCCCACGTTCGCGGATTTTTCCGTCTTCTCTTGTCCCTTCCGATGTCCCCCCCAATTTGTTCAATTTTTGTGAATGCACCTTCCAAGACTGTCGCCATTTTGGGGTGAACTCCGCGCGGATTATCCAAGACACCCATCATGTCTTCCCAGCACCGTTTTAAATGTGTTATTCTCCCCTCAGAGAACATAACCTGTGAGTCGTCAAGGATTAGGATCTCAGCGAAATACTTTGTGTCAAAGAAGCTTACACGAGTGTCACGGTCACTCTCTTCCACTTCTCCTTGGTCCGCGTCTCCTTCAGTCGCATCCCCCGCAACATCTGGGCGCTCGTGTGTATCATTCTCATGGCTGGGACCGTCAGCTGGCGTAGCGTGCACGATCCAAGGAGTATCATCGCCACGTGGAATTGTCGGTCTCGATTCCCGAGCTGGCAAGGCAGCGCCACGAACACCGAGCACCAGGACCTCCATTGGCGTAATTTCCTCCTCGCTGTCGGATGCTGCAGCTGTATGGATCCCAGGGATGGAGTAGTATGGAGGGAAATGGTTTCGGCACAAATCAAGGAAAAACCGCAAATCGGTAAGTGGCTTGTCGTTGAGGAGCTCGTTTGCTTCCCGGATGAGATGCTTGCAGAACAGAAACCGGTCCTTGTAGAAACTCTCACATGGACAAACCCAGTTCATGATGTCTGTCGCATAGGTCCCCGCTTCCCGCTCCTCTTCATCCGCAAGCTGCTGAAGCCGCTCCCCCTCTCCTTGGTATTAGGAGCACTCTTCAAAAGTTTGAGCTCTTTTGCGACTCGACAATGCTCATCAGAACGACTCCTGTCGACCCACGCTGCCTTGGCATCCACCTGCCAACCAGCTAGCGCTTGCGGCCGGCCAATACGACGCAAGTGTTGTACATATTCCAATGTCCGTTTTACCCGAGGCAAAAGACTCGTAAGGACGACGTTCACAACAAGGTCAAGCCGGGGACGATTGAACTGCGCAAGATCTCGATGCTTGACATGCTTCCACATGCTCTCAACCACCATCGTCGTTTTTAAGCGGGGAATTGCATCGCATGAGGCTCTAGCCCAGAGCGACCATTGATTTGGGGTGTACCATCGGTTCCAAAGGTACGCCCAGACCTGGGAAAGCCCATTTTCGTAACAAAACTCATACATCTGCCGAACAGCTCGACGGTGGATGTCTTCGGCTGAGATGTACGGTTCCTCCGGGGTATTCTGGGGGATTTTCGGGTGCTGGTGCAGGTGCGTGTGATACATTTCGATGATTTCTGTGCGGAAGTCTTTGGGGCAGAACTCGGAGAGTGCTGCCTTCTTGATTTTCGGAGGGTTGGGCCACACAGGAATGCGGACGTCTCCCCTTTTCAGTATGAATACGGGAGGTATACATGTTTGGGAGCGTCTCTTCAAGTTAGGTGAGTTAGTTATATCGCAGAATCAGACAGAAAACTGACAGGTATTTGTGTTCCCAGTTCTTCACCCTCGTCCTCGGCGTCCACACCCTCACCCTCCTCATCGTCATCGGCGTATACAGCGGTGACCCCTGGCGCCCAAGTCGGGTCAATGAAGTCAAAGACCCTGTGAGCTTTGCGGGGATCATACGCTGCTGGGGGCTTATTCTCTGCAAGCCGTTCTTCGACGTAGGTAATCGCATGCCAGTAGCAAAGTTGATGTTTCGCTCGGGCAATTTCGGCTCTGCAGGCATTGATTTCGGCAGGCTCCTTGTCCGACAAGGTGAACATGATGTTTGGGCAGCACTTATTCATATATTTCAGAATGTTGCGGAGCATGCGAGTTTTCGCGCCTTCAGCCGCATCTCCGGTGGAAACGGTGAATAGAAATGCGAAGGGCATGGCCTGCCCGTTGGCTTCGCCGACGAACCCATAGAGTTCGTACTGTGCCGCATTCGTTCGCCCTGTTAATATTTTTTTTGTTTCAAAACAGGCTTCGAAAAAATATCAGGCGAAAAACATACATGTCGAGTCCATTGCGAGCTCTTCTGTCTTCAGTGCCCAGCCGTCGATGATTTCTTTGAGGGAGAACGCTATCGCATGGATTCCCGGCTCCGGACGAATGGGTATAATTTCGACCTCGGTACCGTCCAACTTCTTTAAAATCATCTGCGCAGATTTGACTTGATCATCATCCAGTTTCCACACCCCTTCATTTAACTCGCTCCATAGTGCGTAGATCTGTTTCTGGGTAACCTCTGTACCAGGATTGCGCACTAATACACGAGTCCAGATCTTAAAAATCTTCTATTAGTGTCGTTGGGAATAGCAATAAATTCAATCTGCTTACATTCGCCACTGAATCATCCTTCTGCTGCTCTACAAAGTCCCGTATGTCTTGACTGATAGAGATGTCGACATAAGGTAAGTGTGCTTGGTGATGTTTAAGCTTGAGTCTTAGTGGCACTTGTAGATTAGTGTCGTCCACCGTGATTTGCAGAGTTCCGTGGCAAGGGAAGCGGTCCATCTTCATCCGTGCACGGCGCTTCCGGACATCGTCATTCAGGTCAGACTTCTTGACCTCATCCTCGTTCTGTGCACAATAATACGAGTAGGTTCGCACAGAATCAGAGCTCGAGCTTTTCTTGCACTTTTTATAGCTATGGTACGTCACTTCACGACCTTATTTGAGCGGAAAATTGGCTTACATGAAGCGGTATCCAGAAATTTTCCAGACAAGTCGTGCTATCGTATCAGCGATGTCTTTACCAGACTCCCACTGGTTGAGCATTTCAATTTTTTCACCTTCTTTTTCAGTGAAAAATGTTGTTTATTTTTCAGACATTTTTCACTGAAAAAGAAGGTGAAAATTTTAAAACTTTTTCAGCACTTTCTCAATTCAAGGTGAAAAATTCGAAATAAAATAAGAAAGTGATGAAAATGTTTTGAAATTTTCACCTGCTTTTTCAGTGAAAAATGTGTGAAAAATAAACAACATTTTTCACTGAAAAAGAAGGTGAAAATTTTGAAATGTTCAACCAGTGTCCCGACCAACGAATGCCGCGACAGCGCTTTCTCCTGTCATTAAAACGAAGGTTTCAAGCTCAAATGCGGCATTCTTGTGTGCCTCGAGAAGAGAGACACATTCGTGCCACTCCAGTGTCGTATAACCTTGAATTGGCTGAGCATTGGGCCGTTGTCGAGGCCCCTGCGTCGCGGCTCCAGTGTCGTCCTTGGGCCGCTTGGCGTCGCGTTGCTCGGCTTGCTTTTTACAGCAGTCGAAACAACTCTTATTGTACGTGAGATTTTTTTTCTGAGGGAACGATGACTGAGGGCCTCTAAAGATGCATCTATCACATTTCACTACGTCGTCCACAGGTCAGATTCTCCGTCAGTCGAGCTGGCACTGGGTGAGAGCAGTGGGTGGCATACCGGGCATAGCCATATTATAATTAAACTGCTAGTGAAATTGTATTCAGGGGGGTGGGGAGGCCTGCTTCAGTTGTCTGAATATAGCACAGGATAACGCTGGTGGGTGGCAGCTCTTAGAGAGGCAGAAGACGCGAGTACGAAGACTTAGAATAATATTTGATTCAAAATACATGTGAGCGTAAATACACGTGATCTGCATTTTGGAGGGGGTTGATTGCCCGAGACGGACTGGGCCCACATGTCGCCTGTTTTGGTGATGAGCCTCGTCTCTGCCATTTCAGAGGTAGGCACTAGGTGGAATAGTTGGAGAAACCTCCGAAAAAAGTGTCAAAACTTCCTGCATGAAAGATGGTCAGTTTTGAATTCTCTACCGAATGAGCTATACATGTTTTTTGATGGTATTTTGAATGTGGTCGCCGTCGTCAAATGGTCCGTGCGCCGACAATGAGCTCGGGTTGGTATAACAGCCCAAAAAATCTTAGGCTCATTCGACTCGGAATCAAAAGTTATCTAATTTTGGCATAGGAAGTTTTTACACTTTTTCAGAGCATTTCAGGCCTTGCACTGGTTGAGTATTTCAATTTTTTCACCTTCTTTTTCAGTGAAAAATGTTGTTTATTTTTCAGACATTTTTCACTGAAAAAGAAGGTGAAAATTTTAAAACTTTTTCAGCACTTTCTTGATTCAAGGCGGAAAATCCATCATTGAAACAGGCGACATGGGGGCCCAGCCGGTACCGGTTGTTGCTGAGTTTTGCGATGCCATCAAATATCACCGGGCCGGCTGGTCCACGAGCCTAGTAAAATACGTAGAAAATACCGAATATATTGGAGGAGAGCTGCCGAATGCCTGAATCTCACCACCCCCCCTCAAGCTGAAGCAGGAAACTCCTCGACTCCAAGAAGTTCACAGAAACAGCCAAATTTTGGATGTGCAAGTGATTTTGTGAAGATGTCGGCAATCATATCATTTGTTGGGCAATAGATGTTGAGCATGTAGATGTTGAGCACGTCGCCATTGCTAACCGTCTGGCGAATGAAGTGGAAGCGGTTATCGATGTGCTTGGTACGAGCATGGAAAGCGCCGTCTTTGGTCAGAATGACAGCTGGTTGATTATCACAGAAAAGAGTGGTTGGCACTGGTTGAGCATTTCAATTTTTTCACCTTCTTTTTCAGTGAAAAATGTTGATTATTTTTCAGACATTTTTCACTGAAAAAGAAGGTGAAATTTTTAAAACTTTTTCAGCACTTTCTCAGTTCAAGGTGAAAAATTCGAAATAAAATAAGAAAGTGATGAAAATGTTTTGAAATTTTCACCTGCTTTTTCAGTGAAAAATGTGTGAAAAATAAACGACATTTTTCACTGAAAAAGAAGGTGAAATTTTTGAAATGTTCAACCAGTGTGGCCTCGAAATTGGGATGGATAGCTCGGATAAAAGTTTCCTGAGTCATCAGGAAAACAACAGGACACTTGACAGTGGTTGGCAGTGCTGCATAGTGCCATAATGCCCATAGCTACATCCCCACTATGCAGCACTATGCAGCACTGGACAGTCACATGCTACCACTATGCAAATACCATGCAGCACTATGCAGTCCAGCCACCGCTGTTGAAATAAGCTCAGAAGGTTGAAGCAGTAAGCAAGAGGATTTATATTGTGGCAATCAAGTGAGTGCTACCAACTAATTACAAGGGCTTTTATACTACAGGAAAAGGTGATTTATAATATGTATAGTAAGCTTCTCAGTCAGCCTCAGTGAAAATATTGGTGAAAAACTTCCTTCATTTGTCACGCTTTTTTCACTGAAAAAGTCTGTGAAAAATTCAAACCTTTTTCAGTACTTCTTAATGTCAAGGTGAAAATTTCAAAGTAAAATCAAAAAGTACTGAAAAAGTTTTATACTTTTCACATACTTTAAAATATGACCCAAAGTGATTACTAACTCTGCAGCTTAATATTCCAACAACTGCCACACATATCCGGTGTTATTTACACTTCTCTGCTTGCCAGTGGTGCACCTTGACCCGCAATAAGAATAGAACCATATATTTATTGGTAGTGATGTTCTTGGCTTGGCTTGGCTCCGAAGCCATGGCTGTGGCTTGGCTTGACCTGGCTTTGGCTTGAGATTTCTGAAGCCAAAGCCAAAGCCATGGAGTCTGGCTTGGCTTGGCCTAGCTTTGGCTTAAGCCATGGCTTGAACAATAATTTTCAAAACTCAAATACTGGTGGTCTGTGGTTGCTATATACCAGCTATGAGCCTTTTTTTGGTGTTAGCCATTCCATTTTTATTCCATGTTATTTATTTTTCAAACTTAATTGCATGTTGAAACTTCATGCCAAAAGGAGATGTAAGTTGAAATTTCACCAACCCATCATCTGAGCATCTTACATGGAATATATCGTCAATTGGTGAGCAGGGGACCAATCTGATGGTCACTCACTCAGAAATTGTAAGGGAATATAGCTGAAACAAGGCTTGAATACCATGGGTCCCAAGCCCTGGCTTGCTGGCTTGGCTTTGGCTTCTGATATCTGAAGCCAAAGCCAAAGCCATACTCAAGCCAACATTTTGGCTTGGCTTGGCTTGCTGGATTTTGGGCTTCAAGCCAAGCCAAGCACATCACTATTTATTGGGCATTGTAACTAGACAAAAAACCGACTCATCTCCTCTATCTTTCTCACTGGCACCGCAAAAGCCCAAGCTCCATGTATACCAGATTATCTTTCTCTTCTGCGAGCTCGTGTGTTACCTCCATTGTCGATCTCCTTGTCCATGCTTACCTACTTCCTTGTGGTCAAGGTGACCATGTTGAGCGGCCTCATGGTGTGCTGGTGGTTGTCCAACAGTATCAGCGAGGTGAGTTTCCTGTCGCCAGAGGACCGCAAGAAGGCTGTGGAGCGCGTGCACACCAACAATACCAGAACCAAGTCAACGAGTGAATTCAAGTGGCGCCAGGCCCTTGAGGCCTTGATCAAGCCCAAGACCTGGCTGTTCTTCGCCATGACCCTCTGTGTCAAGTACATCTTTTTCCTCCCATCCCCCACACAACCCACCTTCTGTCTCTTCCTTTGCATTGACTCGAATACTATCGCACCATGCTGCAGCTTCGGCGCCTCCGTGACCCTCATCTTCGGCCTGCTAATCCTGAACGGCATCGGGTTCGACAAGTTCTGCACCTCGCTGCTTGACATGTCCTTCAGCATCTTCCAATCGTCGCCATCTTCCTTGGCTCGTATGGCGCATACATGTTCAAGTTCAAGTCCACCGTCACGGCATCTCTCATGCTGCCCGTGCTCGCAGGGCTTGTCATCCTCTAAGTGCTCCCATGCCCGAATGAGGCAGGGCTGCTTGTGGGGTACTACCTCCTCACATTCCTGGACGGCGCGAACCCGCTGAATGTGTTGTGGATCTCAGCAAACACTGCCGGGTTGACGTACTCACGGGGTTCAACGCCGCGAGCAGGTGCAGGAACATCATCGGTGGGCTCCAGCAAGTGCCTAATCTATAAGGACATCTAATATCTCGTGCCTCTACCCCTCCAGGCCCCCTCCTGTTCGCCGACATGGATGCCCCAATGTGCAAACATGACCTCTGCGCATGCATTGGGATCTTCGCCGCCCTCACGGCCAGCATCATGTGCATCTCCCCCTCCCACTCCACCGCACCCACCCACCCTGACGCTGCAAACACAACTTGCAAACCCTCAACTTCATGGTCCTCAACCATCTGAAGCGTCACCAGCGCATGAGCAATGGCAAGCTGTCCGACAACCACGACACGTTGATGAACAAGCACTACCCCCAGCGCATGCAAACACAGTTGGACCATGACAAGCTCAAGGTGTGCACCTCGGCAACAACGAGCTGCTCAACCTCACGGACTGGGAGAACAATGAGGTGCATAGTGGGTGTTGTTGGTGATTTGAGTTGTGCGGGCTGACTGTGTTTGGGCGGTTCGTGTTTGTGTATTGAGCAGACCCGCTGGTGGGGAAGACCACCAATGGTTGTGGCGCGCATGCAAGGCATTTCTGACGACGGGGTACTTAGCTGTGTTCCCACTGTATTACTCTAAGTTGTTTATAGCACAATGTTACTTACGCCTTTCATGACCCCCTTCCATGTAATATACTCCATGCTTTTCTCACCAAGTACACATCTGCCCAAACACAAGTTTACGTGTCATAAGTCCTGGGCTTTGCTGCCATCCCGAGTAACAGGTTGGGGTACAGTCCATGAGTGTGATACTTCGTCCTGTCCTCAAAATCAACACTGAAGTCTAATCGTTAATTGACAGTACATCTTTGGATCGGCTCCATGTCATTTCCAGTGTACTAGAATCCAAACTTTCGATCTCTACTGTCTCCTCGTTACCGCCAACTCCCTGATATCCTGTATTTGTGGAATCAATTTGGGCTTTGAGGTCCACGGCATCTCCTCTGCTTGAATCATCATCGATGTCCACGAGGCGTTCCCGAATGAAAGCAACAATCCCAGCTGTTTCAGAACCAGGTTGACCCCCTTCTGTGTGGATGGTGGGAAAGTCTTTGTTCCATTTCCGCACGAGGCTGCGCCTCTGGAGAAAATGAACCACTCCCGGAGCGGAGAGAGGCCGCCTTCCTATATAGTATATGAGATGACTAAGTTGATGAAAGCCCAAGCCTCCTCACCAAAGAGGAAGTACATCACATTGACGCCAAAGAAGAAGATAAGCGCGCCATTTACAAATGTCCAGAAGCCACCCACGGTGGCCAGCCCTGTAAGTGCAGATGTATCTTTGTAGTCCTGAAAGGACTTCTGGTAACGACCAGGATCAAGCTGCATGATACGAAGTGTGGCCATGTCAGGGTCAATACTCAGTGGATCAGGGTCGGTTTGAACTATCGTAAGGTAGACACCAGTCACTCGCAACGAGCGCTCACGTGACTTTTTCTGTCACACTTTTGGCCGACATTAACCTTGGCCACCACGACTTGATCTGCAATTCTGGCACCGCAGATGTGTTCGTTGAGATGATTCTTAGATATCCTCGGTCCCACTTTGAAATTAAACCCATTTTTACCCGAGTAGTATGAGTTTCAAAATACCTTTTTTTTTGGATGCAGAATTGACCAAGAGCGCGTTTGGCGGCATCGAAGGTTTTTGGCGCGCCAGATTTTGCCGTCACAGTAACACGTGCCTCTTCCACGCCGCCGTTTTTCACGTTCCAAACCCTCAGAACTTGCCTAAAAATGCTGAAATTAAAGTGCATGGCCCATGCAGCCAATCTAGGATCCCATGCAGAGGTCTTTCTACCAGTATTTGTGCTTCTACATGAACTGACATATTTTTCGTATAGAAAAGGCAAAAACTGTTGAGTGGCACAAGTCCCAGCGTCGAATACACACGTTCGGTGTCCCCTGCAGAAACTGATGACTCAAGATACGACTCGGACACGGAAATTGCATCACAGAACTCAAGGAAAAGCAGCACAGCCTCGGAATCAGAAGACTTGTTCTTATCCATCGCATCCTTCCCAAGAACATCATGGTGTTATTTGACAAATTTGGACCCAAGAAAAAGTAGATTGCATGAATAGAGACATAGTTTTACTTGTATTTATATTTTCCTGATGTCCCTGAGCCTGTTTCCCCTACAATGACTTTTTGTTTTTTCGACCTCGCGATTTTTGCCGTCACACGTCACACGTCACGCATCACGTGAGCGCTCGTTGCGAGTGACTGGCGTCTACCTTAGCTTCGCTACTATAAACATATATGGTCGGCTACAGCTGATTTTTGTGAGATAAAGATATACGCAAGTAGGAGCAACTCACAGCAGAGGAGCCCCGAATGCCAGGGGAGCCATCAACAAAGACTTCCCTTTGGACCCAGGTTATGAAAACAATCAGATGCGATCCACAGAAAAGCAGGATTGGCTCGCTGTATAACCAGCTTTCGTAGAAGTTGTAGCCTGGGTATGTGGTAACCTTCACATGACCGATGGCAGGCTGAGCGGAAGTTGCAAAATGTGAAAGAGGCCGAGTTAAATTGTATAGGACAGTGCAATCGATTATGCTAGCCCATGTGGCAGGGCCTGAGAATGGGTCAGGTCCAGTTCGACTCAGCAAGAAAAAAAAGGACAGAAGCTGTGGGAGCCGCTTGTACTACAGTTCAAGGACTTGCCATCCGTCGTCACTATTCTTGCCATGACAAGCGAACCAATGGCATCCGAGCCAGAAAGATCATTCTAGAAAACATTACAAATCATTGATATTATGAGGCAAAGAGTCCACATAACTTACTTCAACACTGGCATTCCTGTGGTTGGGGATCTCAACACTTGAGTCCTGCTGTAGCTGTCTGGTTATCAACTGTCCTTGAAGCGGGACCATAACGACATTATAGAGTGCGAAAGGAGGAAGCACCAGGCACAAGCCCAAGAGAACCATGCCACGTATAATTGCGATAGCACACAACTCCCCCCTGGAGCCATGCATGATTCAGTCAGATAGGTGTTCCATTTAAATTTCAGATATACCTGACTAGTGGCCACCACATTGAGTGCCCCAACAGAATACGAAAGGGCGATGCATACTCGTGGGAGCTAGGAAATCAAATTGTTGCCCAAAACATATGTCTGTTGACCTTGTAATGGATCCGAGGTGACATAGTGCTGCAGCTAGCAGAAGAATCAATTGCAAATGAAAGACCACCTCCAGAGCGATCAGGTTGCTATCATGGTGATTTACCATGTATTGGCACAGGATGACTCCCGCTTGGGAAGAGGTTGGTATCACGGAATGTGCGGGACTAGCAACTCAGATGCCCCTTACCAGCAAGTTATCCCATCATGAGGAACAGATCAATAAGAGCGAGACATAACCACCCTCCATACAGACTATGTGTAGTTTTAATCCCCTGGTGCAATCCTGAAGATTGGTGTGTAACACACAATAGGATATGATAGCAAAGGATCAGACAACTATTGCAGAGACCAGTAACAACAGGTGTCCGGTATGTTGGCCCTCTGTTCACTAGTAGGGGACCGATCGATGAAAGAATATAAGCAACAAGGAATGTTGACACAAGCAGAAGGCTCTGAAGGGTGTAGACCCTCACGAGTGGGTGGAAGAGAAGCATTGAGAGAGTCACAGAGATTCAGGGTTCAAAGGCAGTGCGTGCCCATTTATATGTGGTCGATACTAGCGCTAGACTGTCCCGATGCCGAATGATGGTTGCATTCAAGGTAAGAGTTAATGGGTTAATTTCACATGTTCCTATTCATGAACACCTGAGAACCTGATGAACATGACCCGTCATCATTTGTAGCAGGCTCTCTCCAGAGGCTTTGTATCTATCGTGATGGCCATCTGATTTCCAACTGGGTGGAATTATGATTAGTAAACTAAGAACTGAGATCTGAGCATGGGTTTCAACGCACCTCACACAGGAGATTGCTACCTCGAAAACTCAGCGGAGCAAAGCACAATCTATGGTGCACTCAGTGCGTACAGAGGCATACCTTATATCAGAGTCGTGCAGGCAATGACTCGTCTGGTCTAGATGTTGTGACCGGGGACTAGCAAAAGCAGGGCTGAGAATCGGGCTTCAGGAGGCCGGCATTGGAGGTGGAGCAATACATCAACACAGCAGAGGCGCATGGCATTGGGTTAGGCCCCCGGTCACTACCCATGATGCTTGTCCATCACTACCCATGATGCTTGTCCATCACTACCCATGATTAGCATGGTGGGCAGAATGCTGCCAAACTGCCGAATGGCACAGCAGAATGGCAGGCAAAATGGCAGGATCCCGGGAGGCCTGGCAGAACTTGGCAGATTTTGGGTGGTCGCGATCATGTGCCTGAACATTTTGCCATTGTTCGAGGCCAAAGCGCGCAGCTCCGAATGTGGTAATGCATATTTCTGTGCCACCGTAATTGTGATAGCCTACCTTTCCTTTCCCCACTACCATGGCTGGCCAAAAGCTCTCCAGCATTGTTCAGAATCACTACACCGCTCTTGAGAAAAATGTAAGAAGTAATACTCAGACGGGCACGATAGAGTGAACGGCTGTATTGTATACCTGTAAGAAGTAATACTACAACATAAATAAGTAACGGTGAATGTGAGACAAGTAAGAAGGAGACAAACCTCAGACGTGCACGATAGAGTGAACGGCTGAGGAAAGTCTCCGTAGGTAAAGGTTTAAATACGTAGAATAGCTGTATGGGCGCTGACATGGCGCTACACCGTAGCTGTAGAATAAATAGGATAGTAATCAAGATATGTACCAGAGCTGTAGACAATGAGAGATCAAACGATGGAGGGATGAGAGGTGATGATAATCGTGAATGCCAAGGCTTGTCGAGCCTTTCTTTCAACACTCCCCCTGGCGAGAACGAGCCGTAAAGTAATCAGTAAAGTAAGAGAGATAGAAATGAAAGTGACCGTAAACGAGGGAGAACTGGAACTCCCCCTCGAGATGAGCATCTCCGCTCCACTCCCATCCGCTCCCCTACTCCGTTAGGCCAAGTGCGCGGACGATGGCAAGGTGCCCGTCGCGAGGGAGGACTTTGGTGAAGATGTCGGCGAGGTTTTCAGCGGATGGTACATGCTGAATCTCGATGTCCCCGGCGGCGACGCGTTCGCGAATGTAATGTTCGCGAATATCGATGTGCTTGACGCGAGCATGCCCCTTCGCATCTCGCGCAAGTGCCGCTGCACCCAAGTTATCGCCGTAGAGGATGGCGGGACACTCCTGCGGCATGCGCAACTCGTCAAGGAAGCTATACATCCACATAGCTTGCTTTGAGCTGCGCGTCAGCGCCACGTACTCCGCCTCCGTCGTCGACAGCGCAACTGTAGCTTGCTTCTTCGACGACCAGGACACCGGGCCACCCGACATCATGAAGACTTCACCAGATGTCGAGCGACGGGTGTCTAAATCCGCTGCGTAGTCCGCGTCAACCCATCCGAGAGGGTGAATGCCGCTGCCAGCACCCCGACGGTACGTGATTTTGTAGTCCAGTGTGCCCTTGAGATACGCAAGCAGGTGTAGCACGGCCTTCCAGTGTGCAGGGCCAGGATTCTGGAGGAAGGTGGCGAGACGATTGACGGAGTAAGCAATGTCGGGGCGAGTGGTGTTGGCAGCATGCTGAATGGATCCGACTGCCTCGCGGTATGGCTTGTCTGCCATAAATGCGTGGTCGGCGGGCGAGGACGGGCTCTGCGAAGCGGTGAGTTCGATGCCGACAGCAAGCGGGGTGGACTTCGGATTGCAATCCGACATTCCGTAGCGGGCAAGAACACGCTCGAGATACGGACGCGAGGAGATGGAGATAATCCCCGCATCGGCGTCGTACTCGATGGTCATGCCGAGCGACGTTGCAGTGCGCGGGACATCAGTCACGTCGTAGATGGACTTGATCCCTGTCTGGGCTTGCTCCGCGGCAGCTGGGGTCGACGATATGCCGTCCAAGTCGTCCGTGTAGACACCGATAATGGATGTGCCAGCATCGGAGGACCTAATACGGATGGATGGATCAGCACGCGAGCGAACCCAGTCCAATGCAGCGAGCGACGACTCCAAATGCTCCGCCCAATTGCGGCCCGACTGCATCATGCCGTAGAGCGAGCGCTTCATCAGGCACACCTTGCCCTCCTGGCCAGGTACGACGAAGCCCTCCGGCTGGCGCATGTACACAACCTCCTTCATCTCGGAGTTCAGGTACGCGCTGACGACGTCCATGGCCCACATCACCCATCCTGGCTCGTTCACGCAGATTGCCCAGAGCATTCTGAGAGACTCGTACCGCACTACGCCAGCGTACGTCTCAAAGAAGTCGACGCCAGGAAGCTGCATAAACCCCTTTGCGACCAATCGAGCTTTCCACTTGATAATCTCGCCTTCAATGTCATATTTGACTGCATACACCCACTTGCAATCAATGACATTCGCGCCCGGAGGTGGATCCACAAGAACCCAAACCTCACAGCCCACAAGCGACCCGTACTCCTTCTCCATCGGCGCCATCCAAACCTCCGGATGCTGCATAGCCTCGCGGAAGTTCTTGGGCACCGAAGGAGTCGAAATATTGAAGACAGCAGCTGCCTGGGTGCGTCCTTTCGGGGTTTTGCGAGAAGTGGCCCAATCTTCACCCGCTGCTTTCGCAGCGGCTTCAATCGCTTGGGACTCGAGAGAATCTTGAATGGCCTTCGACGGTGCTGGAGCGCGAGTGGAACGACGAGGAGCGGGCGGCGCAGGGGCAGGAACATCCGCAGGAGCAGCGGGATCATCTGCAAGAGGAGGCTCGGCAACGGCGTCAGTCTGAGATTCAGGCAGAGTAATTGGAACGTGCGGGTCAGCTCCTCCAGCTATTTCCACATCTCCCCCTGCTGGAGGACGCGTCCGATGACCGAGTCCCTCTTCGAAGACGACATCACGAGAGTCAAAGAGTTTGCGCTCGGCTGCATTCCACAAGCGGTAACCGGCAGTCCCGTTATAGCCGACCATCACGGCTTTGACGGACCGTGGATTCAGCTTACCGCCAGCAGCCTGAATGGGCACGAACTTCGCGTACACCGTCGACCCGAACGCGCGGAGGTGGGAAATGTCGGCCTTCTTGCGGTGGTACACCTCGTAAGGTGTCTTGCCGCCGTTGCGCCGTTTGGGGTGAAACCACTGCAAATAAATTGCAGCGTCCGTGGTGAGTGTCCAAAAGCTTTTCGGGAGTCCCGAGTCGGCAAGCAGGCAGCGGCTGAACTCGACTGTGGTACGAATACCACGTTCGCCGGGCCCATTCTGCGAGGAGGAATGAGGAGTGGTGACTTCAATGATGATGCCAGCTGCACCACAGAAGTCTCGCCACAGATCGTTAATCCATTCCCCGCCACCGTTGACTCTGATGATTTTCAGAGGCTTACCCGTTTGTTTCTCCAGTTCAGCTTTGAACAGTTTGAATGCCTGGAGAGTCTCGACCGCGGACTTATGCGCCAGATAGTACGCCCAAACACCAGCCGAATGTCCATCAACGATGTGGAATAGCCAGCGCTTGCCCCTGATGGACATCACCTGCGCGGGACCCCAAAGGTCCATGTATACGCGCTCCCCAACCTCCTTTTTCACCTCATGGACTGCGTCAAACGGACGTCGCGTCTGCTTTCCAAAGATACAGTCTTCACATAAGCCATCCATGTCGCCTTCGCGCACATGGAGGCCGTTGACATGTTTCCCGGAAATCAGTGCGTCCAGTCCCGAATTGCCGATGTGGCCAAGTCGCTGATGCCATGTTTCTTTATTGGCTGGCAGATCTCTCGACCTCGCGACCGCAGCAGTAACGCCGCCATCTTCAAACTCAACCCGATACATCCCACCCGACAGCATTGCCTTCATGAACACCGTGCCATCTGCGCGTTTGAATATGGCCTTCCCACCGCCAAATTCGACGATGTAGCCGCGCGCGTCAAGCTTTGAGATTGATATGAGGTTCGTGCGGATGTCGGGAGTGTGAATGGCATCGAAGGAAATTTCCTTCCTCTGGCCTTGGTACGTGATCGTCTTTCGTACCACACCTGTCGCTAAAATGCGAAACTTTGACCCCTCTGCAGCATTTCCTTCGCGTGATTCAACCGGGCTGTACTCCTCGAAGTCGCTTCGATCCCAGAAGCAGTGTTCTGTCGCGCCCGAATCCACAACAACCACATACTTCGTGGGCTGGGAGTCCGCAACAAGCGCGCTAACCTCGGGACGCGACCGGTCTGGACCATCATCATCGTCTGAGTCCGAGTCGCTATCAGAGTTGTCCGAGTCGTCGTCGGGGGAATCAGAATGATCGTCCGGGAGACCCAGCATGCGCCGCCGGTGCGCCGCATACCACACGATGATATCAAAGTCGGTGTCGCGGATGTGATGAGTTGAGATAAGTACGTCCTCGTCAATCATGTTGTCCATGACGATATGCTCCGAATCTGATGTCTGGTAAACCAGGAAGCGCTGTTCGTCCTGCACATGGTCGTCCCCAGGGTACAGCTGACCAGCCTGCAGGAACGCCTCGGCTGCAATCTGCGCCGCCGCACGAGCCTCGGGGAACTGAGTGTCAACATTCTCGGCACCCGAGTCGTCTGCGCGCTCCAGATCCGATGTTGTTGAGCCAAGAAGCTCGAACTCGGAGAAGAAGGAGGTCCCGTCGACGAAATCAAAGGATTCAGAGGCATCGCCCAACTGGGGAAAATCGGGGGATGGTTCGCTGTCCGAACCCTCACGGAGCGTGAGAGGCAAAGTTGCCTCGACAACCTCGTTCCAAGCCATCAGCGACTCGGGTGAGGCCAGCACCTTCTCACCGCGAAAATCAACCGTTTGAACACCGGCATCGTCATAGACATCCACGACTGCCTCTGGCATGGTCCACGCCGTGAACGCAAACGTCTCAACGCTGTTTGCAACAGTCGTAGGTCGCTTCCCCTTCCACCACGCCGGCCACTGACCCTCCTTTCCACCGCCAGGCCAAAAACAATCCGTGATCGCGTGTCCTTTGCGACCTGGAGCTCCACACTGTGGGTTCGAACACACAAGGTTTTTGCGTGCAGCGCGATGCGCATCGCGATTGTTGAATGTGTTTGTGGCGAGCGCAGTGGTAGGGGTTGTCGTGGAAGTCGGAGGTACGCGGTTCAGACGTTCAGCATGCATGGTGATGAAGCTGATTACCTCGGAGGAGGTTTTGAACGTGTAGAGGACGGGCACAACATTGTCCCAGTCCTCCCCAAGGAGCGAGATGAAGATGGTGCGAAAACCAGCATCATCAATCTTGGCTCCCATGTCGTTCGCGACCTGCCAGAGATTACGAAGGCGCGAGACGTGCTCGGAGAGAGGTGTTCCCGGGACGAGGTACGCGGTGTGCAAATCCCGCAGAGCGTTGACTAACCCCATCTCCGTAACCTTGTTGTGGTTGTCCCTCAGCGACTGAAGGGCTGCGGCCGCTGTCCCATCGATCTTGAGGCCCAAGCCAACAGGGTTTTTGACATTGAGGATGAGCAAGGCAAGTGCCATGGCGTCACGGTGCAAGAACTCGGCAAGAGATGGTGTCAGTGAGTAGATGTCGGTCGGATCGGGAGGAAGTGTCGCAGTCTGGGCTGTCCCTCCAGTGGTCGAAGCAGTCGGCTTCTGAATCGTGCCGTCGAGATAGCCACCCAAGCCACGGGCTTTGGCGAGGGCCATAATCTTGGTTTCAAAACCACTATACCCTGGTCCGTCGAACTTCTCCCCGTCTGGGAGTAGAGGAACACCAGTAGAATTTGAAGTCATTATCGATAATGGAACGAGCGAACTGCAACAAGAATATGATGCGGGGGTCTTCGCAAGTCAATGAGCCGTAGTAAATCTGTGTTAAGAGTATATCTGGAAGCAAGTTACGCGGACGGGGCCCATAACCTGTAAGAAGTAATACTCAGACGGGCACGATAGAGTGAACGGCTGTATTGTATACCTGTAAGAAGTAATACTACAACATAAATAAGTAACGGTGAATGTGAGACAAGTAAGAAGGAGACAAACCTCAGACGGGCACGATAGAGTGAACGGCTGAGGAAAGTCTCCGTAGGTAAAGGTTTAAATACGTAGAATAGCTGTATGGGCGCTGACATGGCGCTACACCGTAGCTGTAGAATAAATAGGATAGTAATCAAGATATGTACCAGAGCTGTAGACAATGAGAGATCAAACGATGGAGGGATGAGAGGTGATGATAATCGTGAATGCCAAGGCTTGTCGAGCCTTTCTTTCAACAAAAAAAGAACGACAGGAGCAACCGCACAGTATATAAATGCAACTACTGCGGCAATGACCCAAATAGCAAGGGTGCCAGGATTGAAGGAAGGGATAACCGACTTCCTGATCATATCTCGGACAGCAGAAAATGCCCCAAGGCTCCCACTTCTGCCAGATCCGAGGCCCTCCGCGAAATGGCTTCGAAGAAACCGCTGACAGAGCCTGAGGACGAGTCCACCGGAGACATGGTTATCTATGTTGATGCTATCACCTCCTCAGGGCGTCGGAGACTACGGTCCCCACCAAGAAACGGAAGCGCGATGTGCAGGGCACTCTGGAGGGTTTTGTTGATAGGCTGATGACCCATGCACAAAAGAATAATGCGGACAGAAAATTTCTTCGGTGAGTTCAACTTCATTCATTAGCCTGCGCATCGCCTTATTCGTGGTCCTAGCTTCTTAATCCACGCCAATATATAATTCCGAAGTGCAGAGGACGACTACCTTGATGAGTTTCTCCAAGAGATCCGTCCTTCATATGATGCACTGGGGAGATATGTCCTCTCGCACACGCTGCTCGACAGCGAAGCCACCGATGTCTTTTCAAAAGACTGCCAGCGGCTCCAAAACTCGAACCTCCTCACCATGCTCGAGGATGGATGGGAGGACCGCATGAAGCGCAGCATTTACGGGGTTGTTGCCGCCGGAATTGGCATGTTCCCCATCCTTATGAGCCTCAACGACCTGACTGGGGAGCGTGGGAATGCCGATAAATGTCTTGAGGTCGCCAAAGATGCCCTGAAGATTATGGGTGCTGAGGAAGGCCGGAATTTCATTGCACTCACCACCGACAATCCGACCACCATGCAGTCATTCCGAAAGAAGTTCCAGAATAAATTTTTCTGGGTCCTCACATTTGCGTGCTTTCTCCACAGTCTGAACACCGTCGTCGGGGAGATCTGCGCTTATCCGTTGATTAAATCCATTGTCACGAAGGCCAATCGTACTGTGACTTTTTTCAACGGATCCCATTATTGGGGCAGGCAGCTTAAGGACGAAGCGAAGCGACTCAACGTCTCTCAGGGACTCAAGAAGAACTGTGAATCCCAGTGGTACACTATTGTGCTCCTATGCCTCAGCGTTGCATGCCACCAGCAGCCAGTCTCGATCATTTGTCTGCATAAGGATGCACAGAAAAAGACCAAAGGCCTTTCAGCCATCGCGGAGGACGTGATTGCCACTGTCCTGAATACACCCCGATTTTGGCCGTTGTTGAGCCAATTGATTCGTGTCGCCAAACCTATTGTGGACGCCATCGGGAACTGCAAATCATGCCAGACAACTCTGGCAGATTGCATGCTGGAGCTGCTTTGCTGCATCTGAACGATGGTGAGAATGGAACTGGAGGATGATGAAGACACAGGCTTTTTGGCGCATGCAAAAGCCACATTCGACTGACACTTCATCAAGATTGCCACTCCAATACACTGGATCGCTTTATTCCTCCACCCTTCCTGTCGTAAACTCGTGCTTTCCGGAAATCATCGCGACAGTCTTGGAAAGTCCCTTGACTTCATGATTAAGACGGCGTTGGGAATTGAAAAGCAGTGGCGATGGGGTTCGGATAAAGCCAAGAAATTGGCAGAGGATTTAAAGGCATACAACCAATTCAAGTCTCCTTTCACCTGTACGGCGACTGATGCAAAAGACTGGTGGAACACCGTTCCCACAGAACACGCAGGCATAAAGACCCTTGCAACTGTCCTGCAGTCGATCGTTCCCCACTCTGCCGACGTTGAATGCCTCTTCTCTGAGCTCGGAGGCATTCAAAGCCCTCAACGAAATGGGTGGCTTGTTGACACGATGGAAAAGGTGGGATGGGTTTGGGGCCATTTATCATATTGACTGTTTGAGAAGAAGAAGAAGGAGGGGAAACCAACACAGCAGAAACACGCACATATGCACACTCAATCAGCTCTTGGAATTGACGGTGATCTCGCAAAAGACTTGGAGAATCCAATCACCTGGATTCCACCCCTCAGTGGTGCAGACGACGACAATGATCCCACGGAAGACCTCGTGCAGAAAGCATACGATGAATTGAAGAAGAGGGTTGCTGACGAGGGGGACTCGGACGAGACAGAGTCTGAGGGTCTAGGATCTGTCGTTGGTGGGGAAATGGTTGACTTTAACGAATTGGACAAGGTGGATCGCAGTCAGACAGATGCCCCAGCAACAGAGGTCATCGACGTTGTCGGGAATGACACGCAGGGGACATGGGACATCGATGATTTCATGTAAATTGACAGTCGCATGCTGTAAAATCACGGTATTACTAATTTAAATATTGTCATATTCTGCCGTATTCTGCCCACATTCTGCCCTGCCATACTGCGAATCTGCCTGGCAGACCTGCCCAAAATCAATTCTGCCCCCCCACGCTACCCATGATGCTGGTCCATCACTACCCATGATGCTGGTCCACCGTAGAGTAAATCAACCGGCCAATATCCCCCTTCCTCCGTCCTCAATATAGAGTAAATCAGCGCTTGAGAAAAATTCATCTGTCCTCCATAGGGTAAATCGCGTCCAGCATGAGATTTTTTTTTTTGGTATACATGCTGGCAGGAGGCTGGGTTGCCAATTTCCAAGCAGCATCAACCAAACCACAACAACACCCAACTGCACCCAGTTGGTTGACGCTGTTTGGAAATCGGCAACCCGGCCTCCTGCCAGCATGTATACCCCAAAAAATGGGGTTTAAAAAGAATGTTTACACCAGTCTAATCGATCGTGCATACCAGTGCCTGCTCGCGCAGACGGCCCAGCATTCTCTGAATTGAAGCTAGAGAAATCTGAGCTTTCAGGGAATGCTGTCAGGCCGCAACCTCGAGTACGTGTGCTCGTGGACTGAATCCTCTCGATGGGGATGGCGCCCCCTCCACAAGTGCTGTTGAATGTCTGTCGCAAATCCTGTCCAAAGGATACAGCATTAATGCAGTGTTCATACTGCTGTATCAGTGTTCATACTGCTGTATTATACAGCTTTACAGCTTGTGTCGCCTTACTTAGGATGGTGGAAGCGAGGAAGGAGTCCTGACCTTCTGCTTCCTCGCTTCCCATCCAAAAGTAAGTCTCACTCAGAGACTGGTCGCTGTGCATTCAAAATCTGACTCAAGACCCAGTCTGAACCAGATTTCGTCGTTGAATCCAGCTTCCCAGTGATTGCCAGCTGTTGTGCCGCCTGCTTGCTGCAATTCACTCTGGTACATTCAATCGAGTATGTACATGTGGAAGCGATAACTGAGACTCGTCTAGTTATATGCTGAATCACCTAGTGCTCATGAGATATCTCGAGCCGCTGCTCCTCCACAAGTCTCTACATGTCACTAGGTTTGAAGATTCCTTTTCATTTAATCTAAGATCAGAAACTGAGCTCTACGTGTCACTAGTTTCGTGTTACCCACCCTAGTCGTTGTACTTCCTCTTACCTTTCTGTACCTTCCTTCCTCGCTTCAATTCCTTTCCCTCATCTCTCCCAGTCCACCCTCCTTTCCCACCTCCATACATTATGATTGTGGGCTTAATTCATTTGGGCTCCCTTTTGTCTCTCCCAGTCCGCCCTCCTTTCCCACCTCCATACATTATTTACTTGTCGGCTTAATTCATTCGGGCTCCCTTTTGGGAGTCGCCTTTCGGCTAAAAAACCCGTACCTGAGTTCCACACAAAGAACATCAGGTTCTGGAATATTGGCAGGCTTGTTCAACGGAGCAACCTGCCGTCTCGGAGAAAGCCGAGCTTTCGATGTCCACTCAGGTCAATTAGAGATGAAATGTGAATGGCTCGGGCACAGGGCAGAGGCATGCAAGGGCACCCCAGAGCGAAATTTTGGGCTTATAAGAGAAGAAACACATTTTTAGCACATCTTGGTCCGGTACAGAGTAAATAAGGCTCCCAGAGACTGATTCTCATAGGGTAAATCAGCCAAAATTTTGGGGCAAAAGCGGACCGGCATCATAGGTAGTGACCGGCCTATTGGGTTGATCAAGATGAGGACCAATGTTAATCCCCAGAAAGGCCTGATGTCCGAAATGGCCAAAATGTCAGGAATGACCTGGTGATTTTCGTGATTTGTCAGGATTTTCAACAAGCCTAGACCCAAAATTCGGCCAAAAATGTCAGGATTTTCCAACAGGACCCCTTTTTTTCCATCAAAAAGGCGACTTTCCGAAAAGATTTCAGCTGCTGGCGCAGTATGTCAGGATCTCCCACAGGCTTTCATGGCCTGGATACCCATTTTGTCAGGATTTTGACCAGTCCTGGAGGCCAAAATTTTGTCAGGATTTCGTAATCAGGCCTTCCTGCCTA